>OX467285.1:13965548-16410614 GCA_950108345.1 Malthinus flaveolus | reverse complement strand
CAGAAAGTTGAAATCTATTTCGGGCGTCTGGTCTCGGAATATTCAGATAAAAGTTTTATTTCCAGCCCCGAGACAGTTTAATTTTCTAAAATCGCGTCTGCAATTTTTAATTATACGAAACAAAAAATTTCTCTGATACCAAAAATTCAAAAACACACGAGATCGAGGTTAAAGGACGACTACGTCGTGTCCAGAAAGTTGAAATTTATTTCGGGCGTCTGGTCTCGGAATATTCAGATAAAAGTTTTATTTCCAGCCCCGAGACAGTTTAATTTTCTAAAATCGCGTCTGCAATTTTTAAATATACGAAACAAAAAATTTCTCTGATACCAAAAATTCAAAAACACACGAGATCGAGGTTAAAGGACGACTACGTCGTGTCCAGAAAGTTGAAATTTATTTCGGGCGTCTGGTCTCGGAATATTCAGATAAAAGTTTTATTTCCAGCCCCGAGACAGTTTAATTTTCTAAAATCGCGTCTGCAATTTTTAATTATACGAAACAAAAAATTTCTCTGATACCAAAAATTCAAAAACACACGAGATCGAGGTTAAAGGACGACTACGTCGTGTCCAGAAAGTTGAAATTTATTTCGGGCGTCTGGTCTCGGAATATTCAGATAAAAGTTTTATTTCCAGCCCCGAGACAGTTTAATTTTCTAAAATCGCGTCTGCAATTTTTAAATATACGAAACAAAAAATTTCTCTGATACCAAAAATTCAAAAACACACGAGATCGAGGTTAAAGGACGACTACGTCGTGTCCAGAAAGTTGAAATCTATTTCGGGCGTCTGGTCTCGGAATATTCAGATAAAAGTTTTATTTCCAGCCCCGAGACAGTTTAATTTTCTAAAATCGCGTCTGCAATTTTTAAATATACGAAACAAAAAATTTCTCTGATACCAAAAATTCAAAAACACACGAGATCGAGGTTAAAGGACGACTACGTCGTGTCCAGAAAGTTGAAATCTATTTCGGGCGTCTGGTCTCGGAATATTCAGATAAAAGTTTTATTTCCAGCCCCGAGACAGTTTAATTTTCTAAAATCGCGTCTGCAATTTTTAAATATACGAAACAAAAAATTTCTCTGATACCAAAAATTCAAAAACACACGAGATCGAGGTTAAAGGACGACTACGTCGTGTCCAGAAAGTTGAAATCTATTTCGGGCGTCTGGTCTCGGAATATTCAGATAAAAGTTTTATTTCCAGCCCCGAGACAGTTTAATTTTCTAAAATCGCGTCTGCAATTTTTAAATATACGAAACAAAAAATTTCTCTGATACCAAAAATTCAAAAACACACGAGATCGAGGTTAAAGGACGACTACGTCGTGTCCAGAAAGTTGAAATCTATTTCGGGCGTCTGGTCTCGGAATATTCAGATAAAAGTTTTATTTCCAGCCCCGAGACAGTTTAATTTTCTAAAATCGCGTCTGCAATTTTTAAATAAACGAAACAAAAAATTTCTCTGATACCAAAAATTCAAAAACACACGAGATCGAGGTTAAAGGACGACTACGTCGTGTCCAGAAAGTTGAAATCTATTTCGGGCGTCTGGTCTCGGAATATTCAGATAAAAGTTTTATTTCCAGCCCCGAGACAGTTTAATTTTCTAAAATCGCGTCTGCAATTTTTAAATATACGAAACAAAAAATTTCTCTGATACCAAAAATTCAAAAACACACGAGATCGAGGTTAAAGGACGACTACGTCGTGTCCAGAAAGTTGAAATCTATTTCGGGCGTCTGGTCTCGGAATATTCAGATAAAAGTTTTATTTCCAGCCCCGAGACAGTTTAATTTTCTAAAATCGCGTCTGCAATTTTTAAATATACGAAACAAAAAATTTCTCTGATACCAAAAATTCAAAAACACACGAGATCGAGGTTAAAGGACGACTACGTCGTGTCCAGAAAGTTGAAATCTATTTCGGGCGTCTGGTCTCGGAATATTCAGATAAAAGTTTTATTTCCAGCCCCGAGACAGTTTAATTTTCTAAAATCGCGTCTGCAATTTTTAAATATACGAAACAAAAAATTTCTCTGATACCAAAAATTCAAAAACACACGAGATCGAGGTTAAAGGACGACTACGTCGTGTCCAGAAAGTTGAAATCTATTTCGGGCGTCTGGTCTCGGAATATTCAGATAAAAGTTTTATTTCCAGCCCCGAGACAGTTTAATTTTCTAAAATCGCGTCTGCAATTTTTAAATATACGAAACAAAAAATTTCTCTGATACCAAAAATTCAAAAACACACGAGATCGAGGTTAAAGGACGACTACGTCGTGTCCAGAAAGTTGAAATCTATTTCGGGCGTCTGGTCTCGGAATATTCGGATAAAAGTTTTATTTCCAGCCCCGAGACAGTTTAATTTTCTAAAATCGCGTCTGCAATTTTTAAATATACGAAACAAAAAATTTCTCTGATACCAAAAATTCAAAAACACACGAGATCGAGGTTAAAGGACGACTACGTCGTGTCCAGAAAGTTGAAATCTATTTCGGGCGTCTGGTCTCGGAATATTCAGATAAAAGTTTTATTTCCAGCCCCGAGTCAGTTTAATTTTCTAAAATCGCGTCTGCAATTTTTAAATATACGAAACAAAAAATTTCTCTGATACCAAAAATTCAAAAACACACGAGATCGAGGTTAAAGGACGACTACGTCGTGTCCAGAAAGTTGAAATCTATTTCGGGCGTCTGGTCTCGGAATATTCAGATAAAAGTTTTATTTCTAGCCCCGAGACAGTTTAATTTTCTAAAATCGCGTCTGCAATTTTTAAATATACGAAACAAAAAATTTCTCTGATACCAAAAATTCAAAAACACACGAGATCGAGGTTAAAGGACGACTACGTCGTGTCCAGAAAGTTGAAATCTATTTCGGGCGTCTGGTCTCGGAATATTCAGATAAAAGTTTTATTTCCAGCCCCGAGACAGTTTAATTTTCTAAAATCGCGTCTGCAATTTTTAAATATACGAAACAAAAAATTTCTCTGATACCAAAAATTCAAAAACACACGAGATCGAGGTTAAAGGACGACTACGTCGTGTCCAGAAAGTTGAAATCTATTTCGGGCGTCTGGTCTCGGAATATTCAGATAAAAGTTTTATTTCCAGCCCCGAGACAGTTTAATTTCCTAAAATCGCGTCTGCAATTTTTAAATATACGAAACAAAAAATTTCTCTGATACCAAAAATTCAAAAACACACGAGATCGAGGTTAAAGGACGACTACGTCGTGTCCAGAAAGTTGAAATCTATTTCGGGCGTCTGGTCTCGGAATATTCAGATAAAAGTTTTATTTCCAGCCCCGAGACAGTTTAATTTTCTAAAATCGCGTCTGCAATTTTTAAATATACGAAACAAAAAATTTCTCTGATACCAAAAATTCAAAAACACACGAGATCGAGGTTAAAGGACGACTACGTCGTGTCCAGAAAGTTGAAATCTATTTCGGGCGTCTGGTCTCGGAATATTCAGATAAAAGTTTTATTTCCAGCCCCGAGACAGTTTAATTTTCTAAAATCCCGTCTGCAATTTTTAAATATACGAAACAAAAAATTTCTCTGATACTAAAAATTCAAAAACACACGAGATCGAGGTTAAAGGACGACTACGTCGTGTCCAGAAAGTTGAAATCTATTTCGGGCGTCTGGTCTCGGAATATTCAGATAAAAGTTTTATTTCCAGCCCCGAGACAGTTTAATTTTCTAAAATCGCGTCTGCAATTTTTAAATATACGAAACAAAAAATTTCTCTGATACCAAAAATTCAAAAACACACGAGATCGAGGTTAAAGGACGACTACGTCGTGTCCAGAAAGTTGAAATCTATTTCGGGCGTCTGGTCTCGGAATATTCAGATAAAAGTTTTATTTCCAGCCCCGAGACAGTTTAATTTTCTAAAATCGCGCTGCAATTTTTAAATATACGAAACAAAAAATTTCTCTGATACCAAAAATTCAAAAACACACGAGATCGAGGTTAAAGGACGACTACGTCGTGTCCAGAAAGTTGAAATCTATTTCGGGCGTCTGGTCTCGGAATATTCGGATAAAAGTTTTATTTCCAGCCCCGAGACAGTTTAATTTTCTAAAATCGCGTCTGCAATTTTTAAATATACGAAACAAAAAATTTCTCTGATACCAAAAATTCAAAAACACACGAGATCGAGGTTAAAGGACGACTACGTCGTGTCCAGAAAGTTGAAATCTATTTCGGGCGTCTGGTCTCGGAATATTCAGATAAAAGTTTTATTTCCAGCCCCGAGACAGTTTAATTTTCTAAAATCGCGTCTGCAATTTTTAAATATACGAAACAAAAAATTTCTCTGATACCAAAAATTCAAAAACACACGAGATCGAGGTTAAAGGACGACTACGTCGTGTCCAGAAAGTTGAAATCTATTTCGGGCGTCTGGTCTCGGAATATTCAGATAAAAGTTTTATTTCCAGCCCCGAGACAGTTTAATTTTCTAAAATCGCGTCTGCAATTTTTAAATATACGAAACAAAAAATTTCTCTGATACCAAAAATTCAAAAACACACGAGATCGAGGTTAAAGGACGACTACGTCGTGTCCAGAAAGTTGAAATCTATTTCGGGCGTCTGGTCTCGGAATATTCAGATAAAAGTTTTATTTCCAGCCCCGAGACAGTTTAATTTTCTAAAATCGCGTCTGCAATTTTTAAATATACGAAACAAAAAATTTCTCTGATACCAAAAATTCAAAAACACACGAGATCGAGGTTAAAGGACGACTACGTCGTGTCCAGAAAGTTGAAATCTATTTCGGGCGTCTGGTCTCGGAATATTCAGATAAAAGTTTTATTTCCAGCCCCGAGACAGTTTAAATTTCTAAAATCGCGTCTGCAATTTTTAAATATACGAAACAAAAAATTTCTCTGATACCAAAAATTCAAAAACACACGAGATCGAGGTTAAAGGACGACTACGTCGTGTCCAGAAAGTTGAAATCTATTTCGGGCGTCTGGTCTCGGAATATTCAGATAAAAGTTTTATTTCCAGCCCCGAGACAGTTTAATTTTCTAAAATCGCGTCTGCAATTTTTAAATATACGAAACAAAAAATTTCTCTGATACCAAAAATTCAAAAACACACGAGATCGAGGTTAAAGGACGACTACGTCGTGTCCAGAAAGTTGAAATCTATTTCGGGCGTCTGGTCTCAGAATATTCGGATAAAAGTTTTATTTCCAGCCCCGAGACAGTTTAATTTTCTAAAATCGCGTCTGCAATTTTTAAATATACGAAACAAAAAATTTCTCTGATACCAAAAATTCAAAAACACACGAGATCGAGGTTAAAGGACGACTACGTCGTGTCCAGAAAGTTGAAATCTATTTCGGGCGTCTGGTCTCGGAATATTCAGATAAAAGTTTTATTTCCAGCCCCGAGACAGTTTAATTTTCTAAAATCGCGTCTGCAATTTTTAAATATACGAAACAAAAAATTTCTCTGATACCAAAAATTCAAAAACACACGAGATCGAGGTTAAAGGACGACTACGTCGTGTCCAGAAAGTTGAAATCTATTTCGGGCGTCTGGTCTCGGAATATTCAGATAAAAGTTTTATTTCCAGCCCCGAGACAGTTTAATTTTCTAAAATCGCGTCTGCAATTTTTAAATATACGAAACAAAAAATTTCTCTGATACCAAAAATTCAAAAACACACGAGATCGAGGTTAAAGGACGACTACGTCGTGTCCAGAAAGTTGAAATCTATTTCGGGCGTCTGGTCTCGGAATATTCAGATAAAAGTTTTATTTCCAGCCCCGAGTCAGTTTAATTTTCTAAAATCGCGTCTGCAATTTTTAAATATACGAAACAAAAAATTTCTCTGATACCAAAAATTCAAAAACACACGAGATCGAGGTTAAAGGACGACTACGTCGTGTCCAGAAAGTTGAAATCTATTTCGGGCGTCTGGTCTCGGAATATTCAGATAAAAGTTTTATTTCCAGCCCCGAGACAGTTTAATTTTCTAAAATCGCGTCTGCAATTTTTAAATATACGAAACAAAAAATTTCTCTGATACCAAAAATTCAAAAACACACGAGATCGAGGTTAAAGGACGACTACGTCGTGTCCAGAAAGTTAAAATCTATTTCGGGCGTCTGGTCTCGGAATATTCAGATAAAAGTTTTATTTCCAGCCCCGAGACAGTTTAATTTTCTAAAATCGCGTCTGCAATTTTTAAATATACGAAACAAAAAATTTCTCTGATACCAAAAATTCAAAAACACACGAGATCGAGGTTAAAGGACGACTACGTCGTGTCCAGAAAGTTGAAATCTATTTCGGGCGTCTGGTCTCGGAATATTCAGATAAAAGTTTTATTTCCAGCCCCGAGACAGTTTAATTTTCTAAAATCGCGTCTGCAATTTTTAAATATACGAAACAAAAAATTTCTCTGATACCAAAAATTCAAAAACACACGAGATCGAGGTTAAAGGACGACTACGTCGTGTCCAGAAAGTTGAAATCTATTTCGGGCGTCTGGTCTCGGAATATTCAGATAAAAGTTTTATTTCCAGCCCCGAGACAGTTTAATTTTCTAAAATCGCGTCTGCAATTTTTAAATAAACGAAACAAAAAATTTCTCTGATACCAAAAATTCAAAAACACACGAGATCGAGGTTAAAGGACGACTACGTCGTGTCCAGAAAGTTGAAATCTATTTCGGGCGTCTGGTCTCGGAATATTCAGATAAAAGTTTTATTTCCAGCCCCGAGACAGTTTAATTTTCTAAATCGCGTCTGCAATTTTTAAATATACGAAACAAAAAATTTCTCTGATACCAAAAATTCAAAAACACACGAGATCGAGGTTAAAGGACGACTACGTCGTGTCCAGAAAGTTGAAATCTATTTCGGGCGTCTGGTCTCGGAATATTCAGATAAAAGTTTTATTTCCAGCCCCGAGACAGTTTAATTTCTAAAATCGCGTCTGCAATTTTTAAATATACGAAACAAAAAATTTCTCTGATACCAAAAATTCAAAAACACACGAGATCGAGGTTAAAGGACGACTACGTCGTGTCCAGAAAGTTGAAATCTATTTCGGGCGTCTGGTCTCGGAATATTCAGATAAAAGTTTTATTTCCAGCCCCGAGACAGTTTAATTTTCTAAAATCGCGTCTGCAATTTTTAAATATACGAAACAAAAAATTTCTCTGATACCAAAAATTCAAAAACACACGAGATCGAGGTTAAAGGACGACTACGTCGTGTCCAGAAAGTTGAAATCTATTTCGGGCGTCTGGTCTCGGAATATTCAGATAAAAGTTTTATTTCCAGCCCCGAGACAGTTTAATTTTCTAAAATCGCGTCTGCAATTTTTAAATATACGAAACACAAAATTTCTCTGATACCAAAAATTCAAAAACACACGAGATCGAGGTTAAAGGACGACTACGTCGTGTCCAGAAAGTTGAAATCTATTTCGGGCGTCTGGTCTCGGAATATTCAGATAAAAGTTTTATTTCCAGCCCCGAGACAGTTTAATTTTCTAAAATCGCGTCTGCAATTTTTAAATATACGAAACACAAAATTTCTCTGATACCAAAAATTCAAAAACACACGAGATCGAGGTTAAAGGACGACTACGTCGTGTCCAGAAAGTTGAAATCTATTTCGGGCGTCTGGTCTCGGAATATTCAGATAAAAGTTTTATTTCCAGCCCCGAGACAGTTTAATTTTCTAAAATCGCGTCTGCAATTTTTAAATATACGAAACAAAAAATTTCTCTGATACCAAAAATTCAAAAACACACGAGATCGAGGTTAAAGGACGACTACGTCGTGTCCAGAAAGTTGAAATCTATTTCGGGCGTCTGGTCTCGGAATATTCAGATAAAAGTTTTATTTCCAGCCCCGAGACAGTTTAATTTTCTAAAATCGCGTCTGCAATTTTTAAATATACGAAACAAAAAATTTCTCTGATACCAAAAATTCAAAAACACACGAGATCGAGGTTAAAGGACGACTACGTCGTGTCCAGAAAGTTGAAATCTATTTCGGGCGTCTGGTCTCGGAATATTCAGATAAAAGTTTTATTTCCAGCCCCGAGACAGTTTAATTTTCTAAAATCGCGTCTGCAATTTTTAAATATACGAAACACAAAATTTCTCTGATACCAAAAATTCAAAAACACACGAGATCGAGGTTAAAGGACGACTACGTCGTGTCCAGAAAGTTGAAATCTATTTCGGGCGTCTGGTCTCGGAATATTCAGATAAAAGTTTTATTTCCAGCCCCGAGACAGTTTAATTTTCTAAAATCGCGTCTGCAATTTTTAAATATACGAAACACAAAATTTCTCTGATACCAAAAATTCAAAAACACACGAGATCGAGGTTAAAGGACGACTACGTCGTGTCCAGAAAGTTGAAATCTATTTCGGGCGTCTGGTCTCGGAATATTCAGATAAAAGTTTTATTTCCAGCCCCGAGACAGTTTAATTTTCTAAAATCGCGTCTGCAATTTTTAAATATACGAAACACAAAATTTCTCTGATACCAAAAATTCAAAAACACACGAGATCGAGGTTAAAGGACGACTACGTCGTGTCCAGAAAGTTGAAATCTATTTCGGGCGTCTGGTCTCGGAATATTCAGATAAAAGTTTTATTTCCAGCCCCGAGACAGTTTAATTTTCTAAAATCGCGTCTGCAATTTTTAAATATACGAAACAAAAAATTTCTCTGATACCAAAAATTCAAAAACACACGAGATCGAGGTAAAAGGACGACTACATCGTGTCCAGAAAGTTGAAATTTATTTCGGGCGTCTGGTCTCGGAATATTCAGATAAAAGTTTTATTTCCAGCCCCGAGACAGTTTAATTTTCTAAAATCGCGTCTGCAATTTTTAAATATACGAAACAAAAAATTTCTCTGATACCAAAAATTCAAAAACACACGAGATCGAGGTTAAAGGACGACTACGTCGTGTCCAGAAAGTTGAAATCTATTTCGGGCGTCTGGTCTCGGAATATTCAGATAAAAGTTTTATTTCCAGCCCCGAGACAGTTTAATTTTCTAAAATCGCGTCTGCAATTTTTAAATATACGAAACAAAAAATTTCTCTGATACCAAAAATTCAAAAACACACGAGATCGAGGTTAAAGGACGACTACGTCGTGTCCAGAAAGTTGAAATCTATTTCGGGCGTCTGGTCTCGGAATATTCAGATAAAAGTTTTATTTCCAGCCCCGAGACAGTTTAATTTTCTAAAATCGCGTCTGCAATTTTTAAATATACGAAACACAAAATTTCTCTGATACCAAAAATTCAAAAACACACGAGATCGAGGTTAAAGGACGACTACGTCGTGTCCAGAAAGTTGAAATCTATTTCGGGCGTCTGGTCTCGGAATATTCAGATAAAAGTTTTATTTCCAGCCCCGAGACAGTTTAATTTTCTAAAATCGCGTCTGCAATTTTTAAATATACGAAACACAAAATTTCTCTGATACCAAAAATTCAAAAACACACGAGATCGAGGTTAAAGGACGACTACGTCGTGTCCAGAAAGTTGAAATCTATTTCGGGCGTCTGGTCTCGGAATATTCAGATAAAAGTTTTATTTCCAGCCCCGAGACAGTTTAATTTTCTAAAATCGCGTCTGCAATTTTTAAATATACGAAACACAAAATTTCTCTGATACCAAAAATTCAAAAACACACGAGATCGAGGTTAAAGGACGACTACGTCGTGTCCAGAAAGTTGAAATCTATTTCGGGCGTCTGGTCTCGGAATATTCAGATAAAAGTTTTATTTCCAGCCCCGAGACAGTTTAATTTTCTAAAATCGCGTCTGCAATTTTTAAATATACGAAACACAAAATTTCTCTGATACCAAAAATTCAAAAACACACGAGATCGAGGTTAAAGGACGACTACGTCGTGTCCAGAAAGTTGAAATCTATTTCGGGCGTCTGGTCTCGGAATATTCAGATAAAAGTTTTATTTCCAGCCCCGAGACAGTTTAATTTTCTAAAATCGCGTCTGCAATTTTTAAATATACGAAACAAAAAATTTCTCTGATACCAAAAATTCAAAAACACACGAGATCGAGGTTAAAGGACGACTACGTCGTGTCCAGAAAGTTGAAATTTATTTCGGGCGTCTGGTCTCGGAATATTCAGATAAAAGTTTTATTTCCAGCCCCGAGACAGTTTAATTTTCTAAAATCGCGTCTGCAATTTTTAAATATACGAAACAAAAAATTTCTCTGATACCAAAAATTCAAAAACACACGAGATCGAGGTTAAAGGACGACTACGTCGTGTCCAGAAAGTTGAAATCTATTTCGGGCGTCTGGTCTCGGAATATTCAGATAAAAGTTTTATTTCCAGCCCCGAGACAGTTTAATTTTCTAAAATCGCGTCTGCAATTTTTAAATATACGAAACACAAAATTTCTCTGATACCAAAAATTCAAAAACACACGAGATCGAGGTTAAAGGACGACTACGTCGTGTCCAGAAAGTTGAAATCTATTTCGGGCGTCTGGTCTCGGAATATTCAGATAAAAGTTTTATTTCCAGCCCCGAGACAGTTTAATTTTCTAAAATCGCGTCTGCAATTTTTAAATATACGAAACAAAAAATTTCTCTGATACCAAAAATTCAAAAACACACGAGATCGAGGTTAAAGGACGACTACGTCGTGTCCAGAAAGTTGAAATTTATTTCGGGCGTCTGGTCTCGGAATATTCAGATAAAAGTTTTATTTCCAGCCCCGAGACAGTTTAATTTTCTAAAATCGCGTCTGCAATTTTTAAATATACGAAACAAAAAATTTCTCTGATACCAAAAATTCAAAAACACACGAGATCGAGGTTAAAGGACGACTACGTCGTGTCCAGAAAGTTGAAATTTATTTCGGGCGTCTGGTCTCGGAATATTCAGATAAAAGTTTTATTTCCAGCCCCGAGACAGTTTAATTTTCTAAAATCGCGTCTGCAATTTTTAAATATACGAAACAAAAAATTTCTCTGATACCAAAAATTCAAAAACACACGAGATCGAGGTTAAAGGACGACTACGTCGTGTCCAGAAAGTTGAAATTTATTTCGGGCGTCTGGTCTCGGAATATTCAGATAAAAGTTTTATTTCCAGCCCCGAGACAGTTTAATTTTCTAAAATCGCGTCTGCAATTTTTAAATATACGAAACAAAAAATTTCTCTGATACCAAAAATTCAAAAACACACGAGATCGAGGTTAAAGGACGACTACGTCGTGTCCAGAAAGTTGAAATCTATTTCGGGCGTTTGGTCTCGGAATATTCAGATAAAAGTTTTATTTCCAGCCCCGAGACAGTTTAATTTTCTAAAATCGCGTCTGCAATTTTTAAATATACGAAACAAAAAATTTCTCTGATACCAAAAATTCAAAAACACACGAGATCGAGGTTAAAGGACGACTACGTCGTGTCCAGAAAGTTGAAATCTATTTCGGGCGTCTGGTCTCGGAATATTCAGATAAAAGTTTTATTTCCAGCCCCGAGACAGTTTAATTTTCTAAAATCGCGTCTGCAATTTTTAAATATACGAAACAAAAAATTTCTCTGATACCAAAAATTCAAAAACACACGAGATCGAGGTTAAAGGACGACTACGTCGTGTCCAGAAAGTTGAAATCTATTTCGGGCGTCTGGTCTCGGAATATTCAGATAAAAGTTTTATTTCCAGCCCCGAGACAGTTTAATTTTCTAAAATCGCGTCTGCAATTTTTAAATATACGAAACACAAAATTTCTCTGATACCAAAAATTCAAAAACACACGAGATCGAGGTTAAAGGACGACTACGTCGTGTCCAGAAAGTTGAAATCTATTTCAGGCGTCTGGTCTCGGAATATTCAGATAAAAGTTTTATTTCCAGCCCCGAGACAGTTTAATTTTCTAAAATCGCGTCTGCAATTTTTAAATATACGAAACAAAAAATTTCTCTGATACCAAAAATTCAAAAACACACGAGATCGAGGTTAAAGGACGACTACGTCGTGTCCAGAAAGTTGAAATTTATTTCGGGCGTCTGGTCTCGGAATATTCAGATAAAAGTTTTATTTCCAGCCCCGAGACAGTTTAATTTTCTAAAATCGCGTCTGCAATTTTTAAATATACGAAACAAAAAATTTCTCTGATACCAAAAATTCAAAAACACACGAGATCGAGGTTAAAGGACGACTACGTCGTGTCCAGAAAGTTGAAATTTATTTCGGGCGTCTGGTCTCGGAATATTCAGATAAAAGTTTTATTTCCAGCCCCGAGACAGTTTAATTTTCTAAAATCGCGTCTGCAATTTTTAAATATACGAAACAAAAAATTTCTCTGATACCAAAAATTCAAAAACACACGAGATCGAGGTTAAAGGACGACTACGTCGTGTCCAGAAAGTTGAAATTTATTTCGGGCGTCTGGTCTCGGAATATTCAGATAAAAGTTTTATTTCCAGCCCCGAGACAGTTTAATTTTCTAAAATCGCGTCTGCAATTTTTAAATATACGAAACAAAAAATTTCTCTGATACCAAAAATTCAAAAACACACGAGATCGAGGTTAAAGGACGACTACGTCGTGTCCAGAAAGTTGAAATCTATTTCGGGCGTTTGGTCTCGGAATATTCAGATAAAAGTTTTATTTCCAGCCCCGAGACAGTTTAATTTTCTAAAATCGCGTCTGCAATTTTTAAATATACGAAACAAAAAATTTCTCTGATACCAAAAATTCAAAAACACACGAGATCGAGGTTAAAGGACGACTACGTCGTGTCCAGAAAGTTGAAATCTATTTCGGGCGTCTGGTCTCGGAATATTCAGATAAAAGTTTTATTTCCAGCCCCGAGACAGTTTAATTTTCTAAAATCGCGTCTGCAATTTTTAAATATACGAAACAAAAAATTTCTCTGATACCAAAAATTCAAAAACACACGAGATCGAGGTTAAAGGACGACTACGTCGTGTCCAGAAAGTTGAAATCTATTTCGGGCGTCTGGTCTCGGAATATTCAGATAAAAGTTTTATTTCCAGCCCCGAGACAGTTTAATTTTCTAAAATCGCGTCTGCAATTTTTAAATATACGAAACAAAAAATTTCTCTGATACCAAAAATTCAAAAACACACGAGATCGAGGTTAAAGGACGACTACGTCGTGTCCAGAAAGTTGAAATTTATTTCGGGCGTCTGGTCTCGGAATATTCAGATAAAAGTTTTATTTCCAGCCCCGAGACAGTTTAATTTTCTAAAATCGCGTCTGCAATTTTTAAATATACGAAACAAAAAATTTCTCTGATACCAAAAATTCAAAAACACACGAGATCGAGGTTAAAGGACGACTACGTCGTGTCCAGAAAGTTGAAATTTATTTCGGGCGTCTGGTCTCGGAATATTCAGATAAAAGTTTTATTTCCAGCCCCGAGACAGTTTAATTTTCTAAAATCGCGTCTGCAATTTTTAAATATACGAAACAAAAAATTTCTCTGATACCAAAAATTCAAAAACACACGAGATCTAGGTTAAAGGACGACTACGTCGTGTCCAGAAAGTTGAAATTTATTTCGGGCGTCTGGTCTCGGAATATTCAGATAAAAGTTTTATTTCCAGCCCCGAAACAGTTTAATTTTCTAAAATCGCGTCTGCAATTTTTAAATATACGAAACAAAAAATTTCTCTGATACCAAAAATTCAAAAACACACGAGATCGAGGTTAAAGGACGACTACGTCGTGTCCAGAAAGTTGAAATTTATTTCGGGCGTCTGGTCTCGGAATATTCAGATAAAAGTTTTATTTCCAGCCCCGAGACAGTTTAATTTTCTAAAATCGCGTCTGCAATTTTTAAATATACGAAACAAAAAATTTCTCTGATACCAAAAATTCAAAAACACACGAGATCGAGGTTAAAGGACGACTACGTCGTGTCCAGAAAGTTGAAATCTATTTCGGGCGTCTGGTCTCGGAATATTCAGATAAAAGTTTTATTTCCAGCCCCGAGACAGTTTAATTTTCTAAAATCGCGTCTGCAATTTTTAAATATACGAAACAAAAAATTTCTCTGATACCAAAAATTCAAAAACACACGAGATCGAGGTTAAAGGACGACTACGTCGTGTCCAGAAAGTTGAAATCTATTTCGGGCGTCTGGTCTCGGAATATTCAGATAAAAGTTTTATTTCCAGCCCCGAGACAGTTTAATTTTCTAAAATCGCGTCTGCAATTTTTAAATATACGAAACAAAAAATTTCTCTGATACCAAAAATTCAAAAACACACGAGATCGAGGTTAAAGGACGACTACGTCGTGTCCAGAAAGTTGAAATTTATTTCGGGCGTCTGGTCTCGGAATATTCAGATAAAAGTTTTATTTCCAGCCCCGAGACAGTTTAATTTTCTAAAATCGCGTCTGCAATTTTTAAATATACGAAACAAAAAATTTCTCTGATACCAAAAATTCAAAAACACACGAGATCGAGGTTAAAGGACGACTACGTCGTGTCCAGAAAGTTGAAATTTATTTCGGGCGTCTGGTCTCGGAATATTCAGATAAAAGTTTTATTTCCAGCCCCGAGACAGTTTAATTTTCTAAAATCGCGTCTGCAATTTTTAAATATACGAAACAAAAAATTTCTCTGATACCAAAAATTCAAAAACACACGAGATCGAGGTTAAAGGACGACTACGTCGTGTCCAGAAAGTTGAAATTTATTTCGGGCGTCTGGTCTCGGAATATTCAGATAAAAGTTTTATTTCCAGCCCCGAGACAGTTTAATTTTCTAAAATCGCGTCTGCAATTTTTAAATATACGAAACAAAAAATTTCTCTGATACCAAAAATTCAAAAACACACGAGATCGAGGTTAAAGGACGACTACGTCGTGTCCAGAAAGTTGAAATCTATTTCGGGCGTTTGGTCTCGGAATATTCAGATAAAAGTTTTATTACCAGCCCCGAGACAGTTTAATTTTCTAAAATCGCGTCTGCAATTTTTAAATATACGAAACAAAAAATTTCTCTAATACCAAAAATTCAAAAACACACGAGATCGAGGTTAAAGGACGACTACGTCGTGTCCAGAAAGTTGAAATCTATTTCGGGCGTCTGGTCTCGGAATATTCAGATAAAAGTTTTATTTCCAGCCCCGAGACAGTTTAATTTTCTAAAATCGCGTCTGCAATTTTTAAATATACGAAACAAAAAATTTCTCTGATACCAAAAATTCAAAAACACACGAGATCGAGGTTAAAGGACGACTACGTCGTGTCCAGAAAGTTGAAATTTATTTCGGGCGTCTGGTCTCGGAATATTCAGATAAAAGTTTTATTTCCAGCCCCGAGACAGTTTAATTTTCTAAAATCGCGTCTGCAATTTTTAAATATACGAAACAAAAAATTTCTCTGATACCAAAAATTCAAAAACACACGAGATCGAGGTTAAAGGACGACTACGTCGTGTCCAGAAAGTTGAAATTTATTTCGGGCGTCTGGTCTCGGAATATTCAGATAAAAGTTTTATTTCCAGCCCCGAGACAGTTTAATTTTCTAAAATCGCGTCTGCAATTTTTAAATATACGAAACAAAAAATTTCTCTGATACCAAAAATTCAAAAACACACGAGATCGAGGTTAAAGGACGACTACGTCGTGTCCAGAAAGTTGAAATCTATTTCGGGCGTCTGGTCTCGGAATATTCAGATAAAAGTTTTATTTCCAGCCCCGAGACAGTTTAATTTTCTAAAATCGCGTCTGCAATTTTTAAATATACGAAACAAAAAATTTCTCTGATACCAAAAATTCAAAAACACACGAGATCGAGGTTAAAGGACGACTACGTCGTGTCCAGAAAGTTGAAATTTATTTCGGGCGTCTGGTCTCGGAATATTCAGATAAAAGTTTTATTTCCAGCCCCGAGACAGTTTAATTTTCTAAAATCGCGTCTGCAATTTTTAAATATACGAAACAAAAAATTTCTCTGATACCAAAAATTCAAAAACACACGAGATCGAGGTTAAAGGACGACTACGTCGTGTCCAGAAAGTTGAAATTTATTTCGGGCGTCTGGTCTCGGAATATTCAGATAAAAGTTTTATTTCCAGCCCCGAGACAGTTTAATTTTCTAAAATCGCGTCTGCAATTTTTAAATATACGAAACAAAAAATTTCTCTGATACCAAAAATTCAAAAACACACGAGATCGAGGTTAAAGGACGACTACGTCGTGTCCAGAAAGTTGAAATCTATTTCGGGCGTTTGGTCTCGGAATATTCAGATAAAAGTTTTATTTCCAGCCCCGAGACAGTTTAATTTTCTAAAATCGCGTCTGCAATTTTTAAATATACGAAACAAAAAATTTCTCTGATACCAAAAATTCAAAAACACACGAGATCGAGGTTAAAGGACGACTACGTCGTGTCCAGAAAGTTGAAATTTATTTCGGGCGTCTGGTCTCGGAATATTCAGATAAAAGTTTTATTTCCAGCCCCGAGACAGTTTAATTTTCTAAAATCGCGTCTGCAATTTTTAAATATACGAAACAAAAAATTTCTCTGATACCAAAAATTCAAAAACACACGAGATCGAGGTTAAAGGACGACTACGTCGTGTCCAGAAAGTTGAAATCTATTTCGGGCGTCTGGTCTCGGAATATTCAGATAAAAGTTTTATTTCCAGCCCCGAGACAGTTTAATTTTCTAAAATCGCGTCTGCAATTTTTAAATATACGAAACAAAAAATTTCTCTGATACCAAAAATTCAAAAACACACGAGATCGAGGTTAAAGGACGACTACGTCGTGTCCAGAAAGTTGAAATTTATTTCGGGCGTCTGGTCTCGGAATATTCAGATAAAAGTTTTATTTCCAGCCCCGAGACAGTTTAATTTTCTAAAATCGCGTCTGCAATTTTTAAATATACGAAACAAAAAATTTCTCTGATACCAAAAATTCAAAAACACACGAGATCGAGGTTAAAGGACGACTACGTCGTGTCCAGAAAGTTGAAATTTATTTCGGGCGTCTGGTCTCGGAATATTCAGATAAAAGTTTTATTTCCAGCCCCGAGACAGTTTAATTTTCTAAAATCGCGTCTGCAATTTTTAAATATACGAAACAAAAAATTTCTCTGATACCAAAAATTCAAAAACACACGAGATCGAGGTTAAAGGACGACTACGTCGTGTCCAGAAAGTTGAAATCTATTTCGGGCGTTTGGTCTCGGAATATTCAGATAAAAGTTTTATTTCCAGCCCCGAGACAGTTTAATTTTCTAAAATCGCGTCTGCAATTTTTAAATATACGAAACAAAAAATTTCTCTGTTACCAAAAATTCAAAAACACACGAGATCGAGGTTAAAGGACGACTACGTCGTGTCCAGAAAGTTGAAATCTATTTCGGGCGTCTGGTCTCGGAATATTCAGATAAAAGTTTTATTTCCAGCCCCGAGACAGTTTAATTTTCTAAAATCGCGTCTGCAATTTTTAAATATACGAAACAAAAAATTTCTCTGATACCAAAAATTCAAAAACACACGAGATCGAGGTTAAAGGACGACTACGTCGTGTCCAGAAAGTTGAAATTTATTTCGGGCGTCTGGTCTCGGAATATTCAGATAAAAGTTTTATTTCCAGCCCCGAGACAGTTTAATTTTCTAAAATCGCGTCTGCAATTTTTAAATATACGAAACAAAAAATTTCTCTGATACCAAAAATTCAAAAACACACGAGATCGAGGTTAAAGGACGACTTCGTCGTGTCCAGAAAGTTGAAATCTATTTCGGGCGTCTGGTCTCGGAATATTCAGATAAAAGTTTTATTTCCAGCCCCGAGACAGTTTAATTTTCTAAAATCGCGTCTGCAATAATTTAAGATGAAAGGGTCAACAGAGAGGAGTGCAATTTGGAATCCCAATAATTGTAACCAATTAGTATAATTTATTAGAGATCGGTAGGGAAGGCTAATTTAAGATTAGAGGACCATAAGAAATTGGGGTTGCAATTTAGAATTCTAATTTTGGACAAAACGAATTAAATATTGTGAAATTATTAAATTTTATATTGCAAGGCCGGGCGTGAAAATCAGAAAATCGACGAACATACACTATAGATAACATGTCAGGTGTCGGGCTACTTTATTAATTGTTAAATTCGGTAATAATTAACTACAGGGAAAGTGATCAAGGGAGGATAACTGAACGACAGATTAAAAGCTGACAACCAAAAACCGTCTGTAAGACCGTCTCGAGCTACTAGTAACTCGCGTGTTGTGATTGGGAAGGTCTTATATGAACAAGGTTCGCAAAAATACACGACTCTTTTACTCATACCTATATCCAAGCCCTCCACTATTCTATTTGCTCTTCGCTGAGCTCTAAAGACCCCATAGGAATTAGCTGCATGTCCTCAAACCAGCAACGCGCATTTGATATGGCTCTGACACAACTAACAGTACCCAAACCCCAACACCTGTCTGGAAACGACTCCCGACTCGATATATTTCTCATAACTCTCATAACAAAAATGTGCTTGTTTAAAGTTTTGCGCAGGTCATCGATACATTCAAAAACAGTTTATCGTTTAAATACACTCCCAAAAACTTTCCGAATTCCGGCTTTTGACCGGCTTAACCGAAAAGAGCATGTTTTGGGTTTTACTCATGTTCAAAAACAATTTGCTCTCTGCAAATCACCGATCCGCCGAGTCCCGCGTTTTAGCTACCGCTGTATAAAAGATTCTGCATTTAATGTAGATGTTAGTGGCATCAGAGAAAGAATTGGGTGCGTTCAGCGAACAAAGCTGCTTAAAGTAATCATTCAGCTATGCTGAGTATGCTGACATTCAGCTGTTTACAATGCGCTAAACCGTATGCTAAGAGTGAGTACGATAGTACTCTGATGGCAACTATAATTTATCGTATTCTTACATTCAGCTGCTAACAATCCGCTATACCGTATGCTAAGAGTCAGCAGTCAGCATACGATGAATTATAGTTGCCATCAGAGTACTGTCGCGCTGACTCTCAGCATACGGTTTAGCGCATTGTAAGTAGCTGAATGCCAAGAAAGAAACGGTCTCAAAATCGAACCTTGGGAATGAGGGATGGGCAGTCGGAAAAATATCATCAGTTTGGTCAAACGCGTGTTAAGGCCATAAATGTCTTTTGTATTATTACTTTTTAAACCACCAATTATAACCCTAATCTCATTTTGAGCAACCTCGTCAAACGTAAATAAGGGACTACTTATACTAAAATTATTACAAATCTACTCTTTGAAAAAGCGATGACTCCAAGCTCCTTCGTAGCTTTTGTTTTAGAAGTTAAAACGGGGTTCAAATGCGTTTTTTTAATTATGTCATAAAATCACGGATTTAGCTATTACATAAAATGTGAAATAATTGACTCAAATTTGTTAAAGTTTTCAGGACACACTTTTGGATTGTCTCGACTCACTGAAAGTAGCAGCTCTCGTTTTCGTACAATATTTTCACTCTATCCTAAACTCTCCGTAGATGAGATACTTAAGTTCCATCAGTCTCCTGAAAATATCATTACCATTTTAAAAGTTATTTACGGGCCCCAGTACTTTTTCAACACTGTCTACCTAGTCATCGATACCCTTGGCGATGACAGTACTTACCTCATTTGAGAAAAAAACTACTTTCTTTGCAGGTTGGGTTCTTTTTTTATTGTTTTATTTATTGTACAGCTGCAATTGCATTTTAAATCTTGCTGGGAGCTATTAAAGGTACGTTTCCATTCCTACAAAACACTCCTGTGACATGTCGTGCGACAAGTCCCTGGGACAAGTCTCAGAATGGAAACGGTCTGCGACAAGTCGCGCGACATGTTCCAGGGACAAAAATGTCCCAGCCGACCGCGCAACAAAACATGTCCCCGCGACTTGTCGCACGGGCAATGGAAACGGTCTGCGACTTGTACAGGAGCACTGTATACACTCCCCGACCACGAAACCTAATCTTCTCTGTCACAGATTCATAAAAAATACCGCACTCGTCAGGAACCTGCTTTATAGAAATTCTTGAATTGTTCGTTAAACTTAATAATGACGCAAAACGTTAATTATCTAATTATTTTGAAGTGTGATCTATTGTCTATTTCTTTTTGTTTTTGGGTTAAGAAATAACATTGCGAGAGCTACAATTGTCACAATCACATGCTTTAAAGCACCTAAATGAGATATTTGCTGTGGAGTTTACGACAGCGACAGGCATATTATGCAATAAATGTAGAGCACTCCCAAATATTTGTGACTGCGGTTATCATCACAAGCGATTCTCACCTGCCACAGCCACATGGGAGGTATTATTGGAAGTCTTTCAATGATGCAACAATAGCCTTGCACACTATTGGAATGAATCTTGAAATAGCAGACTTGGAGATTCTGTGTAGGTACATGATAGAACTGGAGCTATCTCCTGTGGCTAACTAACGTAGAGTGGCCGCCAATATCTCGCCAGGAAAAATAGCCATTCGACATTATTTGCTTTTGGCGATCTCCGGTCCGATAAGATTCAATAGAAGTTTGAAATCTTCTGCTGTCATTCGAACAAAATTCTCGAATCCACTTTGAAGACGTAGGTCTCTCATTAAAGAATTATACGCCCCTTCTGATTGTCGTTTTGCTAAAAAACTTCTAAGCCATCATCTCGGTCGTTTACGTCTTTTTTTCTTAAGTTCATACTACAAACCATTACTACAAACGCGGAAGCAGCTAAGTTTTCCGTAATTTGCACGGCTACAATGCAGAGTCCAAATTGAGAGTTTTGCCTCCAAATCATCTGCGACATGTTGCAGTGAATGGAAACACCAAAACAAAATCGGTGCGACATGTCCCAAGGACATGTCGCCTGACATGTCCCCGGGACTTGTAGGAATGGAAACGTACCTTAAGCAGTGAAATTCAAGTTTTAGAGTGTAAGTGTAAGATTGCGAATAAAAGAAAACGTCTCGACCAAGAAGTTTGTAGAATATTTGTTTTAATTTCTCCAAACTGCAAATTCAAGTTATATTTGCTCTTCCCTTACGTGTTACGTACCGCTATTGCTATTACCAACTTTTATTATTATTTGCAAATAGAACAAGAGCTACCTAAATTAATTAAATTTTACGGTAAGAACAGTGCACTGTGCATTTTAAGGTTAATCATTATTTCACACCAAAAGTGTATAATAATGTAATTTTACAAATTGTGTATGCAGTTTTATTAAAAGCTTTAAATAATAGGAGTATTTTGTAAAAAAATGTAATACAGCAGTGCAATTTCCGAGACGGCATATGTTGTAGATGCTTAAGAAAGCTGTACTAGAAAAATAAGAGAAGGAAATTTCATTAAATAAACGAATGCAATGTACGTGTCGACTAGTTAAAAGTCGACCAATTTATATTCGTTTTAAATGACGTTGTACTTTACTTATTTATAATTTCTTCGAAGGTAGTTTATTCAATATTTAGTCTAATAAACGGCTAATAAGCGTCGACTTTATCGAAGGCGACAAAAGCGTCGAAAACAAACTTTCCATACGTAGAAAAATATCCTTGAGCTTGAGCTTATTTGCTTATTTGATACAATTTTATTTTGATCGCAGTTTAAATCTAGTTGGCTGAATGTAAATATCGTCTCAAATTCCCCCATTTACCCATTCGTGTTACCTAAATGTTAATTATTTATAAATAAATGGGGCTTTCATATTTCCAAACTGTAATAAGAGTGGCGAATAGGTATTGAGTACACTAATAAATTACACGCAAATATTTTATTAAACTATTCAAAAGGTGCTTCTAAAGCGAGGCTTTCGATTTTAGTTATTAAAGTTAAAAATGCAAGAGCGTTATTAGGAGTTATAATAATTCTAATACATATTCAATTTTGTAAAGATGATATACATACACATTACACATTGGTGTGTATATTGCAACCTTTTAACTTTGATAAACTTACACAAAAAGTTATAGCTGTGTTATTTCGTCAAAGTGAAAAGGCTTGTCGAGTACCCACTTTTACTTTATGAATATGCAAATATGAAAATCATGAGCATATTGTAAGTGAATTTTAAATGTCTGTGTGTGCGGAGTAGTTTTATTAACCCAGATGTTACTACCGTCCTTTTAAAAGGACGACAGATAAATAGGATCCTGTACAATTTGTAAATAAATTTTAACAGATGTAGCTGCGGCTAGCGTTATTGTAGTGCATTCATAATAATATTTAAAAAACGAAATTTGTGATTTAGTGCCTAAAAAACACGTGATACGAATATTTTCTGCGCCGAGTTTTTTGATAATGAACATGTATGAATGGAGGTAAGTTTTAAATGTTCTATATTTGCAATTATCAACTTTATCCTTTATATATAAGTGTAAAATACATGTGGTGATGACGTTGCGTTGTTTATTTTAAATTTTTTGTTTACATCTCGTTCTGATTACGTCGTAAACTTGAGTGTTCTTTATAAAGCACAGTAGTATAATTAGCTATGGTATATTTAAAATTTTGAATTTTGTTTTATAATTTCTAGGAGACCTTTAAAGTTGCATGAATTGCTGGAAGAGTTAGAAAATGTTGATGAAATTCCGACATTACCAGAAGAAATAGTGTTGTTTCCGCCAGATGATGACGTTACTGATGAAGATTCTGGTGAAGAGAATCACGTCACAATTAGCAATCTTCCGGGATCTCAGTTACGGGCCCCTGCCGACTTAATATTTCCTGCACACCTTGAAGATTCTGAGGACTTACCTCTTTCAGATTTTGATTCTGAGGATGATTTGCCTCTGTCAGAATTGTCAAAACGGTATCCAAAACCATGTACCAGCACTCAAGGGAATGTTAGATTACCAAGAAAACAACCTAAGCTATTTTCCTGGACGAAATCAGACATTGACGTAACTAAGATTCAGTATGATGAATGGAGTAATGAAATGGGACCACAACAGCAATTAACTCCGCTGCAGCTTTTCAAACTTTTTTTTGACGATCGTCTAATCGAAACTATTCTCCAGTATACGAATAATTACGCTCAACAAAAAAACCATTTAGGTGATGTTACGAGTGAAGAATTGCATTGTTTCATTGGCGTGCTTCTATTGAGCGGATACGTTTGCCTATCGCGACGGTATATGTTTTGGGAAAATTCTGCTGATGTTCATAATAGCCTTGTAGCTAACGCTATTTCTCGAGACCGTTTCACTTATATAATGGCAAACCTACATTGCTGTGACAACGATCATTTAGAAAAATCAGACAGATTTACTAAAGTACGACCGTTGTTCGACGAATTGAACAAAAAATTTTTGAATTTTGCTCCGCTGGAAGAAAATCACAGCATCGACGAAGCCATGATTCCCTATTATGGAAGACATAACTGTAAACAGTTCATTCGTGGAAAGCCAATTCGGTGGGGCTATAAATTTTGGGTTGGAGCTACGCGCAATGGATATGTTTTATGGTTCCTGCCATATCAAGGTGCATGTTCCCATATCCCAGAGGAGTACAAGGAACTGGGTTTAGGTTCAAGCGTAATTTTGCAATATGCCGATGTCTTACAATCGAACTGGCCATCAGCCTCATTTCATCTCTTTTTCGACAATTTTTTTACGTCGATTCCGCTGCTGATAGATTTAAAGGAAAGAGGATTGAAAGGAACCGGAACTATACGGGAAAATAGAACTGGAAGGTGTCCATTGCCCAGTTCCACTGACATGAAAAAGAAGAATCGTGGAGCTTATGAAGTGATGCTGGAAAAAGACGAAGCCATTGTAGTATGTAAGTGGCATGACAACAGTGTTGTCAACATATCTTCGAACTGTATTCCAGTTCACCCTGTTGGACAAGTTAAGCGTTACTCCAAAAAGGAGAAAAAACACGTATATATAGATCAGCCAAAACTTGTCAAAGCATATAACGCCAACATGGGAGGTGTAGATAGGGCAGACCAAAATATCAGTTTGCTACGTACTTCAATAAGAGGCAAAAAGTGGTATTTTCCACTTATATGTCATTGCATTGACATGGCCGAACATAATGCGTGGCAGTTACATAAGCTGTCAGGTGGGAAAATGGACCATTTAGGTTTCCGACGAGCCGTGGCAACCAATATATTAGAAACATTTAAAAAGACTTCAAACAGAGGACCGTCTAGATCATCCCGACATATGCATCAATATTCGCGTTTTGACAGGATAAACCACATAATTATATATCAAGAAAGTCAGACGCGATGTGGAGTTTGTCACAAAAAGGCTCAATTTAAGTGTGAAAAATGTGACACCACACTCCATCCAAAAAATTGTTTTAAGACGTTTCACACCGAAGTATAATATTTTTATTCATTCCTTCATTTTTTGTATTCTATTCTATAAATCTTTCAAATATTTTTACAATTGCGTTTTCTTGTGCTTACCATACCTCATTTTACTAGTGTCCTTTATAAAGGACGCCCATTTCTGACAATTCGGCGTATTTAAAAAAAAAAATTTTAACGTCATTGTCATTATATCATAAAACAACATTCGTCCATTATAAAAAAAAAAAAAAAATTTAAAAAAAAAGTTTCAGTAACATCTGGGTTAATTAACTTAAGAGGTATTTGCTGAATTTGAAACGTTTCTTTAGTCTTCGCTTTATTATAATTAACAGTACCACAATATACGTTTTCAGTTTAACTTAAATATTTACAAAGGCGCTAATTGCAATTATGCGCCTTTCGATTTATTACAATATGTTTTTAAATTTTACGTGACTTTGATTTTGTTTCGAGATACGACCAATAATTGAAGAAATCTTACTATAGGAGGTTAGGGATAAAAACGGGGGTATGATTGTTAAAATAAAACACAAAGTCCAAAATTGTCTTTGTGAATATTTTAATTCCTCTAGTACGTCTTCACACGTCAAATTCCAATAGAAGAAGTAAGATTTTTAGTTCACATCAGCTTTGTTTATATAAAAACATAAGGAGAACACACTTATTACTCTAAAGGTTAAAAAGGGGAAATTATTTCCTTTAAAGGGCGTGATGACTGTTGATACCACTTAACAATTTATTAAGACAAGTTACATTTTTGTATTTCTTGAGTAGTAAAATCAACACGTATCGTATTATTGCGACCTGTGCTTATCATTCTTTAGGGCTTTCTGTCAAGAAATTTATTTTGCAGCTGCATTTGGTTATTTTATAATCACTTAATATCACATTAAAGTCTTGTAAAGCACTGGAGCATTTACTAATATCTGATTTTTAAAA
The DNA here is from genome assembly GCA_950108345.1 of Malthinus flaveolus. NCBI lineage: Eukaryota > Metazoa > Arthropoda > Insecta > Coleoptera > Cantharidae > Malthinus > Malthinus flaveolus. The sequence goes on along the minus strand of OX467285.1, from coordinate 16,385,349 downwards.
TTTAATACTACTTTTAGCAAGATTTTTGACCATTTGGCACTTGCGCAAATAGGTTTTTTTCTAAGGAGAAAGCCACAAGATACACGGCCACAGCTGAAGCAAAGAAGTTTTCTTCTCTGGCTTTAGATTTGATTTTTTTGAGTATTAGGGTGTGCCACTTAAATGCCAGAATCCTTCCCAAGCGCATTAACCTATATTAGTCTGGTCATTTTCTAAAGTTTTTTCTGACTTACGCCACTAGCAGAGAGGTTACAGTAGTGAATAGATGCATTCCTTAGAGAAGTTAAGTAGGTAGGTAATTGTTGAAATCTGGTTAGACTTTTTTAGGGATTTTTTGCCACTTATTTACAAAAACTAAATCCGCTATGGGTTGCTAGTAGTGCATTTATGCAAGAAAATAGTAAAGGGATGGTATACAGAAAATATTAAACTACCTTTGTTTAAGTTTGGTTGAGACCCGAGTTTTCAATGCTGGTCTAATAACTCGACTTCTCTAAAGGAGGTATCTATTCGCTATTGCAAGCTCTCTGCTGGTGGCGTAAGTCACTGTCCCAAGTGATTTGCGTCTCAGAGACTTGGTTTCGTAAGTCTGAAATTATGACTCTCAGTCAATTATTGCTTGCAGATTATTTTTGTAGAGCAACGGCTTCTAATTAGGGGGTTTTAATATTTGTGAAAGACGACGTTTCTTTCAGACTCGCACGTTTTAATGTTGACAAACTTGAGTTTGGTTTTGAGATTTCTGTGAATGTAATTGTTTCTAATTGTTCTTTTGGGGTTCCTAGGGATAATTTAGAGTTGCTTCTGCCAAAGATTAAGAGTACAGCCTTCCTATGCGACTAAATACTAATTTTCACTCGAATGTCTATGATGCTAAAGGTGGGGAGTTGCGTGATTTGATTCTTATGACTATCGTCAATGCATTTGGATAGCTACGTTCATAGAGGTGGAAAATCCTTAATTGATATCTAATATTTTTGCGAAATCTAATAGCTTGTCTCTAACTTCTGATAGTTCGTTTGAGAGAACCCTTTCTTTCCCAGCACCTTAAAGGAGCCTCTTATGATACCTGAACAATGTTACTAATGAGTAACATAAAAATAATAGGATGGCGAATTACAGGCCTATCTTTCTTTTACCGGTTTTCTCTAAGCAATTTGATAAGGCCCTCTATACTCTATACACAGTTAAATCGCTTTCTTGGACAGAATGGCCTCTGTCTTCTCGACAGTTTAGGTTACAGTAGCGTCTTGCTACTAATGATGCTGTTGTGTCCGTCCACGATTACATAATTGATAGCATGGATAAAATAAGGTATCTGACTGCTTGCATATTTTTTTATTTCACCCGCATCTTTGATACTATCTCGCACTCCTGCTTCGAGCAGATACTGTTTCTGTAAAAACTGTAGAGCTACGGCATCAGAGGGACTCTGAGTGATTGGGTAAGGTCTTACCTTTCACACACTTTTAAATCGGAATATCAAATAATTCGTTCGACAGGAGGGAGTACCCTGAAATCCTTATTATTTTTGGTGGAAAGTTTGTATATTTTTTATCACTATTGTGTCCAATTATGAAGAGTTAAATAATTGTTCTGAATTTGAGTGGTCGGTAGCAAAAATAAAACCTCGAAAGTTGTAAGTGCATAATAACTAGAAATTCCAACAAAAGAGGCTAATTGAAAGTAATCCAATTAGTCAATTTATCAACATATAACCTTTTAGGGGTTTGTTTTAAAATAGATAATAGATTTACCAGTTAACCCTTTAGACAACCCTTTTTAGTTATACACATCCAAAATGTAATTCGATAACTAAATTTACTCCAAATCAAAAGTAAGTAACTGTAAACTGACTATTGGTAAATAATATATTGCTTAGAAAACAGCCTAATGTTTATTAATAATACAAATAACTAATTTACATACTGTGCATAAACTAGGATTATTCCACTATTCATAAAGGTGGGGTTGCTCTATTACATACTTGCAAATGCAGAAGGTAATCATTGTAATTAATTGATTATTTGAGAGTTTCTATCAAGCTATTGTTTTGAAAATCCATTTGTTATTGGTTGTTACTATCTGTGCGACATCGTGCTCTCACGCATTAAAATTAGCTCATGAATTTCAAAATAACATTAAAGTAATTGATGGAACCAGAAGAAACGATAAAGTCGAATTATAAATTTATTGTCGAGAAAATATTACATGTACACCGCCGAAGTTTCTAAGATTAATTTTTCGTTTTAAAACCAAGTTTACATTTTCAGTATCTTCGATTTACATATTTAAAAAAAGCTCCAACATCTAAATCGTGTTTAACAACTAGAAATTTGATATACAGGGGAGTTTAATCTTGTGTGCCAGGGAAGGCCGCGTCTCTTGTTGCGAAAAGCAAAAGGAATTCTGTATAATGGTTTTTTTTGCGGCACGAGGAAAAATTATTTTTCTCACCGTGCACCGTACGTAAGGTTAAAACCTTCTAGAAGGATACGATTGGACGTACAAGAGTCTCGGCTTACTCGACGAAATCGTTTCAAAGATCCAAAATTCGTCCTGTATTTTATTAAAAATACTGGCTACGTTCGGGGAAGCACCGGAGGTGTATTTGTAGCAGTGCAGTTTAGGTATTATTTGTCTTCTCTTTCAGGTCAGTATACAATTTTTAAAACATTCCCAAAGATTTAATTTCCGTCGCCTTTTTTGCTGTTTTGAAACATAAATTCCCCATGAACTCCCAGAAACTACTACTACTGATCATTTAAAACAAATATAGATAATATCGATAATAGTTTTCCGTAATATCAATAATGTAGAAATTTAGCCACCTTTATAGGCTCTAAAAATACAATTACGTTTCATAACCAATTTGATGCAATGTTTGATTGGTCTATAAATTCAATTAACGATAGAATCCAAGCTAATTGTTTGAACGCTTATGTGTCCTTAACAAAGAGACAATAAAATTTTATTGCGGCAATGGAACAATACAAATTATAGCTTTTAAAACCAATAAGAAATGGCTATTGACTCCAATAAACTTTTACGATTGCAAACTACAGCAAAACTATCGTCGCTTGTAGGGTAACGTGGAAGACTAAGGGTCGGGCCACACTATCGACACACTTTCGATATGCTCTCGCTACGATAGAATGTTCTTATACAAGAAACAATGAGGGTAGTCACACACATCAATATACTTTTTAAACTTTATCGCAGTGGTATCGTAGCGAGAGCGATAGTGTGACCAATGGAACTAGAAAATAAGTGCAACGGTTGAACGTACGAAGAACATAATGCGCCTGGCGAAGAACAAGCTGTCAGTTGCATAAAGAAGCTCGGAGAATTTTGTTCGGACGCTATGCCCGGCATACCCGAAACTTCAACGCGCTCAACCACCTCAACTGTTTGTTTTAATTTTTGTATTTAAACACTTTTTTCCAAAAGTGCGTATTTTTCGAGTTATGAGCGCTAAAACATGCTTTTGGCCGATTTTGAAAGTTTTTTTTAACTTTAACGCGTTCTAGCGCCGAAATCATTTACCTGAGGAAAAAACTTAAGAGGTAGTATTTGTAGAAAATGTAATGTGATTTATTTTTGTGTAAATGAATTTTTCTGCCAAACCGCTTAAATTTCAAGTTTAAAGCGAGAAACCGAAAAAAGAGCCAAAATTCACTCTTCTGAAGTCTCCCCCAAGTTAATGCTGCCACTTTTAACAGACAGGCGGTCGGCTTTATTACTCATTTGTTATTTTCTTTCATCTTGCATAGTCATTGTTGTTTATCGAGAGTGAAGCTACTGTGCGATACGACCTTTAAATAAGTAAACTTAATCGTACGATCATTCTATTGTAAATTTGAAAGGAATAATTAGGAAAATGTTTAAAAAAAGGTAATTCTAATTTAAACCTAATTGTTTGCAAATTATTTAATGCAACATGCGGAAAGTTGCTCGCTGTTTTACAGAATATAAACAACAACATAAATTATTAACATACGCCATACATTTTATAATACACCTAAAGCACTACAGAACACATTAAAGTCTTGCACTTGTGGAGTATCAACTGTGTTGTTTTTATTTCTTTTTGACTAAATTATACATAATGCATGTACCAAACACACCGAGTCCATTAATTACAGAGGTCAAAATTTAAGTTTTACTTTTATTTCGTTTAATTTAGTGCGCATTAAGCCCTAAAGTTCTGAAACTTAGTATTTTGTTTTTATTGCATCATTCTCAAGTTTATAAGTTGTTAATTTACTAACAACAATAACAAACTACCTATAATGATTAAATTTATTTATTAACGCAATGTATCGACTACCATCATTTACCACCCACAACAGTCCTGCACGAATGGAGAAGTTCCTTAATAGTTTTCAACTTCTTCGGTGCGAATTAAAACAAAGTTCAGCTTCTCGACATTATTATTTCAGTACTTTTCACTTAAATCTTAATTTACTTATACTGTTAGGTTGCAATTGCAAGTGCACCATCTTTATTCATTCGCATTTCTTTCGTAGCTTTCATCGATCTTTATTTTAGTGCTCGGTGCTCATTAAATAGTAATAAGTTCGGAAAGTTATCTTTTGAAAAGCGATTTTTACTGCCCATTATCCACTTTAGCTCAAATCTGGTTGAACATTATCTAATGTAATGAGTTATTCTACAAAATTAAACTCTTGGTGGTTATCCAATTAATAGAGCAATTTTCTGTTAAATTGCTTGCCCCATCATTTAAAATTACTTTGATAGAGCTTTTCTCTATGGAAGTGTTCTCGGGCGCCACTAATAAAGACTTAGAAACCTTCTAGTTATTTATAAATACATTTTTTTGGTCTTACAGGAACAATAAAAATAGTAAAATTTGACGCCAATGAGAAAAATTAAGTTTAGTACTTTATTATTTCAGAAAGCGACGAAGCTATAAGAATTTGAAAACGACACCACTGTTAAACCGAGCAAGCACCACTTATAATGCCTAAGCACGTTTCGATAGCACCACAAATGAAAATGAAATTGAAAATTGTCGCAATTGACATTTTTCAGCTTTCTATAAATAACTTACAGAAAGTACAAAATTTGTTTTCTTGACAGGATTGCCGAATTGTCGTACATACATACCTAAATCATAAATAATATTAATAACTGGGAAGTGTACCACTCATTCAACCAATTTGTTATCTCTAATAGAAAAGGTGTGTGGCGCACGTACAGCTAGACACATATTGTACACCATTACCCATTATTTACTTTAAGATCTAAATAAGTGGGCTTCTGTTTCCATTTTCTACAACCACAAAAACTGTTAAGTGGCAGACCAATATACGCTTCTGAAGGTATGTAATTTGCATTAAAAGAGAGTTCAGTATTAACCAAAATCTTTCTTCCCAGAGAGTATACGTAGCCATCAAAATCAAAATATTGAAGTTTTTAAAAGACACTTTACCATCTCAACCACTTAGGGCCAGCTCCATCATTTATCAATGAGACAATGAGTTATCATGACTCATTGATTTACTGCAATAGTCGTGACTAAGGGCCAGTCCCACCAACTTTGATTAAAGAATTTAATCACGGTTAATGGTAGTTAATCAATGAATAACAATGAGTTGTCATGACAACCAATAACCGTGATCAAGGGCCAGCTCCACCGATTGGCGAATTTAATCACGATTAATGAAAGTTAATCAATGATTGACAGTGAGTTAGTTGTCATGACAAGTTATTGATTACCTGCCATAACCGCGATTAAGGGCCAGTTCCACAGAATTTTGTCACGATTAATAGCATCTAATCAATAATTGAAATATCATGACTCACTGTCAATCATTGATTAACTGTCATTAACCGTGATTAAATTTGTTAATCAGAGTTGGTGGGACTGGCCCTTGATCACGGTCATTGGTTGTCATGACAACTCATTGTTATTTATTGATTAACTACCATTAACCGTGATTAAATTTTTTAATCAAAGTTGGTGGGACTGGCCCTTAATTGCGGTTATGGCAGGTAATCAAGGAATTGTCACGACAACTAACTCATTATTAATCAATAAAAGACAATGAATTGTCATAACAATTGGTTAGCTGCCATTAACCGTGATTAAGAGCCACTCCCACCAACTATGATTAAAGAATTTAATGATGGTTAATGGCAGTTAATCAATGAATTGGTATGGCAACTCATTGTCATGCCAAACGCGTTTTAAAGGCAATTTTGATACAGTTTTAATAAGGCGATCAGTTGCCCCAATTACGGGGTAACTTGACAGTCCCCAAATTATTTTTTCTAAAATCATTCACAATTTATGGTTTTTTAAGCGTTGCATTTTGGCGATGTCACTATAGCCGAATTTTTTAAGACCAAAATATTTTTTTATAATATTCTTGTCAATAATATGTGTAATCTGTTTTATGGCGTATATCACCCTGGAATAAATTGTAAAAAAGTCGCTTTTGGGAATAGAAGTATTTTACAAAAATTCAATACTTTAAATGGATTTTTAAGGCTATTTAACCAAAAGAACATTTAATATCGAAATTAACGTTAGCGACGACAAAAGAAAAGCCGCGATAGTGTTTACTACAATTTACGAATTTCTATAAAAGATTCAAACAAATTGATTCGTCCAGCAGGTCTTTCCATTTAAATGAGATGCCATTAAAAGGGCCGCTACAAATTGCTTTATACTATTTTATTTTTAAATTTTGTATCGAGCGAGGAGCTTTGAAACTAAAACGAAAATTAAGTGTAGAAGATTGATAATGCTATCGTAAATCGAATCGTTTACTCTGTTTTACAAGCCTTTTTGTAACTCTCTGCTTTATCTATATTGAATTAAACGAAACATCTCACGTTAGAATGAATTATTACTACTTGAAGTTGATTCAAGGAGCAAAGTTTCTGAAATATTCACGAATTAGTTGCGAAATTGTCGGAACTGTTCAAGGGATGTATTGATTAACGTCAAAATAATGACTTTATTGCTAATTTTTTGCAGTCGGTGTGTCACTTGTGTCACTTGCAATCTGCAAGTTATTGAAAGTAATAATAACTTGGACATTAAACTTCGAGGTGCTTGAAAATCGTCTCATTTAGGTAGGTACTAATAAAAATATTTACCCACCAAATGAAAAAATTGTACTTTTTATTTAATTTATAACGACGAATTTTCTATTAAATTGTTGTAAGTACTAAATTTGTTTGCAAAAAGTGTAATTTACGAAGCTGGAAAAATAATGGTAGGTACTTTCGAAAATTGTAATTAAATTATGCAAATGAGAAATTCTTTAAAATCAACTAGAAAAGTTTCAACGAGTAACAAATGAGAAATACAATGAAAAAGAGTAAAGTAACAGAAGTCTACTTTTCTTTATAAAGCGAAAATTAAGGTAACTAAGGTGATTCGTAATGTTAAATATCGAACGTAGTAACTTATCTTCTGACCTTTGTTTATTATTTGGTTAGGAGCTGTTATAGGCAATTTATAATTTTTATCTTTACCTCTTGTATCCAAATTTTAGACCGCAGAACACAATCGCTATATTAACTAACAGAGCTGCGGCAGACTTCTATAGAAGTGATCAATGTGATCATACTATCTATGTGAACACCTAAAAACCTCACGCTTTTGCTTTGCGTAATAGAATGTCCATTAATGGGACCATACAACCTAAAAAACTGCCTTATGAGGGACGAACAGCACAACTTGATTTTCAAACTAGGTATTCAAAACCTCCCCATTCTCTTTGCAATATACCCCCCCCCCCCCCTGTAGGTCAATAGTTTGGTCAAGTGTAAATTTCCGGAACTGATTGAAGGTCTGTGTCTGAAGTTGGAAAGATTGCAAAACACTTGTGTCAGATTTGTATGTAACCTGCGCAGGTACGACCACATCTCACAATCACGTAATCTGTTACGATTATGGCCTTTAACACACAGAAGCATGGGCGCCGCCAGAAAATTTTGCAAGGGGGTGCAAATTTCTTTTAAGAGTCGTGAAGCGTGTTTATAGTTTTTGAAGCCCTCGACGCTGTCAAATTTTGGGGCCTCTCGTTTGAAGAAAAAAGTAAAATAAAATAGCGCCAAATTTTTGATTGTTCAAGGTCAAACGGCTTATAATGAAGTTTAGAAATTTTAGGAGCGATTGATAGTGTCTCCAAAAAAGATGTTTCACGAAAACAAAGTAGGAAAATTATTTCAGGTAAACAAAAAATATTATTGAAGAATCCCGAGACTCCTTTTGACCTATGATAAATGGGGCCTGGGCTCTATTTTCTTATTAGGTATCAATTTCAATTTATAGTTTACATCTAAATGACAAACCCGGGTGAAAAAGCTCTTCAAGCTCTCTGGAAAAGCATTTTCCAATAATTAAAACAATTAAAATGGGTAGAAAGAAATTTTAATTGGACAATTCTTATAAAATGAGCTGTTTTGGGGCCCTTAAAAACACGGGGCCTGTTTTATTAGGTATATGATCCAGCGCCGAATTTAACGATGTTGTCGCTGTACGACATATTTATTATGTTAGGTATAGGTAATATTTATTAATAAATAAAAATGAAAGTCTAATTTAAAAGAGTTTTTCAAAAGCCAGGGGGGTGCAAGTGCACCTCCTTGCACCCTCCTGCCGGCGCCCATGCACAGAAGGTCATTTCATCTAGTGTCATTGGTGTTTCGTACTCTTCACACATCTTTGCCTCAATATCTTCGTACAAAATTCGAAAATTCGTACCAATTTTTCATTTTTGTCAAGCCATGGTCTCGCTACAAGGTCTGTTAATACCTTAGTTCTCTCTATTCCTTCTCACTCTTCGGGTTCTTGCGGTGGTTCCTTTCAGGTGATGTCTGCGCGTGCTTGGAACGAGCTGCCTAACGAGGTTCGTCTTTCTCAGTCGTTACTTGTATTTGCAGCTCGTGTCAAAAAATATTATAATCATCTCAATTCTTTTTTGTAGATTTTGTTTTGTTTGAGCGTTTTCCTATTTCTGTTTTCAATCTTGTAATCTTGTTTTCTTCTTCTCATCTAGGTTGGGCTGGGCATAAACATTGCTGCAAGCAATAAGCCTGGCCTGTACATATAATTTGTACAAATTGGAAATAAATAAAATTGAGCTCTAAAAACGACCGATTAATCATCAGCAAAAAAGGATGACAGACAGACTGACGTCATGAAAGACATCATCCAAGCCATTTACATAACCCAAGACTAATGATGATCCCAGGGTATTCTCTTGGGGTACACCCGTCGAAATAAGTTGATATTCCGACCTAAAAGTGTGTGAAGTATTTTATTTGCACCCTTTGTGATCTCCATTGGAGGTAAGATCTTAACCAATCATTTGGAGTTCCACGGATGCCCTAGTTCTATAGCTTTTGCAGGAGCATAGATTGCGAGACAGGATCGACTGGAAAATATGGAGGGAGTAGCCTTTCTTATTTTAGTAGTGCTTTGTATTGGTAAATCCTATTGTAACGCAAAACTTTTTTTTGATCACAAGTCGTCCTATCTATTAAGAACAAAAATGAAGTTACCTTCATTTTGTTTTAACGAAATTATTGAAAATTCCACCTGATACTTTAAGAAGATTAAATTATTTGTACAAAGTCTTAAAATAATTTTCTGCTAAACTGTCTTTGGAGAATTTTAAAAATCTATAAACTGCTCAAAAGTTTTAAAACTGAGTAAGAATCCTTTATTAAAAAAAAGAGTTTTTCAGTTATAATATAAAGTTGATTTAAGTTGGCGGGCGACTAAATTTTGATCTTGTTTTAAAAAAAATTGTTTTCACTCCTTCCCTTAAATGAGAAAAGTAATTTGTGCTCTTCTTTTTTTTCACTCCCCTACACTTAGTTCTTTTTTTAATTTTAACACGAAAGTGGGAAATAATTTATTTTTGGGAAAAATGCAATTAAGAAACGTTCAAGTAAAATTATTAGTTTTATAACGTCACGAAGAGAAGGTATTTTAGTAATTTTCTAGTGAATAAACGTACAAATGTAGAGGTTATAATGCGTGCAAATACCAGACATTAATGACATTATATGGAACAAAGTCCAAGAATGAATTAGAATTAGACAATTCCTTTTGAAATACCAAAATGTTTAACGCTAAAATCACGACTACCGAGTCTACGACCGTCTCTCTTTGGGTAACTTTGTTTTAAGGAAAAATTTTAAAATGCCAACGTCGTGAAAAATGTGATTCTTTTTCTAGTGAAGAATTTATGAACATCAGGCTTGACGCGCTCAATTTTTAACGGTTACAAGTTGACGTATACTTGGAGAGGAGATCTCGGAAAAAATCTGTCATATTTTTACACTTTTTGCCCGAAGTTTCACTTTATATAAATTTACGTACCCTGCTCTTATACTTTTTTTGATGGCCAACGGTATTCAATAGTTATTGGTCATTGTGAATACTTGTCTTGTATACCTAATACGCTTATGCTATTATCACAAACATTTTACTTATTTAAAAAAATATATATTCGGCTCAATAAGCAACTACAAGTCAGCCAAAACCACTAGACATTAATAAACGAATTAGACATTTTAATTTAAGAACAAAACACAACATTATTCAAATGAGTGCTGCGGCTGGCTTGACAGTATCCCATCCGATCAGCCCAATTTTTCAGTACATGTTTAATTGCTTGGGCTCCAATCGCATGAATGGCAACGTATATTTCGTGTTTCAAGGCATTAATCGTCTTAATCGTATCCTTAAGGGCTCCCATAAAAAAAATCCAACCAAGTCAAGTCATAGCTCCTAGGCGGTCAATTGAAATCAGCATTTCGGCTGATTATTCGATTTACAAAAACAGTGCGCAAAAGATCGATGATTACGTAATACGTAGGCTGTGTGGCAAGTTAGAAGCCCTATCATGTTGAAACCAAATGTCATTCATGTCATACTCTTCAATTTTTTTAAACAAAAATTCGTTAGGCGTAGCATAGTAACGTTCGCTATTGACGGTAATAGCGACTCCTTGGTCATTTTCGAAAAAAAATGACCCAATGATGCCGCCGGGCCAAAAACCGCACCAAACAGTTGCTCGTTGTGGATGCATAAACTGATGCTTAATACTCCTGTTTGGATTCTCTGATCTCCAAATGCAATAATTTTGCTTTTGCCATAGCCTCCTAGATGGAAATGAGCTTCATCGGAAAACACGATTTTTCGATAAAAATGCTCATCTTCGGCGAAACGATCTTTAGCCCATTGGGCGAACTGAAAACGCATCGGATGGTGTAAGGCTTCATTTCTTGGACTAATTGAACTTTGTAAGTCTTCAAACCGAGGTCTTTATGAAAAATTCTCCTCAGAGAAGTGCGAACAATCTTCAGTTCCTGAGAACGATGATACATGTTCACGTACACTCTGAGCAACAACACGTCGATTTAGACGCGCAGGGGGGACTTTAAAGTCACCGTTGATTAATTTTTATGGTGCGTTCTTTCACTCCCACTTTTTCACTATTTTTCAAAGATCTGATCCTATTTCGATTTTATTTTCTAGGAAAGATTAGGTTTTTGACGGCCTTTAAGACGATGTATCACACATTAGGGGTTGCCATTAGAGATTTCCAAATAGGAGTTGCTGGGAGTAAAAAGTTAAATTAATCAATGGTGGCTTTGAAGAAAGCGTGTATCAATTAGATTTCGAGTTATTCCAGGCGGGAAGTTTTCAAATCAACACACTGTAATCAGTATAAGAGTACTTATTCAACTCTTTTTAATGTAGACCATCCTGTATAGTATACATCATACGTTTAATATTAAACCACATCGCAGTTTCATATAAAGTTTTGTGGTCTCTTGTAATCGCGGTATTTAAATGCTACATATATTATATCGCAGTGCTAGAAATTTACTGCATTTTCTACTATAAAATTCTCTCTTTTTTACTTTTTAATAAAATAATATTATGTAGAACATACGTGGCGGTTTTATTTAAAATTGATTTGTCATTGCATATTTGATACTCGTATTTAATTCCGATGTTGCCATTAATTCTCAAAGCTCGTAAAAATATGAATAATGAACACAGAACTTTTTTTATTTTTATGTTTACGAAAATGCGTGAAAATTTATAAAATAGTAGAGATGGGGGTAAACATACCCTTTTTAATAACTCGACGTTTGAGAGGAAATAATCTCTAAAAGCAATAACATCCATTAATGAAAACATCAGCAAGCCCAGGTATACTCTGATCTTTTTTATTAATCATCGATTATGTAGGAAAATTTGTTATAATTTAAAAATAATGACAAATTTATAGGTCAGTAGTTTTGAAATAAGGTTCCTGAAAATCGCCGTAGTGGAAGAAGTTGGGAGATTATTGAAAGAGTATTAGTGTATCGGCTCTTTTAAAACGAATGAAGAACACGTTAAAATTGTCTGTATCCGTTGTAATAAAGATCTGAGGTCAAATCTGAGCTTTCGACGCTTTTAATTTAAATATTGACGTTTTCTTTCTACGCCATTCGCGTTAAGTTTTAATCCGAAATTTTTTCTTGTGTTCGACATTCTTCTGCTTCTGCATTTTTATCACCTGCTGGTAATGCTACAGTTCAACACCTACACCATGTTGTAGATCCTTTTATTGGATGAGTTTTTGGTTATAGGTATTTACAAACGTAAAAACAATATCCATAAACTTCCTTCTTCAATTAATTTTCTCTAGGTGTTGGAGTGTAAACACAATTTTATTATAGATAGTACAACTGATTATTTGCAACCTAAAATAAAGTATAAAATGAGAACAAAACAAAAAAAAGGTAGATACCTACGTAAATTTCGAATAATCGTGGGAACCTACCACAGACTGCTTGCTAAATCGTCACCTTAAGGACCGCGATTGTCTGTCTCCTCTTATCGTAAATTGACCGACACGAGATTTAATTATAGATTTGATATTGATTTGGCGACTTTCCATTTCGGCTTTGATAGCAAAGCAAACCCTTTTCAAAGAGGAAAAAAAACACGAAATTTAGGATTCTTTTATATGGCCTGCCGTAACTTTTTTGAAAAAAAAACAAACCTGAAAAAAAGTTTAAAATTATCTTCATTTATTTACCTTCATGTTTTCGATTATATTCAATCTACTTTTGGGTATTTTAAATCACGGTTATCCTCGTTTTCATTTCTCATTCTCCATGGACCATAAAACAAAGATAATCTGACTTCGCGCGAGAATTCTTAGCATGCAGATGGATGCTTAGTTCATGACGTTTTTAGCAATTTTTATTCAACCGACGACTTAATACTTTTCTCAAGAAAACAACTTTTCACTTCTTTTCCGTCTGGTTTATAACTTTCTTCGACTCTTAAATTTATTTTTTTAAATTACGTAAACTGGAGGTTGGGTAAATTTTTATTTTTTTGTACTATTCCAAAAATGTTCGCTTTCATTTATGAACTAGAATTGTCTAACGGCGAAAGCTTTCAGTTGCACGCTAGGACGTCTTAGACTTAGACAGACAGTAGCGAGCTCTCTCGATTTGGGCAAGAGGAAACGAAATTAAAGCTGAAAGATTTCAAAGAAATGGCGTTATTATTAGACCTTGCACGTGATTAATTTAGGATAAGAGAAAAAGGGTTTTCAAAATTAATTCAATCTGATTAATTAGTCAAAATTTCGCCTTATACATTAAATTTGAAACTTTTAAAAAGTTTAAGAGCTGTAAAATCTTACTCTTAATTATACTACTCGGCAGTAAATTTATAAGAATTAAATTAACTTTTTGTGCATATCCTTAAGAGGTAATTTTTCATTTCTTATAAAAAAAATTGTATTAAAATTATTTACGGCTGTTTACTTTTTTGCCTATTTTTCACCCTTACTCAATTTATACTTCTTTCTACGTTATAAGCAATTTAAGTTTTGATGCTGATGATGCAATAAAGAAACTTTTAATTGAGTATTCTTATAACAATCGTTTATTCGTTACTTAAATAAAAAGTAATCGCGTAATTGTTAATAATAACTTTCCTCCACACTATGAATCGATGAAGAACGCGTAGTTTGGTCAGTTGGATAAATACGAGGGTCAAGCTGAATTTATTGAGAATCACAAATCGGAATCGGACTAGGAAAAATAAAATAACTTTCTTCATACTCTTACTCTCTAGTTATTGAGCTGTCAATTGAGGTGTTAGACTTATAGAAGTTGAACGTATTGACCATTCAAAGTAATAGTGGAAGTGAAAAAATGGAATTAATCAGAGAGCATTTTAGAATAATCATTTATTAAGATTTAAAAAACGGCTTAAGCGCTTATGAGTGTAAGGAGAGCTTATATTCCGCTTTCAGTAAACAAATGCCTTCCTCGGCTACAATTTGCCGCTCGGTTAAGGAATTGAAGGCAATATGACTTCGGTTCGGCACCAGGAAGGAGCAGGATGTCCTTTTACGACTGTTAGCGATAAAAACATTGCTACTGTTTAAAAAATAGTTGAAGAAGAAACTTCTGTAGTGAGAGAGCATCGACTCAAGATTAGATCCCCAGCTGTTAAAACGATCAAACACGATCCCCCGTTTTGTGCCGCATCAGGTTTCTGAATTTAAAAAATCAGTGAGTGACCGAATTTACTATAAAACTTTTACCCCCAGTACTATAAAGATCACTAATTCCGGAATTAACAATCGACCATTCAGAAAATTCCATTTCTGACAGCTGTCAAAAATTAAATTTCAAGTTATTTTGGTTATTTTTGCATATTTAACTAGTGTTTACCTATTTACTAATATGGATAACGATAAAGAAGAGTTCGGGGAAAAATTTTACCCAAAAAGATGTGGAGGAACTCTCGGTGGACGCTTTACGGCACAACTGTCATTTCTGTCGCCGCCATTTAATTTATTTAATCCGTGATTAATGCTTTATAGTACCGGGGGTAAGTCTTCTCAATAATGACGGACAGCAAATATTTTCAAAAATTGTGACAGGCGATGAAACTTATATTTCTTTTTTTGACGTGCCTTTCCGTCAAGAAAGTCGTGTAGGAATTCATAAAGACAGAAGACGGTTACAGCAGGCTACAGGTAAATGCTACATTGAAAAATGATTACCTGAAGTTTCAGCCGAGTTCCAAAAAATGGGAGTAGCTTAATTGGGACCTGTTTCGGTTTTAGTTTTTCTGTACTAAAGATAACTAATCTAGTCTTGTCCTCGCTTATCATCATCTTATTTCGTGCAAACCACGTACGAGAATTGATAAACAATTTATATCCTGCTTTTGCCACTTCTTGGTGCTCTTTTACCCCCCCCCCCCCTATAAGGTTGGTATCAGCGGCGAAACTCATCACACTACGCATAACAGAAGCAGTATAATCATTTACAAAAATTATAAATATGATTAGTCCTGAATTGCTCCCCTGAGGGACCCCCAACTCGCTTTGAACCACTTCAGATTTCTCACAGTGGCCATTATTTGTTTCGACACATTGAGTTCTATTTGTGAGGTACGATTTGAACCAATCATAGACCATAGATTTGATGCTCTGTTGTTCCAACTTCATTAAAATTCTCGATCTACAGCGTCGAACGCCATTAAGAAGTCAATAAACACGTCCAAGGCCAATTTTACAATTTTCCAAGAGCCTTGCGATACTTTGAGTGAACTGGAATACTGCAGTTTGAGTCAAACGTCCTTTCAGATAAGCATGGTGACAGTCGCTGAAAAGTTGACATGTTTGTATTGAAGACCAGTTCAAAAAATTGAGAAAAGCGATTCAAGATACGTATTGGTCTATATAGGTAGGTACATTCTAGTGCCCGAAACATTTTCGACGTAAATAAATCTTTCTCAATGATCTTACTTTCCCACATTCGGAGTGGACCCACCTATGACAATTTAAGCACTATATCATATCTTTTCTTTGAAGTCTGCATATTTTACAAAACCATTTTTCTGCAGATGGTGTGCAGTTCTTGCTGGTGTTATATTTTTTAATTGCAGAATTCTTCTTTTGTTTTCCAAGTCTTGCTGGTCTTACTGATGGTTTTATTTCGCTTTGATTTCGATGCTTCGAATTATTTTTGTAGGGAGCGCTTGTTAGCTCAACAGCTTTTTGCAACCCTTTAGAAGTTTTCAAGTTGCTGGAAGTGAATGAAACGGGTACTGGAATTGATTACAAGTTTTTTTGAAATGTTACAATCAAAGTTCAGAAAAGGACCCCTGCTCGTAGAAGGGTGTGGTTTAGAAAACATCTTGACAATTTTCTATTGACTTTTTCACGTCTCTCCAAACTTTTTCTCTTAACTTTCTTTTTCTTTTTTGGATGTTTCTACGACTGATAATGTGCTTTCATTTAAGTTGTCTGCAGCAACAAAACCATAGTCTCTAAAAACGTTCCTGTCTACTACAACAGGTCACACTCCTGTAGCCTTAAAACCATTAATCGCTGTTCGCACTAGTGAAGCTCTCCCGTAGGTTTTAGCTAAAAGTTGTGATATTTTGAACATGGTCATTTTTGAACCTAGAGGCATAGATTTCTTCACTGACATCATGTGTTGTGCATCCAGGAAGCTGCAGCAAAATTGCGGCACGCTCTTGAGCTACTTGCAAAGTTCCCAAAGTTTTTCTGTGTGTAGTGTGGCCTTCGAGAGTAGTAAGACCTTGCGTTGTTTACTTGCATCGAATACCTGAATAAAATGGTGCATACAATTTGGTAAAGAGTTCTGGGTTGATGTAACCAGTTTCGGAAATTTCTACTAAATTTCCAGCAGGAGTACCAATTTTTAACTCGTCAGACATCCTATTTCTTTTAAATATTACCATAGGCGGTATGAATTGACCGACTGTACTTAACACCACACACCATGGTCGTGTTTACACCACGTTCACCGCTGGTAACTGCTCCGATCTGCTTTTTACCTCTCTGGCCTACTATTTTTTGACAACGTTTTTGGACAGTAGAGAAACCACTTTTGTTTACTTACCTTAAATACTCTTGTCGTTTCAAGCCTGTTATCGTTGCAGATTTTTTCAAGGATATCCAAAAAGTAACATCTTCTCTGTTAAAACCTTTGATCCTTTTTCCTTCGTTATTAGTTGTATCACATGTTTGCGATTTTTCATTTGATGGAGATTCTTTTTCGTTTGCAAATCTTGGTTTGATTAGCTAAAGTAGATAGGTAGATTCAGGTAGCCTCAAAGATAAATTAGGGTGGCGAACCATAAATGAATAGCACCATCCTGCTAAACCTGAATCCCTATTAAAATTGTGTTTAATATTTTTCTTTTCAGCAATATCAAATGCGAGTTTCCTGTGTTGTATCTTGTCAGACCGAACGTTAGCCGTTCAAATT
Organism: Malthinus flaveolus; assembly: GCA_950108345.1. Lineage (NCBI taxonomy): Eukaryota > Metazoa > Arthropoda > Insecta > Coleoptera > Cantharidae > Malthinus > Malthinus flaveolus. Next base: position 16,368,018 of record OX467285.1, on the reverse strand, counting down.
TCAAAATGTGCTGTTCTAGTGGTGATCCCTGAACATCATTGGAAAATGTTTGACTTTGGCTTCGAAATTTAAAATAGAACCCAATTCGTAGAACCCAATTAATTTATTATTGACAAATTTCCAAATCGTGTTTTACATTTTTTTTCTTGAAATACTATACGGTGTAACCTCTCGGAAAGTAATGGCCTACCACCATGGTGGAAGTACGCAAATCTGCATTTTCTGATATACCACTATTCTAATTCCATTTTTCTTTTACTACCAAATAATACAATTTTTTAAAATCTGCTAAGGAAGGTGTAAACCGGCGCCATCGGTTTTCTCTCATATCTCGTATTATCGAGTCCGGAATATTATAAACACGTAATTGATTTTACATTGTTATCTCGTACCTTACTTTCCTCTTAGGTTTTTCTCAGATTTTTAGCAAGTTCTACCGGCAATTATCTGATAAAAAATTTTTTAATTAAGTTCCTATTCAGAATAAAAAGTAATCTAATGTTGGTTGCTCAAACAAACAGTATCGATTTGTAATTGTTTTTTTAGAAAAAGCGCGGTCTTTTAAAAAAAACCTCCAGAAAAGAACATTTATCAAACTTTGATTAACTTACTTAATAAACTGTCATTCGCATCAACCCCTTTTATGGATGCTCCATAGCAATTTATCTTTTACAAGTTTTCAACTGTTTAGGTAATACTTTTAATGCCAGTTTAAAAAAAAAGTGTTTGATATTTAGACACGACTTAAATGTTATTCAAAGGAGCGTTCAATTGGATTGCTCCTATAATCCTATTATACTTATTCCTTATTAAAATGTCGAGTTAAAATACAAATCAACTTTATTTTAGACTAACGAGACGATTTTTGAACAAGTTTTTACTTATTTAGAATTTAACCTCTTATTAATTTTCAAACTCGTTTCGTTCATGCAATTTTAGAAATTCTAAACCCCTCTAACAAAAACAGCTTTGGAAAAGTTAATTTAGAATTCTGTTTAATGTGTAAAACCGGGAAATTACAATTTTATAATTATATTGTTGTGTGAAATAATTGTTGTTTAAATTAGTCTGACGTGGTTACACCAAAAACCACAGATGTATACTCGTTTTAATAGAGCTATTTGCGCTTATAGTAAGCAACTGCTTTTGTGGTCAGATTGTCTTCTACGTAAGTCACTCGAGAGTCAGACTTAAATCCCACATTTCAATTCCGTGCGACTTTGACATTACTTTTGGAACTGAACCCTACACTGGCATACACACAAATGGGCAGGCGGAAATTCTCAGATCCTGTAATGTCTCGCTATTTGTAACAAAAATTTGAAAACATTTCTTAGCTTTAGTTTCAAAAGTAAAAAAGAAATTTGTATCAAATTTTTTGAAAAACAAACTTATCTTTGACGAGAACCATTAAAAAGATGTTAAATTACTTTTAACTTCAATGGTGTAATTGGGAACTTTTGTTTTTGTCTTAAGTATCTCTTATCCAATGTAAATCTGTGAGAAAATCTTTGACTTTTCCTTTGTCGTCCTTAATAGTCTATTTAAGGTTATAACAACACAACAAGTTTATCAGGAAATTCGTACCCATTTAATAAATGTAGGGGAGTGTATACACTGGACTAAATTCTATAATGTTTAATAAAAAATGTTATTAATTACGCTTTTCCTCTATTATTTAAGAAATGGGAAGAAACTCTGTTGTAAAATAGTTAATTAAGTGTTTGTAGGTTACACGGTGGTTTAAAAGCTCTCCTTGCTAAGCAAAAATGTAAATTAGGCCTATAAAAATTCCGTTCGTCTTTCTGTCCTACGTACTAGGCCTACAACTTGCGTACTAGCATTACTTATTGTTTTTTATCTAAAATATACGTACCCTGATGTAATTTTCACAGTACTTGATCTCTTTCTGATGCACTGCTACACCAACCTTCTTGTGAGATACTTTAGTGATGCCAAGTCTTAAAATGTTTCTAAAAGAATTTGTTGGTTTATTGATCAAGCTCTTTATAAGAAATTTCTTGCCATGTGGGCCTGAAGATATGTACAGAGCTCATAACGTAGTTGTCATTAGCTCTCCGCTAAGCCTGTAGCGATTTTTATGTCTTAAACATTTCACGACTGCAAAATCCTTCCTTCGCCATATTCTTTGTTAATACAAGAGTTTCCCTTCCTTTTCTGAAATCATCCGTATACCAATTAATCTTCAAGAATTTCGTGCTAGATTTAACTTTTTTAATTTTCTTGACTTTGGTTGGGAAAGCTTCATGTATGAGAAAGAGCATGCCCAGCATGCTCTCATTGCAACCTCTCATTGATAACATCAAAAATTTCGTTGACGTTACAGTTCTCGTCAAAACGCACAATAGAATTTCAATCAACATCTTCGGCAAGATTATCAAATTTAAACAGTTCATGCCGAGTCACTGGTCAACATCTAAAAGGTACTCCACCATAAGACGTCCCAAATCCCGTATTTTCCTGTATCCGGATTGTTACTTGGAAACAAGTAAATGATCGGATAGACCAGGATCTCTCACGCAGACAGAGAACATTATCCAAACAGGAATTGTCTGGTGACTTTGTAACCAACGCTACCGATGAGATCAGAGAAGTGTATCATCTTACAATCGCTCGCGTTGAAATTCAGATTGAAATCCCCATTAATGATGATTTCACCCGTATATTTATCGGCCCTTTCTGACAAAGCATCCAGGACGGCACTAAAAATTCCAATCAACTCCTCAAAATCACCAACGGCGATCTCTGCAGTGGAATAACAAGGATTCCGAAATCCTTCCCATGAACAGCTGATAATTCACAGACAACTTCCTTTGATAGATGATTTATTGGTTCAATAGCTCCACATTTCAGATCATCTTTACAGAAAATAAGAGCGTCTTCATGCTTTTTAATTGTTCTTTCATATCCTCCAACAATTAATATTGTCTTCAAGATATAACTGCTCAAATCACAAGAGTCGCATAAAAGCGACTCGAGCGACTCTCCATAAATTTTTGACATTTTGGGTTTTTAATATTGTTTTCCATCAAAAGAAATTATGTGAAAATCATATAATTTTGTTTGTCGCCCGGCATACCTTTCTTTTTCGCAGAGACTTCCATAATTACTTCCCAATCACGCTGGTTTTGCGATGCGATATTCTGCTTCCCAGCAGTTGCGTGATATTTTTTTGTCTGATTAGTTACTCAAGAATTGCAAGCTTAACATAAAGTGGAGACTGTAGGGATAAATTTATAAAATAAAAAAAAACATTTTTATACCTAGACGAGGCATTCTAATCGATTATAAATCTTCTACGAGCTAACATGGATTGTTTGCTTAATTTAAATGAGAAAAAAAGAAATAAAAGTTCGGAGTAATCCTCGAGGTAGACCAAAGATTAATCAAATCGAATTTGACTTAAATTTAAACGTTTGACTGTTAATTAGACCTTTGGCAATGATTCAAACTTTTTGTTGTTTTACCATATTCCGTTAGAGATTAGAGTTAAATCCTAATGCTAAAGTTTAATTCAAATTGTTGGAACTTTCAGTTTCGTCCACGATTTAAACAAAAACTTTTTTATAACCATTTCTAACGCCCTTAAGGAATACGAATTGCCAAATATCAAAATTTCATTTGTTTTGTTTTCCGAAAATCTACCCTTCTAGAACTAATTTGACTGGATTTTTGTCTTTTTGGGCAGAACCTGCAGGATCTCAAAATTATTTTTAAATTTATGTAATAAAATCAAAATAGTCTCACTCGATGTTGAGTCAGGTGTGTGGTACGATAGTTTGAATCGTACATTCGCCATTTGGTATTGTGATAAATGGTAACTGATAGCAATGCCAAATGCGATACGAATTTAACTTATTTTTGAATAAAATTAGTTTATTTAAAAGTCTTACGAAGTGTTGTAGATGTCTAAAGCAACGTGAAACATAAAAATTTTAAAATTTTTGGTAATTTAGGGTGAAAGTGAGTGCGTGAGTAGTACAAGGAAGTGTAAGAGCTCGTGGAAGATTGAGGTAATTACTTTAGTTTTCACTATACGAGATTTAATAATTTGATTGTTGATGTTAAGATATTAATTTATACAGGGAGGCAAGATTTAAAAGGCACTTTAAGGGGAGATTCTTAAGTCTCGCACAGACGCCTCTCGTTTTGCTTGCACTTGCACGTACTTAAATTGTAATACAAGATGGAGCGTGTGTGTGACGTTCGTACCGCTGGGGACGGACTTTGACTCCTTTTAGATCTTTCGCTTATAACTCGAAAACTTCGCACTTTATGAGAAAAAGTTGAACTATTCAAAAATAAAGTACATTCAATTTTAAACAAATGATCTTTCTTAAGTTTTTTCCTCCGGTAAAGGATTGAGGCACTAGCGCGCGTCAAATTAAACAAAACTTCCAAAATTAGTAAAAAAAGTTTTTTGTCGTTCATAACTCGAAAATTACGCACTTTATGAGAAAAGTTGGCCTATCCTAAAATAAAGTACATTTAATTTTAAACAAATGATATTTCCTAAGTTTTTTTCCTCCGGTAAACGATTGAGGCACTAGCGCGCGTCAAATTAAACAAAACTTCCAAAATTGGTAAAAAAAGTTTTTTATCGTTCATAACTCGAAAAGTACGCACTTTATGAGAAAAGTTGTTATATACAAAAATAAAGTACATTTAATTCTAAACAAATGATCTTTCTTAAGTTTTTTTCCTCCCGTAAACGATTGAGGCGCTAGCGCGCGTCAAATTAAACAAAACTTCCAAAATTGGCTAAAAAAGTTTTTTATCGTTCGTAACTCGAAAATTACGCATTTCATGAGAAAAGTTGGGCTATTCAAAAATAAAGTACATTCAATTTTAAACAAATGATCTTTTTTAAGTTTTTTTTCTCCGGTAAACGATTGAGGCACTAGCGCGCGTCAAGTTAAACAAAACATCCAAAATTGGCTAAAATAGTTTTTTTATCGTTCGTAACTCGAAAATTACGCACTTTATGAGAAAAGTTGGTCTATCCAAAAATAAGGCACATTTAATTTCCTACAAATTTAGCTGCTTAAATTGTTTTTGTCAAGTAAACAGTTGAGGTGGTAGATAGCGTCGAAGTTTAGGGTATGTCACCGGGAGCAAAATGCCGAAATACAAAAATAACTTCAAAACTACACACTTTTTGTGAAAAGTCCTTCTATGTAAAAATAAATTAAATAAAATTTCCTACTAACTGTATCCAAAGGTTTTTTCCTGAGATGAATGGGTTAGGCGCTAGAGTGGATATAACTTTGACAAAAATTCCTAAAAACTTTTTGTTGTTTATCGCTTATAACTCAAAAACTACGCACTTTTAGAGAAAAGTGTGCCTATACAAAAATAAGGCACATTCAATGTCCTACAAATTATACCTCTTAAACTTTTCTGATTGCCATTTGCTTTTGCGGCTCTGACGAATCTCATAGAATGGTTTCTCGGCTATTTGGGAGAAGCTTCATCGATTTTTCTAATGTTCAATTAAACTGACGGATCAGACCAGAAAAACAGATATTGTTGGCGGGGAAGAGGGGATAGACACACAATAGACACACACACGCACTTTTTGTTACAATATAAATAAAATGTATGACAGGGCCCCATTAGTTCCTCTACCAGCTCTTATCCAGTCCCATCCTCGGCCCCAGCTCTAGGTTTTTCAATTTTAATTTCAATTTATAATTACAGCTTTTGTCTGGTTTAGAATGTAAAACTGAAATTTAATTTATTTATAATGTAATTTGAATATGTACCTACGCCAAGATACCTCTCTTTATTTCACTTATTAGTTGTGTGTAAGAGTCGAATCTTTGTTTGAAGAAGTTGTTCTTAAAGCACACCTACTGTTTTGATGAGTTTTCACATTTTAATTTCAATTTGTAATACCAGCTTGATGCTACTTGTTTGTAATTTAAAAATGTAATTTGGAATTTAGAACGTATACTTTTGAATATCAAATTAGCTTTTTCTTTCTTTTATTTCACTTGTACCTGGGAACCACAAAGGTATAACCTTTGTTTGCTAGTTTACAATGCCTATTTTTGTTTTCTCTCAAATCTACGAGATAATTAATGTTGATGTCTTTTCGAATAGTTCGCTTATGCGCGTGAAAAAGGTTATAAGTCAAAATTTGAGAAAATGGAGTTAAGTCCTTTTCGGAACTTACATGCTATTATCGTGTAAACGAAGATAAGTCGTACAAACTTGATTATTGCAGCTAACGTAAATGTACCTACTAATGGGTTAAGTCACAAGAATTTTTAAAGGTTTTGTGGAAAAAGAGTCTGATTAACTTGTCTCTTTAAGAAAAATTTTTGTTTTTAATGTAGTATGGAGATAACTGAACTTAACTCTCTTTACACGGCTCTTAAGAACTCGTTTATTTCAGCTACTTGTATAGTTGCTTTACAAGACTGCAAAAATCTTGAAGTTATCGAGCACTATTTCCTTGTGCTAGGGCATACGCATATGGAGTGAGACACCGATTATAGCTTCCTTACATATCAGAAGGAAACTCAGATTTTTATAAAAATTCAAAAACTAATAACAACCCAAAATCTTCGAGTCGAACTAAGTTTTTATAGGAGGTCTCCTGGTCTACACCGTTCTGTGTGAATCCAATCCACCCTTAAGTAATCGATCTTCAGTGATAACTAAAATTGAAGACTTTTCATATTATGTTATTCATTGAGCTGTCTCATGTTGACCAGTATCTTGCGCCGGCTAGTTATTCGTTTAAGGTTTTACTGAAAAATGAACTAAAACTTCTGCATTAACAAGGAACGTTAAAACAATTTTTAGACGTAGCCCACTTTTGAGAAGTAATCCATCACTCGCGTAATCAAATTTTTGACTAAAACTCCAAATAAATTTTTCTCCATTTTCAACGAAAATATAAAAGTGAAGATAAATTAGTATGTAAACCGCAATAAATAAATAAAATTGATGAAAAAACACTTTTAAGCTAACGATTTTTAAATTTGAATATAAATAAATTTGGCGTTTTGCACCGAATTGAAAAGCAATCATCGCCGCGAAAAATAAATACATAAATTCTTATATCGGTAAAAAAGTAACACAAGAATACAATTAAAATAATTTATGGTCCACGGATCTATTCAAGAATTTTCGTTTATCGTAAACTCGGAAAATCTTTTGATTTGTCAGGACAATGTGTTCATTCAATCGCTTTACTTATTGTGAGGAATATTGCTGTTGAATAGAATAGATTTTCGGTCTTTCCATAACATAAAGTTAGGACAACTATCTCTTACAATCTACAAAGCTTTGTTTATTACTTTTTTAAAAAATAAAACGTAAATTATTTTCAACCCCGCAATTTTCAAAAATAACCATAGTGGTAGTTCATTCTTATTTGCGCAATTGGAGATAATGGAAAATAAAGTTCACAATAAAAACGGATTCAATTTGTAAAGATCAACATTATGACGTAGACCACAAATTGTGCAAATATGAAATCTATAGATAGAGCGCTCGAGAAGAATGTGCTCTACAAACTTCGACATGGAAAATATTTTTCACGCCTTTTCTTCACCGCGATACGGGTTATCGTTGGAATTGTATATTTAGACGGCCTGACCCAGAATATAACGTGGATCGACATTATTGTACCTAAGGAGCGATTTACTGCGCGTACATTTCATCTCAAAATACGCTCTCAATAAGGACTAAGGACTAAGGGGAAAAAATTCAAACATTTTTGTTTTTAAAATTGGCTTAGTTAGAAAAATGACCATTAATTTTTGTCGAGATAAAATTTCTACAATCAATCAACATCAAATACAAACTTCACTCAAGTATGCAGTTTTAAAAAGGTTAAATTAAAAGCAGAAGTAAAAGATAAAAGGTAGGGCAAATGTAAGCCGCATCTGCAAATTTGAATATGTATGAGAAATTAACGGCTCAGAAGCCCAACGTTTTACATATTGCAGATTTTAATTTTGTTTCGGAGATTTTACTTGTTTATCTTTATAGACCAGGTAGGATTTAAAAATTCACTTTTGAACGAATTATCATTTTAAATGCACTTGACAATGTAACTTCATTTAGGAGATTAAATTATTGTCTTTATTAATTTATATCCTGGAGAGAAAAGAAAAAAATTGTGCAAAACAAATTTGGGGTAATTAGAATTTTTTATTACCCACCCCGTAACTTTAATGGATGACTGTAGATATGGATAGTGTACTTGGCAGATCTTGTTTTCATATAAACGGTAGTTTTATCTTAATTAATCAACCCTTGATTTGAACGGCTTTTTGAGATAGATACGCATTTAGTCAAACTTAATTGAGCACAGTTTATTTTATAGCACTTTTCTACTAGAGGTTTTGTAACACGGGGCGTGTACTTGTAATGGATGTAATTTACTCAAATTCGCGTTTTATTAGGTTATGTGGGAACTGGGAAACGTTAAAACTGGAATAAATTCAGCCGGAGCTAAAGAAAATAATTTTTGAAGACACACTTAACACTAGCACTGACCACTTATACGTCACTTTGATCTAAATTTGCCAATTATGGTCTAGTTGTAATATTTACAAACCAACCGGAGACCTAGCATGTTCAGACCGGCCGTCCTTTGAATGTGTTTTTGTCCGAATTTTTTCGTCAGAATCGGACGAATTATCTCGTTAGATTTCGCATAAATAGCATCGTCCACTGGATAAGTTCCTGCACGTCACGATTCAGTCAGTCATACGTTTTATAAATTGTTAAAAGCCGATGATTAGCTCTTGGAAAATGATTAATGGTTAATGATTTATTAGCAAAACGAAAAGAATTCGGAGAATTCATATAACTCTGAGCTATCCACAACGTTGGATGAGCCATTTGTTGGTTTCTTTTTGAAGTTCGTGATATTTTGGAACTTTGCAATACTGACACGCTTGATATTGGTAACCTCCGCTCTAAGAAATGGATCATTTTACACTTGAGCAGCTCTGGGAAATTTTGGCGGCAGCCATTTAAAAGAAATCGTTTTCCAAAAATAGTCGGAAAATGTACTTTTTTCAATGACGCAACAGTCATTACAAAATATAGAACGGTAAACCAACAAATAGCACGAGAAAGAGTTTTTTGATTATTATCACATGAGCCAGGAGAAGATGCTATAAGGAAACTATTGAAAAAATTATCGAATTTCCGTGAAAATATTTTCTAGGTTTTCAACATCCATTTTGTCTACTTGGTATGTCACGCAAAATGTGCCCAACGTCAGAACAACTGTGAATAATCCCTATGATTTCGGGTAGATCGTAAATCGCATGTTTTCGTCCGAATGTCCAGTGTCCAGTCATATTAGACCAATTTTCGGCAAATAAAAACATTAACCGATAAGAATCTGGATTTTAGTATACAAGCTTATTAAGGCTTATCGCTAAACACACTAAACAGCCCAATCGATGCCTGACGGCTCAAGCCGCTATCTTGAAAAAAAGGTACACTATTTGTTTTTTGCCTGTATCTCGGGAAATATTAATAATATCGGAAAAATAGTTCAGATAAAAAACCGACTTTACTACATTTACTACAAAAAAGCTTCCGTACGTTGTTTCTCTATCTGCAATACCTTCTACTTAGTTGGCTGTAGCAAAACGATCTTTAAAGATTTAGATTTTCACATCACAGAGTGTGAGGCCGCCGAGAACCTCTTACGCTATTCCACTTACAATCCTCCGACTGCGGAAACCATTGCAGAAAACACGTGATTGAAGAGATCTGTAGCAAAATAAAGACTCAGTTACATGAGGTGGAAAAACGGTTTGACTGCGACTTTTCACATGGCCACGTTGATAAAACGATTTGTATAGGTAGAAACGTAGAAAGAGAAGATAACCGGGGCAGTCACCTATAAACTGTACAGCAAATGCTACCATTTTTCCACGTGAGTGTCCACTGCCTGTAGGCCAAAGCATTTCACAAGTATCTTTAAGATAATATGTTGAATCTACAGTCTAACAGAGAGAGCAATGAATACTGAAAGTTTGTGGGCAACGACTACTTTACGATAAGGTGCACGGATAAATATTGTCGGGAACTTGGTCGGATATGGTGGTCCAGCAAGATCTTATACGAGCCACAAAAGTCTCAGTTGGTCTTATAGGCCGAGGATTCACTGATAGTTTACTCTCTAAATGGGTTGTAGCGATAGCTGTTCTCCAAAAAATCTGAAGAATACCGCAGTACAGCCCTTATTGGCGGGGAACACCATGTCGATTTGTGAGAATCTTGAATAGAAAGGAATAACCAAGACATGAAGCAACTGGAAAACTGGCTTGTTTGCCATGATCCATTTTAGATTAGTGAAATAATCATGACGATCAGTACAGGGCTAATTGGTCCCAATGCAGTCAAAATCGGAACAAAAGAGATCGAGGCTATCGTTGGAGGAAACTTGAAGGACGTAAAATGAATCGCGACAATCGAGCTCGTCCTCTGGTCATAATTAGTTCCGCGATCAAGATCAAGATATCCTGATTAAAGTTTTATTAGTGAAACTTTTCTAAATACCGTCGCTTGTAATCGGGCTTCCGCGAACGGTTTTATTTGAATTTGGAGTTCATTTCACATCACGTCCTAGCAGCTTTTAAAACAATAAAGTAGTAAATGTGTTTTTATATTTTGCGTCTGTAAGATCGCTATTATAGCATCCATTTGCGTGTCGTAATGAGATTTAGCGTGCTGTAATAATTTTGGTAAAATTTGATGTTCGAAGTTGGTAGTAATATTTAATTTGACATATTTTGTCAAATCGAGGAAAGAGAAAACGACAATTTTTGTAATTAACATGTTCTATTTTTTAACATAATAATTAAAATTAATTAATTAACGACCAATTCAAACTACAAAACAATTTATTTGAATTTTAAATTACGAAATGTCACTTTACAATTAGTACTGCCAACCAGCCAACCATCACAAAAATCCCTAAATTTTTATATTTTGATTTTTTTCTTTGAAAATGGACTTTAAAAGGCGCAAAATAGAAAAAATTGTATAAAGAACTCATTTCATAAGTCATTATAGCGATTATAGCACTCCTCCATTAAAACGCTCCTGGCTACGCCAGTCGCATTTTAAACTTGGAGTCGTGCTATAATACGTGACTTATGAAATTCGTTCTTTAATATACTATTTCACGAATTAAAAACACCTTGTCACACTAATTTCAAATTTATATGAATTATTGTTTCAGGATTGCAATATGGAAGAGAAACACGATCAAGGAAATGAAAAATATGAACAACATCACCTTTAAAACTGCAATAAAAGAAGGTAGGCTCGTTGTATCTTTTCAATCTCTATAGGTTCGTCTTTACAAAACTGAAGGATATAACGATAATTTAATTCGCGTGTAAAAAATCCCATAATCTGCGATGTTTTCGCCAAGCAGATAAAGTTTGCTTTAACTTTTGAATGAATTACACTCGATGTATTTTTTTCTCGGGCTAAATTCGAATTTTATAACTCAAACTCAGTTTATTTCGAGCAATTCAACTCGATAGAATGTTTGATAAATATGCGAGTCTGCAGGACAAGGGTGTTTACTAAGAACATATTTTATTTCGTCGTCTTCTCGTCCTTGCGGACTAGCGTATTAATCATCAATTATTGAAACATTTTATTTTTCAAAAAGAAAATTTTGGAAAAGGTTGGAATAATGTAGTTGATTCGCTGATACCTTTTGTTATGGTCACAGATATGCTTTAGGGGGAAAATATGTTCTATTCCTTTATGTTAAAGGTTTGGAAAGTAAATTTTAACAAATAAGGCAATTAAAGATAGTTCGGGCATTCAATTGGACTTCTGGTTGTTTCAAATTGAAAAATATAACTTTTGCAATCAATAAAAATACGAGACCATTTATTTAAACAGTGCATTAAAGTTATTTTTTAAAAAAAGTAAAAACCTTTAAAGTTTTCTTTTAAGACCCAAGATAAACATTTTCACGTATCTACTAAAGGTTTTGCTATTTCCAACACTGTGTGAATAGAACTTCGTTCAGCAATTCATTTCTTTTTGAATCTCGAAATAGAATAGAGTGCAAGTTTTCCACAATTTTATTCGAGTTAATCCAAAAACTTAATGGAAATTTGTCGTTTAAAAGTAATCTTGGAAAATGCTAATTTACTTTTGGAGAAATCTTCAATTTACCTCAAAATGTGTTTTTTGTTTCATAAAAGTAATAAACATTTGTAGAAATATCGAGTAAAAATAATCTTTTATTCGAGAAAACCCAAACATCGTCTCTTTCGCGAATTGAGAAATGGCGACACATTTGTCACCGTCGTTGCGAAAAGCAGCAAAAGGTAACCAAACAAACAAAATAGAGCACGAAAACAACATATTAGAGCTTAATAAAGCGAAAAATTGTCACTACATTAGGAACGGGAACGTTACATAATTTTAACGATTTATTCACTGCACTAAAAGTAAATAATAAATAAGCAAGCGGCCTGGCAATTGTTTACATTACACAACAACAAAAACAGATTTAAAAAATAAAATATTATGCTTCATTTTTCCACTACGTCATTGTAAACAGGACCAATTTAATTTATTTACGTGTTCATGAATAGGAAATTTAATTTTTCGAGAAAAATACAGCGCTAAAATCTTGTTGAACGTAGTATAAACGTAAAAAGTCGATCAGATATAGGGTGGTAGGCTTTCTACTGAAAATAATTAATACAAATCGCTTTCTGCCTGCTTGTCTGTGCTTTTCTGTGCCTGTCTGTCTGTAAGCACCATAACTCACGAACAGTTTGAGAGAAGTACTCGTAATTTGGTATGTGTGTTTCTGACGACCCGAAAACAATACTCTTATTTACTGGTCGAAACTCAGAGTCGGAAAATGAGGTCGAAAAGAGTCTGAAATATATTTTTAAAATAAATAATCGTTACGTTGAGTGCGAGAATTATTTGCACTGCCCTCAAAAGATTTTTTGCCAAATTTAAACTTTTATTTTGACTAAGTGGGCTATTTTTAACATTTTTCTGATAAAGAAAAGGGTATCAGGGGAAGTATTAGTAGCAATAATTGGCAGTAATAGCTTTTGTTTTTATGCAGAAAATTGTTAAATATCTAGAGCAGTGTTTCCCAACCGTCGGTCCGAGACCATGTATTAGAGGTTCTTAACATAATTTGACCGCGAAGACGAATAGCTCGTTTCTTTTTCACCTTCTTTGGTAGAGGTTTTAATTGGAAGAAATGTTGTCTACTGGCACGTTCTTTTAGCACTCTGCTATTATGCTGTTTTCTTGTTCACTGAAAAGCAACTCCAAACCTTTTTATTGGGCCGTTGAACACGGTACCGGCTCGAGGTAGAAAAAAAGTTTAAAAATACTAATCTAGAGATTTGTATTGTTTCGTAAGAATATAGCCTAGAATCTTCCAAAGAGGTCAATGATTTAATAGTGATGTACATAACAAAGGAATAAAGAAGTCCCAAAAATTATATAAGCATCAGCCAATCGGGTCTCATAATATCCACCAAGTATCTCAAAGTTTTGAAACAATTCAAGACGAAGATACGACGATTTTTGAATACGCAACAAACGATCAAGGATTATATACCTTCTGCAGAGTGACTTTAGGCTCTGAATATAAATTGATATAGCATTTCCAAAGCCGGGTCCAGATTATACAACCGAACTTTGAGCCGAATTTTGGTGGAGTTCGGTTCGTTGTTTATGTGATTTACGTTCGCAACGAGGTTTGGCTTAAAATTCGGTTGCATAACCTGAACCTGACTTTAAGTTGTTCCACCCAGCAAGTTAAGCTAGTCTTCCAGTTTTTGAGATGTCAATTTGTATTGTTGAAGATTCTGAAAAGAAAGTTTTTCTATGATGACTTCTAGCGATCGACTATCTGCGCACTCTCTGTTGCATTTCAAAATATTTTAACAAAGAGGGGTCTCTTGATGCTATGCGCGTCCAAATTCCTACAAAGTATATCTTTTTTTCTTCAGACAACGGGCTTAGGCGCTAGAGCGCGTTCAATTGGACACTAAATCCAAAATCGGTCAGAAAAACTGATTGTTTTTAGTTTATCGCTTATAACTCGAAAACTACGCACTTTTTGAGAAAAGCATTTTTAAACAAAACTAAACTACATTAAATTTCCTACAAATTATATTGGTTAGGTTTTTTTTCAGACAAGCGGCTTAGGCGCTAGAGCGCCTTTGATTTGACAAAAATTTCAATTCGGTTAGAAAAACTGATTTTTTCAGTTATCGCTTGTAACTTGAAAACTAAGTACTTTTTGAGAAAAGTATTTTTATACAAAATTAAACTACATTAAATTTCCTACAAATTATACTAGTTAGGTTTTATCTTCAGACAAGCGGCTTAGGCGCTAGAGCGCGTTCAATTGGACACTAATTCCAAAATCGGCCAGAAAAACTGATTGTTTTTAGTTTATCGCTTAGAACTCGAAAACTACGCACTTTTTGAGAAAAGCATTTTTATACAAAACTAAACTACATTAAATTTCCTACAAATTATATTGGTTAGGTTTTTTTTCAGACAAGCGGCTTAGGCGCTAGAGCGCCTTTGATTTGACAAAAATCTCAATTCGGTTAGAAAAACTGATTTTTTCAGTTATCGCTTGTAACTTGAAAACTAAGTACTTTTTGAGAAAAGTATTTTTATACAAAATTAAACTACATTAAATTTCCTACAAATTATACTAGTTAGGTTTTATCTTCAGACAAGCGGCTTAGGCGCTAGAGCGCGTTCAATTGGACACTAATTCCAAAATCGGCCAGAAAAACTGATTGTTTTTAGTTTATCGCTTAGAACTCGAAAACTACGCACTTTTTGAGAAAAGCATTTTTATACAAAACTAAACTACATTAAATTTCCTACAAATTATATTGGTTAGGTTTTTTTTCAGACAAGCGGCTTAGGCGCTAGAGCGCCTTTGATTTGACAAAAATTTCAATTCGGTCAGAAAAACTGATTTTTTCAGTTATCGCTTATAACTTGAAAACTAAGTACTTTTTGAGAAAAGTATTTTTATACAAAACTAAACTACATTAAATTTCCTACAAATTATACTGGTTAGGTTTTTTCTTCAGACAAGCGACTTAGGCGCTAGAGCGCGTTCAATTGAACACTAATTCCAAAATCGGTCAGAGAAACTGATCTTTTCTATTTAATTTATTTTTTAATTATTTTTTAATAGATTCGGCTTTTACTGTGTGCAAATTGAGATTGATTTTTGTATGAACTAAATTAGAATAGCCATTTGCACTAATTTTGTCAGTTTTGTTGCTAACAGCTGTTTCGATACACTGTGTATCAATCGGTAATCGAAACTGCAACATTTTTTTAAGTGTAGCTTGTGCCGCTAATGTTCTACTCTAATTTTTACATTTCCTTTCAATATATGTTTCCGTGAATGTTTTATTTTCTTGTGAATAATTGATTATTAAAAGCATTAAGCTTACGTAAGAGACCTCCGTCAAAGAACCCACTTGACATGGACAGTAGTAACCAATGACGCAGCTCGTTCATTTATCAGTGAAAGAACCACAAGCGTCACCGTCATATACCTATACCGAAGAAAGTTAATGATCAGTTTTTTTTATTATTCTCAAGTTAGGGATTGCCTTTTTCGCGTTCAGAAGTAAATTGCTCGGTCGAGATTTATTATGTGTTTTACTTTCGAAACGATTCGAGTGCATAAAAACATAAAAGGTTACATATAGAAGCGCGATATAAACAAACCGAAATTATGTTCGGTGTACAATTTCTATTTCCTACTTGATATGCATTGAAGTATTTGACTACGACAGTGTAGTGGGTAGTGGGATAGGGTGTTTTGTTTAAAATTTTTTGTTGATTTATGATGTGATCAAAACGTACGAATTACTGTTATTTTTCACATCAGTTCTTTGGTAAACTCACTTGTAAGAGATTAGCAAATTGGCCTCTACTCTACTTACTTAATATGCTTTTCTTTTGACAAAATTGTGTGATATATATATTTGTAATATTTAATAGCCTCGCCTGATGTTCTTTTGAATTTAACTGTGGACGTAACTCCCATCACCCGCCCGAGTTTTGGATTTCATCCTACAAGTAGGACGACTTGAAATCTGACGAGCCTGGGGCGGTTTCTCCTCAAAAGTGACTTCATTGCTACCTCTACATAACAATCCAGAAGCCTCTTTATACGTTTGTGACTAATTATACGAACACGAACTAACTTATGCGTTACTTGGTGTTTGAAGTTTACATTTATGATAGTTTCGATTGTGTGTAAAAGAGAAAGATCCGAAAAACTCACACCTTGCTTTGGCACGGAGTAAACTTTAATTCTGTTTCGTTTAGTAAAATGTATATGATAAATATACCGGCAGTGAATATGCGTAACTCTTCATGAAAATTTTAAAAAGCGATCAAAATCGATTTTCATCTATCCACTCTTTGTGTGTCATTGTAAGTTATTGATGTGAAATATGTCATACAACTTTATTTCACTGCGTGAAATGTATTGAAGTTAGCGCTTATGAATTTTTGCCTTTTGTACAAAAAATTTAATATAGAAAGGTGCAGACATTTTACATTTACATCAACTTAGTTTTCTATAGAACAAAGAGTTCTAACTTAGTTAGGAGCGAAAGTTACAAAAAAGCAATATGCTCGCAAAAACCTTTTCAATATTCACATCAAAACTTATTGTTTTATCAAAAATCTGTTTTAATAATTTTACGAGTACATTTTTGAAAATAAAACAAAGCTAGTTTCTTCGAGCACACGATAAAAATACTAAAAAGTTTGTTTTGGACCTTTTTACCTACATTTGCAGTCTAAACAAAGCGAGTTTCTTTTAATCGTATTATGACTCTCGTTGCAATAATTCTTATTCGGTCCATTTCTTCTATATATCATCCAAGTATATAATAACAATACGTGCCGGACGCCACAATCTTTCATGCGTGTAATGGCGTTAGTAATAGCATTAAGCTATTCCGTTCTACAATTGCCTCCAGTTCCACATAAACCCTTATAACCGTTTTAATCTGCGAAAACCATTCAAGGATACCGCTCTCTTATCATCATCATTCTTCTAAATGACGGACATTTTCCGAGGTATGAGGATTAGTCACTGCATCGCATTTTCTGTAAGTTGAAGTTTTAAGAAAGTCCTCAAATTTAACGCTAGAGTGTTCTTAAATAAATTAAACGCCGCAAGGCTGCAATTTACGATTTTTGAACACAATTGCTTTTCGGGATGTTTAAGAAATATTTGTGCCAATCAATGAAGTGGAAAATTTCGGAAATAACTTTCTCAGTAATAACAGGACAGTACGTGCTGAAAATAGTACCTAACAATAGTATGCTCAAAAGCCCTCCCTGATTTTAAAAAACTTTATACGCGGCGTTTCTATTTGAAATAGGAAGCTCATCTAATTTCCGGTTGGATCGGAAGTCAAAATATTAAATATTTGGCATTGCTAGATTGCTAATTTTATAATCTTTCAACTCACCTAAAATATACAGGGTGTTGTATTTAAAATAGAAAAGCTAATCTCATTTTAAGTTAAATCGGAAGTTACAATTTAACATGTTTAGTATCATTGAACAGACAATCTTACGATATTTAAAAAAATCATAAAATATACAGAGTGTTTTCAAAAACTGCTTTTGCTTGGCTAATTTCCGGTTTAACCGGCAGTGTTTTAAACCAAAATTATCACAAATAATATATATTTATAAAATAAATTAATAAAGCAACTTGCAGTTACACATTTTAGCTACAAAAGAAATTATAAATTATTAAATCTTTGACTTTCAAAAAACCATAGCACCGAATCTGCTCATAGCAAATAAACGAAACAACGGTGTTGAATTAAAAACTTCGATATCTACACGATATCAAAATATCGACAAAATGACCGAAGCCGATTTTGAGAAAATCCGTTTTGAAATTTTAGTCAACTTTGGTCCTTTAAAAGTAGTCAATTTTGAAATAATTTAAAAAAATTACTATATCAAAACTAGAGCCTTATACTTTACCTATACATTCCTGTTTTTAGATTTTTATAATAATAATTATCTTTAAAGTTATAATAAAAACACTAGGAAATGAGACGATTGTTATACTGGCCGCCATTTTGAATTTAAAAATTTTAAAAAGAATTTTTTTAATTAGGGCCGATGTGTACTATCTTATAGCCAAGTATAAATACTGTGGGCCAGGATTTTCCGAAATGCGACCAAAATAACTCCCTTATTTTGGGCCACTCTGTATTTATTTCCTTTAAAACCTTATTTTGACCATAAAATTTTGTTCAAGTGGCAGAAACCAAATTTCAACAAAATCGCTATAGTAGTTTGAATTTGACGGGGATACATACACAATACACACTCATACATACAGGCCTGCATTCTTGCATAATATATTTGTCACATTTGTGCATGAGACCGACATGTGACACTATCGATGAACCGCGCACTAAAAGTAGCTTAGCAATAGAGAAAAATTTGGGTGCGACTCTAGTCCTTATACACTTCATTATAGTGACACTATGATTGTTCATATTGGCAAGCATAAACTAAACTAGTGACATCGATGCCACAAGTTCGGCAAGTTAGAATTGAACGCGGTGAAGATTTGAACGAATATTCGCATGTCTACGGAGAAAGATGCCATAATATCTTAAAAATAGCTTTATTGCGTAATCTAAGTCCAAGAAAGCCTACTTGCGCACACCATACACAACCCGAATAACGTTATAAACGGCGGTTGGTCCATTGGATGTCATAGGGATAGACTAAGTTAAAGAGAAATCAAATAGTACTCGAATAACGAAAAAAAGTCAATAAACATTGTGACATCCTGATCTAAAATGCCACAAAGGAAACGGATGCCACAGTGCAGCTTTATGTTCGCACAAGATGCCACAGCTTATGCTCCGCAAATACGTCGAGAAAATAAAAAAATATATTTTTTTAGAACAAAGCAACATGACGTAACTACATAACTAACGAAGTAGAATTAATTTTTCTGAAATTGTTAATGGTGCTGTCTAATACACGGCGATCACAACAGCGAGATGTTACGAGTGCCTGATTATAACATGACTATGGAACTAAATGACAGAATAATTAAAAAACAAAGAGACGCAATAAGCATTTCCCAGTTGCTTCTTTGTTTTGGTGCATTAATCAATAGCGTATAGTAGTATAATTATAATGTTATAATATAATGCGTGTCTACGGTTTCAATTGACGGTGGGAGTAAGTGATAAGTTTCTTTTCTTCAAAAAGATTAGTCCCATTTGTTTAAAAACTAATTTCGGTGACAAAAAAATGTTGAACGTGCTTTTAAAATGTAAAATCTTTTTAGATCATTTGCAGATTTGCACCCATGGTCAACTCAATCTGTGAACACACTGTATGTAGTAGAAGAACGTAGCAGCAAATTTAAACCTCGCACATCTCTAATAGAAATTTTGTCTATTTTGATTAAATTTATTCGTAACTGTTTTGTAAACTTTAGAGAGGATTGTTTAAAATGTCTAGCGGTAAAGGTTTCTAGGATCATTTATTTTACTCCTCGTTACTTGAATGTCCTTTTATCCAACACGGTAAGTTGTTGACACGCTGCTTAAACTCTGTATGTATTTTAATCCGAACCCGCATTTGAGTCCTCGTAATAGTCAACTTTAGAAGAAGTGTATACCTTTTTTCTTATTTTCTAAATTACATAATGGACTCGATAACGTATTTCAATTATCTTTTTGTTGTTTAATCTTCAGAATCAGACGGCGCATTTTACGTAAACCGTTAATTCGTTAATTTAACAACAGACGGGCTTTGATGGTTTGATGTACTAGTTTGTTTGTTTTAATAGTCATTTTATCTTACACTATTATACATCACACTCGCTTCATATATTTAAGAATCTTATTATTCTAGATGAAATATTAATATACTGTTCGAGTTAGAACATCTCGAGCTTACGCTGTGGTCTTAAGATACTTATTAAAACAATACAATAAGCTTAGGTGTGCATAGGCTACAAACGTTGAGTGTGGTAGTACAGGATTTACAATAATTCTCCAGTTGCGTTGACACTAATGTTATTTGCTCGCTGCTAGTTTCCATAGTTAGTGTACACCACTTAACTCTTAACTTGCGGCGAGAGTTGAGAGAGAGAGAGACAGGAAGGGACCTTTGTCATTTTCTTGACAACTGTTAAGTGTTAGATACAGGAGATCTATGTTGAAGTATTTGGATTTGAAATCAACAAGTTTGGGCGTATTATTACTTATCACTGAAAACTGCTTATTGTTACGGCTTTATTAGCATCACAAATCTACGTGATGGCACTCTAGATTGCCAAATGAAATTAGCCTCAAAAATCCAATATTCACAATATTCCATTTGAGAATCAAAAGTATAATATGTGACTCGGTTAGTGTAAAGTGTTCTTAGATAAGTGGCGCTCCCTTACCCAATCGATAAGGAAACTCCGTGTATCACTTTGCATTTCTGATAAAGCGGCGTCCAGACTATCGAACTGAGCTTCGACTCGAGTCTCGTTACAAACAAACATTAACGCCTTAAGTAGCGAGCCAAACAGTAAACCGAATTATTATACAGGGTGTCAATTTGAAAACTTCCCACCTCTAATAACTTCGCTTTAGTATAGAATATTGAAATACCGCGGGACCCGTCAATTTTATTATCGATTGGGACACTTTTATAGAGTATTTGCGTTCTCCCTAGATCAACCCTCAAAGAGACGTTGATAGTACTTCAGTCTTGCATTCATGATCTTGGATTGGCAAAGCTTGTTCTGCCACTACGGACTTTTCGATCTGGTGTAGCTGACAAGTTCTTTTGTGTCCTGATATCCTGATATTGATACTTCGTTTTGTAATCCCGAGATCCCGATATATACTTGACCACATGAGCAAGATATCTTGCAGACTCCCGGGTTTGTCAGAGGGGCTCTGGCGCCTTTTACTGCGCAGGGTTTCTTGTATTTTTCTGATGAGTTTAATATCTTTGTCCAATACTCCTACGCCTTTGATGTAGGAAACAAACACTTTTCCTGTGAGCACTGTTTGATCTTGTGGTTTTGCGCCAATAGTTCTTCTTGACGTGAAGCAAATACACTTGTAGGGTTCTGTTTAAATGTTCCATTTATTTTTGAAGGCACTGCTTGTGCTCTGCTAAGTGCTTTGATGATCTCTTTCTGATGTTTCGGGTGATGATTCGACTCTTTGTGTAAGTATCGGTCCGTGTGCGTGAATTTTCTATAAACCTTGCGACTCAGTGTTCCATTCGTTCTGACGCGTGACCTAACATCCAGGAAAGCGAACTGCCAATCTTTGTTTTTTTGATTCCATAGTGAACTGGACGTTAGGGTGGGCGAAGTTAAAAGTGTTTCAGGAAGCGGTCCAGATCCTATTTTCCGTGGTCCCATACGACGAATGTGTCGTCTACGTATCTCTACCATACTCTCGCTTTTAGCATGGCAGATTTTAGTACAATTTTCTCAAAATGTTCTATGTAAAGGTTAGCTACCACTCTGTCGATTTGTTCATAGAACTTATTTTCCCACTTGATGTACGTCGTAGTTAAGATACAGTGCGCTCACATCTGCTGAGAACTTGTTTTGTATGAGAGCTGAAGTTTCCAGGATAGGGAGCTTTGTGAAAAGGGAAACTACATCAAAACTTCAGATTTCAAAAATAGAAGCTGCTCTAGAACCTCTACCTCCAATGATGCCGGCCGTAAAAGCCTTAATACTAATAATAAATTCTGTTTTGAAACTTTTTTGTCAAATTTTTAAAGACTTCAACTAATAGTCTCGTAATTCGCTCTTTTAAGATTTTCAATATCATTAAAACTACTAACCCTAAAATAAGAAATTAGGACATCTTTGTAAAGGCAATGGAGGGGACTTTCAGAAAAATATTACGGCCATATTTGTAACCCTAAAAATTGCGTTTCCAATGCTGTGGGTAGATTGGTAAGCGCTAGCCCACTACCCAACCATCCAAATTTTGCACAACCCCACAATAGGACTCCAAAATCGAACTTTTTACTTTGCCAACCAAGAAGGCCGTTTAACGTTGTGAGTCAGGTCTGTAGCTTTATTATAACGAGTGGATAAATGCTGCTGTAGAAAATACCCAATTCCATTGAGAAGTGAAGAACCGATAAAAATTACTGGAAAATTTCTGGAAAATAGCTGGCCGCTATTAGAAATTTCTCATTTCTTTCCGGATACACATACCCATGGTGCACGAATTCGTGAATAATTGTAAACTTATTTAAATCTTCAGAGGTCAAACTTTTGGGCGCGCTTGAACTGACTACTCGTTCTGCACTAATTTCTTAATTTCTGCAACTAAGTAGGTACATACAGACAAACTCTGCTCACCAACAACTCTTTAACTTATTAGATACTTATTTTCTAGTACAAAAACATGAAAAAGTAAATTGAAGCTCGAGTTGCATAACATGTTATACTCTTTCTCTTTAAAAAAAACTTAGAAATTAATTTATTGAGGTTATAAGTTTCTTCATTTTTAAAACTTCTTGTTCATAATTTTATTTTGTACCGTTATGCATGTAGTTTTTTAATTAAAATCTGCTTCTAGTTAAATAATGCATTACATTTCTCAATCCATAAGAAAAGTTTTAATTACAATAGTAAAAATGCAGGTAAACACAGGGAATTCAACTTTAATAATCATTAATTTAGAACTTTTTCAAGTTTGCAGATATAATTACAATCTTCAGTAGTATCTGGAAAAATTTATAGCTTTTAAAGAATATATAGTTAAAACAAGATGTCTCTTGTTAGGTATAAAACTTTTTATTAGTGTTATCATCAGTTTCAATCGTTGCACGAGTATTACTCTAAAATTTACTTTTTTCATTTTTACTTCTATCTTTAGACTTATTTTCTAAAGGTATAACTTTTTTTTATCACAAGCATACACTATTTTAACCCCTAGTTTATTATTTAATTGAGGACAAATATCTTAAATCATATCGTACCAGACGTAGGGCTATTGTGATACACAACTATACGAAATGCGAAAGCTTTTGTGTATGCAAAGTTTATGGCTCAGTTGGAAGACTTCCAAACCATGTAAATAATTTGAATGTCTTGACACCAAAAACAGTTTCAAAGATAAATATGAATAAGAGGAAAGTGTTTGTGAAAGAAACAAACTGAATGCAGATGCAGTTGCAAAGAGTTAAAAATTAATACGAGGACGTAGGTATAAAAGGAAATATTTAAGAGGAAGCCATTAAATTACTTATGCGGGGTGGTTTTGAATTACAAAATGATACGTACCTACAAACTCGTGGAACTTAAATTTGATTTAAATAATATGAATGATATATGAATGAATGAAATGAATGAAATAAATACGAAGGCAGTATGTGAGCTATCTGGTTTAGTTTAAACATTAATTTGTTAAAACTCGCCCTCAAACTCGACTATATCAAACTAAAATTTTAGAATTTAATCACAGTGTGTATGTAAATCATTATTTTTGGACCCCGTATTTTTGACGTGAGCCATAAAAGCATGAAAGACTACGTATTTCTAAAGACTCGCCGAATAAAGCTTAAAGTGAAACGGAGTTTAGAAATTGTGTACATAGAAAAAACATCAGAAGTCTGGTTGGAACTTTTATCGTAACCGACCAGCGTTAGCTGGACGAATCTCAAGAGGATGCATAAATGTGAGACCACGATACACTTAATAAAATAACTTAGATGTTGTTTCCGGAATGCAAGATGTTACGAGAGGGTGATTTAACCTTCTATAAGTAGAGATTTAAGCAGATTTACTTTTGTATCGTCTTTCTAACAAAACTTTTTTTAAATGTTTCGTTCGTTTTTTTCGAAGTATATTCTTATGGTCATTTGTTACGTATAAAATACGTTATAAAATCTATATTGTAAGAATGATAAGTGAAATAATACAAAAAGCGAAATGCGAAAGGCGTTACATAAAATGAAGCGCTCTTGATATTTTATTGCATGCACTAGCACGTTTTGTGAAAAATTCACGACAACGCTAAGGTTCTCCCTTGTAACAAACTTCCGAGAGTTTCCCAAATATTGTTTGCAATATATTTCAAAGCTCAAAACAACTCGACGTGTTTTTACAACATTTAGGAGCTACGATTTTGCGAATTTGACCGTACGGCCTTTTATGAAAATTTAATGCAAATCAACTTTTAAAATATGGACGAGCCCAGTTCAGCAACTTAACGTGAAATGGACTTCATATGATAATTTGCCAATTTTAAGGAAGATGCCAAACTTTTTAGTATCCCGAAAAAGCTCGCATTCAAACTTTTATGAAAAGGCTACATGTGTTACGTGCTAACTTGTCGGATAAAAATTTAAAACATGCAAAACGCGCGATTATTTTTGGAGATAGTTTTTAGAGTTACAACAAATGTTTTTTTTTTCTAATGCTCTTCAAACCAACTCTCGTAGATTTAGAAGCGTAAGAAAAGAAAATTTACGACCTTTCCGTCATTTTTTTTATTTCGCAGATAAAAGGATAGCCATGTCGGGTTGGGGGCTCTATTGGCTTGATTTTGAGTTTCTGTGTTACTCTCTTTTGGTAAAGGCTGACAGGTCAATGCAACTATACAATACACATTTTGGATGAAATTTCTAAATTTTTTTAATGATACATCGTCTATCATTTATAAATGAAAAATAATATCGGACAAATTTCCACCAAGACCACGCATACACACGTCGATTTTCGCATAATTAGGGCTCTACATCACCAATTACGCGTCGAATGTTGGCTTTCGAGGCTTCAATGAATTGTGGATTATCTGCATAGACTTGATCTTTTACTTAGCCCCACAAGAAAGAGTCTAACGGCGTTATATTACACGATCTAGGCGGCCTTTGGACTGCAAAATTAAGCAAAATTATTCAATCAGGTAATCTCGTTTAAAATAAATTAATTGTTTCAGTAGCTGCGTGGCATGTGACGCTGTCCTGTTGAAACCACGTATCACTTACATCCATATCATCAATAATAAGCAAAAAACTTGATAACATATTCCCATAACGCAATACATCGTCAGTAAGAGGGTTTCCCGCCTCATTTTTGATAAAATATGGCCCAATTATTCCTCCAGACCAAAAAGCGTACCAAACAGTAGCACGAGCGGAATGTAAGGGCTTCTCAACAATCACTTTTGGATTTTCTCAAGCCCAAATGTGGCAATTTTGCTAATTAACATAACCATTTAAATGAAATATGAGCTTCGTTTGAGAAGATGATTTTTTTAGAAACACCATCACCTTGTTCAATGATGAGATTAGCGGATTGGCGACGAACAGCATGGTCGGTCGGCTGGCTTTAATTCTTGCACTAACTGAACCTTAAAGGAGCCAAATCTATACACAAAATTCGCCTCGCGGTGGTCTTGGATAGGTCCAAGTGTCGAGGACGCCGTGGAATTGATAAATTTGGATCTTTCCCAACACTTTCACCTAATCACTAATCGCATGAACTTGATATTCTCAAAGGGAATGTTGTGAATAAAGGGTTTTTCAACAAGAACTT
Source organism: Malthinus flaveolus (assembly GCA_950108345.1). Classification (NCBI taxonomy): domain Eukaryota; kingdom Metazoa; phylum Arthropoda; class Insecta; order Coleoptera; family Cantharidae; genus Malthinus; species Malthinus flaveolus. The sequence continues at coordinate 16,342,367 of OX467285.1, read as the reverse complement.
TGTTTCTAAATTTAAAGATCCAAATTCAACGGCGTTCTCAACGATTGAACCTATCCAAGACCACCACACCACCACCGCAAATTTTGCGTAAAGATTTGGCTCTAAAACCTTATAAGGTTCAGGTTCAGGTGCTAAAATTAAAGCCGACCGACCATGCTGTTCGTCGACCATTTGCTAATTTCATCATTGAACAACGAAGCTCATTTTTATTTAAATAGTTATGTTAATTAATAAGCCAAATTGTCGTATTGGAGCTTCTGAAAATTCATGAATAACTCTTGAGAAGCCTTTACATTCCGCTTGTGTTAACTGTGGGATACGCGTTTTGGTCTGGAGGAGTCATTGGATCGTATTTTATTGAAAATTAGACTGGAAACGCTGTTACTGTCAATGGATTTCGTTATCGGGATATGTTGGCAAATATTTTTTGCCGATTATTGATGATATGCATGTGAGTGATGTGTGGTTTCAGCAGGACAGCGCCACATGACACACAGGCACTGAAATAATTAATTTATTGCAAACGAAATTTCCCGATTGACTAATTTCGCGTAATTCTGCAGTCCAATGGCCGCCTAGATCGTGTGATCTAACGCCGTTAGACTATTTCTTTTGGGGCTATGTGAAAGGTCAAGTCTATGCAGACAATCCACAATCCATTGAAGCCTTAAAAGCCAACATTCGACGCGTAATTGGTGATATAGAGCGAAAATTTTGATAACAGAATGTGTGCGTGGTTTTGGTGGACATTTGTCCGATATTCTTTTTCATTAATAAATAATAGTAGACTTTGTACATTATGTATTAATAAGGAAATACAGGACTTTTATCCAAAATGTGTAATTTACGAATTAAAAATTTAGAAACAAAGTCCTTGTTGAAAAACCCCAGTTTTAAAGTTGTTGTAACTTTCTCCTACATTCTCCTCACTTAATTTTTTCGTTGCCGGTAAGTTCCAACACTTTTAACAAAGATTAATTGACCTTTTTGTTTTAAATTAAATTTCTTGCAGTTGCAGTTGGCAAAATAATATTTTTATTGTAAGAAAACGTCTGTTTACCATCTATTACTTTAGGGTAACTAATTGGTCGCATTTACAACTCACTTGGCACAAATTGTTTAACAAAGTTTAGCATTGAACGTCGCTGACGGGGTGCATATTATTTGTAATGTACGTATCTCTCATTTACAGTTAATTACTTTACAATACAGATGAGATATAATATACAATGCCTAAACCTAAAACGGTTCTGTACACTCGATGAGGTGGAAAATTTGAGAGAAATTAGTTACCTCTACATTTTCAAGCGTTTGAAACAATACCTGTTCTAGAAACCGCATTTATTTTACCTACTTTGGGTATTAAGTGAGTTATAAATGTTAAAGCAACGGCATACTCTACCCAACGTCTTTAGGCTAATTATTTCTTGCTGAAGTAACGCATAGTGGTTTTTAGTTACTTTCTAGTCCTTGAGAAAATCCAGTAACACTTGCGTGACCCGCGTGACGTAAGCCAAATATCAATGTCCTCTTATTTATAAAAAGGCACAAAAGTGTGAATAGTTCTCGCGATTCGAACCCGTAAAATTTAATCCATCTCAATGCGATCGACGTGCTAGACACCTAAACCACAAGGGAGACTGTGACTTGCATTAGAAATTAAATAGCGACGACTAGAATTTTATTTTATTTACACGCATAAGACTTTCAATAATATCGATCAGCCCCATTTCGTTTAATTACAGAGCATCCAACAGTCTTTTCGTTGAGGGTGTGTTATAAATTAATTTGAGTTCATATAATAGCAAACACGAGCAATTGATTTTAGATAGGATGTGGTTCTACACATACTAGATACAATGCCAATCAAAATCCTCATCCGGGCTTTGTTGACAAACGGAATAACCCTATTATTAAATCCCAAAAAAGTACAAAATTTTATTTGAACTGCCGTAAGCATCTTAAACGTTGAGAAAGATCGCATTCAACGAAATATGATTTGGGAGTTTAAATGGCGGCCAATTTGAGTATTTTCAAAATCTCCTGAAGGTTGTGGTTCGGGATAATCACAAATGTGTGAAACAAAGTCGTTTATTGTCATTGAACTAACTTATTGTTTGAAATGCATATTAAGGGTGGATCTGTATTTGAGTGAGTTTTCTTTCACAATTTTTTTTGCATTTCATTTGTGGCACGCAACAAAAAAACGTGCGTAACGTCCGAATCGGTCGAAGGTTGAGTAAATTAAGATTTGTGACGTGCAAAGAGTAAATCTCAATTAGCCAATTATGGTCAAGATAAGTTAAATTTAACTCGATATAAATTTTTTCCATTAACGTAACTAACCAAAAAATCTTAAATCTTAGCCTCATCAGACAACATGTCAGACAGTAACCCACTTTAAGTTTATAGCTTGGCAAGAAAGTGCCGTACTTTATTAATTATTTAAGGAAAGAAATAAAAGAAAAACTAAACGAATTAATTGTATTAAGGACGCGTTATATGAGTGTTTTGTTGGAGCACTAAGAAAATAGCTGCTTACGCAGTGGATAAATTTTCCTCCTAAGAAATTTGCTAAAAAGTTAATTGGCTGCCCAAATATTTACTTTGTTTAATTATAAAATGTTGACACTTTAAAATATGAACTTTTTTAGAATTTCAGCAAATTAACTTAATGAGAGCGGAAGGATTTGCGTATAATCGCCTTTAACGACCTAATTTTTTAATAACGTAAGTAGGATCTCACCTTTATCTTTCATAAATATCAAGGCAGTTGGGAGGTTCTTCTCTAATTAACTTTGCTTACATGGATGTTAGCTATTACACGGATTGTTAGAGCGATTCGTTAACAGACATCTAATTTATGCAAGCTGCATTGAGTAGACGTTAGTGCTTGTAGACACATTGCACGGTTTACCATTGCACTGGTCAAGAACACGAAGGAACGGTCTAATTTAATACTACTCTGTTTCAAACAGTTTAGTAGAACAACCACATTAATAATTGACGTATTAATTAAAACTTGGATGAAAACTCCCAGAATGAGCTCTGAGCTGTATATTGAGCAGAGTCTTAAGAATGCTAATAAAGCTGCAGGTTTTTATTTCTTTGACACAGACCCCAATACTTTAAAATTCTAAAGCTATTTTATATACTCGAGGCCGATAGTTTGCTGTGAAAGCGATAATGAAAACTCGATAAACACGGCAGATCTTAAAAATTTGTTTCCCATCTTCCCGACCACTGGGATGTCCACCTCTTTCTAGGTATAATCGAGGAGCACGATTAGACTTGGGTCAAAATTTTCACAACTGGTATGTAAATGATCGGACAACAGTGTAGAGACGATCCGGAAATAAATCACACGGAGTCCAGGGGGTATAAACTTGCAGAAGTGGTACTCTAATGGCATATGGCGGAATAATTGTCGGCGGTAGTATCGAGCTCATTTTCCCAATTTTTTTTCACGAATTTACACAATCATAATATATTAATACGAAATTAATAATTTTATACAAAATGCTTCAATTTCATTAAAAAATAATTCGAAATAAATGAAGATTATTCCACTCAAATATGACAAACGATGAGCGTGGGCAGAAGTTATTATTTTAGGATTTAATTAGTTCAGCACACAGGTGATGAAAAACATCTAAAATGTAAAATAAAACAAACAAAAACAAAGCAAACGAATAAGGGTATTAATTGAACCGGGTAAGGTTCATTGAGTTTTCGCTCTATACCTCAGAAAACTGGGCTTCAAACAGCCCTCTCTATACCTCTCCCCCATCTAAGGATCTCAGCCATTTATGCGTTACGTGAGCAAAGCTTATCCTGCAATGGGCAGTTCTGATTTCCTCCGGCAAGAAATTATAGATTTTATGTGCCAAATACAGATACTTTGTCTGCTTGGGTCTAAGTAATTTATCCCTTTGTCTGGTTAGGTACAAATGGTCTCTTTGAAAGTGTAAAGTCTTATTTTGGTGGAAAGTCACGAGTACAGAATGTTTAAAACATTCTTTTCAAATAACTTGACGGTGGGGTAGCGCAGCAGCCTTTTTCGAGCCTCTCGTAATATTATTAGCCGTTGAATTTTGTTAATGGGGTTGAGGGCAGCCCCCCTCCCTAAGCAATGATCATCTAATCCAAAACCAAATGTACAATAGGGTAGTCCATTTTAGATTTTTGGCCATGACTAGTCCTAGGTATTTTACGCTTTATTTCTTTGTTAACATTCTACAGGAGCAGTCAAGCTCGTCGTCGTATTCGTGAAGTTGTAGATGGGATACCCGAGGCCGTAGGTGAAAATATTATGTAATTTGTTTTGTCGAAGTCAAGAGTCGGAAGATATTGATCAAGCCACTTTTTTACTAAATGTAGATTCTTTGGGACTTTTCCAAAGACCTCGTCCCGTGTCTCTCGACAATAGAGAAGAGCAGTATTGTCGGCAAAAACTGTTGTTGGATTGTATTTTTCAAGTAGCAAAGTTCGTTGATGTAAGTTATGAAGAGTGCACCCAATATGAAACCTTGAGGTACACCGAACGTTGTACCATTTGCCGTACCAATTGCTAGATTGTTTTCTAAAGACTCAGAAATATTTGGACAATATTTCTCCATCTATTGTGAGTCCGTGTGCTGGTGCTGTTGATGAGAACTTGTGTCTCATGCATGACAATGGTTGTCCTCATGTGGCGCGCATTGTAACGAACTGATTAAACAAAGATGGAATCTAAGTATTGCCATATTCAGCACAATTTCCGGACCTAAATCCAATAGAGCATGTGCAGGGCATGCTTCAAAGAAGAACCTCTCTTCATGTGAATAACATTTCATAATGGCTTTAGATTCAGGAAGCTTCTGACAGCAGAAAGGGCACAAATAGGCGCAGACGTGTTATTAACCAACTTTGTATTAAAATGTGTTTGTTTGGCTTTAGACCGGCTGTCATTTGGACGCGTTTTCATCTGATTTTTTTTGTCTGAAATCTCTTTTGTTAATTAAAATATCTACATTTTTAAAAATATCCTAAGACTTTTCCACTGAGTGTATGTAGGTATCTATTCCATTACCGTTTACAAATTTACGAAAAATGATCTATTTCTACCTCCGGGGATTCCCCAAGTGTACTCTTGATGGAAATGAGTTTAGGGAACAGCAGTGGTTTGTAAAAATAGGCGTTAAGTATGAAATCAACATTCCATTCCTGCAAAAGATATAATGAGTTTGGTTTATAAACCCAATTAAAAACGTCCCCTCCCCCCCCTCCACGGTGCTCTACACTTCCAAAGTTTGAAGCCACCAGGCCACAACATGACACATGCAATGAGACTTTTAATCTGGCACATTATCCTTGCATCTGGGAGAATCTCAGTATCTGCACGATCTGGAACTGGAACTCGAATAAACGTACTCGTAAATATCGGCTAATTCTAGAATTGATCCGGCTTATTAAGAAAGTGTGAAATAATCTACCGTGTTATTATCTATTGGTGGGCAACTTTTGTTTATCCAATCTAAGAAATTAGCTTTAAAAATCTCTGTAGGACAGAAGTGTAAGTTCTGCATTACTACAACGTTCTATTCGTTTACTGTCCGTTGTAGTGGTTATTATCTTTTGTACTTTGTAGCATACTCAAAATTTTTCTGCTGCAGTTTCACAAATTCAATATCTCTTATTTAAGTATTAATATTTCAATATACGCAAATATAATGCATGAAAAAACGTAATATTACACCGCACACATAGGTACGTTAAAAATTTACAAGTGATAGGGCATTTCTATTGGATTTTAAAAATTCCGTCAAGCTGTAATATGGATTTTAAAGGAGATAGTTGCTCAAAATAATATCGAAAAGTCAAAATTTTGGATACGATTCGTCAATTTAACGTTTTAACCGATGCCATTTCTTCTTATGTTTACGCCTATATGCTTAGTGGCAGTTCAGGCGTACACCATTATCTAAGCAATTCAAAATATGTTATAAGTTATAACTTTAAATTTTTAACATTCCATTTCGAATGAAAAATTCAGACCAAGCTCGCAGCTCACTTCTCAACTGAAGAGTTTTCCAATGTCCCTTTAGATTGAAATCTCATATTATTGTATACGAAACACGCGCAACTCCCATCAATTTACAATTTTATTCGTAATAAATCTTTAAGTTTTGTTTTTTAGTTAACTTCTAATTAATTTGTTGTATAAATTAAAAAGAGAAGGAGGCTTTTTTCCTAAGGCGCTTTATTTGTTACAATTTTCCCTTAAAGTTAGAAAACATGATCACTTAATCTTGCTTTGTCACATTAAATCACCTTTTTAATTGCTTACTTTCTTCTTTATTTTATTAGTTCTCTTAACCTCTTCAGTTTCAATTATAACTTTTTTTTTAAATTAAGCCGAACTTTGCCATTTTTTGCACATGTAGGTGTAGGTATAGGGCGCGTAGAATTCACTTAACATTTGAACAGAATATTATTGTGAATAAAGATTTGCTGATGCATCTTTTTAAAATACAGAACTTATACAGGGCGTCGCAAATATGTTAACACAACATCTACTTCATTATTTGATATGCGATGGTATACAGTACAGAAGGTGTCTCAGTTTTAACGTTTAGGATTAAAACGATGGATAAAATATATGTAATTTTAAGACAAAATTTTCATATCAACATGAAAAAATTGAAAAATACTTTGTAAGGGATAGTGCGTTCTCAAATGTACACCCGTGGAATCCTAGATGAAGCAAGTGTGGCATTGATCTCAATCTCTTTATTTAAACTTGGAGAAACATAATCTCGATGTTGGCACTCTCGAAAATTATACGTTTGACTGCTGCGCGTGAAGAACAAAATAGCTAACATAGCAAACACTTTTTCCAATTTATCTGAGTAACCATTAGTGTTACAAAAAAAAGTTTAATATACAAAATATTGCTACAACAATTATACACAAAAAAGCTTATTACCAATTTTTAAGTAGGACTAACTGTTTTCTCAGAAAGCTTACAGCCCCCTTGTAATTGTTCAAAACCAGGCTCCCGTCGGAGCCTTGATGAAGCAAGTATGTTATTAATCTCAATTTCTTTGTTTGACGTCGGAGAAACTACTATACGCACTTTATGAGAAGAGTTCCATTATACAAAAATAAAGTATATTAAATTTTCTACTAATTATATCTTGTAAGTTTTTTTTCTCCGGTGAACCATTTAGGCGTTAGCGTACGTTCAAGTTTACAAAACTTTCAAAGTCGGCCAAAGATAGGCCCGATAATTTGTTTAACCGTTCATAACTCAAAAACTACACACTTTTTGAGAAAACTGCATCTACATAAAAGTAAACTACATAAAATTTCTTACCAACTATATGTTTTTGTTTATTGCTTATATTTTAAAAAGTATGCAGTTTTAGTGAATAGTGTGCAATACAAAACTAATGTAAATTATATTTTCTACTAATTATATATTTTAAGTCTTTTTCCTCAGGTAAACGATTTAGGTGCTAGCACGCGTTAAAATTAAAAAATTTTCAAAATAGGTCCAATAATTGTTTTTCGCTCATTAACTCGAAAACTGCACACTTTTTGAGAAAACTGCATCTATATAATAGTAAACTACATAAAATTTCCTATCAATTTTATCTGAAAGGTGTTTTCCTCACACGAACAACTTAGGCGCTAGAGTTTTAGCTCCAAAGTCTAGTCATTAATTTTTGCAACCACTACGAAATTGCGTCTTAAAATGACCTTCATGAATTTTAGTTCCAATTGATAGTCTCTCCAAAAAAACAGTTTACAAAAACATTTAAAGATTTTCTCATTTTTTAGTTGTCGGCCATATTTAACCGTTAACCCGAGAATGCGGTACATGGTACCGCCCCGCAAACTTTAAAGTTTTATAAAAATTTTATTGACACACCTAAGAAGTTGCTGACTTGTCTAGCTTGAAAATATTGTGTTATCGACGAATTGACCTGATGTCGTCGTCACCAGTCTTTAGTATCCCTAAATTAGAGACCGTTTGCCAAGGTTCGCGCGGTTTATTATACCAGTTGTCGCCTACAGCGTGACTAATTTTATTACGTGTGCATTTGTATATTTTTATAAAGTGTTAAAAATCAAAGTAATTATATTGTGAAATTTCTTTGTTTATTATTGAAAAATATAATTTAATTGATTTTTTTAAATTCAAGTAGGTACACTGTTAAAATATAATTTTCTTTAGAAAATGGCATCTAACTCGGAAGAAACGGTCATAAAACAAATGTTACTTCATAAAAATGCAATTTTTTTGGGCTTTTCTTATACTTTAAGCTTTGCATTTTAATATTAGTTAATAAAAAACTGATATTTGCGTATTATTCTGTGCGTTTTACTGCTATACAAGAAGAGAAGCGTCAGATACCGCCGTTCGCCTATAGCGTAAAAAATATCAACGTCGCGAGTTAAGGGTTAAACAACTGAGCATCGCATCCAAAATTTAAAAGCATCAATGAACTACTCTTTCAAAACTGCACTATTTTCTCCATTTAACCAATTCTCCGACTCTTACAATAAGCTAGATTCTCATAGAGAAAATGAAAAATAAATCACCTTGTATGCCGCACTCTCAAGGTATTATAGGAAATGTTAATAATCTATTGTTTTGAATAGAAAACTCTATGTATGCATTAAAAAAATAAATATACATATCATCTCATTTAGAATAAGAATGTAGGCAACAAGTTCTATGTTGTGGACACCCTGAAACTATTTTTGAAAGATGCAGAAATTAGGAAAATGAACTTTTTCTTAAACTGCGAGGAAAGTAGCAGAAATTTCCAATAAAGTAAAACAAAATCGACAGTAATGTCACATTTTTATACGGTCTGTACGCGGTTACGAAGCATCGGCGACTCCCCATCCCCAACTCATCAACGAAAAATACTTGTATTGACCTCCTCTATCATCCATCATGTTATTTGCTATTATCATGTCTGAATACCCTGTGTATATTCCCACAAGATTTGATAAAAATAACGTTTTTCGAACGTGTGACCAAATTCGCAAATTTCAGTTTTTTTGTAAATTACTTCTTAGTGACCGATTACTATTTTAATATTCGTCTAAGTATTAGCGTACTTATTCGTAATTAAAGTCGCACTATACTTAGCCCATTTAACCAGTTCTCTATTTCCACTAATAAGAAGGATAACTTGCGTCCCGCGGGACACATTCTATATTGCTTGATTATGACCTCGAGGCAATAATCAGAAAAGCTCGAACTTTGAGGGAGCTCTTAAAGTATAGCGAGTAACGGAGCGGGTTCCAATCAACCCCTGCACTACGCGGAAATGTAAAAACGGGGTTACTATTCTTTGCATTTTCAATTTCTTTGTGGGTTTACCAATTTAGTAATTGAAAAAATAAGCAAATTGCAAAGAATACGGTAATGAGGCAATTTTCATTTTTCGGTTGCCATTAGAAAATGCTTAACAAGTTTAAAGTCTGTACTTGACTGCTGTCTAGAATCGAGTCTCGTAACTAATTTTTTTTTTATTATAATTGAATTTCTCACAGCTACATTAATGTGTTCTAACCGAGCCTCTTTAAAAATACTCAAAACAACGAGTACCTAATTATAACTTTAGCTCGTTTTAACTCTTAATTCAGAATCGATTAGTATGTATTTAATTACACGATTCCACAACCGCTTCCAATCGAAATTCAAATATAAAAGTTTATTTTAATAAAGCCATTTTGAATTAGAAAGTAAATTAAATGAGCTACATTTGTATTATTCGATGAAGCATTACAGCTACGATAGCTACCAACTTCTCTTTTTTTAATTAAATTATTTTTAAATTTTACTAATTAAAAATAAATTTAATTATAAAGAGATTAGTTTAAGTTTCGCGTTGTTGTAAATTTTATCTCTTTAGAAATACGATGTAAGTGTAAGCCTTAATATGGATGTGTAAACAGTTGACTTGATTATATTAAAGCATATTAAAGTAATTGCTTAACATTACGCTGATTATGTCTATAAGTATTATTGCATGGTGTCTTTAACGGGTATCCTCGAAGAAAGTTAATTTTAATGACTACTGACAATATGCATTATACCTACTACTGGGCTTTGCTATAAGGGTAGAGGAATATTGCGGAAAGCTAAAGAAGCGATACACCGTAGCACGTAATTCGAGATTAAATCTCAGAATATTACTTTCAATAAATTTTCAATAGCCCGAGATTAAGCCTTAACATTCCTCTCTACAGCAAAGGTCGTAATGAACTGACTACGAATTTCTTTTAATTAATAAACTAATAAGTAACTAAAAATTGAAAGTTCACATTAAGGAATTTTTTGTATAATAGCGCTAATAGTCCCGAGGGCAGCGTGCACTTTTACTAAACGATAAAGTACCAAATTTATAAAGAGAAACAATTTGTAGAAAATAGAATGTACTTTATTTTTAGATAAAAATACTTTTTCCTGAAAGTGCATAATTTTCGAGTTATGAGCGATAAACAAAAAAACAATTTTTTGGTTGATTTTGGAGTTTTTGTCAAACTTTAACGCGCTCTCGCGCTTAAACCGCTTGTCTGATGAAAAAACGTATTAAACATAATTTGTAGAAAATTTGATGTAATTTACTTTTATACGGAAGCACTTTTCTCGTAAAGCGCGTAGTTTTCGTCTTAAAAACAAAAACCGGCTTTCGGTGCTGGACCCACAAGACGCAGGAGAGTATAAACATCAATTTCACAACTCACAAACGATTCTTTTTTGAATTTTCAATTGTGGGAGCTGTCAAATATCAGAACTTGTTGCTTCTGAGGACACTCTGTATATTTTTTCTTACTTGATAGATAGTATTACGGTATTTATAGAAGATCCTATATTGTCCTCACGTTCTTGTATCTCATGCTCGAGTACTCATGTTCTAATGTCCCGCGCCTAGAAGTAGGGACCCTAAATGTTTTGCTTCTCATCGCGAGTTTTTGGTATGCTCGTTACTCATTTGTATTCTCGCCATTTTTTAGTTCACTTTTACCGTTATTTCGATCGTTCTCTAAAACGCGATACGAATACACAACTAGGTACTACTTGTAAAATATCGAATATTTTCTTCAAATTACATTTTCTTTTCTCTAAAGGTTTCCGCAAAATTAAACGTTTTAGTTTCTCTACTTCTCACCTACAACAACTTATTAGCCTAGATTACAAGTCAAGGTAGTTTTTGGTTTGTATGGGCCTATTTCAAACACTCATTAAACTCTGAGAAATAAATTAATGACAGACTCTACTGTTAATATTAGTTACCGCTTCAAAACTCTTTAGATCTCTCACTGTGATCTCCCGTAGCGAAATTACTTCACGGTTGTACAATTAACTTTAAAGAAGCAATTCGAACTCACCCTTCTTTGGAAGATGTTGGTGCGTTAATTGAGATGCTTAAATTTTTTATGAAATGTACTAATAATTATATTTTCATTTGTAATAGTGGGACGGACATAGCGATTCGCCGTGTGTTTATGATTTATGACAGTTATCCACTGTACTAGAGTTTTAACTTTTAACACTATGGTGTATATGCATAAATTATGCTTTTACACGCATTTTATTGTAATGAGTGTAGAGTTTCACATTTACAATAAATTTTCTTGGCGTCTGCCAAAATTTTGACGATTCCAAATGGTCGATGACTTATTACCTTATTACATGCAGGCCGCCTGGGTTTCTAGTTTCTAGCGTTGATAATATAAATATTAGGTTTATCGGGCACTGCTCGTAACATAACACCATGCGTCCATTTCAAAACTTTGGTGTCGTAAAACGGACACTTTCCGACTTAGCTTTAGCCCTTGAAACTCGTACCTAATACAACTATCCCTTATCACCTAAATTTTTGGGATATGTTTGCCCCTTTTCGCCCACTCAACGTTTTTTTATTACGTACGTATTATGCACCGTCACCTCCTGCTTCCTTTGCAAACTTTCACCTCTTGTCAAAAAATACACACATACCACCCTCTTCAATAGTTTTTGTGTTGGTGACTTGATACCACCCTAAGATAATGAATCCAAATCCCCCCTCACCTAAACAGCCGTCTACTGCGCAACTTTCTACTCTCAACACCCAACGAACATTTAGACCTCTATCTCTCAGCCCTCTTTGAAGATGCATACTACTACTATGCACCCCTCTTCGAACATTCAAACTTATAACTTATAACCCCTTAACGAGCCAAAATTCCTTAGATCTGGATTTACTGATGGAACAATGTCGACAACAGGACTTGGAGGAATGCCTTCTGTTTCTCGGGCTCCCAACTAGTGGCAATGTACCAGTTCTTCGCGATAGACTACACACTGCTGTCCAAGATGGCAGTACTAATACGCATGCTAGCACAGCCCCCCCATGCAAAATAGACGACCTTCACATAACCAACCTCCGTCCCCAACCACTCTCATCGTATCAAGCAACCCTAATTTGGGCAATCATCCACTTTTATCGGCCACTGGAGGGCTCACAGTAACCAATTCATTAGGTCATCACCATCTTCGCTCCCGCTTAGCTTCTGTCTCGCGGTGATTCAAAAGAGCTGAAACTAATAATCAAATGGAATAATTGTGTTATATACAGCTTTAAACGCAAGAAGGGTAGGTACCTGGTAGGTACAAGCACGCGCAGAGTTGCAAATATATTACATCAAGAACTGTTATATCCTTACCAGTAGGTACACTGCAGTTCAAGCTCTTCGTTCTGGAGATGCCGAACTGCGCATAGAATTTTTCGAATAGTTTCTTGGGTAGACTAACAAAGTTTCATAACTTTTATCAATATCCACTTAAAAATCCTCATGTTATACGCCAAAGAAGATTTCAAAGATGATTTTTAATTTTAGAATCTACGTAATTGGTGTTTAAGTGAAAATTTATGTCGTCAACTTTAAGAATCTTTTATGCTCGAAATGATGGAAGATATTCCGTTAAACTTCCGCCAACAAATGTGCTTCCAACAAGATGGACATCTCCTTTATATTCGAGACTAATTAGTCAATGATTCAGCGGTCATTTAAATTCTCGAGCCGTCGGTAGATTAGGAGCAATCAGATGGCTTCCTTAGGAGTCCCGACTTTAACCCTTTATATTTCTTCTTGTGGGGCATTTTAAAAGCAAATGTATACGAAATAGAAATTCAGACAATAGAACAGCTAACTGAAAGACTTTTTAACTATGCAAAAACTGTTCCAAATACTAAACACTATTCATCTTATACAGGGTGTTTCCTATAAGTACGTCATAACTGCAGGGACTGTTACAAGAACTCAAAAGAAGTCGTTTGACTCCAATTTTCTTATACCGAAAGTTCCCCCATTCAGAGTTACAGGGTGTTTTAGCTGAAATTTTCAAATTTTTGAAAATTTATTGTGGCGAAACAAAAGCAATTGAGAAAATAATTTTTGTGGAGATGCCTTATGTATTTTTAAGTCTATGAGATAGATGTGGTACTTTTGTTTTTCAACTGCCAATATGGCGGATTTAAGATGGCGCTAATCGAAATATTAATGGGATTGCAATAAAATTGTAGATACATGGGTTTCATGTTGAAACTTTTTGAAAATTTCAGTTAAAACACCCTGTAACTCTGAATGGGGGAACTTTCGGTATAAGAAAATTGGGGTCAAACGACTTCTTTTGAGTTCTTGTAACAGCCCCTGAAGTTATGACGCACTTATGGGAAACACCCTGTATAATATCACCCTGTATATCTACTTGACAAACGTTTTGAACACGTTCAATGAAACTTTTAAACAAAAAACTCCAAGTATATCGACGACAAAATCTGGACATCTCAAAGCATAGAAACATCTACCTACGGAGAGAATTCAAATAATGTTAGATTGAAGTGCATGTGCATGATAATAGAAGCCCCCGAAATGAATTATTTAACAAGAGTTGCAAAGTTATTCGACTGAGCTCTATCCAAAATTAAACTATATATCAGTAAGGTAAAGGATATACATCAACAAGTCACGATTAGAGAGTAATTAAATTAGTTGGTGAGCATATACACGTCAGACAAAATTGGCCATGATGTGATACTCTACGAAGAGTGCAGCGGTACGTACGTAGGTACCTATTAAAGTCTTGCTCGCTTGCATCGATACTTCAACTAGAGATGTGTAATAAAACATAGTGCATCGGGACATTTTCATAATCCACGTTACATTGAAATGCTTGAGTGAGAGCTAAAGAAACAACTCCACTACGAGTGTTCTCATTGTGTCTTTTTGTAACTTTGAAATATTTGACACATACTCTTATAGAGCTTGTACGAACTGAAACATGACACATATTTAACAGCTTCTATTATTTTTTTTAATGCGAAATTAAGCGATGAAGCGAAATTTAATTTAACGGAGGTTTCTGAAAATTTTACCTAAACGGTTCACGATTGATGGAAAACTTTTGAATGTGTACCTTTGGGCGGTGAATAGAAATTAGAAATTTTCAGTTTCTGTTGTCCAACTTTGAAAAGTTGGAAAGCTTGCATTTGAAATAAATTAATTTGTACCTAACAATTAACGTTTTATAAGGTTTTTTGAGTTTAAACTAAATGGGTAGTTTCAAGTTTTCAAATCCTGGCTAATTTACCAGCAGCTGCTCTGAAGTGCATTTTATTACTTTTTAAGTTTTTAAAAAATGGTCGTACATATTTCGTTACTTGTATCAACAAGTCAATGAATAAAAACAAATTTTATTTCAATTCTAACCTGAATCGGTCTCTACGTGTCTATATCTGCGCTATCAATTTTTCAAATATCTCACGTGGGCGCATTTGTTATTTTCTCAAACTCGTCGATTATTGTAAATTCTAATCAAACCCGAAAGAAGTCGATAGGTATCTCAAAGATTTTTTTTTAACTTTACCACCTTTTATTTTCAAATAAAGAAAACAATACTAAAGCTATTTCGTCTGCTCAAACACAAAACCAAAACAATTTATTTTCAATTGATAGTTTACACCTGATCCAAGTTCAACAAACGTAAAACGAATGGCGCACATTAGCCTTTCCGTGTTAGCAGTTTCCTTTACGTTTTTTGCTATATGTTTCATTTGTGAAACTTTTTTTTCGCAATCGCTCTTACTTGTCGTGCGTGTTTTTCATTTTGGCGCTTTTCGCGATTTACGTCTAGTGCAACTTCATCAGACATCAGAAGGACTCTCCCAAGAGAGATCTGCATGCGGATCCGAATAAAGTTTGCTTAGTGATGACTGTAAATTTTTCTTATTTTTAAAGTTTTACTACGTTGCTTTTTGACTTGAAAAATCCGCATATTATGTGGCTACATAAAAGTGCTATTTTAAACGTCCTATTTTTTAGATGCGAAATTACGGAGCCCCTGCATTGATTTAATTTGACAGTTTTGACCGAAACTTTGTTAAGAAAATTTTCCGCCAACTCAATTGCCTAGTTAATTACGTGCCACCTCATCTTGTTTACATCACATTCCGTTTCTTTGATTTTTCTAAAAATTCTCACAACTGCAAGGGAGGAGGGGTGATTCAATAAAAAATTGAATTTAGACTATTTTCCCAGGCGTGATTCATGGGCTTCATAGAAGCTTGAGAATTAAAATTTTGGTATGTATGGGAAGATAATAAATTGGAGAAGCAGTTCTGAACTTTTGTAAAAAAATCGGGTTCATAAGCGCGCTATCGACGTTTCCCCGAAAGTGTAATTTGAAAATTTGTTTCACGAATTTTGTTCAAAATTTCAGTTGGTCACAGCAGGGGCAGGTTCACAACTCTGCTGTTATTTAAAAAGTGCAGTGGCGTACTATACTTAGTAGAGTAGGTACGTACATAAGTAAGTACGTGCGTACTTGTTTTCGTAGTACAAGAGTTACTTTTTCGTCCACCTCACAAAAGTATTACTTTCTTGGCTAACAACTGAACATCTCGTATGCTCCACTTTCGATTCTATTTGCCTTGTCAAAGCAATAATGTTGAATTACGTAGGGGGAGAAAATAAGTCTAGCGATCGCTTATGAAAATTCTGACCACGGAACATCTATTCTGTCTATTCTGACAGAACCAAAAAAATTTGGGCAATACAGAAACCTTTAAAAATTTACCAAATTTATACAGTAGCGCGCGCCTCTGTCGACTTTGAATTCCTCTCTTAAAGAACTGTAGCTCTCTTAGTTGAATTTTTCTAGATGAATCTAAACTTTAATGCCAAAGTCCACATTAAATTATTCCTAGAGTTAAAATAATCTTAGAGCCCCTCTAAACTGATTTTACCTAGAAAGCTTTTAGTGAATAGTGTTCAAATTATAAAAAAAAGTAAGTCATAAGCTCTTTAATTCCTGATTGCAATTAAAATCTAGTAAATCTTACCCTAAGTCGAGGTCTCATTTATATAATATCTAACTCTTATTGTTCACGTAGAAAAATTTTCCGTAATTATTCTTAGTTCAGTTTCTTTAAATTTTTAAATGGCTTTGTAATGATCCACTCCATTTTCTATTTTTGCAAAATCGAGATGGCTGCTAAATTTTGATAATGGGGGCGAGTAATGTGTCACGGCCATTTTGCTATTGTTTTGTAATTTGGAAAAGCGATATTCCAACTTTTCTTCATTATTCTCGCTAGTGCTGTAATTTAGATTTTTTTTGGTACGATACGTGATACGTGTGGTTTAATATATTCAGAGCATTTATTAGAACAGTTGCAATTCTTGACAATTTGAATCCTCTCGTTGTTTATCTACTATAACAGTTTTTCTTTTTTTTTCGCAAATCGTTCCGCAATATTTTCTAAATATCATATGCAACTTTTAGTAATTTACTTAAAAAGTTTTTCGAAAGCTCAGTCTGAGCACTGAGCTCTCGTGTTAAGAAAAGTTAAAAAGTTGAAACTTCCAATATCTCTTTTTGTAGTTAACAAATATTTAATGTTAAATTTTTTTCCAAAAATAATATCACTTTAATAAAAAATTTATTTAGAGCGCTAACAAGTTATAAAATGATTATTTTGGCACAATATAACGTTGGATGGAAACGACAGTTAATTTAATTTTGCATAATATTAAACAAACTGTAAGAAAATGGAAGTCCCTTTGCATATAAATTTAAAGTTACTTCAATTACGAATACTAAAAATCTAAAAATAGTGCAATAGTCTAGTTGGGTACATAATGAAATTTCAGACTTGAAGCAGTATTTTGATTAAATTTTTCTTCGTTGCTTAAAAATGTTTAAGTAAACTTTAGATTATTGATCTTAAAAGTTGCTACAGAAATTCGTGTAAAGCGCTATTAAGAATATTACGTTGAAGTTTATTGTACATTTTCTCAATATTTAATGTAATAACAATCTGGAACGAGGGATGACGTTGAAGTAAACTTCATTCTTATAAAGGGTGGGCCAATAAGAGTTTCACCATGTGAATAGTAAATTATTGCGTTGGAATGGTTTTGATTTCATCATTGATCAATAACAATAATTATGTGTGAAAGATAATATTGGCCAAATGTTCACCACAGCTTTGACGGCACACATCAATCCGTTTGTTAAAATTTAGGATGGCATCCTGACATAATTTCTCCTTTATTCCACCAATTATCTCGCCCTTTACCTCTTGAAGTGTTGCTGGCTCATTGGCATAGACCTTACTTTTGAGATAGCTCCAAAGAAAGAAGTCCAATAGGTGCCCAATTGCTCGATCTCGGTGTCCAATTGACAATTGACGGTGTCCAATAAAATCGTTGTTGCATTGATTGTGTGGTATGTATCATAGTCCAGTCAAAATAGACATTCCACTTTGGAAAAACTCAAACTCAACTCAAACTCAAAAACTACAATTTCGAAAAAAACTTTTTTGATTTCTTTACAATAGGTGTAGACGAAACCCAATACGACTTTTATTTTCTGACTTCTTTAATTACATCATTATTCTACCTAATCTAGTACCGGATTATCCAGGAGTTGTTAACGTAGGATCTGTAGAAGGCGAGTTATTTGCACAAAATAGAAAAAGTCGCTCTTAAACAGCTCCCCCTCCCCTCTCTTGCACCCACCCTCCGAGACTTTTAGTATGTTGTACTGCAGGTTATAACGAATAACCATACCAATTTTCAAAACTCCTGGATGGTTTTTCCTCAAATGCCATCCATTTATCTAATTTGATTGGGCGAATATTGAGAGATATATACAAAAAACCGATGTTTCGCCCTTTGTCTTTGAATAAAATTTTTAGCAGAAGTGGGATCGATGGGGACTTTTGACATTTCATTTGTAATAGTGTATTTAAGGTCTACACCAATTTTCAGCTCTATGCGAATTTTGCCAAAGCGTCATGTCGTAAACAAATTCACTGTAACCCCTTCTCTGCTATTTTCCTTCTCTTATATTTCGAAAAGAGTTACACTTATGGCAAAATTCATATAACAAAGCTTGTAGCTAATAATGTTTTCTATAACTTTTATAATAACATTCATTAACCTGTGATCTATAGGAGGCGGCAGGCGAGTTATTTGCAAGAAATAGAAAAGGTCGATTTTAAACAGCTCCCTCTCCCCGCTCTTGCCCCTCACTCTCCGGGACTTTTAGTATGTTGTACTGCCGGTTCTAATAAACAAGTACACCAATTTTTAAAACTCCTGGATGTTTTCCCCTCAAGTGCTATTCATTTATCTAATTTGGCTGGATTAATATTGACAAAAACCGATTTTTCGACCTTTGTCTTTGAATAAAATTTTTAGCAGAAGTCGGATCGATGGGGACTTTTGACGTTTCTTTTATAATGAGGTCTTTAAGGTCTGTACCAATTTTTAGCTCTATGCGTATTGTTGAATCCACATATGATACACATCTATTACATGCAATTTGGGCCATAAAAAGTCCGTTATAATGATACGATAGCGCTCAACAGTAACAGCATTGCCGGCTTCATTTTCGAAAAAACGGTCCAATAATTCCTTCGGTCAAAAAATCACACCACACAGTGACTCTTTGAGGATGAATCAGTTTCTCAACAATCTCTCTTGAGTTTTCTTCGGCTAAAATGCGAAATTTGGCTTATTAACGTATCCAAAAAAATCACGTAATGCGTTATCTTTGTTTGAACGCTCATTTTCATAATAATAGGCTTTGATCATTTTTACGCGATGTGTCCCCGCGTATCTATCCATGGTTAAATTTGTTAATGGGATAATGATTGTAGATGGCAGATGTTCATATAAGACAATTTCTTTAAACATTCCGATTTTAGTCAACACTCTCATGGTGAAACTCTGATTGGGCGACCCATTAGTACGTCATTTACATAAAATTAGTTCTAAAAATTGAATATTTTGCCCTAAATTTATAAGTGACGTTTCTAATGGCCATAGTCAGCAGCTTAAAGTTCGCTCAGTCTTGCGGTATAGAATGATATTTCGTCTTAAACTAGTATATAGGGGTACCTACTTCAATTTTCAGTAAGACGGGGAAAAAATACCTATAAAAAATGTTGACGAACAATTTCATGCATGTTAAATTCGGAAAAGTTGTTTTTCTACCTCAAATATTTGTTTACTCCCAATATTTGATAAGTATATTGCAGGTAGTACTTACTTGTAGGTAGAAAATAAATTTGCTTGAACTTTATTAAAAGTAGGTAGTTGATCCGAACTAGTAGAATTAATTTTCGAACCAAAATAATTGAATTTGGAAATTTGCCAATAGCAATTTCAATTTAAATAGGGTAGGTGTTCAGTTTCAAAATTTATTCCCACAACAACATAAAAGTCACTATAATTAAATAATAATTAGCTGTGATTGTATGTATTTACGTGTGTAAATACATACACACAAAAACACACACACACACACCCATTAGCGAGTCCTATAATTTAGTTCCGTTTCAAAAACTCGGTTTCAAAAACCGAGTGCATTAGAGCTAATTTTAGCTTTTTTAACAGATCCACATCCAAACCAGCATCCCAAGTCCTTCATCTACGAATTCTTACGCCTCCCGACTTTTTTCTTGCCATGAAAGTTTCCTTTTCTACCATTAATCTTAGTAATTCATATTTCTGACCTCTCATTATGTATCTTCTAAAGGTGAAGTAACTGCTAATTGTTCAATAGAGATGTTCGTTTTTGTAAAGGATGAAAAAGAATTTAAATGGGACAAAATTGTAGCTTTTTGCTTGATTTTAAGATTCAAATTGTGTTTAAGTAGAAGTAGTAGCATAGTTCTAGTAATTTTAAAATTCTTTAGGCAACCGTAACAGACATAAAATCTCAATATCTAGTGGTATTAAAAATTCAAACGCTCGAAACTATTTGAAATTATTCAGATGTGGCTCTCTTAGCACGTATTTTGGAAACGGCGATAGATACCGAAGTTGATTAAATTGGAAGTGTTTAATGTTTAATGACATGCAACTACAGCTATTTACGTAACTTCAACTGCATATGTGCCGTATAATATCGCACCTGTCAAGATTCTTTCGGAAAAGGAAAATAGTGGGAAAGTAACACCGATTGGAAAACTAAATAACGTTTTAGTTATAATCACGGAAGTCGCTAGACGTAGACGTCAGCGATGGGCATGAACATCAAGTAGCACAACATGTTGTAAAGGGCTGAAAACGGCCAATGAGATCTATTCTAATTTAATAAACGTTTTTCAGTAATATCTCTTTACGTTAAAAATTATAAAATGGTAAAAAGTCATGCATAGTAAGTAGGTACGACTTGGGAGTAAGGTTTCATTCCTTCCCTAGCGTGATTTCAGTCATCGGCTGTGTCTTGGGAACTAAACTTCACCCGCGGGAGGAAATTACACACGTTCTACCCTAGATGTAATATAGATAGCTATATTATGTTGTTGTATTTGATTACATTTGTATCCTAGATTTCGTTTTCTTTTTTGAAATTTATATTTCTAAATTTAACTAATCAACATCAAAACATTTATAGGCTACCACGAATTCAAAATGCTAAATACTAGGCAAGTACCATTTAATACCCAGGAAGGTGATACCAATGAGTGTGTAACCTAACCTAGCCCTTTTTTGTGGAGGGAAGAGGAAAAGTTTCACTCACGAGGACCACCAGCAGTCTTCACTGGTATTCACACAAGATTCTTACACATTAAAATACTTCTCCTCGTGGGGCCATCGAGTAATACCTGCGACCGCTTGCTCATTATATCAGGCAGTGGTTTGAAGACTTGAATATGCGGTTGACAGTTTCAGCCTTTGGCTGTGCTATTTTTACAAGTAGCCTCTGGTCTTTAGACTCAGTGGGTTCACGCTCTCGTTTCATTGCGTCTATTTCCGTTGAGACAAAGTATAACATATCGTGATATGTGTAGTATCACTGCTATAGCTTCGGTTTTTAGGTGTCTTTCGTCGGCTATTTTTACCTTCAATATCTTGTTGAGTAGTACCTTCACTGTATTCTAATGACTTTTGCTAGACAGCATTTGCATTACTGCGGTGAGCGGCAGAATTGGACCCATTCTGTTGTTGTTTCCGCTCTACACTGTTCCAAGTGACGGCATTTAAAGATCGTATTTATGTACGTTCATTCGTCCATGTCGGTCTTCCCACAGTAATAGCAAGCATCGGCCTGCGTCATGGATACCCATAAGATAATTCTCAAATCAGCTATGTCCCGTCAAGACATGTGTAAGATAAAAGGAAAGCTCCCCGTATCTTTCTCCCGAACATTCCACTACGTTCAGAATCAATACTTTGGTCCAAGTCACTTAGCGTGCTTTGACCACCCGTTCTGCCAATTTCATACAGTGCCTTCGAGCAGCTCCTGCCATGTTAACCCGACCCAGTCTCATCATATCGCTGTTCTCTCTCTAGCCAGTAAGTGAATTAGGTAGCATCCGCATCAATAGAAGAATCACTTCGATGGAGACTGTTCTGTAAGTCTTGCTCGCCAGCAGCGCAACCTTCCTTTTGGTTGAGAGCAGTCGGCTTCGATGTCTCCATACTCTCAGGACGGGTATCCACACTAGCGCAGAATATAGTAATGTGGAATTTACCACCGGTGCTAGAATTATTCTTTTGATGGTTCATGAGCATTCATTCTTAGACATTAACCTGGACAGCAGCATGGCTGACCCAACCTCTCATAAACTTTTTGTTTTTGTTTAACGGATGTGGAAATTTTAAAAAAGACACCTCTACTTTAGGTAGCGGTAGTATGAGGTTGGCGACCGACTCACTAAAACCAAACCAGAACCCCCACTTCTTGTGAGGGTTTTGTCCCACGTGAAGACTAGGGATCTACGTTAGCATTACTTCCAGTCCTTTACGACAGCGTTTAATGCTCTCTTTTGATACCGTGTCCGATCTTGGTCTTTTAGCTATTTTTTTGGCAGTGCATCCTTCTGTCGATGTTTCTGCCTCATTCTACCTATTTTTCGGTGGACAGCGTATTGCAGTCCGTTCAGCGACATCCTAGACCCGGATAACTTAGTGATAATGGTTTTAGGGCTTCGTTTTACGTTGTTGTTGCCCTTTTAACTTCTTCTTCTTCCTACGATACTCGAGGCAAGCTCGAGTATAATTGACCATTCTTCTAGTCCTCCGAGCATCGCGTTGATGCTATTTTCGACGCTCAGGGTTAGTCCCGTCTTGAGGGATGCCACAACTCTCTTCCGTTCTCATCGATAACACTTGAAAAGCGGACCTCTCATGACCTAACCTAATCAAAATATCTTGTATAATGTAGTAATTTTACCTCATTAGATATACCCCACGTTTGGTGCATCGTATGTTGAATATAAATTATAACTATCGAATCAATTTGATTGCTAGTCACAAGATTTAATTAAGACTGATAGGATGAGTTTAATATTGTAAATTTTCGAAGATACTAACTATGTCCTTAATACGTTTACACAGCTCTACATAAACGATATTGTAATTCAAACCGTCTGCGTACACTTAACAAAATAAACACAGAATATTAACTTGTTCATTCAAAGCTCTTTGATGCGCTTTAAATGGACATTGTATTATACGTAAGTGGATAAAGCAATCAACTTCTACATGAAATAAAATTATGCTTTGTGCTTATAAAACAATTTAACCACCACGTATTAGATCTGCTTGGTGAAAATGTTGCCTTTTTTAATATTTACTTGTTTTCTTTTTTTCGAAACTATGATTTTTACGAGATAAAATTTAAAAAAAAGAGCAACCTCCCGAATATAACGATTGAGATTAAATTTGACATCAAAGTTCAGCCGACTGGAAAACTCGATTTCGATCCTTTTTTTGGATAGAAGCATATTTTTGTTTTTAAATAAAATTGTGTGGTGCTTTTTCATGAAGCTTTTAAAGTAGGTAATTTGCGAGAAGGCTTATAAAGCTCTTTTGGCGATTAAGTTTTTCACTTTCTAAATTCTCCTTTTTAAGGGCTGTATGAATTCGATTGTTTTCCACATGGCGTAGTAATGTTTATTGATGCGCAGTTAACACAGAAATAAGGAATTTTAATGGAATTCTGTTTGTTTATTTGAAGAACTGACCGCAATCCTCTTTCATCCGTGCCTTTGTAATTTAATTTGTTATACTGACACTTAAGCAGTCGTAATTGCGACTTCGGGACCTAATTTGAGAAATGCTGTCACGCAGTAACTTACAAGATTATTATTTGCGTAAAGGGTTACTATTTG
Source organism: Malthinus flaveolus (assembly GCA_950108345.1). Classification (NCBI taxonomy): domain Eukaryota; kingdom Metazoa; phylum Arthropoda; class Insecta; order Coleoptera; family Cantharidae; genus Malthinus; species Malthinus flaveolus. The sequence continues at coordinate 16,318,683 of OX467285.1, read as the reverse complement.
AAAAATTCGCATGCAGAAGTTAAGCGTAAAAGTTTTATTTTGTCGGGAGTTATTGCGTCGGACCATACCTTTTGCTTTTCTCTTAATTTTTAGGTAAGCTCAACAATTTTCTCCTCCATTACGTTTAAATTTCTACTTCTATGTTTATACTATAATTTTTGTTTTTCTATTTATTTTTCATTTAAAGCTGTTCAATAAACAAATAGCTTTTCTACCACTATAATATAACTTTAGGGTTGGGGCATATTGATAAAATTTTTAAAAGAGTCTTCAAATATATTTTTGACACTTTTTTGGATAATTTATTAATGGATACTGCTTTTCAAAAAATTATATAAATTTATTAAAAAAGAAAACAATAGGTAAGCTTAACTTTAACATAAAACTAAAATAACTCACTTAACGAATATTACAAAAATCAGAAAAGTCCAATTGAAAGGTAAAGAAAGATGCAGTTCTATTGTTCCTTTTTGATCTCTTTTGAAGTTGGTAACTAACAACTACGTCGGTTATATCGACAGATGCCACGTCCTCGACATTTGGAGAGACAAATGTCCATGAATCAAGTTTTTTCCTCAACCCATTACGCAACATTGGCTTGAAGTGTTCGTGCAAAATATCACTTTACCATACTCAAGCTTCAACTATCTTGCAAGAAGTATTTTTAACTTTCAATACCCATAGCAAACTAATGTTGCGTTTTCGCAACATCATAGTTTAGAGTGAAAAATTGTGAACTAAACAATTTTTTTTTCTAATTTAATTAATATATTTTAATTCTTTAGTCATTTGTACGTTGCAATTAGAAAATAATTTTTTTTAATTATTAAAATAGTCAGAAAAAAAATTACTATCCCCCTGTTGAAGGTACTAAAAATAGGCAATGTTTGTATATTATTTACTCCTACACAGTAAATATGTAATGAAGCAAAAAAATTAACAAGTAGTACTTTAGTACTTCAAGAAAACATATCTAATTTTGGAACCGTCAAATTTTATTACAAAAGCATTTAAAAAAATTCCGTAGCAATGGTTGCGAAAACGCAACATTGGCTTTAAATGGGTTAAGTACGACACTTGGTATTCTGATAGACCTAATTCAGAAACTCCTTTACCAAGATAATGGACGGTTGATGTATTTTTTTTTTAATTTTATTTTTACGAAGCTATTGGCTTTTACTGTTTCCAAAGAAGGCAGCCGGATTTGTCTATAAGAATGAATATCATCGTCTTCAAATAAACAAAACTCGGAAACAGTATCACTAGAACAATATATGGGCTCATCAGATTCATCATGGGAGGCAAGATTGGATTTTACTTGTGGTGTTTGGAACTTATTTCGTTTTTTTTGCGTACATGGGGGTACATTGATACGGATCTTATACAAGAAGAATCTTCTTGTGAGTATACTTAAAGAAGAGCAATTTAATTGTTTGAAACAATACTGTTAGCCTAACAGTCTAAATCTAAACGACTCATAAAATTTTGAAACAGAAAACGAAGTGCGTTTCAGTTCTAATTAACCTTTATATTAATGATGTTTCGAGTGAGTGAGAATTTCATTAATTATCTTTTAAAATATCTGACAGTTTTAAGTTACTTACTAATTTTGCTTTTATCTCGTTGCACGTTCACGAAATTTCCAATATTTTGATAAAAATCTGCATTAAAACCGTTTTAACAGGGTCGTTTTATAAAATATTGTTAGTAAGACAATCCCGAATAGAAATTTCTATCAATATATCCATAGAAATTTGTACGGTAAGACTCGGACTTTTAGAAGAGTTGATCCTGATGCTTGATAACTACTCTCTACTAATACAAAAAAATTTAAATACTTGCCTCATTGTTAGAATCTTGAGCGCGATATGTTCAACTTCGCTTAATTTTATTATCGCTTTTCGCTGAAATATTTTGGAACCGACCACTTAAACTGTTTCGTAAAGGCGACATTTCTATACTTTTCTTATTTTTGTTCTTTGTATATTGACCGGACCTAAAACCACTTATATAAAAAGTGGCACGACTCTTATCTTACGAGTTTAGGGAATTCGACTCCCTTATGAAGAGGATGGTGAGTGGTGAGCTTTCCAAAGTTGATGTTTTTATTCAAACTCGCTATGTTTGTCACCCTTACAGCCCGTCATTTGTAATTAGGTAACCATAAGCTACAATCAATGCACATTTTGAATGAAAGTTGTGTATCTCTTAATTGATACTTATAATTTACAAAGTCTGCCACTTATGAATGAAAAAGTATATTGGACAAATGTCCACCAAGACCACGCATACAGACGTCAATTCTTTTTCACATATTTGCGGCACTACAACACCAGTTACGTGTCGGCTGTTGGCTTTCAAGGCTGCAATGGATTGTGGATTATCTTCATAAACTTGACCTATTACACGGCCCCACAAGAAATAGTCTATAACGGCGTTAGATCGCACGAAGCAGGCGGCCAATAAGTTAATTATTTCAGTGCCTGTGTGGCATGTGGCGCCGTCCTGCTGAAACCCCATATCACTCACATCCATATAATCAATAATAGGCAGAAAAAAGGCCAACATATCCCGATAAGGCAATCCATCGACAGTAACAGCGTTTCCTGCCTTATTTTCAATAAAACACAGTCTAATCACTCCTCCAGACCAAACAGTTACACGACTGGAATGTAAAAGCTTCTCCACAATCACTTTTGGATTTTCTGAAGTCCAAATGCGGCAATTTTGCTTATTAACATAACCATTTTAATGAAAATGAGCTTCGTCTTAAGATGATTTTTTTAAAAAAACCTCCTCAAACCCGATCGACCTCTTTCGATAAACGAGATCTCCACGGTTATTTGAGCTAATTAAGTTCTCATTAACTGCTAAATTAACTTCACATCATTGAACTAATCTCTCTCGGAATGGATAGAAAGAAACGTAATTGTTGAAACGCGAATTTTAACTTTAAAGAATAATTACAACTTGGAGATATTTTATTTAAAAATTTTAAGTTTAACTATGACTTCAAAAAACGAAAAAGCTCGTAGTACCCTCAGAAGTTATCATAAAAGTAAGATATAAAAGTAAAAATATATATATCTGTTTGATGTTGTTAGAAATAAAATCTTTTGACACTACGTGTAATTACATTTCCAGTGTCTTAAGCACTGAAAAGAGCAGTTAAATTCTCTACAAGTTTTAACTACACATAAAATGGCGTTTTATTAGAAAATTTTTAATATACCTAGCACATAGAAGGAATACTTTTAAGAGACACAAATATTTTTAAATATCATTATTTTAATAAGCGAAAAGAAAGAATAAAAAATTTATGTACCTATAAAACCACCCCTATATTATTGAACTACGTTTGGGAATCAGCAAAATTATTAGATTCGTTATCGGGGTTTACTTTTGTAAACAAAACGTTCATTAAAAATTGCTATGTACCTACCTAGTTGTTAGGAACGCATAGGGGTGGTGGTTGAGTTACTTTTTGTTTAAACGTACCTACATAATTATACAAAAAGTATCTAATTAAATATTCGTAATTCATGGCGAACATTGCAGTAATGTTATATTATTCAGTTTTGCTTGCACTAACACAATGTATAACATTTTACTGATGTAAAGGGTTAACCAAATTTAAGTAAAACTTTGTTTATGATTAAGCCATTAATTTATTCATGATCCGAGTCTTAGCAAAAAGGGCGAGTAATAGTACAAAGTTTTTTGTGTTCTTCGATGTTTGCTCGATAGTCACTATTCAAACAAACTGCGTTTGCTCCGCAGTTTCACGAAAAGCGTTAAACTTATGGAAAAACGCATATAATCAATCTTGTAACCAATAATGTTTTCTATAACTTTCATTATAACCTTCATCAACGTACGATCTATAGGAGGCGAGTTATTTGCAAAAAACGAGGAAAAGTGACCTTTAAACAGCTCCTCCTCTTCCAGCTCGCCTCCACTTTCCAGGGCCTTTAGTATGTCATACTGAAGGTTCTAACGAACAACCATACGAATTTTCCAAACTCTTGGATTTGACTCTCCAGGGTTTCTTATTTGACTGGACAAAAAGTATAACATGGATATACAATACAACAGTGATAAATATTACTCTTCTAACGGAAATTGTCTTCACTTTGCAACGTCACTGTTGTCGGAATAGCGTTTCTTAAATAAAATACAGGGTGTTAATTATTAAGTATGTACACTGTACACCAACTTTAAGGAATTAATATTTGACTGATTTTAAGACAAAAAGTTTGTATGAACATGTTTGTGTCTTCAACGGCTCTGTTTTCTAGTTCTTTAGTCTAGGGGTGTTGAAATTTAATTTAAGATAGGTAAAACGTTCGGTTCCTGACAAATTTAAATTCGTATTATTTTTTTACTGAAGAACAACCCTCGTGAAGAAGTCGGTCTTGCAATTATAATCCCTTAATTTTAGAATTAAAAGGTCTGTTCGTATGTAATGTTTTCGTTGCTTTTTTACGTGAGATCATGAAGTCGAGTGTTCGTTTGTAAAATGTTTTCTTAGTAGATCAGTTTCGTGACGTCACACGAATCAACTCCGAGTAAACCAAAGTAAACTGAGACAGTACAAACGAACAGACTTAAAGAGTCAAAGAGTGATCATTTTTAATTATGAGTAAAATTTTTTTTAAATTTAGTGGATTGCACCCTTTAGTCGACATTTGACATGTCCAAATCAAACATTTCCCCCTAAATTTGACAATAAAAATGTTTTTTCATAGTATGATGCCGACTGTTTGACGAACACCGTAGTAGGCATGTGTATTGTGTACCTATAATATTTTCTTATGATAAAAAATGCAAGGAACTCTTAATATTCGGTGGCGTTGTTTAGAGATCCTCCACAAATGAGAACTTGCTATAATTTTATTGGCATGGGTATTTAAGGGTTAAAAAGGGTGCTCGAATTGACTACTGAAAATCTCAATTTTTTGTCCACTAATACTTTTTTTTTAATTACACCCTCTGTAGGCATTTTACATCCATTCATTTAATTAAGAATACAATTAATTAAAATAATCAACTTTCATCATATTATTTTTGTAGAATTTAACTTTATAAACGACAACTTTGAGTAAACATATTGCACAGGTGTTCGTTCATAAGTGATAAACGCGTTTCAACTTGTACCTCGATACATTTTAGTCGATGTTCGATTGTTTTAAGTTTAGTTGTTTAGTTGGGTGTACGGTAATGTCGCGAGTGGAGTGGTGTGAAAATCGTCGTCTTTGGAGGGTTTATACGTTTAAACACCCTTATAAACTCTCAACTATGTGTTTTAGAAAATATATCGTGAATACTGATGGAGTCCAGAAAATTTGTTTTCTTAAAGGTAACTTTAGAATTTATTATTAGTACCTATACCTAACCTAGTTATTTGTGCTTCGTTGATAAAGCACACATTTTCAAAAATGGCCGTGGAAAGATTTTTGTTAATTTGGTTTCAAATAGTAGTACGCAATTAATTTCTATTTTCTTGAATTTTTAGAAAATAAAGGCGACAAACGTCGCAAAATTTAATAATTTGACCATTATTCAGCTTCGTAATTTGAACACGACCTCTACGTAAAACTTCGTGTATAAACGCTTCCAGACACTTCTTTACAATTTTTTTAATTTATTTACGTAAGACCAAAGAACATAAAACTTTTATGTTCTTTGGTAAGACCTATCTTTCATGAAATTTTGGTAAAAATTAGTCTTAGCGGTCCACCGCTAGGGCTCAATACTATACAGTGTGTCCACGGATGGACCTAACTATACTTGTAAACTTCCTTATTTTTCATTTTTATATAAAAAGTCATTCTTTATAAAGAGTTTTGCTTTTTCTGAAAAGTCCTTTGCCATAGTCAAAATGTCGATGCAACGTACAGGGTGTTAAGAAAATAAGGAAACGTCAATGAAGATAAAAGTAAAGTACTAGTTATACAAAAAGAAATTAAAAATGTTAGAGGAAAAAGTTGTTTCTAATGTTAATAGAAGCCTAGATATGAAATTTGAACATTGTATCTCAAAGTTTGTATTTTTGACTTCTTTAAAATAAAAGCAATAAGTACTCATGTGCTCAATAAAATTTACCAAAGTGCATAATTTATTGAAAAATAAACACAAACAGTAATAACATCGCAGCTCTCCTGCATAAATATTACCATTGATATTACTCAACATGAGATCCGCCTACTTCTACACAAATACAAAGTTTGAGATACAATGTTCAAATTTCATATCTGGGCTTCTATTAACATTAGAAACAACTTTTTCCTCTAACATTTTTTATTTCTTCTCGTATAAATAGTATTTTACTCTTATCATTATTAACGTTTTCCTATTTTCTAAACACCCTGTACGTTGCATCAAAATTTTAACTATGGCGAAAGACTTTTCAGAAGAAGCAAAATTCTTTATAAATAATGAATTTTTATCTAAAAATGAAATATAAAAAAGTTTACAAGTATAGTTAGGTCTATCCGTGGACACACTGTATATATACTTCGATTGGCGTGACCTTGGAGGTCCGCCAACGTCAAATAAAAAAGTTATTCTAAAATAAAATCGGTTCCTTCCTCGTAACCTAACCGCGCGAATAATCGAATACGCCAGAATCTCGATGGGAACAAAAATCACTTTTCCGTTGCTTTAAAAAAAATCGGGACCTTCCTCGTAACCTAACGCGGGGGGCCTCAGAACCGCGTGAATAATCGAATACGCCAGGATCTCGAACTGAAAAAAAATCACTTTTTTCCGTTGCTTGGATTTGTTTGTATTGTGACTTTTTTGTAGGGATTTTTCGGCACGGGATATTTGTTATTGGGATATTTTTGTAGCGGGACATTTTAGCTGGGTGAACACTAACTGGGATATTTTCTTCTGGGATCTTCTGACCGGCCACCACTTTAAAGTACTATTGCTGACTGTTTAGTCGCCAATGACGTTTCCAGGGAGCACCGCGCGCAACAGTCAACTTTTTTTTTTGACCTTGGCGGACGTTGAAGGTCACGAGGATCGACTATATAGGTTGGCCCTCTAACGGTGGACCGGTAAAACGAATGTTAGCCCACTTTTCTGTGCAATAATATTCTTATATGTCTATTATAGCTACCACAATAATGTCTTCGAAAGCCTCATGTTGGTGCGCTTTTGATTTTGAAAAATTTAGAGGATCGCGAGAAAAATCCCCAAAGTGTTAAAAAGGCGCTAGAGATTTGATTTTTGCGAAATTATAATTCGAAAAGATTGTTTTCTAGGGAAGAAATCAAAAACAAAAAAAAACTTTTCCTGAGTTTTCTACGGTTTTCAAAGTTGTGAAAATTTTTTCAAAATTCCATCGATATATCGGAAATTTTATTATACTTTATATTATATTCAATTTTAAGACTATATTTATTGCTTGCATATATTGACAATTTAAGTGCGTATAAAACCAATCCCTATGTGACACTTCGTGCAAATGGTAATTCTTGCGTCACATGTGTCTTGACCGTAAACAGTGCAGTCGGAATATCGCTCGATACCAATTGAAGTCGATTTCGAAATATCAGACTTCAAAAAAAATTATTTACTACTTTTGTCCAACCCTCTATGTTACCTTGTGTGAGGTATGAAATTTTAAGCAGCATTACCTCCATTTTGTTACACCCAAGTGTAAACACACAAAAAGCAAATTTAAATTTCCAAATTAGTTTTAGTGTGGTAATTTTATTATTTCTTTTCGTGCTATTAACTTTATTTTTTTTGTTTGACGCTTTCTAATTCGGATATATGCGCTTCTACCTTCTACACTAACTTCTCTAGCTAAAAACCTTAATCTTATTTCGCATCTCGTGCATTTCGAGAGTTTCTTTAAACTTCATATACTCGATCTACGATAAAGAGGAAATGAAAATTTAGTTAAATTGGTTTCTTATCGTATTATCGTCGTAATTAGTGTGAGTACACAAGACACAGACCGTACAGTACAGGCATAATCTTAAGCTGTTCGACTATAAATTGGACGTTAAGTGCCTGGCCTCTTTTAATCCTACCCTTAAACTGGACGCTGACGAGCGGATTAACATAATTGTCTGTTTATCGCTGGTTATTGATAGTTCAAAAATTTGCTTTTAGAATTACAGATGTAAAGTTAGAACACTTTGGCAAATGCCCTTAATTTTGTTATTGCACTCGGCGGAATTTACTTTGGCTCACGTATTCGCACACCTCGGTCATGGAGATAGTACCTACCTATATAGGAAAAATGTGTAATTCTCGATGAACTAGTTCAAAAAGATGGGGATATTGAAAGAACAAATTTAGAAAGTAGAAATATACAGGGTGGTGACTCGCTCGCCTAACAATACTTCAATGGTATATGTATTATCACTGCGCAAATAAATTATTTTTGGGGAGGTCATTTAGTAATTATGTGTACAGGATGTAAGTACTAAGTCGCCGATCGTCTAGAGTAAAAACTGGAACTTTTTCAAATGATTCCTTACCTTCTAGGGCACTAAAACCTGATGGTCGTCCTGTATACGGGGTACAAAAAACCGCGAAATTTACTTTTTTCGGTTTTTGCCAATTTTGACCAAGAAGGACTAATTTTTCGGCAAAGGTAGTTTAATTATTTAATTATTTAAAAGTCGACTATATTCTCTACAATTTGTGACTATTATGGTCTCTGTAGACCTAATAGTATCCGAGATACAAGTGTGTAAGGTTTGAAACAATATAATAGGCGATTTATTTGAGAATTTAAGCTTTTACAGACGGTGTCATTAATTTGAGCGGTTTCTGGGCTAATGGGTCGTGGTCGAGAGGTTCTTTGAGACATTCCTGACGTTTTGTTGGCTGCTGTGGCAAGCATCTCTTCCTGAATCTTTGGTACAGGACAAAACAGGTCTGAAGAGCTCTCAAATAGCCGCTCGACCACGGCTCATTAGCCCAGAAACTACTCACACTAATATACGATTAAATTTTAGGTTTTTCAGAACGGTCGAATTATTTTCTTTGCGTCAAATGGGGTAGTTACGATTATTTGGTATGATGAATGTCTAATAATAAATCCAAGCTTTTGTTTTCGGCACACCTCCAGATTTCTAAACTTTTGTATATTTGTATCTCGGACACCATGAGGTCTACAGAGACTTTTCTGGTCTCAAACTGTAGAAAATTTAGTCCACTATTAAAAAGTATAACGTTGTATTTGCCAAAAAATTAGTCCTTTTGGGTAAAAACTAACAAAAACTGAAAAATGGTAAGGTTTTTTGGATTTTGAGCCACCCCGCACATGACGACATTTTTGACGACCATCGAATTTTGGTATCCCAGAAAGTCAGGAATCATTCGAAAAAGGTTCCAGTATTTAAACTCTGGGAAAACAGAAACCATTTCTTAACGACTTTAACGCGACTGTGCACTACACCATCATTGGAAAACATTCTGAAAACCTACAATTATTTTCGACGATTCTTTACACACCAATTGTTTTTATGAATAATTTATTTGAAAAAATATGAAACTAGAGTTGTGAGGATAAACTTATTTAAGTTTAGAATCAATCTCAAGTTTACTTTTGTCGGCCAACCGAGACTTCTAACTCGATAAAATTTTAAACAACAATTCCGCCACAAATCACGCTTGCATCCCGATTTCTCTTGTGGCTTACGTGTATCGTAAATATTTAATAACGCTGTTACCTGTGTTTATTTTATTTTTTTAAATTACAACAAATTCAATTAAATTTCGTTAGGGCGATGTAACTATCGTTAAAAATTTTATGTTTGAGGATCGTTAAATTTATTACACGGGTTTATTTGTTTTAAAAGTTAAAGCTTTTTATTATGACTAATAACTATAAATGCCAAAAAAAGTTTTGCCCTACACGGTGGATTTTATTCAGTTGGAAGTACGCGGAAAACACTATAATTAATAAAATTGTAGCATAGTCGTTTAGTCGATTTTTTTGAACATCAAATAAATTTTGGCCTAAAATTGGCTTTGATGTGAATGAACTCAAAAAATTGTTCGTCCAATTAATTTTGTCCTGTAATTTCAGTAATTTGTAATGAAGTCAGTGGTTAACGTTAAATAAAATTTAATTAAAATTTCCACTGAACTAACGTGATGCGCTAAAGCGAAGAAAACAAACTGAATAGATCGGCTTTAGCTCAAGCGAATTAAAAGAAGTCGGATTGATATCAAAGAGATGTCTTTTCGGTTTCAACTTCAAAACATGAATTTTAATTTCATGGTTCTACTATGGTTTCAAATTTGAGCTCATGCAGTTTGGGCTGTACAAGTTATACATGGGCGGACGGTCGGGCCTATGAATCGAAATTTTTCTTCTCATGGGCCCTATTGCCAAGTTGCTTCTATAGATTATTCGATCTCTGTACATTAAATTATATAAAAATGTTGAATTGAATTTTTATGAGGTCAAGTTCTGCAATGGCGCATTGCCGATTTTCACTTTTTTTTTTAAAAAAACGTTGATGTATTATTATCAAGGTGTACATTTTAAATTGCAAAGAAAAACTTTGAAGTTTACAGCAAAAATCTTTTTATTCTTGAGAAGTATCGGGAAATCTCAATTCCCAAATGTCAGAAATCTATTACATTTATCTTAAACTTGCTACATGCAGCAAAACGTCAAACTTTACACAAATCAAATTTCGTTCTAACTGTAAAAAAATGTACATCTGCGATTTGCGTATTTTATTGCCGTTTTTTGTTAAGACGGGTCTTGTAAGAGCGTGAGACGTGCATTAGTGTTACAAAATAGAAGTTTTACCAATACCAATTGGGATAAGTTGTTGAATAAGTGCCAAAATATTGCCGTACTTTGCGCATAACCAATAATTAAATAAGCATTAGTTGCAAAGTTTTTAATTGTAAACTTTTATTTCAATTTTTTTAAAAGTAGAATTGGAAAAGTATCGAAAAGCGATATAAAATTATACCATCGCCAATACCGATAGCGTTTTGAAGTTAATTGGGTTTACTTAGATACTCAAGTCTTACTGTTTCTTTTTAATCTCATTTTCGTACAACAATAAATATTTTATGGAGTTGTTATTAAATGTTTATGTTAGGCAATAAACATATATAAATTTGTACAGTGTGCTCCAGGACACAGTTCTAAAAGGAAATTTTAAAAACTAACTCTTGACAAACTTGAACATGGAAAATCGCTATATACTTAAATCGGTTACTTTATTGGTTCAAACTGAGACTAAACAATTGGTCTTGTCTAATTAAATGAGACAAATAGATGGCAATTTAGGGAAAAAATCCAAGAGTTTGGAAAATTGGAAAATTGTTGTTCATTAGTTCCTGCAATACAACACACTAAACATATACTAAAAGGTGACTTTTTCTAGTTTTTTGCAAATAACTCGCCTCCTATAGATTGTACGTTGATAAAGTTTATTATAAAAGTTATAGACAACATTATTAGCTACAAGATTGATCATATTCATTTTTTCCATAAGTTCAACCCTTTTCGAGATATAGCGTGGAGAAGGGGTTACAGTGAATTCGTTTACGAGATGGCGCTGTATGAACGTTCACCGTCACAATCTTCGCTGAATTGAGTGTTAACCGAAGCCTTTGTTGTACCTCTCTACGTTTTTATTTATCGCGAGAAAAAATTTTTTTAGGAAATTTTGTCTACTTTAATTTTCTATCGAAATAAATTTTCCGTAGGGTTGATAATTACGGAGCTATAAGCAAAAAACGAGCACAACTTTTTAAACAGTTCCCCTTCCCCCATTTACCACCACCCCCACCCTCTAAAACTTTGAGTATGTCATACTGCAGGTTCCAACGAACATCCATACCAAGTTTCAAAATTTTTGGACTTTTTTCCTTCAATTTGTCTTACTGGACTGAGCTAAATGTCAAATCGAGAATTAATGCGCCCCATTCACGTTCGAACTTGTCTTGAGGCAAAACTCTGAGTCTGAAATCTGCGAGCAAATATGAATGATATTTAACCACTCACGTATTCAGACAAACTCACAATATTTTGTCAGTTTTATTCAAATTCTCCAATGGAAGTGAATGAAAAAAGCCTAAGTTAATCACTACCGCTGTAGTTCTTAGTATTTCTTGATCTTTTAGAACGTTAACAGATCGAAGTGGGTACCATAAGTTTGGTACATACACCTCTTTTAAAGCCCCAGATTTCTTGGAAGCTACCACCGTAGCCGATAGATTGTGCTCTAGAAGCAATGTTTTCAAATAATTATAGGCTTCTTCTTTAATTTGCCTATCTCAACACAAACATTCACGCTCTTGGTGCGCTTTAGTCCACTTAAGTGCATGCTTCGCTTATCAATTATCTTGCAAGTCGAGCACATATCTGTTCTCACATGATCAAACAGTAACGTTCGTATTTGCCTGCCAGCCAACAGGCTCGAAAACTTAGCTCAAGGCAAGTTCGAATGTGAATGGTAGAGCTCGAGTCATTAAAGAAGAACCCACCGAGTCATATGCGCCCAGAACTTGGTCGTAGTCGTAGTGCAACTGCACAAAAGGTAAAAGCAGTGCGACTGTTACATGGTGACCAAGTGCAGTGCACAGATGACGTAGGAGGTTCTTCTCTATTGAATTGAAACTCAATTTCAAGTTATAGTGGACTGACGCTACTGAACAACTACCAAATACATGGTACTATGGTACATGGGTATTGGGTAAGTTAGAACTATTCAGTTTTGATTTTATAAAAATTAATTTCTTTGTTGGAATTCAAAGCTCCCTCTCCAAGTATTTTAAAAATTAGGTTTATGACGAAAATTTAAAAGTTAAATAACTTGAATAATGTCGAGAATTTTGATATTGAAAATTGAAACACTTCTTTTTTCAAAAAATTGTCGGATATTACCATAAGGACACGTCAAAGTAAAAATACGAGTGCAAAACTTACCTAAAAATTTCTACTCTTTCTATAAACGTATAATTGTAAAATTCATTCAACTTGAAGAAGTTTTATCGAATAAGTAATTTCACTTTAGAATTTTTAATTTGAGGGTTACTAGCGCAAAAGACATTAATAATTATTATTTACGACTTAATTACTAATAAATTTGTAATTGTTGAAAGTTTATTCCGTCGATAATGTGCTAATCGATTCAATTTTTACAGCACTCGCCCGCCCCTAAAGCTGCCGAAGGACTAGGTCGGTCTGAGAAAAGGTAGGTGGATACTCAAAGTTAAAGTTCGTTTGAATGAGCCAAATTTGTTGCTTTTTTATCTGCAAAAAAGGGAAAAGATAAAAGTAGGGTATAAACTGGGAAATTGTAATCATCCACTGATCTACACTCTTTCGCACGGTAAAAAATTTAGGACAAGGAAAACGAAATAGCGTAGAAAAATTCGGTTTGTACAGACGTATTTATCATAGACCAGTCGCGGTTTTGTTATTTTTAGCATTGTTATGCTTTTTTAGTTATGCTACAGGGAACAAAAGTGAGAGAAAGGAGTGAAGTGATGAGAGTAAGAGAGAAGAGAGGGCTAGAAAATGATTATAGTCGCTTGAATATAATTCAACAACCCAAATTACCTCTATCCAAAAGTTTTTTGTTATGGAGCTATCGGACGCCAAAAATCTTAAGAAATTAAATTTTTTTGAATAGCAAAAGATGGCCTGTTAGTCCAGTCAATGGGGGGTTTTGCCTTACAAAAGGTGGTGTAGTTCTGATTTTTGAATATTTTATTGGGTTAGGGGCCCTGATGAAAAATCCAAGTTTTCGACCTTGAGGGGAGTCCGCGCGATCCGTCATCTTGGATTAAAGGTACGAAAAATTGGTTTTTCCAATTTAACTTCTTAACGGTTGATCCCACGACAAAACTGTCAAATCTAACGTTGGAGAGGACAAAATGCCCTACAATATTTGTTCTATTAATTTTCTTCCTATCTGTTACGGTTTCTGAGATATAAGCTGGAGAAAATCGCTATTTTTAGAAAAAATGAATTTTTTTGATAAACTTTGCTTGGAGACTTTTTTACCGTTTATTTGAGGGAAAAATTTTTAGAACGAAAGTTGTAGGAAAGGTTGTTGGAAATATAAACGAGAAAATTCGCTCAACATACCTCCCCCCCCCCCCTATAACCATTTAAAATTGAATAAATGTTGAAATTTGGGAGAAATTGCCATGGGTTGATATGGAGGAGAGGGGGGGCTGTAACAAAAACTTCGAGCTGCGAACACTCATGACTCATTTTTCGCCATTTATAAGTTATCATAAAACTGCTCTAACTTTGGATCTGGTTGAGCTAAAATATCAGTGATACACTCAGTTTCAAGACAATTTAAAATCCTACAACTTTTGTTTCAAAGAATTTTCTCTCAAATGAACGGTAAAAAAGTCTCCAAGCGAAGTTTACCCAAAAAATTTATTTTTTCTCAAAATAGCGATTTTCTCCAGCTTATATCTCAGAAACCGTAACAGATAGAAAGAAAATAAATAGAACAAATATTGTAGGGCATTTTATCCTCTCCAAAGTTGGATCAAACAGTTTTGTCGTGGAATTAACCGTTAAGAAGTTAAATCGGAATAACCAAGTTTTCGTACCTTTAATCCAAAATGGCGAATCGCGCGTACGGGGGTCAAGGTCGAAAACTTGGATTTTTTATTAGGGCCCCTAACCCAATAACATATTCAAAAATCAGAACTACACCACCTTTTGTAGGGCAATGGCCTGTTTTTCTCCCCATTGACTGGACTATGTAGCGATTGGGATGAAACTTCCCAAAATAATCAGAAACAAATTTTTGGGGGGATTCACCTACAGATGAAAATTATTGTTTTCCGCCTAAACTCCGACAGATAGCGAAATCAAACAAGAGGTCAAAAAATGCTTTAAATAAGAATGTCTACCTGTGTGAAAAGTATAGAAGTTTTTGATCAAACCCTTGAAAAAATATAAGGTCCTTGACATGTGGATGATCAACTTGAACCACGAGAAAACAAAATTTGTCAAAAAATGCATTTTCCAGCGCATTAACATCATTACAAATTTCATTCCCATCGCTATAAGCAATCTTTTCTTTTTAAAAATCTAAACATTTTTGAAGATCTTTTGAGTCCGATAGCGCCCTAACGAAGCATTTTTGGATAGAGGTAAGCTAAGTTTAGTCCTTTGGGTTTAGTCGCCTTAGTTTGGTCTCAGTAATATGTGATAATAGAGCTTTGTGCAGACCTTTCGATAATACTCGTATAGGTATACTGGACATTTTGGTAGTTGTACGTTTGGCAATATCAAAATATACAGGGTGTTTTATTTAATTAGTTATTCCACTTTATCAGACACTTGATTAGGAACACCTAGTATTAGTCATTCAAACTTTTTAATAGCTTTAACACATTTTCAAACTTTTGGACTGGTTATCTGCTTATAATTATTCAAATCATGTACTGACTGCATCGCATTTATTGCAAAATTATTACAGTTTACCACTTAAAGCCATTTGGTTTAAAACAGAGAAAATTGCGCAATTTAAAATATGATTTTAAGCGTCTCGTTTATACTCCGTGTATCGGACGATGATTAACTCTTCTCTTGTAAATAATTGTGGATGGCTTTAGGCCTAGAAACTTTATCGACCAACTATAGGGAGACTTCTGAGGAATTAAATCTTGGAGATCCTTAGGCAATGGGCAGCTGCTCTAACGTGGATATTATTTTTATCCAAGTTCCTCAAACGATAGTACTCGAGGCAATGCGTGCATTATTAAGGGCAAATAAGGGTGCGAACGCAATATTACATTAATATAAAACGAAGGCTAACGCGTATAAATTTATTTAACGCAAAAATTAGTTTTTATAAGGGTTGTTTAAAGGGCAAAGGTAAGAAAAACATGGGAAGTATGCATCAGATGTATGAATCAAGGGAATGGATATAAAATGTTGACTCCATTAGAGGAATAGAGGGATTGCCCCGCCTTAAGAATAACAACCGGCAGTGACTTTTAGACTAACTACTAAGTGACCTGTTCGTTCTAAAAGTAAACATTTCTTTCTTTAAAGGTTGTTTTTCAACCATTTTACCCGTATCTGTGATTTAAGATTCCAAACTAGATTTTTATTATATAAACGCACTCGAAGGGACCTTTGTGCATAAAGTAATTAAATTAAAGTTAAAGTAGGAAAAGTTTAAGTTGTCTGATAAAATATTAAAATTTATAAAAGTTAAGAATTTTATTTTACGTACGTTAATACGTGGTGTATTTAACATTTTAGAAAATGCATCAGTTAACAGGAAATGCCGCACTTAAACAACGAAATGTTTTAGGTATTCGTTTCACGTTTTCCTGTTGGTCTGAGTTACATCCATTTACGAAAAACTACTTCTTGGTTTTCTGCCTGAAATAGCAGAATTACAAACAGAACAAACATCCGCCTTAGCAAAAGGTAAATAAGAGTGCTTTAGGCAAAGCTAAACTACAACCTTCGTTTACTAAATTTCAAATGGCGCCAGAGGAAATGTGTTTGAAATTACCTTTTACTTCAAAAGTTAAGTATCGATTGTCAACTACCGCTTAGTGTCGTTGAATTTTAATTAACATCAGTTATTCGCTCTATTTTTTTCGTGAAAAACTCGATTTTTGAACCGTTCGTAGATTAAATGGTCGATTCGCGATTCGAAGTAAATTAATATGAGGAATTTATAAAGTGCGTTCGAGTAGCGATTATAGAAAAAGTGATAAATGTGTATGCGGGTTAAGAGATGTCGCAGGGTAATTCATACTCCGATTAAGTTGTCGATATCAGGCACGAATGACACGACCTTTCAACGCTTTCAGAACTTTACAAAAGACCCCGATATAGATTCTCTTATTCGCACTTTAAACTCTGATTTTCGTATTTTTCTGTTAAACGAACCCAACAATAATGTAAATGGTTTTCATAAAAAAAAACTTTTTGGTAGTTGACAAAGTTTTTTTTATATTTGTACTGTTATTTGTCAATCTGCAGATTGTCCTAATAATTTTGAAAACTTTTTTATCATTCGAATTCAGTTACTTTAATTAAGTTATTGACTACGCGTTCTCATTTTCTTTTGTTTGTTCACGAATCTTCGTAATACTTTACTTTACTGTAGAAGATTGATCTTTCTTGGGGTCTTTATAAAATGTTTAGAAATAGCCCACAATTTTATTTCCTCTTCGTGTGCCCACATGCATGTATTAGACATTTATATCTTTCAACTAAAAAGGATCGAAAACATTGAAATTTTAGCTGAAAAGGGTTCTGACTGTTCTGACACATTAAACGCTGATTCCGTCAAAATGAGATTGGGGTGCGTAATTTAAAAAGCAGGTATTACTTTCATAATTGCTAGAATATTAAAACTACGTTGTGGTGTTCAAAAAGTTTAACAAAGCTATTGAAAATCCAAAAATTCTGTACAGGGTGTCTATTTTTCAATGATCAATAAGTTTATCACAATGTTACAATCAGTATTTGAAAAAAATTGATGTTTGATGCAGGTTCATGATCTTTGAAGACACCCTGGGAGATATTTTATTAAAATTTTCTCAAGATTTTACAGTCTTTTTGCCAGTTGCCGTTTAGCAATTAGTATGTACCCCTAAACATGTTAGCTTGTAAGTCCGAAAATCGGTAGCTTATCTATCTTTTGTTCTTCAGCGCTGCTCAGTCGTAGATGGGGTGAGTTTAACGCTTTTAGAAAATAATACACACAATTATCACAATAATAACAAAACTTTATGCATTTAAAATTCTAGGGTTTAAGGCTTTGGTGATTATTAACAGCCCTAATAATAATAATTAATTACAAATTAATTAAGACTACAGCATCTATGTGAGGGGGTTGTTCCACGACGCTATTAAGAACCACCACAAAACGGTAGCAGAGATGAACAAAAAACAGTTATTGAAATTTTTGTTAAATTTTGACGCGCGCTCGCACCTAAATCGTTCACCTGAAAAAAAAAATTATAAGATATAATTTGTAGAAAATTTTATACAGTTTATTTTTACATCAATGCACCTTTTTCAAAAAGTGTGTAATTTTGAAGTTATTAGCCAAAAACTGAAATTGAGCAAAAACCCACCCTTCTCGAGTTGCCATCAAGTTAGTGCTGCCATTTTTAAGAGGCAGGCGGTGTTCGTTCAGTCTGTATCGGTCAAAATAAAAAGTTTTCTATTTTTATATTTCGGCTCTGTCTCTCGAACACGCTCCGAACACGACCGATATACCCTAAACTTCCACGCGCTCTACCACCTCTGCTGTTAGTTTTACGAAAAAAAATAGGAGACATAATTTGTTGGAAATTGAATTTACCTTATTTTTATATAGAAACACTCTTTTCCAAAAATGCCTCGCTTTCGAGTTATGAGCGATTAAATAAATTTTTGGTCAATTTTGGTGGTTTTTTAAATTCAACGCGTGCTACCGCCTAAATCGTTGACGAGAGAAATAAAACTTAAGAAACGTAATTTGATGTGCTTTGTTTTATGCTGATTAAGTGTTTAGCTGATTAAGAGCCAAAATCCATCTTTCTAGAGCCTCCTCCAAATTAATACTGCCACAGCCACAGGCTGACGGTCGGTTTTAATACTAATTTGCAATGCTTTTTCATTTCGAAAGGTAAAAAATTTTGTACTTTATGGTTTTGTAAAAGTGTTCACTGATGCCTTTCGGACTATAATACTGGAGGATGAAAGGCTTCTTCAATACGGGAACAATAACACGACTTGTAATACGGGGACAAAAAGACGTACTCGACAAGAACGAAGACCTGAAGACTTAACCCCCCCTCTTTTCAATGGCACTCGTGGTTCTTTATTAAAATTTTGTCATTTATGGGACACCACCAGTCACAGCGCAGCACGTGATCATTTCCAGTGGGAATAGTCGTTCGACACTACGAATTAATGAGTTGATAGTAATTATAGAAATTCAATCAATGGGATTCTCTAAGAACATCAACGCGGGAAAACGCTTAGTTAAACGAGTTTTCAATTGATTGTAATAAGAGGAAACTTATGGTCGTGACTATAATCAAAAATCAAGAAAATAATATTTTAGAATTTATTTTGAATGACCCGGGGGGTTAACTGAAAATTGAAGGACTAAAATCAATGAGAGATGCTATGAAATTAATTATTAATTTTTATAATCAATTAGGGAACATCAGGGGATGCTTACTGAAAATCAGAAGATTGAAAGAAATGGAGGGTGCAATTTAGAATAAATATTTTGGACAAAACGTGTTAAATATTTTGAAATTATTAACTTTTGTATATCAAGGTCGCGCGAAAACGTCCGACTTTGCACCAAGTCGGAGAACGTGGACTGGTGCTTTTCACGTTATTCCGAAATGACTTCTTGGCTTTACTTACGATAGTCCGCGTTAAAAAGGACAATAAATGAAACTTACCTATTTTCGTTAATTCTTTCAGGTAAAGTTGGGAACAAAAAATGTCCAGGGTGGCTTTGTAAGTTTAATTTATGGCTCTTTTTAACGCGGATTACCGTAAGTAAAGCCAACAAGTCGTTTCGGAATCACGTAAAACGGAGTATACACAAGATAGCTTATCAGGTGGCGGACTGTATTATTAACTGTACAATTTGGTTCAATAATTAGCAACAGGGAAAATGATAAAAGGAGAAATATTGAGTGGCGGTTTAAGGGTACTGATAACCAAAAAATTTGCGAATTCCTCCTCCTCTCAGCCACCTCAGAGCCAGAATCGGGCAAATAATATTTTGGTCGCTGTACAGGGTGAGCAAAATTTGGTGGTTCTTATAGAGAAATCGATAACTATAGTTCGTGACAAATAAAAACATGAAAGCAGCGGGACAGTTATTTGGCCAGTGTCCTACCATAGATCATTGATTCATTGGCATTCATGTTTCTATTTGGCAACTATAGAAGAGATATGGAAATATGGATTGCGCATTCTCAGTCCCTTTTTCTTGAGAGGAACTCAATGGCGAAAACCTGAATTCGTGATATTTTGTTTTGAAGCTATAAGCCAAAGTTCGTTTTTTCAGTTTTTCGTTAATAATCGGTTGTTTTGAATCAGAAAAACGACTGATGTGATGTGTCCATAACAGGATAACAATAGTACGCTCAGAAGCTCTACTTGTGATTTCAAAAAACTATAATTATACAGGAGGGGGAGCGTTTCTAGTCGAAATAATAAGCTAATCTCATTACCCATTACAACATTAATTGACGAATGGGCTCGTCTGCTAGCATAAATTATTCGAGGGGCTATACCTCTCACTGAAGGGCAAGTAGAA
Organism: Malthinus flaveolus; assembly: GCA_950108345.1. Taxonomy (NCBI): domain Eukaryota; kingdom Metazoa; phylum Arthropoda; class Insecta; order Coleoptera; family Cantharidae; genus Malthinus; species Malthinus flaveolus. Next base: position 16,298,398 of record OX467285.1, on the reverse strand, counting down.
AAATGAGACTAGGAAGCAGGATGAATCTCTGTGATAATGTTAATTAAACTGCATAAACTTGTCTATCAATTTTTAACAATTTTATTGAAATATAGGATTGATTAGTAGGTATAATTCGTGGTATTCCATTTTAACACTCTCGGATTGAGTTACTAGTGTGGCAAAATTAAATTAAAAACTAAAATATTGCGAGACAGAAAGCGTCACCGCTATTTAACGTTCTTGTTTACACATCATTTGCTGCTTTAAATTTTTCAATTTGACGACTATGAAATAAATGGATACGAATATGGTTTAATTGAACTCGGAGCTTTCATCGTAATACGGGCTCGAGTATCCAACCCTTTTATCTTGGAACACCACACATTACAGCTGCTTAACAGTAACAGCAGTCGTTAATCATAAATGCAGTTTAATCAAAAGTTGATAAATAGTAATCAATGTAGCCAATAAATCGTTATAAAAGAATATGCCTACATACGTCCGTATTATTTTGTATCATTTTATTCCCCATAAAAACGTTGTAAGTTGATTGAATGGTTGATATTTATAATACCCAATATGTGCATGTTATTACAAGAGCCAAAAAAATACTATTACCTATTTGCGGTTTCGGCATAGGGAAAACAACTAAAACACAAAATAAATAATTTGTTTTGTGCGCCTAGAGCAAAACCACATTTGAGCTCGTATTTTAGATTTATCTCAAAAAAGCTCAGCTTTTTTTTATATATTTGATACCTTTAGCGAGCATAACATTAAATACACCACAACAGACTCAGTATACTCTTCTACTTTTATGTGATTATCTCCTAAACCACAATTCTTAACGATGTAGGATAGTTGTAGCTTGTGGAAATAGTTGTTATCCTAAAAGTTTTTTCGTGTAGGTTAACTTTCAGACGTATGTATTATTATAAATCAGTTATTATAACTAACTTTGCTTTTTTATGTGTCACGCCTCCATTTAGTTTGTGCTATACTAGATATAGCTTAAGGAAACTATTTATTTTTGATGACTTTCTATTCAATCTGTACTGTGGATTTTCAATGCAGCCGTACTTTGATGATACATACCCATCAGTGTCCAACCTCTTTTCAATCCTGTAAACAATATCTCCGAGCTCATAACGCTCTGGAATATCTGTTGCATATCGTTTTACTGATAAAATGCCATTTCCGTCCAATAATGTGGAAGGTGGCTTTTTTGTAAAGCTCATTCAAATAACTATACGGGTATCGCGGAAAATCACCGACAACGCTACCAGGACCAAATTACGACATTTGTCTTTCTTGAAATGCTACCCCAAAATGTACCCCCAGAAAGTTATATTAGGCTCTCTAAGTTGACGTGTATAGAATAGTTATAACAGGGAGTACCCACGGGTTCAGGTGGGAAACCATTCGACTAAGGTATTCGGCACATAGAAAAATTTTGTAGTGTCCCGAATTCAAACTTAAGAATGATTGGACTGTAATCCAAACTTTCTAGTCGCTTGACCACTGGTTCTTACCTATTTAATTTTTATAAGGCAGCCCTAGAATTTCTAAAACGGGCAGAGAATAAAGATAAAGCTTTTTTTGACTTTGCAAGAACCCTCTGCACCCCCATGTGCTAATAACAGTAACAAGTTGCATTTGACAAATGCATTTAAAATAATAAAAATTCAGTAAACTGCATAGTAGTGGTTTACAAGCACACAAAATCACTACTATGCATTAAAAATCAACGAGATGTAAATATTTATATGTAGATTTACATTGTATGTACTTACTCCAATAGATAGGGTAGTAAGCTTTTGTTTAAAAATTTTATCAGCTTCCATTTTCTTGGCGAGAGTAGTGGATGAAAATTTCGAATTTTTATTCTACAACTTGCACTTAGATGCACATATTACAATAGTTGAAATGTTGAATAATAAAATTTCAATTTCATCAAAGTGCTTGCTAACCAAATTAAGTTTAGATTTTTTTCATACAAAAATAGTTAAATGAAAAATAATGAAATATCTACAGGGTACTCTTTAAAGGTTTTTTATGTTTTGTGTTCGTCTCCTATTTTTATCCAAAGCAAATCAATTTATGTTGTTTTTACTAGCAAAAATAGAAGGTACAGGTATTATTTTTTATAGAGGCGATTTGAATAATACAAGGGTAGAAGTTTGCTCGTGTAGGGCAAACTTAATTTTATTATTGGCAACTACAGCTACACCAAGCAAACAAGCCTGTTGAGTAGGCGTGCTTTGGTGGCGCTGTATTTTCAAAAGTCGTCAAGTTGACAAGGAATTTACACGCTGGGATAGTACCGATTGGTTTAAAATTCTCCACCTCCTATTTTATAATTTTAGTTGGCATATTTTCCGTCAGACTTGTTTGCTTGGCGTGAGTGTAATCTGAATTTTAAAAAAAGATATATTTGGGAGACTGCTCTCATCTGTATAATGGTTGATATTGTTAGAATTACCAATCGGGGTAAACTGACACTATTGGCAATTGTTCGATTATTCTAAAGCTTTTGACACCATAAACCATCAGATTATTCAAAAGCTATCATTGTGAGCGATTCCAAGGTGTCAGGGTTGATGACTGTGCTTCGGAACCACTGCAGCGCTTACTTCGGGTGTGCGGGTGTGCCACAAGGTCTATTTTATATTCTATTTATACCTTTGCTCTGCAAAAATCGTCCCAGTTTTGCGCAGATGATACCCAGATGATTTCTATACTGCCACAAAAACCTTTAATGCGGATTTAGCTGCGCTACTCGACTTGTCGCGTCGTCACGGTTGTATCCTTATCCCAGATACATATAACCGACGTGTTATTGTTTGGGCCTAACCGCTTAATATTTTAAATCTAGACTTCTTCAACTTAACTATGCCTCAAAGTCCAGTCAGCTAAGGATTTCACCTTCAAAAAATTCGAATACTTTTGAAATTTTGCTTAGGTAGTACTCATTTGGAGATGTTTAGTGATGAATCTACTAAAAGTTCTAATGAATCGATGGTCAGCTTCTTTGGCAATGGCCGAAAACATGTCAATTTTTTTGGTTTCTCGTTAATATTTCAAAAAGTATGGGAATTAGTTTTGAAAAAACACCAAGTTTCGACACCCTATAACTCGTAAACTTTAGGAATACAAAAAATATGCACGTATTCAATTTTGTCGAGAATTTTATCCGGTTTAATTTTATACATCGTCACGCTTTAGGTCCGACCCCATAGTTTTCGAGATATTAACGAAAAACCGAGAAAAGTCACATGTCTTCGGCCATTGCCGAGAAAGTTTCAAAAACTATTGGGATTTTTGAAGGGGCCCATCATATTTGATATTCACGGACTGGATTATCAATGGCAAGTCATTGTCGTATAGTCCACATGCAAAGAATTTGGGACTTGAAAAATGCGTACTCCCCTCTCAAGGTTATCTACTCGAATAGAAAGTATTTATCGGAAAAAATTAAGGCCACACTGTGCGATAAAATAGATAAAATTTTTTATAAGCTCTTGGAACTAGGCTAGTTAAATATGTATGGAAGGCGCTATCATCATTCGGCGTGCTTGTATCATAAAATTATTATTTATAAAAGTCCACCCTATTTATAGACACAACACGATCACTTTTCGGACTGATGTGCATAGTCTCAATATTAGGTTCAAGCGAACTTTAACGCCTCCTATGAACAACTCGGAGATGATTGGTCCACAATTGGTCCGCACAAGTCTGAGCGGATATAAGAAGCAACTCTTTTTGCAGTTGACGTCGTGACGCCTTCTGTGGTGCCCATGCTGGACCTAGGTGTGGTCTGGGTTGACCTGATTCCCCGATAGGGGTGTCTGTTTGCGGACTGGTGTGCACGCATTAGGTGCATTTAGACAAAGAGCTTTCCACGCGGTTTTGCGCGCGACCAAGTTTGATTTTGCTTGACAACCTGTTCGCCTGGATTGCGGGTCTGGAGTCTTGATTTTTCAAAACTGTTCGACCACAGAATGATTGATGTTGCTCGTCAATCCTAAAACGCATTCTCAATGCCTGCATGGCGGGCCCGGATTCTTGCCTTTTAAAAACTTAAAATATCCAGCGGCTCCAACCTGTCGGGTTTGGCGTTTAATAGTTCCATCAGTTGGTCATTTGTGTTGCAGTAAGTTTTAAAATTTATAGACGTTTCAGTGACGACCTTAACCGTTGCTAACAACACGGAGTGGCGAGCCGGTTTGGAACGGCAACTTTTTTTTGATCCAAACTCTCTCAAAACCGTGTTAAAAACTAAAGTCTAAATACAGTTATTTATTTGTTGCGCAGGTTTTTTTCTCACTTTGTAATTACGGTTTAAGTGGAAGAATAGTCCTAAATAAAACTGATAAAACTGAGAATTTAAATAGCAACTAGTACAAGACAAACTTAAATAGGGGCCGTCGTTAATGTTAACTCGATTAGAAGACATTTTCTGTAAGAAATGTAAGGGTTTTTTCGCCTCTAGCCCTAGAACGTTACAATTTTATCTCTCTACACTTCTCATTCGTAAATGTTAGTTGTGTTTTTGAAAATCTTGATTGTAGTTACTTTTAACATGCCCTCGTATAAGAGAATAACAATTTGCAAGATTTAAACTTTTTGCAAAGAGGACGATTTCTTTTTGCTCGTACAATTGTCTTGTAAAGGAATACACAAAACTAAGATTGTACAATTCTCTACAGAATAAAAACAGTTTGCTGTTTGCATATAGTAATTCCCCGGGAAAATAAACTCTTTTTCTTATAAAAGAAAAATCGGAAATGTGCAGCAATTACAAAGGATTTTTCTTGCACTACAACAGCCACATTATAGTATAATACAAAAACTGTATCAAGCGTATAATGAAATGAACATTAAAGTGCTTTTAAAATTGAAATTTACATTCAATGCCTTTTTGTCGAAACTTCGCTGTTACACGAAAATTATTAAAAAAATTTAATTGAAAAAAATTTATTTTTCTGTTTCATTATGAGCTTTAAGTGGTGGTAATGGTCCTTTTATGTCGTCACACTCATTAATCTTTTTGCACGCACTAATTGCTTCTAATGTAATTCCCACAGTTTATTGTATTTTTGACGGTGCGGCCCACAATAATTTTCGTAAATTAAAAAAAAATGTTATTCCCAAACAATTTTGACGCATCAATTATTGAATTACTCGAGTGCATCAAATGTTATTTCGAGCTTATCTTATTCGGCAAATACGGTTAAAATTTACAGAGACTAACTAAGTGGAAGTAGAAAGGCAATTGTTTTAGACATAAAACTTTGTTAGTTCTATACGACGTTACGACGAATTTTACATGTGCCTGTTGTGAGATTTTCCCTTGTAATGAATAACATCTGAAGGGTTCTTTAAAAAGCAGGTTTAAATTAACAAATTTTCATCGACTCCCTTACTCCCTAAAATTAGGCAAATGTGTTTCTTCGCAGAGCGTTCATATCTAATTAGGTACACACAAAATCGAAATAGTAGTAAGCTGTGAAAGTATCACTTACATTAGGATGATTTTCCAAATCTCTCGTAGTTAGATCTTACACACAATACTATCTATATCTCTTTAGTTCCAACATTCGCCATTGTGATGGACTCGACGTATTGTTACCGATTCAATACACACGATTTGTAGATAAGAGAAAATTGCAAAATCGGCTTGTTTTCTATCAACGAGATTTTATTTAATTTATATTAATGATTTGACTTTATACAAAAAAATGGCTACTCTTGTTTTTAATGAAAATTGAAGCCAAAAAAAAAGAAACTTCTGGCAAGCACTAGATTTTGTCTGTTTAATCGTAACGACCGTGCAATAATAATGCATGCATGTGAAGTATGGTACATATTTCCAACGATGCATATGCGGAGATAAGCAAAATGCACTTTTATATAATACAAACATGCAAAATTCAACATCAAATTGGGTTACGTAGGAGTACGTTCAGCGAAAATTAATCTGCGGGCGCATAGGTGTAGCTCTAATTTGTATAAATAAAGGAAAACGGAAACAAAATGTAACGACTACACAAAATAAAAGATACAACAACTTTTTAAATGTCAATTAATGAACTAAAGAGCGGAATTTATTCATTTTGCTGACCGAACCATACTTTTCAAGTTGGCTCCGTATTTTTATTAATGTTATATAAAGTCGTGTGGCCTGAATTTCTACCCTTATCAATCACTTACCAGATATATTTTTGCTCATCTCACGTTAAAGTTTTAAACTGTTGTCTTGTCAGTTTAAATTTTGAACCAAAACCTCATAAAAGTAACTTCCTGGCCCACTGTGATCAGTGTGATTGGTAATGATGTAGATAATTTCCTATTTCTAAACCATTTAATTGTTCATTTTTCCACTTTTACTCTCTTCATTCATGTATGTTCGTTTTAAACTTTTCCTTATTTTATAGTTTGTTTAGAGACTCGTTGTGGTCGTAACCTGTACACAATTAAAGCGGTTCGACCCGCATACTTTCACCTCGTGAAACTGTTTTGTAAAGTTGCGGGTATTTTTTAAAAAATAGTAAACCGACGTAGCTCTAACACTTAGTTTTTAATTTCAGGAAAGCTCGTTACGATCGACTGCACGGATTCCGACGAGCCGGGTTCTAAAGGCGTCTACTTTGTGAGACGAAAAGCTCATTAGTCGTTGAAAAGAAATACGTGAGGTTTGCTTAGTTGGATGGTTCGTGAAAAAAATATGGTGAAAGTATTTATTGACAATTTGATAAATTCTTCTCTCGTTGGACTATCGAAATTAATGCAGATGCCCGTGGACTAGAGTAGAGCAAGTTTGGGTTATGGGGGAGACAAGAAATGGCGAACGAGTTTCGAGTGGAAAAGTAACAGATGAATCAAGGTAAGCAATTTTTTCTTTTTTGTTCTTAAATTTTGAGAGTTTCTTGTTATCTGCAACTATTTGGCACGCGCTACGTTATCATAGACGGTAGACGCTCGGTAGACGTCCATGCTACGCTAATTATCTAAGGAAGATACTTAGGCTGCGATTGGGAAGCGAACTCGAGTTTCCACGGTTACGCGCCGAGTGCTTTACCACTAAGCTACCTCGGTCTTTGCAATTCCCTCGTATTTGACGTGTGCACAGCTGCACACGTTTGAGTTGCTACACTATAATACTACTGTGGCTCATAATTTATTTAAGGACGCTTTTTTAAAGAAATTGTACGCTGCAATATGGGCTACCCACAATGTGCCATTTATCCCACAAACCATTAGTAATCGCGAACAACAATTTATTTCAGCGTCAACTCTCTTTGATTGATAAAGATTACGAAAATGGTAAAAATAAGTTTTAGGTCGAGCAGAACAGAATCTCCGAATATGAATTTCTAATTAAAACTGCTTTTATTGATGATACCTTTTGTTGCGAGAATTCGAGGACAGAAATTTCAGTTTATACGTTATCCTATTGTTACGAATTTTCTTTATATTCTGATGTGATTGTTGCCGAAAACAAAAATATAAGCCTACTTCATTATATTTTGCGTTCAAATTTCGATACGCTCTAAAAGAAATTTGTAGTTTATAGTATAAACAAAATTATAGTTTATATTTATGAGTACGGTAACTCATAAATTTTAAGTATAACTTTTATAAAATTGTACGTATCGAAAAAGTTTTAGGCGCACTAGAAGTAAATTATCATAAAGAGGGATTGTAAAGAGTAGGAGCGCTGATTACATTGCAAAATAGCCCATAAAACAGTAGATATTTCATTCAATTTTAGTTAATAGTCATATTCTCGTTATAAAAAGTCAACGCCCTGTAGCCATCCTTATATATTTCCATTTTCGTTTTCATTCCATCGTCGAAGCGCGATCTAAAAAAAATTTCCTTTTCTTCGAAAATACACAACTTAGGTTATATAAAGTAACTCTCAACACTCTTGCAATTGAAAAGTTTTAAAATATTTCACTTGAATACTTATACTACCCAAGTCTTTTATAAAAGTAGCCGTTATAGTACATTAACTCAAAAATTTATAGAGTTCGTGCTGCTTTAAATGTACCCTATGTTATAAAGAGTTAAACCACTTTCTTTTGTTTTTAACTATACTAATAAATATAATAATAAAAAAAAACTTTTTCTCTCGGAAACTCACACAAGAAAATGAAGAATAATATTATCTTCTTAATAGCTTTAAAAATTTCCAAGTTTCGCTTTATACTGGAAGGGAGTGAGATTCGCAAGCAGGGTAAACGGGGATTAGAGTTGTGACATTTTGATAGAACAAAATCGAATTTAGAAATAATTTACACCATCTGATCGCGACAATCGCTATAATATGTACCTAATACCCACCTATATTTTCTTGGTCCCAAAACCCAAGGTGCACAATAATAGAGGTGAGAGTGATTTTTGACACCGGGTATATATTTTTTTGAATTTAATTAAATTTAAATTTAATAATTCATTCAACATATAAATTACAAACTAGCACTTACACACTTTGTCAACTATAAACAATATTGACATCTTAATAACAACGCTCAGTTTAAAAAAAATAAATAATTTGGCTATAAATACGACAAATAAAATACGGATAAGTAATCATCAAGCAGTTGATCTAAAGAGATCGTGTGTGCTATAATCTATAATAAGGTGCTTCGGCATAAACAAAATTACAACCTCCAACAATCGCAAGAAACCCCCAGGGACCAGGGACATTCACAAGCGAAAAAGAAAATACAAAGAAGTAGATACAATAAAAAAAGACTAGCTAAGGGCATGTACACATGAGAGCGTTAGACGCCGCGTTGAGCGCGCGTTAGCAAAATGTGATCTCGTACACATGACAGCGGTAGACGCGGCGTTAACGCGGCGGTTGAACCAGTCTTACTACTTCTTACTACTTCAGTGCGACTATGGAGCTAGAAGAGGTTACATGTCTTTGGTTGTTATACCGTAGGTACAACGCAAGGCGGAGCGTACGCTCCAATGCTCAGTCTAGTAACTCGAAGCGCGCGGCAAACGCGGCGGTTGAAGTGAAAACTACAACCGCCGCGTTGACCGCGCGTTGGTTCAAAGCGCGCGTTGGCATGTGAACGATCCCATTTGTTCCTAGGTACTTGGCTACGCGCGTTTTGCTAACGCGCGCTCAACGCGGCGTCTAACGCCCTCATGTGTACAGGCTGTAATCGTCTATTATCCGCGACAAATATTTTTAATATTTTTACAGTATACCAGCTGATAGTAGGCGGTGGAAGGCTCAAGATATTATGCTTGTTCCAGGTGTCGTATTTATTATTGGTAGTTTTTAGTAAATATTTGTTTCTGTACACAAACTTGGCTATGGCGAATACAGTGTTGAATATTGAAATTTCGCGAGAGAGACACTTTTAAGAAGTATTTGCGTTCTTCCTAGATGAATCCCCAAAAAGGGGTAGACTTAAGCATCTTACATGGGAAGGGGAGTCGGGGAGACATTTAATTGTCTTTACTACGATATGCTAATATGCTATTTTTGTAGTAGTAGTTTTCATGATATTGTGTTCTAATTGGTGAAAAATACGTTCTAAAAAGTAAAAAATGAAATAACTGTAGACAAAAAAATTATTTCAATTGTTGAAAATGTTCTCCATTTTGTTCTTAACAATAATAAGTTCTGTTTTGAAAATCTTCTCTAAAATTTCTAAATACTTCAACTGCAGTTCTGTAGTTTGCTCTTTAAGATCTCAATATCATCAAACGTTGTAAAGACAATTGAAGGGCTTTTCAGAAAAAGTGCCACTTGACCCATCCCCACCATAGGCTTCGCAGCTCCCATTCTGGAATTATTTTCCCCCTCCCATTTAATATTTAAGTTTTTTTTGTTTTCTCCGATAGGGGAAACTTTTATAAGCACTCCCGTCTAGTTCGGCGGAGATAGTATGGGAATTACCTGGAAATATCCTCCTAGGCACCTATTCACTAAAACCCCTATTTGAGTTTTACCTCCTCGGGCTTCTCGACCGCTGAGAGAGTCTCTTTAGTTTGTTTTATGTGTCGGTTCTCAGAGCTGGTTTGCAGAATTACTCCAGTTTTGGTATGTTTCTTATGGTTTATGGCTATTAGTTGTTCTTTTTTGTCTATTCTCTCCATCGGTGTCTGTCTTTCTTCGTTTAGACTGGGTCACTCTTCTATGAAGTGGATCGGATTTTTGCCTTGTTCTCCACACTTTATTACAGTTATTACGTTTCCTTTATTTTTATTCTTTTGCACAACTATTCACCGAAATTCTCATGCGATGTTAGCATCTGGGTAGTATAGACTATAGAAGTTATCTGTGACCGTTTCGGGTGTTTTTTTAACAAAAATCTTTCTGTATCTTTTTTTTCTTGATTTAAGGGGTTAAGGTACCCCGCTTTGGAGGCTCACCTAGGGAGAACGCCAGCACTCGGTTAAAGTTTCATCCACACAGTAATCATTTCGATAAGGAGAGGTGGGAGAGATGGGAAGTTTTCAAATTGACAACGCCATTTTTCGAAACTACTTTAAAAATAACAAATTAGCATATCGTTGTAAAGACAATTGAGAGGGCTTTCAAAAAAGGTACCACTCGATCCACTATTTCCATTTCCCATTTAAGATTTAAGAGGTTAAGTTTATCCCTATTTGAGGGTTGATCTAGGCAGGACGAAAACACTCGATTAAAGTGTCTATCAGTCTATAAAATGTCTATAACCATTCTCTGAGCCACTTGGTAATGTCGTATTGGGCATGGATGTCCCATACTATATCCCAGTGTGTTATCTATTTTTTTCAAAAATATGGGCTCTTTTATACTAAGGTTGGGTTTCACCATCTCAAAGGCGTAGGATTATTTTTTATGAGCCATATTTTCCCCAACGGTCGAGAAATACCCATTAAACATATCGGCTACCTCTTTTGGTTTTGTTTCCATAATATTATGTTCGTTTTGTTAACTTATACCCTTCGGACTACTGGTACTTGAATCGGCGTTTTTTATCATCTTCCAGATTGATCTCTTGAGTGGTATTTGATCTCCCAACGATTCTATCCGAGTAGTATTTTTCCTCTGTCTTTTGTAACAATTCAATCCAAGCAGAGCGGCATCCGAAAACATCAAAAGAAGATTCAAACATATTTGATACATATCAGGGGACACACTGTATACGTAGTATAATATTAGTCTTACCCCAACAACTTTTTCTTTTAGTTGGCATAAAATGCATGTTAAAAATAATAAAGATTGTAGGATCAAAGAGTTCGGCTTGAAATAATATCAAACTTTTTTTAAAAAGAAGCTCTTCTCAATTTTTCAAACTTTGCGCCGTTTGCAATTTACTTTTTATAAGTTGAGATTCTGAGCTCTCATCTCTATACGACTACAGCTTTGTAGTACATTTTTTGCAATTTAAATTATTAGCCATTGCGTCATTACTAATTTATTTACAGTGCCTAGTGTCTACAAATTGTTGTAGGTATAATTAGTAAGTTTTGCTTTAGTTTAAGACTTTTGTCTTGTTATTTATTCGACAACCCTAAGCTTTTGTATAATGCAGGCACTTTTTTCTATTTTTCAAGTTGTTCGAATGCGCTTTTTAAGTTTTGTTTTAAGAAGTATCCTGGCGTTTTCCTAGAGGATTATTGCATTGCTTTTACAATCGAATGCTTGTCTGTTTCCATATACACAATTTTATTTTAAAATTATTTTAGACTATGTTTATTTTGTTCATACCCAGTGAATTTCAAAGTTATTGTTAGGTATATCATTAATTTTTGATATAACGTAGCAATGCAACGCAGATGCCTCACTGCATGGAGATTGGAGATAGATTCAACAACGTGTTCTGCGAATTGACAAGTGGGCTTAGGAATTACTCTGTAATTGAGCAAACATTCCAGGGAATTAAAATTTAGTTACCTTTAGAAATCGGATTGTATTAACAATTGCAGAACTTTCGAAGCAGACACGTAGTTCAAATGCTTGAACAAAATTAAAAATATCAAGCAAGTTCAATAGGCAATTAATGATGATTTATATTTATTAAAAAATCATAACAGTTAGGTAGGACACCTCCCAGCAAATTTTCACGCAATTGCCTTCGTTACCTCGTCTTTCCCCTATTTTTTTTTTAATTCGCCTATAATAAAGTTAATCTGAATTATTAAGGAGGGGGAGCAAGCTCCCTGCACTTAGGCCTAGAATAGGGCTAAAAGAATATTTCAATTCATTTAAACTTAAATTCGAAATGTATCAAAGTAAGTATAAGTTATATCAGTTTAACTACAACTTTTCACTAACAATAAGTAATAGAAAATAATGGTTCGTCATATTTAAACGCGCAATTTGAAAACTAAAAAATATTCTACACTAACTTTCGATTTGACTCTAAAAAATTGTAATTTATTTCAAAATCACATTATAATTATTAGAGAGCCGGCCACACGGATGTTTTTTATTTTCTCTTTAGGCCAGAGACGAATATTAATTATGAAACGAACTGAAATAATACGAATAATTTTTTGCTCCGTTTCTAATGCCTTAATTAATAAAGTTTTGTACGTAACTCTAATCTCGAATTTGATTTTCAACCCCATTTGCCGGATACGGATTTGGATATAAACAAATTTTATATCACCTTTAACCTCGATGAATTTCCGACTGCATAAACTCAGACTATAAAAAGATATTGGATTTAAAATTAATAAGGGTTCTTGTTTTTGTTTATTAATAAAAGGATTTTTGTTGCTAGCATTTATCAATTTCCAGATTTTTGGGTTTAATTTTTATGACGTAGGTAGCTCATTTTTCAGGTGGAATTAATATCCAATATATTAGGTTGGTGCATAATTATCTGCCAGTTAAAAAAAACTTATATTGTAGTCAAAAACAAACTGAAAACATAATACAATTATCATTCGGGGGCGTCGTCACTATCAACGTCAATCACTGCTTGCCATTTGCTTGAAAGACGATGGATTCCGGGGTTTTGAGGCAATCCACAATTTCATATCCTCAAGAAACTCCCACAAATCGTCATATACTTAGCAAACCTGCCAGTTTTTCAGTGAGGGGTTGATGCAGTGTCCGTGGAGGCCCCAGTGGAAGAGTAGGGCGCATGGAGGAGCCAATTTCATCTTTTGCTAACGTTGGATTCGATCACACGGCGTTCGATGTGAGGGCGAGCATGGTCTTGGTAGAAAACGATTTGTTTCTTTTTCCTAGGTCATTTCAGCCGAATACAAGTGACTGTTGATGTTGTTCTGCTTTTAGCCATTTCTGTCCGGGATTTGTCACCCTGACACCAATCATTGCCATTCCACCAGTAGCAATGGCTATTGGAGACAATCTTCCAGTGAATGATCTAACTCCGGTCCCACCAGACACACCACATAGCCTTCTTGCAGTACACAACTTTTGGAATACACTTTCGTTCTTCAAGTTTTTGTAGAGAAGCCAAGACTCATTTCTTGTGTCGAGTTTATTGAGGAACGGATGTTGCCCATTTCTCTGACGGAAATCGGTAAAAATTTGGACTCGGACGGCCTTGTTGTTGTCTGAGAGTGCCTCCGGAGCTTATTTGGTCAATTTCCACACCTTGTAGAGTTTTCGGAGATGACGAACAATTGTGAACTGGTCGATGTTAAAGTTCTCAGCCAGTGTCATGGTAGTGCAACTTTCGTCCTCTTCCACAGCCCCCAGAAGGACCCGATTATCAAAACCCGAAGATCGACCTCTTCTTGACTTATCGTCTAAGCTGGTAGCACCATCTTTGAAGCGAACAAACCACTATCGGCATGCCCTTTCGTTTATCGTTTTTTCTTCGAAAAGATCGTTGAGATGATCTGGTTGTTATTTCTGTTTTGTGTTTTTTATATTACGTAAGTAACCGATTGCCCAAAATTATTGTTTAAATAGCCAGGACGGCTGTGTAAAATACTTTTTAACTTACAATAGTGTGGCCATTTGTGGCCGGAAGATCAGAAATATTTGAATACATTTTCTTTATTTATTTTTGCAAAATGACAAAGCTATTGTTTCACTGTACTGTGCCACAACTTTGAGAATTCTAAAATGCATGCATACAGTCCAACACAATTATTATGAAATAAAATGTCGTTTTACGGTTTTATACTATGAACACAATTAATATAAACCAATAGAGAACTGGCGCTTTGACTCTAGACGCTATGCATGCCACCTTTGTTACGAAATGAACTAGCTTTGAAAGTTCAAAACTACAAGGACTAAAACCTCTTCTCAAGATAAATCCATTTGCCCGTTCATCATAATCTTCCATTAGCAAATTGTGGGAAACTTAATGCAAGAATTAAATTCATCGTGTATAACCTTAAGTTTAAACTTGGGAGTGGGTACTACGTAAAATTCGCGTATTGAGAATCGCAAGAAAAGTGTCTCAAATGCACATCAATCAGCTTGCTTCTCAATCATCTATGACAGTTTCAATTGGAGTAAAAATAATGCATCATAATAGTCTATCGGTATATCCTAAGCGCCTGTACTTTGTATAATTTGACAGACGTGAAATCTGACGAGGGTTTTAGTCTCCACCGAGAGAACATCGCATATCCTGGTATAACAATGACAACCTGAACGTCAATAGTTTCGATGTTGACCCGCGGCTCGTTGTTAGTTCAAATGTAAAATTTCTCGATCCATTTTGCATTATTCACACATGCTGTTGCGTTTCCAGTTGGCCTTTATTCCCCCATTTAAGTATTAATTATAAGATCAATAGAAAGGATTATTTCTACACAATGGGGAGTTGTACTTAAAAGATATTACTCCAGCTTTTGTTGTAAAATTTACAATTGTGGTTGGTTCAAAATTAATATAAGAGGATTTTGTAAGTTATTACTTTTATACTTTCGTCAATTCTAATCTCGCAACAGTTTTTCACGTAAGTCATTCGACGACGCTTTCTCTCTATCTTTTTGATGAAATTTTCATTTTTACGAAAAATGTCACTTAAATTATAAGTACTTCCAAAATATTAATCTCGCGAGATCAAATTTCGTTTATGTGGATGCCCTAAACTTGTTAGGACGGAATTGAACGGAAACCGTCTAGTCGAAAAGGAATGATTTCCAATCATCCTCTGTCAATAAAATGTTTGCCAAAACTTAGCTGTTGCCTTAACAAAATATCTTTGATGACGCTTAAAAAATTCTATCACGTTTGATAAATTTAGTGTACAGTGCAGTGCGTCTAATAGTTGTACATACAGCGTGTTCACGAATGGGCGCAACAATAGATGTAAATGGCAAAACAAAATTTGATAGTGTAACGAATATTTATTTTAAATTGTTTATAATTGTTTTATAAGACGAATTTATTTATAACTAATAACTGATTTATTTAAACAAAGTTTATCCACTAAAACACTTAAGACTAAGAATTAAAAACGGTCCGTACACACACAATTAAGATCACTTTTTAAACACAACGAAATTCGAACTCTCACGTTTAACTTGTAACTGCGAATCTGAACTCTGAACTGAACTGCCTACGAATCTCGCAGTCTCCTATTTATTTATGCTGAGTGGAGCATTCTCGAAGCGTCTAGAAAACTGCTGACTGGAACATTCTCGCGTATTCCGGAAGGTCGCCTCGATAAGATGTTTGTTTACTAGAGACCGGTGACTCATGATTCTCGTTACAATAGTCAATAGTCATGCTCTGGATATACAGTGCGAGTAAGAAATGAGAAACGGCAATGTCGAGAACTGGGCATCTGGTCAGTATCAACTTGAGTAGAAAAAATGGTTGTTGGAAGTGCTCTTATTTTACTCATTGGTTTACCCGCTAGAAAATCTGTTTGTCTGTGTTTAAACACAATAATTTGCGAAAGAACTGATCTACGAACTTCTTAACTTTACTGCGTCCGTCCAGTGAGGGTAAAGAGGGTTAGAGCCTTAAATCAGTGTGAGTTGTGTCAAAATGGTGGCTTCTTTATTAGAGACTGGATTCTGGATTTTGGGGGGGGGTAGCTTCCTGCACTTCGGCTCGGCATACGGGTTCATTGTGCTTTCTCCAAGCATCATCTCCAAGCCCATCAGATCTCGATACACCCTACTTGTAGAATTCTAGCGGGAGAGAAGGCGCTACTTCTGGCCATGTCGAGCCAGAAGTTCTCCAACACGGAGCTTCTTGTCGACGTAAGACCTGGACACCTGGACAGTACGCAGCACAATTAATACGTGCTGTATCGTCTTCTAGTTAGCATTCACGGCGCATGGGATTGTGTACTACTTCAAGTGTGTGGAGATGCTTTGAAGTGTTTGAGCCCTTCCTGGACAGTTCGTCTGCTTTCTTTTTACTCTTCTTTCCGTAGTGGTTTTTGACGCAGTAGATTACAAGAGCATTGTGTATTTAGGCCAGGACTATGGCCTGGACTGGATTTCCATAGGCAACCCATGCGCGATATATTTGTTAAATTATTATGTTTGATAAAAATACTTCTCATGCGGTAAGCAGATGTTCCCATCGGGAACGAACGACCTTAGTTTAGATTATGTACTATACAGGGTGTCAACTGTAACTTGGCCAAGAATGCCAGGGTAGGTAGAGGACCGATAGGCAAGTATTTTAAGGATAAGAACCCATGTCCGGAAATCCACCCGTACGGAGCTACGGCCGTTTTTAACTTTACGTTTTATCGTCCGATATGCAGGCAGCATGTCGTGTGTCTAACAATTGTTTGCCTGGCAACTAATGCCTAGGAAATACATTGATTGTCAGCTCAGAAACATTGTGTCAATAAAACGTGTGCTGAACAATGAACAGGTTAACCTTTCAGGAGCTCGCCGACGTGCATCTGGCGTATGGGGCTATGAACTGCAACGCACTTGGAGCACAGCGCCACAGGTACACCTGAGCGACAACAATGTATTTCCTAGGTAACGATAGGTTGCCAGGCAGACAATTATTTTAAAATACGACTTGTAGCGTGTACATCGGGTGCAAAACCAAAAGTTAAAAACGGGCGTAGCTTCGTACGGCTGCATTTCCGGACATGGGTTCCTATCTTTAAAATACTTGCCTATCGGTCCTCTACATACCCTGGAATTCTTGGCTAAGTTACAGTTGACACCCTGTATACTATATACTATAAGGCAAGATAGAGTTTGAATTTAAAAAAAATTAATTAATTTCCTGATGTGGTTTGGCGGGGTGAGACGTTTTCTATCTCACCACATAACTATGAGACTCAAAGTAGCACTACAAAAAAGTTATAAATTCAATAATAAGAGAGTCGTGGGTCTTTGCAAATGCATTTTCTAATTTTTGCTTTTGGCATTTTGCTAAAAAACTTCAAAACCTCCTATTCGTTAAGGGGTGAAAACAAACAGCAGTGGAGAAGCTCCATTATAGGTAGCAAAATACTTGTAGTTGCTTTCCTTCACTTGTAAAACTTGTACATTGTCTAATTTCAATCTAATAGTTATACACGTATACACATACTTACTTTCGACTAATATCAAATGCAATTAGAAGGAAACTCGAGATTTATAGTACAGCACATACACATACGTATTATAGTCATTAACTTGTTTCAAGACAGTTTTGGTAGGATTAGCTTTTCTGCAAATTATTATAGGATAAGGAACCACAAAATTTGCACTGTTACTGTAATTCTAATATTGCAAAATTAGTATACTACATTAGCTAAAACCAAAATTGCAAACTAGAAATTTAATAGGATTAATTTACTATAGTATACGTATACACGTTGGTAATATTATTTGTTATGTAATTTAAATCCTCTCGTACGCCAATGTTCTTTAATTTTTGATTGTTGAAATTAGTTTATAATTGAATATTCTCTGCAAATATATTTTGTGTGCAACAAATTGGACTATACGAGGAATTTGCAGGAGCTATTTAGAATTTTAGATTTGTTTTTCCCTTCTTTACATTAGAGAAAATGGCTGGAAATTGAAAGGAGTTTTTATTGTTGGTTTTAATTGTTATTAGTAAAAGTCGAGCAAATAATTCTCTTATACATTGTAGCTTTTTAACATTTTTCTTGTTATAGGTCCAATTAAAATTGCTTTTTAGGTTTATAAAAAAAGCTTAAAAAGTTCATTTTGAAAACTCTCTATACATACAAAACGCAATTTTCTGTTAATACAATATTCCCAGTCCCCAAGGGTGTACTTTTTAATTAGTAATGCCTGTTTACTTTTTGGTATACGTACTCGTATGTATACTTACCTATACGTTCATCCTTGAGCCTCTTGAGTTTTCTGATATTTTGATCATTTATATCGATGTTTTAGTTATTCTAGTTTTTATTTTTAATACCAATTTACTTATAAAACACTTTATAAATAAACTATCTCTTTATTATTAATAAGTGGGATTTGTAGCCATCTGCCTCGTCATAGGGGCAGAATGAGACATACTACAGTAGTCCCTTGAACGAATATATGGGTTCATCAGAAGGTAAAATCAGATTTTATTTGCAGTGTTTGAAACTTTTGTTTTTTTGTCTTGAGGTTGGTGTTTGTAGGATGTAATTAAATAGTGTATCAATGATTCCCTGTTGATGATTTGCTAGTTTTATACCAATTTATGCTCGGTGGCGGTCATTTTTTGAATTCCACACATAATCGCGTAAATGGTGTGTTTTATTGAAAAATTAAATATTTTGCTCATGTTGAGACACTCTTAATTACTTACCTACCAATTAAACGCTAAAATTGTCGAATTTGCAGGACACCCTTAATTAGTTCAGTTGTTGATAAAAATTGGAATTTCTTTCCTAAACTTTTTTGCCGTCCCTTTGTTTTTATCCAATCGGTATTGTTAGAGAACAGTAGGAAAAGGCAATAGATAATCGAAACCTACTCGAATCGAATTACTTATTTTATAATACTTAATCATATTGTTCTGAGTTTGTTTCCAGTTTGACTAATTTTTCCACTGTGCCTGGCATTTTATTTTGTGCACTACGCAAAATCTCAATAGCTCGATAAGACTACAAATTACGTGTATTTTCTTTTTTACTATAGATAAATTTCCGTGTTTATTCGCTGCTATTCTTAATGGCAGAGTGGATTATGAAAATCGGATAAAATTTTTTATTGTGATCATTAGAACAAACAACTCGGAAAGAAATATCGAAGCTTTTAAATGAGATTTACTTTGTATCCTATAATTTGGCATTATCAATTTCTTTTAAGTGGTTCTGTACACAAGGGCGTTTGTAAATGGTCGTTGCAGAATGCCGCTATCGCTTGCAATCATTTCGTCTTCGAGCAGTGTAGGAAACTTTTGTAAATTTATTTGCATATTACATTGCACCGATAGAAGCTTCAGAAAACTTTTCGATAAATAATGAATTTTACACTTTAACAAATGTCGTCTCAAAATATCATTTATTTGGGGTTTTATTCTGCTTGGAATGTTTGGACAGTTGATAGATGTTTTGTGACACATTTCCACTTTACTGTGTTACTGCAATGCATGTAAAGATCTTGTTGCATTTTGTCATATCTATCAAAATTTCTAAGCGTGACCACTGACCACTTTTCATATAGTGCCTAACCTTATACGAGCTTAAAGCGTAGTCGTATACGACATGCGGTGCTTTATCTAACTTACGAACCTCGTGTTCACCGATATCCGTCTGTTTTTGATAGTTTCTACCTCGGAAAATAGAAACACGCTGATTGTATTTTAGGAGCCAATGTAAAAGAGAAGGCTGATGACAAAATCAAAAACTTGTTATCGTCAATTGTTTTTGCACACTTGATCGAAATTTCGCAAGCTTGAAGATTCTTATTATGTCTCGATTGCTTTTTAAATCATGGAAATTTTTAAGTTTTGAGAATTTTGACAGCATTTTTTTTCTAAACCATAACTTAAGGGGATTCGGTATTTTGTGAAACTGACTAGTTTTCATTCACAACTCCTTCAGACAAACATCCTATTTTGTAACTCATAACGACATCGTTAAGTAACGATTGTCGTTATAGTTAACGATTTTGGTATGAATTTGCCGTTTGATAACGACAAAATCAAACGCCAAACTCATATTAAAATCGTTAACGAAGACAATAATTAATAGTCACCTAACGATGTCGTTAGGTGACACAAAACAGGAATGTTAGTATAATGTGCTTTCTCACAAATTTTTTAATAGTAACACTAGGTATATTATTGCATTTTTGTATTATCGACATAATTTCGATTAAAACCAACTCGAGATAACTATAAAACCAACCGTTCTCGAGATATTGTCACTGCAGTTTTGGATTTTTACCAGATAAACCACATTAAGTATAATGTGATTTTTCACAATTTTTTACTAATAACACCCTATATATTATTGCATTTTTGTATTATCTACATAATTTAGATCAAAAAATAATAAAGGTTGGTTATGTCTAAAAGCAACCGTTCTCGAGATATATTGTCACTGCAGTTTTAAATTTGAACCAAATAAACCACATTAAGTATAAGGTGCTTTTTCACAATTGTTTACTAACAATACCCTGTATATTATTGCATTTTTGTATTATCTACATAATTTAGATTAAAAAATATTGAAGGTTTGGTAGGTCGAAAACCAACCGTTCTCACGTTATTGTCACTGCAGTTTTGGATTAGTACCAGATAAATCACACTAAGTATAATGTGTTTTCTAACAATTTTTTACTAATAACACCCTATATATTATTGCATTTTTAAATTACCTATATAATTTAAATAAAAAAATAATA
Source organism: Malthinus flaveolus (assembly GCA_950108345.1). Lineage (NCBI taxonomy): Eukaryota > Metazoa > Arthropoda > Insecta > Coleoptera > Cantharidae > Malthinus > Malthinus flaveolus. Next base: position 16,277,668 of record OX467285.1, on the reverse strand, counting down.
AAAGTTGAACATGTCTAAAACCAACCGTTCTCGAGATGTTGTCACTGAAGTGTTAAATTCGAACCAAATAAACCACATTAAGTATAAGGGGCTTTTCTCAATTGTTTGCTAATAACACCCTGTATATTATTGCATTTTTGTATTACCTACATAATTTAAATAAAAAATATTAAAGGTTTGAAAGGTTGAAAACCAACCGTTCTCAAGTTATTGTCACTGCAGTTTTGGATTTGTACCAGGTAAACCACACTAAGTATAATGTGGTTTCTAACAATTTTTTACTAATAACACCTAATATATTACTGCATTTTTAAATTTTCTACATAATTTAGATCAAAAAATAATAAAGGTTGGATATGTCTAAAACCAACCGTTCTCGAGATATTGTCACTGCGGTTTTAAATTTGAACCAAGTAAACCACATTAAGTATAAGGTGCTTTTTCACAATTGTTTGCTACTAACACCCTGTATATTATTGCATTTTTGTATTACCTACATAATTTAGATCAAAAAATATTAAATGTAGAATAAATGTAAAACCAACCGTTCTCGAGTTATTGTCACTGCAGTTTAAATTTGTACCAGATAAACCACATTAAGTATAAGGTGCTTTTTCACAATTGTTTGCTACTAACACCCTGTATATTATTGCATTTTTGTATTACCTACATAATTTAGATCAAAAAATATTAAATGTAGAATAAATGTAAAACCAACCGTTCTCGAGTTATTGTCACTGCAGTTTAAATTTGTACCAGATAAACCACATTAAGTATAAGGTGCTTTTTCACAATTTTTTACCAACAAAACCCTATATATTATTGCATTTCTGTATTACCTACATAATTTTGATCTGATAATATTAAAGGTTTGATAAGTCTAAAACCAACCCCTCTCGAGATATTGTCACTACAGTTTTAGATTTGTAACAAATACACCACACTAAAGGCAGATAAGTCCATATGTGGCCCGTAACTTTTAACACTGAAGTTTTACGAATAGCACTATATTTAGTTAAAAATATTTTAAATAGTGCTTTTCTTTCTTCTACTTCTTGGGCGTCAAGAATCTTATGAAATGTTTGCCTATGTTCGACTATTTCTAGCCAAAAATTGATCCGATTTCAAATCCGACAAGTAGGTAATAGGTCTCTTGATTTCAACCCACTCCGTTTTTAAACCACGCTCCTTCGATGACGTCAAGCTCTCAAGCTCAAGGTAAAGTCTCAAGGCTAAATTCCAAAAGTTATAAGCGCTAAAATACTATTTAGGAGTATGTGCCTACAACAACAAATTTTTAATTAAACCCCCTCAGGGAGTGAAAACATTATGCAATACGTTACAAGACTAAAACTTTTTAGACCCAGTTGTATAAACGAGCTAATCGCGGAGTCAGAGTTAACTCCACGATCTGAATATAAAGTTAGATCTTAGCGTGGATTAGATTAGGTTAGCTCGTAAGCACTTGGTCCAGGGTTAACCCTTCAATTTTCTAGAGTCAAATATATTTCAATTTCTCAGAATTAGTTGTTATTTATGTTGAATTTTGGTTAATCGCGGAGTTAACTCTGACTCTCAGATTAGCTCGTTTATACAACTGGGCCTTAGGAGAACCACCTTTGTACGACAACCTCCAGCCGAGTCCTAAAATGGCAAGTTGAAAAAGGAATTTTGTATTTGCACTACATTGAGTGAAATAGTCTCATTGTTATCAGAACGGATACTAATATTTTAAGCTGTTTGTTAATACGGAGGTTTAAAATTAATAGTCGAGCCCTCGGGCGCTTGAATAAAGTACCGATAGTATATTCTATAATCTATGAGATCTGATTATGGAAATAAGTTGTTTCTATTATCAAAATATAACAACGTACAACGTTGTCTTAAACTATCTTGTATTTACAATAGAAGAATAATTTTTAAATTACCTCTTTAGGTAACTCCGTTTTTACGTAGTTTGTGAATCCTCTGTAGATGCACACTACACAAGTTTAAAAACCCAAGTAATAAAAGCTGCTTCACTAAACCCATAAACGTTTCGATCTAAAAAAGTGTAAACTGTTACACAAAATCGTTTGCTTACGTAAGTACCGTGATGATATAATCCTTTATTCCAAAGATCACCGCAATTTATCGAGTTGTCCGCGAGATTTACTTTTTCTTTACAAGATCCCATTTTTATCCTTTATTTGTGATTCCATCTTCGTCATCATTTACCAAAGGAAAAGTGCGATTTACTAGAATTTTCACGAACAAGCACAGCCTAACTTTAACGAGAAAAAAAATATACTGCAATGGAAATCGATCTCCTGGAATTCCCTAATGAAAACAACCGGGGCTCTACTTCTTCCTTAGGGCAGTGCTTTCTAAACTGTTGGTATAAATGACAATTGATCAGTTTCAAGATATGTGTTGTTAAAATGTCCTCAATGTAAGCATCTGCATGAATTAATCCGTTGAACACCATTTTCCATGACTTTTGACCCAAATTAGTCTGCATTTGGCAACTACGCCTCCAATGTTAATTCTGAACGCGTGGAGTGTTGCTGATTTGTTTCTGTAAACGAACGGCTTGACACAGCCCCACAAGAAAGAATCTAGGGGTGTTAAGTAGTATGACAAAGGTGGCCAATCGACTGGTCCATTTCTTGAAATAATAGACTCGGTGAACTTTTCTCTCAATAATGCTATTGTTGCGTTGCCAGTGTGGCAAGTGGCTTATGTTCTTGTTCCAAAGCAATCTTGTCAAGACGTAGACCAAGATCTTGTTCTCAAATTCGCCACCAAGTCGATTTCCAGAGGCTCAATTATTGAACATGACAAGGGGTCAATACATTTTTGTCTTCCCTAACGTCCTCTCGTGCAGAAGCAATATTTTCTTTGCTCCGCGCATTTCTTCGTCTAATTGGCACGGAGGCTTGATGTTGACTTTCTGCACCAATCGTTCAATAGTTCTTCGAGTTGGCCAACTATGGCGACGGAAAATTGCTGGTAGCGCACGCAAAGTTGCCGCGATGAACGACGCTTTTCATAATAAATCTGCAATCGTCGTGGAAGCGTTTACTGCTCTCTAATTAAATGGTGGATTTTGACGAAAAGATGCGTCGCTCTTATTGCAAGTGTATTGCATAAAATCTCTTTGTAGTAGTCTCTTTTGAGTAGTGAAAATTCTAATTGCTCTTTACGTGTGAAAAAGTTTAGAAGCGCTGTTTTTAAAGTTAACCCTGATAGAACCACAATTTATTCTTTTAAACATTTTTAAAAGTCAGCCACGATTGCATTCGTTATCCTTTAGGGACTATTTAAGTTCACTTAGTTACATTACACAAGCACACGGTTTATTTATGGTAATTCCGTGAATAGTCGCACACGGATGATCTAAGGGGCGAATCATTTTGACTGTGCTCCGACATTAACTCGCGAAGTTTTAAATTTTTTATAAATAATAAGACATAAATGTATGGTCGAGGACTATGCTCAAAATAAATGTGCGAGGATGTCCCAAGAACTTTCAAATTGATTGCTTTTACGACATCGCGGCTCAAAATGACTCTTAAGAGAAATGTAGTCTTGAGAAAGTAGCACGTGGAAAATATTGGCTTCGGTGTAATTCCGAAGTTATTGAAAAAAATATCAAATCGTATTTTCAAACATTTTTCTATTCTGTATTTACTTCTATTATTATTTATTAATAATATACTATTACTGAGATTCCGATAGAGTAGCAAAAAGGCTCATCCTGTGACCCTGTAAAAGCAGAGCCTACTTACCAACACTAGGATTATTGTAAAACTTAAATTTTCTGACGTCGATTTTCTGCCCATTCGGATATTTGGAAGGGAATGATCGTAAAAGTAGGTGAAATCGGTTATGTACTGTTTTCTAACAGCGATAGCTCTTTCGAGCGATTTTTAGATTTAGTAGCGGACTCGGGGGAACACCTGTATCTTATTACTTTTATTTACATACCTACCACATAGCTTTGAGCTAAGTACACAATACACAATACAGTTTCCGCTTCAGCAGTTTAGAAGAAAAACACGTTGATTTTCTTCTAACGTTTCCAATTTTCTACACTTAAATTAGGCATTGAGTAACTTTTTACAAAGGTCACAGCACAAGACAATTATTATTTTAAGGTCGAAAAATTAACTTAAAAAGTTTGTTTTGTCAAGTAAAGTTGTCGACGATAATACAAAATTTTAAATTAAGTATAGCTGGAAGCGAACGTCGTCGTCTCAAGATTTGTATTTATCTCTTTAATGAACCTCTCGAGTTTATCCATAAACTTTAAAATAAGTACAACAAAATTTGAAATACAATTATTATAATAATGAGGATTTAGAGAAAACGCCACAATCGTTAATTATCCCCTTCTTCCGTCTTCAACAATTGTATTTGATACCATCTCCAATCTTATCCCATTCGGCTACTAAGATATCGGTATCACCTTTAATTCATTTTATTTTCCTTTAGATGCTTTTCTTACGCCTGGATCTTGCTGTAATCTTAGTCCTTTTCGTACGTTTCAGTATACTTGCGGGCATTGCAAGCGCTAAAATCGATTTAAGCGGTCGAGGCGACGTTCGGCGTCCCTGTCAGTGGTGCGTTGGACGTCGAGTCGTTCGGGTTAGACGTCGCATTTCGCTAGTTCGTGTAATCTCTACTACATAACACAAGTTTGATAGAGTAAATCTCGACGTGATTTTTATTACTTCGGAAAAAGTTTTTAATAAAATTTTAAGTTGCCCGGCAACTTATTATTTTAATTGAAAGTGGCAAGTGAAGTTTTTTTTAAATTTGTTCTAGTTTTGATCTTCTTCTATTTTTTTGGGGGGTGAGTAGATTTGGTGGTTCGAATAAAAACGATTTGTGGAAATTAAATAATAAATTCGGGACAATTGTGTAGCGCAAATGTTTATTTTTATTTAAATTGTGTAAGCAAATTCTGCCACGACTTCTCAAATATACGGCGATATTATTTGTGTAATTTCCTCCGTAGTTTTGGGGCGCTTTTCAAAACGTCGTAAGCAGCTTTGACAGTTTTCCGCCCATCTCACTTACTCAGATTATTTCCACTTACGTTTGTTCGTGGGGTAATTTAAAAATAATTCTTCAAAATCCGATTGGAATTTAAACTTTATAGTTGGAACGCGCAACTTTAAACTTTGTTAGTGACAATTTTTGCGTTTTTCAGTAAATCACCAAGTATAATATAGTGCAATTAAGTTCGACAAAGAGAGAAGTTTACTTAAAAGGATTTAACGCCCTAGCAGTTAAATTATTTATTATGTAGAAATTGAGCGCACTCGCGATTTAATTTTCTTTAAAACAGATTTAGTAGCTCAAAACCGTCCGAAATTTTAAAGAGAGTCCGTTGGATTAATAAAAATAAAAGGTTCGTTACGACACGACCTGCTGTAGGACGATACAAATGGACCTCACTAAAAAGTGTTTCGACGAAAAAAGAGAGACTAATTAAAAACTACAAATAAATACGAAAAAAAAACGATAAAAGTGATATATCTTTTTAATTAGTGAAGGCCTACTATTTCTGCGTTTATTTCCACCGGGCAAAAATTAAAAAAAAAAGGAGGCTAAAATCCAATTGTTTTTTATTTGGGATTTAATTGAACAACCTGCAATTGGGGTTTAAGAAGGGAGAGAAAAACTTGATGGTTCTAGTGTTAATGTTTTAAATAATCCGCGTCTTTGAATGAAATAGTTGAATACCTAATTGCTTGATTCGATTCTGTTTAAAGCTTGTAATATCGCGTCAGTGACAAATTTGCGTAATTGTTTTGCACTTTACACACAATCAATTTCCATCAAAGCTTCGCTGCATCGAATGGCGCTCTGACCAAAATTTTGCATATTTATGATCTTCTCGCCAGTGTACATTTTTGAGTGATAGCAAGTAGGTATAGTACAACTATCAATAGAGGGAAAAACTGCAATAGATTTTCTTCTTAGACGTCTAACCGGCTGTAAAATTTGAGGGCTTTGCTCTTACGATAGTGACAATTTATTCGCCAATTTCTTCTGTTCCCTTCTTCTTTAATAGTGTCAGAGTTAATTGTTCTCGATTTTGTGCCTGCCACGCTGTCTCGTGAAAGTGAGTCTTCACTTTATCTCAGATTGTATTGGACTGAACAGGCCGTACAATGAAGTGCATTAGCCCGTAGTAGTAAATACCATCGCATCGTAAGGGTTAACCGGACGGAATGTTGTAAGCAGTCGCTCTTCTAAGCATAAGCATGCACAACATGCAAGTTAACAACTTCCAAGTTTAGCCGCTATAGTCTTAGGAGTTCCTCGAATGTTTTGGAATTTAGGTGTGTTACAGAGCAGTTTCATTGAAATTAATGTGATATTGATAGCTTTATTCGATTACTAATTGACTTTGGATACAAGCAAGAATTGCCAGATCGACAACATTGTACTGAAAATGAAACTATTGAAGTCTAGCGGTCGCCTAATCTGCCGAAATTGCTTTAAGCAGCTCCTAAATAATCCCTCATTTTTACTCTGGTAGGCCGTGATTATCATGTTGCTCGTCGAGAGCCGGCTCACACATGGGTCCAGATAGTGAAAAAAAAACATTAGAAAAAGTGTAAAAAATTACTTTAGTAAGATCGTGATTTATGGGACGGATAAAGATTTATTTTTAGGACAAACTTAAATTGAATTTTACGTTTTAATCCGTTAACAAAACATGCGGACTCAAAAGAAAAACTAAATAAACAGCGTTTTGGTCAATTTTAGAATAGTTCATCACAGTTTAACACGCTCTAGAGTTAGAGCAACCCTAATTTATTGAAAATTCGATGTAGGTAGCTTATTTGTATATAGAAATACTTTTCTCTAAAAGCGTATAGTTTCTGGCGTATAAGCGGAAAATGATTAAAAAACAGTTATTTGGCCGGTTTTGGAATTTTCTTCCAATTTTAACGTTCTCTAGCGCTTAAACGGATGGTCGGAAGAAAAAAGGTTAAAAAACATAATTTATTGAAAATTTCAGATAGTTCATTTTTGTCTGGAAATACTTTTCTTCACAAGTGCCTAGTTTCCCAGTTATAAGCGAAAAATTAAAAATAAACTTTTCGGCGAATTTTGGAATAGTTCATCAAAGGTAACGCGCTTTAGCGTCTCAACCGTTGGTCTTAAGACAACAACGTAAGAACTCAAATTTATTGTAAATTCAATGTAGCTCATTTTTGTATAAGAAAGCTTTTCTCTAAAAGCGCGTAGTTTCCAAGTTATAAGCGAAAAACCATAGAAAACAGTTTTTTGACCGATTTTGGAATTTTCTTCAAAATTTAACGTGCTCTAGCGCGTAAATAGTTGGCCTGAAGAAAACAGCTTAAAATACTTAATTTATTGAAAATTGTACGTAGTTTATTATTGTCGAGAAATGCTGTTCTCCACAAGTGCCTAGTTTCCCAGTTATAAGCGAAAAACTGAAAAAGCAGCTTTTTGGACAATTTTGGAATTTTCATCAAAGTTTAACGCGCTCTAGCGTCTGAAGAAAAAAAATTTAAGAACCCAAATTTATTGAAAATTCAATGTGGCTCATTTTTATATGGAAAAACTTTTCTTCAAAAGCGCATAGTTTTTCAGTTATAAGCGAAGAACTAAAACAACAGCTTTTTGGTCTGTTTGGGAATTTTCTTTATAATTTAACGTTCTCTAGCGAGTAAATGGTTGGTCTAAAAACTTAATTTATTGAAAATTTTACGTAGTCTATTTTTGTCGAGAAATACTTTTCCACAAGTGCCTAGTGCCTAGTTTCCCAGTTATAAGCGATAAACTTAAAAAGGAGCTTTTCGGACAATTTGAGAATTTGCATCAAAGTTTAACGCGCTCTAGCGTCTGAACCGTTCTGAAGAAAAAAAATTGAAAAACCCTAATTTATTAAAAATTTAATGGAGCTCATTTTTGTCTAAAAATAATTTTTTCCAAAAGTGCCTAGTTTTCCAGTTATTAGCAAAAAACTAAAATAACCGCTTTTTGGTCTATTTGGAAATTTTTTTCAAAATTAAAGGTGCTCTAGCGCGTAAACAGTTGGTCTAAAGAAAGAAGCTTAAGAAACTTAGTTTATTGAAAATCTTAAATAGTTCATTTTTGTCTAGAAATACTTTCTCCACAAGTGCCTAGTTTACAAGTTATAAGCGTAAAACTAAATAAACTGCTTTTCGGCCAATTTTGTAATTTTCATCAAAGTTTAAGGCGACCTAGCGCCTCAACAGTTTATCTGAAGAAAAAATTTAGCAACTCTAATTTATTGGAACTTTGGTTTAGGTTATGTTTGTATTGACATACTTTTCTCCAAAAGTGCGTAGTTTTGGAGTTACAAGCGAAAAACTATTTTTGAAAAGTTTTTTGGCCGATTTTGTTTTTTTGTCAACTTTAACAAGCTCCAGCGACTCAACTCAACAAGAAAAAAAACTTAAGAAACATAATTTATTGAAAATTTGATGTAGATTATTTTTGTTTAGAAATACTTATCTTCTAAAGTGCGTAGTTTCCGAGTTATAAGCAAAAAACTATTTTAAAAAGGAGTTTTTTGCCGAATTTGGATTTTTCGTCAAACTTTACAATGCTCTAGCTCTAGCGCCTAAACCGTCTGTCTGAAGAAAAATCCGTTTTAATCCGTTAAGAAAACATTCGAATGTATCGAAGTATATTTCATCAAATAACTGATTTGCATCTCATCCATTTGACCGTCGCGTTTATTTCTTTTATTCAAAATTTAGATTTGATATCCTCTTGACTCGACATTTCGAGGATACTCCTGGCTTGTTTCCTTTCAAAAATATGTCGCTTTAAGTATAAGAAAAATATTAAATTTGTGCAAGTGCTCGAGGGTCGGTTTTTTAAAACCATGTTTTCAGTCATCAATAGAATCTCGTTGCGAGTCGCAATAGTTTCAAACTCATTTTTCGAATGATCTTTAGAAATTGGCTTTGCGTGAGACGAACAAGCGATTGCAGTTTATTTTTACAAATTTGCTTATTTTTAATGATGTCTCCTGGCTTACTTTTTGAATATACCTTCTTCTCTTTAGAATGCTTTGAAACTTCTAATTTCCTTTTAGTAAAACAACCACCCAACTCTTAATAATTTATCTCGGTTTCTCTTGAATTATTATTATAATATAAATTACAAGTCCCTGGAAGTTTATTAAAGATTTTTTGTTTGCGGAAAGTTGTGACGTTATGTACTACCCCATAAATCCATCCTAGTGTTAGTTAGTGCTAGTGTAACCTGAGTGTTTGTGCAAACTTACGATGATGTGTCTGAAGCTTCAAGTGGTGAAGCTGAAAAAATTAGAAGTGAGTTTTCACACCCACTTAAACGCAAAGACGTAGTAGGTACTTTAAATGTCAACTCATTAGGCTTTTCTGAAAAAATAAACCTTTTACAACTAAAATAATTTTAATTGGATATTCTAAGTTTAAACAAATCGATTATTCCGTTTTTTTTTCACTTGGAATTTAATCGGTTGAACTAAGTCCGATAATAAACTTCGAAGTGTTTGTTCAGAGTTTGGATCGGGTCGATCGACTGGGACTTGGTGTATTTTAGAAGGACGCTAAATTATCTTATCCACACGTACGACGACGTACCAAAAATTTTCTCGTAAATATTGAATGGAACTGTCCATGTCAGTGTCTGCGATTTATAAAAATCGCTTTAGAAAATTTTTATCTTCTACTACACTATACTGAATATTAGGTAGTTAGTTATCAAAATCTTGGGCTCAGATGGAAATTTTCTAAACAAAATTTTAAAGAGGAACTGGAACATAACCTCACAAATTTTAATCTTAGAAAGTTTTCTCATAGTACAGAAACGCCTTTATTAACAATAATGTGTATCACTTTTTTAAATTTTTGTGCGTTAAAAGGCGTTAAAAACTCATTTTGCTATAACCAAGCTTAAATTAAAAATGTCAGTTCCATCACCAAGCAAAAACTTTTTAATTAAAACGATACTTTTTAAATATTAATGGAATAGAAAAGTGATGAAAACAAAAAAAAATGGATTTGCGACGCACAATTTCTCTTCTCACTTTTTAAAATCGCGGGCGCTTAATTTAATTTCTTTCGTTTGGTTAAATGTTAAATGTTAAATTGTTTTGAACTAAACAAACTTTTATTAATCTGATATACCTACACCCTACATTCAAAGTCATTTCTCTTAAATAATTATTTTTAAGACTCTTACAAAAGAGCTTCTTGAGTATGGAAGGAAAGTGGGTTTTCATTTGACGACCTACAAAAGGAAAGTTTTTTAATTCCACTTTTTGTGTAGCATAGAAAATAATAATGACAATGACCAAATTGGCTTTTAGCAACAATATCAGAGTTCAAGTTTTCAAACAGAACGCCCTGTATAGTTTTTGTTAGACGGCTCTTCCTTAAATTATTTTTCCGTGTAAACGCTTACAGCAAATATTTATTTTTACTATAAACTAGTGCTCAACAGCTTCCAATGATTTTTCTTAGAGGGAATTTGGGGATATTTTCATTTAGGGGTGGCGGTGATAACCGGATGAAATCAGAACATACCAGTAAGGGAGATTTTTAACTAATTCGAGCTCCAGTTTGATAGTCTGATATCATTTTGCCAACTAGATCCATACTTTCGAGAGTAGACCCAAAAATCGGCCCTCAAGGTCCTTGTTCATCATCTACGCTCTACGGCAAAATTACTTCTCATGAAACGCTCAACTCAATTTTTAAGGTCACTTTATGAGGTGAGTTGGCCACCAAGTGTAATAAACACATCGTCGTGAATCTATAATTGCCTCTTAACGTTTTCCATACTTATCGATACTCCATCCGCTTGGGTCTAATTAATCCATTTGTTCAATTTCTGTTTTTAAAATACGATCACCCAACAATACTTTACTTTGAATAATTTTGCAGTGAGATTTTAAATAAGTCATTGTCACAGTAGACGAGCTTTGTCTAGTTTGTCTACTGTGACATTCCTCTTTATTCCCAAAGACAGATGACAAATGAAAAAACGATAACATAAGAATGACAGGGTGTAAATTTCAAGACTTTACTCATTCGTTCCGCGTACCCTTCTTTCTCAACCCTATTTTTCGTTTGGTCGCAGATTATTACGTAATAGTTAAAATAAGAAACACGACGTAAAGCTCTTTAGCTATGAGCTAAGTACAAGTTTGAAGTTTCCAACATTTAGAGTAATCTTTCAATACACTTTTTTACCCTACGACTTGGTTTACGCGTTACAGTAAAGATAAACGATTTTACAAGTACTCTAGAGAGACTCGACAACTCTTTTATTCGCTGACACACCAACAGTTCAAAATCTTCTGCAAATGATTGTGATTATGTATTTCAACGAGACGTCTCAGCAAAAGTTGAAGACGCTTTATACTGCTCTAACTTTTATTAAAGTGTAGATTTAGAAAATTTTATTTTGCGAAAATCTTTTAAATTATTATATTTGGGAAATGTGCTCCCACTATGAGTATTTGAATTTTGTAGCATAATTTCTACAAATATATGGAGTAAATAAGAAGTTTTTGAGGTTTGTATTCTGCAAGAAATGTTATGAATATTTATTACCCGCCGGAGAGAATATTTAAGCACGAAAATCTTGACTTTGACATGAGTTCATACATAATAAGACGGTTTGGATTTTAGATTTTGACCCAGACTGTAAAAACATTAGAAGCTTAAATAACTAGGTCGAAGTTTTAAGTTAAAATTACTTCTTTGAAATTTCAGTAAAAATAATTAACTGTTTCATAAAAAAGTAATGACTAAAATGCAAATAAAATAGTCATTAAAATTGCGATAGGTGTGGTATTAGTAGCCTTTTAATATTGAAATACAATTATTGGAAAGTAATCAATAGTAATAGTCACTAGCGGAAAATAAGACGCAAATCCAGAGGGAAAATATAGAAGTTTTTTTATTTATCGTTCTTTATGTATTTCGGGATACATAACCTAACCTAAACCGTACGTCTGGCGTAAAAAGCCTAGGATCTGTAGGAAATTTAATGTATTTTATTTTGGTATAGAAATACTTTTCTCCAAAAGTGCGCACTTTCGCAGTTCTAAGCGAAAAACTGAAAAAACAGCTTTTTGGCCGATTTTGGAATTTACGTCAAATTTTAACGCGCTCTAGCGTCTAAACCATTTGTCTGGAGAAAAAAACGTAAGAACCATAATTTATTGATTATTTAATGCAGTTTATTTTTCTATTGAACAACCTTTCTCCAAAACCGCGTAATTTCCCAGTTATAAGCGAAAAACTAAAGCAATAGCTTTTTGGCGGATTTTGGAATTTTCGTCAAATTTTAACGCGCTTTAGCGCCTCAACCGTTCGTCTGAGGAAAAAACTTAGGAACTCTAATTTATTGCAAATTTGGCATAGCTCATTTTTGTATAGAAGTAATTTTCTTCCAATGAGCGTAGTCTCCGAGTTATAAGCGAAAAACTATTTAAAAAACAGTTCTTTGGCTGATTTTGTAATTAACGTCAACCTTTAACACACTTTAGACTCTATACCAGGGGTAGGCAACCTATCTGTACTGACGGGCACATTTTAGAATTTTGAAGTCACGGCGGATGTGGGAGGGGGGGAGAGCAAAAAATTCGAGAAAATAGCGACGTAGGCGCAAATTTTTTATTGTTCAAGGTCAAACAACATAAAATAAAGTTCAGAAATTTTAGAAGCATTGATAGTGTCTCCAAAGAAGGTGTTTACAACTAAATATCTAGGGACTCACTGTACTCGGCAAAATGCAACAGGCAATTAAAATTTTCATTTTTCTAAGATTTTCTCACTTTTGTTAAAACAGTCTTAATCATTGTATCCTACCTTATTTTATTGTAAATATTTTTGTAAAACCCCTACTCTAGTCCGTAGTTCTATAAAGCCCTTAGTGGTACGGGTGGAAACATGGGTGGATAAGAGGTGTAAAAATGTATTGCGTATTATCGCCGTTACTATAATTCTGTAAAATGTAGATTGTGTGCTTAACAAGGTTTTTGCAGTATTAACATAATCTATTTGGCCAGGTTAAAGGCGGGCACTTTCAAAAAGTCTGACGGGCACCAGGTTGTCGGTCCCTGCTCTAGACCTCAACCGTTTGTCTAAAAAAAAAACTTAAAAACTATAATTTATTTAAAATTTGATGTAGATTATTTTTGTCTAGAAATGCTCTTCTCCAAAGTTTGTAGTTTCCGAGTTCTAAGGGAAAAACTATTTTTAAACAGTTTTTTGGCTGATTTTGGAATTTTGGTCAAACTTTAAAGCGCTCTAGCTGATCTCGGAGTTAGAGTTAACTCCATGATCAACCTAAATCAACAATTAATTCTGAGTTAAATTGAAATCTATTTGACTCGAGAAAATTGGTGGGTTAACCTTGGGCCAAATGTCTACGAGCTAACCTAATCTAATCCACGCTAAGATCTAACCTTATATTCAGATCGTGGAGTTAACTCTGACTGCGAGATTATCTCGTTTATAAATACTACTGGGCATACGCCGCTCATCTGAGGCAAAACAAACATAATTGTTATAAAACTGTATTTAGTGTTTTTTTAATCGAAGTGCTTTTCTCAAAAAGTGTGTACTTTTCAAATTATAAGCGAGAAACTGAAAAAAGTGCATTTTTCGCAGTTTTCTCAGAACGCATCACTTTAAGAGGTAGTTGAAATTCGGTTCAGAACTATACCAAAATTCATAAATAACGATAGAGGAAAAAACTTCTATATTTTTTCTAATGATCGTTATCTTGAAACTAGGGCTCTTTTTATTCATTTGAGAAAAAATGAATTTAAAGCAAGCATTTCTAACGAATTTTCTTTGCCGCTTTTTTGTAATTGAAATGAGAAGAAAATTATATTCTAAGGCCACCTTCCCTTCTATAAGTTGAAAAAATGCGAAAACGTGCAAATGAAAACAAAAATAAAATTGATACACTTTAATTAATTTTTTTAAAGAGATTTTTAGATAATTTGACAATGAAACTATTAAATTTTCTTTTATTTATGCAACTAATTGAGTAGCTGGCGTATTTGCATTTTCATCTTAATTACAAATTTATACGCAGAGTTTTTAAAAAAGACGGAAAAAAGTTTTTAATAACCGACTAGGTCATTCTGACTTAAAAATTTTTTTTTATAAGAGCCCAAAACGGATTTTCATCTAACTTATCACCTGTCACAGGACTTAATTCGACTTACTCTCCCGACTCAACTAGGCTGTTACCTGAGCGGTTTTTAAAAATTAGAAAATGTAGATGATTTCTAAGCTTTCCACACTCTAAGCTCCTGGTAGCTACTGGTCCAAATAATATGAAACGACGCGTAAATTTCATGCCATTGTTCATTCATATAAACTTTTCTTAATAATTAATTGTTTCGGTGTGTTAGCTGTTAGCTCGTTTTCGAAGTTTGCGTCGATTCTCAAGCTGTAGAAGTTTCAATGTGCCAACGCCATTCGGAACGCACGAAATTTGTCATCTTCAATTTCCAATCTAAAATTAGTCATTCAAATAGGAAACGTGCGGGAATTTTCTCTATACCTCACTACTATAGCTATTAATTTAACTGTACGCAAATACAAAACTACTTAGGAGAAAGCTTTGTTGGCACCTTGCACAAAAGCCATCTTTCTAAAGTTGGAATAGCATCTCTAAATTTATTACTGTAAGTCGAACGTGAACATCTTGGAATAATAAAAAAATTGCCAAGTGCTCATTTTAGTTTTAAACCAACTATGGTTGTTCGTTATATTTCATCCTAACAAAGAGAGGGGTAACTATAGAAATAAGCTTTTAGGTACTGAAATATGTGGTAATCAATGAAGTTAAGTTTACGTAATATAGGTTGAGTACCTGAGCTTAACTTTTGTTCTTGTGAATACCCTACACGAGCTCTCGAAACAAAAACTCTTTAATCTTAACAAATGATGGACGTAAAAAATAGGCACTTCAATTTTAGCTACGGAGGTTAGTAATTTTATGATAATAAGTTTCAACTTTTTGCAGTAAAAGTTGTAAACTTAAAATTATCGAGTGCCTTTCGCTTTATTGTAAAAGTTGAAATGCGATTGCTTAAACATTGAATCGAAACATTTCTCATTCTATTCTAAAGTACATACTGACGCTTTGGGGGGAAAATACATAAATTTTCACTATATTCAATAGCTTTTGGTTTTAGTATAACGCCGAATTAGAACAACAACAGGTTTTCAATTTAAGCTTTAAAGCCCGTTACTTAGTAAATGATAAAAAGAACGACTTTCATTAAAAAGAGTTTCATTAAAAAACCCTACACACGTTCCTTTAATTGCGTTATTTTTTGTGTAGGTATTTCTTATACCCTTATCATTTTTTTCTTCCGGAATAGAAAAGCTAAGGCTTTAATTATATTGACTAGAGACTAGGGGAAAAATACATTTTTTTAGTTTTAAAGTGCAGGGTCTATAATTTATTGAATATAAAAGGTTATTGGGTGATGCGACTAGAAAATTTTTTCTGAACCGTTCCAATTTATTGGAAATGGAAATGTCAAACTTTTGGCCAAGTGTGTTACTACTGGAAACGCAAAAATAGAAATTGCAGTAGTTCTGCTTAATGTTAGATCGCTTTAAATGTGCCTACAATTAAATTAGCATTTTAGGTCAAACTTATTTCCATTTAGCTAAAATTTTGTACATATGCAGCAGTTTGTGCTTTGTAACTTTGCCATTTTCACATGTGCTGTTAAAACAAAGTGAAAGTCGTAAAAATTTTGCATAAGATGTGATTTTCATACAAAACTTTTACGTAACTTGGAAATTGTCAAGTTAAACAGAAGTTAATAATTTGTTATTAATCATTACTCGAAAAAGCATAGTGTACGAATGAAAAAGTTTGAAGTTACAGTTTTTTTTTAAAATAAAGTCTCAAGTAGAGAGGGATCAAGAAGAAGAATAAAATTTAAATTGTACTTGCCCTATCCTGTTAATTTTTTTTCAAAATAATCCCCTGAAAGTCTTTTTATTGTTAATTTAGCTCGGTTCTCGTTTCCAAATCTGCATATCATGCAAAAATCCAGCACTTTGAGGGCCAGCTATTGGATGACCACCACATTTAAACTATCAAAAATATACTCGGGTAGAGTAGGGCCGTGCAGACCTGGTTTGTAGAAAAATCTACAAACTAAGTCTCTGTCCAGTCACTAGGGGAAAATAAGAGGCAAAATTCAGGAAAACCAATCTAGAAAGATTATCGTTCTTTACGTATTTTTGGATGCTGAATCAAAATTTAAACTTTATCACCTCGTAAAACTGTTGCGAAAATAGCAAAAAATTGCGAAAAAATGTGTCTTTTTTAGTTTGGCGATTATAACTCAAAAACTGCGCATTTTTTAGAAAAATATCTTTATATAAAATAAACACAGTTAAATTCTAAACAAATTACGTTTATTGAGTTTTTTCTTCAGACTTACTGTTTAGGCGCTAGAGCACGTTCAAGTTAAAATTCCAAAATTGGCCAAAAAGCGTTTTTTTAGTTTGAAGCTTATAACTTGAAAACTATGGAGTTTTTGAGAAAAGTATGTTTATGTAAAAATTAACGTAAGTAAATTTCAAACAAATTATGTTTCTTGAGTTTTTTCCTCAGACAAACGGCTTAGGTGCTAAAGCGCGTTAAAGTTTGACAAAAATTTCAAAGTTGGCCAAAAAGCTGTATTTTTCGTTTGACGCTTATAACTTGAAAACTACGGATTTTTGAGAATAGTATTTTTATGCAAAAATAAATGTTAGTAAATATCAAACAAATTATGTTTTATAGTATTTTCCTCAGACGAACGGTTTAGGCGCTAGAGTACGATAAAGTTTGGCAAATATTCCAAAATTGGCCAAAAAACTGTTTTTTAGTTTGAAGCTTATAACTTGAAAACTATGGAGTTTTTGAGAAAAGTATGTTTATGTAAAAATTAACGTAAGTAAATTTCAAACAAATTATGTTTCTTGAGTTTTTTCCTCAGACAAACGGCTTAGGTGCTAAAGCGCGTTAAAGTTTGACAAAAATTTCAAAGTTGGCCAAAAAGCTGTATTTTTCGTTTGACGCTTATAACTTGAAAACTACGGATTTTTGAGAATAGTATTTTTATGCAAAAACAAATGTTAGTAAATATCAAACAAATTATGTTTTATAGTATTTTCCTCAGACGAACGGTTTAGGCGCTAGAGTACGATAAAGTTCGGCAAATATTCCAAAATTGGCCAAAAAACTGTTTTTTAGTTTGAAGCTTATAACTTGAAAACTATGGAGTTTTTGAGAAAAGTATGTTTATGTAAAAATTAACGTAAGTAAATTTCAAACAAATTATGTTTCTTGAGTTTTTTCTTCAGACAAACGGCTTAGGCGCTAAAGCGCGTTAAAGTTTGACAAAAATTCCAAAGTTGGCCAAAAAGCTGTATTTTTCGTTTGACGCTTATAACTTGAAAACTACGGATTTTTGAGAATAGTATTTTTATGCAAAAATAAATGTTAGTAAATATCAAACAAATTATGTTTTATAGTATTTTCCTCAGACGAACGGTTTAGGCGCTAGAGCACGTTCAAGTTTGACAAAAATTCCAAAATTGGCCAAAAAACTGTTTTTTAGTTTGAAGCTTATAACTTGAAAACTATCGAGTTTTTGAGAAAAGTATGTTTATGTAAAAATTAACGTAAGTAAATTTCAAACAAATTATGTTTTTTGAGTTTTTTCTTCAGACAAACGGCTTAGGCGCTAAAGCGCGTTAAAGTTTGACAAAAATTCCAAAGTTGGCCAAAAAGCTGTATTTTTCGTTTGACGCTTATAACTTGAAAACTACGGATTTTTGAGAATAGTATTTTTATGCAAAAATAAATGTTTGTAAATATCAAACAAATTATGTTTTATAGTATTTTCCTCAGACGAACGGTTTAGGCGCTAGAGTACGATAAAGTTTGGCAAAAATTCCAAAATTGGCCAAAAAGCTGTTTTTTTAGTTTGCCGCTTATAACTTTAAAACCACGGATTTTATGAGAAAAGTGTATCAATGCAATAATTAAAGTAAGTAAATTTGACACAACTTATGTCTCTTGAGTTTTTTCCTCAGGCAAACGGTTTAGGCGCTAGAGCACGTTCAAATTTGATAAAAATTCCGAAATTGGCCAAAAAGTTGTTTTTTTCGTTAGACGCTTATAACTTGAAAACTACGGATTTTTTGAGATTTTCTATAAGTACAAAAATAAACGTTAGTAAATTTCTAACAAATTATATTGGTTTAGTATTTTTCTAAGACGAACGGTTTAGGCACTAACACATGTTAAAGTTTGACAAAAATTTCAAAATTGCACAAAAAGCTGTTTTTTTAGTTTTTCGCTTAAAACTTGAAAACTACACATTTTTGGAGATAAGTATTTCTGAAGAAAAATAAACTTAATTAAATGCTAAACAAATAACGTTTATTGAAATGTTTCTTCGGTCAATCGGTTTAGGCGCTAGAACGCGGTTAAAGTTTGACAAAGATTATAAAATTGGCCAAAAAGGTTTATGTTCCGGGTCTTGCTTATAACTTGAAAACCGCAAATTTTTTGAGAAAAGTGTTTCTATTCAAGCATAAACTAAATTAGGTGTAGTTTAAACAAATTGTGTGTCTTGGGTTTTTTTCTCAGAAAAACGATTTAGACACTATAGCGCGTTAAAGTTTGTCAAAAATATCAAAATTGGCCTAAAAGCTGTTTTTTTAGTTTTTCGATTAAAACTTGAAAACTACACATTTTTGGAGATAAGTATTTCTGAAGAAAAATAAACTTAATTAAATGCTAAACAAATAACGTTTATTGAGATGTTTCTTCGGTCAATCGGTTTAGGCGCTAGAACGCGGTTAATGTTTGACAAAGATTATAAAATTGGCCAAAAAGATGTATGTTCCGGGTCTTGCTTATAACTTGAAAACCGCAAATTTTTTGAGAAAAGTGTTTCTATTCAAGCATAAACTAAATTAGGTGTAGTTTAAACAAATTGTGTGTCTTTTTTCTCAGAAAAACGATTTAGACACTATAGCGCGTTAAAGTTTGCCAAAAATATCAAAATTGGCCTAAAAGCTGTGTTTTTAGTTTTTCGCTTATAACTTGAAAAGTACGCATTTTTTGTAAAGTAATTCTACAGAAAATATGCTACATCAAATTTTCAATAAATTAGGTTTCCTAAGTTCTTTTCTTCAGAGAAACGGTTTAGGCTCGAAAGCGTGTTAAAGTTTGAGAAAAGTTCCAAAATTGGTCAAAAAGCTGTTTTCTTAGTTTCTCGTGTACTTATAATTTCTCACCAATTTCTGGAGGTGAGAAGTTTAGCCTAGAATTGTCTGCAAAACATCTTCAATTGCACTGCTTCATCTCATATTTCTTGACAAGCGTAGAACTACAACATAAGTGGTATAATAATAATTGTGTTTCTATTCATATTCAGTAATGTGTAGTCACAAAATTGAATGCCAGCACAAAGCTGGAAATTCTGAGACACGCGATAAAACTGAATTGCTGAAACCTGAAACCAAGAGGCTAAACGGAGCCGTCATATTAGGTGCCTTTGTTGTTATATCATGCATTTTGCAGCTGTGGATTAATGTCGCTTTATGTTTTGTACTGACAAAAAAATTCTGTAACTAACGGTTTTCATACTAGACACTGTCAGAAAAGCTAAAATGGCACATTGTTTCTCTACATGTTGATTGTAACTCTATTTTTCTTCAAAATCCATTATAAAATGTCCATTGATCATTTTTTACCCTGACAAGACGATTTTAATGTAAGAAGCAATTATAGCAAGCATTAACTAGTCCATAGATTAAAACAAAAAATGTTATATCAAACCATGAAAAAGTTTTTAATGAGTGGGTGGAAATTTTATTTGTAGGAAAATATAATTAATTTTTTGAAGAACACATTTGTCTCGTTTTGCGCTCCTAATTAAATTTTTCCCATAGCAAATAAAATATTTCATGAGCTCTGTTTTAAAGGTCTTCTCAAACTGAATTACTCTTCTTAACAGGCTTTTGAAAAAGCAAAATGTCGTGAAGGTCGTTACATTAATAAAATATTATAAATTTATTTAAAACCTTGAAAGTGAGCCCCTACTCGTAAAGGGGCGCTCTCTGATGGTTCTTTAGGGAAATATTACGAAATACAATTACGCATAATTTCAGGATACTTTTAATAACATTCCACCGTTTCTGTAGACACCGTAGCCACACTCTGAATTTTTCTAAGCTTTCTCAATACTACGTAAATTGTCAACTTTATTTTAGGTTTCGGTATAGGTTTAGGTATAGGTATAGTTTTGCCCTAATTACAGGTTAGCCTGACTGAGGAGCTTAACAAGCTCCGCATATCACGGCCTACTGCGTGTTATAGTAATTACGTGGATGCTCGCCCATCTCAATTACTAGGCTTGTAAACTGGGAATTGCGCCCCGAAAAGTGCCGTGCACTACCCAATCGAAAGTTTCTACTGTCTTAAGAAAATTTCGCAAATAGTTTACAAGGCGGTCTCGTAAAAAACGTAGGAAAACGGAATCAAAACTTTTTGCAGGTACAAAAAGTGGGCAGCTATAAAGTAGAAACTTGAAGCATTTTCTAAAAGTTTTATTTCCCAAACAACTTATCTACGAAATTTTGTTAGAAACTGGTTTCGTTATAATATTTATGTAAACGATACTTTATAACGATTGTATATTTTTTCACGTATTTCGATAATTTTGTATTTCAAAACCTGAGCTTTTATAACGCATTGAGAAAACTCGCAGGTGATAAGTTCAAGTCTTCAGATATAACGTTTATATACTGCACTGTACTTTTATTTAAAATTTGTAATTTGGATCGTGCAAATGCTAATCTTAAAAGTAAATATAAAACAAAATTAGCGTTTAGTGTTCTTTGGCAATCAACATGTGCATGCTGTGATAAGCTATTTTGTTTAGCTTTAATTTGTAATTTGCCTTGTTTTATATTATATTTACAATTCCACGGCTGCCTTATATTTAAGTTTTTAATTTATTTAAATAGCCTTTACCGGATGGCTCTTTTTAGTACAAAAAAAGATTTATTTTGTGGATACTCAGTCACCAAATGACCTAGTGAGCTAAATGAGCAAGTTTGTTTGACTTACTTTTTAAATATGCATCTTCCGGAAGACGCAACTTTTTCCCACTAACTGAATACTCTCACTAATGATGCGGCCCTGAAAGCCTGTACACTGTACACTCTACATTTTGAATATTTAACAGAAGTTATCCTTAAAGAGGTAGCCTGAGTAAAAACAATTTTTTGATGCTTTTACCACGATTGTTTTTATTTTACCCCTACCCAACCTACCCTTTTTTTTAACCTTCGCATGGGTCACGACTGACCCAAAGTCGATACTTTTTTGAACAACTTCTATGATAATTTTGTTTATATAATTTCCTTCTAAAATACTAAACTACATAATATACTGCTGGAAAATAACGAACAATGTATAATTTTAGAGAAACGTTAATAAATATCACCAGAAATGAAAAAATCTGCAGAAATGAAACTATGAATATTAGATTTGAAACAAGCAAAAACTTTTACGAAGAGTAACATTTTTTGATTAAATCACTAATAAGCGAGATTAGATTGAAACCAAAATGTCCTTATTTCATCCGAAAACACAAAATAAAAAATGGGTCATGGATGACCCACTTTTGGTAACCAACGATTGTAATTTATTTTGGGATAGCGAAGGTTCAGAAATTGGGGAATCCGCCATATCTAGCCTCCTCGGCTTGAGATTGACTCATCAGGGAACGATGACCCTACCAACTAAACCCCTTTCTTCTCAATGTTTATCCTAGCAAAAGCATACTTAAACCTATTCCTATTTGGAGCTTTTACTATGTTAATTTGGATGTGCTCTTCTTCTCCCAAAGCGAGGTTTTGGCGAGTGTCCCACGGACCTCGCGTTCGTCTTTTGTTTCGTCTACATCCTTAATGTACATAGATTTCTGTATTGACTGGGTCTTATTTATTGTAATAATTGCTCCTCCCATTTTTTGAGCCAGACTATCCTTAAGTTGGGATCTGGCATTCTTATTGCCCACAACAGTTACCGAGATGCTTCCGTATTTAGTCTGTTTTATGTTTCCGCGCTTGCTCACTGCCTATCACACTTAGAGTGGGTTTATTCATCTCCAGGTAAAGTTCTGGATAGCACTATCTTTAAGATATCTGAAATAAGTATTATCAACGCAAATGTTTATCTAAGACATAAGTAAATTATCTTTCAGTTAAATAATATTTCGGACTTTACCTGAAGATGAATAAACCCACTCATAATAAAAGAGACTATTACAATTAATTTCATGGAATGGTGTTTCAGTTGTCACTCGATTTCATCTTTACCTTTGGACTTTACTATTTCACATTTAGTGCCTGCCTGTTGTAGACGGCACTCCCTAATTTTTCTGAGTTTTCATAATCTGTCCATTGAGGTGTTATGCTCACTAGTTTAGTAATACCCCAGTTTTTCAATTTTTCCGTCATGTTGAGAGTAGTTGCTAGCAGATCCTCTGCTTTTTCTTCTTCGGTGCCAATTCTAAGATCTAAGAAATTTTATCGCGCATCTTTCTAGAGTCGCCTCTCCCCCGTAGTCGTTAATTATGGCATTTCTATTTCTAATATAAATTACTTCTCCTGCTTGCAGAAGATCGACCCAACGCAACCTAACTTTTTTTGGAGAGAGGCAAGACCTTTTATATTAGGTACCACCACGTTAGTTCGATTGCAGTAGTAGTTGGGAATTTCCCTGAGAAGTTGGCTCTAGTATAGCTAATAAAAAACCGCTTTCATCACCTAATGGAAGAGAACATCCTGGAACCGCTTTTAAGACTGACATCGGTTATCGAACAGATTGGGTGGAAATTTGTGCTATAGTAACCTGACCTCTACTTCGTTTTTTCGCTTTTTTTACTAACATCCTGCTGATGTATATTCCTACGTCTTCTTGAATATCTTTGAGTCATCCGTTTTCTTCATAGTGTTATTGTTTGGTTCCCTTACGCATCTCTTTCGCGCCTTTAGCGCCTTTTCTTTGGAGGTGCCAATTAGTGGGCCCGAATCTAACCTAACCTAACCTTTTTTTACTTTATAGGGGCTTGGGAAATCTTTTAAATATCCTCGCTACTCTCACTCTAATTGAGGTGAGTGTTGGATTCTGTAGGCCAGAGAGCCCTATCTCCTGACAACTAAAACCCTGTTTTCTGTTTGTCAATAAGTTATTAAGGAGCACTGATAACACCTAAGCGGCTTTCCATCAGTAGCTCCAGGCGATATAAAAACAGACGATAAATTGCTTGTCCCGTTTGCCGAATTTGCCTATCTTGGGACTCTTTCTTATTCATGACTTTTTAGGTTAGGTCTCAACCTAACCTAACCTAAACTAACCTAAAGTTACCTGACCAAATATAACGCATATCGGCTTTCTTGTACGCTGTCCCATTTAAAACTTCAAACTTTCAGATCTTAGGGACACCCTGTACAATTTATTAGTTAGACGTAGGCTTACAAACACAACTGCTGAAGCCGTTTTATAAAACGTACCTATTTTGTAAAATATTTTTATTTTATCTAGGTCAGGCACACGTGCGGGTTGTACGCGAATTTAACCTGTAGCTTTAAATTTACGAACTTGAAACCAATTTCTTCTCTAAACTGTCTTTTTGTAAAAAAAAACATTATTTGGATTGTTTTTCAATAACTGTCAAGGAGAGGTTTGGTGTTACTCAATCGAATGATTTCTGATTCCACTTTCGTGGACGGGTTTACTTCATTTTATTTTACATCCCTTAAAAATGTTATTCGTAAAATATTATTGACGCGCTGCATAAATACAGGGTGGGCTTTTGCAATCGCAGGTGTGCAGGTGCGAGAAAAACTTCTTATTAACGATACTATTTATTTAAGGTGACACAATGTTGCTTTTACAACTCAAAAGAATGGACTTACAAATTTCATTTGGCGTCTGGACCAACCGACACGTGAATAACGCGGAATAATTAAAAAAAAAAAGTTCTTGAAAGAGAAGGTGAAAACCCCAGAGGGTAGAATGAGGCCCTAGATCAGTGTGGGAGTTATGATGAGGTTTAATGCACCTTTAAAGTAATGTAAAGGAAATGGAGTTATTCTTGAACAAGGCCTACATACCTAATTTCATTATTTTATATTCGCCCTGGACACACTGTATATTTATATTAATTTATCATACCACTTTGAGCTTTTGTTAAAAATGTCTTTCAAAGTTACGTCGACCTGAATTTCTAAACGCAATTTCGAAACATATAAATGTAGAAAAATATTGAAACTTCAGTCGTAATAGAAATTGAGAAAAATCCAATACTGTTTATTAATAATACAGCCGAATATAACAACAGTTATTGATTGATATGGAAAGTTTGAACAGAATTATGAACGCCCTACATTTAGATTTTTATAAAAAAAAGGGTGGGTTGTCTTAAAAACTCCTTTATCGTGATTTATATGTAAGTTAACTCCTTTGGGAAATTTTGGGGATTATTGTGCGTATATGTTTGCTCGTAAACAGTTTACAATTTCAGATTTTAGGAGCCGTAATCGCATGAGCGATTTTCTTCACAAAAATTTCGCATTTCAGGTAGCCGGAAAAGAGGATTTGAAATTGAAAAAAAATTTTTTTGACGATTTCCCAATTCTCGATGGCTTAGACCTCAAATTAACTCGGCCATTAAGATAATTTAGCCCCAACAATAAACTTTCTTGGAGGAATTTTAGTTTTGATCCTCACTAATTATTTGAAATATGAAAGAGTCGTTACGTTTAATGGCTTCGCCAACTTTCTTGCAAACAACTCATTATCAAATTATTAATAAATTACTTAATTAAAAATTAAAGCATCAGCATTAAGTTACTTTTATTACGCGTAATTAAAAGTTGTCAGTTGCTCTTATCGATTTAACTAAATATTAATTAAAATCGTACACAACCGAGTGTTTTTAGTTAAGGACTCGACACTGTACACATTCAACTTCTGAAACAACATTATAAATTCATTTGCTTTCATGTGCAAACTAATTAGACTTCGTAACAGACTTGCTTCTAGTATCTAAATGAAATCGCATTAAGAGGTTAAGTTTTATTTACCTTTCCCATCTTTAATAGCCGGAGTTGTAAATTACAGAAAATTTGTTGGTAAATGGGTTATGTCGAATTCTGTCAACAACCTATGAATTCTAATTGCGATCATCACAAAATGATTTGAATTTTAACGTATCTACGTATCCGTGTACATTTGAAGTTTGATAAACGTTTTGTAATTTGTAATTATTTATCGTTGACTGATCAGTTCCTAAATTTAGTGTAATTACGTCTGTTAAATACTTGATTGCTACGTATTACGTCTCTTCTGATATCAAGCAATTAAGCAATTCCATCGAGCGTTGCGTAGAAAACAATCTTGGCACGATCATATTTGAAAACGGCCTTTGAGACAGCTTAACTCCTTCGATGGAATTATCGAGAATACGATCAGATCTACAAAGTACCCTTCTTGTTGGCTTTTATATTTATTCTTTCATAGTGTCGTAAATAAATACGTATTATACGTACAGAAAAAATTTTCTGCGCTACGACATTTTATTAATTGATTAATTCTATTTTTGCACTTGAAATAACAGCAACAATAATTGCTGGAGAGTCCCATATTAAATGGGTTAACGAAACAACTCTAGTTGAGGCACATGGATTCACGGGCCACTTTTTATCCCATTGGCTTGATTATAAGGTCCTCAGAAATCTTACAACTAGGGCTGCATCAATTCCGGTAACAGGATTCGAGATCTCTTTGGGGTAATTTCCGTGACAGGACGTCTGCATCTGCTTTGCCCCCTGATTTATTCGATCGCGAAGAGATAAATTCTTCTTCTGTTTACTTCAGAGTGAAAACCAGGTCAAGGGGAAACTCTTTGATTTTAATAATGTCAATTATTGTAAAATTCCGAACGCATCCAAATTCTCGTTTAGTGAAACTACGTAAACTAAGGTTCTGGAAGCCATTTCGAGATTGTAGGGGATCTCCTGACACGTATGGGATTGGAATTAACATGATTATACCTAATCTAAGGCGCATCTTAAATTTATGTATTGCCCAAGACATTTTCCTTCCCAATGGATGATGGCAGTTGTTGTGTCAATTCCCCCAAAAAACTAATCCGCAATCTATTAGCGATTTAAGAACCATTAATGTACTTTCTCTCCTGTCTAAGGTATTAGCACAACTCATGATCAGGCAACAACTTACATCTTATTTGAACGTACAGAATGTCATCCCTCATGTGCAGTTGGGATTTAGAAATGGTTTTAGTTGCCCTTCGGTGATGTTGTCACTGACTGACGATCTTTTTCGAGATAGGCGCCAATGAAATCTGACTGTGTTGGTTTTTTGAACTACTCTCGTGCTTTTGATGTCATTAATCATTATTTACTTCTTGCTATTCTACGTTACATCGGACTGAGCTCTATATCTGTAGCCTTTTTTCAGAACTATCTTTTGACGGTCTACTTTCGGACCTCCTACCCTGTGTTTCAGGAGCTCCTCGAGGATCTATTTTGGGCTCTATTTTATTCTCTAATTTATACGTTCAATTTGTACACGTCTACTAACCAGATTATCATTTTTATGCTGACAATACGCGGCCCCACCTTTCCTTTCCTCCTGATAACACGATTAATACGATCACTTCACTGAAGTTCGATTTTGCAAGCCGCTCGGCTTCTCTAATGGATATAATCTCGTCTTAAACCCTTCTAAATCGTCTGTTCTGCTTTTTCGTGATCGTTGTGCAAGACTAGCAGCGCTTTCTCTAATTCGTGTACATCGTGAAGGGGCTAACCAAACCCTTATCAGACGAGGATCGAAATCTTGGTGTTTTGTTAGATACGGAGCTGAGAGTCTCCATCACTTATCTGCTTAAGAATTCATATTCTGTTCTTAATATGTTTTACGCTAGTCTCTCCATACTCGATACCAGGCTCAGGTTGTGTGATGCCTTGGCTCTCCCCAGATTTAACTATTGTGATGTTTTGTATCATTCCCATCTTGACTTAGTTGACGTAGGCAGGGCCCAGCGCATCCAGAACTCGTGTCTTCGACTTATCTTCGGTCTAAGGAAGTACGATCGAATTTCTGACACTCTGGACGTGGTGGGGTAGCTTAACATGAGGCGATGTCGAGAGTTACACCCCGCTTGCTTTTTCTATAGGGTCTTAGCCCTCAAAGCTCCTAATTATCTGTACCACAAGATTACTTTTAGAACTGATGTCAATCATATTAACCGTAGGAGTAGAGGGCTATTAACCATTCTGAAACGCCATCCCACTTTCAGGAAATGATTTTTTTATAAAATCGCAAGTGTTTTAAATTCAATGCCGAACGGATTGTTGTGTCTCTCAGTCTCAATGTTTAGGAAGAGTCTCATCAGGGAGGTGGTCTCTTTGTAGTCGCTGGTAAGGGTGATGTGCCGACAGGTCGGTCTGCGTTAGTAATTTAAGATGTAATAATAGAGTTGATTTAATTTGTTTTTAATTATCGATTGTATTTTGGTTTTTATTCTCTATTATAGTCGTAGCGCCTATTTGGCAGTTATTTTTGTTTTGTTGGGCGACCGATGGAAGATCAGACAAACTAGAATAACTAAAGCATTGATATACATCATCAAAATATCACAAAATTCAAAAGTGGCGTATATTTTAAGGTTCCTTTACAAATTGTATCAATGCCCCCCAACTCCCCTCCGCCACTGCTTACTGGGTTGTATTACCCTAATTAACTTAAAGTTTCGTTGCTCTTTTCTAATCAAATTGAAACGTTTTACAAGCAACATTTATAGTTAATGAAATTAAATGGTTTAGTAGACAGTTTACCTTCGTTAAATTTAATTCAATTATTTTATTTCTAATTGGCTTCGTTCGATACATAGTTCGAATTAAAAATTTAAAATGCCACAACTAATTGATTACTAGTTACTAGTTATCAATAATTTAACTATTTGCGTTGAATTATTTTGTATGTGAATTTGGGATTTCACCCGTGACTCGTGACATGACACAATCGTGGTAGTAGGCGTGTGATAGGCAAATACGTTGAGCGACTTGTAAGTGAGGTTAAACAATTAATACCAGTTAATCTGGAAGCAATTAGAAAACAAGGTGTTAACTTCAATCTGTCTTAATAAATAAGATATTTAGGCAATCCTTCCCTCGTGTGAAGGCGAGACTATAGCGCCACTCACTAAATTAATTAATTTCTTTTGTTAGTTTAACTTTCGATTCTTATTGTATCGTTTCTTTACCGCATCTTTTCTTTTTCAGAATTTCCAAATTGTGGCCATGAATGTTGGAAGTAAAGTTTCGTAATTTTCAGTGATGGTAAGTGACTTTTATTCAAGTTGGTTAATTTTTTGGTACTTTCTTAACTAAACTCAAATTAGATTACTTTTTGTTGGAGAATTAATTTGGCGTCTTTCGGAAACATTTCCAACAATTGTCGGTTAAAATTACATTTTTTGTTACGTATTTTTGTCCCTTGTAATTAAATTATAAATATTCACAAAAATATTATACTGACAAAATAATACGATAAGCTTAAATTAATTTTATATTGTGCTCGATCGAATTTATGCAAAACACATTACCTCTCTTTAGTGGCCATTTTGAATTTAATAAAATTGAGTGATTGCGTATGTTAATTCGAAAATGATACGGATATAGCTATTAATAATTGGCGGCGTCAAATTTTACTATTTAATTTTAAAGTTTGGAACTAATAGGAAATAAATGTACTTCTCCTTTGCATGTTAAGATATTCAATTAAGTTTAGCATCGGTTGGTTCACTTAGTGGTTGGTAGTTTCATATAAAATTAAAGGGAAATTGGGGCGCAAAGTTGTCTAAAGATAACTTCAGTTACACGTCAGACAAACTAATTTGGGAAATTTTCACTGAAAAACTAAAGTGAAAGTTATGCCTTAACTATTGTTAATATTACTATTGTGTCAATTAAAAGATATTGAGATAAACCGAATCTATTGATAAATAATTGTAGGAATATACACTAATATATTTTCCCAAGTTTATTGGGTTTTAGTTAAATGAGCACCATTACGAAGAACTATACGAACTTACAAGGAAGAGACTTCAGTATCCCCCTCTGCGTTTTGTGCCGCTCTTACGCTCCTTTTTTGCATTTTGGAATTGTTTTTTACTCTCCTTATAGGGGTTCTTTTACTTTTTAGTGTCCTTTGCAGTAAATAAAGTTGTCGGGGTTTAAAATCAGTAATCGGAAGAAGACACAAGATTACGAAAGATTCTAAAGATGGGCGTGACCTATGAAGTCACAGAAAGTGGCAGAGGCGATCTCTCTTGCAATATAAACTCTAGAGTTTGGCAAACTCCAAATAAATACTAAATTCACTTCAGCCGAGATTTTTGTCACTCAAAATAAATTAAATCAAAAATTCAAGATCACAACACCGCGAATAATCCGCCAGAAACATTTTCGCTTTTAACCTGCCAATTCATACACCTATCGGGTAGCATTTACCTTATCATGAGCGCCGATGTTCACCAGTTCAGTCAGCTTCCTAAACTCATCCAAATTGGTGACCTTCTTCACATCCAGGTTGGTTCTTATAAATATTACACCATCATTACTTGTCCACACCTGGTTCCTTCCAAAAGTCTACGACGCTTGCTGAACCACCAGGAGCCTACTACTCGTGATATCCTCTCTAATTACTATGTTAGTACCCTTTAACCTTCTCTTCTCTAAATACTCTAGCCTTATCCTTATAGTTAACAAATTTCACAATCACAGGTTTGCTCTTACTATCCATCTTTTTGCCAGCTCGATGACATCGCTCGATTGATTCGGACTTAATTCTAATGTGTAGGTGATCGTTGATGATGCCAATCGTATAATTTTCTAATATTTTTACCCCCATTCTCCTCGATGCCGAATATTCTCAAGCAACTTCGCCTTGAATATTGCTCCAAATTATCACTTTTATTATCGATAGTATGCTTCTTCAATTCAATATTCACCTTATTTAAACGAATAACTTCAGCCTTCAGTTCTTGTATCTCTTCTGGACTACTCCTAATTACTTTCAGAATTACATCCTTGAGTATTAAATTAGTTTCAGTTGAAGATGACCTCAATGATCTGGACGTCACTTGTTTTTAAATTTTTGAATTATTAATTTGTGAAACATTTGTTTGGAGAGACTATCAAATGCTACTAAAATTCATCAACTTCATTTTAAGCCATGTGGTCTATTTCCTATTTCCAGGGGGTCTCTAAAAAGAATGACTAGATTTTGAGGTCGCGAACCAAAACGATTGAGAAACACTTGCTTTAAGGAGCAACTTAACATTAAAATCACGAATCTCAGAGTAGCTTTAGACCATCTTGTAACTATTTTGATGTAAACTGCTGGAACTATAATAATGATTGTTAGGATTACGAATGTTCTGGGACAGTTAGTAGTGGAGCTAGAATTTTTTTTAAATATGGGCACAAGGGCACAGAAAATAGTGGGGAAAGCACAAAAGAATTCTTTTTGCATTTTATATTAAATATAAGTAAGAAATGAAATAAAATAGAGTCGCAGGCAAAAATTTTTGATTGTTCAAGGTCGCCCATGCCTAAATGAAGTTCTCCAAAAAAGATGTTTCATAAAAACAAACTAGAAAAATTAAAAATTAAATTATGGTATTTTTCAGATAATCCAAAAATATTGTTGGAGAATTACGGGGCATTTTTTAACCCGGGGTTCTAAGCTTTAGTCTAATGGTGAATCCAGGTCTGCCAATTCTTATCTTAAACAAATCATAAAATTGATGTTTTTCAAATGAAAATAATAATTATTTTTCCTTTGCTTTGAAGCCTGGGCTTGCCTTAACTCTGGTGAATGGGACGCTTTAGCGCCCAATCACTGTTTGGCGGGGAATCAGACCACACACATCCTTAAAATCTTTTTCTTACCCTTTTTAGCTTTAATAATCCAAGTTAACCAGTTCTAGAGGCGCGGGGCTAGGGCAAAAGGAATATACTTTATGGACTTGACTGTATTGTTCACACACAACAATTGTTTCCAATTACTATTATTGACAACTTTAGCTTTTAACTGATGTTCTGTCTGTGACGAATTATCGACGGATCTACAATTGTTACAATTTTTCGCTCAGTCTCTAGCATGCCTTAATTTACTGAGGTAGAGTGGTAGTACCAGGAAAATGGACACCCACCACGTGACCCAAGCTACTACTTCTTAATACAGTACCATCACGACAAACGTGAATTAGCACGTTTTAATCTAATATCTGCAACTACGTAATAATTGGTATAGTCGAAATCAGGAGAGGTGTTCTATGACTCATTCCAAAAATCTACGTAACTTGAATCACGCTATCCTTGTTTATAAGTTTGTTTTTACTTTGTGGGAATGCAACAGAATATTTTAATACGTAATTTTTTAGGTCATCTTAGCGATGAGTCATAGGACACCTCTCCTGGTTTTGACTATAATAGCTCCACGACACTATAATTTACGTTTGTTTCTATTCAACTGTGGTACAGTACAAATCTATTTTGAAACTTAAGCTCTAGTCACTTGGTGGGTTTTTCTTTCCCTGGTACTACTCTACCTCGTCAACAACGATTACAGAAGGTATTGATATTAAGTTTCTGCTCTACTCGGTCCCCTGCTAAGCAGAAGTCCAAAAGACTAAAGAAGCATAAGTATTGTAGCTTGAGAACGACTTTTATTTTCGTATTTATACGCATAAACTAAGGAAAACCACGTAACGGCTCCTTAAGACCTGCAAGCCTGCCGTGAGTGCATGTTTCATAATTTCCATTTATTTTGCTGTTCTTACAGAGTTCCCTCATCCCTAACACGTGTAATTCTCTCTTAAGTCGTTATGATGTATGCGGTTAATTGCTAACATCATAGAAATCGATTTCAGTGATGTTTTTTCTTGGTTGCTTTTTAAATCTTTTACAATGAAGTAGAAATGAAGCTTTCGTTTACTCTTTTCTATATACTTAGTTTTATTAAAAATTCTCATGTTTAAAGCACTTATTTGAAACGGAATTGTAATACATTACATTCTTTTGAGTAATTTTTGTTATAAACATTTATATAAAATACAAAGAAAACAAACATTACTTCTAAGCATCCTTCAGTTTATAGTCCAATTCGAGAATTTAAGTAGTTTTGTATTAGTATGGCACGACAAAGTAGTAAGGGCCACGATTAAATGTTTGTTAACTAGTTAACTATTATTATACAGTATGTCGCAAAAGTGGCAAAACAGCTTACAAATTATCCAGAATTTTTAAAAATGTACTCACAATTCATATTATATTGTAGCTGGGGGTTCAGCACCACGAGTTGCTGTCTAGGAATTGCAAAATTACCAACTTTCCCGCTATGATTGTCTTTTATTTCAAAACTAAACCATGGCTTACCAATATACTATTACACTTTACATATTTTATTATTATTGTTGTGCCGTAATGCTTATACCTAAATTACGAGGCACTAACAAATAGTCTAGTGGATATTATGTGTCAATTACGATCAATACTGATTTATTTTGATGACTACAAAATGATTTCTAATTACAGTCATTTGTATTACTACCCTTACCATAATGTCATTGTGTAAACATGCTAGTTTACTAATTAATACTTTATTCAACACACATCAATTGCCACGCTTGTTTCATTCTATTTTTGTGTTTGCTATCAAATTTGTTATTCACAATGTGTTCTATATCATCGAAATTGGATTCTATCAAAAAAGTTATTACATATTTATGGAGCATAGTTTCTTCACTACAATGACTCGTCCATACTTTGCAGTTAATTTTTTATGAGGACCTTTAAAGGTCGGTTATCTTCTAGATATTGCGTTCGTTGTCAAAGGGATCAAAATTTTTAATGTATAATCGACACTAAAGATCACTCTCCACACTGTTTCTCAAAAGCTCCAGTTTTCTCTTTTAGTAATCTCAAAAAAATAAACATTTGCATCACTTTTAACATAACCGATTAAATTGTTCGTCAGTAAGCTCCCCCATTAAAAAAGCTACACACTTCGTGTCTCACCTAAAACTTCCAGGGTAGTAGGTACGTTGTTTGTAACTCGTAAAAAGTTTAATTAGAGAGCCGTTTAATTGCTAGGCCATCAGTCAATGAATTATTACATACTACCTACCTAATTTTAAAAGTTAACCAAGCCAATTAAAAAGATGCTCGTGTACTAATTAAATAATTTTGCAGAGAGGGATAATAATGAACAATTACGATTAAATATTCTAAAATTGTAGGTTAGATTGGATTAATTAGTTTAATTGAAGTTATTTTAATTAGGGGGATTAAAAAGCAGATTAAAGTATACTATTGAAATAAGTTGTTTTTATTAGAAAAGATAAAATTTGAAAAAGTTTTAAGAGTCGAGTAATAAAAGGATTTTACACCATTAAAATTATTTAATTGCAACTAACGAACTAAGAGATGAAGAAGCTTAAAGTGTAATTGCTATAAATGGTAGACAACTCAATAGCTGTTTGATAAACTCACTTTTTCAAATTAAAAAAAAGAGGAAAGAAATCTGAGTGATGCTAACTAATAAGCCGTCTACTCCTTTTTTTCTATAAACCCCTAATGGCTAATGAAATTTAAGCTTTCAAACTTTTTCAAACCCAACTCTAGTTTTCAATTAAGGTCGCTTTTTTTAAATATATTCTGATTTTATTATTGTTTATTGCAAGGTTGATGGAGGTAAGAGTTCGATTTTACATCTTCGCCTCCTTATTTTCGCATTTAATAGTATCCTTATCGTAGATTTCTACTTAAAGACATTGAATAAAATTTTATTATTCACCCACCGAAGCCAACTGTTGTTTTGCACAATGTAAGAAAACTTTATTTTAGGAGTCAATACATTAAAGAAACGTTTTTTAAATGTAAAGGAGAGGGTCTTAGAAGAGGTATACCAAATTAATTACAAGTCTTTTCAATTGCCTTTTAAAATGAGACTCGCTTTTTATTAGTATTTCGATTAATTCAATTAACGGGTTGCTCATAATTTTAGTAATTCAATAGGTATTGAACAACTTATCTCTCATCGGCTTTTATAAATATTTAATAGGGCCTCTATAAATTTTCTGCTTACGTTAAGGCCACATGACGCTTTTCTAAGGTTTGTTTCTAAATTTAGAAATAAATTTTGTAAGAAATTCCGTACAGCAGCGTCTACCTATACATTATACATAGGTAGGTACACTGTGTTCATTTGAAAACTTCCCACCTGGAATAACTTGAAATCTAATTGATGCACGCTTTTAAGAAAAACACGCCGATTTAGATGCGGAAGGACAACTCTAAAGCTACCGTTGATTAATTTTTATGTTGCACCTTTTCACCCCCAGCAACCCCTACTCGGAAATCTCTAATGGTAACTCCGAATGTGTGATTGTATGATACATTATTTTAAAGGACATCAAAAATCTAATTTTTCCACGAAAATAAAGCCAAAATCTTCTTCTCTCGCCAATTCATTTCTCTGGAAAGTTTTCATCGAGCCACTCTCTGACATCAACAGTATAATATGGAGAAGCTCCATCTGGTTGAAAATGTAAATTAAGCTCGTTAACCCTTAGCTGCCGACATGGAGCAAATTGACTCCGTTTTTCACTTTAGTAGTATTTAAAACAGGGTTTCTTTTGCCCTATTTATATTAGCCTTTGGGTACCTTTAAGTTGAACCTTTATCTATATTATCAAAGTATTTTTAATGTTGTTTTTGCGTTCGTTGAGAATATATTAAATTTCAAACTGTTTCCGCCGCGTTCTGGAGTCACGTTTATTTATATTATTGTGTATTTATAAAATAATTAGTTGCATTTTTCTGCTTGTTCAACGATTTTTGTACTCGAAATTTGTCATATTCCCAAGTTTTAAAGCCATAATAAAGAAAAAAATGAAAAAAAAATTAAAAATGTCATCTCTAAATTTTTACTTAGTTTTAGAACGTCTTTATCTTTGTATTCAATTTTCATGTTTATGCTTTTGTTTTGATGAAATTAAAAAAAAAAAATTTCTCTCCTGGTTCAGTCCTTATCGACAAACCGTAAAAAGTAAAATATTTTTGGTTGTAAGTGTAAGAAACACATTAAATTGCAACGGAGTCACTTTGACTCCATGTCTGTTCTAACGTAACTAAACTCCATGTCTGCAGCTAAGGGTTAAGTAGCAGTTTTCTTTTTCATCCAACGATTGTATGATGAGAGGGTATATTTGGGTTTCTGAAACATAGCGATATAGTTGTCTAGTCAGGCTTTCTTCTATGAAAATGGGTCCTATTATGTTGTTTCTTAAACTAATACCAGCCCATACGTTAATTTTCTGGGGATACTGAGTACGATCTTCTTCAAATACATCTGGATTTTCCTTATCCCAATATTTAAAATTGTGTTTCTTGACACGGTTAAAAAACCGGATTTAAGATTACTTTTCCGTTTTAAGTTGCCTAAAAGAGATTTACCTACTTTTATTTTTGGAGCTAAGAGTATAAATTCGTTTTTCAACTCTTCCATTAGTAATTTTACATAATTAAATTTTCTTGTCGTTCAAAAATAGACTCTGGTGTGAAATTTAATTTTTGCACTTTCTGAAACCTTTAAAAATCCCTGAAAAAGATCGGCTGCTCATTTCATATTCTTCCCTTATAACTAGGGGGGCTCTATTTCCAACATATTGAAGTGACGTACGTGCGAAAATTTGTGTTTCGTAACTTGGGCGTTTTGCATGATGTGCTCTTAAAACGAAGCGAAAGTCGTAAAAACTTTACATAAAATGTGATTTTAAATAAAACTGTTAGGATAACGACGTGGAAAATGATAATTGATAAATAATATACCTACTAACTTCATTATTATTCACCTGACGATGGGTATAGAAAAGCAACAAAGTATAAGGTGGGTACATTTGAAAGTATCGATTTTGTCAAAGAAATTCAAGAAACGTAAGATTGGGGTATCGTAAATTGTTGCTTCGAGAGCTAAGTTAACAACGTTATTTATTTTGTTATATTGTTAGTTTAAAAGTTACGAGACCTATAAGTTTATTTTAGTTATTCAATAAAAACTGTCGCCTATCGCTTTGAAGTAATACCCCAATAATGGAAACGTCCAACTTTTGAGTAAATAAAATAAAAAAATTTGCAAAAATTACTAAATGTCCATCTTTAAAGAGATATTCGAGAATGTACATCAGGACAGGACTCGACGCATTTCATGCCAAGTGCCAAGATTCATGTGACAGTATGCAATTATGAAGTTTCTTCTACTGGCATCAACGTGTGTGGGACTTACAACAGTCGGAAAAGGCAATCACGCAGAGCTTCATTCTGAGCTCCAAATCGAGAATTTTGAGTCATTGCTAGTTTTAGTTGGTAAACTTAATCTGTTGGCGTAACGTACCTATACCCGGCGCACGAAATGTCCCTGCATCACTTGACTTGCCGCATTCATCTGCATCAATAATCAGCCACTTGCAGTTAACAGTGCTCGCAGTTCGAGTGAAATACCTCGTTAGGCAAACGCTATTGAGTTCGAAATTGCAGCCAAAACTTAAGGCGATGTTCCATTCCGTTTTTCCCCCAGTGTCATCTTTAAAACAGTAGCTATTAGCGACTTTTCTACCAACACCCCCGACACTATTATAGATTTCTGTATAGGCCGCTAAGGGACCTAATGGCAAATAATTCGTGGATAATTAGAGCTTTTTCCATCAATTATTAGTCGCTTAAGCGCGAATTTAGTGTCCATAAAATTTAATTTAATTCACTAGATGAAGTTTCAGTTAATCACATTTAAGGGATAGTATCCGCCTTAGAAAAAAAATTAGAACTGTAAAGCGAAACTTTAGTTGCGGTTCCAATGACACCCTAGCAGTTTACTTATGGCAACTCAATTAGTTGTATAAAATGAGAAGGGACACGAAACGACGTAAGAAACAAGCGAACGTCGACCCTAAATTGAGCTTTTCACGGCCATTATAGAAAGCTCTTCAAAAAAATGTTACAAAATAGAATTTTATGTAGTTGCCCTGATTAGCATATTTATTCTATTATTTTCGACCCTTCAATCGTGATAATATCCAATCCAATATTATTATGTACTTACTACAGTGCAGTAGTAAAATTAAAAACTGGTATAAACAACCTTGCTAAGAACTTCACAACTAAAACTTTTCTTACGTTACCTAATGAATAATTTTGATGATGTTTGCTTTGAATAATAACATCATTAAAGTAGTTTTGGAATTTAATTAAAATATTTATGCAGCAGCGCCAAATGCGATTAAATTTTCTTGTTGTAAAGCCATTAGAAAATTTAAGCATCTCTTAAAACCATATAACTCTCGGAGAGCGAATCGATCGCATTTAAAATTAAAATCTTTCGGGTCGCGGACAAAAATCAAAATTAATATATTACAACGCGGAGAAATCAGTTTTTCTTAAAGAGATTGCTTTTTTTGTTTTGTTTGAGAAATGAAAAAAAATTCGATTACTGAAGTTTTTATTTTAAAATCAGGTTTGCTTATAATAAAACTTTTTCACTTTGCGCGTAGCTTACAAACTTTTAATATTAAGTGCATTATCAGGGAAAACTTGAAATTTTCTTTCCTCCGTTGAAAATTATTATTTTATGGACAAACTGTTGGGCTCTGATAAAAAGTTTTCTTTATTTTAAATACGTCACAAGCACCGGTTAAACTATAATTTAAGAAGAGATTAGTTCTTGCATTTATAAGCTTATCGAGAAGATTTCGAGTTTGCAAAAGTGTCATAGAGATTCTCGCTTTCCTGTTTCATTTGTACAATAATTCAAATAAGGGTACGTATTTCCTGGCCGACTTACTCTCTATACACAATGATAATAAGTAATAATTTATTGTTACAATGCACCATTTGGCACTGTCTAGAGCAGTGTTCCCCAAGGCGGAGTACGCATACCCCCTGATATACGGAATGGGTTCTGTGGGGGTATGCGCTATACCGGGCGCTGTGATTCTGTGCATTAACCCACATTATGGCCCAGACAACAGTGTCACACAAAAAATTTCAGTGTAATTATGTGTAAAATATTTACATAAGTATTAGAATTGGGCCCCTTTAGGCGAGGATTTACCATTAGGCTAAAGCCTAGAGCCACGGCTTAAAGGGGCCTCGTAACTATCCAACAATATTTATTGTTTGTCTTAAATAAATTCTTAATTTTCGTACCTTGATTTTGTGAAACTTTTTTTTGGAGACACTTTCAATCGCTACTAAAATTCCCGAACTTCATTTTAAGCCGTTTGACCTTGAACGATCATTTTTTAGATGTAATTTTTTTTGGCAAGGGGTACTCAGTCTTACGATATTTATAAAAGAGGTACACCAGACGTCAAAAGTTTGGGAACCACTGGTCTAGAGTTTAGAGATAGGGCATGAAGAAGTCATCTGCTCACCAACTTTCATATTTTTGCGATTCATCGTACACACTCTAGGGATTTTTAAGGGATATTTAACATTTATGAAAAATTGTAGATAAATACTACAAAAAATTATTAAGAAACAAGTGACGAAAGTCACCCGAATTAATTTTAGTGGAAACCGCCCACGACGCAATTTTCACCTAATCAACCTACCTACGGTTTCTCTCTCTCTCTCTCTCATTACTAGATAATTTTTGCAACGTGTCGTGAGAGTGCTATCTCAATATAAATTTGTATGACAACAGCAGCTTCTCCCACGCCTCGTTGATCGGCTTACAATTCGATTAATGGTTTGTTGGCGTCTGGTAGGGAAATTGAAACAAGGTCGGTTTTTTCAACTAAGCTTTTTTAAAAAAAATTAATTATCCAATCCGTCACCAAAAAATTTCGTCTCACTCGACGAATTTAAAACAAATTCAATTTTATATTAATTTAACTACATAGCAATTTAGTAATTGGCAATTGCGTTAAATTTTCATAAAAGTTTGCGTTCAGAATAGGCGTAAAAAGCATCTAAAATAATCGTTTTTTTATTAGTTTCAAATTTTTACATTTTTCAATACTACCAAAAGTGCTATAATTAGTGCACTATTTCAGATTATAAATTAAGTTTAGTTACAGGATTCGATAATAGCATATTTGAGAGTACCTTGCTTTAAATTGCAAAAGATTTTTGCGCTCTAATTGGGCGCAGGAAATTTTACAAATTAATAGTGTCCTATTTATGAAACAGTTTTAATTTCTATACATCGCAATACCGAAAGAGCTGTAATTTGGGCACTAGTTAACAGGAACTAATTTCAGTTACATGTCTTAATAATTGAACATTTACAATAGGCAAAGAAACATTTAAAAATAATTTTTGGATTTTAAAAATTTGAGAATTTCCCACTTTGCCATATTTAAGGTGCTGTAGTTACAATATAATTGACCCACAGAGGTGGAGATAATTTTACCAATAGTATTGAAAATTTGAATTATTTTTTGTAATTTTGACGTACTTAATAGGTATACTTTAGATTTTGCTTCGTTAAAATAGTTCTCTATCATATTTACTATACATTTTACTTCGATAAGAATTTTTGCACGTGCACGTGCTCCGATGGGATAAGATTTTAAAATGTTATTCAAATACTACTTAATAATAATCGAGTTACTATTAACTCGAATACTTGAGTCCTATAGTGCAGCGTTTCTCAACCTTTTTAGCTCGCAACCCCCAAATTCTAAGCATTATTTTCGGAAACCTCTCCGAAATTTTTGACTGTTGAAGGTCAAACGGCTTAAAATGACGTTCAGGAATTTTAGTAGCAATGGATAGTCTTTCCAAACCAATGTTTCATAAAATCAAAATTAGGAAAATCGACGTCCAGGTCATTGAGGTTCTCAACATAAACTCATTTAGTACTCACAATCAGCCAAATATATCTCTAGGGAAACGCTGCTTTAGTGTATCATTAAACATTGGTCGCATTCACCGGACGTAGCGCAAACTGTGAGCACAATTTATATATGTCAATTATCGGCTGTGTTATCTCGTTGGTATGTGTGGTTATGCTATTGTTGTTGTTGATTTCGCGTTTATTAATTACTACTCTTCAAAATATGCTACAACTCCGCTCCCAATATGTAGCGGAAATAAAGTATGCTCGAAAAAATGGCTACCGCTCCACAACATGTTACGAGAGTAGCGCTCGGTAGCGGTGTTGTCAGCGGACGAATTCGCAACAGTTGCACAACAGTTACGTCCGGTGAATGCGACCATTGTATCATTGCTTATGTGCTCAGTGTGTGCTCCCGTTTAGAACTATCTTTTGTCATTTGGGACATTCTGCAAAGAAGTTTTAAGTTCATTTTCCGCTACTTCATGAAGGTTAGATTTTTTTATTTATTACTCAATTTTAAGGGCTGCTCATTTCTTTCTAAAGGAATATAGAAGCAATGATGACATTATGCTATTTTTTCTACATTGAAAGTGACCTCAATAAATAGGTGGTTTCTGATGTTTTTCAAATATACAGGGTGTTATTTTTAATAATGTGAATGGGTCAACTTCGCTAGCGCATTTTACTGGTAAAACAATTGGGGTGCCAACTTTTGGCGGCATTTTGAAAAATCTTGACCCACATTATTTAGACGTGGCTATAAGTTAGTGCGCATTCACCCTAATCAAAAGAATAGGTGGACAGCGGTGGGGTATACCATGACTGTTTCGAACAGAAAATATTCAATTTATATCAAGTATTCACTTACTATTCTATCCTAAATTGCTCTGTCCGTGCACTACTCGCCACTTACCATCTTTCTACTTCCTAATTTAACAATTACCCCTAGTTGTAATGGGCCTTACGTCAGAACACGTAGCTCTCTGTCATTTTTACTAGTCGCAAGGCAAATTTTTAGGCGTAGGCACTCTAGAAATAATTGCCTAAATTGCTATGCTCCAAAATTAAAAAAAAATGAAAATTGTCTTAACTATAATTTGTCTAGTCGAGTTACAAAATTTATAAGGGGATTAAAGTCAATTTTAGTGTGTTATTTACACCTTTTAAAAGTTGTGTTGTAATTTACATTTAAGTTGCATGTTAAAACATAATTATTTAAAAGTTTTATTAAAGCGATAAATTAAAAATGCAATTAGTAGCGGTATGAACATCGCAATAAATTAACAAGTTGTGTTCTAACAATAAAAAATAGTGCTAAAACAGGGTTAACTTTAGATTATAGGCGATAGAATCACAGGAAGGGCGTTTTACCAGTTTTACAATAAAATGAAAATATTTAAGGAATTTTGATAATAAATTAAAATTACAAGTCACTACGAATAGAATTTACAAAAAAACTACCACTAAAAGGACGTGCAATCCATTCAAAATATTTTAATAAAAAAAGTTTCGGCTAAATGCTAAAGAGAAGAAATAATGTCCTTGCCTTTTTAACTCTGCAGCTTCTTTATTAATAAATTAAAACGCATTCTGAACGTTTTAATGAAAACTGTAAAAAGTTTAAGTTGAGACCGTGTTTTGGCTTCAAACTGTGACTCGAACATAATTTTCATTTACTTCTTTGCCAAACTTTTAACTGAATATTATTCGGTTATTGATCGCTCTTTAAAATCGTCTTAGAAAAATAATTTTGTACGTTAGTTGAAAGTGAGGAATAACTCCGTCTGTAGTCTGTAGCGTAAGTTTGTTATGTGTGGCTCAGCTTGAAAGAAGCTTATAGTGTGCAAACAATGCTTTTTTCAGAAGTTTGTGGCTACTTTTTGCTCGATATTCTGTATATTGTATAAAGATAAACCTTGGGAGGTGTTTACCTTTTCCAAACAGTACATAAATTCAGATTTCGTGAAAAGTTATTATGATTTATTTCTCTCAAGAGAGTTCTACAATTTGTTGTTGTGATTGTCACATGTAGATAAGAGCATGTTAAATCTAAACGTTGAAGTGTAATGAAAATCTACAGCTGCCCACCAACTAGCTCTTAAAATTGAGATTGACAAATGGCATGTTTATAAAATTGAAGGTTGCTTCTCTGTTGAAATGTAAAAATTTTATTCAAATAGCCCGAAAGACAGTTGTTGGGGTTAGTACCTACCTAATACAATAAAAAGATCAGACTCTGACCATCTTTTTTTGACATAAATAGTAAAATGTGATGCACTTGGGAGCGCCCAAAAACCTGTTGTTGTGTGCAAATCTAGGGCGAATTGATACAGGGTAGGGTGATCCGCTCGACTTAGACAAAGAGCAATTGCAGCAAGACGAAAACCAGGAAATCGGACATATTTCGGACACAAGGCTCTAACTCAAAAAACTTCCAATAAAAGTAAGTCGAGTCGACACACCTTGTGTAACAAGCTCGTACCAAAACTTTCTAATTTTTGACACTTTCTGTTTTTAAGGGGGAAACCCCGCTGTACAATTTGCGAATTTTCTTCTTCAAACCTTTCTTAATAAACAGTCAACCGACTACCGACCCTCGTCACGACAAACTCACAAACATTTTATGAAAGTCGATACTTTTAGATTTTGTACAAAGACCTTTTTGTATCAACTTCGTCGTCTTTATTATTTAAGAAAAAATTTAGACGAAGATATCCAGTTACTTGTTGGTAAAATAGAAAATTAATATTTTATCGACATCGCCTAACAAGCCCCGAAACTTAACGAAGCTAACGTAATCCTTTATCGTCTTATCATATTAGTTCCTGTCATCCCTTAAAAGAATTTCTGCTACTCGAAAGTAGGTTAAACATTGCGAAATAAATTTCTAGATAAATTGCTCGTGCCGACTTACCTTCGTAACTTCAATCAAAAGATTTCGAGTTTAATAAGGACTTTGAAATATTCAATTCGAACGCTTAATGAATTTGTACAAGACACAACGACTGACCTATCTACGTGTAGAAAATTACTCTGCTTCGTCGCGAGGCAATTCATTTTCTTTTAAATTGCTTGTGTCAATAAAGTGGAAAATTTAAAGTGCATTTTCTAGCACCTTTTAAGAAATGTTTTAAATAAATTACGTTGCAATTGCACGTACGGCTTCGAACAAGTACAAATTTTTATTTTAGCAAATTTTTTGGAAATTTTTTTTCTGTTTTTACAAGTGCCATTGAACCACTGGATTTCGTATTATTTTCTCGCAAATGCAAGATTAAAATTGACCAACGTCTAATTATTAATTAAAATATTCTAAACGGCAATTCAAGTACCCACTGGACCCTAGAGACAGACGGCTGTAGTCTGTTTTAACTACTACTAGTAAATAAAAACACCAGTCTTCTCTTGGGATACCCTGCGTAATAAATTTTTTAATGGGTTGTCTTGCAACACAAAAAGCAAATTTTCAACTTATCAGAGCCCCTAGACGAATGTTAGCTTTATCGGCGAAAAGTTTTCAGTTACGAAGTCCCAGTCTACTGTTTTAATCAATTTAAGCAAATAAACTATCGAATAATGCCTTTAGGTTTCTCAGTTTAGAGCTGCATTATCTTTACTGGCATCGAAAACGCTTTTATTATTAGTAGTTCAATTTCCACTACCAACGATCCGAGTAATTGGAAATTAAATATTCCAATCAATGAGTACTCGATAACTTTCAAACAAACAAAAACGGTAATTTCATTTCCTTTTGTATCGTCAGCGTTTTCGTTAAAAGGCTCAGTTGAAAATTGCTAGCTCAAATTAAAGTTGTGTTAGTACGTATGCTGGTATTTACGTACGTGCCTAAAATAATACCAATACCAATAGTTGAGGATGTATTGAAATGGTATTTAAATTTAAGTAATGGGCTATAAAGGATGGAGTTAACTTTAGGAAAGTCAAAAATCGTGATGAAGCGAGGGGAACGTTTAAGCGAAACATATTTGTCCGGGTATTACCGATAAAACGGTCGTGCAAATCTTTTTAAAAAATCATTTCTCCCCTACGCGAAACCTTCTTCGAAACAATAAAATTATAAAATATACAAGGCTTGTTAAACACAGGCCGTACATATTTTATAACTTCGTTTTCCATTTACAGTTACTATAGTATGCGAGCTAAAGCTATCTGAAAAGCACCACAAGACGGTTATTTAAAAAATTACCAACGATGATAATTGGAATGTAGATGTGTTTTCAAAAATCCTAAATATTTGCTTTATTGGTAGTTTCAAAAATTACTTGAAAATCCGGAATGTAGTTTAAATATTTAAGAATCCCGCTACAAACGAGCCGAAAGCTTTACATTAGAGGAATTTTTGTTGTTGGCGAGAAGTCGAGAGTTTTTGTGCTTCTTTTCCTCCTTGGGGATTAACGGTTTAATATTAATCTCGACAAAGTCAGATAAACTGGATCAAGTCTTAATGCGAATATTTCTCTATAAGAGCCCCATTAGAATCATTATCGTTGCGTGCATGGAATAATTTGCAATAAATAGGG
Source organism: Malthinus flaveolus (assembly GCA_950108345.1). Lineage (NCBI taxonomy): Eukaryota > Metazoa > Arthropoda > Insecta > Coleoptera > Cantharidae > Malthinus > Malthinus flaveolus. Next base: position 16,233,068 of record OX467285.1, on the reverse strand, counting down.
TAAGTCTCGATAGAGGCTTGTTGAATCTAAATAGAGTGGGTGAAAAGACTTTGCAACATACAGGGTACTTAGTTTAAGTAGTAAATTATTTTTTCTAAACTCATCTGTGTAACTTATCTATTTCAAAAAATATTAACGTGCTCCTGTTTAAAATTTACTTTTTTGGCCAAAGTCAGGGTGTATGGGAAAAGTTTTGGAACTGCGGAAATGCAGATGTTTTTTCAAAAAACAGCTACCGCGGCTCTAGAGCCGGTGGCAAGTCAGCCAACTTTGCATTATTGTAATTTATTATTTGCCCCTTAAACGTTAAACAATAGGCAACTTTTATTAAAATAGCAAATAACAATTTTTTTGCATTTCATTTATCTCTGCCGAAATTCCCCTTGTATATTTCTAAAAATATCAAAAGAACAAGTTATTTAGAGTTTTAAATCTTAAATCATGAAAAAGCCTTTTTTAAGCTGTCAACCAGTCAACCCACGTCTGGAACATACTCTCCTAGACATTTCATTAATTTTACAAAAAGAAACAGAAGTGTAAAATTATTATTTTATACTTATGCAACACGCAACACTTCACTAGAAAGCTCAATAAAATTGCTTCACTAAAGATTTTTATACAGAGTGGTGCTTGGTGCTTAAATACGTCCCGAAATATAACTTTTTAGCAAACCCAATTTCTGCATACATTTTATTCTTTGTGTTTTTTCCTATTTGGTTACTAACAAATAGGTGGAATCGTTTTAAATTGAAAATTTAACTTTTTAATTGACTACGAACGGTTTCCACGCGTTTAGCTCTTTTGAGTAAATTTACTGCGCTGCAGCCAAACTCGTACTGTCCTGAAATGGTTTATCGATACATTGAAAGGTACGTGTAGCTATACGATAATTACACCTTAATCGGATCTTACTTCACAAAAATTAACTGTAAAATGTAGAACTGTTAATTAGTTTCAGGTTACACGCAAGTAAGATTAGTGTAACAGTAGATTAAAACGATATAGGGCTTTAAAAGCAAGTCGTTATAATAGGCACGTCAAGAAGTTTTTTTATTTATTGTAACCTACAGCCATTAAGGCCAATAATCTGTTACATGATAATTACACATAACACTTGACAGTTGTAACATCGACTATGATTGCATTGAAAACGAGCAGCCAATCTGGGGATTCTTGGGATCTGGGGACACTAAAGTTAAATAAGACCAGGGTGTAAGGTTTAGTATACGCTTTTTTGATTTATGATTTTGTAAATAACAAGTAGGAAATTTAAGCAGCAGCTCAGAAGGCTCAAAAATTCAAACTGAAGGTAATACACCACCTTTTTTGAAAGATATTTTAAGAATTTTCTTTGAAACATCTCAACGGTCCCCGCGTAACAAAGAGATATCCGGCACCAAATCACTGATGAGAACCTTCTAACAAAGCACTCGTTTAATCGCACAATCGTAGATCGACCTGGAAACATCTTCGTGTTATGAAATAAGAACCTCCTCAATTTCAAAGACTGTTTGACAACCCTTTTAGCATGTAAGGATGTAAGTCAAATTTCAAGTGCGTATCTAAAGTCACACCCAGGTCGTCCACCTGGCTTGCAACAGTAAATCGCAAAAGTTGATTCTGTATGTGTAGTATATTTTACTAGCAATTTTCCTTATTATTCGTTACTGTGCATTTAACAATATTAAATAAGGGTTAATTTTCTAGGTCCAATTCGTACAAGTTATCAATGTCGGATTACAGAGCAGCACAACCGTCAATTAATTTTATTATCGTCCGCGAAAAATTCACGGTATGCTCCCTGTATCAGCTGCGGTAGATCATTTATAAATAATAAAAATAGTAAGGGCTCCAGGTTTACTCCTTGCGGGATACCTGAACGCACCTGATACTTTGACGAAACAAAGTTATAAGCTATAAGCGACGTACTTTCCGTTAGAAAAGAGCCCATCAGATGCAAGAATTCCTATGGCAAACCAAAGTCGTAGAACTTCTCAAGTAGAACGGGGTAGGAAACCTTATCAAAGGCCTTGGCGAAGTCGGTATAAATCACATCTATTTGAGTGTTATTGTATAGGACAGATGCAACATTGTGGGTAAAAAGCAACAAATTGGTAACCGTCGATGATCGCATCGGTCGCCATCTTCTTATTAGGTTAGCTCACCAGTGCAATGTCGTAACACATTTCATTAACTGAAGCACAGAGGAGATCTGTCGCGCGTCTGTATCTGTTCAGATTGATTTGCATTACTTTAATTGAGGGGAACGCTTTTACGTTTACTTGAGGTCCGGTGTGCGTGGCATTCCAGTTTGTGTTGGTTCTTACAGCTTTGTCTGGCATTTATGTAAAAAAGGCACCCGTGGTTCCTTCGCCACTTACTGCTCTGTTTGTGTGATAGCCACTGGGTTTGTGCCCGCAGCACTTGATTGCCTGCTGTATGCATTTTTTCTACCTTTCCTCATCTCGCTCACTAGTCTTCCCTTCTACATTCGTGGCACACGTTGTTGCAGTTACTGGCTATGTGTTACTAACTGGCTATAGTTACTGGTTTGGTTTTTGTAAATTTAGACAGTTCGTTACACTTCTCATCCAGCTCTAAGTGAAATCTGTTTGGCATGACTGACCTGACGTGACGCCTGTTCTCTTCAAAAGAGTCTCCGAATCTCCTGTCCCATGCACCCAAAGGAGAGAATAATTCTTCCTCATTTGAGGTTCGTTGCATCACGTTGTCGATATCCGAATCGCTTCTAGATCTGTTAAGAGGCGGTGTCCTGAAGGCTAGTATCCTGCTCTTTGTTTCTTCCAGTTACAGTTGAAAACCCTCCGGCCCGGTTGCCTATCAAAAGAGTTTCGCCTCTACTCTTTGTTTGATCAGAAATGTCGCCCCCCAACCCCAGAATCTAAGGGGCTCTCCGCGTCTTCAGCCTAGGAGGAGGATTCCCCGGCAAAGACCTCCCTGGGGTATAAAAATATTTTTGTTTGCCATTTCCATTATTTCATAAGGTTAGTTTGTTGTGGCATACGGTCCATACACGTCTATTAATTAGCAAGGGCCCAACATAATATAAGTCCAGGATGGCTAAGAACATTGCCTCTCCTCGATGCCATTCAGCCTTCGGCGTCATGCCAACCTTGGCCCGTTATCATGCTCGACACACTTCTTGAGTTTCCGAGATGTCCGCTGATAAGATAAGTTTAGGATGTTTTCAAATCGATTCATTGGGTTCAGTTTAACTCGAACTCGAAGGGACTCGAAGGGTCCCCGTCGATATTACTTTCTATTGATGACATGTACATTTGGAAAGCTAATTTAGTATAGCTCTTGATTTCATTCCTTAGCATTATGTAACGCTGCAAGATTAGTTGTGAACGTGCGTTTTCTCACGGTCTTCCTAATCCTGAATTTTTCTTCATTTTTTTGATTATACCAGTGAACCAAGGCGGGTACCGACGGGTCAGCGGCTTAGTCTTTGGCACAGTAGCATTGTACGACAGACGATAAAAACCGACCCCATCCACATTCAAATACCTATTCAGCAAATCCCAATCAGCATCCCTCAACATAAAGGAGAGATATGCAAAGTTTGCCTTCTTAAAATTGTAATTTAATATAATAGTAAAGTAAAACGGAATATATTTTTTAATTCTTTAAAATATAGAGGGTAGGTAGGTACTATCACATTTAAAATTGATTTTTTTAAAGTTTAATTTAATGTGTTTGGAAACCAAAAATGACACTTGTTTTCCAAACACTCTGTATGTTCTCCTAAGTGTTAAATTGCAACTTTACCAATATATGTACTATTTAAAAATATTTGGGACCTTAGATCTCACACTACTTTTATTTCCATAATATTTCTTTATGTCGACTACAACAAACGAGGCAGTGCTCGACTTTATCGCACCAATACGCCACCCCGTATATTTCGCTAATAAAATTTTCAATTCGTTTTGTAAGAACCTCAAAAATGTGTTTACCACCCACACACACATATATATTTTTCAAAGATATTTGTGTTATCTTTGCATTAAAAGTTTTATAAGCTACTCACGTAACTTCGTTTAATAAAAAATTCAGCTGTCAGTTTGTTTGAAGTACATTTTGTGTCTGAAATTGCATTCTAGAAGGATGTTTGGGTTACTAAAGTCAAATCGAAGCAAAATTACATTTTACTTACAAAAACCTGCCTTTGGATACGTGTTTTTATTTTCGGTCATTAATACCTAATTCCGTTTTTTGTCTCGAAAACTAAAGTATTATTTTTGTGTTTAGAAATAATTTCGAAATTTAATTTCTTTTCAATAAAAGAGTCCACCCTTTGGTAATTAATGTACCACCACAAGAATACACATAAACTAATTTCATGTTAATAGTATTATTGAAGTGACGTTTTTTGTAATACTTAGCAATTTTATACGATGACGGTTTACGTAAAGTTCCAGATTTCGATAAAATTGGAAAATATAAATTCAGAACTTGAAATTGAAATACATTTACTTTAGGTGCTACGTTATATGTATGAATGCCGTCAAATGGATTTTTCGGAATAGAAAGTTTTATTGATAGTTTTTCATTGCTTAACAATATTATTTTTCTTAGGAAGAAAATTTAACAATAATTAAAAAGAAGCTCCTAATTTACAATGATGCGTGGGCGTGCACAAGTAATTATTGCTCGTGGAGAATGCCCAAGGTTCAAAAAGTTTTTAAAACGTTAATAATCAGCGTATGTTACACTTGGTACAGCAGTTATAAAATTTGCGTTGGCAGCATCGCATCTAATCACTATTTGAATCCCAATTCCTAATCTACCAGCAGCTCTGTTAGCGCGTGTACAATTTCATCGCTCCATTTCATATCCACTCGTAGGTCATAGATTTACTTTGATGAACGATAAACACTAATTGTATCAAAAATCACAAAGGGCACCACTAATTACTGCCAGAACATGCTCGTTAATGAAATTTAGTATCTTCGTACCACCACTAAACGGAAAACCCTTTCGGCCGGTTTGTTTTAGTTTTAGAGGGAGTGCCTTCCTGTAGCTCGTGTCTCATTGTTGGGCGCCTTATTTTAATTTAATTATGTTTCCAAATGGCCTTTGTTATATTTTATGTTTTCTTAACTCTTTTCGTAAATATTGAATTCGATTAGAATTAGTGAACTAAATGAACATAATTGGTTAATTATACTTCGTAGGCTGTTGGACAAACTTGTAAAGGAATCTCAATCACATAACTGTTGTTGCGTTGGCCGTAACCTTTCTACCAATACCTTAAAATGGGGTTAAGCGTCGAGGAATAACTTTACCAAGGGTCAGGATAATATTAGAACATCGTTGAACAATAATTAGCACAATACACCTTCCCTTAAGGTACAGCACGTCCGAATTGCGAAGGTATCGTTTAAAGCGAAAGTTTATTGTTCGATAAAATTGAATGTCCAATCGAACATTGTGAAATAAATGTGATTGAAACGATCGAAAGGGAAAACGAAATACCCATTATTATAAATTTAAGTATTCAAAACGTTGCTACGAACTGAAAAATAATCGGATTTTGAATTATCCATTTACAAAAAAATATTGGAATTCGGAATATCGGTAATACATTTCAATTTTGCGCTTATGCCCAAAAAAAACTACAACGTTTCATGAAAAATGTAATAACCATAATACGAATTTCACGTAACAAAAGCATTTTTGTGTGTAAAGAATTATATTATACTTTTCCCTCGCTTCTTATTTGAACGAAACGAAAATGTCCCGTTGTTTTGCTTTTTTGACATTTCACTAGAAGTAATTTTCTACAAAAAACTAAAGGGCAGAAAACAACAACAAACTGTTTGTTGTGGGTGCAAAAATAGAAGTGCTCGCATCAACTCAATTTAAACGCAACAACAATCCTTTCGACTCACTTGAGCATCTCTTGCGATTTTCAGGTGACGTCTTTAACTTTTAATTAAGGGCGAAACCTTTCCTAGCTTAATTGAACGCGAAAAAAATCTATAAAGTTATCCTCGCGTGTGCTCTCTTACGAGATTGTGATAGATCTTAAAGTGGCGACATAATGTGACACGGTTCTAAAGTTATATTTTATCCTCAACTTTAAGTGATAGTAGGTAATATAAAAGCGATAAAACTGCCAAGTCTATTTCTCTGTGTACTAAGCACAAGAAAAACTTAGAAGATGAAAGTTACATTAAAGATCATCCCCATTTTTTATACGCCCTTTAAGATCTTAATAAGACGAAAGTCCGAGGATTAGTGATTTTTTCCATTAATTTAAACGTCTCATCGAGCATGACGCGCCAATAGGTGTATACCAGTGTCCCTGTATCGAACTTTAAGCCTAAATTAAGATTGTATCGGAGAAATCATTAATTTTAATGTAAACGTCGCAAATATTGTGGGTATGCGAGTCGGGTAATCTGTGTATAAGTCGGTCGACAGTAATTTAAAACGAGAAATAATAATTTATATCAAATTACGTCAGGGACGTTGACAATCCCAAAGCCCTTTAATTTAATGCAATTACTTTCCGTTCTTGGTTTCAACCTTGATGTAAGTTAATATAGCAGGAGACTGCGAAGTTGAAGGAAAATTCGCAAAAGTCGTTACAAATTTGTCACTAGAACTTCTTTAGAACTCTCAACCTCAACTTAACGCTAGAAAATTTGTTTTTAATTTAACCGTGTACTGGGGTGCACTTGAGCTTTTGAAATAGGAGTCGGACATTTTTCAATCAGCTATCTTTACTAATCTAGTTGCTCGTAGTTTTAAAAAGAAATACTCGGATAAACTACCCTCGTGTTACCTGTACCGAAACTGAGTTTTCTGTTAAAAAGTAAACCAAAAGAATTGTCCAACTGGTTGTTTGGGTAGATTTTCAGTTGGTTTTGCGTTCATTTTTATAATATCAGTGATCAGTCTTGCCAGTCCACTAAAATATTTCAGTCCTAAAAAGGCTTTTCTCCAGCTGCAAAGTTTCGAAACCACTGACCTATAGACCAGGGTCGATACCTTTGAAAATGGCAAAAAGTGAAAAGAAATTATAGTAGGATGAAACCCATTGGAAAAGGTAGAGAATATACCAAAAATGTAAGAAAAGATAAATTACGGGCGATCTGAGGTGGGGAAGGGGACGGGGGTGAGTTTTTAAGGGTAAAAAACGGTTTATCTCGATTTCCGGCAAAACTACAAGTCCTATGAAAAAAAGTTAAATCGCAAAGTTGTAGGTAATTAAAAGATCTACAACTTTTGTTTTTACACTTTTTTCACATAACCTCACAATTTATGTGAAAAACTCAAATAACCAAGTTTTTGCTTTTTTTTTGTATCTTGTGCAAAATTTTTTATTTTTTCACAAAATTTGGTGAAAACTTACCTTTTTATGTCCCAAACACACAGTAATTTTTTTGAATTAAAATATTCATTGTTTCACATTATTTTGACTTAATATCGAAAAAGCACCCCAATTTTCAATCAAAAATTCTCACGTCAAAATATCTGCTCTTTAAAAAAAGTAGGTGGGCTTTTTGTTCGTTGAAGTCTCTACTTTCTGTTGGTATAAAAAAATATATACATTACTATATGGTAAATGTTCTCAGAAAATGCAAATAAAGAAAAAACTCGAATCCGAAATTTTTTTTTAATCATTATGTACAATTTTGAGCTATTAGATAAAATTTACACTTTAATTACTCGAAAAACGTAAGATTTCATGTTACATTGATAAACAAAAAAATTACAAATCCATAAAACATAAAGATTGCCAAAAAAATGCGAAAATAGTTGTTCTAAATATTAAAAATAGGATTTAAAGGGGATTTCATCTAAAAAATGTGACTGCTGCAATTTTTTTCAGTAATAAGGTTGATTTATTAAATTCTAATTACTAAATTTATGCATAGAAAATCTCATAATACAGTGTGTCCCCCCCCCGGTTGACTTATAGTTATAGGTGTGATCGACCAAAAATTTTGGAATATTTTGGGATCCCGCTCTGCTTGGTCTGAAAAGTATTGCGAGCAGATTTTTGATTTAAAAAAATCAAGTTGGTCATGACAATTGAGAAAAAACAATTTTCTGTTTAGGTAAAGTGCTCTTTTGGTTATCGATATTACAAAATATTATTAGGAAAAGTTGTTCAGAATATGAAATTATGACTCGACGCATCATTTCAAAAACATTGGTTCACCTTGAGAATTTTTCTCCATTATCATAACCACCTTGATTTTTTGAAATCAAAAATCTTATCGGTAAACTTTTCAGATTAAGCAGGGCGGGATTCCAAAATATCAAAACGATATTCCCAAATTTTTAGTCGATCACACCTATTAGTCCGTTCTCAAATGTACATCCGTGGGATCCTAGATGAAGCAAGTGTGGCATTGATCTCAATCTCTTTGTTTGAACTTCGAGAAACATAATTTCGATGTTGGCACTCTCGAAAATTATGCGTTTGACTGCTGCGCGTGAAGAACAAAATGGCTAAAGTAAGAAACACTTTTTCCAATCTATCTGAGTAACCATTGGTGTTACGAAAAAAGTTTAATATACAAAATATTGCTACAACAATTATACACAAAAAAGGTTATTACCAATTTTTATGTAGGACTAACTGTTTTCTCTGAAAGCTTACAGCCCCCTTGTAATTGTACAAAACCAGGCTCCCGTCGGAACCTTGATGAAGCAAGTATGTTATTGATCTCAATTTCTTTGTTTGACGTCGAAGATACATAATTTTGATGTTGGCATTCTCAAAAATGATGCGTTTGAGGGCAGCACTCGAGAAAAAAATGGTCGATATCGCAAACACTATTTAATCTATCTAAATAGTTCTGATTTTTTGGTACCTTTTCTATTAAGTATGCCTAATGATATATTGAAATTTTGGACCTCGGCCCAGACCTTCCTAGCTCCTTTTCTAGATTCGAGTTTTTTTTCTTTATTTGCATTTTCTGAGAACATTTACCATAGTAATGTATATTTTTTTATACCAACAGAAAGTAGAGACTTCAACGAACAAAAAGCTCACCGACTTTTTTAAAAAAGCAGATATTTTGACGTGAGAATTTTCGATTGAAAATTGGGGTGCTTTTTCGATATTAAGTCAAAATAAGGTGAAACAATGAATATTTTAAATCAAAAAAATTACTGTGTGTTTGGGACATAAAAAGGTAAGTTTTCACCAAATTTTGTGAAAAAATAAAAAATTTTGCACAAGATACAAATAAAAAAGCAAAAACTTGGTTATTTGAGTTTTTCACATAAATTGTGAGGTTATGTGAAAAAAGTGTAAAAACAAAAGTTGTAGATCTTTTAATTACCTACAACTTTGCGATTTAACTTTTTTTCATAGGACTTGTAGTTTTGCCGGAAATCAAGATAAACCGTTTTTTACCCTTAAAAACTCACCCCCGTCCCCTTCCCCACCTCAAATCGCCCGTAATTTGTTTTTCCTACATTTTTGGTATATTCTCTACCTTTTCCAATGGGTTTCATCCTACGATAATTTTTTTTTTTGGTATCAAAAATTATCGACCCTGGTCTACTAACTTAAGTTGGAATTGAATCTTTTTAATAAATTTCTAACTTTTTTGTCTGTCTGGCTGCCCGTTAACGTTGAAAATAAACAAAAAGTTTATAATCACTGGGCTTTCTGCAACTCGGGATTAAGATTTGGGGTTATCCACGTTCTTAAATTATTGTAGTTAAAGTGTAGAAAGATTTCGTTGTTTTCTTCGATTAACAATAACTTTATACAAATACTATTTTGTACAATTAGTTCACTTATCCCGCAAGTTACGATTTTTAGAATTATTTGCAACTTTATTTTCTGCGTCTATTGGCCCTACTATACATTTGAGGTAACTAAATAATTAACATATGAAAAATATCGACCCAACACATCCAAAACTGTGTATGAATGAGCGTTGGTATTCCCGCAATGTATAGCGAGTCAGAAGTTCCGACTTGAATCCAATTAAACATGTCTGGGAAGTTTTTGGAAGACAAGTACCCCTCCAAGCACCCACCCGAACCCGTAACTACCTAGGCAATTCATTAGTGGAAATGTAGGATATTCTTGTACAGGACCTGCTAATTTAAACCCGTGCTGTCGCTGTTGCGTGGAGATGGAGACACAGATTATTGAACTCTAAATTTGCATTTTTCAGTTTCAAATTTCTTATTAATGCTGCAGTAATTGTTGTTAATTGGATAAAACTCGTAAAGTTTCTGATCTTAATCTTTAGCGTTTGAAATTACGTGCATTAGCACGTAGCAGTTTCTTGCAGTATACTCTACACCGTGACCGAGAAGGCATGTGTGACTTGTATTAGTTAGAATTTCCAAACAGTTGGCGAGTTCTGGTACTTCTACTAACTTTGTTTCACTCAATAGGCTGAAGTAACTCAAAATATCATTCAAAACCCTATTTATACATTTGGCATTAAGAGGGTTAAAAATTTGTACCTTGCAGGGGTATTAATAAACATGTGTCACAAACTTAAAAAATGGTCCAAAATATTCAGAAAAGCTTTAATGAACAAGGGTCCGAAAATGTCCGGATTCGGAGATACGGAGGATTACTCCTTTTTGTAGCATTGCGGTTCCAGCGAGATGGTGCTCCGAGTCATTTTTTGATTGCCTTTACACGCATTTACACGGAACTTTTAGACCAAAATGGGTAGGAAGGGACGGATCTGTATGATGGCCTGCAAGAATTGACCGATTTAAGCTCTTTCCATTTAGAATGTATCCATCAACCTTCCAGATGGATATTCGCTCAATCGCCACTTATGCCAGAATAAATTTGGAAAGAGCTTATTAAGGTAGGCAGATTCACATTGATACGGGCTTGCACATAGCTTGCGGAGAAGAAAACTAATATTTCCAGCGCATTTTAAGCAGATGTTCAGCTTTTGCTGTAAGTAGATATTCTACAGACACATCCGAGCAGGCTTCCAACCGTCTTCTAGGAGATGTGACTGCGGGCTCACCCATACTACGATCTGCAAGACAAAGGGCTTATTAAGTGCAAGAGACCCCTCAAAAGCACAATAAGAGTGCGTTCTGTGTTAAGTAAATTCGTATAAGATTGGCTAGAGAGAGCACTAAAGTCACATCTTCAGCAGTTTTAGCAAAAAAGTGCGAGAAGAGCTCGTGCTCTTGGGTTGAGACTCACATTGCCTGTTTGTACTATTTACAACCGTTTGGATCGAGTCTGCTCTTATAAGTCGTTGAAAAATTCTGGGCTTTCAATTATTTACAAATGATTGAAAAAAAGTTGTTTAAGTAGGGGGAAGCAACGTTCAATTTTTTATAGGTTAAAAAAGCCCCCTTTTACAACATAATTCAAATGACACAATCGGTAAATCTAGAAAATAAATTGTAGGTTTATCTTAAACTCATCTTTTACCTCTGCTCTGTTTGAAATATATTTTATAGTCTAATCTTTTCCCGAGTTTATATGTATTAGGATAGCCACGAAGAGCGAACAATTCCACTTGTATTATATAAATCCCATTTTAAGCACAGAACACACCCCGTAGATGTTGCTGTCCATACCATTCGCCTATGAATAATACCAACTTCGATAAGGTATCCCCATAAATTCCTTTTTATTGGCAATCAATTATATCGGTTATTTTGCGTATAACTTTGAGGTTACTGGCGTTCTAGTCTGAGTTTGAAAGGTTTATTGTTGAAAACTTACATAAAAGAGGTTAAATTTGGGGATGTCTTGAAAATCGTGCTTTCTACGTAATGATTTCATATCGTGTTTGAAATATATACGATATCTCTCGATTCAAATTAATCTCATTTTTCAAAAATTTACTATATTGAATGGAATGGCGGAGGTAGATAAAAGGTTGATACTAACGTAATTTCAATCAAATTTGCAAATAAACTAAACGAGTTTATTGATCTATCTGACAAAGTTGTTACCTCGTTGTGTAATTATGAATTTTAATTGTAATGCGAATATTCATTATCAATTTAACATGATAATAGTATGCGGAATTTAATAATTTGAAGATTATACAACTTTATATAACAGTTCAAAGCCGTAAATTTTTAATAACTGGGGGGTTTTGACGTAAATAAACGTATCGTAATCATTTCAAATCGTGAAAAGGTGTGAATAATAGGGGTGATGTGGCTAACAGTTTAGTGGATTTTGTTAGAAACGAGTTTTCTGCTTACATTCCACAACACTGCACTGTAACAGTGCACCAGTGCACCAGTGCAACGGTGCACTGTTCCGGTAATGAGTATGCGTCGCATTTCTAGATTAGAGGATAGGAATAATTCGAATTACCAAAGGATTTGTACTCAGACGGTCGTTCTTACGTTTTCTGGTACTTATCAATATTCCACATGTCTTTATTAATAAGTTCAGGTATGTGGTCGATCTTTATGTTGCTCCAGTTTTCCATTGCTTTCGCTGTCTTCTGTATGGACATACGTCCTAATTATGTAGAGCCAGAGGCAAGAAATGTCACGACTGTGGCATCACTCGCGCATAATAACATATCCACTGTAAATGCTCCGAACATACATCAACTTCCAAAAACTGTCCTGAGTACTCAAAACGGGGCAATATTAAAAAAACAATGACCAAAACAAAAAAGTGAATAGCTTTCTCCAGCACTCTTGGCACAAATAGAATTTTCCCCCTCATAGACAGTACACTTAATTGAGTTTCCTGCTATTCTGCTTTAGGTGCTACAAACAATTGTCCAATTCGGCCTCCAACAATTACAAGTTATATTCAAAATAGTAAAGGGCGACGCATTTCCAGCCCTTTTAAAAGGAGAAAATTCCCGTCTTTGCATCTTGTGTCCCCTGTACAAAAGAAGTACCCGTGTTTGTTCTGCGGATCTCCAATCCCGCATAATTTTTTAATTTCCACGCGGTCCATGGCTGCATGAGCTTGTACTCGAATCCATTAAAAAAATAGACTTTCGACGGTCAATTTAGGACATTACGCTGTGGAGTTGCGTTTAAAACTACTCCAGTGGCGGTTTTTGATAAATACAACAAGACAGAAGGTCCGATAATATACGCTTGAAGGACCGACTTTCTAGAGCCCAGTTCAGAGCGCGATGGGCGACCCGCTTCGTGAGCTTTTGATTGAATTAAGCCCAGAAGCTATCACTTGGAATTCGGAAGCGCGCGGGAAGATTTTAAATATTGACTGGGCTTTCCAATTATTTGTTTTTAGGTCAATTTATATTATTTTATTCTAGTGATGCACCCTCCAATTTAAAACTAAATTATCTCATAATAACAAAGGACTTGGTAATTAAAATACAATTCTGCTTTCAGTTCGACCTTATATTTCTAACCGAGGATTTACTAAAATTATTAAATTTTTAATACGTTGCTGGAAGCATTACTAATTCAAATATTCCAATTTTTATTTTTTAGTGGTTATTTAATTGTCTTTTTATTGAACTCGGTTGCTACTAATCAATATATTTCATATACATTTAATAAATTTATGGCGTCTTCAATTATTTTACAGCAGTGTATCGATTAGAAAATGAAATTTCATGTAGAGTGGAAAGTAGAAACTTTTCAAAATCGAATGCTCGTGAAGGGGCAAGCCAATGCCCTGCTGTTGTAGAGACCATACGATCTTCAGTTACACATTACACAAGGTAATACACGATGAACACTCTCTCGTATTATAACAATTAATTATTACTTATAACTCTCCGAAAAGTCATACCATAATCGGCTGATGTCCTCCCTCAAAAGGTACAATCTACTATCAATGAGTCAACACGATTTTGTTAAGAACAAAAACAGAGATTCTGTACTTAGGGCCAGTCCCAGTGAGTTGTCATGACAATTCATTGATTAACTGTCATTAACCGCGTTTAAATTCTTTAATTAGAGTTGGTGAAACTGTCCCTTAATGACATAATTAATGTCCTTTTTTAGGCAGCGGAAAATAGGAAACCGGGCTATGGACTATTTGTAACGGCTCTTAAAGCTTTCGATTGCGTCTAATGACGCCGGTCGTGAAAGCCTTAATACTTATATTAATGACCCTTAACTCCGCCATGATACTCCTGGAGGCAGTAAGGCTCAATGCCCGCCAGTAGCGCGACCTAGATTGTCGTTTAAACGTTTTAAAACTACTTTTGATCTTCCGAATCTCGCAGGGCTAAGAATTGAATAATTAATGCCAGTGTATAATGAGGCCTTTTCTGTCATACTTAGGTAGTGTATGGAGTAGGTGTAACTGCTTCCTACCATCCGAGTGCTATAGCTGTTACTAATTTCAAATGGATTCTACTTTGTCTCTCTTTTGATAGCGATTCATAAGTGTACACAGCGGTAACCGTAAGTTTCTTTTCGGATTTTACCCTCCGCGATATGATTTTCGAAATCCCATGTTGCACAAGAGTCTCATCACTTGTTTCTGGATTATCAGCACCCTGTCTATAGACGAAGATCCGACCCACTCAATGATAGCGCATCTGACTATAAAATTTGGCATAGTATACGATTGGAAGACCTTAGTATCTACATAATTTCTGAGTGTCCTTATAACCATGAAAGTTGTTATGGGTGCACTCCAATTTAAGGCATCGTCCACAAGCACTCCTTGTAGCTTTTCATTATTTGTACTTGTTTTATTTTTTTTATTATTAAAAATCATCTGGGTACTGCCTCTTTGATCTATCAGTTTTGAACAACACTATGTCTACACGCATATCAATGCTAAAATCTCCACCCATTATAAAAGTTTCATATCCCTCTTAGTTAGTAATACCATTTGACCAGTTTCCTCCTCCTTTTCACCATTTATTTGATCAAAGTGGCTCTCATTTTAAAAGAATAAACTTTTTGCACCTTCTCTGTTAGTCAATTTTTCTACATTAAACTCTCTGCCAGGGAACTTCCTCTGTCTCTGTAGATGATCCAAAACCGTGGCACCGTAGTGATCATGGTCGCTTTCCCCAGATGTCTCCATGCACGTTTCATTGCATTCCTAAATAAAACCGAAGTAGAGCTTTCACATCCACGGAGACCTTTGGACTTTCTTGGTTCGGTCGAACCTTTTTCAGCTAAAATTGTGTTTTTGTAGATTCTTGATAATTATTTATAGCGACGGCAACAGCGCAATTTTTATCGGTTCGATTTGCCTTCTTTACATATTCACCATTTTTACTGTTATCGTCGAGCAAGTCTATTGCTTTCTTTTGGTAGTTTATTAGAGACTCCAAATCACCTACAGTACGCTTTACATAATTCAATTTAGTAGTTACTACCTTTCATTTACACATCAGGTTTATTCCTTGCAAGTCATCGTCTTGGTTAGAACTCAAGTTTTCTACCGTCTGGGTGACTGTATTGCTTGCATGAATATGCTGTCTTAAAGGTTCAGTTAATGTCACTCCTTATAGAATCCTTTTGTAGAATATTCTGTCCAGTAATTTACTTTTGTTTAATTAATTTAATAAGTTTCACTACAAACTCTTCGTAAGTCGCCATATTGATCATCTACTGGGTAGAAGTACTGGGTGTTACTCTGGATGGTTCTCTATCGTTGGGAGCACCATGTTCGCGAACTGGCTGTGAGGTTTAGCAGATCAGTATTTTTGTGTATTTTTTTAGAGCAACTTTACTTTCATTGTCACCTCAGATGTGGTATAATTCACTGAGGTCCTTTGAATCCGAACCTTTTCGAGCATATTTTTGTTGTTCAGAGGAGAGCACGAGTGATGGGGATCTCCTTAGTCAACCTAATCATCAATCATCACACTATAGAAGTTACGAACGCGGTATTTACTCTAATAGGTGTGGTGCATTGCCTTCAAGAAGTCACCGAATGGGATAAAAATGTACAAATCTCTAAATTCGTAAATTGAAGTAAACCCTTATTCTCTTAGCGAGTTTTTTTTTGTCTGAGGAGTGATTGGGCTCTCCTGGTGGTTGTGGCAGCCTGTTTCACCCGTGTGCTCCGATTTGGATTCTTTTAGTGTGATGATTGATGGTGATTGTGGCTCGTCTTAATTTTTTAGCTGGTCTCTCTGTAATGTTGACTTGTATCAGCTATTCCACGCGCCTGATTTGTTCACTCTGCAATTCTGCTCATGCAGGCAAAGTTGCTGGTTGGTTCAACCTTGTTTGATCGTTTTGTGTTTTTGTGGCTTTATTTTCATTGTTTATTAGTATTTGTATTTTCATCAAAATATTGACTAAATATTCACATTTTAGTAACAAGGCAGGTAGTGGAAAAAGAGCCTTCTTAAATTAAACATCTGCGTAGTAGAGATAAAGTTTTGGTATTTTAACAGAATTATACAAATTTTTGCAAATGTTTGTTTATCATATCGTTGGGATTATAAAGTACACATAATAATTTTGAATAATTATTATTATAACTAAAGTACAAATTGAAATTTTAATTTACCATTCTCATGTATGAACTAGAGTGGCTAATCCCTGAATGTATGTAGAAAAACAAAATGTTGATTACAACAATTTATAGTAAAATTTGTATCATTTTTGAATTATTGTGGTTTGCACTATCAAAGCAATCGAATGTTTGTTTATAATGTTTACCTTATTCACTAAAAGCACCATAATTGTTATTTAATTATTCATTTTTTAACAGTAGGTAATATTGTATCAATTCGATTCAAAAAAGCATTTTGCAAACATTTTCACGACTTTCTCGAAAAATTCTCTTTGGGATGGAACAACTTTAAAGAGTTGAAATTGAAGTATTGAAATGAACTGAAACGGATATAATGAATTTTATGTTCGAAAAAGCAATAAACCTCAAAATTGTATCCGAAATGGGGGAGTATTTCATACAATTAAAAAGTATATTGGTAGATGGAAGCGAAGCAAAGCAACGTTTGTTTTAATATTTACTATACCTAGGTCCTACGTATTTAATTTATCTATTGGCCCGAAATATTTCTTATTACACACGTTGATTGCGTATTGATTAAACTTTCTATTGTGATTTATTTGCAGTAGGTATCTATTTACGAATTAAATTCGCATTTCATTTGTACCCTACTACGCATATTATAGTTTTCTAAAAGCTGCTCGGATCCTGTGGTTACAAAGTGTCTGACCTAGTTTCGGTCTCCCATCAAGTTGTGTTATTTTTCAAATTTTTCCTTGCAATGGAGCTTTTCAAATTAAATCCTCTCAATCTACGCCGATGAATGTCTGCTTTAAATGACAAAGAAACATTTTGCATAACTTTTAAGGCTTAGAGTTGACACACCTTTAGCGGCGTATAAATAATTAACTTCTAAGTTTAAAGTATTGCTCCTGAAGAGTGCCCAGGGTTCTAAAGTAAATATATATGTTTATTTTTTGATCCGCCACCAGAATTTAAAAAACAAATCAACCCATTGAGCCCATCTAGATTATTCTACTGTAGACTACTGTTACTTTCTGTGCGTTTTTTAAAAGCGAGTTTATTCGTAAAACATGCAAGGGTATTAAATGAAGTAGGTGTGTACCTAAATTTTGTGCTGTCACTATATAACCCAAGTTTTTAAACGCTCCTGTAATTAGGGTTCAAGTGTTGAATAGATACCGCAAAATTAGAAAGAACGTAATCTATCTGTTCAAAAATACTGTCATTAATCATCATTAGTCTAATAGAATTAACTCAAACAAATTACATCGTTAATGAAGCCCACGTTTTAAAAATTATTTTTTTGGATAATTCAAGCAATTTGGTTTAAAAAGTAAGTCAACAGAAGTTAAAATGAGAGAAAAGTGCAAATTTAGCCCCAATCTTTTTAATATTTTGCGAACAAGACCTATAACATTTAATTTAATTGTTATAGGTATAGTTTTTTTGGCTTAATTCTGTACCTATTATAATTTTATTTTGGTTGAGTTTGGTTTTATGATTTTGATTTTCTTTTTTTAAGTTTCACAAAGCTCAACGTACAACAAAGTTTTGTTTAAATTAATTAATATTATTATAGTATTCGGAACAAAGAAATTGTTATCTTCATTAAATCTTGTTTCAGTCGTTGTGGAGTTGCCGTGACCATTGTTACATTTTGCGAGTTAAGTAGACGTTATTAGAAAATAATGTAATGTCATCAACAAATTCGTATCTCAGAAAATCAAAAAAAATAATAAAAACTATGTAGAGTGGTGCTTGTGATTTTCATTTTATAATATTGCTGTTCGGAATTTATAAAAGGTGAGGGAATGAGGAAAAAGTAAGACGAACGTCTAATAATGCCTGAAGAGAAAAGTACAAATACCAACGAATTGTTTTAATGAAATTTAGGAAAATATGGAGTGGTACATTTTTAGATTGTTGTTCTGATAAAAGAAAAAAAACATACACGTTTTCGTTTTGCCCGCATTGTCTCGTCTTCATTAATTTTATAGTGGGTAATTGGAGTGAGTGAACTTTGTTAATAGAAAACCTACTTTTTGACAGTTTCTTTGATAATAAATTTGAGCAAAAATTGGAAAAATATTGAAAAGCATTTAATTAGAAGAACTTAAGAACTAAAAATGGGTCCCGCTGAAGAACTTGTCTTGTGTTGCTGCCAGAAATGGGTTCAGTTGAATCGGAAATAAATAGGGGGCAACGGTAAACATTTGTTCATCGTGGACTAAATGGTCCGGGAGACAACGTATACTTGCACTAAAATTACAATAAAATACAAAATTTTTAATTATTTGGGCTGGAAAAACACTGAGAATTAGGAATAAAACCGCATTAACTTGGAGGAAACTCGAGAAGGTTGGATTTTTACTGTTTTATAGATTTTTTGCTCATACCTAGAAAACTACACACTTTACTCGATGACTGCGCACTTTTAACGAAAAGTGTTTTTATACAAAAATAAAGTAAATTGTATTTTTTTCAAATTATTTCTTTTGTATATTTTTGTCAATCAAACAGTTTAGGTGCTAGAGCGCGTTGAAATTTAGATAGGTGTGTGTATTTGGGGGTGGTCAAACTAACCCATATAGCGACACTAAAAGTGTGTAGCTTTTTGCTTATAACTTCCAAACTACACACTTTATTCAAATAGTGCTTTTACACAAAAGTAAACTACATTGAATTTGATTAAAATTCTATTTACTATCTAGGTTTTTTTTCAGGCCAACGGTTTAGGTGCTAGAGCATCTAAAATTTTAAAAAATTACGGAATCAGTTAAAGAAACTGGTGTTTTTGTTTATTGCTTATAACTAGGCAATTGCCACTTTTAGCCAAAAATGTTTCTATAAAAGTCAACTACGTAAAATTTGCTATCAATTCTATTTATTAGACTTTTTCTTCAGGCCAACGATTTAAGCGCTAGCGCGCGTTAAAATTAGAAAAGATTCCTAATAGGCCAAAATACTGCCTTCCTTATTTATCGCTTATAAGTTATAACTCGGCAATTGTGCACTTTTAGCAAATAGTGATCCTATACAAAAATAAAGTACATTAAATTTCCTACACATTATTTTTGTTACATTTTTTTGCCAAACGAACAGTTTAGGCGCTAGAGCGCGTTTAAATTTAAAAAAATTCTTAAATCTGCAAAAAAATGTTGTTTTTGTTTATCGCTTATAACTCCCCAATTGGGCAATTTTAGAGAAAAGTGCTTCATACAAAAGTAAACTAAATTGAATCTTCTACAAATTTTATTTCCTAGGTTTTTTTCTATAGACCAACGGTTTGGGCGCTAGCGCTAGAGCGCGTTAGAATTTGAAAAAATTCTTAAATCTGTAAAAAACTGTTGTTTTGCTGTATTGCTTATAACTCGCCAATTGTGCATTTTTAGGCAAAAGTGTTTCTATACAAAAATAGAGTAAATTGAATTTCGTACAAATTATTTCTTTTAGATTTTTTGCCAAGCGAACAGTTTAGGTGCTAGAGCGCATTTAAGTATTAGAAGAACGTGTATTTGGGAGTCAAACTAAACCATAGGGTAGACCGGTAGACGAAAAACTTAGTTATATTGGCAATTTTTTCATCGGTGTAAGATTGATGTAAAATTTTTCTACATTGCTCTGAAAATGAGTGGTACTTAAGAAACAATTTTAAATAACAACTGCTACCTTGTCTAGGATTGATTACGGGTGTTGCCAACATGTTGTCTAAACAGGCTATTTTAAGCTCCAAGTATATTATATGAACATAAAGTAGTGGGGTAACTTTACAGTAACCATACGAGACCCATTTTAAAAATGCATGAGCTCTATTTATAATTCTACGAAGAAAATTTTGACAACACGTTGTACCTAACGAAAATCTACTATTCACATCCATATTCTTTGTAAATTGACAATCAGATGATCATTATAGAGACAATTTTAAATTTTCCAATATACGAAACAACTGAAAACTTGTTTTCTAATTTTCCTACGGAATTATTTAATGGGGTCTTTAAAAATGGAAACAAATTACAAATAGTCGGCAATGTTAAGTTTTACATGCTCTACACGTTTTGAAATTTTAATCTTCATTGTTCAATGAATGGCCAAATACAAGGAGGAAAATTCAATTTGGACTTCAAAAACTTAGTAATTATTTTTTTAAGCGTCCACTAGAGTATAATTTAAAAAACGTTAAATAGGTAATTTTACTTTGTTTTATGAACTACTAATTCAAACATTACAGCGCTGAAAAGTACTAAGGTAAAATTCAAATACGTAATTCCTTTGTTTGAAAATGAGGCCTAAATTTCTACACTTGTACAAAATTTTAAAAATACAATAGGAAGTTAAATGGCGTGTCTCAGACATTAATTCAAATTTTTTTTTATTGCAACTGAATTGATGTACCGTGTGCAAACCAAATTAGGATCACCTTTAGACCATTTTTAGCTTTTGGAAAGTGTAAGATAAGTGTCTTTAGGTTTTTATTTTTGATTCGAGGGTTCGTCTCATCAACTCTTTTGTTATTTTTCTCAAAAACGTCAATCAGTTAAAAAGCGTACTAAAAAATATGAAGACAACAAAGACGAGCAGAAATACAAAATTACAGACATATTTCGTAAAAAAATGACCTAAATCATTTTGGCGGATCTAAAACGATTTGATCTGCTATCACCCGAGCTGTCCGAGAATCCACTCGACGCTCGACGCCGTTTATAAATTTAATATAAAGTAGTATTTTTGTTTAAAACAACTAACTTGTTTATCCCCAATTCCCATGTATAAAATTTGGTGGCTAAGTGATAAGCCCAATAATTGCTACAAGCGTAGTAAACGAGGATGCTCGAAGTTATAAAAAGAAGCACGTTTTACCTTAATAACGTCAACGAAAGTATTCGGATAAAGCAATTTGTCGTACTTTATGTTACCGGTGCTACGTTACTCGCGTATGCTTAAGAAGGTAATAATCTTTTGAAGTTTTCTTTTCGCAAAATTCGCTTTCATAACCTTTACCATCTTTTCTCATCATTCCTACTGGACCGTACGAGCTGCGATAGCAAATGATGGTCCACTTGGGAATTTAAGCCGCTAATCTACTTGGTAGTATCCAAACTTTCTAACTTCACTTTTATTTAAGACGTTTTGAAATTTATTATAGTATAATACGACAGGCCTTACGGCTATTTTGGCAATCATTTTAATCTTAACCTACTTTTATTGCTGTTATTGCACTGATGCAGCGGTAATGGAATATATTTCTAACAATGCAAGCACATGCACATAGCTTTCCGGGGGTACTTAAATGTGGATCCTTATTAGTCTATAGTTATGAGGAAATATAATTTTGCTGTTTTAGCGTAAGAATGACATCATTCTAGCACGTATTTTCGGCATTCGCAGGGCTTATCAAGAGCATTTAGAGGTCGTGAAAATGTCATTAAATTAATGGTACTTTCAAAACCTAAACATTTTTAGAACTAACAATAGTTACGGAACGTTTTGGCACGGTCAGCTCATGCACGAGTGTTTCAAAAATTTTCTAAACCAATTTTCTTATCGTATCGACGCACTGATACAAAAAATGCTTGCTGCTTTATTAATACGCACGCTACTAGCACTAGTCTCAGTTTACATGATGCTCTTGGAACACGCTAGCCAGAGTGCTACACTTAATTGACATAGTGTCAACGTTGCTTTCGGTTTCGAACCACTGGGGCATTTACTCTTTTATTCCTTCAAAAACTACTTTGAAATTGTAACGTTTTAGGTAAGACCTGGAACAAAAAAAAACAGTTTTTAGTCCGAATTTGAAACTTTTTTTAAAGTTTAACGCGCTCTAGCGCGTAAATCACTCATCTGAGGCAAAAACCTAAGATATCTAATTCGTAGGAAATTTGATGTTATTTGTATTCATATAGAAGTATTTTTCTCATAAAGTGTGTAGTTTTTGAGTTATAAGCGATAAACAAAAAAAACAGTTTTTAGTCCAAATTTGAAACTTTTTTTAAAGTTTAACGCGGCTCTAGGCGTAAACCACTCATCTGATGGAAAAACCTAAAATATCTAATTTGTAGGAAATTTGATGAAATTTATTTCATGTAGAAGTATTTTTTTCATAAAGTGAGTAGTTTTCGAGTTCTAAGCAATAAACTAAAAAAATAGTTTTTTGATCGAATTTGGAACTTTTTTCGAATTTCAACGCGCTCCGGCGCGTAAAGAGCTCGTCTGAGGGAAAAACTTAAGAGATCTAATTTATAGGAAATTTGATATAATTAATTTTCATATAGAAGTATCTTTCTCATAAAGTGCGTAGTTTTCGAGTTATAAGCAATAAACTAAAAAATATTTTTTTGATCAAGTTTGGAACTTTTTTCCACTTTTTTTTAACTTTAGCGCACGCTAGCGCCCAAATCGTTCACCCGAGGAAAAAAACGTGTGAAATATTATTTGTAGAAAATTTAATTTACCTTATCTTTTGTAGAGAAGAGCTTTTCTCATA
The DNA here is from genome assembly GCA_950108345.1 of Malthinus flaveolus. Taxonomy (NCBI): domain Eukaryota; kingdom Metazoa; phylum Arthropoda; class Insecta; order Coleoptera; family Cantharidae; genus Malthinus; species Malthinus flaveolus. Next base: position 16,210,170 of record OX467285.1, on the reverse strand, counting down.
AATGCGTACTTTTCGAGTTAGACTAAGAAGTGAGGTTTAGCGGCAGTGGACGAAAACGTGTCTCTTTTCGGTTTTTCGTTGAAATCTCGAAAACTATGGGTTTGAGCTGAAACATGACTATGTACAAAATTAAAGCTGATAAACTTGTATACAAAATTTAATGTATGCATGTCGGTTTTTCCTAAAGTTTATCCAGTTATTATAGAGCGTTGAAAATTGGTGTTTATTTTTATTTTTATTTTCCACTACCAATGCGACTGCATGCGTTAGGTTTAAAATTTTGAAGTCATGGAACTATTAATTGCTGTTTATTTAACCAAATTAATGTCTTTAAATAAGCGAGTTCTTATAATAGCGTAGATTCGAATTAATAATAATTATTATAAAATAATTTTGAAACAAATTTCTAGGCGAGTTATGTAAAGAATTAGTTAGCATTTAAAATAAGCGTCAGTTTTATCGTTATCAGCTCGACACAATATAGTAGCCTTGGCGCTTGGCGCTTGGCTATCATGCCGCCAATTAAATAATTAATTCGGTGGCAGATCTAGGATTTAGGAGACACAGGATGACATTTTAGAAATTTACCCTCGTTTTACAGAAGAAAAAATTTTCTCTCGTAAAGATTTAAAGGTTTTGGTTCCCCTATATACGAGCGAATTATTATTTTTTAATGAAAATTTAGAAAATAATATATTATATGCGCGAGTTTGAGCAATTTTGGATTATAATTTAAACATTTGGCTTTTATCTCGTTGAACTTTCTAGAAAATATTTGTCAAGAAAATTAAATTACTATTTCAGTCTCGATCGAAACGTGAACGAATATGGTTGACCAGGTGCTATTGTTGATTAACGAAGGTGAGTTCTTGTTACTTTAAAATTACATTTTATATTTTGTTCTTATACCGTCTTATTACCTAACGTGTATTATTCATCTGCTGTAAAACCCAGATCCTTAAATAATTATCCAACAAAGGAACATGCAGATATTATAAACGCAATCGAAAATACCCCAAAAAAGTCTCATAACAGGGTCGGAGTTTCTTTGATCTCTAAAGAATTAGTAGATAAATTTGTAACAACTACCCAAAAATTACATAATTCGCGTTACAAAAAGCAGCGTTTGGTTGAAGAAGCGATAAGTTGTTTTAGTATACACATATGTCTGTTGTGACGTATGGATGATGGATAATCGACAAATTTTATTAATATTTTAAAACATTTAAATAATTTAATACACTTCTGACCTCGGTTTCTTCTTATTTTGATTTTTTGCAAGGGTTTGTTGGGTTTGAACATGCGAAATTGGGTTTTTATTAATACCTAAAGCAACTATAGGAAAATAAAAAACAGTATATCGGGAAACGAATTTCAATTCGCTCAGTATAGCAAAAATTAAGTGCAATCACAAAAATTATTGGGGTTGGTTAATCATCCAAACGACGTACACGTTTGTTGATTTCCTTGCGTGTTTCAGCAAGTTTGATTAACAAATATGACGTTTTTAAGTTTATAAATTCAAGGTGTTCGCTTATTTTAACAACAATCGGTAATTTGATGTTACCAAATTTCAACTTATCTTTCAGAATTAATTACTAATAATAGCAACAGGTATTTTAGGAGTTTTAAATAGATGGTTGTCCAAAAATATGCATGTAGGTACTAGTAATACTATCCTCCAAATCCCATGTAAGCGTTTCTATCTTTTGTGGTCACCGAAAATTAACTACTCGTACAACGTACAGTACCTTAAAGGGCATATGAAAACAAACGCTTTGGAAATAAAATTAAAACTGAAGGCAATGTTGTCGTCTAAAAAACTTGTAACTTGCGTCTGTGTGTATGTCCGTCGCTTACACCTACTCGCTAAACTATTTAATCAATTTTGTTCAATCTCAACATTCACGGGGATGTCTGGAGATGAAACCAACTGTGTTTTTAGTTCGTTTCAACTCCCTCATGTATTTATTTAATATGAGAAGTTTTTAATGCTTTAACGAATTTAATTAAGTAATGTAGTCCTTGCGCACACCTATCAAATAATGTACTAATCCAGAAAAATTTGTTGTGTGTCTTAAAATGATCGAAAGAATTAATTTTTCAATAAAACACATCGTTTACTCGAAAATTGCCCATTTTAATGTTTTATTTTATTTTAGTGGAATCCAGTAAATAGCCGCCACGACTCTGCTGTTAGACATTTTCTCTTTTAGAGAAGTTGCAGATTACATTTTCGCACATTACTTGCTTCAATTTTTTGGATCTTTAGATCTTGTTTTATGCGTCATTTTAGGCACCGCCAAACTCGCAATTTTACTAGTATTTTGATCCCGTCTTTGACGTCGAATAACGTTCAGCCGGCCTCTCGTAATATTTTGAAATTGTAAGACAAAAAGTAGTAGTTCTTTAGCTTTAACCCCATGCATTTTAAATTTTTTTGGATCTTTAGATCTTGTTTTATGCGTCATTTTAGGCACCTCCAAACTCACGATTTTACTAAAATTTTGATCGCCGTCTTTGACGTCGAATAACTTTCGGCCGGGCTCTCGTAATTTTTTGAAATTGTAGGACAAAAAGTAGTAGTCTTTTAGTTTTAACTCCATGCATTTTAAAATTTTTTGGGTCTTTAGATCTTGTTTTATGCGTCATTTTAGGTACCTCCAAACTCACGATTTTACTAGTATTTTGATCCCGTCTTTGACGTCGAATAACTTTCAGCCAGCCTCTCGTAATTTTTTGAAATTGTAAGACAAAAAGTAGTAGTTCTTTAGCTTTAACCCCATGCATTTTTTAATTTTTTGGATCTTCAGATCTTGTTTTATGCGTCATTTTAGGCACTCCCGAACTTGCGATTTTACTAGTATTTTGATCCCGTCTTTGACGTCGAATAACTTTCAGCCGGGCTCTCGTAATATTTTGAAATTGTAAGACAAAAAGTAGTAGTTCTTTAGCTTTAACCCCATGCATTTTTGAATTTTTTGGATCTTTAGATCTTGTTTTATGCGTCATTTTAGGCACCCCCGAACTTGCGATTTTACTAGTATTTTGATCCCGTCTTTGACGTCGAATAACTTTCAGCCGGCCTCTCGTAATTTTTTGAAATTGTAAGACAAAAAGTAGTAGTTCTTTAGCTTTAACCCCATGCATTTTAAAATTTTTTAACCCCATGCATTTTAAAATTTTTTGGATCTTTAGATCTTGTTTTATGCGTCATTTTAGGCACCTCCAAACTCACGATTTTACTAAAATTTTGATCGCCGTCTTTGACGTCGAATAACTTTCGGCCGGGCTCTCGTAATTTTTTGAAATTGTAGGACAAAAAGTAGTAGTCTTTTAGTTTTAACTTCATGCATTTTAAAATTTTTTGGGTCTTTAGATCTTGTTTTATGCGTCATTTTAGGTACCTCCAAACTCACGATTTTACTAGTATTTTGATCCCGTCTTTGACGTCGAATAACTTTCAGCCAGCCTCTCGTAATTTTTTGAAATTGTAAGACAAAAAGTAGTAGTTCTTTAGCTTTAACCCCATGCATTTTAAAATTTTTTAACCCCATGCATTTTAAAATTTTTTGGATCTTTAGATCTTGTTTTATGCGTCATTTTAGGCACCTCCAAACTCACGATTTTACTAAAATTTTGATCGCCGTCTTTGACGTCGAATAACTTTCGGCCGGGCTCTCGTAATTTTTTGAAATTGTAGGACAAAAAGTAGTAGTCTTTTAGTTTTAACTTCATGCATTTTAAAATTTTTTGGGTCTTTAGATCTTGTTTTATGCGTCATTTTAGGTACCTCCAAACTCACGATTTTACTAGTATTTTGATCCCGTCTTTGACGTCGAATAACTTTCAGCCAGCCTCTCGTAATTTTTTGAAATTGTAAGACAAAAAGTAGTAGTTCTTTAGCTTTAACCCCATGCATTTTAAAATTTTTTAACCCCATGCATTTTAAAATTTTTTGGATCTTTAGATCTTGTTTTATGCGTCATTTTAGGCACCTCCAAACTCACGATTTTACTAAAATTTTGATCGCCGTCTTTGACGTCGAATAACTTTCGGCCGGGCTCTCGTAATTTTTTGAAATTGTAGGACAAAAAGTAGTAGTCTTTTAGTTTTAACTTCATGCATTTTAAAATTTTTTGGGTCTTTAGATCTTGTTTTATGCGTCATTTTAGGTACCTCCAAACTCACGATTTACTAGTATTTTGATCCCGTCTTTGACGTCGAATAACTTTCAGCCAGCCTCTCGTAATTTTTTGAAATTGTAGGACAAAAAGTAGTAGTCTTTTAGTTTTAACTCCATGCATTTTAAAATTTTTTGGGTCTTTAGATCTTGTTTTATGCGTCATTTTAGGTACCTCCAAACTCACGATTTTACTAGTATTTTGATCCCGTCTTTGACGTCATGCCCCATGCATTTTTTAATTTTTTGGATCTTCAGATCTTGTTTTATGCGTCATTTTAGGCACTCCCGAACTTGCGATTTTACTAGTATTTTGATCCCGTCTTTGACGTCGAATAACTTTCAGCCGGGCTCTCGTAATATTTTGAAATTGTAAGACAAAAAGTAGTAGTTCTTTAGCTTTAACCCCATGCATTTTTGAATTTTTTGGATCTTTAGATCTTGTTTTATGCGTCATTTTAGGCACCCCCGAACTTGCGATTTTACTAGTATTTTGATCCCGTCTTTGACGTCGAATAACTTTCAGCCGGCCTCTCGTAATTTTTTGAAATTGTAAGACAAAAAGTAGTAGTTTTTTAGCTTTAACCCCATGCATTTTAAAATTTTTTGGATCTTTAGATCTTGTTTTATGCGTCATTTTAGGCACCTCCAAACTCACGATTTTACTAAAATTTTGATCGCCGTCTTTGACGTCGAATAACTTTCGGCCGGGCTCTCGTAATTTTTTAAAATTGTAGGACAAAAAGTAGTAGTCTTTTAGTTTTAACTTCATGCATTTTAAAATTTTTTGGGTCTTTAGATCTTGTTTTATGCGTCATTTTAGGTACCTCCAAACTCACGATTTTACTAGTATTTTGATCCCGTCTTTGACGTCGAATAACTTTCAGCCAGCCTCTCGTAATTTTTTGAAATTGTAAGACAAAAAGTAGTAGTTCTTTAGCTTTAACCCCATGCATTTTTGAATTTTTTGGATCTTTAGATCTTGTTTTATGCGTCATTTTAGGCACCCCCGAACTTGCGATTTTACTAGTATTTTGATCCCGTCTTTGACGTCGAATAACTTTCAGCCAGCCTCTCGTAATTTTTTGAAATTGTAAGACAAAAAGTAGTAGTTCTTTAGCTTTAACCCCATGCATTTTTGAATTTTTTGGATCTTTAGATCTTGTTTTATGCGTCATTTTAGGCACCTCCAAACTCACGATTTTACTAAAATTTTGATCGCCGTCTTTGACGTCGAATAACTTTCGGCCGGGCTCTCGTAATTTTTTGAAATTGTAGGACAAAAAGTAGTAGTCTTTTAGTTTTAACTTCATGCATTTTAAAATTTTTTGGGTCTTTAGATCTTGTTTTATGCGTCATTTTAGGTACCTCCAAACTCACGATTTACTAGTATTTTGATCCCGTCTTTGACGTCGAATAACTTTCAGCCAGCCTCTCGTAATTTTTTGAAATTGTAGGACAAAAAGTAGTAGTCTTTTAGTTTTAACTCCATGCATTTTAAAATTTTTTGGGTCTTTAGATCTTGTTTTATGCGTCATTTTAGGTACCTCCAAACTCACGATTTTACTAGTATTTTGATCCCGTCTTTGACGTCATGCCCCATGCATTTTTTAATTTTTTGGATCTTCAGATCTTGTTTTATGCGTCATTTTAGGCACTCCCGAACTTGCGATTTTACTAGTATTTTGATCCCGTCTTTGACGTCGAATAACTTTCAGCCGGGCTCTCGTAATATTTTGAAATTGTAAGACAAAAAGTAGTAGTTCTTTAGCTTTAACCCCATGCATTTTTGAATTTTTTGGATCTTTAGATCTTGTTTTATGCGTCATTTTAGGCACCCCCGAACTTGCGATTTTACTAGTATTTTGATCCCGTCTTTGACGTCGAATAACTTTCAGCCGGCCTCTCGTAATTTTTTGAAATTGTAAGACAAAAAGTAGTAGTTTTTTAGCTTTAACCCCATGCATTTTAAAATTTTTTGGATCTTTAGATCTTGTTTTATGCGTCATTTTAGGCACCTCCAAACTCACGATTTTACTAAAATTTTGATCGCCGTCTTTGACGTCGAATAACTTTCGGCCGGGCTCTCGTAATTTTTTAAAATTGTAGGACAAAAAGTAGTAGTCTTTTAGTTTTAACTTCATGCATTTTAAAATTTTTTGGGTCTTTAGATCTTGTTTTATGCGTCATTTTAGGTACCTCCAAACTCACGATTTTACTAGTATTTTGATCCCGTCTTTGACGTCGAATAACTTTCAGCCAGCCTCTCGTAATTTTTTGAAATTGTAAGACAAAAAGTAGTAGTTCTTTAGCTTTAACCCCATGCATTTTTGAATTTTTTGGATCTTTAGATCTTGTTTTATGCGTCATTTTAGGCACCCCCGAACTTGCGATTTTACTAGTATTTTGATCCCGTCTTTGACGTCGAATAACTTTCAGCCAGCCTCTCGTAATTTTTTGAAATTGTAAGACAAAAAGTAGTAGTTCTTTAGCTTTAACCCCATGCATTTTTGAATTTTTTGGATCTTTAGATCTTGTTTTATGCGTCATTTTAGGCACCTCCAAACTCACGATTTTACTAAAATTTTGATCGCCGTCTTTGACGTCGAATAACTTTCGGCCGGGCTCTCGTAATTTTTTGAAATTGTAGGACAAAAAGTAGTAGTCTTTTAGTTTTAACTTCATGCATTTTAAAATTTTTTGGGTCTTTAGATCTTGTTTTATGCGTCATTTTAGGTACCTCCAAACTCACGATTTTACTAGTATTTTGATCCCGTCTTTGACGTCGAATAACTTTCAGCCAGCCTCTCGTAATTTTTTGAAATTGTAAGACAAAAAGTAGTAGTTCTTTAGCTTTAACCCCATGCATTTTTTAATTTTTTGGATCTTCAGATCTTGTTTTATGCGTCATTTTAGGCACTCCCGAACTTGCGATTTTACTAGTATTTTGATCCCGTCTTTGACGTCGAATAACTTTCAGCCGGGCTCTCGTAATATTTTGAAATTGGAGGACAAAAAGGAGTAGTTCTTTAGCTTTAACCCCATGCATTTTTGAATTTTTTGGATCTTTAGATCTTGTTTTATGCGTCATTTTAGGCACCCCCGAACTTTGATCGCCGTCTTTGACGTCGAATAACTTTCGGCCGGGCATTCGTAATTTTTTGAAATTGTAGGACAAAAAGTAGTAGTCTTTTAGTTTTAACTTCATGCATTTTAAAATTTTTTGGGTCTTTAGATCTTGTTTTATGCGTCATTTTAGGTACCTCCAAACTCACGATTTTACTAAAATTTTGATCGCCGTCTTTGACGTCGAATAACTTTCGGCCGGGCTCTCGTAATTTTTTGAAATTGTAGGACAAAAAGTAGTAGTCTTTTAGTTTTAACTTCATGCATTTAAAAATTTTTTGGGTCTTTAGATCTTGTTTTATGCGTCATTTTAGGTACCTCCAAACTCACGATTTTACTAGTATTTTGATCCCGTCTTTGACGTCGAATAACTTTCAGCCAGCCTCTCGTAATTTTTTGAAATTGTAAGACAAAAAGTAGTAGTTCTTTAGCTTTAACCCCATGCATTTTTTAATTTTTTGGATCTTCAGATCTTGTTTTATGCGTCATTTTAGGCACTCCCGAACTTGCGATTTTACTAGTATTTTGATCCCGTCTTTGACGTCGAATAACTTTCAGCCGGGCTCTCGTAATATTTTGAAATTGTAAGACAAAAAGTAGTAGTTCTTTAGCTTTAACCCCATGCATTTTTGAATTTTTTGGATCTTTAGATCTTGTTTTATGCGTCATTTTAGGCACCCCCGAACTTGCGATTTTACTAGTATTTTGATCCCGTCTTTGACGTCGAATAACTTTCAGCCGGCCTCTCGTAATTTTTTGAAATTGTAAGACAAAAAGTAGTAGTTTTTTAGCTTTAACCCCATGCATTTTAAAATCTTTTGGATCTTTAGATCTTGTTTTATGCGTCATTTTAGGTACCTCCAAACTCACGATTTTACTAAAATTTTGATCGCCGTCTTTGACGTCGAATAACTTTCGGCCGGGCTCTCGTAATTTTTTGAAATTGTAGGACAAAAAGTAGTAGTCTTTTAGTTTTAACTTCATGCATTTTAAAATTTTTTGGGTCTTTAGATCTTGTTTTATGCGTCATTTTAGGTACCTCCAAACTCACGATTTTACTAGTATTTTGATCCCGTCTTTGACGTCGAATAACTTTCAGCCAGCCTCTCGTAATTTTTTGAAATTGTAAGACAAAAAGTAGTAGTTCTTTAGCTTTAACCCCATGCATTTTTTAATTTTTTGGATCTTCAGATCTTGTTTTATGCGTCATTTTAGGCACTCCCGAACTTGCGATTTTACTAGTATTTTGATCCCGTCTTTGACGTCGAATAACTTTCAGCCGGGCTCTCGTAATATTTTGAAATTGGAGGACAAAAAGGAGTAGTTCTTTAGCTTTAACCCCATGCATTTTTGAATTTTTTGGATCTTTAGATCTTGTTTTATGCGTCATTTTAGGCACCCCCGAACTTTGATCGCCGTCTTTGACGTCGAATAACTTTCGGCCGGGCATTCGTAATTTTTTGAAATTGTAGGACAAAAAGTAGTAGTCTTTTAGTTTTAACTTCATGCATTTTAAAATTTTTTGGGTCTTTAGATCTTGTTTTATGCGTCATTTTAGGTACCTCCAAACTCACGATTTTACTAAAATTTTGATCGCCGTCTTTGACGTCGAATAACTTTCGGCCGGGCTCTCGTAATTTTTTGAAATTGTAGGACAAAAAGTAGTAGTCTTTTAGTTTTAACTTCATGCATTTAAAAATTTTTTGGGTCTTTAGATCTTGTTTTATGCGTCATTTTAGGTACCTCCAAACTCACGATTTTACTAGTATTTTGATCCCGTCTTTGACGTCGAATAACTTTCAGCCAGCCTCTCGTAATTTTTTGAAATTGTAAGACAAAAAGTAGTAGTTCTTTAGCTTTAACCCCATGCATTTTTTAATTTTTTGGATCTTCAGATCTTGTTTTATGCGTCATTTTAGGCACTCCCGAACTTGCGATTTTACTAGTATTTTGATCCCGTCTTTGACGTCGAATAACTTTCAGCCGGGCTCTCGTAATATTTTGAAATTGTAAGACAAAAAGTAGTAGTTCTTTAGCTTTAACCCCATGCATTTTTGAATTTTTTGGATCTTTAGATCTTGTTTTATGCGTCATTTTAGGCACCCCCGAACTTGCGATTTTACTAGTATTTTGATCCCGTCTTTGACGTCGAATAACTTTCAGCAGGCCTCTCGTAATTTTTTGAAATTGTAAGACAAAAAGTAGTAGTTTTTTAGCTTTAACCCCATGCATTTTAAAATCTTTTGGATCTTTAGATCTTGTTTTATGCGTCATTTTAGGTACCTCCAAACTCACGATTTTACTAAAATTTTGATCGCCGTCTTTGACGTCGAATAACTTTCGGCCGGGCTCTCGTAATTTTTTGAAATTGTAGGACAAAAAGTAGTAGTCTTTTAGTTTTAACTTCATGCATTTTAAAATTTTTTGGGTCTTTAGATCTTGTTTTATGCGTCATTTTAGGTACCTCCAAACTCACGATTTTACTAGTATTTTGATCCCGTCTTTGACGTCGAATAACTTTCAGCCAGCCTCTCGTAATTTTTTGAAATTGTAAGACAAAAAGTAGTAGTTCTTTAGCTTTAACCCCATGCATTTTTTAATTTTTTGGATCTTCAGATCTTGTTTTATGCGTCATTTTAGGCACTCCCGAACTTGCGATTTTACTAGTATTTTGATCCCGTCTTTGACGTCGAATAACTTTCAGCCGGGCTCTCGTAATATTTTGAAATTGTAAGACAAAAAGTAGTAGTTCTTTAGCTTTAACCCCATGCATTTTTGAATTTTTTGGATCTTTAGATCTTGTTTTATGCGTCATTTTAGGCACCCCCGAACTTGCGATTTTACTAGTATTTTGATCCCGTCTTTGACGTCGAATAACTTTCAGCCGGCCTCTCGTAATTTTTTGAAATTGTAAGACAAAAAGTAGTAGTTTTTTAGCTTTAACCCCATGCATTTTAAAATTTTTTGGATCTTTAGATCTTGTTTTATGCGTCATTTTAGGTACCTCCAAACTCACGATTTTACTAAAATTTGGATCGCCGTCTTTGACGTCGAATAACTTTCGGCCGGGCTCTCGTAATTTTTTGAAATTGTAGGACAAAAAGTAGTAGTCTTTTAGTTTTAACTTCATGCATTTTAAAATTTTTTGGGTCTTTAGATCTTGTTTTATGCGTCATTTTAGGTACCTCCAAACTCACGATTTTACTAGTATTTTGATCCCGTCTTTGACGTCGAATAACTTTCAGCCAGCCTCTCGTAATTTTTTGAAATTGTAAGACAAAAAGTAGTAGTTCTTTAGCTTTAACCCCATGCATTTTTTAATTTTTTGGATCTTCAGATCTTGTTTTATGCGTCATTTTAGGCACTCCCGAACTTGCGATTTTACTAGTATTTTGATCCCGTCTTTGACGTCGAATAACTTTCAGCCGGGCTCTCGTAATATTTTGAAATTGTAAGACAAAAAGTAGTAGTTCTTTAGCTTTAACCCCATGCATTTTTGAATTTTTTGGATCTTTAGATCTTGTTTTATGCGTCATTTTAGGCACCCCCGAACTTGCGATTTTACTAGTATTTTGATCCCGTCTTTGACGTCGAATAACTTTCAGCCGGCCTCTCGTAATTTTTTGAAATTGTAAGACAAAAAGTAGTAGTTCTTTAGCTTTAACCCCATGCATTTTTTAATTTTTTGGATCTTTAGATCTTGTTTTATGCGTCATTTTAGGCACCTCCAAACTCACGATTTTACTAAAATTTTGATCGCCGTCTTTGACGTCGAATAACTTTCGGCCGGGCTCTCGTAATTTTTTGAAATTGTAGGACAAAAAGTAGTAGTCTTTTAGTTTTAACTTCATGCATTTTAAAATTTTTTGGGTCTTTAGATCTTGTTTTATGCGTCATTTTAGGTACCTCCAAACTCACGATTTTACTAGTATTTTGATCCCGTCTTTGACGTCGAATAACTTTCAGCCAGCCTCTCGTAATTTTTTGAAATTGTAAGACAAAAAGTAGTAGTTCTTTAGCTTTAACCCCATGCATTTTTTAATTTTTTGGATCTTCAGATCTTGTTTTATGCGTCATTTTAGGCACTCCCGAACTTGCGATGTTACTAGTATTTTGATCCCGTCTTTGACGTCGAATAACTTTCAGCCGGGCTCTCGTAATATTTTGAAATTGTAAGACAAAAAGTAGTCGTTCTTTAGCTTTAACCCCATGCATTTTTGAATTTTTTGGATCTTTAGATCTTGTTTTATGCGTCATTTTAGGCACCCCCGAACTTGCGATTTTACTAGTATTTTGATCCCGTCTTTGACGTCGAATAACTTTCAGCCGGCCTCTCGTAATTTTTTGAAATTGTAAGACAAAAAGTAGTAGTTCTTTAGCTTTAACCCCATGCATTTTTTAATTTTTTGGATCTTTAGATCTTGTTTTATGCGTCATTTTAGGCACCTCCAAACTCACGATTTTACTAAAATTTTGATCGCCGTCTTTGACGTCGAATAACTTTCGGCCGGGCTCTCGTAATTTTTTGAAATTGTAGGACAAAAAGTAGTAGTCTTTTAGTTTTAACTTCATGCATTTTAAAATTTTTTGGGTCTTTAGATCTTGTTTTATGCGTCATTTTAGGTACCTCCAAACTCACGATTTTACTAGTATTTTGATCCCGTCTTTGACGTCGAATAACTTTCAGCCAGCCTCTCGTAATTTTTTGAAATTGTAAGACAAAAAGTAGTAGTTCTTTAGCTTTAACCCCATGCATTTTTTAATTTTTTGGATCTTCAGATCTTGTTTTATGCGTCATTTTAGGCACTCCCGAACTTGCGATTTTACTAGTATTTTGATCCCGTCTTTGACGTCGAATAACTTTCAGCCGGGCTCTCGTAATATTTTGAAATTGTAAGACAAAAAGTAGTAGTTCTTTAGCTTTAACCCCATGCATTTTTGAATTTTTTGGATCTTTAGATCTTGTTTTATGCGTCATTTTAGGCACCCCCGAACTTGCGATTTTACTAGTATTTTGATCCCGTCTTTGACGTCGAATAACTTTCAGCCGGCCTCTCGTAATTTTTTGAAATTGTAAGACAAAAAGTAGTAGTTTTTTAGCTTTAACCCCATGCATTTTAAAATTTTTTGGATCTTTAGATCTTGTTTTATGCGTCATTTTAGGTACCTCCAAACTCACGATTTTACTAAAATTTGGATCGCCGTCTTTGACGTCGAATAACTTTCGGCCGGGCTCTCGTAATTTTTTGAAATTGTAGGACAAAAAGTAGTAGTCTTTTAGTTTTAACTTCATGCATTTTAAAATTTTTTGGGTCTTTAGATCTTGTTTTATGCGTCATTTTAGGTACCTCCAAACTCACGATTTTACTAGTATTTTGATCCCGTCTTTGACGTCGAATAACTTTCAGCCAGCCTCTCGTAATTTTTTGAAATTGTAAGACAAAAAGTAGTAGTTCTTTAGCTTTAACCCCATGCATTTTTTAATTTTTTGGATCTTCAGATCTTGTTTTATGCGTCATTTTAGGCACTCCCGAACTTGCGATTTTACTAGTATTTTGATCCCGTCTTTGACGTCGAATAACTTTCAGCCGGGCTCTCGTAATATTTTGAAATTGTAAGACAAAAAGTAGTAGTTCTTTAGCTTTAACCCCATGCATTTTTGAATTTTTTGGATCTTTAGATCTTGTTTTATGCGTCATTTTAGGCACCCCCGAACTTGCGATTTTACTAGTATTTTGATCCCGTCTTTGACGTCGAATAACTTTCAGCCGGCCTTTCGTAATTTTTTGAAATTGTAAGACAAAAAGTAGTAGTTCTTTAGCTTTAACCCCATGCATTTTTTAATTTTTTGGATCTTTAGATCTTGTTTTATGCGTCATTTTAGGCACTCCCGAACTTGCGATTTTACTAGTATTTTGATCCCGTCTTTGACGTCGAATAACGTTCAGCCGGGCTCTCGTAATATTTTGAAATTGTAAGACAAAAAGTAGTAGTTCTTTAGCTTTAACCCCGTGCATTTTTAAATTTTTTGGATCTTTAGATCTTGTTTTATGCGCCATTTAGGTACCGCCGAGCTCGCGATTTTACTAGTATTTTGATCGCCGTCTTTGACGTCGAATAACTTTCAGCCGGGCTCTTGTAATTTTTTTTTATTGTAAGACAAAATGTATAATGTATTATGTAAATGTATTATTGAAACACCCTTTATTTCATCCACACTATTATTGTGTTGAACAATTTCCGTTAGGTTTAGCTTCCGTAAAAGTTTTCCGTTTCACTTTTAAAATAATAGCGAGAAAGTTTATATTATTTGGCATGGCCCCACCCCTTATTTCAATATGTCAAACTTTTAAAAATCAAATCAAACTTTTTTTTTAACCAAACAGTCTTTAATAGATTCAAGTGCGCCTTTGAAGTGAAGATTTTATCTTTATATAGTTGGCAAAGAACAAAGAATAAAATTGACGACATTGTATTTCTTTATTGTAACATTTTTATATGAGGACAAACTGTTTTATCGAATTACATTTTTGAATAATAGCGAGGCTATAGAATATATTGAATATGATATCAACATACAGCGTGTCTTACGAAAATTGATGTCTTTGATAATAAATGCTATAAGTTCTGGGAATCCTGTTTTTTATTTTTTTGAAGTAATTTTTAAAAGGCACGAAAGTCGGCTATTTTTTATTGACATTTTAATATCAAAGGTAGCTAGGATATCTCACAACCACCTGATGATACTTTTAATACATATTAGTTAATATTTTATGGCAAGCTGGATATTTTTCAAAAAGCACAAATTGGTTATTTTGCGAACATTCTCACAATTTTGCATTTTTGTCGAGACAAACATTTTAATTTTTACTGAACTTAAGTTAAAAAATTTTCTTCAAATATTTTTACTGGTTTTTTATGTCTAAAGAAACCTCGAACATTATATTTGGAAAGCTGTGATTTCAAATAATTTAATAAAAATAAAACAGCCATATCAAGATATGTATTAGGTGCGGTTTATCTCAGATTGGGTCGTAGAGAGGTAATACATACCTCTGGCTGTTTTACAAAACGCATCACAATAGATCAAATTCGTAATCACAAAACTCGTAATAGACTAGAACTCCGACAGGAACAACAAAATATTTTGTAAATTTTTACAAAACTTTAAAGCAGCAGCGTAGTGCACGAGAGTGGGAACGTCGGAAGATACACCCTGTATATAATCCCATAGCATAAACGGTCTACCTAGTACTCTTTTGAAAAGAATAAAAAGTTGAAAATTGCCGTATGGTGCATAATAAGTGTTTGTTTATACAAAAAAAGTGGAAGTCGAACTAAATTTATCTTCATAATCCATTTGCCCCGAAAGTCGTAAAATATTTGAATCTAAAGGTTGAAAAACTTTTATCAAATTTATTTTATAAAAAAACTATTCCTTCTCTGTTTTTTTGTAATTTTTAAACAAAAATATGCAAATGTGCTGTCAGCTAAGGAATGGGTGGGGTGTTTGTGTAAACTGTAAACACATAGTTTTGAAATAACAAAAGAATATATTTTAAAGCGAGCGTCCTCTTTTTTCCTACAAGTTTCGTAATTTTTTCGGTTGTCGCACCTTAAATTTCGTTTTTCAGCAAAATCTCTTTGCATCTTTTACACTTCTAGTTAAAAGGGCTGTTTTAATTACGAAATATCAGATAATCACTAAATTATGTAAAAGCACGGCGACGTAATTACAGAAACTTTGTTGAAAGAAGACTCGACTTTATCGCGAATTAAAATTTGATCAATAAAAGTCTCTTTCTGTTGCGGATTTCACACACAATGTAGCGTAATTGGGGGCTACTTGGTCACGTTTTTTACACTTATTTTAAAATAATTTCCCAAACGAATTTTGGTTTCGCAAAATTTGACTATGCCGATATCACGCACGACAAGTATGTAACGTATAGAAAAACTATAAATTGTGAATGATTTTTGACAAAAACAATTTATTGGGTGACCAAGTTACCCCGTAACTGAGGCTACTTGGTCACCTTATCTCTTTCCCTTTGTAGGGGAAAATCTCAATTGACGACAACACCAACTGTCTCCGCAATAGTTGCCTCTTCTTCGCTGGAATAAACTTTGGGATGGCCAACTGGTTTTGTTTCAAGAACCTCTCGGGCAATCTTTGCTCTTGGAATTAAAAACGTTTTCACCGTCATTTTCTTCGACAGTCCGGTCCTAATGGCCTCTAATGTATTTTCAAGATATTCTTGAGTAAGATTTCGGTATGGTCTGGAACCAGGGGCCCCTTCATAGCTTCTTCCTTCTTACCATTTTATACGGATGTCTGTAAAAATACCTTTGTAAGGTGTTAACAGACACACATTTTTGCAATAATTAGTATTTTTACTTCTCAATATTGTGGAGATTTATTTAATGTTTGGGAGGAAGTTTGATATTTTCGTCTACCGCCCGCCCTGTAGGTACAAGGCAAGGCGTTTGTTAAATACGATTCGATTTGATATTCAAAACATTCTACGACTGTCTAATGTAATTGAAACCTTTGAGTATAACTGATGAATAAAGATTAAATTAGAAGCCGCATAATAAATTCAGAGAAATTTTCACACCAAAAACCTCGATAAAACAATTAATTACGTGCATACTATATTATTCAACAACGATATAAAATTATAGTGAAAGGAAAAATCGCCCATCACCTATAATTTTTGCTATTGCCATTTTTCGATGTTTGTGCCAAGTTACAATTGAAATGTCAGCCACTTTATCATTTTTGTTTCTTCTCGATATAGCATAATAAATCAAAATCTTCTCATATTTATCAAATTTATTTCCTAATAACAATTTACTTTGGACATCGTTTTTCAATTTGTTAAAATGAACTTTTAAACTCAAATTAATTTGTTTGTTTGAAAAAAAAATGAAAACAACGCGGTAAAACATTCGCGGCTCTCCGAATTAATTTTTTCTACTCGGCATTTTGATACTTAACGACTAATGACATCCACTAATTTAATTATTAGTCGAAATTAATTTTCGATTTTCAAAGACTACTTTACGGCTTTCGATTTTAATGTCGTAAGGCTTTGTGTTTAAATTAAACGAGACCGAAATTCAATAAACTCTCCCTACAAAGTTATTACGAAGCGAGTGTAATTGAAGTTGGCACAACGTCGTTAGCTTCAAAGTCTAATAATTAACATAGATGGTACTAGGCTACTTCTGTGAGTGTCATGAGTTAGTAGATTTCAAACCACCTTCATATCTGATGTCAAACACACGGTATTGGCGAGCGTAATAGAATTTATTCAGAAAAGCCATCGCTAAATATTCATGAAGTTGCATTACCGATGGAAAATAAATGATGTAAACTACTGGCGACAATTTAAAACCAACTCCTTTTGTTGCCAACGGATTACTATTTATGATGCGGTAAAGTAATCGAGATGTAAATGTAAGTCTTTTGGGAGAAGTTTTGTAATATTTTTAGTTTAAAAATTGTATTTAAAGTCCAAAATGTATTAAAAAATATTAAGCTTTTTACCAAATTAACTTAATGAAACACCATTTTATACTGCAAATACAGAAATTATTCAGTTTTTAATGTGCGCTTTACTGGAATAATAAATTAATTTCAACACGGAAGAAATTTTTCATTTAAACGTAATAAAAAGAAAATCAGGAGCATTTTTGGGGTGTGCTGTGGTAAAAATATTTAGAAGGTCAAAATATAAAATAAAATTGAAATATTAACATTTTATGCTAAGTCTTTAATAATTCTAGAGAGGGGTGGTTATTTATTTATATATTTTTAATTTCTGCTACGCTTTGTATATAAAATTATTATCGGGACTCCCCTCTTTTTTCTGTTTTCATTTTTTAACGTTTCAATGATGAAAATTATGTACGATTTTCATTTCTGTCAAACGTCTTTCAGAATTGGAAAAGTTGTGTAGGAGAAATTTAAAAAATTTTAACTAAGTACATAATACAAGAACGCAGCTAGCGTCCATCCCCAAAATCCCCCCAAAATTGTTCTATCCAGTGACAAATTGTTCTGTACCCTACTCGTAATGTGATATAAAATTGCGCGACCTAGAGCGTCAGTTTTTCGTGGGAGGGGGCCATCACTTCATACAGAGAGTAAAATGGTATGTTTTAACAGTTTTTTGCAAATATTTCGAGAACCGTCAAGTCTAGCGCAAACACTGTTATGTATGAATTTATTCTAAATTAAATTTTAAACAAAAAAGGTCATAATCATTTTTGTGTACCAAACAAGGGTAACAGAGATATTGAAGGGGTACGTTCATTTGGCTTTTTTTTCCAAACTGAAAAATAATGTCATTTTACCACTTCCATATTTCTGTAACCCTTGTCTGGAGCACAAAAATGTACAAAACCTTTTTTGTTCTAAATTTAATTTAAATTAATTTTGTACTCAACGATGTTTGCGCCAGACCCCTTCGTTCTCGAAATATTACCATTTTACCTACTTTCCATCCCTTCCACGAAAACCCGACGCTCTAGGTCGTGCAACTTTTTATCACTTATTACGAGAAGGGTGTATAACTTCCGTTAGGGTGGAACTTTTTTTTGAGGTTTGGACACTTTTTGAACTAGTTTTACTAAACTAAAGTGTTGGGCTTTTCATTTGCGGGAAACAAGAATTTTAACTAAAATTTTGTTCAAGTTTATGTTGAGCAAGCAATTTAAATTCTATTGGACGGTAACCTTTTATTTATGGTAAGCACATTGCCGTTTTATATCTTATAATCTTATAATCTTATAATCATATAGTCTTATAATCACGTCAATGCTCTCGAGACATTTAATGCTCACCTAAGTACCCGAAACTCCCCCAGTTTTCAGCAGAAGTAATTTTTGGGTTACTTAAGTAAGGGACAAATTCCATTGGTACTTGGTAAATCAAATAATACCTTTTGAAACTGTGCCACTTGGGCACTTGGAAATTAAATAATTATGTTGGGAAATTTCCCACAGAGTTCGTGATTTTTCATCGGTCATCAATCATCGTAACGGTACGTCGTGACAAAACCGAAGTGTGTATGGACTTAACATGAAGTAGGTACACAGAGGCTCGTCAGGATGGCCAATTACCGATAAAAAATCACGAGATCTGGGTGGGGGGGGGGGCTTTTTTCTGTCCTAATTATAAAAATACACTGGATTAAGTTATACAATTTCAAAGTAATTTATGTGCAATACTTGAAGAAATTTCCCTTAATCGATGACTACCTTAGACACTATTTCTACCAAAAGCAATTACCAACGGCAACCCAACTACGCGACCGTCACGCAACCTCGGTTTCAGTTCAGTTCATCTCGTGTACCTACCAACTCAATTAGAATTTTAGTTGCGGTCATGCGGTGATGTAATCAGAGAAAGATGAGCCATAACGTACTTGCATAGCTTTAAAAACAGAAAACGTGAGTTTTTGATTAAAGAAACGTATTCGAAGTGCATCAAATAACTCATCTGATCCGATTTCCAAACTTCGTTTTCAAATACACTAATGGAAAAAATTAAGGGATCAAAAAAAAATTTCAAATTTTTAGGTGATTTTCAATAGGCTGTAACTTAAAGAAAATTCATCGTAGAGAGATTTTAAAAAAAGCAAATTGTAGCTCTGAGTGTCTAGTTTTGGGGTCCAAACTCAAAAATTTTTCTTTTCAATTTTTTTCCAGGTAATTTTGAAAAAACCACTGACAAAAAAATTTTTTAAACTTTTTTGATTTTTTTTTTACGTCTACGGACTTTAAAAAAAATTTATCGACATAATCACCATATGGGTCAGATAGCTTGTTTATTCAGCTTCAAATTTCTTTGTTTAAATTCTTGATGCGATTATTTTTCGCGGAGATATCAAACTTTGAATAAAAAAGGATCATTTTGTCTTTGATTATCAATATCTCTGCAACTAATGATCGCACAGAAAGTTGAAGGTGGGTTCCGAAAACTTGAATAAATTTCCTACAAGGATGAGCCATTGTTTTTTGAAAAAAATTTTTTTTTTCATTCTTGACATGTTTTTGAAAATGCAACAAAAATAAGGCTTTCGGTGGCTTTTTGGAAAGTACAGCGCTAAATCGAAAATATTGAGGAAACCCCTAATGTTAAGTGTGCATTTTACAGTTCAATATACCCACAAAAACCCCACAAAGATTCAATTTAATCCATTCAGCCGTTTTTTTGTTTTACTCGATCAAATTTTTGGAAAAATTAAAGGATCACATTTTTCGTACTGAAAAGCTCATACTCTTTAAAAAAATGAAAAAAAAAAATTCTCGGCTTTTTGCGCATTTTTATTGCACACAGTGTTTAAATTTTTGAAAAAAAAAATTTTTTTTTAATTTAAAAAAAAAAAAATTTTTTTTGAAAAAATTTTTTTTTCAATGATTCAGAAAATTTACGAAAACAGCATCGCCGGCATTAGCATTACCCAAAGCGTACCACGTGGAGGTTGCCCGGTCGGATTTACGCTTCTTACACACGCGTGCTTGTGTATGTGTGTGTGTGTGTGTGTGGTTCTTCAGAAGAAATGAGACCCGGTGGCTCGTCAGCTCCACCGTATTTAATGACTCCAAACTCATTCTCTGAAATTGTGTGTGTGTGTGTGTGTGTGTGTGGTTCTTCAGAAGAAATGAGACCCGGTGGCTCGTCAGCTCCACCGTATTTAATGACTCCAAACTCATTCTCTGAAATTGTGTGTGTGTGTGTGTGTGTGTGTGTGTGGTTCTTCAGAAGAAATGAGACCCGGTGGCTCGTCAGCTCCACCGTATTTAATGACTCCAAACTCATTCTCTGAAATTGTGTGTGTGTGTGTGTGTGTGTGTGTGTATTCGTTGCTTTTGGTTTTCCCGGAGAACCTGATTTAATAACGGGTATTGCCACCCCTGTTCTCAATAACGGCCCTCAGACGATTAGCCATATTGATGCGACGAGCAATCAGTGCCTGTGGAATGGTATCCCAAATTTGCTGAAGTGCGCGCTCCAACGCGGCTAAGTTGTGCAAATTTGGATACTCGGTGCGCAATCTGCGGCCCATCAAATCCCAAACATGTTCGATAGGATTGAGGTCCGGACTCATCGCTGGGTGTCGTAGTAATGCGATGTTGTGCCGTTCAAAGAAGCGCTTAGTGACATTGGCTGTGTGTGGACGTGCGTTGTCCTGCATCAAAATGAAAGACCTTTGATGTTGTCGTCTAGGCAAAACAATGGGCCTTAAAATTTGGTCGATATAGCGCCTAGCTGTAAGATTTTCGCGTACAATCATGAGAGGTGTTTTCCAATGACGCGAAACGCCGCCCCACACCATAACCGATCCACCGCCGTAAGCGACAACTGGACGGACAAAGTTCTGTCCAAAACGTTCTCCACGACGGCGCCAAACAAGGGGACGTCGGTCGTTACCATGGAGGCTGAACCGCGATTCATCGGTGAATAAAACATTGCTCCATTGCCTCAAGGCCCAATTCCGATGGGCGTAAGCATATGCTAAGCGAGCACGGCGATGTCTCGCGGTCAGCAAGGGTACGCGATTAGGGTGCCGTGCGTGTAACCCAGCTTCACGTAAACGGTTAATGACCGTTCGGGAGCAAATGTTTCGCACTTGATGCCGTCGTCGCTGTTGTTGTTGCTGTTGTATCCGATTCGGGAAGTTTCGAGCCAGAATGTTTGCGTTGAGAAAAGGCTGGCGGCGAACTTCTCGAACGATTGCCCGTTCATCACGGGGATCAGTAACACGATGGCGACCTTGTCCGGGGCGACGATCGAATCGGTTCGTCTCTTGGTACCTGGTATAGGCACGAGATACGACGGATTGACTTACACCCATCCGAGTGGCAACCTCTCTTTGGCTGTGACCTTCTTCGATGAGAGTTACCATGCGAGCAACCTCCACCTCCGATAAGTACCGTCTTACCATGATCGAAAAATAAAAATTCAAATTTCTCCAAAAAAAATTTGGTTATCTGCAAAGTGCGTGGTTTTGAAAAAAATTGTTTTATTAAGCGTATTGTTGAGGGCTCACGAAAAGTAAAGAAAATCTCTGAAAATCAATCACTGAAAAGTGTGTGAAAAGATAAGAATTCAGTTAGGGGTATCAATTTTTATTTTAATTTTATTGGAATGAGATCAATAAAATGACGTGATTCAGGTACAAAATTGCATCAAGAATAATAAGGCGCTGTTTTCGTAAATTTTCTGAATCATTGAAAAAAAAATTTTTTTCAAAAAAAAATTTTTTTTTGACAATTAAAAAAAAAATTTTTGAAAATTAAAAAAAAAAATTTTTTTTTCAAAAATTCAAACCCTGTGTGCAATAAAAATGCGCAAAAAGCCGAGAATTTTTTTTTTTCATTTTTTTAAAGATTATGAGCTTTTCAGTACGAAAAATGTGATCCTTTAATTTTTCCAAAAATTTGATCGAGTAAAACAAAAAAACGGCTGAATGGATTAAATTGAATCTTTGTGGGGTTTTTGTGGGTATATTGAACTGTAAAATGCACACTTAACATTAGGGGTTTCCTCAATATTTTCGATTTAGCGCTGTACTTTCCAAAAAGCCACCGAAAGCCTTATTTTTGTTGCATTTTCAAAAACATGTCAAGAATGAAAAAAAAAATTTTTTTCAAAAAACAATGGCTCATCCTTGTAGGAAATTTATTCAAGTTTTCGGAACCCACCTTCAACTTTCTGTGCGATCATTAGTTGCAGAGATATTGATAATCAAAGACAAAATGATCCTTTTTTATTCAAAGTTTGATATCTCCGCGAAAAATAATCGTATCAAGAATTTAAACAAAGAAATTTGAAGCTGAATAAACAAGCTATCTGACCCATATGGTGATTATGTCGATAAAATTTTTTTAAAGTCCGTAGACGTAAAAAAAAAATCAAAAAAGTTTAAAAAATTTTTTTGTCAGTGGTTTTTTCAAAATTACCTGGAAAAAAATTGAAAAGAAAAATTTTTGAGTTTGGACCCAAAAACTAGACACTCAGAGCTACAATTTGCTTTTTTTAAAATCTCTCTACGATGAATTTTCTTTAAGTTACAGCCTATTGAAAATCACCTAAAAATTTGAAATTTTTTTTTGATCCCTTAATTTTTTCCATTAGTGTAGTTATTGAGTAACAATTGAAACAATTTGCACTTATACTCCGGTAGGAAGCGTGCACTTTTACTAAGCGATAGGTTATAAGAGCGTTGCAAAAGCGTAATAGAACCAACCGTCTGCCACTCCACAGTGACAAAATTAACTTGCGGGTGGTTTCGAATGACAATGTTCTCCAATTTCATATGCGTCTGCTACCACGAACTTAAAACCATCTGCTACAATATTATTAAAATTTACACTAATAATACCTACTATTTTTTGGTAGATACATTTTTTTGTGTATCCTATGATTTAGTTTGACACCCACAAACCCACTGTTCTCGAGGTGCTATATTTCAACACGCTCTAGCAACTAAATTGGTCCATTGACAAACAAACCTGTAGATACATGATTTGTAGGAGGAAATTTAATGTAAAGTATATTCACACAGAAATACTTTTTTCATAAAGTACAAAGCTTGCGAGTTATAAGGGATAAACAAAAAAAACAGTTTTTTGACCGAATTTGCAACTTTGTTCAAAACTTTAACGCGCTACAGCGCGTAAACCGCTCGTCCAAGGGAAAAACCTCAAATATATAATTTGTAGGAAATTTGATGTAATTTATATTCGTGTAACAGTACTTTTCTCGTAAAGTGTGTAATTTTTGAGTTATAAGCGATAAACAAAAAAAAAACAGTTTTTAGTCCGAATTTGAAACTTTTTTCAAGTTTAACGCGTTCTAGCGCGTAAACCGCTGGTCTGAGGGAAAAATCTTACAGACATAATTTGTAGAAAATTTGATGTAATTTATATTCATATAGAAATGTTTTTCTCATAAAGTGCGTAGTTTTCGAGTTACAGGCGATAAACAAAACCCAAGTTTTTGTCGGAATTTGGAACTTTTTTCAAAGTTTACCGCGCTATAGCGCGTAAATCGTTCGTTGGAGGAAAAAACTCAGATATAATTGGTAGGAAATTTGATGTAATTTATATTCGTGTAACAGTACTTTTCTCGTAAAGTGTGTAATTTTCGAGTTATAAGAGCTAAAGACCTCAAAAAGAGCTAAAACATTCTTCTCGAAACATTCCAAGTTAATGCTGTCACTTTGGTGTAGTGGACGATCGATTTTATTACTCATTTACAATGTTCTTTCATCCTGTATCGTTAAAAATGTTGACATTACCGTTTAGTAAAAGTACCGGATTATTAGTGGAAACAAATACGCGTTTTGCTTCTAGTGGGAACAGCTCCTTATAATACAGGGTGATTCTGAAATGGCGAATAATCTCTTCAGTACGTTATAGGGGACGGTTATTTAAAGCAAAGAAAAATCTTTAAAAAAATGTATCTGCTATTTCTTTGTAGTTATTAGAGAAGAAGTAAATTGAGATTTGGCATGTGACATAAGTCATCATAAGGGTAGTTTCAAAACGTCGTTGCCACGTATTTTTTTTAACAACTTGATACAGAAAATTCGATATTCAAAATTAATTTATATGATACTAAGGTGTTATAATAGGAAGGAGCTTTTGTTTAATTAGCGGATAGGAATTTTTTTAGCATTTTTTCTTTACTTACCATTATCTCCTAGAGCGTGCTGGAGAGCTTATCCGCCATTTTGGAATCACCCTGTACTAGAACACCACTAATTTTTCACGACTTGTCCCAAATGAACACATTTGATTTTCTTTGTAAAACATTAATAAATCACCTATAATATTCTTCAAACCATTAACTTTCATTAAAAGCTCAATCTGTGTTTCTACCACTTTCCAAATAACTAACAATGAAAATCATAACCCCACAGCAAGCCTCACACAATACACCTACAACTACTATAATAATGGAGTAATTCGAAGTTGATTAAATTAAGGGAGAAAGTTAACTCTAGTCGGAGCTTTTAAGAATTTTAAAAGGGCGGAAACTTTCAACTAGTTCAAAGTGCGAGCGTTTTTATTATAGTTTGATTCAATTTGCGATGTAAACAAGGTACTAAGTCTTCCGTTTGTTACATTTTACTGACCCTTTAGTCCTCAACTTAATCTTATTACCGAAGTAAATGGGTAAGTCAGATTGGATTTTCTAACGAATGCCTATTTGGGATAGATAGTAATTTTGGGATAGTTTAAAATGTATTTGCATGCTAATGTGGTGTTCGATAAAGTGAAACGTCGGAGCAACAAAATTGAATTAAAATTGCGCCTTTCTTCTGGCGTGGCTTTTTTGCGATGATTTAAATTTAATTTTGGCAATTTTTTTGGCACGGTATACTATAGTTTGGGTAATAAGTTTATTAATTATAGTAATTAAAATTTTGATAACGTCTAAAAACTTTAATGCGTAGAGATAATTTTTCATTTTCACGAAGGCCCAATAACATCATCCATCTGAGTTACGCAGTAGCACATGAGCATGATTTATGATTTCATACGAGTTGATGTATGTGAACAGTTAAATTTGTGGCAAGCACAAGAATTTCGTGTAATATTTTCAACATTTATTAAGTTTTAAATTAAGGAAAAAGGGACGATCAATTTATTGTAATTTAAACAACCAAAATAGGTAATCCTGCGAAAATCGAGACTTTTTCTCAAAGCATATTTTATGTAAAAATTCAGAATAATTTGTATGCTAAAACTCTAATTTATATACAGGTCTAAAAAAATAAGAGACCAGAAAAAAGCAAAACCCTTCACTTACATTGAAGGATTTTTTTTAGAAAATCTCTTTGCTTTTTGAATACGTTTTTGAACGTTTTCACCAATCTGATCGTTGAAGTGCCACACTCATTTTTGTCTCGAATAGGCGACATAAACGTACGAAAATTGCTGCTTTTTGTATATAATAATTCATGTACATATTACGAGGGTTGGTTTATAAGTGTGAATTATTTTTCTTTAAAGTTACCTTATCCGTCGATAAAGAAACTTTCTGGATCGCTTTTGATATAGTACTTTACCAAAACCTTCTTCATATGAACAGTTGTTAATATCCATAGAGCCTTGATTTTACACAACAGCTTTGTAACAGTTTAGTAACCGATGTAAAAATAGCCTGCAACAGCTCTTTGAACTTTGCGAACGTCCACAACCACAAGCTTAACGACGGAAAGATGGAGCTACGCGATAAGTTACACAAAGGTGCGACGTGCGACACAGAAAATTAATTTAGATTAGATCATGTGTGTTGGATATTCCAGACTAGCAAAGCAAAGTTAGAAGTTTTTTCTTTGCCCACTATACTCGTTTTAGTGCATTGTTGAAGACTTTACCCATCAATCGACCCTCGTATAGCACAAGAGGACACCGCACAAACACATTCACGAACCTTTTCACCATCAACTGTTTTCACTTACGGTATCGATGAAATATTGACGATTTCAAATTGATCAATTACGTAAATTTAAAAAAAAACGCGAAAGGTTGTCAGAATAATATTTATATTTAAAGGTTTGCCGAAGATGCTAAAAATTGAATTTTAAAATCACTAAATTCTCTCTTTTGCATAACTTACCTTTAAAATGGACGTCTACTTTTAAAAGTTGGCCGAGAATAAACCTTTAAACTTTTTTAATAATTTAAAACTACCAAAAAAAATTAATTTCGAACTTATACTCGGTCTACTTTTCCCAAAAGGCACTCGAGAAATTAAAAGGACTGCGCTTGCAAAGTAATTTTTTCTTATACGTGTGCCTCTACAATTATGTGGCATTTAATTTTATTATAAATAGTTACAAAATATATCCTAAGGGTCTCATTTCGGAAAACTTTCTCTCGCAAGATTAAAATTGTCGTAGACAACTTTGTCAAGAAACGTTTTACAAACCCATAGGTAATTATAATAGTACAGAAGCGGATAAATATTGAGATTATACAGTGTGTCTTTATCGGGATGCAGGGTCTCCGCTCTTGCCGTTTAATTTTTTGAAAGATTTTTCTTTTCAAATGAAACTTTTTTCCTCCTCTTCAAAAAGGTTCAACGTATGTCCGTACCGTAACGATTTTTTTCTATTTCGGTACTTTAATGCACTCCTTAACGTACTGTTTTGGTCTCAAAACAGTGCGTTAAGAAGCTCTCTTAACGTACTGTTTCTGGAGGATTTTCTTCTGCTAAGTTTGCGTCAAGTTGCACTGACGTTTACAAATGTCAAATATCATTTATTAAAATGTTTATTTTTAGAGCTTATTAGAATTGAAATGTAGTAAAGAATAATGTTTTGACATAGTTCATTCATTTTTATTTGTTAAAATTTAAATTATACAGACAGGAGTAAGTGCATTATTTAAATTAAAAAAAATAAACTTGCGACATCTATGAATCATTGAACGAAAGATGGTGACATTTCAGTCAGTGCCACCACAATTATTATAAAAAGAAAATCTCCATGATGTTAATTATTTAAATATTTTAACAAATTATTTTATTAAAATGTGAAATAGAAAAAATAGTATAAATTACACGTTTCATAAGCCGTGTTAAGTACTCGTCCTTTTTAAAACTCACCGCAAGCGGCTCGTTTTCAAAACTTGGACTCGTACGTTAACACGGTGCCTTATGAAACTTGTACTTTAATATACTATTATAAATTTTTGTCAGTACTCGTGGAAATACCTTTCAAAGTTGAGTGTAAAATGCATAAAATGACGCAGTTTGAAAAGGATTTCCATGAATACTGACAACAAATTTAAAAAAAATACTACTGTACGGACATACGTTGAACCATTTTCTATAAGAGGAAAAAGATTTATTTGAAAAAAAAATCAAAATCAACAAGTTCTACAGCAAGAGCGTATACTCTACTAGCAAATTTACAATTTCAGTTAAGAGTCTCCTAACACCAATGGTAAAAACTTTTGAGAACATTCTTTTATTTCCTTACTGTGTAGGAGAAAACAGTATATTAAGTACCAAAAAATTAACACTAGCATAAAATATACGTATCTCTAGTAACTTTTCTTCTAATTTTGAACGCGCGTAAAAAACTTTTTTAAAGAAACCGAAAAACGTGTTTTCTTTACTTTTTTCGCTCAACGTTAGTGGGTACTAAAAAATAAAGTTTATTTCTTACATGAAGTCCTTGTCAAGCATCTACTCTATAAAGAAATAACATGCAGTTTTTATGTGAAATAAACCGACTCAGTATACTGTGCGAAGATTGCGAAGCACTGAACTATATAAAATTCAATAATATTTTCTACCCCCAGCTGTTTTAATAATTTGTGTTACATTTATTTTCTCGACTTCTTTACCTAGCAACACGTTAACAAATTATGACACCCTCGGGGGATGGCATAATAAATTTAGTTGTTTTTGATTACGTTACGAATTTTGTTGGGCTTTTATTATTTTTTGATTTAAACAATTAAATTTTTAGCTAAATTGGCATTTGATTGAAATTTGTTATCTCGCCGAATCAATTAATTAAAACAAACTAATTAGGTTTACACTAATTACACTTTTAAACTGATACTTATTATTATTAAATTCGTATTTTGTTTTAGACGCTGAAGTTGGTGCTGAAAGAAAATAAAACGAAATTTGGTAAGTGCATTTATGTATGTTAATAAGTAGTTATCGAGGAATTAATTTTCCAGTACATTTTTTCATTGGCACTACTGTTGATTACAAATTTTTGCTACTATTGACGGCTAGGGTGGTCGAGCGTCTAAGAGGATTCGGGGTTTTTAGTTCGAACCTCTGGCTGGCAAGTCTAGATTTATTCGTGCGCTCTCTGCCTCGCCTGTAAGTAGTGGGTACCTACAAAAACGTAGTTATAGTCGTATAACTACTTAAACTGTCCTAAAAGTACCCTGACTTGCCTAATTGACAAAAACGATTTCTACGAGAGCATCATTTTACCGAAGTTTAGGTAAATTAGCATTTTCAAACCTCTGGACAAGGAATATTATGTAGGTACATTTTGTTAGTTCAGTTTGAAATTGCCGCCTCTCGGATACATACATACGACGATCCAATAATAATTTAACAATGGGGTATGGGGTATGAAGTGTTGTTCATGATGACGGATATAAATTTTTGTATTTGGTTAGATCGAGTGCATAATGCCCCCTCTTTCCAATAATACAACATTGTAATTGAAAATGCAGCACACTGTATATTATATGAATTTGAATCAATGACTAAAAAAGGTATTTGGCAAGTCCTCTATGGGCCTATTTACAGGGACGTTTTCATCTTTTCTGGCCTGGCTTATAAGCATGGGGGCCAGTTGAAAACCAAGGAAAGAAAAACCCACCACGATTTTCTATCGTCTACTAATCGCGATCAAATTTTATGGGGATACTTACCAGATAATTATTAATTACCTAAATACACCCTTCAAATTTCAAATCAATTAGATCATTAGTTTTCAAAAACTGTGTTCTCGAACTCCTTTGTTTCGAATTTGGTTATTATAACGTAACTTCAAAATTTTCCAACTTTCCATCCAACCTACTAATTGCGATAAAATTTTATGAAGATAATTACCAGTATTTTCTTGGTACCCCCTCCCAATTTTAATTAAATTGGTTCATTAGTTTTCAAGATATAGCTACTCGAACTTGTTTGTTTCGAGTTTGTTTAGAACTCAAGTTTTCTTAGCAACTTCAAATTTCTCCATCGTCAAATTTAGTTTACCGATTACGATCAAATGGTATGAAGATAATTACCAGTATTTTCTTGATACCCCCTCCAAAGTTCAATTGAATTGGTTCATTAGTTTTGAAGATAATACTACTCGAACTTTTTTGTTTCGAGTTTGTTTAGAACTCAAGTTTTCATAGACAACTTCAAATTTTTTCATCGTCAAATTTAGTTTACCGATTACGATCAAATGGCATGAAGATAATTACCAATAAATTATAATAGTTTTTTAGCTTTCTTGTGAATGATAAAAATGTTTTGAAGATAATAAAGCCACGTTTTGAAACAAAAATATATAATGACGCGTTTCGCCCTAAGGCTTCATCAGATAAAAAATAAAAAATTACAAAAATTAAAAATAAAGCTTAAAAATCTGTAAAGGAAATAAATCAAAATTAGGTTAGCGAAAAGCATAAATTTTTGAAAATAAACTTACTATTATAAAAAACGGAGATGTGTCTTGTAAAATTTTTGATATTCCCGCGTTAAATTAAATAAATTAAGGTTAAAAAAATTTTTCAAGCAAATAAATGTGACTTTTGTAGTGACGTTTATAATGTTTTTGAATTTTAAGTTGTTATGGGAATATTTAAAAATAGAAAAGGGAAAAGATTGAGATTAAAAAACATCAAAATTCTATAAATTATCGCAGCGATATTGACAACTTGAATTCAATTTACTTTAACCTAATAAAACAAATAAACATACATTAAACAAAAAACTAGACACCCTTTTCTATTTTTAAATATTCCCATAACAACTTAAAATTCAAAAACATTATAAACGTCACTACAAAAGTCACATTTATTTGCTTGAAAAATTTTTTTAACCTTAATTTATTTAATTTAACGCGGGAATATCAAAAATTTTACAAGACACATCTCCGTTTTTTATAATAGTAAGTTTATTTTCAAAAATTTATGCTTTTCGCTAACCTAATTTTGATTTATTTCCTTTACAGATTTTTAAGCTTTATTTTTAATTTTTGTAATTTTTTATTTTTTATCTGATGAAGCCTTAGGGCGAAACGCGTCATTATATATTTTTGTTTCAAAACGTGGCTTTATTATCTTCAAAACATTTTTATAATTACCAATATTTTCTTGATAACCCCTCCAAATTTCAATTGAATTGGTTTATTAGTTTTGAAGATATAGCTACTCGAACTTGTTTGTTTCGAGTTTGTTTAGAACTCAAGTTTTCATAGCAACTTCAAATTTCTCCATCGTCAAATTTAGTTTACCGATTACGATCAAATGGTATGAAGATAATTACCAGTATTTTCTTGATACCCCCTCCAAAGTTCAATTGAATTGGTTCATTAGTTTTCAAGATATAGCTACTCGAACTTTTTTGTTTTGAGTTTTGTTTAGAACTCAAGTTTTCAGAGGCAACTTCAAATTTCTTCATCGTCAAGTTTAGTTTACTGATCACGATCAAATTATATGACGCTAATTATCATTATTTTCTCGATAACCCCTCCAAATTTCAATTGAATTAGTTCATTAGTTTTGAAGATATAGCTACTCGAACTTGTTTGTTTCGAGTTTGTTTAGAACTCAAGTTTTCATAGCAACTTCAAATTTCTCCATCGTCAAATTTAGTTTACCGATCACGATTAAATTATATGACGCTAATTACCATTATTTTCTTGATACCCCCTTCAAATTTCAATTGAATTGGTTCATTAGTTTTGAAGATATAGCTCCTCGAACTTCTTTGATTCGAGTTTGTTTAGAACTCAAGTTTTCAGAGGAAACTTCAAATTTTTCCATCGTCAAATGAAGTTTACCGATAACGATCAAATTTTATGAAGATAATTACCATTATTTTCTTGATACCCACTCCAAATTTAAATTGAATTGGTTCATTAGTTTACAAGATATAGCTACTCAAACTTTTTTGTTTCGAGTTTGTTTAGAACTCAAGTTTTCAGAGGCAACTTCACATTTTTCCATCGTCAAATCTAGTTTACCAATCGCGATCAATTACCATTAGTTTCTTGATACACGCTCCAAATTTCAAATCAATCGGTTCATCAGTTTTCAATAAATGTCTTCTTGAACTCGTGCGTTTCAAATTTTGCTTAGAACTTACGATTACAAATAATGCAACTCCAAAATTTTCCAGAAGCAGAATGCCTTTGTTTAGTTACTGACGAAAATTTTGCCTGCTAGCAGCAGTTTCTTTAGGGCGTTTAGGTATAGGAGGAAAAAGAGAGAAATGAGAGCTTTTATTTTGATTTAGAAGTTCCAGGGAGGTGGGAGTAGTATTAAAATTGTTTTTTACGTTTACTATTATTGTTATTCATTAGAGTATTTAGGCTTTCACGACCCGCGTCAATCAGTAGAATACTAAATTACGATATACCCTTTTCTGTTTGATTGGATTTTTTTAAATTCTCAATTTTCGTTATTTTTTCTAAAACCCCAAAACTTCGCCTTCTTTTATTCCTGAATTTTTTTTCTTTGCTTAATATTTTCTACTTAAGTGTAAGTATGTACAGTAATTTTTTGATTGTTTAAAATTTTTTGAACATTTTATTGCTGTGAGCTATATATTGTCCTTACGGATAAAACGGTCTTTCGTATTTATTGTTAATAGTTACGAAAATGTCGACAAAAAGAAGAGTGGCTTAAGGCTTTACATCTTCCAAACTTAATTGAACGTTTTTAGCGTTAGATATACATAGAACGAAACAACAAACGATCGGATAATAATTATTGCTTTCTGAGGTGAAATCGTACTCAGGAAATCTGTAAACCTGAAAACCTTCTTCATTTGCCATTTGAAATCTTTAAAAATTCACAGGGTGTGATTTGGGTGCTTAAAAATGGAAATAGACGGACTTGCGAGTTTTTTTATAAAAACAATTGCTATTTTATTGACTTTGTTCAATTTAGGAAAACCCTTGCACTTCCAGATATAATACTAAAAAGCTCCAATGCGCCTACTTAATTATTGAAGATCTGCTTATATGCTAAACTCGAAACATTTCTCAAATTTTATTACCTACGCCCTTACACGTGCGTTTTTCACCCGTTTCTTGTAGATTCTCGTGTATAGTTTTTCCAACTCCAGTTAGCAATAATAGTTGTTAGTATATTCAGTTTAACTAGCGATCGAGATTAATTTCGGCAAACTAGAAAAAAAAAGTTAGTTAATCTCGATTTTCTAATAAATAAAAGAATTTTATGAATGTTTCTTCTAGTCTTTTATGTTATTGCGTGAGAGGTTATTTCCGCGGAAATGAGGAGCCGTTTTAAAAACTTCGAGCTCGCAAATAAACTTTTGGACGAAAAAAATAATTAGACTTCAAGGCGCGTTAATTAATAAATATTAAAATGTGCATTGTATAAATTGTTTTTTGAAACGAAAAAAAGGTTTCCATTGGTAACAACGCGAACTATTTATAATTAAAATTTGTAATTAAAAAAAAACTTTTAAACTGAGTAAGTGCTCACCTTACAAAGAGTTACATTTAATAGAAGAACTCTCAGGAGTTAATACAATGCTATTGTATTATGCTGCGTATAAATTTGAAAAAAGTTAATAATAATATAGGTTTTGTTAACCTTTCAAACCCCGGTCAATTTTAAATGAACGGCCGTTTTGATTACATTGATCACCCATCACCGTTCAGGTTAAATTTTTGCTGTATACTTCGTGACGTTTTAATTAAAAATTGCAGTTTAAAAAAAACAAGCGTTTTCAACATTAATATGTGAAAGGTTCCGCTTTTTTAGTACGTGCAGGGAAAAAATGTATAACAATGACAAAAAAACAAACCACTTTCGGCACTTTCAAAATCAAAATTTTCCTACTCCGCATACAAATTCGTCAACAATTTTTTAGATAAAAGATACAAAACAAGAAAAGTTTAAAAATGTTAAAAGCGCCATAGAAACGTTCACACCAGATTCCGTTTCTTTATTTTTTCTTCTTCTTTCTGTAGACAAACAGGAGTTCAAGATAAGAGAATGCGTAATGTAAAGTCAACAGCGTTGTTTGAGAATGTCTCTCAATCTTGAATAGAATTTCTGTTTAAATAAATTTTCATCATTTTCGAACTTTCTCCGTAACGTCCGACACTAAAAAACATTTTATTTAGATATCGTTAAAACCGACGTATTTTTTTAAGTTATAACAAATCAAATCTCCGAAGTTTACTTTTAACCAAATCAAATAGCCGTTTTGTAAATATTCCGAGAGAAGGCTTCAAATTTTTTTGTTTCAAATCCGAAAGCTCTTTTGTACGAGAGACGTACACATAAAGTAAGAAACGTTCTTCTGTTGTGGATAGTATCTATAGTATATAAGTCTTCTAGGACTTTTAGTCCAGTCAAATTAGACAAATATAATTTGAGGGCAACAAATCCAAAAATTTTGAAAATAGGCATAGTTGTTCATTATCTTCAAGTTGTTAATAAGGAGGGAGCTCTCGCTCGCGCACGAATATTACAATTTCTTACAAATTTTTTTAAAATTTTTCTCAGTAGGCAAAGACGAAACCTAACGACTTTTCTTTTCATAAATCTTTAATTACATTTTTATTCTACTTCATTCAGTGCCGATTTATTCATGAGTAGATAACTTTGGTGATTGATCAATTTCATGAAACTTACACGTTTTACTCCGCACCTCCGCAGGTTGTACAGAGTGATGCTGTACACGAATTCACTGTAACCCCCTTTTCCGCGCTGTATCAAAAAAAGGGTTAAACTTATCGAAAAATGCATATAACCAATATGGTAGCTAATAATGTTTTCTATAACTTTCATAATAACCTTCATTGACGTACAATCTATAGGAAGCGAGTTATTTGCAAAAAACGAGTAAAAGTCACATTTAAACAGCTCTTTCTCAACCCGCTCGTTCACACCCTCCAGGACTTATAGTATGTTATACTGCAGGTTCTAACGAACCACCATACCAATTTTTAAAACTGTTGGATATTTTCCCTCAGTTGTATTACTGTACTGTTGTACTGTATTACTTATGCTAAAGAGTTGCGCTTTCAAATGTAATACAATAAGCTTCTTAAGCTTCTTTCAAGTCTGAACGCAACTTTATAGCCGCGATCATCTATTTCTTCGCCGTTTAATTTTTTACGTCGTCCTGCTACGAGAAAATATCGGAAACAAATAAGTGACTTGTAGTTTATATAATTTTTGGTAAAGGTCCAAACCTCACAAGTACAGAAATACTTAAGCACGAGTTCTTTTATCAAAATAAATTGGGTTAGAAAAATAGGATGAAAATTCGGTGAATAAAAAAGCGGACTAAAAGGACTAGAAATTGCTTTATATTCAAACATCATCCTTCAAGTATTTATCGATTGCCCTACCTCACCATTTTGTACGACCTAGTCAAAAGCTTCAATGTCACTAAAACCTAAACGGCAGTCACTTACACAAGAAGAACCAATTAAAATTAGTTAAATCTAGACTTTTTTTAAATTAAACTAATTAGCGGAGGAAATACTGAAATCGTTTTCGTTTAATTTCGCCACATTTGTGGGTATAAATCGTTTAGGGAAAGGGTGAACAAATGAAAAACTTGCGCTTTCCGCGATTTTGTTACAATTTTTTTTAAATTAAGCTTCAACGCTTTGTCAAATTGTTTTTTCTCCTGTAGAAATATTTAGTTCTTATAAAACAGTAGCTGCCTGTTGCCACTTTTCTTTTTGGAACGGTGCCAAAAAATGTAGAAACAAGCGTTTCAAGTTACCTACTGCTGTTTGCAGTTAACAACGGAATAACAGACTATAAAAAAACATTTGAGTGTTCGTAAGAACGTGATGGACCGACACCGGTATACTTTTAATCATATAATATGAACTTACAATAGCCATTAACCGTGTTAAAAGGCCCCTTAGAATTTTTAATTTCAAAGTCATAACATGGGATACTTGCAGGCAAACTTTTGTGAATTTTTTCATTTTGGGTGTGGCTACAAAGTGGAAAATTGCACTGCCAAGTTTATTTTCTGTCCATCAAGGATTCATTTATTTTTATTCTTTTTGATTGATTATGGTCGCTTTAATATCTTGGGTTATTAGCGACCGGGTTACAGATTGTTTTTATTGATCTCTATCTAGGGTGTCAATTTGAAAACTTCCCACCTTCATTATCTTCGCCTTAGTATAAAATATTGAAATTCAGCGAGACCCGGCTATTTCGTTACTTAGGGGGACACTTTAATCGAGTGTTGGCGTTCTCCTTAGATCAAGCCCCAAAGGGGGCTAGAGTTAACCCCTTAAATCTTAAATAAGAAGGAGGTCGAGTGGCACCTTCTTTGAGCACATTTAATTGTTTTTACAACGATAGTATAATTTTTTATTTTTGGGTTAGTAGTTGTGATGATATTGAAACTTTAAGAGCAAATTACAGGACTAAAGTATTTAGAAATTTTAGAGAAAAATTTTAAACAAAATTTATTATTGTATAGAACACTTTTAATAATTCATTAATCATTTTTGCCTAATACAGTTATTTCATTTTTTATTTTTTTGAACGCATTTCTTAGCATTTAGAACGCAATATCATGAAAACTACTATTTAAAAAACAACAAGTTAGCACATCGCTGTAAAGACAATGAAATGTGCTTTCAAAAAAGGTGCCACTCGACACCCTTTCCCATTTAAAATCTACCCCTCTTTTGGAATTGATCTAGGGAGAATGCAACTACTCCATAAAAGTGACCCCCTCTGTAATAAAATTGGCTGGTCTCGCGGAATTTGCTTCATTTTTGGTAAAAAATACGTTTAAAACAGTTTTGGTAACGCTGATACAATCAGTTGTCAAGTCCTAGTGCTGTCATAGTTTCATACTGCGCTTGTTAATCCTACTATAAATATTAGCCAGAATTGATGCGTTGAGAATTTTATTATTTCTTCTTTCTTACGTATATCTATAATTTTGACAGTTGAATATTATACAGATTGGTCTAACGAGTTGGCACATAGGGATTTAATGCATGTGTAATTATTTTTGCAACTGGGGAAAATAGGAGAAAAGTGGGAGAGTAGAAAAATGCACCAATGAATGTAATGCCGGTATTTTTATACAAAAAAAAATTTGAAAAGAAAGTCATAGCGTCCCTACTATTTCAGGCCGTTGTGTGTCTATCTCACTTTACTTCGTAGCATTATCGAATTCGTACTACATGCATTAAATTCCTATGTGCCAACTTGTTTAAACCAATCTGTATGTCGAACAGTTAGAAACAATGGTGGTTCCCCTCTTCTCATAAGATGTCCATAGGTGGCTCTGATATACCCAATTCTATTGAGTTTTCCTATTTTCCGTATAGGAAGTAAACGATAGATGAAAAGTTGAATGTTTTACAGAAAAGATGTCTATGTTGTCCACATGAATTGCCCTTTCTGTTTAATAGTTGCATTTATTGTACACTTAGTATCGGTGGCGCCGTGGCGGTTAATATATTGACGACTGTGTCAGCTATTGATGCAATAGATGCGCTTTCTCATTTTCTAGAATTCCGATGTGGGATGGTATAAAGATAAATTATATAGTTTTGTTATGGCTATAATACAACTTTTGAAGAGATTAGAGACTGCAAGGAGTCTGTGCGATGGCTATATGGGGAATTTTGAACGGATTTTATGGTTTGGAATATTGCTATCGCTTCGGCTGTATAAGTGTTAGAATTTTTTTGAAGTTTAAACAGATATTTTTTATTGTTGCGAATTGTGGAGAGGAAAACCCTTTTTCTAAGATCGTATAGAAAAAGAAATTGCATATCGAATATTAAATGGTGAATTCGTCTATCGAAAGGATGCGTTACGTTTGGTAAAAATTGGAAGATTGGATTGTCGGGCAAATTCTTGATAGATAGGAAAGTAATAATTTGTGTCGTCATAGACTTAAATGAAGCTCCCCAGTAAGTTAGTACATGCATACTTTCGACCGAACTAGTACGATAGGCCCCTATAGCTATGCTTAAAGATGAATTTTGAATCGAATTCAACTTTTTTAAAAGTGCCGATTTTTCGGTACTTATATCTTTAGGCCATAGTCCCATATCCATCCGATTAGACTTTTGTATAATACACGATATTCATTTTAAAACTAGCCACCCAGAATAACAACCACAATCTTGAGAGAAAAAATGGGGGGTTAGCAGTGGAAAGGTAGAACTTAGAATTCAGTAAATAGTATTTTTGAGCTTTCCCCTCAAAAATAAAATCGAAGTGTTTGGTTTCTCAAAATTGTGCTTACTTGGGATCCATAGTCATTCTGGGTAGCTAGTTTTATAATGAACACACGGTATATTGAGTAGTGAAGTAGGTACTATCGGCTTTCCATTTACTACACGAGAGTGCTATTAGTATATTTATCCTTTTTAAGACACATTGCAATTTCTTGATCAAATGCCTCAATACTCGTTTATGTTTAACTTTTTGAGATTACTTTTTAATTTTTTAGTTTTTAATTTTAGTGAAGGTCGACGGAGTGGGTATTTGTAAAAGTTTCAAATTAACAAACCATAAAGAAATCGTTATAGAAGCTTTTGCAGA
The DNA here is from genome assembly GCA_950108345.1 of Malthinus flaveolus. Lineage (NCBI taxonomy): Eukaryota > Metazoa > Arthropoda > Insecta > Coleoptera > Cantharidae > Malthinus > Malthinus flaveolus. The sequence continues at coordinate 16,172,540 of OX467285.1, read as the reverse complement.
TACTTGGAAAAACTATTTTGGTATACAGGATGCGGCCTGCATAAGTAGGTAATAAGTATGCCGTTAGTCTGCTTGTACAAAGAATATTGCAAAGTTATACTTTGATCAAGCGAGGAAGGGTCTAACTTCTTGATTTAAAAAATCATTATCTCCCTTGTACTATAAATATTACTTTTTGCTGACTTACTATACTTTGAAATGAAAATGAAATCGATACAGGGTGTTTAAACCGGAAATCAGCCAAGCAAAATGAATTTTTGAAAACAGCCTGTATATTTTATGATTTTACAAAATATCGTATGCTTAGCTGTCTAATGTTACCAAGCAGGTTAAATTTTAAATTTATATGTTCAAATTTGAAGTGTTTTTGGAAGTGAAGCAGACAACAATAGATTTCAAAGTTAAGTACTTCAAAAGCATTAAACAGTACCTACGCTCGATTTACAATAATCGTTTTAAATTTTCGATGGAGCGCAATTAATATTTTAATTAGTCAAACTGTTAAAGTTTGAATAGTCCGCAACTACTATCGGCATGTTATTAATTAGTAGGCCGTGATAAGATAATTCCCCTACGTTACATACCACAACAGATCTAATATTCTTGTTATTTGCACAACATGCATTCGTAAGGGTGAAAATTAGACTATTGAACAACAACTAACTATACGTATACTCAGATTCTGTTATGCCTCGGTTGCGAGATTATCGATAAGCAACTTTGCATTGCAGATTTCCTCTAATATTAACGCGCTTCATTTCTTCTTCGCTCACATAATCTTTCTATATAAATATTATACTCCTCGCGACTTGCATGTTGTGTATACGTATTGAATATGAAAGCAACGAACATAAAGGTTAGAAAATCGAGCGGAAATTTAGTTATTTATACTCGACTAGAACACAGTTTGAGCTCATCACACAAGAAAAATCAAACGGATTAGCTTTTCGTATTTTTTGTACTTTTAACCTCGTGATAACTATAATTTTGTGTAGGTACGTATTTTAGTTTTAAATTATCCACGTGGAAAATCACTAAAAATTAACGTTTGTACTCGTGTTTTATTTTGGTAATAAATTTTTGTTGCGTTCTGCGAGTAAATTTTTTTGATATAAATTCAATCGCGTGCGGTTACACGAACCATCAAATCGCCCATCAATTATAAATAATTTTGCACAATAAATATATCCAACACTTTTGAAATATCAAATTTTTTCATTACTCTTGACACATACAGCATACGCCAGATGCTTAATTTCATCGCGAACACATTAATCCAAATTGAAAACTAATTTTTCTCTTATTGCACGCATTTAAAATTCTATCTTGTTAAATTGAAAATTGATGCTGTTTTTTTGCACGTCGAGCTTCTTTTAAAAATAAATTTATTTTTTAAGTTTAAGAGCCACTGATCCAAGGTATAAGAATAAGAAAATATTGGAATTTGTTAGCGCTAGAATAAATATATAGGTAAATCGGATAAGGCAGCTGGAAAGGCTCAAATCTAAGAGCAGATTTAGAGACGATTTTGTCGCTTTTATACAAAAAATACACAAAGTGTTTTTTTATTTAAGGGTAGGGGTTAAATTTGAAAAGTGGAAATTATTATTATCGAATTGTAGAAGAAAATGGACTTTTAACGAACTATTTAATTAAATAATCGGCAATCTTTGGTCTTCTGTCCCAATTTGCCCATATGTTCTTCTCCACTTCTCAACGATTAATTTCGGCTCAATTATTTCTATCCATTCTGCTGTAGCTTCCCCGATCCTAGTCCACGTTTACAAATCTATTTGGTAGGTGTGAGGTCCTCTAAAACCATAGTATTTGAGTTTTTTAGGTAATTTAGCATGGCCAACACAAACGAAACCTTTGTGAGATCCAAACAAGCGAGTTCCATCTCCAATCCTTCGTCTAAGGCTTTGATAACGGTTTCCACCAATTTTACCATCGCTGTAGTGGTGGATCAGCCCCCTCTAAAAACCACCCTGCCTTTCGCTCAAGTCAGATCGTGACTCCAAATAGCATACAATACGTGTTTTAAGTAACGTCTCAAATCTCTTGGGAGAAAGCTGAGAGTATCGAGATTGGTCGATAGTTTTCACACTCATTTCGATCATTTTTTAATCCTTATGTGCCTGACGATGGTATCCGGATACTTTTTACGCATAAAATATGGAATATTTAATTCTTGAAAAACCGTATCGACTTAGGCTTTGATGAGCTTATCAAGTAGCGGATTTTTGACCTTTAAGGAATGAAAAAACATTTTGACGAGTAATGGTACCCGGGTACCACCATGTCATAAATTAAATGTAAAAAATAATCAAATATCGTGAATAATAATTATTGTTTATCTCGACATTGAAGACATTTTACTCTTTGATTCTTGTGCTGAACGTACAAGGGCTACAAACCCTCTTTACAAGTTTTTCGTTTTCGATTCTCATTGTTGGCAAGACCGTAGCCAAAAAAGGTTTTGGGCGAAGGCCTCCTCCACTCACGGGGTTGAAATTAAGTCGAAAAATGTTATTTATATTCAATTTTTAAAATTTTTTTTCTCTGAGGGAATTTAGGGTCTCGGTGTAGATTCCTGTTGATATATTGAGAAGATTAACTCTCTTTGGCGCAGCCTTTACGTGCAGGACGTAAAGAATACCTAATAGTATGTACGATTTCGAGATAAGGTTTCCTTATAGAACTCTCATTGCTGAACATTGGGAAATCGGGGTTACGAGTGTCCAACAAAGATGGACATTCTCCACAGGGTTTATGACGAGGCAAGCTGAGATACAAAAGTCTTGGGAGGCGGGCGGGGGGATCTGGTGCATCAGAAAATTTTATGATGGGATTTAATCCACGTAGTCTACGTAGACGTGTACAGGAGTAAGCTGTTTAAGGTGTGTTTATTCTTCTTGGAAGCATTTTACTTTCTTCAGGTTAAAAATTTGTACTCCGAACCTTTACAGGGGGAGGTGGGAATTACTCTGTTTTATACATTACACAGAACATTGGAAATCTTCGACCATCTTTGGAAATCGGACAGCGAACACTAATCGCACTAACTATTGGTATAGAGAATCAGTAAGTAACTAGTTCAAGGGCAATGGCATATTTTCTGAGCTCTGAAAACGGGGGGGGGAGGTCAAATCGCCCCCTTCTTAAAATATCATACTTTTGAATAATATTCCTGACACTATAAAATCAAATTTCCGTTTTCTTTGGCTATTTAATCTCCGAGTTGTTTTGTTACTAACGTTCATTTTCATAATCAGCTTTAACTTCAAGCCGTCATTTACTTTAGCATATCCATGGTTACTTTGCCTCAAATTTAAGCCTAAAACAATGTAAAACGCACGGTGGTACCCGTGCTACTTCTATGTTTGGCCCTGGGCCAAGTCTTTAGATCTGGAATCTCAGAAATCTAACATCTGATAAGTGATAGTTTTTGGAACTTGATCAATAGGTTCGGACGTATGTGAATATGTTATCTATACAGGTACGGTTCGAAGTTTCCCAAAAGTAACTACAGTAGAACCTCGATTATCCGGGGCGACTGGGACCATGCTCTGCACGGATAATTGAAAAACACGGATAATAATAAATGACTTTTAGTTACCACAATAATGTACATGTACGCTCTACATACTACAAAGATCGTATTTGACAAAATCAGACAATTGAGATGTAACAAGTCCTTAAACATGAATGTGTGTAGGTAAAGGGCAAGCAGAAATATGCTACACCAATTGGCACTGTTATCTAATAGCCATTTCTATACAGCAGTTCTGAGAAATTGTATATCTCCATATAAACACCAAATAGGATATCTTTGTATTTAATAAAAGTACAAATCTCTAAAGTTAGCAAAAATTCGAAGAAAAATTCTAAACGATTGTGAAGCATTAATACATAATGTTAAATAATTATTATTATGATATTATGAATACATAAATTTAAAAAAAAATAGTAGTAACAAGTGCACGGATAATCCGCCGCACGGATAATCCGCGCACGGATAATCGAGGTTCTACTGTACTCTTTATTTAACTCGTTTATTTCGATTCGAAGCATTTTGTATTAATTCGTTAAATATATTTAGAATAAGAATGGACAGGGGTCAGTTTTTATTTTTATTAAATAGTTTACTCCTAAAAATAAGACACAGACACTAGGTATAATGAAAAAATATTTAATAACTGGCGTTATCCAACAAATAAAAACAATGAAATATTCTTTAATAAAGGCGACTATAACGATAGCAACAATGGGTTCTAGAAGAATTTTGTAATTACATTTAAACCTTCGCAAAAGGAAGAACTAAATTGAAATTGTTTACGTTGATCTTGCTAGAAATAATACAACGAGTAACATCGGAATTAAAAGTAGGACAAAGTCCTGAAATTGTTCTAGTAAAAGATCGTAGCGTCACAAATATTAATTTAACGATACTTTTTCATCCTGGTGTATCCAGAAAATCGCGTAGTGCTAAACTATAACAGAATATCAGCAATTTTAATTTTAAATTGATAGCTCTTTATAAGTAGAAAGCTCGTCATGTGGTAATAATAGCGCCGAGCTAACGTCAGCTTGGAATCCCATGAATTCTAGTTAGAAAGCGAAGGAAAACAGATGAAAAATTGAAAATTGGGGGTAACATAATAAGAATAAGAAGTTTTAAGAGGATATCATGAGTACATAGCATAAGACAGTAGACTGGTCTTCACTCTACTCTCTACTCAACAGCCACAGAAGTGGAATAAGCTAACGCAAAAATTCATTAATGAATAGCACACGAAAAGATGGTAAATTTCCTTCAAATATATAATAAATAAGTTCCATTTAGGCCAATTTAAGACTTAAGAAACCTCCGCTTCAAAGGTGATTACGTCACTGGCAAGCGAATACCACTAAACGAAGATTAATTAAAAAATTAGTAATTTAGAGCGTGCGAGCATTGTGGAAATGTTTAAAAGTTATCCAGTTAGTTCCTTAAACAGTTTTCAGCCAGAATATTATGCCCCTAATTCAAATACGAACGGAAATTCGATTACACAATTCTAAAACTATTAACCCCATGCCATTACGACTTTTTGTATTTAACTTTCGAAGCGCTTATTTTTGTTTATATCTACTTCCTTCCAATTAATTTTCATCTGCTTAATGTTTAATTAAACTTTGAAATTAATTGGCGAATCTCCTTACAACATTATTTGATAAGTGCTTAAAAGTTCACCTTTAATGTATGCCTCCCCTAATTTAATTGGATTGACGTGGTGTGTTTTTAGTGAAGGTAGGAATTAATTAGTCTTTATCACGTTAAACTATTGTTTTTGGGGAAAATTTTTAACCAATAATGTGGAAGTATCAAAGGGTGGAAGGAATAAGTTCGAATTTATAAATAATAATAATATTAAAGTAATTGTTTAGCTTGTCGGGACAGGATACAAAAAGTCATACAATTCTAAAATCACAGAAATTCAAATCCCCAGGGCAGTTAGGGCACCGCATTGAATAGATGTTCTTTTAATAATAATTAATATTTTACATTTTGTATGCCTTTTGACACGCATTTTACCTTTGTTGGTAGTTTTATACAGATCCTAACGAATTTTTTTCATAAAAAGTTGTCTGAAGTTTTATTCCAACCCATCTCAATCCGTGTCCCGCTGTTCCGGGGTCCTACTCGCATCACAAAAATAGTCATTCCTTAACATAATAAACTCAATTAGTTGATTATATTTTCATACATCATCGTGAGATTTTTTTCTCTTTTAGACACTTCTTTACAAGTCTTTCTATACGGGGTGTTCGGATATTTCTTGGCCAACGGCCTACATATGATTATATAGGTCAAAATAGCACTAGAAGCTCCTATAACAAAAAGTCGAAATCTCAATAATAAGAAAGTTGTGGGGCCTCAAAGTTGAGTTTTTAAATTTTAATTTTTGTCATATTTACTTTAAGTGTTACCAAAATTTTTTGATATTGGACACATTTACTAAGAATTATAAAGCCTCGAATAAGAAGTAGAAAAATTTAGAAAAGTCTAAATTTAATTGTAGTCCTAACTTTTTTGTTTGTTCTATTTTTGATTAATTTTCATACTAAATTTGAGAGATTAGACAAAATTGTAAAAATAAGGTACCCTTCTTTTAAGTTGATATAATTAACCGTTTCATCAGAAATCGCTTTCAAATAGATTAAGTTTGGCCATTTTTTACGAAAGTTTAAATAATCAGGTTGCCACGACCAACTAAAAACGAATAAACGAAAAGAAATTGGATTTTAGTTGATCATGGCAATTTGATTATTTAAAATTTAGTAAAAAATGGCCAAACTTAAACTTTTTGAAAGTGATTTCTGATGAAACGGTTAATTATATCAACTTAAATGAAGAGTACCTTATTTTTATAATTTTGTCTAATCTTTCAAATTTTGTATGAAAAATAATCGAAAATAGAACAGACAAAAAAGTTAGGGCTAAAATTAAATTTAGACTTCAGGTTAAGTGCCCTTTATTGCAGAGATTTCTTAAGCTTTTCTACTTCTTACTCGAGGCTTTATAATTCTTAGTAAATGTGTCCAATATCAAAAAATTTCGGTAACATTTAAAGTGAATATGACAAAAATTAAAATTAAAAAACTCAACTTTGAGGCCCCTCAACTTTCTTATTATTGAGATTTCGACTTTTTGTTATAGGAGCTTCTAGTGTTATTTTGACCTGTAGAATCATGTGTAGACCGTTGGTCAAGGAATATTCGAACACCCTGTACTATTTTAAATTACAAATGCATTCGAAAAATTATGCAATGTTCTGTTGATATAAACCAAAAACTAAAGGGGGGATACTATAGCCAAAAATAGGCAGAATAGTTTAAAGAACATGAGTCCGCAAATGGCCGGCTTCGGAGATAAGGAGGATTATTAATTTTTGTAGCATTTGTGGTTCCAGCACCACGTTGGTGCTACGGCTCATTTGTCGATTGCCGTTAGAGAGTATTTTGAGCATGAGTAGGAAGGGGTGGACCTGTATTATGGCCAGCAAGATTGTTCAATTTAAGCACTTTCGATTTTTTTCTTTGGGAATATTTGAAAACTTTCGCGTACGCTACACCTGCAAATGACCCGGAGGAACCGCAGCAACGAGTAGGTCACGAATGCTACCGATTCCGAACCACTGTTGAGAAGATTTTTTACCATACTATCCCCTCTTCAAGTTTGTGAAACGTATTTTTTAACTCCTTGTATGTGGCTTATCCATTTCAAGTTAGCCCATATTGTTACCCCTAGGTAGTTTACATTTGCACTGATTTCTACACTAACTCTATGCACTGATCGGTATGAAACTCGTATTTTATGCTAAATTGCAGAAATTTTGTTTTTCCGAAATTTACTATCAATTGGTTCTTTTGACAGAAGTCTGAAAAGTTTTTATTGTAGTTTTTTCTTTAGGGCTCAACTCTTGTATCGATAAAGCCGTCTAAAGAACGGTCATATTCATATCATCTGCGTAAAGAATTAGTTTTTCACCTACCATTTTCTCTGGCATGTCATTTACGAAACAATTAAATAAAAATTGTCCTAGATTATCTCCCTGGGGAACGCCCGTTTGCACCTCCTTTAAGTTCGATTTGCTATTCCCTAGTTTAACATAAAATATAGGTTTACTCAAATAGCTTACTATCAACCTGTTACTTTGCCCTCTTATCCCCATCACATCCGGCCTTTTCAACAGCAATTTATGTTTTACTGCGTCAAAAGCGGCCGTGAGGCCGAAAAACAGTCCGACGACAATCCCGTAGTCAAGACTTCTTCGTATACATTTCTTTAACTCCCAAAGTGCGGTCGCAATCGTAATTTTGTACTTTTCCAGAAATTTAGTGATTCTAGTACCTATTAGATGTTCGATTGTTTTGGTAAAAGCGGGCAGCGTAGACAGGAGCAGGGTAATTACTCGTGTTTTCGAGATCGCTCTTCTGATGAACAGCTCGAGCTTTCGCTACTTTTAATCTACCGGGAAAATTCCTAATAATTAAATAAGTAGTCACTATTAAACACAGATGATCTATTATTTGACTCAGACCATTCTTTATCATCGCAGCCGCAATTTCATTGTCTCATCATCATCATCAGTGAATAGTTTATTAGGAAGTCCTCTAATGCATCTTTTTCCTCTACTTCCACCGGGTGCAAATAAATACCGAGCCTACTGAGTAGTGCATTTGTGGCATGCAACTGTATTTTCAGGTAATAGGCTTGAACCTGAAAAAAATACCAAAATGGCTGGCCTAACAGGACGTGCAATAAAATGTAATAAACGAAATTATTATTTTGAGACACAAATTACATTTATAACAGTTAGGGAGAATATATACTTCAACTTCAATGTACTTTTATAATACCCTGTAACACCCCAGTTAATCAACCCTGTATAATTTATATTTTCAATGCAATTTGCGTAACTACTTTTAGTTACGTTCAAGAAATTACTGAAATTAAATTTTTTACGTTTTAAGATGTATCCCGAAATTAATTTTATGAAAGAAAATGTTAAAAGCAATATTAAATGGAAGAATGTACTTAGCAAATTACAAGAAGTGTAGTAGAGTCTTGAAAAATGCGATTTTTACGTAACTTTTTCCTAAACAAGATTGTCCTACAGTCATAAATGGAAGGATATTTACCTTAAAGAGGCAAATTTGCCGTTCCACCTTTTTTTGCCAACTAATCCACTTTTCTTTGATCTATTTCCCCAATCAATTGAAAGTAGAAGATGAATCACAATAAACGACTTTAAAAGTAGTTGACTATGAGGATAATGTGCAAAATTTAGTTGAAAAATTGCTAACATTTTCAGAATCATTTTGTCCCATTTGTATTATAGGTTTGATGTTATTAAAAAAAGAGTTTCTTTTTATTATTCGACAGTCTCTTCGAAAAAAGTAGTATTACCTACAAGATACGATGTGACGTTATGTAATATTTCAACCCTATTTTGCATTTTCGGGATGAAATGGGATTTGACAGTTCTAACGAAATGCTCTCGAGTGTAATTTTATTAATAAAATATTCGGCAAATTATTATTTTTGTGTGATGGCAAGCTTTAATGAAGGGTTTCCACTTTTTGCTCTCTATTTAATGTCTCTAACATTAACCCACGAAGCTTCAAATAACTGTGCTTCAGTTATACTGGGTGGTCATAGAGTTAGCTATAGGTATCGTTATACATTTCACACATTGACCAGCATATGTCACTGCTCATTTTTGCCGTAGAAAATGCAGAGTAGATCATTGGGGAGTGCAATTCTTTGTAGTTCTAGAATTAAGAAACTAGACGTTACTAACTTCATATCGTACAGGATAGGGTGCCTTTAGCATTAATAAAATTTGGTAACGATTAAAGAAGCCAGAAGCACCTCCGCGACTGTCTTATTTCTTCAGATATAAATGGAAAATTAAAGGATAATTATGGTGAGATATTTATACCACTTCCGGTTGTACAGGGCGGGCAAAATTCGATGGTTCTATGAAGAAATCGATAACTAGAATCTTTTCTTCTTTTTTTGAGAGGAATTTTATGGCCAAAACCGAAATTTGCGATCTTTTTTTGTTTTGGAGCTATGGACAAAAGTTCGATTTTTTAATTTTTTGCTAAATGCCGATATCTCGGTTGTTGTGAAGTTACAGGGAAAAATATTAGGAAATTGCGAAATTTCTGGAGTGAACAAACTTTAATATAGGAAAAGCGCAATTGCCACTACTTGAAAATAATCTTTGCAAACGCTAGGCCTGTTGGAGCAATAGCCGCACTCTAGTCTAAAATGCGCTTATATGTATAGGCAATACTCTGCTCTGCATGCTCTCGCGTAAATATCATTATTTTTAGCTTTTCTGCTCCATATTTGGTAAACTGGAATTTCACTGAGGGTATGAGTGTCAAAGAATGATGAAACTAGCCCCCGTGATTTATTACAATCTCAAGAAAACAAATTTGAGAATGATGTTACGAGTCTCTTCAGTCGAGATGATGGAAACGTGAGCTTTTATTCACGTTATGCCAATAATATTGTAAAATTGTGGTAAAATAAATAAAAATTTAATCAAACTGCCCATTTTCTATCAATTTTCATTAATATCTGATTGGTTGTATTGTGAAATACTATAATAGGTAAACTTTTCACAACATTGAAAATCAAAAATGTCGATCACGTTTTATTAGCATCCAATTCTGCATGCTTTAATTTCCGCCCAAACAACAATGTATATCATTGGAAATTCAATTTTAGACTCTTTTCGCGTTTATTTATATATTTTTTTCAAATTTACAACTGTTAAAAAAAGAATGTTAAATTTTAATAAACACATAACACATAATAAAACATGCATCGCGCTTATGTGTTTCGAGTGTGCACGTTTTTATTCATAAACTTCATTGAATTAATTCACTTTTAAAAAATGCCACGTAATTTTATTTAAAATTGCAAATTTTCTACGACAAACTTTTAACTGTCAGGGCAAAAACTTCGGTTTGAATAAAAATTTTAACACGTTAATTAAAAGCTTTTAACAGTAATAAGAGCGAGGCGTACAATTTTCAGGATATTAAAGACCATTCGACTATGAAACTCTCTTGACTACGTCCGGAATAAAATTGTTCTAATAGGCTAGTATAAGGAAATGACATCCGAGTGTAATTTGCTAACTATAATTGATTTTCTTCGACTATTATAGACAATATATATGTTTAGCTACAAGAGAAGACTCGAGTTGCGACCACCACGTATAGCAATACACTTCGTTCAGCAATTCCGTTACCTTACTTCATTGTTAGTTCCTCTTAATCTATTTCGATCTCGAAAGAATAATTAAAAAAAAAGTCAGATGAAGCTTTAAAGTAAATGAGGTTTAATAAAATGGCTTAAGGTAGATTCAATGTTCTGACATAAAGTGCACAGCACGTGATGCGATTGTCGATGGCTTAGTTGGGAGCTTCTTCTTCTAAACTTTTAGCATTTAAACGTCGCTTTTAAAAGTCATATAAGATTATTTTTCTTTAACTTGTATAATGTACGGTTTAAACCTTTTATGTTAAGTTGGCCTCGTTTTACGTGCTCGTTTTGTGCAAAACGAACCTCCTTTTGAACATGTGGTAAAGAGTGCGTTGCTTTTTACAGTTTTTTAAAATTTGACTATTAGTAGTGGTAGATGAAAATTTACTCAATTATTCCTAAACCTGTTAGGCCCTCACAATGATTTAATGTGCAAAAAATGAGGAAGAGAAAAATTTTAATTTTCTAACGCTCAGAGAGATTTTTTTTCAATAATATATTAATAGTTAGCGCTGAAACGGCTGTCGTCACTGGGCGATACTGGGCGAATCTGTTATCATTTTCCCACAATATCGGAATTACCTTACTCATTTAGTAGTTTCTTATAAATATGTCAATATTCAGTCAGGTTTAGTTAGACCAAATTATAGGTAAACCATGGGTAGATATAACATTGTTTTAGCAATAATTAAAATGAAAAAGTGGATTTACTGAGTATGATAGCTACGCGTAAAAACATTTGACGCATAGAGTTATGTTGCAGCTATCCTAAAGTTAACTCATTCATTCTCCATGTGCTGGCTCACAGCCCATCATATAAAAATTAAAATTACAGTAGTAGCCCCCCTCCCCCTCTCATTCACCACATAAAGTACATAACTTAAAACCAAATCCGGCTTTCCGCGAATAAACTGGTTGAAACTGTCTCGCCCAAAGTAACGGAGATACATTTATTTAGTGAACTATAATCCCCAATTTTTTAAAATTTGTCCGCAATAAATTTAGTAAAAGTCTAACCTTAAACCCTCTGTCTAGCGTTGTTGTTAAAATCGGCAAAACTTTTAATTTTTCAAAATCCTGTCATGGTGTTTTTATGATACAACAGCTTTTATCATCATCGTTACTTTAATTCCCATATGTTCTCTTAGACGACAGTGATCTATATCCCGAAAGTAAAAGAATGCCAAGAAACACTCTCACTCTCAGTTCTTCGGACGAAAACATAAATCCTGGTCAATCTGATCAAATATTTCTTCAGACAATTCTGTAGGCGATTGCTTCGTGCACTTTTCGATCATCCTATCTTTTACAATGTTCAAGTCCGTACTTCTCCCGAATTTAGTGCAGTGCGACCCCTGTTTCCTCCAAAGAGGTACACTTTCACAAAATTTTCCTTGCACTTAATTTTTTACTTCTAGAAAAACTAGGAACAGGTTCGGGATTAAGTTGATGTTGGCGCTGTTGTACAGAATGTATCTCAAGCGTTCCCACGACATCATCGATAGGTATAGTGCATCACTAACACTAACACCGATGTCGTCGTCAAAATGCTCGGCGTTACTGAGCTCACCGGCTTCTGGTGGTATCACCACAACATCCATATTTTCTTCATCTTGCTCTAAGTCTTGGTAAACTCATCATCTTCTAGATTTTTTGATGGCCTCTTGCTTGAAGTATTATCATGATATTCTTGATTTTAGATTAATTATGTAATATTTGATGGTTCTTCCTTAGCATCCTAAATTTTTTTTCAAGTAAAAAGTAGTGCCGGTTTTCTTAGAAAGCAAAAAGTTTATCAGCTTGCTGGGGCGCAGGACCGCAGACCGCATCTCTATTTGGTATGTACTGTACTGACCCTCGGTTTTTCATAGTCGGTTTTCAAATTGCCTACAAATTATATCTCTTAAGGTTTTTTCCTCAGGTGAACGATTTAGGCGCAAGCGCTCGTTAAAGTTAAACAAACTTTTAAAATCGACAAAAAAAATGAATCGCTCATAAGTTTCATTCAATACAAAAATAAAGTACATTCAATTAATGTCTCTTAAATTATTTCAGTCACACAAACAGTTGAGGTGGTAGAAAACAAAAATTTCCGAGAAATAATTTGTAGGATAAACAAAAAGTTTTTTTAAGATTTTTGTCAAATTTTAACGCACTCTGGCGCCTAAGCCGTTTGTCTGAGGAGAAAACCTGTCGGATACAACTTGTAGGAAATTTTATCTAGTTTATCTTTACATAGATACGCTTTTCTCAAAACGTGTTTAGTTTTGAAGTTATTAGCGAAAAACTGAAAAAATAGCAAAACTCCATTCTTCTCGAGCCTCCCCCCCTCCAGTTAATACTGCTACTTTTAAGAGACAGGCGGTCGGTTTTCTTACTAATTTGTAATATTATTTCATCCGACATTGGCCAAAATCAAAAATTTTGCACTGTTTTATTTCGGGATTCTGCCTCCCTGACACACTATGTTCGATATACCCTAAACTTCAACGCGCCCTACTACCTCAACTGTTGGTTTTACGAAAAAGATGTAAGAGGTATAATTTGTAGCAAATTGAATATACCATACTTTTATATAGGAATACTTTTCTCTAAAAGTGCGTATTTTTCGAGCTATGAGCGACTATAAACTTTTGATCATTTAGAAGTAAATGCTAAATCCTTCAACTGAGGAAAAAACCTTAAGATATATAATTTGTAAAAAATTTGATCTGTTTTAGTTTTATATAGATAAACTTTTCTCATAAAGTGCGTAGTTTTCGATAAAAACCCGAAAAAAGATCGAAAATCCACCCTTCTCAAGTTAATGCTACCACTTTTAACAGGCAGAATGTCGGTTTTATTACTCATTTGCAATGCTCTTCATTGTCATAGTCAAAAATTTTGTGCTTTTTGGGTTAGTAAAAGTGTTCGCTTCCTCCCAGACTAATACCTAGATGGTACTTATGAACTAATTATAGTTGCTTACTCACCTATTGCCCATTAGTATCCAAAAATGCATTTTCAAAATAAATTGTATTTAATGGAATAAAGTGCGTATTGAAAGCGTCAGTGAATTACAATACCGGGGTTCGATCCTCGCTTTTTGTAAATATTAAATTTACTTTTCGCAATTTCTCTGTTTCCGTGCTTCGGAAGGCACGTAAAACTGCCGGTCTCGGTGGCTAACGACTATCTAATGCGTAATCGTAAAAATATTTTCTAATGCTGGACTGGACTAAGCCTACGTCCAACTCAATATGGTGACCTTACATTTTAGATTACTTTGATCTTCAATCAGGTAACTGTACAAGGCCCCATAGGTCTGGCCTGCATTTAAATGTAGTAGGAACTCTTTTTAAATATTACATCTTGTGTAAGATATTTTTTCAAAAAAGAAAAGGAAAGCAAAAACTAAAATTCTGGCGCGTATAATTTACAACTTGAAAAATATAATTTTTTAGTTGTTTGATAAACTTCACGGAGCCAATTTACTTAAGATTAACAAAGACGTATTTTAGCATAATGGACTCTGTTGGGTAATGTATAGTTAAACTAAAGACTAATAGACGAACTGAAATATATTTTAAATTGCAAAATGGGCCAATTTGCAAGTTAATCTTTTCTTTCATCTTCAAACGAGCTGTAACGTGATCTTTTTTCTTATAAAAATTTTGTTTGCTATTGCTCCTTGTTTACGGGAGTTGATAATCAAGCTCATTATGCTAAAATATTATCCCCTTTGGTGTGTTACGAAAATTTTCTACTTTACAACAAACACAAGAAATTTTACATACGCTTGGGAGGACCTTTTGGGACGTACCTTGCAAGTGTGGCGGTTTTAAAAAATTTCGAAGGAGTTTTTTTGTACACAGTATGACGAAAATTCGTTATACGCAAATTTGCTACTAACGTGTCTTCCATTATTTTAAAAGCATATGCGAACGCACGAGAACCACCACCACTGTCGTTGATTTTCATGAAAAACTATTGCTCTCTTGTGTCTACTTAAATATTATGTTTTATAAAAAATGTCACCTTTTATAATAATAAAAAAATCGTTTATATAGGTAGTTCCTTGTCATCGTAAAATAAACGAATCGATAAAGTAAATACTAATAAAAGGAAATAATGAACACCTTTAATGATTAATTATTGTTTTTTAAGAACATTCTTATAAAGGGGGATTTAATAAATTCTAATTAGCCTTTTGGTTCGTTTGTAGTTTCTAACAAGCCGTCAATGATGAAGGGAGGAGCCGTGTATGGTTCATTATTTTTATGATCGATGATGATGTAGTCGCGGGAACTTTTATATCCTTCGGAATGGTATAATAAAAAAGTAACAATATATTGCTAATGTTTAATTTCTGATTTGGGAAAAAAAATTTTCTTTTTATGTGCCAAATGATGGAGCAGTTTATCTAGAATTAGTTCCGTGGCGTTTAAAAATTAATTTATAGGTCGTTCCAAATATCTTGGGTATCTATTTAAAAGCCTGTCAACAGGGTGGCTCACTTTGCAATTCTATGAATGGAACGTCGATTATTGTTGTTATGAAAAAATGACACATAGGGTAGGTTAGTATTGGGCATCCATCTCCACGAGGTCTGGTTAGGGGGGTGTAAGGTTGGAATACAACAAACTGGAGATCGCTTTATGGTGCCCCGATGAAGGTTTCCTTTCATAATAAAAAATGAGTCACCATTAAACTCAAATTGTGCGATTACAACTATTTCAAACAAGTATAGTAACGTCGTACCTTTTGGTGATGTCTGTAAAACGAACCGTGCCGATTGAGATTGGCGTTTCTGTAATCTGAATTTGAATTTAAGCTTTTGTTGTTATCTCCTATTCGAATGGTTGATTAAAAACACTCAAATCAATTTCCTGCTTAGCTATTGGAAAATTTATTCAAGCAACTACCTATTTATTTCCGTTAGGTAAGTACTTGTCTATTGTGTTTGTAGTTTCGTTATCTGGAAAGTTGGCTAATTTTCTATTATTTGAAATGGTGTCTCTTGAAGCGTATTCAGTGGTGGGGTGAGTGCTGTTTATTATTAAACTTACCTGTGCACGTGTGCACTGTACATACGTGTACGCACACCGGAAGATTTCCTTCCGCAAATAGTTTAAATTTTAATTGATACTGCTCACATGCTAACTCACAGACTCGCAATGGCGGAGTGAAACTACTACATCATCTTATTCTTTTCAAAAAACTTAAAAAGGAATATTTCCGGCATCACTGCTATTTAGTTCCATCACAATACTTCTTTTATATGTCCGGTGTCTAAAATCGCAAAGTTAAGTAACTATATGTGAGGCAACAGGCTGCCGGCAACCAACCTATAATGTCGTCTCTGACGACGTCTACTATGAGGCGAGCTCTTTGATGGTTGACAGCATCCAGCCTGCTAATGTTTGAAAGTGTAGTTTACTGAAGTTTCAGTGAATGATGAATAGAAATTTCGTCTCTTCGTTGAGCAATCGATAGTTTTAAGTAGGTCGGCGTATCTCAAACTTTAGTTGTTTGTGCCACCTATTTGTGATTTTGATATTTAATATACTGCCGCCCTGAAATAATAATCGGAACCTTAAAAAGTAGAATAATTGAATTAAAACGCGGTGTAACGTTGCTGATTTTTTTCGGCTCAGAGTAATTAAGTAAATTCTTAGATTCTAGCCCTGAGCTGGTTGAAATCCGTGTCGTTTTTTGTTATCATTGAAACCGCGTTCGTTAATAATCATACTCATAACCGCAATCTCATTTAATTTTCATTTGCTATTTAAATTTCCGTCTTTGTTCATTATCCTTTAATTTATAATTAATAATTCTCCCTGATTAATTGATCAATATCCCTGAGTTTTAATTATTAGAAATATAGAATCCAAAAATTAGTAGGATAGATCGACACCTGCAGCTTTATCTAGTGAATTTAGTGGGCATTCGTTGAGTTGGAGAGCGTTTCCTTTCCCCCGTAGAAAACGGTCCCCATAACAACGTAAATACGGAACGGTAAAAAAATAACCACTCCCTAACGTGCAAGTACCACATGCGACCTAACCTAACCTAAGGGATTGGGAAATTCCTTTATGGAACTGTACCGGCGATGGATCTAGTTCCCCGGCTACTGTAAAGGGTTGGATGTTCCGACTTAATACTTAAAACCCTTCCTGGAAACACCATTAGGTCTACCGTCAGGATGGGAAAGAGAAGATTAGTTAGGCTTGTTGGTTACTGCACATTATATATAATTATCTACGAGGTTATCTTCGGAAATTTTTTGGCCCAGCTTTAGCTCCAGGACTAGCCTCTTTACGGTCCATCTATCGCAATATTAGTAACAGGCTATGACTGGCTGTAACCTCTTGCTCGCAGTAATTACATTTAGGCACTTCTAGTTTAGTTATTCCGTGGAAATACTAATTGAAGGTCTCGTGGCCTGTCAAGAATTAGATAACAAAGTAATTAGGCTTGCCGTGCTTTCTGCCTATCCACTTCTCAACCATTGGGATGAATTTATAAGTACACCTTCTTTTTTGTAAAATATTCCATCTATATTGTCATTTGTTTAGCTTATCGTCTTTACTACTACTGCTATCTTCTGTAACTAGGAGATCTAGGGGCAACATACCCGCCAGTACCGTCCCTGCTTCGGGTGGAACAGTGCGGTATCCCTGGATGACTCTTAGTGTCAAGGGCTGTCTGGGTTTTTGTTATTCTAAGCCTGTGTCGGTTAATCCGCATAGCGTAGCGTGCGTACGTAATTATGAACTGAACGGAGTACGCTATGACTTTTCTTTTCGCGGCCTTTGACACGAGTTCCGAATATGAGATGTTTGTCTATGTGAACTGCAAGATATTTCACTGTTTCGGACAGTTTATCTTCGTGCCGCTTAGTAGAATATCGATTTCTGTATCTTTTTGTCTTTTATCGGTGAATAGGATGCCGGTGGTTTTGCCTAGGGCAATTTTTAGTTTGTTTTGTGTCGCCCACCTCTCAATGTAGTGAACGGTCTCGTGTGCTTTAGAGTTGATCTCGAGCAGGTCCTTTCCAGTTATGGAAATTGTTATTGTTATGGACGTTCATGATGTCATTATAGAGCAGGTTGCACAGGGTCGTACATCTTGCCTAGAATTAGTTTCTCTTAAACTCTGCTAATTGAGTCAATTTGGCAAATCTGTCGATACTTCTTGGGCGTGGCCTTAGTTTGGTTTTCACTATATGGGGAAGATCCCTTTCGCGTATAGACCTAACCTAACCTACCCTAACCAGATAATTTGTCACTATCATCATGTAAGTGTCGAGTTATAAGCGATAAATTTAAAAGAAATATTTTTTTGTTTAATCGATTTTGGAATTTTTTGTCCAACTTTAACGCACTGTAACACCTAAACCGCCCGCTTTAAGAAAAATCCTACTAAATGTAATTTGTAGGAAATTTTATGTAGTTTCCTTTCATATTGACATACTTTTCTCAAAAAGTGCATAATTTGTGAATTACAAGCGAAAAACTAAAAACCCATTTTTCTCGAGCTTATCTAAGTTAATACTGCCATTTAGGAGCGGCAAACGGTCGGTTTCATTATTCATTTGCAATATTCTTTCAGCTTGCATTGTCAAATAAGTTGTTTCTATTTGTATTAGTGTAGTTCCAAGTTTCTCTCCCAACCAACTCACGCGCTGTCCGCTGCAGACGTCTTGCTCCATCTAGTTACCGTTAATGCGCTAAACTGAGAAGGAATAAAAACTTTAACAGCATCGACCGGACAAACGCCATCGCCTGCCCAAATTCTGTTTTGACAGAACGGTTCATTTTCTTTCTTTCTCTTTATTAAATTAGAATTTCCCTCTAAAAAATATTCTTCACGATATTCCAACTTCCTTGAATCAATTGGACGCATTATTTCTATGAGTCAGCAGGATGTTGCGTTTATCTTTTTTACTTTAGTAGTAATTATTGATGCTTCTTTTGCCGAGGAATTAGTTTTTATCCCACTCTTTATTTTAATTTTTGGTTTAATACTTTTTAAACGCGCGTTTCGATTCGTTCAAAATTTTTTTTTACAGAATGCGACTCGTCAAGTCAAGTACCTACGTATGTAATTTGCATTAGCTTTACTTAGTTGCTTTTCGACCATTCTTTAATTCTCATTAACCTAACCCAATGTATTGTGGTTTATTTCCTAGAGTAATACCTATATATTCGAATTTGAACCGTCGCAATCGAGCTCATTTTCCGCGAGTTTACTTGAACGAATTTGAGAACAAATTCAACATTTGCTCGCAAAAAATTACACCGCAAATAGTCGCGAGACACGAAATGAAAAAGAGCTTCTATTGTGTGCTTTTTAAATCGGCTTAAGTTTTACAATTTCTATTTCTACCCCTTATATAAAATAATAAGTTCTTACACAATGGCAAAATCGTCTTTTTACGACGTACATCAAAGTTTAATAATGTACGAGATTTTTCATCTGCAAAAATTGTTGTAAGTTTATTTTTTTAATATCAACTAGCAGGACTCGTTTTTTAAATTTTTCGCAACGGCTATACGTTTCTGGTGCGCCGCAGCCCTAATCCGGTGGCTTCTTCCAGTTGAAAATATTCTTTGTAATAAACCGCAAAGGTTTTTTTATTAAATTCGCACAACGAAACTAATTTAATTGCGTTTAAACTAAATTGAAGCCATTAATTTGATTTAATTAGCATTTGCGAGTGTATACGTAATTGTATAAATTTACGGTACTAGTTGGTGTGGTTATGTATAACTATATAACTATAACTATATTGTTCTAAACATTGAACTAAGTAAGCGCACAAAAACATTTGAGAAAGTCCCTAGTGGCTAAAATAAGCTAAAACCCACAGCCAATCCCTGTCTATAATATCGCACCAACTTGAGATTAATCTCAGTCCTCGCCAACCTCATGTAGTAAATCATAGTAGCTGCCGCATTTTTCGTCGGAGACTTATAAAATATGACCTGCATTTTCCCAAATAGACCAGTAGATTATTCAGATATTCATAAAAATGCGCTTATAAATAGTTTACGACACAAACATTTATTAAATTTTTTTTACATTGTACGAAAGTGTAACTATTTTACGACCTTTACCTTACACTTATGCAACACTTAAATTTCTAATATTAAACGCCGTTACGACCAACTTTTCAATAAAGTATGTTCCAATAACGATGTCATTTTAAGTTTGCTAAAAGGTTTAAACTTGCCAACTATTACACTTTCTTGAATAGAGATTTAACACGCGCCATGTTCTTTACACTGTTACAGCTCCTATATACTTGGGGTTTACGAGTGCAATCTTTAGTGAAGTAGTAAAAACGCGACACTAAAAGGCTGATATTATTGACCAAAGGATACCACCCTCGTTTTTATGGCAATCGTTTCTTAAACTCAAACGATCCCTAAAATTACCTAAATAAAATGACATAGGCCTTTTTATCTATAAATTTAATTTATTTAAAACCTCTCCCATCTAAAATGGAGGCCAAATTGTGATTTATTCTAGTTTCTAGTTTAAATGTCAACTTTACTTATGATTCTATATGAATGAGCGTTTCAATGCAACAGTGTAGCTAGGGAGAGTTATGGGTGATTAATTTTCCTTTCTAAAGCAGGGTAATTTTAGGTGAACGTCCCTGATTAGTAACCTGGGCTTTATAAAGGGTTCAAACTGATTTACTGCTTTCATATTGTACGAGGGTTAACATAATAGATATTACTAGTCTTGGAAACTATTTCGAGTTGCCTAACAACATGTATCTACTCTTAAATAACTGAGACGAAGAAGAAATTCAGAAACGCTCGGAAACTAAACTGAAAAATTCGTGGTAAAAATTATGATAATCTCCCAAAGGGATAAATTGTTCGGAAATACTGTTGAAAAGTTTTGAGATATTTTTAGGGTGTGGTTTATGAATAATTTCAATTTCAAGTTTGTTGGGAAAAGACTATTTTGATTGAATAATTAAAAGTGATTTGGAGAAGACCACAAGAGAAGGGGAAGTCTAAACAAACAGAAGACAAATAGTTATTTCCCAATGGTACAACGTACAATGCTCTCTTATCAAACTTTTATAAAAATCCTGAGCATATTCCGCCTTAAGTTTTTGCTTCTTCTGAAATTCGTGATAAAGATAGAACGTACTAATACAACTAAAGAAATTATGTTCTGTTCCCATGTCACGAAAAATGGGCAATGAAAATTGTTTTTCAAAAAAAGTTGATGGATGGGGTTGACAACCTTTTAAAATAATGTAAGTTTTAATGTCCTTCCTCATTGGCTATGTAAAATCCAGCTCGCCAGGTCTTATTTTTAGAAAAACTGGAAAGAAACTAAAAGACTCCCCCTAATACGAATATACTGGTAAACTGAATCTGAATCTATATCTGAACTTATTACTTCCCGACAAGAAAGATCCTATTCGAAATTTAAACAAGTTTGCTGTGGGGGATTTCTTATTTCTCAACTTTGTAAATAAGCTAAAGATCAACCCCTTCACCCTCAAGAATGGATCAGTTTTTCCGAAGGATCACAAATTAGTTCGTTTGATAGCTTACCATTACAAACACTTTTAATTTAACAATTGATCAACACGTTGTCGCTTTCTCTATTGGGGTTCTTCATCCTGGTATGGCAATAGGCGGAATGGGATGGGGGTGGGCCACGCTGGCGAACTCTAAAACATAAAAAAGTCTAAGTGCTAGTACTCTCTTATTGTTGCTGTACTCCCTTTTTAAATTGGGAACTCTTTTCTGATACTAGAACGCTATTTCTATGTGGCTGATTGGGACATTATTTTCACTTTGACCTTCCTTGATAGTGGGCTGGTCGCGTTTGCTTTCTCGTAAGTTGCTGATTGGGCTGGGGCATGATGTCGTGTTGCTGGGTAGTGGGTGGGCTTCTAAGGGTGTTTTGTGGGGTGCCTGCAATAAAAACTTTTGCTCTCCTTGCTCTCATTTTTGATAAACAAAACGATAAGCAAAAGAAACCGGTTTTTTAGTCAGTTCGGAATTTTGTCAAACTTTAACGCGCTCTGGCGCATATACCGCTTGTTAGACAAAAAAATCTTAGGTATATAATTTGTAAGAAATTTAATGTGCTTTATTCTTGTTTAGGAACACTTTTCTCTAAAAGTGGGTTGTTTTAGAGTTATAAACGATAAGCCAAAAAAACGGTTTTTTAGTCAGTTCGGAATTTTCTCAAACTTTGACGCGCTCTAGCGCCTATACTGTTTGTTTGACAAAAAATTCTTAGAATCATAATTTGTATAGAATTGAATGTACTTTCTTTTTGTGTACAAACACTTTTTCCTAAAAGTGCGTGGTTTTTGAGTTATAAACGATAAACAAAAAAATCTCTTACTCTCTCTCTGTTTCTGTCTAAGTTATCGTACACACTTGTCTTTAATGGAAAATTGAGGAATAACTAGTCTCTAAGTAGACTGCTTTTTTTGGATTTTCATTTACACTTATCTTTAATGAAAAATTTGGGGACAACTAGCATCTGTGTAGAGCGCGTTTTTGGGATTTATAGACCGTCCACTTCAAGGGAACTCTCCCCTATACAAATACTCAAATAAGAATTTTAATTTCGGAAATGTAGCTACTTGGTAAATACTAAATACCCTGTAGTATAAATAAATTGGTATAATAATTGACTAATGAGCAAACGCCAATTTGCATTATGTGGTATTATTGTTAGAACAAACACCAGTTTAAGTTAAAACCAAATTGGCCGCACAACTAACCATTACACGTCAATCGTCAAGCAGAATTACAATTATTTAATTGGTCGGAAGATCTGCATAATGTTATTTCGCCATTGTCACATAATCCGCCGTGGTAACTCTTCTCAATAGACAGACAATTTGCTTTAGTTACAAAATCTATAATACAATAATCTACACCTACACCTATTATTGACTCAAATCGAAGCTAAATTGTTGGTGCCGAATTTTTCCTTTTTACTACAGCGAAATTATTTATTATGTCTAGTAACTTTTATATTATTATATCGGGAGAAAAACCGTTGACCGAACAAACACAAGCCATTATTTTTAACATAGCCGCAAATTGGACGAAATTTAACAAAACCGCGAAAAAAGAAAAGTCGACGAATTGTTGGTTCAGAAAAGAAATTTCGTGCAAAAAAACTGTCGACATAGGTTTAGTTGATGATAGAAAAATCTAGAAGAAAATCACGCTTGTGATTTTAAGTACGTCAAAAAAAAAGTATTCTCGAAAACACCAAAAAGAAAAGCCAAAAGTAGCGTATACTACTTTTGTTCTTACTCTTGTTGAGGGAATAGTAAATTACAACGACATATAAAAACTTTACACAGGTTGAAAAGTTTTGCTGAAGTAATCAACGTATTTATCGAGTTCTCGTGAAGATTATTTCAGTAAAAACATTTCCGTTCGCGTAAAAGTTGTATCTGGAAACAACAGGGAGTTCTGAATATTAATCCCCTTTATTGTATTGTCGGTACTTTTTAATGAATTCATAAAAATGATCATTAAAATTGAAATAATAAAAATACAAACTACAAACGCTTCGCGTAGAGTTATTTACTATTTTCTATTTTCATTTCGAATTTAATAGTTGGCGGTTTTAAAATTGGTTTTACAAGTTCTAAAATTCGCCTCGAGAGACAAATATTTCAATTACACTCGCTACTTCAGCAAGAAACTGCATGATGCAAAGTGCAACTGTAATTTCGCGCGGCATAAACGTCTGGTTTTCCTGAAACCTACATCGTGTTGCTTTTCACTTTATATCGCCCCAAGTGGAAAAGTGGCAGTTGAAGTAAGCAATGTCTGCTCTTCAAATTTTAAAACGAACCGTTGATACGATTTTAAATTGTTAAACAGGAGAAAGGCGCCACTTCATTTCTCGCCGACTGTAACAAGTTATGGGAAGATTTTTGAAATTACTCGACGTAAAGATTACGAAGCGGTAACTTTGGGAATTGCATTTTTATTTTTATCTGGATCGTAAGTAAACTGTTATGTTAGAAAATCTGTAACTCAATTTAGAAAAGGGGATGGTTCTAATCGTAATCTATAACCGAATTTTTTATAGTTAAAATTTTTTTATCTTAGTGCCGGCGCTAAGGACGTGGTCACGGTTAAACTGCCACGGGCGTAGAACGATAAGGGCGACGTTTTAGGTGGTTCTGTAAACTTTTAAAGGGAATATCTTCGGTCTTTCTAATAATTTCTAAGGGGAGATTAAATTTTTTTTGAACGATAGTACAGTTGCGCACCTCTTGAAACTACAATGTAATGTATGTGAAGCGATGTGTGTACAGTGTACAGGGTGAATTATTTTTAATTTTCCGTACGAGGGATCTCGCTTATTTTAAGAGTTAGAGAATCACTTAAGTGGGGGAAACAGTGCAGCTATGAAAGAGTAATTCATTGTTGCTTTTAAATGTTTGTTTCGATGTTCAATTGTTTATTGTCTAAAATTTAAAAATAATAATAATTTTTCTTTATTGGCCATTTTTGAGATAATGCACCTAACTGTCGAATTTTAAATAGTGTAATGGTGTAAACTTTTACACCAATGCAAATAGCGGATTTTTTTACTTCATTTTCTTTAAAAATATTTTTCGCACCAAAAATTGTAAAGCATCAATTATTTACTCTTTCACACCTTCACCACTTTCCCCATTTAGCCGTTTCTCTAACTCTTACAATAAGCGAGATACCCATAGGGAAAATGAAAAATAATTCACGCAGTACAAGGTTGTAGGAAAAGGTCAAAAGGGTAGCTGTGACTTAGTTTCCGTATTTCGGTGCTTATTTAAGCTAAAAATGGCATTTCAAAGATTTTAGGTTGAACAAACTGAAGTTAAAATACAAAGAAAATATCAGAATTTGGTAGATCACATTAAAATAAGCGATGATAAGCGAGCGAAATTGCCGACTTTCGATCGAAATAAATATTTAAAGTGGAAAATTATGTAAGAGCGCCCGCCGTATAAATAAAAATTGGTAATTAATTTAACGTGATTATAGTTATACACTAACTTGATGGTTAATAAATAAATATAAAGCCATAAATTTTCAATTTGAGACGTTTAATTAAAAAACCAACTTTTAAAATATGTACTGTGCCTGTTAAAAGTTGATTCAATTATGGGTTAATGCTCGAACACCATTTATATTTTTAAACAATCAAAGTCCCGCAATTGGATAAAATTGAGAGACTGAAAAGCAAACACGTAAAACAAAATAAAAATAATAAAACAAACCCAATAACAAAATGCTACAAAACCTGATTAAATTTATGTGAGAAATAAAATTTAGTGGTAATGACGTAGTAAACACCACAATTTAATGTTTTATCGAAATTTTAATAGAATAAATTTTGTGATTCGCCTCTTTACGCTTCTTCACATCTTTCAGTTCAATAACTTGAATACTCAATGTTTACCAAACATTTGTTCATTTGTGTAAACGTTTGCAAAATGTTTTGCTACCCAAATTTGCTTAGTGAGCGTGGATGGTGTTAAGCCGCTCACAGATCTAGTGATTTTTCATAGGTCAACGTTCATTGTGTCAAGCTGTGGTAGTCCGGCAGGAAGCGAACACTTACAAAACCATAAAGTAAAAATTTTTTTACTATGCATGATGAAAGGGCATGGCAAATGAGTAATAAAACCGACCGCCTACCTCTTAAAAGTGAAAAGTGGCAGCATTAACTAGGGAGAGGCTCGATGAGAAGGGTGCATTTCGGGTCTTTTTTCGGTTTTTCGCGTATAACTCTAAACCTACGCACTTCCTGACAAAAGTTCACTTTAATAAAAACAAAGCACATTCAATTTGCTACAAATTATGCTTCTTAAATTTTCTTCGCAACACATACAGTTAAGGTGGTATAGCGCGTTAAAGTTTAGGGTATACAGGAGATGCGTGTCCCCGGAAGCAGAATGCCGAAATATAAAAATACAAAACTTTTGATTTTGATTGATACAGACTGAAATAACATTGCAAGTGAGTAATTAAACCGACCCTCTACCTCTTAAAAGTGGCAGCATTAACTAGGGGACGGCTCAAGAAGGGTGGGTTTTTACTCTTTTTTAAGTTTTTCGCTAATAACTTCAAAATTACCCACTTTGAGGAAAAGTGCATTTATGTAAAATTAAACTAGATACAATTTCCTACAAACTATATCTAAAAGCTTTATCCTCAAACGAAGGGTTTAGGCGCTAGAGTGCGTTATAATTTGACAAAACTAAACAAAAAACGAACTGTATCTATTTATCGCTTATAACTCAAAAACTACGCACTTTTAGTAAATAGTGATTATACACAAAAATAAATTACATTTAATTTGCTATAAATTATGCCATGGACACTTTTCACTAAAAGTGCGTAGTTTTCGAGTTATAAGCGATAAACAAAAAAACAGCGTTTTGGAATTTTTGAAAACTTTTAACGCACGTTCGCACCATAATCGTTTACCTGACAAAAAAATCTTTAGATGCATAAGTAAGAAATTAAATTTACTTTATTTTTGCATAGAAACCCTATTATCTAAAAGTGCGTAGTTTGCGAGTTATAAGCGAAAAACTTTTTTTTATAGTATTTCGGCACTCTGCCGTCGAATACATATGTCCGATATACCCTAAACTTCAACGCGCTCTCTACCACCTCAACTGTTTATTTGACAAAAAAATTTATAAAACATAATTTGTAGGCAATTTAATTTACATTATTTTTATACTGAGTCAATTTTCTCTAAAAGTGCGTATTTTTTGAGTTACAAGCGGTATACAATTTTTTGGTCGATTTTGGAAGTTTTTTAACTTTAACGCTCGCTCGCATCTAATTCGTTTACATGAGAAAAAAAATTTAAGCGATATAATTTGTAGAAAATTTAGAGTTATTTGTTTTTATGCAGATAAACTTTTGTCATAAAATGCGTAGTTTTCGAGTTATACGCGAGAAACTGAAAAAAGAGCTAAACTCCACTCTTCTCAAGCTTCCTCCGAATGAATGCTGCCACTTATAACAGGCAGACAGTCGCTTTCATTACTCACGAACCATCATAGTAATTAGTTTTCAAGCTTGATGCGATAAACATGAAGTTCATTCACGGGGCGGATGCAATTTGGGCACCAAACTACCTGACCGTTTAATCCGATAACCATTTTGGGCACCAGAGTATTGGTACCTGCTAAATTGCTTGTGCATTTTGGGCACCAGTAAAATTAATTGTAATTTATTTATACACAACACTTCAAATAACTTGATATTTCGTAAACCAAAATAAATCTTATAAGTAGTACAAATTTCCCATTTCCCTTAGTACTTTGAGGTGTGGATATATCCATACTCTCCATTGTTCAGTTTCGATAGGACGTTAAACATTTTTTTTTAAGAACGAACGCAAATAGACGGCTAGACGGCTTCCTAAGTTAAAATCAAAAACTGAACTGACTTCATAATACGTGTTATCTTACAAATATACAAGAACATAACGGTATTCCTATAAGGACTTTGTGGCCACATCCGTCAAATGAAAAATTTCGGAATTTTTCACAATTTGGTTATATTGCAGTATTAGTAACTTAATCCCTAGACCCTAGACCTTTAATGCTGGTGCCCAAAATGTATATGAAATTATCGAACCCTTTTAGCGTAACAGGTAGATGGATCAGTTTGGTACCCAAAATGCACCCGCCGCATTCACGACGGTTTATCTCGTTGGCAGATGACTGATGAAAAAGCATGAAGTCTGTGGGCGTCTTTTACACAGTTTCTGTTCTCCAATATTAGTGCAAGTTTAAAGGATTGGCCCACCGATTAAAATGGAATTTGAAAGTTCCATAATTTTTCCCCTATTTGGCGTATCGTCTTTCGTATGTAAACACGAAATAAACTTTCATAAAAAAACGACACTGATCGTGGGCGCAATTTTTAGAGCCCGTGCCATGGAGAGCGTTTGCTTGAACAGTTTTCCTACCCATGCACCGCGTTAAAATTGTCTATTTTCACGTTTTTTGCTTCTACAAAAGGGCGTAATAAATGTCTAAAAATTCACCCTCGGGTGCTTAGTTTTATCATTTTTTGTTTAATTAGGAGTCAGTGGGGGTTACCATTTATGTAGAATAACAATATAAAAAAGTATAAAATATGAACAAAATGTTAAATCACAAATTTATCCTTTTCTTTGTAAGACAAGCCCATTACTATGTTTTATCAATACATTCAAACAAATCTCTAAAACTCTTACGTGTGTTACAAAATCACGAAGTTGAAGTATTTTATCGATTACATAAATACGAAGTTGAAATAAACGAAAAAAGCTTGAAAAATAATTAATTAAATTACACTTTAATGAAAGACTTTTCGTAGAATAAAGGGCCTCTTGTGCGCACCTTTCTAATTAAGAGTATATAAAAGACGTAAAAATATTAGATAAAAGGTCGTAGGAAAATATGTAAAAGGAACGCGCAAAAATGCATTTTGAAGACTCGAGTGTGTTACATAAAATAAGGGAAAGTTGTAAATTTATACATGAGGTACAAACTTGCTAATTTAAGCCACGAAAAGTGAAAATGACATTTATTTTGAGCTATATCAAAAGCAGTGCGTAGAGACGTCCCAGGAGATGGGAGCCTCCGGTGACAGTTCTAGACATCGGTAAAAACGTTGGGGTGGATGATGATGTGATGTACAGAAGTTTTTGCTTGTTGCAGTTCTCTTCTCTCTCGATTATATACTCTTCAGCGCTAAAATTTGATTTTCTGTATCGTATATTCTCTATTTTAGGATCTAAAACGAACCATAATATTCATTCTTCTTGTTAATATAAGTTTCTTGTTTATAGACGACTCTTTAGGAAATGTGTGCATAATATTTTTAAATTTTCCCGATTTATGTTAGTCTTTAATCGTAAAATATTTGATATTGTGTGCATTTTAAACTAAGTTTTGCGATAAGACTTCGAAAAAAGTATAAAGTGAAATAAAGTTGGTGTAGTTTATGGTAAGTGAAGCATCAGAAATACATGAGATGTGTATAATAAGAACTACGTATTTTTGCAAAAGTAGAAACTCCGGTCTTAAATTTTACTTACGAAAATACACTATTTTATTCCTTTTTGTAAATACTCGAAATCGATTGGAATTTTAAGTTTTATTTACGGTTATCTGTTTTATCATAAAATTGCAAATTCGTCCAATACATATTTATTTACGATTATGTGTAGCTTTTTTTAGGGATGAGATTTCTATGTATTTTTTTAAATTCAAATCTAAACGTACTATCAGAAATCCATAATTTTTAGATTAGCTTCGAATAGTTATTAACCGATTAGCTTCGGCGGTTTTATATCACAATTTCGTCCGTATAAAATGGCCTTTGAAAAATATCCACGAACAAATTTCTATTTATTGCGTAGTTTCGAAAAAGTCTACTTCATTTCGCATATTATGTAAACTTTAATGAAACCGCTTGCAAATTCAATTTTTTTCGATGTGACAATTTTTCCCTTTCTGGTTCCTGACAACTGGCTCTAACAGCAGTATTTAAAAAATGTAAAATCTGCCTAGCAGGGCAAAACCATTGCACGAGCAAAAAAACACATTAAAGCAAGATCGGATTTCGGATTAGAAAAGTTGTAAAAATCTCTAAAACCGAGGTTGTAGCTGTATAAGAACTATTATGGCATGTGTGAGGGGGGGGGGGGGGCAGCAGTTTCTGGAAAATACAATACAATATAAGGAGATAGCCTAGCACTTGCTTTGTCGCTGTTCCAACTCAACCATTCGTATCAAGTGATTGTAGGATTCTCCTTAATATCTGTCTCCATAGGTTCTACACTTCTACAGCTTCTAAATAGAAAGAAATTCACACATTGTCGTTGTGTACAGGGTGTTTCAGAAAACGATGGTCAACGTTTTAGAACAGAAACTACATCTAAACCTAAGTCAAAAGGTCCCTATAAGCTTATGCCTTAATATGCACTGCTACTAAGTTACGTACCTGCACAGGAGCGCACAAGCTTGCGTAGAGTCAAAAGAGCGTCATTTGGAGCACCTTGTTTAAGAATTCAATATTAGTTTAGGATGTAGTTTTCGCCCGAAGACGTTGATTATCGTCTTCTGAAACACCCTGTATATGGATAGGGATTTGTAATTTATCAACCACATGGTCGCCCTTGTCTCGCTTTCATTTTGGCATTAATTATCCGCTATGACAAAATCTAACTCTATTCTCGGCCTGGTCGTTCACTAGACCCGATTCAAAACCTCACCGACCTGCGCAGAAAACCAAATTTCGTACAGTGCCGTAACCAAGGTTACACACCAACCTAAGCACACGACTGGGCATCTCTCTTTACCGCTTTCTCACTTCCCCTTCTACTCATCTAGGTTCGGTGAGGTTTTGAAAGATGTCTACCTAACAAAGAAAACAAAAAATGAGAAAAAAATACATAGGCTCCATTTAGCTCGATACACTTTTCCAAACCATGTTCAATAGCTTCGATATTCTGTTTATAGTGAGAACCATCGAGCTCCTCAAAATAGCCACTAGCCGCGGACTCCATCTCTTCATTGTTGGCACTGAGCCATTTTTTTAAATTTGGAAAGAAAAAAGAGTCCGAGGGTGCTAAACTTAGCGAATAGGGTGCGTGTGGAAGCAATTCGAACTTTAAGGGCCAGTCCCACTAACTCTGATTAAAGAATTTAATCACCGATTAATGGCAGTTAATCAAGGAATGATAATGAGTTGTCGTGACAATTTGTCATTAAACGTGATTAAATTCCTTAAACAGAGTTGGTGGGACTAGCTCTTAATCACGATTAATGGCAGTTAATCAATGAATTGTCGTGATTATTCATTGTTATTCAATGATTAATGCCATTAACCGTAATTAAATTTTATTATCAGACTTGGTGGGACTGACCCTAACTCATTGATTTTGGATACCCCAATAAATCGTGTGTCTTTTTCGCCAAAATGCTGCCGTTTTTGTTGTTTTCATTACTCAAAGGCATCGCATAATACAATAAGATCGCATAATACATTAATACTAATACGCATAATACTATAATTAATAATACTTACTTGATTTTTTTCTCCTTTTTGAAGATACATGGTCGCATTCACCGAACGTGACTGTTGTGGAACTGTTGCGAATTCGTCCGCTGACAACACCGCTACCGAGCGCTACTCTCGCAACATTCATGTTGTGGAGCAGTCGCCATTTTTTTGAGCATATTATATTTCCGCTACTTATTGGGAGCGGAGTTGTAGCGTATTTTGAAAAGTAGTTGTCAATTTGAATTTGTGATGGACCACGTTTACATTTTGAATTCAGATAGGAATCTATGTAGAGTCTCACCAGTCAGTGGCGCATTATACTTTTATGGGGGCTAGGGTAATTGACATAATTGTGCTCACTTGACTAATGCGACTAATGAAAATTATCCCACGCGCACCCCAAAACACTTACTCCATGGCCTTGCCTGCAGATAGAAGATAGAACTGTCTTTGCCTTCTTTGGAACCCATTCTACGCTTTCAGTCGGTGCATTGACTGTTTCTTCATCTCCAGTGTGAAGCGATGGACTCACGTCTCATCTATGGTTAAGAATTTAATGAATCAGCACAGCTTTCTCATGTCCAAATTTTCAGTCAATGGGCGATGTAAAGCACTTTTTGAAATGTCTACTATGTCTGCTAGCTCACGCACTTTCAATCGGCGGCCATCGAATACCATTTTATGGTCATCTCGTTTAGTGGGCCACTGTTGACCACTGTTGTGCTTTCAACATTTTATTGAAGAAGCAGTCTCCCCAAGAGTAGAATCTAGCGCCGCTTTGATATTGTTGGACTAACCCCTTTCAGATGAGAGTATAGTGTAACACATAACGATGACCAATTTTTTCCATGTTTACAAATTAGTTCACTGAGAGCGTGCACTATTGATGGCTAACTAACAAAAGACTAAACAACGTAGCTTCTTTTAAAACTTCAAACTTGAGCTTTATTAAGTTGGAAATTTCTACCAAAGTAATTTTTTTCAAAAAACGGGTACTTCTGGGACTGGGACTACCTTCTAGCCGCTACATTTCTAGCATGTTAGTTTGTATAAATTCGACCAATGTATCACGTGTCACTTCCATCTAATACTAGTGACTCGATCTACTCAACCATCAAAATCGTGCTTTACGTTTTTACAGATGTGCCATCATTTATTATAGACTTCACAAGAGCTTATAGCACGGAAATATATAAAAAATGTCAATAAATAAAAATGTTACTTAAGCTTCTTAGGTCTTTCCTAAATTTTTTTTAACGGCAAGTGTCAAATAATTTCAGTGGATTTTTTTTATATTTTCAAAACTAAAAAAAAATTTACTGCGTACGGTTAACTTCTATTCGTTTAAATATTCATGGACCATTTTACAAAGTATCTCTTTTTGTAACTCTTCTGGGTCGATATTTTTATCCACTTATTTTTGGCAAGAGCACAGCGTGCTAAAAGTAACTTTTCCTATATTATGCGACAGTAGTGACAGTAAACAAACAAAAAACAGAAAAGTTGGATTGATGTGGTAAAATTGAAAAATATAATAACAATCTACATGTTTGGATTAAGGGTTTGGAAAAAGTTTAACTGTATTTAGTTTCTAAAAGTGCGTCAACTGCCCCAAAGCGATCTAGTTTAGCGTTACTTTTGTGCTTTGTCTCTACAAACAGTTGAATGTATTTTTCAAAACCATCGACTTTAGAGCAGTTTACGGTAAAAAATGTAAATATCGGCTAATAAAATCAACCTACCGACAAGTCCACACAACCTGATGTGCATCAGTCCATGCTATTGTTCTAGTGTCTTGGGTGTGAAGTGTGAGCCACGCTTTAAACTAACGCCTTGTATGAACTGTTTTGCATGCAATCTGTAGATAATATGAAGAAGTTGTACAACGTTTATGAAATTTGTTTTGGTGATATTTACAACGAAGCCCCACAAGGGATCAGAACCATCAGCCACGTGTACCTTTAATAAACTTTTGTTGACTTTTCCATTAAAAATTTTCAACTGAGTTACGTAATTAAAAATAAAAAAATGAAAAACGTTAGAAACAAGAACAATAAAATCGTTTCAAGTGGTTTTTTCAATACTTTCATGTACGTTGTACGTATACCTTATTATTATTTTTTTGTTTTTCAATTCGAAAGCACATTAATGGTGAAAGAAAAAATATTTAATAGAAATTTTTTAGATTTAAATAAAATGGGCATCTGCTGCTCTCGAGGTTATTTTGTGGTCTTTTAAGTTTAGAAGTGATCTGTTTAAAAGCACTTTTACATTGTGAGTGGTTGGTCCTTTAAATTTCACACACAAAGAAAATCAACTACTGCGAATCCTTTACTCTTTAATATATTGATCGTTTGTTGTTCCCTAAAACATTTTTATTTGAATAGCTCGGTATTGTGTTTTTGATTTAAGGTTTATTTATTAGATCTCTTCTTCGGCCTCTTTTCAACAAAAGTTTATCCAGTCCACAATTCTGCACGGAGGACTGGATTACGTATTCTTTCTAAGCGCTCTATACTCCAGGCCTTCTCTCTTATATAACTTATGTTTATTAAAGCCGGTTGTACAAAACGTCCCAGTTTAGTTCAAACTGCATCTGAGCAGTTCAACATATTTTTAGGGATGTATTTAGTAAAATAAAATAAACTGAAATTTCATACACACGTGGAGCATTTAACTTTGAAAAGACAACGATGTGGCACTTAAGCCTTAAATACCGTATACTGCATATCTGCATACTGCTACTGAATAGGTGTTGATTGCTACAAATTGTGCTTAGGGAATCCGACTGAATCCACTTTTCGTTAGCAATGCGGACTCCTTTCACTCCGAGCCTTTGATGCCATTTTTACTTAATTATTTATTCTGACTTAAGAAAGTTAAACTTGTTTTAATCTTCGTAATTTGTTTTGAATCGACGGATGAGTGTTGAAATTTCCCTTATCTGAAATCTTTCTTCTGCGACGCGATAGAAATTTTCTCGATGTAAATTTAGCGAGATTTGTGAATGTAAACGACATCGGAGTTCTGACAATTAAATTGCCTTTTAAAGAAGACTTAACCGCTTCTTAATGTACATTTAATGTAGGTTTATTGCGCCAGTTAATGTTTTATAGTTTTAAAAGTATATAAATGTCGAGGATTATTTTACTTTAAACTTGCTTATCAAATATGTAATTATTTACTATTTTTCGTAAGAGCGTTTTAACGATTCTTAACAAATAAAATGTTTCTGGTATTTTCCTACCTCTCGCTTTTATGTATTTACTTTGTTATATGGGAACGCAAACATTTTACAATAGAAACGAAAAGAAATTCGGTAAACACATAAAAGTTACACAAGCACATTGTGTAGGAAAGAGCTAAAACACTGCAGGATACGAAATAGAAAATTTTTAAAAATACATCATTTTTATAAATTTTTTTAGACAAACAAACTCGACACAGTAGACTTGTCTTGTAGACATTTGAAGTGCAGCGAACTTTATAAATTTTATAAATTTTTTAAACATTAACTTCACTACATTAACTGCAAAGAAGGACTTCTGGAGGGCCCATCACAATGGAAAAACATCAGAACAGCATCAGATACCTATAGGCGGTTTAAATGAAATGATAACCGTATTAAGATATAAAATAGGCACGCTGTAGCATAATATTACTATTTTAAAAGTCCATTCACACGTGCATACTAGCTAAATCAAGCAAACTACTTTTAGTTACTCTAGTATAATCGTTTAATTCGGTGCTTGAGCAAGTAAATGTTTAGTTAGTTGATTGTTTAGTCACTGCACCTAAATGTATTTACTTGATTTTCAACAGCTTTTTTACTGTACCAGTACCTATCAAAAAGCACGATGAAGTGTAACACCTTTATCGTCTCAAAGTTTGAATTCTGCTTAATGTTTGCCTCTTTTATTTTTGCTCTGAAGCAATTAGGGAAGCAGAAATTTATAAAAACGCGATTTTACGGGTCATTTCGTTATGTACGGGTAAGTCATTCAACACTCGGTGTGTAGGTAGTTAAATATTCACTAATTCAATTGTTTTAAATAAGGATATTGTAAAAATGGAGCTCACCACGAGAAATTGGAATTTTTTTTTAGGCTTAACCGCTACGTACGATATACATCAAAAAATCTTGGGGACATAATTTGTAGGAAATTTAATGTACTTTATTTTGGTATAGAAACACTTTTCTCTAAAAGAGTGTAATTTCCGAGTTATAAGCGAAAAACTAAAACAACAACTTTCGGCCGATTTCGGAATTTACGTCAAACTTTAACGCGCTCTAGCACCTGAACCGTTTATCTGAAGAAAAAAACTTAAGATAGATAAATTGTAGAAAATTTTATGTAGTTCACTTCCTGATTGAAGGACTTTTTTCAAAAAATGCGTAATTTTCAAGTTTTAAACGAAAAACTGAAAAAACAGCTTTTGGGACGGTTTTGGAATTTACGTCGCACTTTAACGCGCTCTAGCACCTAAACCGTTTGTCTCACAAAAAAACCTTAAGATACATAAACTGTTAGAAATTTTATGCAGTTCAGTTTTTGATAGAAATACTTTTCCCAAAAAAATGCGTAATTTTCAAGTTTTAAACGAAAAACTAAACAAACAGCTGTTTTTCCGATTTCGGAATTTACATCAAACTTTAACGCGCTCTAGTGTCAAAACCGTTTGTCTGAAGAAACAACTTTAAGATATATAATTTGTAGGAAATTTTATGTGGTTCATTTTTTGATAGAACTACTTTTCTCAAAAAACGGGTAATTTTCAAGTTATAAGCGAATACCTGCTAACAAAGAGTTTTTTTGTCGAAGTTTATTTTCGCAATTTTCTTAGAATCCAAAAAACAATAGAAAAAAACTTTTTTACGTTTTCCCGCCAAACTACTATTTGACTGGGCTACCACTTATACACGTGTGAATGGATTTTGTTTTGAAAAGCCGACAGTTAGTTTTGGTCTTCCACGTCGTTTGAAAGTCCTGCTCCTGATTGTGCTTCAAAGGACACACGAAGATGTACTATTTGACTAATCTGAAAGTCCAGCGAGACCTGCCACTACTCCAGATTAGGAGATTAGACGTAGCCGTTAGCCGTGCTAATGAAAAAGTTACGTTTTAATTTAAGAATTTAATTTTTTACCATACAACTCCATTCGGTCATATTAACGTGGTGATTTAATTAAATGTGTACTTCACATGCAAAATGCGTTAAAAGTTAAAATAAATAAACGAGGACACACAGTCATTAGCGCCCGCACACCTCCCGTAACTTGCAACTACTCCACCACCGCAAGCAACCACCACCTAACACTCAAAACTCTCACACCTTTCGATTGCCCTTAATTGTGAATTTTACTTCACTTTTAAATCTTTTGGAAAATTTGTAATTAGCACTTCTTAACAAAATTGTGTCTTCTGTCATTTTTAATAGCTTTAGGTAAGGCCTACCTTATACTTAATTAAAGCTCTTTAAACGATTTCGTTGCTTTTAAAAGGATTAACGTTTAAAATTTTAAATGGCGCTTCAATTGTATACCTAAACCGTTCTGTCAATATAAAATTTATTCTATAACACAACCTAATAACAAGCTGCTACGATTTTGTCTTAAAACTGAGAGAAAAATTTATTTTTAACGATCATACGAGAACCTTATTTAAGCTTTGGACTGAAGCTAACGATGAGTGGGAGTTTACCTGAAAATAATTTAGAAAATGTGGAAAATTTTTTTTTAGAAGATAAGTCGCCTTTTGGAAGTGCTTGTAGGTACGTAGGTATTTTTAATGAGAGCTATACTGTGGACACGTTAAGTTGGCCGAGTTGTGTTTGTCGGCGCATTTCAGTGAAGTGGTTAGTTTTTCTGGGGGTCTCGTTTCGACGCTTACAAAGCACTTCAATCGAATTTTTTCGGTATTTTTGGATACACCCAGCGTAATCGATTGTACTTCTACACAGGCAAGCGATATGGCGACTTTAAATTTGTGGCCTAATACAAAGAGAAAGTTTAGAATTGACTTTTAAAACCGACTCACAGAGAACTGAACTAAAACTGCGTCCCATTTCTTGGAGTGTAGCAGGTAGGTATATACAATTTCCTATAGCTAAAGTTGGTCGTTCTACAGTTTTCAATTTTTTACTACTTATGTACGCTAGTACTAGATCAGAGGTTCTTAACAAGGGGCCTATGAGTTCGTGAGCTTTTATAGGGGGCACGTTAATGAAGATTGCTCTGTAATTCGCCGACAAAAAAGTTCACACTTCGACTTGTTGAGTAGTACGTGACGGATCACAATTAGGTCAAGAGACGCAGTTTCGTCTTTATTTCATTATAATTTTATGGGCTCCTAGGTATAATGCATTAAATAATGCACCGACACTGCTGAGCGAACATAAGATGGCAATTGAATAGATTGAAGTCTCGCTTCAAAATGGCATTTTCCAGCACTTCAATTTTAATTTGAAATCATTAATTAAATTATTAATGTATAAATAATATAAGTCGCATATATTAAATAACAAGCTTTGGAAATTATATATAATATGTAATCGATTAATTATAACTTATAACCAATAGGGGTAGTAAAGGTTACACAACTTATATCTCGAATTGTGAAGGGTTATAATTCAAATTATTAATTATTATCTATTTTACTGCTACTTTATAATTAAATCAAACATAGTATAATAACGAAGCAACTTTATTGTAGAAATTAATAGGCGTACAGTCGAAGAAATAATTTTTGGCCACTGTAGGTTGTTTGACGAATTTTTGTTTGAGGAAGTTCGTTTACGATTGGAATGTTTTCTATTTACCGCACTCTCGATTTTTATGCCATTTTCTGCTAAAGCGTACATAAAAAAAGAAAGTTAACACTTACTAGTGCCCAATAATTTTTTCTGTGGTTTTGCATTGGCGTAAAACGTAAAGCGATCGCCTACCGTTACTAAGGCGCATGGTTCAACCCCGTCGTGATCGTTGATCGTAAATCAACACATATCTGCTCTTTGGAGAGCACGTTTAGCTGTCCGGTTGCTATCTTCCATCTTAACAAACCTAAAATATTAAACAATCTCCCTCTCCAATTATTATAATTTCTATAAAACTGGTACTTTCCGATGTATTGCTCACGACTCATAGATGAGTGACGAACGGTAGGCCTATTTAACCTATATTTTCCCTCATTTTGCTTTACCCTGTGCAAGAGTGAAAAAACTAGTTTATTTGTTGTTAAAATTAGTTCGAAAGCACTTCAGTTTGGAAATAGAGACCTAAAATAAGAAAATGGAAGAGAAACACGATGAAAAAATTCATTATCGAACTTGTTAATCGCGTAAAACGTAAATTATGCAAAGGAAAACAGGAACAAGACAATATTACACGAACAAGTGAAATCTTGCGGAAACTGCAATTTCCGAGGATTGTCGATTTTCCAGGATGTCACGCCGGTAGCTAGCCTGACCCACCTGTCCTTTCATCTCACCTCCTGTTTCATCGTTATTGATCTACCTACGTCCTTTTCAACTTATTCAAACGAAACCAACATTTGCTATTTCCACAACTTTCTTTCGCATTTAAAATTCGTAAAAAAGCTTAATTCTGATTACATAAGCTTCATAAGTGCATGTGGAGCTTCTACCGTGGAAAAGCTATAAAATAAACGAAAATAATACAAACACATTCTCTTTAAAACATCACCTCTCTCGTTTAACCTCGCAATTTGTTTTCCTGGATTATAAAACTTTTTATTGTTGTAATATCAAATATTCGACTATTTGTTGAATAAATCATAATTTACTTCAACTATAACCAGTCGATATTAATAACAAAGTATTAGTAACTCCCGAAATATATTTACCACGTTCCCACAACGCATCTGTTA
Source organism: Malthinus flaveolus (assembly GCA_950108345.1). Classification (NCBI taxonomy): domain Eukaryota; kingdom Metazoa; phylum Arthropoda; class Insecta; order Coleoptera; family Cantharidae; genus Malthinus; species Malthinus flaveolus. The sequence continues at coordinate 16,133,748 of OX467285.1, read as the reverse complement.
CAAAAGCAGGATTTATTTATTAATTAACTCCGCCGTGAATTAACTGGCATGATTTAATTTGATGGCGAGTTTTTAGCGTTAACTTAAAATAAATTTTATTTTATTGATATGACAGACAGGTACGAAGGTTTGCCCAATAAATAGAAGTGATTGTAGTTGGTGTACGTGTTGTTGAATGATGTTACAAAATCCTAGCGAGTGGAAGCGAATAAATTTAAGCAGGGTCGGACTGAGAATACTAATTGGCGCTGGTTAATATTAAAAGTTACCAGTAGAATTAATGAATTGTTCAATAGTAACCCCGTTCTGAAAAAATGTAATCAAAACGCGCGTTGTTTTATTATTTTTTTAAAATAAAATTGAGTGAACTGGAATTAGCGTTCGAAAAATGTTTATTGTACCTACTCACGCGAGGATAGTTTGATCGTTTATACTTTTTGTCCATTGTGAAAATACAATTGTATTTTGCGTTAGTATAATGGAAACGTGATCAAACTGACAAGCATCAGCAAAGCATTTCCATGCTTACGGCTTCATCAGCCTTCCACGTAATTGGAATTTAAGCGCGATATGAGAATTTCCGAGCATATGCCTTATCTAAAGTATAAAGTGAATATAAACTAAACTCTACAAGGTACCTTACCCATATTATAGCGTGTAATAGAAATTTAGTTTAAAAATTTACACGAGCGTAAGAGCCTAACAAAATGCCTTTTAGAAGTATAATAAATTAATGCGCAATTTTAAGGCAGTGCGAAATTTTCGAGATTTTCCACGTAAATTGACACTCTCTATACAACTTGTTAATTTTGGCAAAAATTGCCTTCTTTTACGAGTTTTGAAACATTTTTTGTTAAAATATGTGTTTATTCGTAACTCGTATAAATTTAAAATGCTACAGGATTTATGTTTTTGTTAATTGGATACGGGAAATAGATATTAGGGTTTTCTCCCCAAGGCTAAAATTAATTGAAAATTATTTTTATATAGTATCTCTTTTAATTGCATACCAGTCATATTATGCGAATTAAAAATTAATGAATTGAAACTTTTACGTGTATGAATACGATACACGAGTTGTATTAATAATTGTAGTCGTCCAAAAATTTAGTATCGGATTTTCGAGAGTAGTCCAGTGCAATTAGTAATCCGCGATCGGAATAATTCCGGTAGTCCCAATTTTTTTAATTTGTTTTATAGAAAGGTCTCCTAATGTTAAATCCAAATTCTCGACCTCCGAGACCTTGTGCTCGAGTCGCCATCTTGAAAAAAGCAACCGAAATTACGGGAACATCTAGTTTTTTGAGAATAACTTGCTCCTATCCATCGTACGTATATAATGGCGATTATAAAAGTTTCAGGAAACATTATTAGCTACAAGATTGGTTATATTATTTTTTTCACTAAGTTAACCCTTTTCGAGATATAGGACGAGGAAAGGGTAACTATGAACTCACGTACTGGATAACTGAGCAATGAGACGCGTAAGTTTTATAAACGGAATCAACCACCAAAGTTATTCTGTCATGGATAATCCTGCACTGCATAAGGTAGAATAAAAATGTAAGAAGGATTTCTTAAAACAAAAGTGGTGCTAGGTTTCGTCTTCACCTTTTATGAAGAAGTTAAAAACACTTTTGTTTGAAATTATAACATTTACTGACCTTAAGAAGCTTCTTACTTATAACTTGGAGGCGCGTTAAAGACTTCTCATATTACAGCACATAGAATAAGGACGTAGTTGAAGATTTTTGATAACCAAAGTGGTGCCAGGCTTCATCTTTGGCTTTTATGAAGAAGTTAAAAAACACTTTTGTTCAAAATTGTAACATTCGTTACCGCTCTATTGAACTTAAGAAGCTTCTAATTTACAAGTTGGAGGTACAACAAACATTTGTTATATCACATCACATAGAATAAGGACGTAGTTGATGATTTTTGATAACCAAAGTGGTGCCAGGTTTTATCTTTGGCTTTTATGAGGAAGTTAAAAAACACTTTTGTTGTAACATTCGCTAGCGATTTACTTTTGGATTTTTGACAAAGGTCCAGAGGTCCATCGAGGTCGGAAACTTGAATTTATTATTAGGCATCCATCATGTATAACATACCAAAAACTCATAAATACCCCATTTGATGTAAGGTAAATAAAGCGGATCATTGTCAAAAATCAAAAATTAAACAAAACTAAATCGTTTAGTTTTGGATTTTTGACAAAGATCCTACGGTCTACATAGACCATTTTGGTCTTCAACTGTAGAAAATTTAGCTATAATAGGTTTGTATGACGACGAAAGTGACGGACCTTTGCTCAGCTTTGGTACCATTACTATTTGCGAAATCTTCCATAGAGAGGGAAGGTATTGTAGCCTTATCACTTGAATATGATATTGAATATGATAGTTAAAAATCTTACAGTTTATGAGATAGTTCTTTCAAAATTTTTCCAGTAATCAGGTCAAAACCAGAGGATTTTTTTGCACTCAGGTCTGTGTGTATTACTTGAGATACTTCTATAGCTGCGATTGGCTTAAATGTTGTCAGTTTTTGTGCATAAGAAGCTTCTAGGAGTTGATTGATTGTATGTTCGTGGTCATGCGCTATATGTTCAGCAAATATTTCAGCTTTTTGGGTTTTATTCCATGTCATCAATTTTCCGTTTTTCAGTTGAACTGGTGCTTCGCTTTGAATTGGTCGTTTTATTGTGTTGCCTTTCAAAGATATATTTATGTTTAAATTGTCAACTGCAGCTTCGAGATCTTCATTGCGTCTCAGAAGAACATCCGAACTTATTTTTTGGTCCATATATCTATCTAAATGGACACCAATCTATTTTTTGGTTGTGTAAACTAGGTGTTCTTGCCTTTCGTAGAAGTGTAGAGCTTATCGTAGCTATAAAAGAAGAATGGTCGGACGTCAGATCGAGACACGATTCAATTTTTAAATACTTTTCCGAGATTCCCTTGACAATGCAGAAATCGATTACATCGAGCTATCTGTTGACCTGTCGACAGTGGAGAGATATGTTTTCTAATAGTGGTATTTGTAGGTGTTAATGAAAAAATATTCCAAACGTTAAGGGCATACACTACTAATGAAACTAAAACCAAAAGTTCCCATAAATAGATACGTAGGGCGAAATCTTTTGTAAGGGAGCTATATACAGCCCTTTAAAGAGGAGAGATTTGGTTTTCAGTCATACCTAAAGAAGGAATAAAAATAAAATTTTGAAATTTTGGCCATTTAGGTATTTTTTATGTTTAATTTAATGGTCGAAACGAATTTAAAGAATATTGTTCAGGAGCGTGTCTTTTTCATTAAATTATGCATTCAAAATTACCTGAACGGCCAAAATTTGATAATTTTATTTTTATTCTCTAGATATGGCTCTTCAAAGGGCTGTAGCTCATTTACGAAAGATTTTGCGCTAACGTATTTATGGGAACTTTTTGTATTATTTTCACTAATATTAGTAGTATAATAGTATGGCCTTAACGTTTGGAATACGTTTTCATTACACTCTGTATAGTTGGCCACCTTTTGGAGCAGAAACTTGAGATGAACTAGTTATTATTATTTATTGTGTCTCATTATCGCATGTGGGTAATTACTAGTTCTGAGTTAGGTATGGTAGGTACGCTCCGCAAAGTTGTCGGTAACTTTACCACCAGCAGAGAGGTACAATAATGAATAATCTCTTTCTATTCTATTCTTCTATTGATTGTATTGAACCTCTCTGCTGGTGACGTAAGTCAAAAAGAACTTTACGGAGCGTACCTACTTTACTTACACAAACAGTTTCTGGACTTGCTTTGACATGTTTCATATTAGTTATTTTGAAAATTAATATAAAATTAGTTTATTGTTGTTAAGACAGATAGCTAATAATAATTTTTTTTAAATTAAAATGGACCTGTTCAGATATCTGCAAAAAAGTACTTGAAAAACGTTAAGTTACTTAACAGCAAAATGTTAAATTGTATACAGGTACCACTCCGTTTTGGCACTAGTGATTTGACCATCAGCAAAGCAGCGGTAGTCTTTTTATTCTATATTCGTCTATTAATTAATTTATTGAACCTCTCTGCAGGTGTCACCTGCGCCAAAACGGAGTGGTACAGGTATAAGAGTAATTTTTGAGGGTAGTTTTTGTTTTGTTTCATTTTTTTAATTCATACAGTGTGTCTCCAGATTGACTTAACTATACAGGGTGAATTATTTTTAATTTTTTCTATTGAGATATCGCTTAAAAATTAGATAGAAAATCGGTTAAATCGTGGTAGTGCAGTTTTGAAAGAGTAGTTCATTGATGATTTTAAATTTTTGTCACTATGGTCGAAAAACGCCGTAAATAGTAATTTCGGCTCTAGGATTTGTTAGGGGTATACACATTTGAGAGCACTACCGTGCTGAATTTTTAAAAAGATTTTCCGTTTATACTGGACGAAGGGAATTTTACGAAATACTTTTTAGTTTTCGAAATTTTGAAAAGTAGTTAGAGCAGACGACATAGGTCGAGATGATTTTACTAATAATGTTTTAGACTTCAAATTAAAAATTTGAATTCTGTTTTGTAATTTGGGCGTAGATATTCGAGAATATTTATTTCATATTTGAATTTTGTGTCATTCAAATAGTTGACTTTATCAAATCATTGTGTACCATTTGTTTTACTTCGATAAGAATTTCTGCACATGCAAAATACTACCTCATAATCATCGAACTAATATTGACTCGAATTTTTAATATTTTAGTGTATCGTTGAATTCGGTTTGGTTAATATGTGCTCGTGCTCGCGATTGGAATTATCTTTTGCCGTTTGGAAAATTCTGGAAAAGACTCCGCTACTTTATGAAGGTTAGTAGGTTAGATTTTGATACTTATCCAAAGTTTGAAGGGCGTATAGGTGCCTCAGTTATGCGCAATAAGACTTCGGAAGAAAAATGTGTACCAACAAAACAGAAGATATTGAGCGAAATTATGACATAATCTTTTTTCGACATGGAAAGTCATACTTAACTGTGACCTTTCAAATATTCTGGGTGTTATTTATAATAATACGAATGAATCTACTTCATTAACAATCGATGGATGTTTTACCGTCATTTTTATTTTTTTAAATTAGGAAATTTAAACTAAAATTGGTGAAATGCTCGAAAAGGCAGTGCCGTACCTATTTTTACCTAAAAAAACTACCTTGTCCAATATTACTTCAGAGGTATAAGGTACAAAGACTATCGAAGACCGCTCGCTTACCAGAATTTAATTTTCGAGTCGAGTCGAGTTTTTGCCCCCACTTTATTTTCAAATTTTGTAATAACGAATTTAAATATTATACAAAAATGATATACTTGTGACAAATCTTTCGTATGAAGCAGAAAAAATTGTTAACGGCCCCTCCTTCCAAAGTTTTGCCACTTTTTTAGTTTTTAACGACTTGCAGCTCCTCTATAGACGTTGTCAGCTTGTAGAACTGCGGGATATCCAAATTATTAAATTTTCCATGCCCACGTTTGGTGTACCTATGTATAAGGTATAAGTTTTTAAACATTTTGTACAAAATTGACCATCCAAAAAATATTAGTCCGCTCGCTACAAAATTAACAATGAATGTTACAAACTCGTTGTCAAGAGAAAATTGTTTAATTTACAAACTACTGGAACGAGTTCATTAAATTTCTATTATCTTCTTTTGAGTATATTTTATATTTAAGTTTCATCTCCTGATAAAACATAATGTTCGTTAAACTTGTAATTTTAATTCAAGCATTATGCAACTCTTAATTTAAAAGTTTAGAAGACGGTTGCTTGTTTGATGAATATTTCGTAAAATGTCTATTTGATGACAATTAAAGTGCATAATATTATGCATTCCACGACTGCTTACGGCTGAAATAATCGAGTCATTTTACGAAGTGCATTTCAGTGTAAGAGTTATTATTATAAATATTACCTACAAGAAAATAAATTGTAGAATGAAATGCGGCGAGATATTACAAATTTAGAAGTTGATTACAGATGTAAAGTTAATTTACATTTTATCAATGGGTAATGTTATTATCGTTGCTAAAAATTCATTAGATCATTAGCAATGGCAATCAAAATTATATTGTTACTCGTTACGTAAGTAATCATTAGGTTGGTGGACGTGAATGAAATACGAATGAAACGAATTTAGCAAGAATGTTACAGAGGCATGTAAGAATGCATGTAGATTGGAAAGAATGCATTCAGATGTTTCCAACACGTAACAAAATGGAATTTCAGTAGAATGTCTCTGTAATAATAATTATTTCTCGCACTTCAGAGAGTAGATCTTTATTTAGGACTTCGCGGAGCGTCTTATAAATTATTATTTTCTAATTTACTAAAGGCAAGAGTTCGTCGAGCTGGTATGGACTGAAGCGCATCTACCGAGTGTACGATGGTGGGATGATGTGCTGGTGTTTTAAAATCATTTACTCACAGTACGATTGATAAAAACGACTCCTGTTGCTGTACGAGTTGAAAATATTTAAAAAGATATAAGAAATAGTAGGTACCTAACAATGGTATGCTCAGAAGCTCTCCCTAGTTTCAAAAAACTAAAATTATACGGGGGGTTCCTATTTGAAATAGGAAGCTAATCTCACTTCCGGTTGAACCGCAAGTCAAAATAGTAAATCAGGCATATTCTGTATCATAAACTTTACGGATAGCGGGAAACTTTGACGTTAAAATGACGTTCAATCCTTTTTATTTAGCTGTGACAGAACGAGATAGAACGTCATTTTAACGTTAAAGTTTTCCCGCTATCCTTAAAGTTTATGATACAGAATACGCCTGATTGTTTGGTTTCGAGGCCCATGGCGCTAACTCCTTTTGTCCCCCCTCTCAGTAGTCCAACAATTTCTACGACCGAATCGACAGGTTCTAGAGGGAGAAGTCTTAAAAGAGTCAGGAGAGGTTTACATTCAGAAATGAATGGAGAATGGAGAAATAGAGTTGAAGCACCACCCCTCCCGCCAAATTTCTGGAGTTCATCTTTACATGTAGGATGGCTCGAGGGGCTCTGATGGGCACGGGGAGGCCGCTTGGAGGTAGTCCAATGGGCCCGATTAAGTGGCCAAGTGCAGGGAGCTTGCTCCCCCTCCTTAATAATCCAGATCCCAAGAATGGAGGTAAACTGGGGAATAATTTGACTGTTTGAACATAAATCCCACTATTTTTCAGCGAATTCTAAAAAATGATATAGTTTTAGCTTCAAATCAAATTAAAATCTTTAACTCAATTGCATTACGTGTACATTGAGCATGACTTCCTAGACTCGACACTTTTCTCCTCGTAGTATTTTAATTACTGGAGCAATTAAATCGGAAATTTAAAAAAAATTTGTGCAGTTAGTGCAACTAATATTGGAGAAGAAGAAATTTAGTGTATTTGGCTTTATTATATAACTCAATTAATTTTATTCTTTATCGGAAACTTTTGGAACGTTATCATTTTACAAAACTTTTGTTAAAACTACTATTTACAAGTTTACAATCAATAATCAAGTAAGTTGGATATTTTTCTGTTCAATTAAGATAACTGAAACTTTCTCGGTCAGTTTTCCTTACTTTGATAGTCATTTTTATTTTATTTTCTTACAGAAGTTACTTTTATAGTTCATAATATTTTCGTTATTGGCTCAAATTGTTAAAAAAAGGTCATATTTTTCTTAGACGTAATAGTAACTTTTATGCTCTAATTAAAATTGTAATTTACTACCCTGTAATTTCGTTTTTTGTGGAACTTTCCATTTTGGGTAGTTAATAAAAACGTAACTTTCATTTTTATCTTCGGGTTACTCTTTTGTGCTTTTAACGATTCTTATATATTCCTATATACCTATGCATCAACTTTATATATATTTTATACATTTTCTAATTTCGTTTTGGGACGACTGGTTTGAAAATTTAATTGTTTCTTAGTAATATCCGCAAAATGGAAATGAACTTATACTATACGTATAGAAAATTCATTTTAGTTTGGGTTTAATCCCACAGGCAATACCCGCCTCTTTGTTGATGCTAACCTCTCATATTTTTAACGCCTTTTTTACGCCTTGAATGAGTGCCTATCGTTAAGTAAAAAAAACAGGGCGTACCTATTAAAAATGAATAGCAAATGCTATTAAACACTTTATGTTACGATGAAATAACAATAACAAAAGCGCGATGAAACTGGACAACTAACAGTGGACATGCTGTATTTATGTAGAAATATTTAAAGGAGTTTCTCTGAGATTATTTTAACCCAAGTATATTTCAGATCAATTTGGTGAAAAGAAAAATATTTTAATTTATGATACTCGAAAAGCTTTTTATAAGAAAATTTAACCATCACGTACCACATCAGCGAGGTAATTTCGCACTTAGAGCTCGATCAGCTTTCGATGTAATTGGAATTTAAACAGGATATATGAGTTTCTCAGCAGACATCTCTTATATTGAAGTTTAAGTGTAATACGAAAAGCTGCATGATGGTGACGTTCTAATATAGAAAGTCATTTTCAAGAACTTTCAAGTCTTGAAAGATTTAGGTACTCGATCGTTTTTTTTAGTTTTCACTTTGTTGCCACAAAATTGAAGTATTTTCTGCATTTTTGCCAGTAATACTTTAAATTAAAAATAAACGTTTCATGCGGTATAAAGTAAATTCAAAAATTATTAAAAATCAAATCAAACAAACATCGACTTGTTTGTCCTTAAAATTGGTCTAAAGCCCCCAAAAATAATTGTAATTTATTCAGATGCGAAACTCGTTAAATAAAACGTCAACACTTTTAATTGGTATATGTTGATGAGATTTTTCGAAATTCAAATTAACCAAAAAATAACCAAATTTAATTTTTCGTTTTTTAATTTACATTTTTTCATCGCCGCAACGTAAAATGGCGTTTTATCTTTATCGACAGCTTTTGAGAGTCAAAAGAATGTCATTATTGAAAATATTTGGCTTTTGAAACATCCCCACAAAGAGTACCTACCTTTAAATTATTGATAAGTATGAAATAAAAAAAAAATTAATACCAAAAGGCGACTTACTTTGTATGCTTATCATGCCGAGAATATGACGTTAGTTGTTATAATGTAATGAGTTGAAATATAAAATAGATTAAAACCAGACAAAATCGCAACTCTTTACACAAGAATGCTCGTTAACTACAACAAGAGAGAAGCGTCGTTAAATAAACCCAGTGGCGTACTTCAAAATTTAAGTCGTGAACTTATTAAAAACGTAATTAAATAGTAGTACCACTTCAACATGCCCCACTGGAATGGAATAAACCCCACCCACCTCTCTAAGTACCCAAAGTTAATGAGTGTTTTCGAACGATTCGGTGCTTATTGTTCGTCTTTTTAAACGCGAAACGCGAAAATTAATTAATTGATTTACTGGAGAGACTAATTATTATTACAGTTGAACAATTTCTGCCACATATAAGATCAAACGTTACCATGGAGAAAATAGCTGCGTAGTCTAATTCAATACTTTTACTTTTGTTAGATTTGGTAAAATGCAATACTTTTCTGCTCGAGTAATGTTTTCAGAAATTAACAATGTTTGCATTCGTAATCACTAATTACTCGCCCATTAACTCTTTAAAATGAGATTCAAATAAACTTAATTTATAAGGGTTGGTTGGTACTTGATGTATCCACAGTAGAACCATTTTTCCAATAAACTTAGTCCGCCGAGAACCCAAAAACACACTTTTCTCGAGCCGCCCTAAACCGTGCGTCTGACAAAAAACTTAAGAGGCCAAATTTGTAGAAAATTTAATGCACTTTATTTTTATATAGAACCACTTTTTTCTTAAAGTGCGTAATTTTTGAGTTATAAGCGATAAGATAAAAACAGTTCCTTTGGCCGATTAATTTTTTGGCAAACTTTAACGCTCTCTAGCGCCTAAACCGTTAGTTCTATGAAAAAATGTAAGAAACATAATTTTTAGAAAATGTAATGCACTTCATTTTTATATAGAACCACTTTTCTCTAAAAGTGCGTAATTTTTGAGTTATAAGCGATAAGATAAAAAACAGTTCTTTTGGCCGATTAATTTTTTGGCAAATTTTAACGCTTTCTAGCGCCTAAACCGTTAGTTCTATGAAAAAATTTAAGAAATATAATTTGTAGAAAATGTAATGCACTTCATTTTTATATAGATTGACTTTTTTCTAAAACTACGTAATTTTTGAGTTATAAGTGATAAACACGAAAACAGTTTTTTTTGGCAAATTTTAACGCACTCTAGCGCCTGAACCGTTAGTTATATGAAAAAATTTAAGAAATATAATTTGTAGAAAATGTAATGCACTTCACTTTTATATAGAACTACTTTTTTCTAAAAGTGCGTAATTTTCGAGTTATAAGTAATAAACAAAAGAACAGATTTTTCGGCCGATTTATTTTTTGGCAAACTGAACGCACTCTAGCGCCTAAACCGCGCGTGATAAAAAACATCTAAAAAATATAATTTGTCGAAAATTTAATGCACTTCATTTTTATATAGAACCACTTATCTCTAAAAGTGCTTAATTTTTGAGTTATAAAGTGATAAACAAAAAAACAGTTTTCTTGGCCGATTAATTTTTTAGCAAACTTTAACGCACTCTAGCGCCTAAACCGTTAGTTCTATGAAAAAATTTAAAAAATTTAATTTGTAGAAAATGTAATGCACTTCATTTTTATAGAGAACGACTTTTTCCTGAAACTTCGTAATTTTCGAGTTATAAGTGATAAACACGAAAACAGTTTTTTTGACCGATTTATTTTTTGACAAACTGACTGCGCTCTAGCGCCTAAACCGTTAGTTCTAAGAAAAAAATCTAAGATATATAATTTGTAGAAAATGTAATGCACGTCACTTTTATATAGAACTACTTTTCTCTAAAAGTGCGTAATTTTTGAGTTATAAGTAATAAACAAAAAACAGATTTTTCGGCCGATTTATTTTTTTTATTTTTTTATTTTCTCAAAAGTGCCAAGTTATACGCAAAAAATTGAGAAGAGTTTAAAAAATCACCTATCTCGAGTCTCCTTTAAGTTGGCGCTGCCACTTAGAAGTGGCAGACGGTCGGCTTTAGTACTCATTTGCAATGTTCTTTCAGCCTACATTGTCAAAAATATTACACTAGGTAATTGTTTTAGTATATTAATTTGCACGTTTCTTCTACACCAACTCACGCTCTATCGAGTTACCTATACGCCAAACTGAGATAAAATAAGATTCTTTAACAAAAGTCTGCCGGACAAACGCGCCAGTTTGTCCAAATTCGGTTTCGACTTTCGATAGATGATTCTTTATTATCTTTTATAAAATTATATTTTCATTACTTTTACATGTCAAGTGCTAGAGTCTTGTGCCAATATTTCCCCTTTATTATTACAACTTTTCGTTCATTTGAACCTGCCGAAGATAAATTTTTGAAACGAAACGTCTGTAGGTGCCAATTTAAATTTGATTTCGTCGCATTTTTTGCGAATACATTAAAAGTAACTTCAGCAGTGCTAGGATGTTAACCTAATTATGACACCCCATGACCGAAAGTGAATAAATATTCAAACCAAATTAATGAAATAACCTGCCCTTAACTGAGAAATGACCCTTAATTGATTTAGTAGTAAATTAAATTACTTTCTTAACTGTTGAAAAAACAAAAAAGGCTCAACAATAATACGATTCTCTTTTGTTTTTTTAGCCGTAAAGCTCGAGTCACCCCAATTGTGCAACTTTAATGCTTATTTTTTAATTCTCATTTCGTCCTAATGTTTTAGCCACAAATTAACTAAAAGGCGTTTTAATTTGTTATAGTATCTATTACTATAAATAAACTAATATTTAGAGGTCGAGGGACTTTCTTGTAATGCGGCAGGTGTTAATTATTACTGCTCCTTGAATTTTAATAAAGGTATAGGTATTCTCAAAAGCTTACACACAAGGTTAAGGTTTGGGGTGTTTGTAAATTAATCTGAGAGTGGCTAAGACTACTATTTTATTCATGGCTAAAGCTTGTTTGTCTATCAATTTCTGAAGAGCTAACAATTTCATCGCCCAAATTTTACACCCTTAACTTAATAAGTAATTGATAATTTAAATGTTTGTGCTATCTATCCCCATTTAAAATCTCGTAAATAATTAGTCGTGTTTATAAATAAACCTTATTTATATTAAAATTTAAATCTTGTCTTGTAAGTAATTAGCCGTGTTCATAAACAAACCTTATTTATATTATAATGAACGCACATGAGAAAAGTCAGCTTAGTAACAGCTTCCTCAATGCCCAAGGGAAACCTTTGAGTGAAACGAAAACCACCGAGATACATGCTGTGGCAAAAATAATTTGATTTACTTAATGGAAATAGAAACTCGGTAATGTTGGTTTGATTTGAATAGTAATTTACAAATTAAGTACGCAAACATATGGGATATAGTGGGGGAATAAATATTTCATATCTAACTTGCAAAATTTCCCTCATTGCGTCTATTTATTTTTTTTTGTAAAATTCATTTAGCGTGCAACGAGCAACCAGAAATTGGGATTTTATAAAATGGAAATCTTTACGGCAAAACAATTTCCTTCCCTTAAAGAATTTTCTACATGTTGATAAGTTTGTAATGAGATTAGTATACAGTATGTTCGCGGATGGGGTTACAAAGAGGGGGAAAAATTCTATTTTTGGTTCCTCAATAATTTTACAGTTTACAATTTTATGTCTCCACTACCTTGATTTGGGTTGTTCCGTCCCCCCTGCACTTTACTGAGCTTTTAAGATTTAACTCATGCCTTTCCTGAGAATAGGTTTAAACGGGTCGATTTGTTGTAATATAGGAGCAGTTCACTTTTCCTTTAGGACGTCTAACGCTTCTTCTTCTTGTTCTACGTCGGCCCACTTCCACGGAACATATTTTTTGTAAAGTTGCTGAGAAGGCGCGATATATCCCCAAAGTTCTCTACGAATCGTCGATATCACAAACAAGACTGTAGAATTGAATAATTTTGTCCGGATCGACCTGAATTCCATTTGGCGTTATCAGGTGACCAAGATACTTTACATCACGGGACGAATACGCACTCTTGTTCCGATTAGCGCGCAATTCAAATTGACGTAGTCTCTTACATTACTTTATCCAAATCGCGAGAACGCTTAAGAGTTATAAATCACGTCCAAGTTAAGCTAACATTAATAGATAGCCTTTAAGACCAGTCCGAAATAGATCCATAAGTCTCTGACTCTGAGAGGTCGCTCCAGCGCTCTTGATATATAAATATTGCGGTACGTACCGAACTGTGTCACGAAAGATGACTTATCTTGATCTTTACTACCTTCACTTGGTGGTATCCACTGCGTAAGTCCATGGTTGTCATGTAGCGCGTACGCGTAGCTGCGTGAAACAGATATTCCATACATGGAAGAAGGCAACTGTCACTTACGGTTACGGCGTTCAAACGACGGTAGTCTATGCACAATTGGGTACTTCCATCTTTTTTAGGAAAACGAGAACCACTGGTACTGCTCGGGGCTCTCTCACTCTTCTATTACTCCTTCAAGCTGTCAGACTACTTTTTTAAAACTTCCTTCTTAGTTCTTAGCAGGGTTCAGTTGATATGGAAGAACGAAATTCTGAGCACTGTTATTTAGGTATTTGAGCAGTGCTCGGCATTCCTTCAGACTGCAAATATCTTTGATCTCTAGAATAAAGTTAGTCAGCATGGTGCCCTCTTCTGGTCTCAATTTGTCTACAGAGGATAATTCTAATTGCAGCTGGCCTGGTAAGACTTCGAAAGAAAGAGAAAACTTGGGTGGTTAGAACATAGGCAAAATACAGTTTCTTACCACTATAGAATCAACCACCATTTTAGATCTGATGATTAAATTAGTCCCAATGAGAGAATTACACGTCTCAAAGATGAAAGGGTGAAAGAAATGATTATCAATGGTCGCCGAATCACAATTAGAGAAGTAGCTGATGATGTTGGCATATTAGTTGGCTCTTACCATGAAATTTTTTTGGGGGTTTTGGGTATGAAACGTGTGGCAGCAAATTTTGTTCCAAAATTGTTGAATTTGGTACAAAAGCAGCGGCGAATAGAAGTCGCTAAATGAAGTAAATAACGATGCAGAACTACACTACTGAAACGTGTATTAACAGGTGATGAAACATGATGGATTTACGGATGTGATGTCGAAACTAAGGCTCAAGCGTCCCAATGGAGGGATTCTGGATCGCAAAGATGGATAAAAGCTCGACAAGTGCGGCTGAATGTGAAGGTTATGCTCACTGTTTTCTTTGATTTTAACTGCATAGTGCACCACGAGTTCTTGCCACAAGGTCAAACGGTCAATATGGACTAATACCTATAAGTTCAACGCCGTTTTCGTGAAGCAATCCGTAAAAAAGCTCGGATTTGTGAAGAAACAATTCATGGCTTTTGTACCACAATACTGCACCTGCTCGCACTCGCTTGTTCGTAATTTTTTGGCAAAAAACAACACTCTAATAATGCCCCAATTTCCATATTCGCCAGACGTTGCTCTGTGTGACTCTTTTCTGTCCCCAAAAATAAAGATAACCTTACAGGGCCGTAAGAGAGAGCTCGCTGAGAGAGCTAAAAGCTGTCGCAAAGAATCAGTTCCAAAAGTGTTTCGGGGATCGGAAAAACGCTGGTATAAGTGTATAATATCTAATGGGGACTATTTTGAAGGAGACATCATTGTTGTAGATGTAGACGAATAAATAAAATTCTTTCCACAAAACGAAAATTTCCGTTACATTTTAAACAATCTTCGTACTATATTTGGTACACTCATTAAAATACCTAGAGCTGCAATGCTAAAAAATTAAACCTTAATTAATTTGCTTTATTCTTTCTTTTGAGTTCACTAAACCTAAAAGTACAGATGTAGCATTCGACCGACCTTTCCTTTCAAATAGTTTTGCCGCAGTCCTAATTTTATTAAATAGAAAGCAGTTAATCGTTAAGGCTGTGTAAATATTATAAATTATGTTGTCTTAGTTTAGAGTTGCGAAATTGATTCTTTTTCTACCAACAATGCCAAATAAATAAATAATAAAAACTGTCACTTTTTGATTTCACTCATCTGATAGTTGATATTCGAAAGAAAGTAACAAAGAACATGAACACGAACAGTTTTGGAAAGCAGACATAATATCAAAGTTAAGGATAATGCCATAAGGCTCAAGAAAAACATTTGAAATCTGGACGCTCAAGCACGGAAAGATTAACTTAAGCTGTTTAAAGTCAGAACTGTTCGTTGATCGTTTCTCCGTCCGAGATTCCAGGTTAAAATTTAAAATTTGAGGATTACTTGTTCGAACCTGTTAATTACTTCAACAAATTTGATTTTCGCTTTATTAAAAATGATATACCAACTTGGAAAAACATGAAAATTGACCTCGTTACGTCTTTGCGCAATAAACAGCCACTTTTGACACTCGGCGTATAAATAACTTTCAATTTCTGTAAGGCTAAGAACAATTTACTACGACTAGTAAATTATTGTTCGGTTTAATATAAATTTAATTGAATAATCTTCAATTGTTTACATTAAGAATTTGTAAGGTAATAATGCCAATTAGTTTATCGCACCCTCGACAATTCAGCTTTATAATCTTAATAATTTAACATGTAGTCAAATATATTAGTGAGGATGAATATAGTTTGTGAGAAATAATTAATTTACTTAAAGTTACCGGCTTACAGTAACCATTTTTGATGTTAGAAAATTTATTTAGCTACTTGCACAAGATTATTTTGGGAAAATGGTATGGGGAAGTACAAATTCACATTTACAGTAGCCTTAGTAACTAAAAGTTTAAATTTAACAACGTTGCCAAACTGAATAATGTTGATTTTCGTGGTAAAATATTTTCTCAAAATATTATTTATTATTCATTTATTATTAATTTAAAGGGAGGCAATCTCAATACATAGTGGTTTTTTACCGAAAATTTATTTTAAAACGTACGTAAAACAGTTCTACTAATATAAGTTTGATATGACATCTATCCAAATTTGTATTTTATTTCCGATCGAGTTTGGCGAACTATACGAGAGTTCGAGTTAAATTGTTTGGTAAATTAATGTCAAAAGACATTAAGTTAAAGGAAATTGCTACTATTTTGTCAATCAAATGGTTACTCGATCGATTTCGTTTATACCATGATGGCTCTCGTATAATGTATCGACAAATTGGTGATTCAGCTGTGGTTGGAAACGTTGAAAGGGCCTCCCTTACTTTATTATTTACTTCTATACATTATATACCGAGTAAACTATTAATATCTACTTTGTGTACAAACATTTACTTAACTTTATAAACGTAATTTAAGGGAACGTAAATATAACAACGTAACATAAGGGGTTCTCATTTTAAAGGTATACCTCGTTGTTAAAATGATCAAAGAGTTTAAACAACTCGAGTTATAAACGATGGGATATAAAAAATATACTTTTTGCTTTACGTAACAATAATAATAGGTATTGCATATCAAATCATTAATTTAATTGGCAAGAATTTTAAATTTTTATTCGTCAAATAGGGAACGGCTTTTAAAATCGAACGAAAAGCTGGTGCTGGTGGAATGGTTTTAGTTTAATTAACGTACGTACGTAATAAAAATGTTATATACAGGGCGTTTAAGTTAGACCCATTTTTGTTTTATTCGGGCTATTATAGTCGATTTAGTCAGCTAACTTAAGTTTAAACGTATGGCAGCAACGTTATGAAACCCTTTCTGACACCCATGAAAACGGAGAAAAGATAACTTTTCATAAATCAAATTTTTACTGATTAATGGGGACTTCGTAAAACCTCTTAGGCAAGCTAAGCAAGCTTCACATCGACGAATCATTGGTTGTGGAACTCGCTCTAAAATTCCGGGACTATTACGGACTATACGAAAAATATTAGTAATACGGTCGCGTAGCTCTGCTAAAGTGAGAATCACAAGAGTTTTCAGGTGATCCTATAAGAAAAAATTTGGAGAACGCGGTGGCCACGCAACTGGCCCCTCTCTATCTGCCAATCCAACGATTCTCATACTTATTGTTGAGGTGTTCTTTAGCAACTCTAACTAACGTTTTCAAGAGAGAAAGATCATTTTCAAGAAAATTTCTATAATTTTGTCTATTTAATCTATGTGGTAAAAACATTGGTCCTATCAAATAATCACCAAACGCCGGCCCAAACATTGCATGAAAAAGTTTATTGGTGTCTTGACTGACTAATCGTATGAGGGTTCTCTTTAGCCCATTGATGGTCATTTCAACAGAATGCTTGGTTACACGGACTGCTGCAGAAACTAGTTACAAAATACTTGGTTGATAATCAGCTTTGATAAGACCTTTCAATCGTTATAAATGGTATGGATAAAGTAATTGTTCATGTAAAACTCTCCATACAGTCATATGCGAAACACCTAGGTCGATGGATAATTTCCTAGTAGGTATGTTTTTAGCATTATTTGCAATTCTATTCAGAACTTCTTCTTCAGCCACCGGCCACTTCTGGTCCTTCTTTGGACCCCATAATTTTAGTATTGCGTTTAAAAGATCCTGTCTCATGAAGTCGCTGTGGTCCGATTCTCATATACACACTAATAGTTCCACTCTTGATACGCTCTCGATACTCGTTTTTGTCGGTTGTTTAGCACACAAATGAGCGATAATGGAGTGCAGCGGTATTGTACAGGTTTTCACACAATCGCTATCGCTCCACTCTCGCTCCGCTACCACTACGATCAAATTTATCGGTATCGGAGCGTTATTGGATCGAGAGCGAGACCCTTAAGGTTGCCGCCGCATCACGCTTATCTGAACATCCTGTACATATTTAGAAGAAATATAGACTTAAAAGGGCCCTTGATAACGTAATAAACTGCTTTTTTATCAATATTTGCGTTAATTGTTGAAATGAATTGTTCATAACTGTAAGTTCAATTAATAAATTTATTAAGAGTTTCTCTACAAATGGGTAGTTCTTCATTGTTCTAATAAATCACTAGTAAAAGAGCAAAGTCCATAGCATAATTATTCAATTATTTCAAGCTCTAATCCTCTTCTTTTTTCCTGGATTAATTTCAGAAGCTTCAAATCGTGTCAGATTTTGTAATAAAACGAGGATTAAAGTATTGCGATTCATTTTTTTGTCTTAACTAATTTTTTAATCTGTTTGCAGACGAGACTTATTTAATCTTTCTTTCTTTTAATCGGACTTTAATTCTAGTACCTTCTTGACGTTCGGCAAATTTTATTTTATGTTGATTTTGAGCAACAAAAAATTTTAAATGAAGGCGATAAGGTCTCTGGGACTAACAACACATATTCTGTCTTTTTTAGTCTACTGACTTCTTGTGTACCGTTCCGTCTGTCTGACTCTCTGTCTGTTTGCCTCTGTAAATGGAGTAGAACTGCGAATTTTCCAGTGTCCACTATTGCAGCCTCAAACAGTTCTAAAAAATAACTAAATTTATTAGAAAAGTGATTTGTTTCTCATGTTTCTATATCTTAAAAGTATTAAGTGTTTCACTGCAGGCATCATTAGAGGTAGAAGTTCTAGGGCTAATGGGCCGTGGTCGTGGTGACTGAACCGGTGATTCACCGCTACCGCACAGGGTTCATCAAACAACCCTTTGAAAATGCTTGCCACAGAAATGGACGAAACGTCAGGTATTACAAATAGAACCTTTCGACCACGGCTCATTAGCCCTAGAACCTCATTTTATAAAATCACGTGGGGTTGTCAAAAGTAGTTGAAGGGACATTTATGTATTGAAATTACACTGCATAACTATCAGTGGGTCGATTGGTCACGTCATTTAAGCTTTAACTGGACTGGACTAATCCAGCATAACTTTCTCTACTTTGCCAACGCCTCTATAGGTTTTGGCTCAAACACTTTGCTTCGAGCAGTTCGAAATAGTAAATTCATATTGATAACCATCAAGCAATTCTCGTTACACTGTACTAATTAACAGTACATAACACAAACTTTCTAACTTAGTTTAACCATATTTAACGAAGCTGTTGATTCTAGATCTAAACATTCTTCTCCAAGTCCAAGGTTTGACAAGATAATTAATTAATTAATTAGTTGTAGGATAAATAATTACGATATTATTTTCGTTTACGATCGAATTGTTCGTGTAAGTGTGTTTTCGAAGTATACCACTCCGAATATTTAATTAAAATATTGTTTGTTAATCAAACATTCTACAACTACTACTGCTAGAGGAGTACTACTACCAAATTTATATTTATATACGAGTTTCAGAAAGCGGTAATTAAGTAAACAGAATTTTAGTTAGGTAATACGGTATGCAACGGGTTCATATATTTTACATGCTTACTTTACCTCGCTTTAATCAGATAGAGTAAAATATAAACTAGGAAGTACCTACTACCTAAACTACTATATTGATTTAAATTGAGAAATTTAGCAGTCACTCAATAATTTAATAGGACTTCTGTTAACATACGTTGAATTTTAGTTTATTTTGTCAACAGTTCGTATTTATGTAGGTGAGTGTGTGCGTAAAGTAGTAAAGCGAATCTAAATTGTATTACTGACCTGCTTAATAATGCAAAAGTGATCCTACGTAAATTAACCGATGGGCATCGTCTTTCAGTTGAGCATACATCGTGGACATTTTTTCTGAAACCCGTCGTGTGACCAAATTTTAATTTTCATTACTATTTTACAGCGTGTGCCTCTGTATTTGGTGATTATTATAGTCGGGGTCTACAGTATGAGGAGCCTCAACCTACTTGGCTACTCAAGATGCTAAAAAAAAATAAAAGGGAAGGCAAAGACGAGTAGAAAAAATTTAGGGTCCCCTTAATTCTTTAATAACATTTTTTGTTTATCTGAAAAAAATATAGGAATTTACTTCTCAATTTTTCTACTTTGGTTTTGTGACACTATCGATCGCTACTAAAATTCTTCAACTTTATTTTCAGCCGTTTGGCCTTGCCTGCTTGCCTCGGGCCTCAAATTTTCTCTGAAATTAATGTTATTATTATTTAAAGCCCCGACTATACCAGCTTAAAAAACGCTTTACCTGGAAAGAAAATAATTTTTGCTCAATTAATTTTGTCTCAAGCGGGGCTCGATACCAAAGCACTGTTTCAAAATTTGATACCGTTTGGTCATTTTTACTGGCTAAATGAAGGGGAAACACTGTAACGAATGAAAATAGACTAAAAAGTTTAATAATTGTTCTTTAATTTTCTTCTTTAGTTCTTTTTTAAAAATCACAGTTTTACGTACTACAAAGAATTCAAACTGCCCAAGTTGACGCACATTGAGTAAAGCTACGCTTGATTAGTCGATTAGTCTATTCGAATTTGACATTATTTTTTCAATAGCATCGTCGTGGTCGTGGACACTGGACATTAGGGTTCGATTGCCGTTTGGTAAATTCTCGATTTGTCTTATTTGGCCATTTTTTGATCATCGTGCTTTAATTAAATTTTAATTTGTTTTTGAAATATGTAATTAACGCTATTGCCTAGTTTTATGTTGCTTACTGATGACTACCTCAGAATTTCATATTAACTTTGTAATTTCCAGAAAATATTTTTAACCAAAAATATTCAAATGAGACTACCTACGGCTGTTTTTTCTGAAATTAAAAATTTCAATTTACAGTCGTAGGAACAAACTCGGCTTCAGTTCCTCAGTTAGTAAAAAAAAATTTCAGAATAATCTTATTTATCAAAAATTGTTACCAGTTGTCCTACCTGTAACTTGTGTTGAATAAGCTCTTTTATTATTTTCTTCTAAAGTTAGAAATTTTACAATTTGTAAGAAAATGGACCCCTTTTTAGCGTTCATCGCTACTTCAGATGGTCTGGATCTGGAACATTTAGGTAGGTTCCTTGTATTTAGGCTGTTTAATCGCTTAATCTAAGTGGTCTCCCCATGCCCATCAAATCGCAAGCCATCCTACTTGTAGGATGAATTCTAAGATTCTGGCGAAAGGGGTGATGCTTATTCTAGCCCGAGCTGTCGAGCTCGAAGTCCCTCAACATGAATATTGTTTTCTATGTTAGGGCTGAACAGTCACAAAGCAGAGCACCTTCAACTATTTCGTCTTCTAGTTTGCATCTACGACATATGGGATTATATACCAAACCTAGTGTGTGTTTCTTGTCCATCTTTCAGTCTGTAGTTGATGGGTATTATTTTTAAGGAGGGTGTTAACAGTAGTCACGGATGGTTTTATGATTGGCTCAGGGCCACAGCGAAGGCTCTTTGGACCTTTCTTGGTCAGCTTGTCTGCTTTATCGTTATCCTCATTTCCTCAATTTTCTTTGACCCAACAGACTATAAGAACATTGTTTTTGGATATCTGATTCGGCAGCTCTATGCACTCCAACAAAAAGCCGGTGGTTACCTTGAAGGTGTTTAAGGCTTGCAAGGCAACTTTACTGAACGTCGATATCAGTATCTTCGTGTATACGATGTTCCTCCTTATGATTTCTTTCATTGGCAGCGTATAAGAATCCATTAGAGTTTGTTAGTCTCTGTTGAATGTACATTTTGGCGAGAGGTCTGCAGTCTGCATCTGCATCCTGAGAAGAGGACACTGCTTGAGGATTTTGGTGTGTTCGTAAATTTTGTACGGTAAATATCTGAAAAACCAAAATTCCCATCTCCGCAGTCGTAGATACATATAAATCTAGTGGCAGAAGGCATAGCCAGACCTCTAGGAGCTGCTGAAAGTGTGGTTCTCATAGCCCCTACGATCATGAGACAAAATAGTCTCTGTGTTTTGTCTAGAAGACTTTTCGATACCCAATTTTCAATTATTTTAAGAACTTCTCTTAGTCTATCTCATAGAATTTTGTCAAATTTGCCTGATTACAGAATCTTCTGGATTGTCGATAGCTTGCCATTGTATCAGAAAGAGAGCTATTATAATTTTGTACACCGACCGTACCTACTAGTACAGTAGTACCAAAGTGCTAATAATTTCAAAAACGTATAAGTAGGTACTAAGTAATTTTATTTGTTTCGGGTATATTTTACATTAATTTATTTTTTACTGAAATTTCCTTGAGAAATATTCTAGATCTATATGAAAGAAATGAAGTGTGTATTTAAGAAATGCTTCCGAGGTCTCGAGTTGTTTTTTTTCAATTCGAAAGCAAATTATTTAAAAACGTTTGGCAAGCGGTACAGACTCGTGCTTAAATTTGTACAAATAAACATTTTTTATGCCTCTTTCTTATAGTCGACTTTTAGGGGTTGGCTTCTGCTAGTTCAACAGTCGCTTTGAAATTGCCATAGTAGGTATGCCAATTGTCAGCAGCTTAGAGTACATGAATAAAACTAGAATTTACTTCAAATTCATGTAGAGGTTCTCAAAATCGTAGAACAGCTTTTTCAAATTTTAACCCTATACAATAAAGTAAACTTATCTTTTGTAATTTTGGTATGTTCTCGAACAGTCCTGTAAAAAAATTGTTAAAAATTTAAAAGCCTTTTATTTTTGTTTCATTATTAACCCACTTTTTGTGACAATATTTTTAAAAAGACAAAAAAAAGTTTCATTTTGAATAAAAATTTATTTTACCCAGAAAATCCCTAATATTTACATAAGCAGCTTTTCAAGGATCGGATGATGAACAAACTCATAGGTAGTTTAAATGTTTGCAAACGTTTATTCGTATTTATGTAACAGGCTAATCCTTATGAAACAATTTTCAACGTTAAACAGCCACAAAAACGAACTATGAGGATTCGCATTAAAAGCGAATCTGCATCATGTCCCGTATTCTAATCACCTTGTAGCTTCTATGCTAATTAAGCAAATGGTTTATTTTAAGAATACAAAAGTTTTCTTAATTTTGAGTATAATTTACGTTTTTTTGTAAATCTTTGTAAACTGACTCCAATTTTATTGTTACAGGTCAAAAGCGGTTTCGATTTGAAAAGTCCATATCTTGTCAGCGCAGCAATGAAGTGACGGAAATACATTTTTGAATCAGCACTTCAAAGGAGCAATGTGAGTTACTGTTATTTTTATTTTATTTTTTCAATTTTATACCGAAAATGCAATTTAAGAAGAAATACCCTAAATTAATTTCACAATGGTCTCGTGTACAAAAGAAAAGCTTTATTAGAAAAACATTAAATTATTCCATAGTAGGTAGTCGTGCCTAAATTTGATAAAGAAATTCTTTTTGAATCTTCTTAACAACTTTTCAGGCGTAATGAAATTCAACTGTCGTTTCTACGTTTTTAATATAACCGTAATTTTATCCCAATTTATCATCGTTGCATATAGTAGACGTTCAATTATTGTAATTACTGTGCGATTTCCAAATCGCTTTTTAATTACATTTTTATTGGCATTTGTTTCGTTAAGAGTTAAATTGGTTTCTAAAATCCTAGAACTACTTAGGTAGTACTTAAGTTTCAACTTTTAAACGTTTTTCTACAGCAGATGATGAGGATCTAAGTTGGATTTAATTGTAACAGTGAATAAAGTTGAGACTCTGTAAAGCGATTAAATGCGCGGAAATATCTTCAACGTACAACCCCT
Source organism: Malthinus flaveolus (assembly GCA_950108345.1). Lineage (NCBI taxonomy): Eukaryota > Metazoa > Arthropoda > Insecta > Coleoptera > Cantharidae > Malthinus > Malthinus flaveolus. Next base: position 16,110,146 of record OX467285.1, on the reverse strand, counting down.
TTAATATTACTCGTATCCACTTTAATTTACCCTTCAAAACAAAATCAATTTTTAAGTTGATTATAAAATTTTTTTTCCCGAAGTTAAAATTGAATATACCTCGTTGTGCCTACCTACTTATCAAGTCAAAATTTGATTAGATTAACCTCATTTTATTTGCGGTGTTTTGGTTTTGAAAAATTGAATATTTGAAGTGAATAAAATTAACATGAGGGGTAAAATGGCAAAATCTAAAAGCTCGGGAAGTCGATAAATATATAATAGATGATGAATTATAAATGTCTTGTTGTTTATCAAACTCTCTCTCGTTTTAAAATATTCCGAGCCCGACTTTTTCTCCTGTCATGTTTTTTTAAAGCCATTAAAATTAGCTTTAACGGGGCGGCGTTTTTTAATAAATTGAAATTTGTAGTTCTCAAGTTTTAAAGTGTAACTGGCAGAAGCGAATTTGTATTGGAAATAAAAAAAATATTGTCGTTGGGCCTTCTCTGACAGACAAATTGGTCGAGCGCAGAAGAAAGCGTTACAAAGGGTCGAGGCATTACGGAAGCAAGTAAATATATGTAGAACTGTCGTTGTAGGCTTAGACAAATGTTTCAACTAAAAGCAAACCTAAATTCGAATCTGTTAATAAGGGAAAAGCCTACGTTATTTTTTAAGGGTTAGACGAACTTGTCAGAAAGTGTTATTCGACTCGCCCTACGAAAAAATGACTGTTTTTTAATAAACTCGACTTTTCTCAAACGAAGCGTCAATAATTAAAGGTTTTAATAGAGCTAAAATTTTCAGGCCCTTGATGAGGAAATGGGGGAAGTTCAAAACGTTTAAATAAATTTAAATCATTTGATTGTTTCAAATACTTGAAACGTGAACTTGAATTTGCACATAAAACGAATTCTTTTTTTATCCGCCTGTTGCATTTATTTTTCTTAGAAAAATTTAAATATAATTAGGTTTCGGCAGATGTATTGCGGAGCGTCTACATAATATTATGCACAAATGTACATGCAAGCCATGCAGTTTTAGAAAGGCAATTTCAATTTCATGCCAATTGATTGCGCTTCGGAAAAAAGTAATAATAGGCCATATTATAATTATTCAGGAACATTTTATTACAAATCGCTAAATTTAAAAAGAGTTTTAACATGTAAAGCTCCGTACAGATTGTGATACAATCATACAATCGGTCGATATGGTGTCGGGCGACGGTGTCCATCGGGACAGATACGGTGGACACAAGTGCGTCCCCTCTACACCAAAAATAGTCTAGCAGTTAGTTTTTAATTTTTAATAGAGATGAGCAGAATCAGGTATATTGTAGAATCGTAGAATATATTATAGAATACTTGCCGCATTTGATAACTTTTAAGCATCAAATATGTTAAAGAATGCTCAAGTAATGTCTTGTCGTGACAATGCCTGCGCTAACCAACCCGTACAGCTCATCACCAAGATTCTGCTTTGTTATAATGTATTATTTATAGTACAGGAGGCAGCATGCACTTTTACTAAACATACAGTATAAAATTTTTAACGATTCAAGCTGAAAGAACATTGCAATCGTAATAAAAGCAACTGTCTGACACTCCTAAGTGGCAGAATTAAGTAGGGCTTGGCTCAAACAGGACGAATTTTAGCTCTTATTCGGTTTTTCTCTTATAACTCAAAAAGTCAAAAATGACTCACTTTATGAGAAAAATGCTTCTATAAGAAAATAAACTTCATGAACATTCCTATAAACTATAGTAGCGATAATATGGTGTATTAGGTGTCTCAGAGTCTCAGAGTCTCAGAGACTAGAGACACAGGCACTAGAGCGCCTTAAAAATTCACGAAAATTCCATATTCTGACAAAAAACTGTTTTTTTTTTGTTTTTTGCTTATAACTCAAAAATTACGCGCTTTTAGACAAAAGTGTTTCCATACAAAAATTAATTCAATTTAATTTCCTACAAATGATTTCCCTTAGATTTTTTTGTGAAACGAATAGTTTAGGTGCTAGAGCGCGTTTAAGGATAGTGTCTTGGGAAAGGTAGAAAGCACTAGAAAGTCTAGAAGGTCTTCTTATAAAGTGCATAGTTTTTGAGTTACAAGCGGAACACCGAAAGAAGAGCAAATTAATTCTGCAGACGGTCGGTTTTAATTTGCCTGATTGATTTCAGTTAGAAGCGTTAAATATTTTATACTTTATCTTTCAGTAAAACTCCACGCTGCCTCTCGGACTATTCCACAATCCACATCTACCAAAATGTTTTACCCAAAGAAGTGATGAAAAAGCCTCACTTTTAATTTTCTTTTGTCGAAATAAAACCGCGGCTTCCTTAAATGAAAACTTTTTTGGTTTTAAAAAGTCAAATATTATTTTCTTTTAATCGTCGAGTAAGTCATTAAAATAAACATCAACATCAGTGGCCGGGCTGAAGTAATTAACGAAATAAATAAATGCCCACTAATTTATAAGAAACTTCTTGCCAAATAATTCATTTTTTTGTTGTACAGTTCAATTAAGTTCATTGTCTGTCGCAGAAGTCTCTTATTTGGGCGCAAGAAAAATGTTATCGTAATCATTGATCATTGAAGTGTAATGCTAAACAGAGTTAAGTTAAGGGTATTTTGCTAATAATTCGATCTTGGAGTATGGCGGCGAATAACTTTTAACGGGACTCTAGAACTATTTTTAAATTTTTGGACATGGCGTAGTGCTCCTTTGGCGTTGATCGCGTTAAGTTAGAATTTTTTCGCTTCATCGGCTTTTGTTTTATGCACTGTTTTATGAACCGTGGAGTTACGGGGATTTTACTAGTTCGATTTCCGAGTTCGACGGCGAATTACTTCTAAGGGGACACAAGAAAGATTTTCAAATTTTAGCACTTAGTGTAGTGCTCCTTTGGCTATGATCGCATTAATTTTGAAAATTTTCGCTTCAGTAGCTTTTGTTTTATACACTGTTTTATGAATCGTGGAGCTACGGAGATTTTACTAGTAATTCGATCTTCGAGCTTGACGGTGAATTACTTCTAAGGAGACTCTAGAAAAATTATCAAATTCTAGGACATGGTGTAGTGCTCCTTTGGGTTGATCGCGTTAAGTTAGAATTTTTTCGCTTCATCGGCTTTTGTTTTATGCACTGTTTTATGAACCGTGGAGTTACGGGGATTTTACTAGTTCGATTTTCGAGTTCGACGGCGAATTACTTCTAAGGGGACACAAGAAAGATTTTCAAATTTTAGCACTTAGTGTAGTGCTCCTTTGGCTATGATCGCATTAATTTTGAAAATTTTCGCTTCAGTAGCTTTTGTTTTATACACTGTTTTATGAATCGTGGAGCTACGGAGATTTTACTAGTAATTCGATCTTCGAGCTTGACAGTGAATTACTTCTAAGGAGACTCTAGAAAAATTATCAAATTCTAGGACATGGTGTAGTGCTCCTTTGGCGTTGATCGCGTTAAGTTAGAATTTTTTCGCTTCATCGGCTTTTGTTTTATGCACTGTTTTATGAACCGTGGAGTTACGGGGATTTTACTAGTTCGATTTTCGAGTTCGACGGCGAATTACTTCTAAGGGGACACAAGAAAGATTTTCAAATTTTAGCACTTAGTGTAGTGCTCCTTTGGCTATGATCGCATTAATTTTGAAAATTTTCGCTTCAGTAGCTTTTGTTTTATACACTGTTTTATGAATCGTGGAGCTACGGAGATTTTACTAGTAATTCGATCTTCGAGCTTGACGGTGAATTACTTCTAAGGAGACTCTAGAAAAATTATCAAATTCTAGGACATGGTGTAGTGCTCCTTTGGCGTTGATCGCGTTAAGTTAGAATTTTTTCGCTTCATCGGCTTTTGTTTTATGCACTGTTTTATGAACCGTGGAGTTACGGGGATTTTACTAGTTCGATTTTCGAGTTCGACGGCGAATTACTTCTAAGGGGACACAAGAAAGATTTTCAAATTTTAGCACTTAGTGTAGTGCTCCTTTGGCTATGATCGCATTAATTTTGAAAATTTTTGCTTCAGTAGCTTTTGTTTTATACACTGTTTTATGAATCGTGGAGCTACGGAGATTTTACTAGTAATTCGATCTTCGAGCTTGACGGTGAATTACTTCTAAGGAGACTCTAGAAAAATTATAAAATTCTAGGACATGGTGTAGTGCTCCTTTGGCGTTGATCGCGTTAAGTTAGAATTTTTTCGCTTCATCGGCTTTTGTTTTATGCACTGTTTTATGAACCGTGGAGTTACGGGGATTTTACTAGTTCGATTTTCGAGTTCGACGGCGAATTACTTCTAAGGGGACACAAGAAAGATTTTCAAATTTTAGCACTTAGTGTAGTGCTCCTTTGGCTATGATCGCATTAATTTTGAAAATTTTCGCTTCAGTAGCTTTTGTTTTATACACTGTTTTATGAATCGTGGAGCTACGGAGATTTTACTAGTAATTCGATCTTCGAGCTTGACGGTGAATTACTTCTAAGGAGACTCTAGAAAAATTATCAAATTCTAGGACATGGTGTAGTGCTCCTTTGGCGTTGATCGCGTTAAGTTAGAATTTTTTCGCTTCATCGGCTTTTGTTTTATGCACTGTTTTATGAACCGTGGAGTTACGGGGATTTTACTAGTTCGATTTTCGAGTTCGACGGCGAATTACTTCTAAGGGGACACAAGAAAGATTTTCAAATTTTAGCACTTAGTGTAGTGCTCCTTTGGCTATGATCGCATTAATTTTGAAAATTTTCGCTTCAGTAGCTTTTGTTTTATACACTGTTTTATGAATCGTGGAGCTACGGAGATTTTACTAGTAATTCGATCTTCGAGCTTGACGGTGAATTACTTCTAAGGAGACTCTAGAAAAATTATAAAATTCTAGGACATGGTGTAGTGCTCCTTTGGCGTTGATCGCGTTAAGTTAGAATTTTTTCGCTTCATCGGCTTTTGTTTTATGCACTGTTTTATGAACCGTGGAGTTACGGGGATTTTACTAGTTCGATTTTCGAGTTCGACGGCGAATTACTTCTAAGGGGACACAAGAAAGATTTTCAAATTTTAGCACTTAGTGTAGTGCTCCTTTGGCTATGATCGCATTAATTTTGAAAATTTTCGCTTCAGTAGCTTTTGTTTTATACACTGTTTTATGAATCGTGGAGCTACGGAGATTTTACTAGTAATTCGATCTTCGAGCTTGACGGTGAATTACTTCTAAGGAGACTCTAGAAAAATTATCAAATTCTAGGACATGGTGTAGTGCTCCTTTGGCGTTGATCGCGTTAAGTTAGAATTTTTTCGCTTCATCGGCTTTTGTTTTATGCACTGTTTTATGAACCGTGGAGTTACGGGGATTTTACTAGTTCGATTTTCGAGTTCGACGGCGAATTACTTCTAAGGAGACACAAGAAAGATTTTCAAATTTTAGCACATAGTGTAGTGCTCCTTTGGCTATGATCACATTAATTTTGAAAATTTTCGCTTCAGTAGCTTTTGTTTTATACACTGTTTTATGAATCGTGGAGCTACGGAGATTTTACTAGTAATTTGATCTTCGAGCTTAACGGTGAATTACTTCTAAGGAGACTCTAGAAAAATTATCAAATTCTAGGACATGGCGTAGTGCTCCTTTTGCGTTGATCGCGTTAAGGTTGAATTTTCTCGCTTCATTAGCTTTTGTTTTATGCACTGTTTTATGAACCGTGGAGTTACGGTGATTTTACTAGTTCGATTTTCGAGTTCGACGGCGAATTACTTCTAAGGAGACACAAGAAAGATTTTCAAATTTTAGCACATAGTGTAGTGCTCCTTTGGCTATGATCGCATTAATTTTGAAAATTTTCGCTTCAGTAGCTTTTGTTTTATACACTGTTTTATGAATCGTGGAGCTACGGAGATTTTACTAGTAATTCGATCTTCGAGCTTGACGGTGAATTACTTCTAAGGAGACTCTAGAAAAATTATCAAATTCTAGGACATGGTGTAGTGCTCCTTTGGCGTTGATCGCGTTAAGTTTGAATTTTTTCGCTTCATCGGCTTTTGTTTTATGCACTGTTTTATGAACCGTGGAGTTACGGGGATTTTACTAGTTCGATTTTCGAGTTCGACGGCGAATTACTTCTAAGGGGACACAAGAAAGATTTTCAAATTTTAGCACATAGTGTAGTGCTCCTTTGGCTATGATCGCATTAATTTTGAAAATTTTCGCTTTAGTAGCTTTTGTTTTATGCACTGTTTTATGAATCGTGGAGTTACGGGGATTTTACTACTAATTCGATCTTCGAGGTTGGCGGTGAATTACTTTTAAGGGGATTCTAGAAAAATTTTCAAATTTTAGGACATGGCGTAGTGCTCCTTTTGCGTTGATCGCGTTAAGGTTGAATTTTCTCGCTTCATTAGCTTTTGTTTTATGCACTGTTTTATGAACCGTTGATTTACGGGGATTTTACTAGTAATTCGATCTTCGAGTTTGACGACGAATTACTTCTAAGGGGACACAAGAAAACTTTTCAAATTTTAGGACATGGTGTAGTGCTCCTTTGGCGTTGATCGCGTTAAGTTTGAATTTTTTCGCTTCATTTGCTTTTGTTTTTGTGCTTTTTCTTCTTTAAAAAGGGGTAAAGTATGAGATTGAACCTTGGATCTGCAATAAAATTCAAAATAACCCAGCTATGCTGAAAAGTTCGTTTGATATTGACAAATAAAAATTTGAGAACATGTTTAATTGACAGCTACCACCTTCGAATGTGTGTAAACGGGATGAAAGTTTTAAAAATCACCTCAAAACTAACACCCGTTCTTCTTCAGAGTGGAAACAAAAATAACAAAAAAGTTCACTTAAGTACATTGCTCCTGTTTTTTTTAAAAACGAATTAAGTAGTAGAATTTCAGCAAAGCACAAAAATGCTCAAAATAATGAATTTCGAATTTATCCAATTGTGAAAGGAAGTGCGCCTTCCAAAGAAATAAAAGTTTGAATTTTCTTATATTTTTAATATCAAATTATAACGTAAAATCATAATGGCATTGTCCAAATATTTTACTTTCTCGAAATGGTAATGGATTTAAAGAGAAGCAAACTTCCCAAGTGTACAATTTTATTATTATAACTTTCACTGGCGCTTCTTATATTTCCTAAACATTATTATCTTTAATTTTTTTTTTTAATATCTTTTTACACGAAACTTTTTTGTAGAAAAAGGAGACGGAAAATGTAGAAATTCGTTATAAAGTAAATAAATTATTTTGCAATTTGAGCATTTACCTACCTTATTTGTATGTGCGGGTAAATAGCAGCAATAATACGCTCTAATTACAGCAGAAAATCCAATATACCGATACTAGTCACTATAATAATTTGTAATGCTGCCGTAAGCTTTGATTAACGTTAATTTTAATTGTTGTGCAATTGAACAAATCACAAATTTTTGACGTGTTTGAACAGAAAATAAAGTAAGAACGGTGGTTGCTCAGTAGTTAGTACTCAGCTCTTGATTCACTCAAAGCTTTAAGCTTGAAACTCGAGACGTTTTATACCAAATTTCACTCTAAAACGGCGGTAAGGAATTTTTTTTCCTAATTTGCTATACCTTTAACTTATCAAGAAATTAAGAGATGCTTGAAGCGAATTACGTAATTAGGAGAGATTTTGATCCTCGTATAACAAGATCTAAAAGTTTAGATTCCCTTTATCTGTGACGAATTTAATGCTTTTGAGTTGCGTATATGAGATTAGTTTGTATACTTCCTACTGTATAAAATATATAGTTAAGTTGTGTTGCCTTTTCATGTTTTCATATAGAGGAGGTGAGAGTCTTAGTTAAAATTTTAGTGTATAATTCCAAAACTGCAGACTTTGCGTAATTACATTAAGCTACAAACTAAAACTTAATACGTTATGGGATGATGCTCACTAACGCTTTAAGGCTATTATCTTACTAAGCTCTTTTGTAATAATCAGGTGCAGTATAGTACTAAGCATATTTAACACACAGTGCTTATTATAAAAACAATGTATTGTTGAGCTTCGAAGGAGTGTTTTTTTTAGTCGTAAATAAACAACGCTTTAGCTTAAGTCTTGTCTACGTTTCTTAGGAAATTCGAAGTGTACTCGAAGAGTTACCTTTTCTACTTCAAATTAAGAATAAAGAATATCAAATTCTAAATCGATACAGGGTGGCTCAAAATAAGGGCCACCCACATTGGCACATCGTCCGTTTTTATTCCACGTGTAAACAAATGCAAAGTAATCTACTTCGTACTCATATAAGATATAAATTCTTCCCAATCCAACCACATGTGGTCGTTTGTTTTCATTTAACCAATTTTCTAGCCCTTTCAGTTTAGGTTAAGCTCATCCTGACAGTTCCAGAAAAGCTACTTAAATTCAGTTGAATATAAAAAATGTCACACGGCTTCCTAAATAATTGTTTCTTTTTGGCTTTGATATTGTAATTTTAATTTTTATTCGGGAAATTTATTGGAATTTTAATTGCTTTCCGTAAAGTCAAGTTTTATTCGTAAAGCCTAATATTACCGCGCGTTAAAATACGTCCACACGCTTATACAAGCAGTGCAGGAGGCTCTGAAATTACCAATTACAAATTGATAGAGCCGTAGCCTACTTTTACTATTACAATCTTAAAGAGGAAATTGTGCAAAAAAGACTTATACGCTTTTCTTTTCTTTTTTAATTTTACGTGTTGGGAAAAGAATTCTTAGTGTAATTAATATTTTTTCTCATAATACAAAGCGGATCCGTTTTTCAAGAGAAAAAAACAATATTTTCTTAGGTGTAAAGCCACCTCTTTGATAAAGTACTGGGAGGAAATTTTAATTAATTACAGCAGTGTATTAATAAATAAACACAAACGAAGCTAACATAAAATAGCGTGTTTAGAAAAGCGCATTATTACAATGCAACGGATAACATGGAAATTTTCAGGTCAGCGATCACTTGCCAAACCAATTTTGTTTGTGAAGTCTGATAAATACATTGTCATGCATTTGAATACGTATATCTATGTGTACTATACCGAATTGAAATGAAAGCGCAATTTTTTATTTTCCACTAAAAGTGGTTATTACAACAACTTCCGTATAAGAAGAAATTAAAACTTTTTAATGAACTTTGTTTTTAAAACTTCGTTAATTCTTGTGTGGCGAGAGCCGAACAGATAGACTAATTTGTTTTAACGCTACTTTTATTGTTATTTGCTAAGTCAAGTGATTGGTTATTTGCCTTCCAATACTTTTCAGATAATGGAAGTTTTATAATACTTTTCATTCTTTGTAATTTGTAACGCTTTGGAGAAAAACAAACCCAACATCGTCTACTTTCCTATTAGTTGATGAAGATTCTTAAGATAAAAAATTCATTCATCGTCGCCACCAACATCGTCCATTTCACGCCGTTGTCTACTGCAGTTTGTTGGCTCTCCTCCCCACTTTGTTTTTGTTTAAAATCATCTGTTTATTTTGCGTTTTCCGAGTTGGTTTCTTTTTCGCAAAAGTCTTAAAATCCTGTCTTGAAACAACTGGAGAGTCTCCCCTGGCACCTTTTCACCAGTCGGCTTCCATAGTCTCTTTTCAAGGCCTGAGCATTGTTTAGCTGGTCGTCTGCATATTTGCAGTAATATTTTTTAACAATTCCAACTCGGAAAAGTGTATTTTACTGTTCAGTTATGAAAAACGTCAACCTTAGTTTGTCGGAAGGTAAAACTCAAATTATTGTTCAAACAAAAAAGCTTACGGTCATCCAAGCTTAGGTCGGGAAAGTTACTCCGGCACAGTTATTTCTTGTTGCGTAGAAACTATAATTCATACGGAAATCATGAATTTTGCTGACCTAAAACATGCCGGAAATGTGCCACTTTTCCGTTGATCGGAGAAAAACTTTTTAAAAAAATCGAAATAGACCAAAATAAAGTAAAAATGCACCTATAAGTCATTTATGCGAGAATATTTTTTATTAAAGAAAATATTTTTGAAAATTGTTTTCCAAACGAAAGCAAGTTGGTTTCAACAAACTAAATTTTTGATAAATTGAATGTTTTAGCAATTACAATGTGTACAGTGTACAGTGTACACGTCAACGGGGTAATAGAAATTAATGTTTTGACCATTGTTTCAATAAGTATGGCTTTCTACTAGTGTGTTTAACAAGCAGTAGAATGTTTGAAACTAAAACAAATTTCAAAGTCCTATTATTATTTTAAAATGAAAGTCCAAAGCTTTACGACAAATTCTACGATTAAAAATTTGTTTAAAAAAGTAGATTAAAAGCGGTTAAGCGAAAGTTAATTTTTTTTAAATTCGCGTCATACGTTTTGTGCTTTTTAAAAACATAATTTAAAACCGAGAATGTAATATTTCACATACCCTTTTCTACTAGAAGGATTAGGAGAGATTCGTTTAATTAAAGTGTCAAGTTCGTGCGCTTATAGAGCGCCTGCCTTACATTTCCAATCACATCCACACATTACCTCTACTCTGACGTGCGATATGCACGTTGCTTTGGACTTTCAACCGGATAACTGTCCTAGAGAACCTGTCACAGTTTAACCCATTGCGGTTTCGTTGTGGTTTACGATCTGTTACCCTTTACGTACGAGAGCACAAATTATTTTATAATTTAAGAACTTTATCATTTTGCAAAACCGACGGGTCAAATTGCCAGGATACCTACAAAATACAATTAATTTAAGATATTTTCAGTATCGCATTTTATATACTATTTAGTCTATAACACTGAATTAGAATTCGTATATTGCTACTCCTGCGTTTTCTTTTGTTAATTTTCTTTTCTTTAGCTCGTCGAAAGAATAAACTATTCATTGTGGTTCTTTTCGGTACAAAAATGGCACTGTGAATAGATGAGAACAACATTATTATTATTATTTATAGTGGTTATAGCATAAAATTCGGCAATTCCTCTCATCTAACAAAATGCGGGTTTCTTACGGTTTTCAAAGTGGAGCGCTTCGTATTTTAATTCCACTGTTCTCACCACCAAAAATTCTGATGAGTTAATACAACGTCCCATTAAGGTTGCGATTTTTCCCATGTTAGAAATCTTGCAAATAGTGCTTTACTGGAGCGGTTGAGCAGGGAAACCTACTGAAAAATTATGTAGATAAAAAATAAAGTAGAAAGATTGGGCTACAATGTGAGCTAAATTTTGTTGCTGAAATGTTGATATTTAATAGAGATAAGGCTTACTGAAAGTGAGGAAAATTGCTTGCTTTTATTTACCCACTTTTGGGCCATTTTTAAATAAAAAATGAAAATTTTGAGATATACAAATCGTACTCTATTATACTTTCTTCTTCACTTTAAGACTTAGGTTTGAAGAATAATTAACATAATGAACCAACCGCTCCAGTAAAACGCTTTTGAATTTTTATATTTCTATTATAAGAACAGGGGCTTTCTGAAATTGGGAATAAATTCGCCTAACTATGTCAATTTTAATGTAGCTATTTGATAACAGTCGTCGTTATTCCTAAAGTTGCTTAATTTTCAAAATGACCATATACCTTTCTCACTCTAGCATATCCCAACCTTAAGTGACTTTTAAATCGCTATCTGTGTACAGTGTACTTGTACAGATTGAGTTTGCAAAAGCTGTAAAAAGAAAGAAACGCGTAAACGAAAATAGACGAAAATGATTTCACACTTTACACCACTTGTAAACTCGATCGATGGAGGATATATGTTACTTTGAAAAATCGAATCTTCCCATTGTCGGCATTCGCAAACTAATCATAGCATTCACCACGTTATCCTGTGCATGTTCGAAAGATTATTTGTGTAGTTTGCTATTCGGACATTCGCTGGTTAAGTCGTCATGCGCTTATGGGATGTGGTGAAATTTGCGCAGCGATGCAGAGTTATGTAATCGAATTATATTGGAACTTTGTCCAATGTGAAAAGATATAGCCAAACACCAAGCTCCGGGAAGAAGCCAACCTAAATATGTATACAAAAGTAATGTTAGCTGAGGGACAGGGTGGCCGAGCAAGCCGAGCATCGGATTCTGGTCTAGATGTACTCGGTTTGAGACTCGCTGACACCACTTGATTTTTCTACGTGTTACGTGCCTTGTCCCGGGTGGTTCGGTACCCACCTAAAGCTGTAGGTCTCGTCTGTATATAACATGTGCCGTTAAAGCGGACGTTAAATACCACATTTAAAAAAATGTTAGCTGCTTGGAGGGATCATAATGCAACAAATAAGTAGTCGGAACGATTACCCGTTATTCAGTTTGCAAAAAACACAACATACCATGAAGGCATTCGATAATCTCCATATTAAGCCATATTTGGAGTTAAACCTGAAAGGAGAAAATCACCATGCTTTCCCTCGTGAGCAAACTCGAAAAACTGAAACCAATGAGCAGCTTAAAGAACTAACCAATAATATTTCCGAAAATGGCCATCATTCAGTAGAAGAAGATTGCAACAGGATTTGAGAGACTAACACTGAAGCTGAAGAAAGAGAAAGTGACATATTCTTTTTCTTTCGAGCCAGTTTATTTTATTCAACGTTCACCACTCGAGCTTTGCGAATGTTATCATTCATCGGTGTAAATGTATTTCGAATGTACACTGAAAAACTTGAAATATGTCAACATTTACCAGGGAATGTCTGACAGTCCACAGTCGACAATCAGGATAGCATGTTCTTCTCTTTATAAATTCCCTTGATCCAGTTTATAGCAGCTCTTAGCATTAATTGATCCAACTATCCCGTACTTCTAATCTAAATTCAGATTTTCGACTTCTCGTTAGGAGTTCGAAAGTTCAGTTACACTACCCCAATTTACTCCCGTATCTTGATTCGGCAGTTCTTCAGTTTTGTTTTCTATGCCTTTTATAGCACACTTATGAATTAATATTTGATTCATTTTAAAGCAAAAAGTTTGTAGGTGTAAACATGAGTCCGCAACGGTCCTGTTTTCTAGTTACGGGGTGTTAAAATATAACGCAAAATAGATACAAACATTCGGTTCCTTATAAATTAAAACATAAAATTTATTTAGTTTCGTATTTTTGCTAATTTCAATAGAAAAGATTTCTTTACTTAAGAGCAACCCCCGTGAGGAAGTTGGTCCTTTAATTATCACTCAATTGTACATTTTTGTACGTCTCCAAAAACTAGATACCTACCAATATTACGATAAAAATATTTTATTTCGAATTTAGTGGATGGCACTTGTAACACCCACTATTTTACTCTTCTTTTACTCTTTGTTTGGCCCCAGCTCAATGATTAATTGAAGATGATCTCTTTGGACCGCGGAATTTAGATTTAGAAGGAATGTTTTTTTCTTTGTTTTTGTTTTTATTTATTTTATATCTAACGAAACAACTTAAAATTATGCCAGGCGACCTACCTAAAAACAATTAACAATATTTTTCTGACCTTTTTACTTATTCTTTCTTCCCTTTCACTAATTTTCCTTCTTTTTTCTAACACTAATTTTTCTTTCCTCTTCTAACCAGTTTTCCTTCCTTTCAACTACGTTTTCCTTCTTTCGATTTCCACTAATAATCTTCTCTTACTTCTTCTTTACTTCTCTTTCTCAATCAATCCGTCTTAACTAAAATCTGGTCTTACTTTTCAATTAATTTTTCAGCATTTTTCTTCCGTCAGCTACCGCCAACACAAACAAACATTCATACACTCATCCATTCATACCATTCATACATGCGGTTCTGGGATGTTACACACTCTTCAGTCGTCATTTGGCATGTCCAAATCAAGCATTGGTCCAATCGAGTTCTCCCTAAATTCGAAAATCAAAATTTTTCTCATAAAATGATACCGACTGCTTGACCAACACCGTAGGTAGTGTTTCTAGGTATGTCTAAAATATTTTCTTATTATAGAAAAATGAAAATAATATATCGAACTCCTAAAAAAGGTGCTAGAATTGAGTACTTACTGAAAATCTAAATTTTTGCCCGCTAATTCTTTTTTTGTGATTCTCCTAATATAAGGAAATGACACCCTCTGTACGCCCATTCATTTAATTATTAAGAATACAGTGCATTAAAATAATCAACTTAATTATTTTTGTGGAATTAAAAGTTTTATAAAACTTTGAATACACATATTGCTATTCAGGTGTTGTTAATAAGCGATAAGCGCGTCACTTATCCTGTTTCAACTTATACCTTGACGCATTTTAGTTCGATTCTTTTAAATTTAATTTAGTATACGGTAATGACGCGAGTGGAGTGTTGTGAAAATCGTCGTATTCCGAGGATTTAAACACCTTAAAAACTTGCAACTACCTACCTATGTGTTTTAGAAAATATCATGAAGACTGATGAGTCCAGAAAATTCGTTTTCTTAAAGGTAATTTTAGAATTTCTTATTAGTTCATACTTACCTGGTTATTTTTGCTTCATTAGTAACCACCCATTTTCAAAAACGGCCGTGGAAAGATTTTTGTTAATTTGGTTCCGAATAGTAGTACACAATTTATTTCCATTTTCTTGAGTTTTTAGAAAATGAAGGCGGTAAATGTCGCAAAAGTTGATATTTTGGCCATTATTCAGTTTTGAAATTTTAACACGACGTTTCTATGAGATCCCCGTGTATAAACGCTTCTTAACACATGTTTACAATTCGTATTTAATTATTTGTACATAGGTAATGAATTTAAAAAGAAGAGTTTTTGTTATAAAAAAAATGTGGCTTACATTTTTTGTATTTTTATTTCCACTCTGTAGAATGTTAAACGCTCAATTCGTCTAATAATGCCCATTTTAGCGCATTATTCATTTATTATGTCTCTAATCTTTGTCCAGGCAACAGATGTAGCTAAATTACGCCCCCACAAATTATGATTACGCCGAGCAATACGCGCAACAACCAGTTTCACACGATACAAATGTATTCATAAAAGTGCGTATCGCTATATGTATCGCTATAAGTGGTGCAATATGATAGATTAACAAATTTTGTACACTTTCAAAATTTTGAACCTCCTGTACACCCATAAACGATGACAATAACAAAACGATATTATAGGCTCTTGAAGTTCAAGGTAAAAACTCATTATCCTGTAGATTTTAAATTTCTAGCTTGTAGTCCACATGCTCATATTATGGCCTAAATAATGAGATTTTTGAAAATTTTAAAATTTGAAGTAGTGATTTTTTTTTATTAAGAGTAGGTCCAACGAGTCAATTGTAGGTTCAACGTCTTCCACGAGATGTGCACTTGATCTCTGAGAAATATTAGCTGTTTGCATTCAACAGTCGAGACACTGGAGTCAATTAAAAATCACGAAAAAGCAGTAAAATTCACGGATTTCTACCACCGTGTTATTTTTTTACGGTATCTATTGTGTGAATTTTAGATATTGTCTCATGTCATGGATGTATCGCTATAAATGGTGCAATATGATATATTAGCAAATTTTGTACACTTGTATCTCGGACACCATGAAGTCTACAGAGACAGTATTGGCCTCAAATGGTAGAAAATTTAGTGTACTTTTTAAAAGTATAGAATTGCCTTTGCCGAAAAATAAGTCCTTTGTGGTCAAAATTGACAAAAACTGAAGCAAGGTAAAGATACTCACAGTTTCTTTGATATTTGACGTAGATACGGAGGTCTGTCGAGACTAAAAACGTGGATTTATTTGTAGGTCTCCGTCATAGACAACATACCAAAAAATCGGAACTACCCCATTCGATGCAAGGTAGGATGTTTAAAATTATACAAGTGCTTGTGTTTATTTATTGAGAGAACAGACGATTTTGAACAAACATACCATGGTAACGCTCGACAGCAAGGGAAAATCGACCTTAACCGATACCCTGCGGGCGTTGCTGGAAAAATCATTTAAAAATTAAGGAGCAGTCCTGACGAAAAACTAATAAATGAAAACGCATCCTGAAATTCCAATCTGCAACGTTATTAATGGGTTTTTTTGGGTTATATGACGAATAAAGAAACTGTAGCGGTTTTAAACGGAAACATTGCCTTGCAATAAGGAAATTTAACCAGAGCAGTTTAAATATTAAGGTCGCCCATCTAAAAGCGTGCTTTCCGAATTGTTTTCTTTTGATTTGCTAATGTTATCTTAACTCCAATAAAAATTGTGCTTCGACCAAAATTTGCCCAATGTTTTGTAGATTCAAATTGGACAAACTATGTTTTTTCGGAATTTTTCACATTAACCCCCCTACACCCACCCCGTACAGGACGACCTTTTGACGACCAACGGGTTTTGGTACTCCAGAAGGTATGAAATAATTTAAAAAAGGTTCTAGCTTTTAATCTCAAAGTGAAAACAGAAATCACAATTTACTACTCTGGGAACTCTACTATTCTAATAATTGTACAAAATTGTAAAAATCGAGTTTTAGGGCCGTAAAATTGTATAAGAAACAAGACCATAATTAATTATACAACAAAAATTATAAGAAATCTAAAAATTGCTAGTCAAAATTATATTTGTGTGAGTGTTGTAAACCGGGGTTTTAAAATTTGACCAATAGAAAACTTTTATTCAAATATTGTTTTTTGTTGACCGTGGCTTAGCTACATCTGTTGGCTGGACAAAGATTAGGTGAAGATTGGCGAAGTACAAAAATTATAATTATTAAGTTGTAAATGCCACCCTCTCCGCCCTAAGCCAAGCCAACTTCAAATACCACCCCTTTCTTGAGATATACCGCATTAAGGTATTCAATTTCTCATCTTTTCACGTTAAAAAATGCAAATTTTATCCCATTCTTTAGCGAGCTCAAGCACTAAAAAAATATGTAGTAGGTATAGTTAAAAATTTTTCCTGAAGGAAATCTTTAAATTTAATTTGTTAAATGTTTGTTAGTTTTTACGCTCTCATTTAAAAAAATGGCAAAAGTGGCTTTTCTTCTTACTTCTTATTAAGAAGTCTAATTTCTATTACTAGACGGTTTTGTGGAAAAATGTTTAGAACGTTCAACTTTCAGATCTTTCTTGGGTTTCACTGTTAATTCTAGAACCATGAAGGTTTTCAATTTTCTTACATAATTTGAAGACTTTTGAACGTAGTCTGGTATATAATTTTTCACAAGTTACTATATTTTTTAAGTTTTATTAATTAGGCACTCCATGCGAAAATTTGGGACCACCCACCTCAAGCAACAATACATACAAAATATGTCATCATAGGCAATTTAAAAAAAGTTAACATGTTGCCTTGCGTGAATTTACTGCTGCAAATTTCTTATACGAGGCTATATTGAAAAATTCTTAGCCTACTATAGAACCAAACAAAATTTCAATGTCAAAATATTTTATTACTCAACATATTCTCCTCTTAATTGGATACATTTATTGCAGCGAACCTGCAACGTCTCTAGACCTTTCAAAAAAATGTTTCTTCTTGCTCTGCAAACCAGACGTCCACAGCTTTTATTACCTCCTCCTTGGAAGAAAATTTACGACTTTTTAAACTTTTTTTCAGTTGAGGAAAGAGATGATAGTCGGACGGAGCCAAATCTGGAGAATAAGGGGGGTGTTCTAGTAATTCAAACCCTAAATCACGAATTTTTTGCATGGCAACATGAGATTTGTGTGCAGGGGCGTTGTCCTGCAAAAACAAAACACCTTTGGATAGCTTTCCGCGTCTTTTCTCTTTAATTTTTTCCCGAAGAGTGGTCAGTAATGTCGAATAGTAATCTCCAGTTATTGTTCTACCCTTATCCAAAAAATCAATCATGATTACTCCATGGCAATCCCAAAACACTGAAGTAAGAACTTTTCGATCGGTCATCATCTTCGATTGAAAATTTACCTCTTTTGAAGCTTGCAGTTCAATTTTTCACGGTCGCATACGAAGGACATTGATCACCAAGGGTATTAACCATATCTTCGTAAATCTGCTTATCTCTTAAACCTTTTAAATACAGGTACTTGATGATGGCTCGATACTCCAATTTTTCGATTTTCACAATTTCGGTGGACATCTTTTTTCTTTTAATTTATTGCTTAACTCTGGTTTACTTTCTTGACGTCAAACTTTACACTGACACTTCTAATAAGTTATTGTTCGTTGCTATGGTAACGCAATATTTTTTTTTGCATGGAACTGGTCTAGGCTAACGAGTTATCAATACATCCTCGTAATCTCTCCTATTTCAATTGAAGTGAGAGAAGATCTGAGACTGCTACCCTATCTTTGACCGTAAATTATATTTTATGAGTTTTAATGTTGGAAAAAGATTTTTCACCTGATGCTATTCAGACACTGGCAATGTTAACAAAATTGGAAACATAATTGCAATATTGGAAAACCAATTCAAAATATTATTATCATATAAATGGGATAGCAAACTCAAAGGATCTACCATTCTCTCATTTATATGAAGGTTTAGGGAAATAAGTTCATCAGAAAATTTAACTGAATCTTTATCCAATTTATCATTAACACCACCATGCAATTCATTGCGTAACTCGTTACAGTGAATTCTTATAGATAGACAGGGTGTCTGTTAAAAGACCTTAGAACGTTCCGAGTTTGGACGTGATAAGTCTATGCGTTAAGACGTCATTGGCGTATATTGGTTTAATATCCGCCCACAAGTTTGCTCTAAACCATTGTAACGTGTTTTTACAAACACCCTGTACTATTATTCATTCACAAGCTCAAAACGTTATTTACTGTACTTCAACTGTTTAATTTCTTCGTTTACCCTAAGAAATTTAGTCACCCTTAGAATTGGCCGTCTGCGGCTATTGTACGCACTGTCCTTTATGGTAGAAACGACCCTGCCAGCGATACTCACTCGCATTCTGAAACCTAGGTGTGCGGGTGTATCCATTAACTTCATCAATTTTGTGACGAAATTTCTGCACGGCGTGCATTATTTGAGAATTGCGATAATGAGAGGCTTTAGTTAATAAAAAAGAGGGCTTAAATTTTTTTCTTTTTATCAAAGACTAATAAATTGCAGGAAATTGTATAAACTGTAATTTTGTGCCTGTAATTTTGTAGAAAATTGTGTTGCTTTGCATAAAAAAGGAAGTGGAATAAATTTCAACTGTTTGTACGTTTTTGACAAGTAGAAAAATTTTTATTTCATTTTTACTTCTTTATTCTTGATTACACTGCTAATGTTTTTCCCTTTTTCTGCAAGAATTATCATTTTTCAACTCTTATTAAATGACATTAAAATTAACGTTGCAACTATTGTTATAAGTTGTAAGAGATAGTTTGTGTAATTATTATTCTGGAGGAAACTCTACTTTCAAATTGTTTATTTTAATTATGCGCTTTAGAAAATTAGTTTAGTTATTTTAACGATTTTATTAATTTATTATTAGAGACGTGTACTAATACTAGTAATTTTAGTGCAATTAGTAACAAGTTATTGTCACGTTTATCATTACTAGGTGATAATTATACCAAAATTTACACGAATATCAACTAATGCACACAACCGCATTAAAATGTAACAACCTCACTAATGTAGAATATCTCATTACTCATTACTGCACAAATTCAGCGAAAGCTTTCGACAATACAAAATTTCCATTATTTTTCAAACGGGACATACGAAATTGATTGATACTCTGTTCAAAAACTAATAACGTAATTTAAAGTTGCCCCAACAATTTAACGTCCACTTGTATACGTTCCTAACAAACTATTGTAATTTGTTAAATAGATAAGAATAGTTTAACGAATTGTTTATTACGGTTACATTAATTTAGCAAGTTTGAACTTTAACTTATTTCATTTAAACTTACTTTTTGGCTCTAATTAAAATTTCGATTTTATTTTCTACGTCGTTTAATACAAATTAATATAATTACAAAAACGTTCATTAACTTTCTTCACATTTATTTAACGAACGAGAGTAGTAGGTACTCGCGGTTGTATTTAGTTGTCTTTGTTCTTTTCAATTTCTTCCGACAAAATCTTATTATCTAAAAGAATATTTTTTGTACAACTTCTATGATCTTTTGTGTAATTTTCATTTATTTTCAGTTTAGAAAAGAAATTGATTACCTACATTTTTCAGCTTGTCTTAAGGACGATAAAGAAATTCTTATACTTTTAGTAATAGCTTTTTTCCGGTTATCTATTAAAATATTTTTTTAAACAGGAAATAGTTTGATAATTAACGTAACGCTTGAGATACGACTTAAAGTTTCTTCAAGCAAGACCTAATAACTCGAATGCCACAATGGTAATGGCGAATTTTATTGCAGCCTCTTCCATTAAGTTCTCTTCTTTAAAATTATAGCTTGGTTTGTAGTTTGAGTTTCGTTATTACTAGAGGCTCTTGATACAAAAGTATGGAATAGTTATCTTGTAAGTGCTCTATTGTAAGAGTCTCCAAATGGTGGCACAGTTGAAGCGTTGACTTTCTATTCATTTATAGTCTAATAAGCCTATCGATGCATGTTGGACTATTTTATAACGGCTCCTTCAAATCTACTTCAACTATGATCGTCTCCTCTGACGCTCCCGTGAGATGCCACTAGATAAGTTAACCTAATTACATTTTAGTGTAGTGCACAGTCGCATCAAAGTCGTTTAGAAATTATTTCTGTTTTCACTTCGAGATTAAAAGCTAGAACCTCTCAAATGATGCCATAACTTCTGCGACACCAAAATCCAATGGTCGCAAAAATGTCGTCTTGTACAGAATGGCTCAAAATTCCAAGAGACTTGTCCTTTAAGAGCTTTTGTCAATTTTGACTCAGAAGGACTAATTTTTCGGAAGACAGTTTGATACTTTTTTAAATTAAACTAAATTTTCTACAACTTGAGACCATTCTGGTCTCGGTAGACCTAAAGGCTCGTGTCCACTAGCAAGTAAAAGTTTCACAAGTTAGGTCTGAGAACAGGTGCATACTGTTTAAACCACGTGTACACGTCACATAGAGTAAAACTGCTGCAAGTATACAATCGCACTCAGCTTGGCACGGTTTTCTAGTGTACACGTGCGACTTGGCAAGCCCGACTCGGGCAAATACTTTCGGAGCTGTTCCAATGGTTAGACAACAAGTTTTCAAATTATTTATAAGAAGGACGAAAGACTTTACTGTCACAACGAAAGTTGACCAAACAATTTTTTAGAAGTGCTGTGGCATTCTTTTAAGCATTACTGGACTGGTCAACTGCGTCCATATATCTTAAAATTGTAAACCCTTATTACTACCCTCAGGTAGTAAAATACGAAGCAACTTTGGAATGATTGACAATTCTCGACAAAAATTTTCGGAAGTAAATAAATCTTTTCGGTGTGAGAGGTATAAATTTGGTGGACCCCTAACTTGCAAGTGTACACGGGCGTTTTGCCAAAACCGAATGAAGCAAAACTTTCGGAACCGTCCCGAAAGTTGTTAGCAAGCGTACAAATTACTTATATACAAAATGAAAGAAAAACGTCTTCGAACGAGCAAAAGATACTTATTTGTTAAATGACACTTTTGAATTGTATCCTAAGCAAAAAACGAATAAAAAAATAAGCCACATTGGTGAAATTATCGCAATTGTTCGAAAGGACTGAGATTCAACGGAGATTACATAATTTTAAGGAAATAGCTAAACCAGGAATGAAAGAAAATTCAAAAAAATAAAAGTGGCCAAAAGACAGACGAGTTACGTATTCTTGGGAATATTTTGATGTAGTAAATTTGATTCTCTTTCATTTTCAGTGTTGTGTTCCGTTTCTTTGGCACTGTTTTGTAGTCAAAAGTGCCTAAATACATACTAATGATTTACGACAAGCTTTGAAGTCGGTATTTCGACAAAGTGCTCGAGAACAAAAAAACCCTTGCTTTTAAAAGATAATTCCCAAAGATGTATAAGCTCTTTGGAAATCGATGATTTTTATGGTAGGCATACTACCTGCTTCTTTCTATAGCCGGAGATATATTTCTATAAAGACGTGTACACTTGAAACCACAAAAGCTACTTGCTATAGTAATTTGTGTAGAGTAAATTCGATAAAAACGTAAATTGTGTGTACACGGCTACGCAAGCAGTGTCTGAAAAATCTATCACAAGTTGCTTGCTAGTGGACACGAGCCTTAATGGTGTCCGAGATATACGTGTAGAAAAGTTTGCAAATTTTGGACAAAAGCTTGTATTTATTGTTAGGCCTTCGCCTTCATCATATACAGCATACCAAAAAATAGTAACTATAGTCGAAACCAGGAGAGGTGTCCTATGACTCATTGTTAAAATGACTTACTACAAGATTCCGTTGCATATCAACAAAGGAGAAACAAACTTATAAACAAGAATTGCGTTATTCAAGCTAAGTACGTAGTTTTTGGAATGAGTCATAGGACATCTCTCCTGGTTTTGACTGTATCCTATTTGACACAAGGTAAATAATCCTGTCCTTGTCGAAAATCTAAAACTAAACAAAACTAAATTGTGTAATGTGTATTAGTGAGAGTGGTTTATGGACCAATGTACCGTGGTCGAGAGGTTCTTTGAGAGATTCCTGACGTATTGTTTACTTCTATTCAGAGGTATTTTGTTCATGCTAAACGTCGAAGCGACCGTACCGAAGGTTCAGAAGGAGATGTGTGCCACAGCAACCAACGAAACGTCAGGAATCTTCCAAAGAACCTCTCAACTACGGTTCATGAGCCCAGAAACCACTCATACTAATGAACGTGAAAGTTTAAATTCTCAAATAAGTCGTGTATATTTTTGCAAAGTTTTGCACACTTGTATCTCGGATACCATTATGTCTTCAGATATCATAATGGTCTCAAATTGTAAAACAGGTAGTCTACTTTTAAGTATGATAATACTGCATTTACCGAAAACTTAGTCCTTCTGGGTCAAAGTTGATAAAAACTGAAAAGGGGCAAAGAATTTCGTGCTTCTCGGATTTTTGAGCCACTCCATACAGGACGGCATTTTGACGACCATTGGATTTTGGGATTCCAGAAAGTAAGAAATCGTTTGAAAAAGGTTCCAGCTTTAAATCTTGAAGTGAAACAGAAATTTCATTTAGTACCCTATGCACTCACTCTACTAGTAGTTACACTTTTCAGGGAATCATCAAATTAAGGTTGAAAGTGTGGTGCCAAGTAGCCACCACGAGACCACCATTCTATTTGCCAAAAAAAGCCCCTCTCAGCAACACCTTTCTGTTTGTAGTCGAAGATGTTGCCCACGCAAATGTGAACTATTTCGCCAAGTTGTTGATAGGATAGGAACATCATAAGAACGGACATCACTTCTAAACTTCGAATCTACGTGTCTTTAAGGTGATAGGTGTGAAATTGCGAGTTACGTTTTACCGTGTAAGGAAGCTTTGTAAGGGGGACATCTCTTAGGATAGATCACAAACGTAGAAAAGGAATAGAATCGGTCCCAGAACGAAACCCTGGGGCACTCCACTGGTTACGGGTAGATTCCTCGGAAAACCATTTTCATATTGTTAGACAAAATCTTTCTCTCTTAGAAAACTAGCAATCCAATCCAAAAGTCTCCCACGAATGCTGTAGTGTTCCAGCTTAAGCATCGGTCTTTCGATATGCACTGGATCATTTATGCCTTCTCAAAATCCAACTCCATTTGTTGATGTTGGTTAGTAAATTTGTAACCACGGATCTTCCTAGAAGCCGTGTTGATTTGTAACCACACTTTGGGTTTCTAACAAGAACTGTGTAATTTACTTAACGATGATAGGTTCCATGCTATTTCCGATAATTGAGGCGAGGCTAATTGGTCGATAATTTGTAAGATCCGTCTCGTTCCCTTTTCTATAAATCGATATTATTGCTACAGATTTTCAGTCGTCCTGGAAAAACATTGTTGAACAAGTTGAGTTATAGGTTCAAGTTTATTTACAAAGAATCTTTTAATATGCTTTGTATTGAAATTTTTGAAATAATTTTTCCTTATGCAGCACGGCGATTCACTTCCTTAGCCAGTAGAATGAGCTTTTCTCCGATCCTGAGCCCCGAGCCTAAGCTAGTTTTGTTAGTATTGAGGGTTGTGAGGTATCTCCACTTTACGTAGGTATATCCCTGAACTCGTAAGATGACTTCAATCTTCCCGTTTTAATTTTTTTCTTCGCAAACAAATATGAGAACTTTATGTTAGAAAGTATTATTATTGTATAGGAATGGTACGACGGTGCCTTTGTGTTCTTTATCACAGCATTTTATCTTTTTTAACTTTTTATCCATAGCTATAGATCTATAGATAATCAAACATAAGACAACTTAAGGTTATTTTGTGATCCCGAATTTTTTAGATGTTTTACACTAATTGAGAAACCTGTGATTTTTTACTGTTCCTAAATGCACAATTTTGTCTTTGTGCTTGCTTTGCGTGGTTTCTACAATCTCACAGATGCAAGTTTGAAACTGCCTTGCATTACATTATGAACTTAAAAACTACTTAAAGTTCTCGTCTAGAAAAATTAGCTTTTTTTTTAACTTTCTGCATTCTCTTTGATGGGAATCTCGAGAATCTGTTAAAATAATGGCCAAAGTTAGGTAATTTGATAGCTAGCAATCTAACATTTTAGAGCTTGAAATATGGATCTTTCAATTTTTGAGACCCTGAAAAAGTAAAATTTATGATGGCTTTGATTGAAGAGAGTGGCAACGAATTTTAATATTAACAACATCTTATGTTTTTTAGTGACACTTCGACTACCGAAAATGAAATTTCTATTGTGACTTTTTTTCAATTAAACAAATTTGTTTATTCGTGTACCTTATGGTTTAGTTTGGCCCCAAAAATCACCTTAAACGGTTCGTCTGACAAAAAAACATAACAGACATAATTTGTAGGAAAGATAATGAAGAATATTTTTGTACAGAAACGCTTTTCTCATAAAGTGCGTAGTTTTGGAGTTATTAGCGATAAACTGAGAAAATAGCAAAAACCATCTCTTCTCCAACTTCCCTAAGTTAGAGCTGTCACTTAGAAGTGACAGACGGTCAATTTTATTACTCATTTGTAATGTTCTTTCTCGCGCTTCCCGCTGTAGACTTTTCGCTTTATCGAGTTACCGCTTATGCACTAAACTGAGATGCAATGAGAATATTTAACGGCGTCTGACTGGCAAGCACCCCCCCCCCCATCTGCCTGAATTCTGTTTGCACAGAACGTTTCGTAATTTTTGTAAATTATAATTTCAGTGTGGAATAAATCACGTAATTTTACGTTATTTTCTGAAAATCTGAAAATCTAGGTAAATTGAATAAAAAAGAGTCTCCTACGTCATCTGTGTACTGCACTCGGTCACAGTATAACAGTCACGCTGTTGTACCTTTTGTGTAGTTGTTACTACGATTTTGACTAAGTTCTGTGCGCATATATGACGCGGTGGGTTCTTTTCTATTCAATTTGTTCTGTTCTACCTTACAAATTAAGTATGTAAGGGACATCGGCTATAAACTGTCGAAATTTATTTTTAAAAAATGCTAGAAGAGATTTTATTCTCAGCTAGGGAATCACCTAAGCATAAGAGACGTGTTTTTTGCTACAATTATCTTACTACTTGTGACATTGTAGGGTACAATAATATTATAGTCTTTTCGTATTTTAATGGTCTAGTTCAGTGATTCTCAACCACTGTGCCGCGGCACTTTTGTGTGCCGCGAAATTCTAAAAGTGTGCCGCCAAATTTTAGATATACCATAAAAATTTTTTAAATGATATCATTAATTGTTATGCAACGCGTTCTTTCTTAGAATCATAAACTGATTTTTATGCCCCAAGTCGGCTCACACTTGTCACTAGCGTGTGAATTCGGATTTTCAGCATTAAATCGTTGAACATTAAATCAAACTGTGTGTAAATGTAAGTTTTTGAATTCGGTCTTATTTGGCCTGGATTCAGCCTGAGGCTCTGTGTTTAAAGGGACCCCGTAATTATTCCATAATATTGTGTTTATTTAAAAAATATAGTAATTGAATTATTCTTAATTTTCATCTCTTGTTTTCGTGAAACATCTTCTTTTGAGACATTGTCAATCGCTACTAAAATTTGGGAACTTCGTTTTAAGCCATTTAACCTTAAACTATCAAAAATTTTTGCCTGCAGCGCTGTTAAATTTTTTTTCTTAGTGTGGGGGCCGGGCCAGTGACCGGCTGCGATTCCCTGTAGATTATTTAATCCCAATCAGGCCCTGCTTGTGTGCCGCCAAATTTTGAAATCGTTAAAAGTGTGCCGCAACAAAAAAAAAAGGTTGAGAATCACTGGTCTAGTTCTTTAATGTTCTTTTTTATTGCAATAAATTTAAGCTCGTAACGTATTATTTGAGAAAACCAACTCTACGACACTTTTGTGAAAATCACCATGTCTCCTAGTTGTAGTTGACGATTTTTGAATTCAGATACGGGCTTCCTCCGTCACTGCCTCTTGTAATTTTCCACTTCACCTACAATTAGCATTTCAAAACTGCCACTACCATAACGGTCATTATTCATTCCTTACTTGATCAAGTTTCATCATCAGCTTAATATTTCTTTAGTTTTCGCTATTACTTTCTTTACGCACGCACAGCTTGTATTATTAACATATTTATTAATATAAATAATTAAAGATTATAGTCCAATCAAATTAAGGAAACTTGCTAGTCCTACTATACGTATTATACTTGGTCCTTAGAATCCGTTTCTGATCTTTTTATTTTTAACAAAACATTGCAGCTAAAGTTGTTTATTTAGAAGCTCAAAATCCTCCCTTATGGCACGACTTTTCAGATTATCCTAAATCTTTTTTTTTTGTAAACATTGAATAACTTTTACATTTTCGAAAGCGCTAAAGGTCAATTTGAACTTGCGTCGGCGGCGTTTTGAACAATTTGTATAAGAGCTTATTGCCTACTCGCGATTATTTACTAATCGTCTAATTAAATTTACAAATAATTAGTATTACGTATTTTGGCGATCATTAAAACGAACAATTAATTAGTAACGATCGTTTAATTAACTTTGTATATGTCAATATTATTTTAATACGTTTGCTCGAATTGTTTCAAAATATTCAAATTTATCCTCGCCGATAGAAAATTTATTCTGTATTTACCTATTTTATTATTAATATTAGTGGGTAAGCAAAAATTATTACGAAAAAATAAATTATAAATGCACGAAAATATTATTTTTAATTTCAAATTCGAGGCAATTGAGGTAAAAATTTGTATTATTCGGTAGTTTGCTTTATTAGCACATCGTCAATTATACGTAAAATTGAAATGGCAAATAAACCACCGGATGTGTACCAATCAGATAAAAAGTTCATTTATTTTGTCAGTTGCCTTTAAAGCGACCAAACTAATATTTCTAAACGATGATTTGTAGTGTTGGCTGGGGAGACATTAATTAAAGTTCCGTACGATTGTTACAAGGCTTATATTTGAACCATACATTTAGTTGGCGTTGGAATTTTTTTTTAATAAACGTTAAAAAAAACATCAAATGGGAAATGGAGAATTCGTAATATCGTTTATTACGCTTTCATTAAACTATCCATACACACTTATTTATTGAACTTTCCGCAAAGCAATATAATTCGGTGTCGTTGACACGCGAGACCGTGATCTACGAAGCGTTAGAGAAAACCCAATTTCTAATTAACGGTGCGACGGAATTATTTTGGCAAATTTATATTGCGAGTTGCATCCCTTTTTTCCTTGTTTGCGGCAGCTTATCGATTTCATCGTTTGTTTGTGCTAAAATTTCTTACCTAGATTTTATACTAAGCCGGACTCCTTTCCACGTTCTACGACATTTTAAGTCTCATAAATTTAACTGCAAAGTCTGCATAGAAGCATTGTATATTTGGACCGTTTCTTAGCGCAGATTTATCGGCGTAGTGCGACGCCCAAGCCTCTAGCGTCGAAACTGCTTTCGTCTCCTCTTCATCTCGTTAGTGCTACATCACTTCTTAAACCATTACTCCACTCAGACGCCACTTCCTTCCTTCCTGTTTTCGCTTTTTGCATTCTCTTCTTTACGCACTTTACGACAGGTTAACAAATGCTTGCATAGGTTTAAAATTCTGGAAAAATTGTTACTAATTATGCCACTAAATTAAACAAAACTCGAGTCGAGAAAAATTAATTTTTCAAAAAGAAAAGGTACGAAGCTTATTTATTTGAAAAGGCGTCGATAATTCAAACTGACAAAAACAAACGGAAAGGGATTTAAATTTGTATATTTACATAAAATTGATGCGAGAATTTGAGCTCCAAAATATTTTTAAAAGAAATCTAAGAATAAACAAATTCTTCACTTTAAATTGTTACGACGATCGATGCGATTTGCGCGATTTTAAAATTTCATATATCAAATCGCTCGCAAGACGTGTCGACGAAACTATTCCAAACTATTACGAAAATATTTTGTATACCTAGATCTTGAGGCTTTATTGCTCTTCGGGGAGCGACACCATATTTCTGTGGTGCTTCGTGCAAAAAGTAACTTTTAGAGAATCACAAAAAGTTTCCAAGTGGGTCGTCCGAATTTAGAAGAAAATATTGAGACGTTACGTCTTTGCGGCTTAAACGTAAGGCCCTTTTTTGGGATGATATTTTTATCACGTTAATAATCTTTGGGCGAGTGTTGAAATATTTATATGTGCTTATTCTAAAAATCAAGTTCGTCGGTTCAGTGAACCGTTACAGACGAACGTTCGACATCGGACCCTGAATCCATTTGTGGTGAATGCATTTGATGCTTTCTATCTTTGCATTTCAAAAAATAGTCTCGTCTAGCTACTGAATGATGTATAAAAGCTAAACTCTATTCAAACATGCCGAACATAGTTCTCGTAGAAGCATTAGGTAAGGTGTGTATTTTAAAGCTTTCGTAGAAAACTTGACACTGAAAAATTTGCACTTTGCAATGGACCCGCGTTTGATTTATTGTTCGTTTCACAAAAATTCTATTTATACACTGTTAAGTGAAATCGTCATATTTTTAAACACCAACTGGTTGCTATTTTAGGTGTTCTGTATCTGGATCATTTTGGGAGGGGAAGCTAGCTATCAATAGGCTTGCAGGCTCCAAGCAGCCTCCACGTGCCCATCAGATCCTACTTATAGAGTGAACTCTAGGGTTCTGGCCATGTCGAGCCAAAAGTCCCCCTACGCGGATCTTCTGATCGACGTTGGGGCTGAACAGTGGCAAAGCACCGAATGTGTGAAGATGCTTGTGTACTCGGTAGTGTCCCATGAGAGACCCTGCAATTATTTGTAGATTAGTTCGAGGCAAGTTTAGACATTGTTTTGTCAGTTTTATAGATGAAGTCGGTATAGGTCTTTTGCTGTGCCGACAGCTTACATTGCTTGTTTATCTTTCTGCCTGCTTCAATGTTCTCAGTGAATCCATTAGAGTTTTAAAAGTATCTGTTGAATGAATATTTTGGGGAGATACGGTCTGCATCCATCTCTAGGAGAGGTACCTTCTTGGAGCATTCCAAGACGGTTTTGGTGTGTCTGTAAATTCTATATCGGACGGATTATAGACCATAGTCCCCATCTTCACAAATCTAGTCGAGAAATGCATAGCAGTATCTCAAGAGCTGCTAAGGCTAAGACCATGAGACAAAAGAGGCTGTGCTTTGTCTAGCAGACTTTGCTTAGTGATCTGTCTGGTTTTCGGCCACCAGATAAGAGCTCCATAGCTCATAGCCCATAGATCTAATAATGGTATTGTAGAGCCAAAGTGAGCCCCACGTCTTTCTGCCACTAACCTGCGGCACTGCCAGAAAACTAGATTTACTTTGTGTAATTTGTTTTTGATATGGTTTTCCCTGTTAAGTTTGTGGTGTAGAGTAATGCCCATATACTTAACCTCGATCACTAGACTCAATTCAAAGTAGCCAAAATCGTTTTGCTGAGTTTCCTATTCCTAGTGAAAAGTACCAACCCCGTTTTGCTCGGATTGTTCGATACACCATTTTTCGGTTATTTGAAGGGCTTCTCGTAGTTTATAACATAGAGTGTTCTCAAATTTGCTTGATTTACAGAATCGTAATTACGTCTCAATAGCCTATGGTATAGAAACCATGATCGTTGAGGCGTTTTAAGAGATTGTTTACGACTACGTTACAGAGGAGTACAGAGAGCGCTCTTTTCTGGGGACAGCCTTTTGTAGCCATGTCCCTTTTGGTTGTGTCTCGAACACTTACTTGAACAGCACTATATTTCAGTGTCCGGCCCATGAACCTGACAAGGTGGGTTGGGGGCGTATCATATGTTTGGAGAGCATACCTTATGCTTTCATAAGTAGCTTTGTCAAAAGCTCCTTCTATATCGAGAAATATGTACGTATATCCGTGGTAGACTTTTTCGTTTCTAGAAATTTTTCAATACGTCCTACCATATTGTGGAGGTTGACCTTCTAGGGATGTACGTATGTTGATTTGAGTTTAGTGGTTTGGTGACTAGTAACGTGTCACGAAAGTTTCTGTCGATCATCTTTCTAACGTTTTCAATATGAAAGACCTAAGACTGATTGGTCTGAATGATCAACCAGCGAGTAATTGCTTCTGGCGGGATTTGATATGAATATGACTTTTACTTTTCTCCATTGTGTAGCAGTGTGTGATACATGCTTTAGATATCCTCACTAGGTGACTTTTGAGAGATTCCAGACCTCACTGTTGTAGAACTGGTCGGCTGAAATGATTTGATTGCCTATTTTACCGTAGCAATGTTAACGATTTGATTTGTCATCACCTAGTCAGTTTCGGATGGTGATTTCGGATTATGGCTGTTATAGCAGTTAGCACCTTGAAACGAATATAAATAGTGGCTGTAGATAAAATCGTCATATAGGTAGGTGTAAGAAAATTTGCCAGGAATTTATCTTTTCTCGCCATGTCCTCGTAGCCTGATGTAATAGGTGTTCCGTACTTTTCTCATTTCTTCTTAAATCCTTTGAAAGTATTCCTTAACTAGCTAGAGCTTATCAAACGCCTAATTTGCATCCAGATAGACCCCCAAACAGTATATTTCGTTTTTGTCGTGATATGTAGGTACTTACTACTCCATGTTCTACTTCATGCTTCTATTGGCAGGCGATGATTTTGAAGAATAAATTAATTATATCGACTGTCATCTATAAGATTTCTGCTTTCAATCTAATTATTATACAAATCAATTGTTTCCTTGATAAATTGGCTATTTATCTTTCGCACTCGACACGTTTCTTCGGCATAAGCAAAGCATGTTCTAGCAAATAGTTTCATTATTAGCATTTAATTAATGTACTTTTGAAGTAGGTAGTATGGTAGTTGTAATGATGAATCTTAAATTAAGTAATAATTCAATTTGCAAGTATAAAAAAACTAAAGTTAAAATAGAAATAAATTCGAGACGAAAAGAGTCCCTCGAACAACTTCATTTAATTAAATTGCTGTACAGTATAACTAAGAAGATTAACTTTTTAGTCGTTATACTTAGTTCGAACCATTTGAAAAGACTTTCGTGCTTAATAAAAAATTTAATAATTTTAACGCAAAAGAAAATTAATAATAAAAACAATAAAACGAAACACATTGTGTAAGGTAGAAAATTGAAAAGTTTTAAAACTACCTATCTATAAAAGAAAATTTAATCAAATCGAAGCTGTTCGCTGAAAAATAATGTTTCTTTTTTAAAAATTTATAAATTCTAGAATATTTCGTAAGGTGCCGCCCTCGTTTAAATGTTTTGCGAATTGAAAATTTTGCTTTTTAACGGCATTTAAAAGTGTACGACTTAAGTGTCAAAAAATAATTTTTGAAACGCGCCCCTCATTTAGTGCAGTTAAATGCGTATTTTCTAGAAAAGCGAAAACTGGCGAAAAACGAGAAATTCTTATAAAAAGGATGTTTACCTGTTTACCGCCTACTTAATCCGCTTGGTTTTATTTCAAGCATGTAACTGTCGCACGCTTTTTCCAATTTTTTCTGTTAAGTCTCGTTTCGTTTTTGATTTCCAGCCATCCCTTCTCATGTTCTGTTAATTGTTTCATTATACTCATGTTTCAAAATCGTACAACTACAACCGAGTTCTGAGGAGTGCAAATAACTTTCACCCTTTGGAAATTAATTAGTTTTACAAGTTTCTCAACAACAAGTTTCTTCATTATGGAGGACATTTGAAAATTAATAATTTTTGTCCCTGTGGGTGCAAGTAACTTTATATATCTAGACTGTAATAGGTTTAGTGTAAAATTAATCGAATCGTCATGCGTTACTTACATTATGGAAGTCGCCACCCTTAAAAAATTGCCATTACTGGCGTGTAATTTTCTTTAAATTTTTGTTAAATTTTGCCTTTCGTTAAGTTACGTCAATTATTACGATATTTAGCTTTCTGAAATGCGGTACCTACTTTATTTAAATTTTAACCCCAATTTTGAACACCAGTCACTGTTCGGAGGTAAATTTCCCAAACGTAGATAAATTAATTCGAAATAATTTATCTTGCTCCGCGCAATTGACTGTCAAAGTTTGTTGGCTTATCTTGAAAACACCCTGTATAAGTTTCAAAACTAATTTTAAAAAAATTTTCCGTGACTTACTTTTGTAGCCGGAGGCTGTAAATTTTAAGTGGTTACTCCCACCCGCAATTAAATAAGAAAGTCGGTAATAAAGAAGGGAAGATCTCGACGATTATTTATTTATACTATGGTATCAGATTTCTTGCAAAATACGAACGAAATATACCCCAAAAAACGCGAATACTCTCGATTTCGAGGTTTTGTGGTAACAAAAACTAACGATTATTTAGAAAATAAAATTATTTCGATGGTAAAAAATTACAGTTTATTAATTTTCTCGTTCTAAAGTAATCTCTTTTGCGTAGTAATTACATTTTCGCTTCATAACATTACTGCGGAATTTATAATTGAAATACTAAATGGATTAAGTATAAAATGAACGCTTATCAAGAAAGTTGTTGTGAAGAACAATTATTTATTAATTATATAAATTAACAACACTCGGTTGCGTATCAAAATTTTAAGTAATTCGCAACAAACCGGGTTTTTGCCAATTTCCTTATCGAGACAAAAGTTCACTAAAAGCGCTAATAAGATAGAATCGATCTTTGTATTTATTTGAGCCTAGACAGTAAAGTAGATCCCCTTTCAACTGACATTGATGTCTCTCCTTTTATTATAATGTCATTCCTATTGCCGTTTGTTATCTGTTTCGCAATGCTACATTCCTCGAGTATTGTTTTTTCGTTCAAAATATAAAATTTGACGACGTTATATAACAATTTATGGAAGAAAATTAAAACATGTCGATGTGCGGGTAAAATAGAGTGCGGTTCGCGAAGGAGTTAAAGTTGTATGTTTATTGTAAAGGAAACCCATAAAACGGATGCGAAGTGGTTTGCGAAATTATCACCGAAGTAGAGGTCTGTCGACACACTAGGCGCAACATATATCCAACACTTCAAGTTGGGGATTTCCCCAAAACTACAATAATCGTAAATTTAAAAGGTTACTACCTTCAGTTTGGTAATCTCGCATATAGCAATAAACGTCTTCCTGCTGTCACTTTGTTCTATTACCCAAATTCAAAACGATATAAGTGTGTATATTTTACTTCTGACTAAAACGAAAGTCATTAAATTTCAGTTCGCAAAGTTCTGCTGGCATAAAATAAATGCAAATGTGACGGGGCACGAGTTAACAATTATTTCAGACGCGCCTCGCTTATATAATGCGCAATACAATACGATGATACAGATTTATGGGAGACTTTCAACTTCCCCCTACTGACGTTATCTTATTTACAAATGAAGCAGCAACTTGTGCAAACCCAAACTTTGACATTAGATATATCTGAGCATAAAGATTGTTTAACGTAATCCTTCATAAGACACGAACTACAACGAGGTTAACACGCGCATTCTGACATTCGACAGGAAATTTAGAATCTTTTGACAAGGATTAATTGCACGCGCAGTTTTCGATACCTTAAAATAATTTATAAAATACGTAAAGAAGTGTATCTGATTTTGGCTCTTTTTAATAATGGTAATTTATCTTTGTGGCGTTAATAACTTCGGCGCGTCTTTTTAAAGTTTGATTTTTCGCTAGAGGCGTATTTTTCTTTCGAAAGCAATCGTTAGTTAACATTAAAAGTATTCCAGTTGCCAAAATCTGGTCGTTTTGCAAAACAAGAGAATTATTATGAAGCATCGAGAAAGCCCTGAAAATCGCCACATTCCATTGCCACACAATGTATATAAATTGACGAAATTTCTTGTAATACGAAGAGTGGCTTATTATGCCTAAAACGAGACCGGGAGCACACAAAATGAGGGTCGTTTGCTAAACGTGGTAAAATTAAACAAAACTTTTGGAAAAAATCATTTTTCATTTTTCAAGATAGCGTCGATAATATCTTTATTAGATGAGAACTTCTTCCCACCAACACAAATTTTTAACTTTGGGAACAGGACGAAGTCGCACTGGGCCAGGCCATGAGAATAGGATGAATGAGCTAGTTAACTCGAAACCTAATTCGTGGAATTTTGTCATTGCAACAGTTGATTTGTGGGCCGGGGCTTTGTCTTGATGGAAAGGCACCTTTTCCGACCTAATCATGGTCGATTTTCGTTCAGTATTTGGTTGAAACGGACTCCTGTTCAAGGTCTTTTATTTTTCCAAATAGTCGACGACGATGATTCCTTGTAAATCCCCCAAAAACAGTGGCCATCGTCTTCCCAGCCGAGAAAACAGTTTTTGGTATTTTTTGGCGCATTTTACCTACCTCTATCTATTGCCTTGATTGTTCCTTCGACTCAGATGTGTAATGGTGGATCCATGTTTTGTATACAGTCTACATGTCTACAGTGATCAACCAAAAGTCCTTTGGATTATGATTAAACGTCGCTAAAGACTGTGTTGTGATTTTTTCAACATTATCCGTCGTAATAACTAAAACTGGACGTCCAGAGCACGCTTTATCTTTGGTGCAGGTTCTGCCTCGTTTAAATTACGTGCCTTTGATGTCATGAATCATTCTTTACTTCTTTCTATTCTTCATTGCATCGGACGGAGCTCTGTATCGCCTTCTTTCAAAACAATTTTTCGGGCATATTTCAAAGTATACTTACGGTCTACTTTCGGACCTCCTACCCCGAGTTTCAGAGATGTATTTTAGGTCCCAAGTATTACTTTTATGTTGACCATACGCAGCTCAACCTTTCCTTTCTTCCTAATAACGCATCAATTCGGTCAGTTCACTAAATTCCAACCTTGCGAGCCTGCTCAGCTCCTCTAATGAACATAATCTTGTCTGAAACCCGTCTAAATCGTCTGTTCTGCTTTGCTCTAGTCGTTGTGCGAGACTGGCAGTGCTTCCTCAAATTCGTGTGCATCTCGGGGGGTCTAACCTACCCTTATCGGAGGAGGGTCGGAATCTTGGTGTTGTGTTAGATACGGAGCTCAGATCTGAGATTCAAGCCCCACATCACTTATCTGCTTAAGAATTCATATTCTGTTCTTAAGATGATTTATGCTAATCGTTCCATACTTGATAAGAGGCTTCTGTGTGACTGACTCCTTGGTTCTCTTCAGATTTAATGATTGTGATGTTTTGTATCATTACTGTATTGACTCAGTCGACGTAGGTAGGGTCCAGCGCGTCCAGAACTCGTATCTTCAACTTATCTTCGGTCTGAGGAAGTACGATCACACCCTGGACGTGGTGGGGGACTTAACATCGAGAGTTACACACCGCTTGCTTTTTCCATAAGGTCTTAGCCCTCATAGCTCTTAATTATGTGTACCGTAAGATCACTTTTAGAGCTGATTTTGATGATCAACTTAGGAGTAGAAGACTATTAACCTTTCCGAGGCACCGGGGTCACACTTTCAGGAGATGCTTTTCTTATAACACCACAAGTGTTTTAAATTCACTGCTAGACGGATTGTTGTGTCCCCTAGTCTCAACTTTTAGGGAGTGTCTCATTAGGGATGGGTTTTTCTTGTAGTCGCTTGTGGGGTGATGGGTCGTTCTGGTCGGTCAGCGTTAGTAATTTAATATTTTGTAACTCTAAATGAGTAGTGTTGATTTAATCTGTTTGTACGCCACCTTATTTGAACTGGACCATATACGTAGTTAGTTTTGCTCTTTATTTTCCGGGGTAAGTGTAATCGTATTATTTATTGGCATATCTTATTATCTTAAATCTAAAAAACATATTTACTACCCTTTAGTTTTACACCCAAATAGACAATATTGTTTTATCTTTTTCCAGAGCTTAATATTTTGACAATTTGCCAAAACCACTTTAAATTTTGCTTTTAACTTAACAAATAAAGGAATAATTTTAATAAATCGCTTATTCGTTACGTAATAGGTTATATTAAATTAATTTCTGCCCTAGTAGGTACGTGTATACGGGGTGCTGGTAAATTCGTGAAATTCGGTAAATTCAAAAAAGAAATTCGGCCTTCTAGGTCACTTAGGCCAGATTTCAGCTTCCTCAACTATATTTTTGTTTTTGTCTGCAGTTAAAAGTTATCTAATTTCGTATCACATACATTCCGTTACATAGGTATCTTATAATTTATAATAATTAAGACTTAAATTCTAAAATGTTCATCGCCGAGACTATCTGACTCAATTTAAATTTAAATTTTGTCAAAATTGCAAACCTAAAATTGCCTTCTTCCACGAACAAATTGCACTAATTGTAATAAAATTATTTGCTGAATATTCAATCAAGTACCTTTTACTTTGATGCCTCTCACGAAAAGAAGGTTTGTATAATTTGAAATCCGAAGTAACTCGACTATGATAATAATTAATTAAACTTGGGAACGTGCATCATACAAAAATTCTATGCCTACTGATCAGAAATCGATTTAAAGTTTGTCGAATTTTACCAATTAAAATGCAAATTTCCGATATTTTTTTGACAAAAACTAATATTTCTAATTATAAGATGGCACTTCTTTTTATTTCTACTTTAAAATTTTCGACCTAAAGCGCGCGGGTTCAAAAAAAGATGCAATTTGTTTACATAAAGAGGCGGGCTGCTGGAAAATATTTATATCAAAATTGCTAAGCCATATATAAATTTTTACCTAGACGTTTATAAGAGTTATAAGTCCCGATAAATCGTTTGTGAAAAAAAATATCGTACATCTATACTAAACAAAAACCATGTTTAAAACATGCACGCCTTAGAACTTTATGTGTCTTTAGACTTTTATGTCTTACAGTAACCGACTTTTATCCTGATTTATCTTAGTACCTGTTTTATTTTAATTCACTTTTTTTCTTATCTTTTTCCTTCCCGAGGAAAATTGCGAGTGACTTTTTAAAGTCAAAATAAGGGCGAAATAAATAAATTTTGCATTTTATAAAAGTGATACATACGGTGCTACAAAATATAAGATGATTTAAAACAACTATTATTATACTTAAGCTCCTCCGTAGGAACAAACCGCTTAATCACTGTATTAAGACCAATCATCGATAAAGTCTAACAAATGACCGATACAGACTACACATCTATCTAACTTTAATCCTCGTATCCGCAGTTGCAGCATTTCTATAAGGGGCTGACAAGTTTTATACACGGAAAGAAATCGCAAGTGATTAAGGAAAAATTGCTGTTTAGTGGTTTTTTATTGGCTCAATTAATAAAATTCTTAACTTTTGGGTAGTAGGTACTATGCTGCGATAAAATATCTAAAAAGATAGATTTACGAGATCGTAGTTGCTTTCGCAAGCTACTATTAACTTTGACTGTGACTAACACAAGATAGTTCTTCCATATTCAACACCACCACTAATATGATACTTATAACTTATAACAGAAACTCAACCATTTCTTTAGATTTAATACGTAAGGGCATTGCTCAGTAGGTCGGAATCTTTGAAGTTATCTCTATGTTAATTAAAAGTACTTCGATAATACCGGGTGTCCATAAAGGAAAGTCTCAGTTTGAATGGTATATTATAATTTATAATAGTTTACACAAATTGAAGGTAAACTAACCAAGTTTTTCTTTAAAATGTTCAATATGTGCACCTTTAGTTATACCGCACACATCCAACCTAAAGTCAAATTCTTCTACACTTCGGTTAACAAGTCCGGTTAGTAATTGAAGCAATAGCTTCTTCAGTTCTCAGTCTGGCAACTCTGGCAAATTATTAGATAGCGGCGGAACGTAGACAAACCTTTTATAAAGTCACAAAGAAAAGAATCGCATGGCGTTAAGTCTGGGGAACGTGGAAGCCAGCAAAAAAGAGGTCTCATCGTATGACGACCAATCTAACGGTCAGGGATTCAAAGTTCAGCAACTCGCGTTCAAGGAGCTTCTTATGAGGAGGAACTCTATCCTGTTGTCAAATAAAGTTTACAGATTTGCCCTGTAATAATTGGAGAAAGATAAGCCACCCCTGTTATGGTAGCTTCGGCGAAACAAAATGGTCCGCACACTAGACGTCGAGAAACATCTCAGAAAACGTTTAATTTTGGGGAATCTCTTTGGTGTTCTACAAGTTCATGAGGACGTTCTGACTCTCAGACACAAACATTGTGGGTATGTACCTTCTAACTTCATCACTGAACACGTGAATCTCTCCACGATCAAGAAAGTCATTTTTCAGCTCAAAGACTTCACTTCGAAAGTTAAAACGTACGCCATAGTCATCTGGTTTTAAAGCATTTTCCAACTGTAACCAAAGTGGACGCATGTGAAAACGTGTTTTTAAAACACGTCCACACTGTCGTATTTGGCAACTGAAGTTAAAAACTTGCTTTTCGAACAGATTTCTTACAACTACACAGGTAAGATGCTTTAGCATGGTCAACAGTCTATACAGACACTTTTGGTCATTCCGTGCTCCCGGATCGACATAAGCATTTTTACTTAAAAACAACTTGATAGTTTCTTCACTGTCTATTTCGGCAGCAGCGCGGCCTTACCCTCCTGCTCTTTGGCATTAACGTTAGCTCTGTGATCCAAGAGCAGTTTAACAACTCGTTCATGTCTCTTTTTAATAGCAATATGAAGCGGAGTTATATGGTATGTAGCATTGGGGCAACATAAGCATTTCTGCTTAAGAACAGCTTAACAGTCTCTTCACTGTCTATTTCAGCAGCAGGACGGCCTTACCCTCCTGCTCTTTGGCATTAACGTTAGCTCTATGATCTGTGTTTATGTCTCTTTTTAATAGCAGTATGAAATGGAGTTACATGGTCTGTAGCATTGGGGTCGATATAAGCCTTTCTGCTTGAAAACACCCTGGCAGACTCTTTACTGTCTATTTCAGCAGCATCGCGGCCTTACCCTCATTATCTTAGGCATTTACGTTATCTCTGTGATCCAAGAGCAGTTTAACAACTCTTTCGTGTCTCCTTTTAGCAGCAATATGAAGTGGGGCTACATTGCCAGAAGGTTTAGTTTCAACACAAGCGTTACTGCTTCAATATGAAGGTGACAATGGTTGTAGCAAGAGTTGTTTCTAGCGTTCATGTGCGCTTCTCAAATTATAAACAAGTCGATAAGTTCAATTTTATCAGTAAGTGCCTGGAAAAGTGGAGTTTCGCCGTTTCTATTTTTAGGGCAAACAACGAAAATCGGGAAGTGGTCCACAAATCCTTATTTGACTGAGCTAATACTTTATTCGAAGTGTAACCTTTAATAAATAAACCCTATATATTTTGTTTCCAAATGGGTTAATTAGAGACTAAACTGTATTTCTATTTAGAATAACATTTAATTTAAGCCCTGTTTACAGTTTCTCCAACAAGACAATCTATAAATTTCATTTAGTTTAATAAAAAAGTTTTTCGAGATTTATTATTTGTCAGGAAACTCTGTAGGCAACATTTACAATAATAAATCTGGACTCGCATTTAAGAGAACTAGGGTGGATTGTTTTCAAATCGAGAAATTGTATAATGAAGGTTGTTTATTTAACTACTCTCTTATTAAATTAAAAATATGCAATTGTATTTGTGCCTTTATCATCGATTAACCAAATACAAAACGAAACTTTGAGTATAATGTAAGCTCTTTCACGAAAAATATACAAATAACGTAATTTAAAAAGGCAATTTAGCTTTCTCAAGCTCATGAAAGTAAATTCTAATGAAACCTTTGTTGTTTCATATTATATAGTACATACTATTATGTAAAGTAAAGCTCAACAATGCTAACAATAATTTATTCTTTGTTGCAGGTTTTATCGTAGAAACACAAGGGAAGAAAAATGAAGTTCATAATCCGAAAATGAGCTGTCCGGACAAGAACAAACAATAAATAACGGAAATAAATAATAAAAAAAAAACTAAACACGAAGTGTACCTTAACATTTAATACAACCATCACTAAGTAATCTAACGTTCATAAAACATTTGATATCAAGTCGAGACTTAGAAGAAGCTGATTTAGTGTACTGCAGGGAGTCTTGTGTTTGGATAAGTTTTAGTTTTACAACCACCGAACTGTAGTTAACTCCCATCTCATTTCTACTGATTCTCTCTACAACAGCAGATGTTTGCAAAACTTTGGGTGTTTCTATGTGAATACTGAACAAAATCGTCCAATTTTATAGATCTTAAAAGTTTCACAACTGGGCCTACACACACACACACACACACACACTGCTTGTTTATAATACCTTGCGCGTGTTTTACTTCTGAGCAACTTACAACGTGAAAAATCGAAGATGTAAATGGCACATAAATATCTATCATGCTTAAGATTTCTTTTAAAACTTAAACTAACCTTTAGTTAACGAAAAAGTTGAATTTAAACTTAAAACACTAATGTCGATTATAACTAATTTTAAAGCCAATTCTGTTGTCGACAAACTAGCCAAGTAATGCCCAAACATTGGAAGTACTTCAGATCATGCTTTCTAGATGGCCCATCGCATTTTTGCTGTTTATTTCGATAACGAGCATTCGAGCAGGTCCTCGTTACAGTTCAAGAATCGTCGAAATTGAAACTGGCGCAATTCGCGGAATAATCTTAGAATTAAATTCTCGTCATTTAGAGCCGGTAGAAGTGTTTCGTGGTGTGCCGTACGCCGCGCCTCCAGTTGGACCTTTACGTTTTAGTCCGCCGTCTCCGCCTTTACCGTGGCCCGGTACGCGATTAGCGGATAGTTTCGGTTCGGTGTGTCCACAAAGGTATCCGGATTTAACCAACAAGACCGCAGCTTTACAATTCATGCCTAAAGGAAGATATCAATATTTGAAGAAGTTGGTGCCTTTATTGGTGAATCAATCGGAGGATTGTTTGTTCTTGAATATTTACGTGCCGGGAAGCGGTAAGTTTCTTTTATTAATTTATTGTGGATATTGTGTTGGAATATATACCAAGTTCGCACTTGGCACGGCATTGCTTATTCGAGTCGGGGTCGCTTTCAATATATGGCACTTAATAAAGGGGAATTTGTGGCGGGTGGCGTGCTGTTACGACGACGGAATTCGAGCGTTGCAATTTCACTCTAGACTATTGCCACCTCCGGCAGCAGATTCTCGATTCAAAGTTTAGAAAATATATTCTAAAATTCTGCGATTTCACCAAAAAGAACTTAATCGTCATTTTTATATTTTAAAAGTCAAGTTGGCTTAAGCTCCTACATACATGTTTACTTTTTGTATTATAAGTTGTAAACTTTGTAGAGGATTATTCTGTAAAACTCTAAACGCGAGTGCTGGTTAGCGTTATTAAGTACCCATTTTATAAATATCAACATGGGGAAGATTAAGCTTTTAACAATTTTTATTTAAATCTTCCAAAAGCTAACGCTTAATATTTATGTTATGTTAATTTAAAATAACAGTCGAGGGGTGCGGAAACACAGCTTCCGAAATTAAGTCGTCAAATAGTTATAACGCGCTGTTACCGGATTGATTACTACAACAGGAAACTATATATAAATCCAAAATTGATGAGCTCGTTTTATATTGCCCATCATTGTGGTCGATTGTGCAAAGAGAATGGGTTTCGCAACCTGCAGCTACATTTGCCAAATGAATAAATGTGATTTTCGTCCGTCGAATGAAAGAGATCGAGTATCATGTGAATTTATTTTATTACGTGTCGAGTTTTCATTAAAAACTGAATTAAAAAATATTGAGTGTATACGCAAAGCCAATTACTTCGCGCATCAAATTTATGACGACACTAGAGATTGTTGAATTTATAGATAGAGAT
This sequence comes from Malthinus flaveolus, assembly GCA_950108345.1. Taxonomy (NCBI): domain Eukaryota; kingdom Metazoa; phylum Arthropoda; class Insecta; order Coleoptera; family Cantharidae; genus Malthinus; species Malthinus flaveolus. Next base: position 16,068,010 of record OX467285.1, on the reverse strand, counting down.
TGTATTGTTACTATTGATTAGCACTTTATTCTTTATGATTTGTTAGATTCGGATCAGATACAATATCTACTTTTAACAAATCAAAAATTTGACAGCCATGAATCAGCTGTAGTACGCTACTGTGATTTTAGATTTCGATATTCCATTGTTTAGGACTATACAGTAAGGGGAATTAATTTAGAGACATGCAAAAGTTCAATACAATTACATAATAAGAGACGTAAGTCATACGTGCTTTATAAATTTGTGTTTCTAAGTAGCGGGTTGGACTTCCACAAATTTGTGTGCTATGGTACAGCTTCAGTTTTAATTTGATGACAACAACCAGCAAATTATTAAAATGGAATTAATATTTTAATTCCTAAGTAGATATTTGAAATTTGAACTCGGTGCGGTTAGGGCCGTGTAATTTTATCGTCGCTTTAAGTGCTCTTTTGGATTTTTGACTAGGACGTACTAGTTACGTAAACTCCTGCGACGACTTCGTGGCGAGAATTTTTTGTAATAACATATTGTTCAACTACGGAAAAGCCGACTTCTATTTTTTTCCCAACCGTACTAGGCTACCCATCATCATTAAAAAGTAGTTACTGTAAGAGAGCAAAATGTTATATGAGATTTCTTGCAATTTAACTGTAGACTTTGGGGGCTCTATAAATGTTCAATTAATCACAGTTTACTGCCACATTCGGTTACGAAATAATTCGTACGTGGTACTTATTATGAAGATACCTTAAAACGTCACTACATGTAACATGTTACATTCGCAGTTTATTCATGCGTACGGCAGGTTCATCCGGGATCATGTGTTTTTCGCAAAAATAATTTGAATATTTTTGTTTTTTGATTTTGAAATACTTTTAACTAGTTTATTTACGTTCTTGAACCTTTAAAATTTTAATGATGCACTTTGGGTAATTCATTAAAGTTGATGTTTAATTACGTCTCGTTGCTTTCACTATTTTTCATTACGATATACGGGAGCTCCAGAAAAGTAGTGCCAAATACTTTGAGAATAATTTTGAGAGGCATTCAGAATCCCTAGCCGAAATAACCTCTTCTACGATTTTAATGTCGGCCTTGCCGCACTCCCTTCCATTGTAAAATTTATTTGTCAAAGCACCTTTTCTTACTGTTTTCACAAAATTTATTTCTCAAATGGAAAACCTAAAAGCATCACAACTAAAGTAGTACGTTGGGTATACGCAGCTAAAAAAGGCTAAACACTACTTTTTTTGATTGGGATGTGTCACTTACTATGGCCATAGTAAGTTAATGCCAAGAGGTAAGAGAGAGTAAGGTAGAGTTCTGCACAATTTTCAAAAACCTGAAAATTTTACTTTTCTCACGAATTTCATTGATCCAGTTGTGCTCAATAACTTTTTTTACCCCACAACAGAGTGTTTATGTCTATGGGGTTCCGTATATGGCAAGAAATACCTTTTTCATAATCAACAATGAAATGTGGTAGTTCTGATTTTTTGGTATGTTGTGTATGATGATAAATCAAACTTTTAGATCATGGTGGACCTCCGGATCTTTGTCAAATTTCTAAAACTAAAGCAGAACTGAATCGTATATATCTAGATCCGGATTATTTTCCTTGCATGAAATAGGGCAGTTATTATTATTTTATATGATCTTTATGTTGAAGGCCTAATGGCAAATCCAAGTTTTGGTCTTCGGTGGACCTCTGAACCTTTGTGAAAAATTCGAAAGTAAAGCAAAACTAAATCGTATGTATTTTGGACATTTAACAAATATTTGGAGTTCCATCGAGATCGAAAACTTGGATTTATCATCAGACCTTCATCTTAAAGTCTTTCTAAAGTCGAAACCGGACCATTAGGAGCTGAGATACATAAAATTTATTCGGCTAATGGGAGGCAGGTTAGTGGCCATTATTTTGGTGCTCTACACGGGTTTTGAAATGGCTCCCTGCCAGGAAGATTACCTCTTGGCATTAACTATGACCACAGAAAGTGTCACATACCAATCAAAAAGTTCAGCGTTCTGTGGTGTACCCAATTTTAGAGACTTGACTGTTTTGATTTTCTCCAATTAATTAAGTTGTTAAAGCATTTGAGTCAATCTTTTAACCTAAAACTATTATTGCCAATAATAGCTTTTCATTTGCTCCTAAACTTGTAGGGGGGAACATTCCCTCACTCTTTGTTTTAATAGTTCCTCATTTATTTCAAGTGTTTACTTACGATCCCATTGGGACAGAAGTACTTCAAATGATACCAGGAAGACGTAAGACCAAAAGTACTTATCATTTTATGTACCGTTCAGCCATAAACAAACTTAGTGAAGTCATTCAAAGCATCTCAATGTTTGTCTATTATTGAGAAATAAATTTAAGTCATATTTAGACTAAGGCTTAGGAAATGCTTGTAGGATTTTACCGAAATAGCATTTCTGTATCTCTATAATTTCTGTATGTGGTATCCATGTTACATTTTGATACGCGGCATACGTGTACTACTTACGAATGTGTACTGAAATGAATTCAACAAAACTTTAGGTATTGTTTTTGGGGGTTAATTAGTCAACCTTAGGTCAACAAGCTCTTACTTTGCGCTTAACTAAGGGCTTGTAAGCGGAATCTGAGCTAAGATTCCCATGTACATACATGTATACATATTCCCATGATCAGGTACCCCCCAACGGATGTTTTGGTTATAAATGTATACCTATAGCTGTGATGGTACTGAGGGAATAGGTACCATCACCCATCATCATCAGTTTTAGGCTATTGTGAGCCCATTTGGAGGCCTTCACAGAAGCGTTTGGTTCTGCAAAATATATGGATAGTTCGTTCGGTAATCAGTACTTCACAACCCACTCTGCATCAACAACCCGCTGATGACGCTATTATTAACTCACTGGTTGTCAATTCTATGTTTTTTGTATAGTACTTATGTTTTCATCATTAAAGTGGCAGCAAAATAAATTTATCTTCAATTATTCAAAACGTATTAAGTTGTGTTGAGAATGTGATTAATGCACAAATCTATTTATTGGCTAAAACTCGACACTTCATGAGAGTATTTCTCAATAAAGGAAATTTCGTATTGTCGTTTTCACACGAATTGAAATCCTCTTCATTTACCGTTAGTATATATGTGACAATGAAAGTGCAATATTGCAGCTTACATTATAGTTGAACTAGACAAATGTTTCACATTACACCCAAGCAACAACCACTGCATACACTTTGTATGCCAGCAATACCAAAATTAAAAAGGAGAATAATTAATCTTAGCACATTCATGCAACATGCATGCACTACGAAGTTTTGAGTGTAATTTATATTTTTGAATAAATGCGTTTTTAATTAAAATTTTGAACTACTAAACTTAATCATTTCGACTCGAATGAACTAACTGTATTTGTGCTATTATTTGTAGAAGTATTAAATTGGCAACTGCTTCAAATAATCACAACTGTTTACTCTTTCCTATTTTGCTTTAGGCAACTTTTTAATTAAAATGTCTTCGGAGTAACTTATACCCACCCTAAATTGTACCTATAAACTTGAATTTTGCCAACACAAAACTTCAAAACCTGATTTTTAAAAGCTTTTAAGATACAGGGCGTTTGAATAACTCAAAAATTGCAAATTAGTGACATTCTCGTGTAAGTACTTTATGTGAGAACGTTCAATTATGGAATTAAAAACATTTTTTTGACCTTTCACATCGGGTACTACTCGAGGTGGTTAGTTGTTATATGAGAGAGGGGGACTGAACTTTGCAATAATAGCCTGAAAGTTTGAAAGAATGATCGACGACTAACTGAAAAACTGAAATGCGCCTTCGGGCTCCCTTATTTTTTTAAATATCTGACTTGAGATAAATGGCGTTTGAGCCCGAGGGCGCTATCACAGCAATAGCAGACCAATAGCGATAATTTCCTCTATATGACATTTCAATTTAAGTAGTAGGCTATAATCGAGAGCCAGTCAAAAAAACTTTATGCGATTTTGATGACAAAGTTAAGAGGTGGGTGGGGGTAGTTCTCATATTACATTTATCTTGTGTTTCCGACACAGGCAACTAAATTATTTTAGAAAAAAATGCTCTCCTCATGTAAGAAAGATAATCGTTCCAATGCACTAAGAAAATAGGTACTTACCAAAAACTTGCTAATTCTTCAATTGTAATTATTAAAAGCTGCTGCTTTGGATAGGGGCAGATAGTGGCCCGAAAATTATTATTTCGTTCGCTTCGAGCCAAATTAGTGCGAATTTTTACGAACCTTCTTTTACTTAAATTAATATCTAACAATTTCTATGCCTGTCGGTAAATATCATGTCTCTCCGTGCACTGAATAATAAAGATATATTTGAACTTCTATTCAACTTTTTGATCGCCCGAAGCTTTGAGATTTGAATAGTCCCACCTGGATGATTGGCTTTGATGGGCTTTGATCCCGAAACTAAAAGAAAAAGAACGATGACGTTTTAATATCGCTACGCTCAAAGCATCCATTTTATTGTAATTATTTCCATTACAGTGTTGGAGTGGGGACCAGAAATGCTAAAAATGTGGTGCTTCTTGTTGAGGCCCTATTTATATATCAATATCAATAAATTTTTTAAAAATTCAATATCTAAGATTACTTTTTTTATGAACTCCTTGTTGACATCCAAGAAGTAACGCAAGCTTAGCGACAATAATAGTCTTGAGAGTATTTTCTGGTGCATTTTCGTAGTGGCAGCGTGATTTTCGTATTTATTCTCACTATTTTAAAAACAATGTATTTTGGACGTTTGGCACAACTTCTTGAGTTTTTTGATTGCATATTTCTGTTAATTTTAGTTTGTTCTATTTTTTTAATTTAACGGACTGTAGCGCGTTTTATAGATGGTTTCACTCATTTTACACTGGACAGGGTCTTACAATAAGAACAATATTGTGTTTTTAAAATTTAAACAAAAATGGTTTAAGATACAAACAAATTTTTATTTTATTTTGAAGCACACCCGATTAAATTATTTTCTGCATTGCACACCCTGTAAATGGCCACCTCAGGTTTGTTTACCAGAGTGAAATAGATGAACTTAATTTTTAAAGACTTTTTTCAATAAATCAGGCCTAATTTCATGAATGCAGGGTTCGGTACTCAATTTTTGATCTGCAATGGCGTCTGTTGAATCTCCTGTGGATTATTTTCACGCCAAAAACAACAATTTTGCTTTTCACCAAGCCATTTAGCCAAAAATGAGACTTGCCCGAAAAGATTATCTTTTTACCAAAATTTGGGTCAATTTTGAGTTGCTGTAGAGTCCAATGGTTACGATGGTCTAGTTGTAGGGTCCACACACTTTTATAAGAGTACAACCTACGTTTTTTCTTAAAATACATCAAGTATCGTTGCTGAAAGGCCTAATTCTTGAGAACGACGAGAAATCAAAAAATTAGGATCTTCTGGAGCACCATCACTTATAGCACCAACCCTTTACTTCTTGCATTTGGATGTTTTGTTAGTAGTTTAGTATCGTATTGATGGGTATTATTTTTAAAGGGAGCATTACCAGTAATTTTAGTTAGTTTGATAATAATTGGCTTAGGGCTTAGAAGGTTGTTTGAACCTTTCTTGGCCAGCTCGTCATCTGCTTTATCATTGCCTTCATTTCCTTAATGTCCTTTGGCCCAACAGAGTTCTTGTTCTTAAACTACAGCGCTCAGAAGCAAACTGTTCCCCCGGAAAATATGCCAACTAAATTTAATTTAACTTTTATCCAATCACGTCAAGAAAGTATGTACAGTCAGTGGTAGAAGGGGAGAAAGTTATTACACATTTCGAAACTAAAGCGACACCGGTCACGCCTTCCCAGGGGCACAGTTTGCTTCTGTCTACAGTATAAAAACATGATTTTGAATATCGGTGTTTTCTTGTTTAGGATTTTGTTCAGTTTAAAAAACTGGACGACCTCAGATGAGTGCACGCCTGCCCCAGATCCATTTTTATTTTTAAATATATCTGTAAAGACTGCTTCTATGTTGTCAGTTGAATCCATTAGAGTTTGAAAGTCTCTGCTGACTGTTGTATATTTTGGGGATATACGGTCTGCATCAATCTCTAGAGAGGTAGCTTCTTGGATCACTTCTTCTTCCTCTTGACAATTTTAGTATGTCCTTAAATTCTATAGCCCATCCCCACTTTCGTAGGACTGCTTTTGTTGACACCTCCTCCACATATAGATCTAGTAGAGGAAGACATAACAGCTCATCTGGTGCTGCTGTGGGGGTGGTTTTCAAGGCTCCTATGACCATGAGACAATAAAGTATTTGTGTTTTGTCTAGTAGACACTTCATAGTAGTCTGTCTGATTTTAAGTCACCAGATAAGAGCTCCATAACAGACCATAGGTCTAATAATGGGCAGTGTAGATTTAAAGTGAAGTTTTTGGAGAAATACCTCACGTCTTTTCCATTGCCCTGCGGCACTGCCAGACGTGCTTTGTTAAATTTGCTTTTCATGTGGTTTCCCTAATTCAGCTTGAGGTATAGAGTAATGCCCAGATACTTAACCCCGCTCACTAAATTTAGGTAAATTCCATACAAAGTAGGTAAAATCATATTGCGTAGTTTCATTTTTCTGGCGAAATGAACCAGCCAGCTCCGTTTTGTTCGGATATACCGTCAAGGAGTGTTCGATACACTATTTTTTCTGTTATTCTGTTATTGGAAGACCCTTTACATTCTGGTTGTAGCCCAATTATTAGGGTTTTGAGGTATTTAATCGTAATACCACTAAATTGAATACGAAACTTTCTTAAAATTGTGTACATGTGTACATTGTGTATTAAATTTTACTTGTCATTTTATTCAAAAGAATTCCAATTCATCGTAACAGACTGAATAAAATTAAAATAGAAGTACTATTACTACTACAAACGAATTCATTTTAATTACAATGTAGAAAATGTAATTATGTAACGAAAATTACCCATGTAGTAAAGGTAGAGAATTATTCGGTTTTGTGAGAAAACAATAAATTGGAACAAAACTTTCATAGATAAATGTAAAATCATTTCTCCCTTGTGTAACTCGTGTAGAAAACACACCCAAATAAATTATCCGCCATCTTTAAACTGGAAACAATCAGAGAGGAGTTAGAAAAATCTTGTTTTCTTTTTCGTCACGTCTACTTGTTTTTACTTACTTACTTTACGGCTAAAGCTGTAAATTAAATTTTGTAAGCAAAAACGTTCTAAAAAGAAAAGCATTTTTAAGTGAGTGGAAGTCATGTTTCATTTTTTGTAAAAGAGTTTTTACTTTTTTTGTATTTGTCTAAGGATTTATTGCCATTTATAACGGTTCATTCTTTTTTTTCGTTCATATAAAACACGCACCCACATAAAAAGAAAAATGAATTATTTATAGAAGCCTAACAGATCCTATAATTTATCTTATACATAAGATATCCTTAAGATTACCAGAAAATAAAACTAAAACAAGCTTGTCAATCTTAAATTGCTTAGTTGTCACTGAAACTTGAAGAAGTAAAGCTACTCCACATCTACTAATATACGACAAAAGAAATTCTATATTCGAGAAGGAAAATAAGGTTTTCATATTTACTCACTTAATATAAACCTTTGCGTCCCTCTTCCTTAAAGTTCAATAAATAAATTATGTACTTGCCACCTCCATTTTATTTCACAAATTTTAAAAGAAGATTAGATTTTCTGCGAGTTAAAAAATAATTGGTATTCAATACTGGCAAGTCGTTTACAACAAACGCTGTAGCTGTAGGCACTTGAGTTTTGTAGGTTTACCATTAAGCTTTGAACAAAAAGTATGAATAACTAAATAAAGTGGAGTTGGACATTTTTGAAAAGTAATATAAAATATTTACCGATTTTTTTTTTTTTGTAATCGAAAATTCATTTAAACAACTAATCCTTAAGAGGGGGATTTAAAAAAAATTGAATTTAGACTATTTCCTCGGCACGATTCACGGGCTTCATAGAAGCTTCAGAATAAAATTTTGCTATGTATGGGACGCTAATAGATTGGAGAAGGAGTTCTGAACTTTTGTAAAAAAAAATCGAGTTCATAAGCGTTTCCCCGAAAGTGTAAATTCAAAATTTTCTTTACGGATTTTGTTCAAAAGTGTACTTCGCCGAGGCAGTCTCAAGTCTCAACAATAATGAAATGCCAACATATAAGTTTCGGCGTGGAAAAGTGCAAATCCTGCCCTGAAAATTCTGATGGTCAATGTCTCAATACAAAATTTTTTTGATAATAGAGAAACCTTTGAAAATGTACAAAGTTTATACACTAGCGCCTCTGCCGACTTTGAATCGCCCTCTTAACAAATAAGGAAATTGTAAGTATTGTAAAGGAGTTGGCTTATTATTGTGAGTTTTATACCCTTTTAAGGGAGTTTTTAAATTTAGAATTACGTTCAGAGCCCAAAACGTTACTATTAGCCCAAAGCCAAGTAGAGAACTTTTTTCTGCGACGTTTGTACTTATTATACGTTTTACCTGATTTTGTTATTGGGTTGTTTTGAAAGTGACTTTATTCAACAAAAATTTCAATCCTTGTTTTCCAAGCCTCCAGACCTCGTTGTAATTGGAAAATACAGTCTTAATGAGTAGCATAACAACCCACCTACTTCTATAATGTGTTGTTCTATTTTTATTTAAAATTCGATCCTCAGGCGGTAGTTCAAGATCGATAGCGTATCTATCCTAACTAATAGATTTTTAGTATTTTATTCTACGGCCTGGGGGACTAAAGTTCCAATTTGACATCTCTCTAATTGAGTAATTGAGTTAAATGGCATTTGCAATTTTTTGCTATATCTAACAGTTGCCTAAATGTATTTTCCATCTTCAGGCTTCAAGTAAAGTTAAATATGTATAACTTCCAATTTATTTAAAACCCCTTATTTGGGTCACTCTGTATCTTTGTAGTTTAAAGCTTATTTTGTCGATGAAATTCTGTTAAAGTGACTGAAACTAAATTTTAACAAAAACGCTTTAGTAGGACTGCGTTACATCCACACACAGACAGACTTTTTCTAAGAGTTTTCTTTTTTATTGTTTTGTATTTAGGGGAGCCCGAAACTCAAAGAAAATAAAAATTTTTTTGATTGTTATTAGTACTGTTTCATAGTAGGTAGACGAAGTCGACGAAAATGTAAAATTTGAATTTTATTTTGTAATTCTAAAATATTTATCTTGATAAGTAGGTACCTACCTACTCTGAGTGTTTTGTTTCGATAATAATTTTTGCAGGTGCGTCGACCAAATGGCATAAATATTATATAAAATACTATCTAATAATAATCATCGAATTACTATTGATTCAAATTTTTAATATTACGCCAAAGTGTATTATTGAACTCGGTTAGGTTATGTGCTGTGCTCGCGTATGGAATTATTTTTTGCCATTTTGGGCATTCTGCAAGAAGTTTTAAGTTGAAAATCCGCTACTTCGTAAAGTTAAAATTTTTTTCTAACTTCAAAAGCTTAAGGGCAATGTTCACGTTCTTCAAAGTTTCTCCTGCGGGGCAGCGGGTTGGGACGAGGTAAAAACTTTGCCAAAGGTGGGCTGACCAAAGGCTCGACAGGACGACGTCAACGTGCACTTACGTTTATAGTAAAGCGCTAGTGTACGGACAAGGCGAAGATATTTGGATAAGTCGGCTAAAATGCATATTTTAAAAAAAGTGATTTATTAGCCTTCCAAGGGTCCAATTGGTGTAATGCCAGCATTTGAGAGTGTTTAACACCTTTGTCACACGTCACTCAAGTACACGTGGACTAAAAAGCAAAAATGAGAAAGACCACTCCGTTCTGACGCTGAAGATTTTTCAAGAAAACCTTTTATTTATATATTTTTACATTTCGATAATTGCTATCTTCTTCGGAAAATTATAAATTATAATTTGTCAATTTACAAATGTCAAATTTATAATTTTCCGAAGAAAGTAGCGATTATCGAAACGGAAAAATAAATAATTTAAAACTTTTATTGGCTTTAGTTGTTTCCTTAAAATTAGTTTAATAATTCGTAACACGCGAGTAAAAAAATTTCTTGGTATTTTGTAGAGCACAAGGAATGCTAAAGAAAACAACATATTTATAGAGGGGGGAAAACCAGAAGGTAAAAAATCCCCCTCGCGAAGAGATTTTATATTTACAAAATATACAAAGAAAAATACTAAATAAAAAAAGCTGTTGGTAACTTGCTTATTTCCTTATTTGTTCAGTCTAGGGTACAACACTTCGGGTAATAGGCTGTTCAAATAAAAGTTCTTCAGAGGTTCTCGCATGTTTTTATCCCAAAAATTATCATCTCTTGCAATCTGCAACACAGTAGAATGTTATCAACTAATACTTAAAAATTTATAAAACGGCTTTACCTTTTCAAATATTAACCCTGAGGATGTCCAAATGATAAAATAGCAGAAACTGCGTTTAGTAATATTCAGTTGCCCTTGCACTTGGTAGAAGTATTTGTGGGTGTTTTTTAATTGAAGATGATTGTTTTCATCTAATTTTGCAAATTTTATTAGATTTTTTTCTTTTTGCTTAATTGCTTCCATTGGGTGGAAATCTTTGCAGCTCGAGGGGCACTTAATTTCAATGATGGTGTCGTCATCGATGATGCCATCTGGACTTGCTCCCAGAAAAGGGCACTCCTCGTCTATGAAAAACCCACATCGCAAAACTTTTTTCCCCACAGTTCTCTCAAACTCTTCTATTGCCATAGCCTCATGTTGCTGTCCATATCTAGTATGTTCATTTGTTCATTTCCCTTAAACGAATTATAAAGGATGCTCCTGACTTTCTTATCACGAGGCGCATTCTTCTTCATTCGACAAATTTCCCCAAACCAAGAAGCCGTTAGTCTTTTGGACCTCTCTTCATGCCAAAGACCACTAGTCGCTTGTCCTCTAGTTGCCTCCTCGATACTTTTTATTTCCTCTTTCCCTTTTTGCAAACTTTGTAAAAACTCGTCTTTTTAATCTTGTGGTATGGTCTCAATAAGTGTTTCTAGCCCATAATGATGATCTGCTGGAGCTGATTTTTTTTGTCGTACCGGTGCTTTTGTTTTAAATCCAGCACATGTTGGTTCTTGTATGGTCCCATTCTTGGTTGTTGTGGGTTGTTGCAACTGAAGTTTAGGTACTTTCACAGGGCTGAAATTTTCATACTTAATTAATTATAGTAAATCTCACATTCTCAATCTCACATCGCTAAAGGACGTCTAATACTAATTGATCAATTTACATAATTAATAATTTATTATGATTACCTTCATCTAGCCAACGACGCATTCCGGGCACGCTTTTTGAACTTACTCTCGCCGTAGACAAACTAATTTTACTTTTTTTTCCCATTTTAATATGGAAAAAACAATAGTAGTAGTCAATAAAGAATTATTATTACTCTACGCACAATACACTGCACTGGCAATAAAACACTAAAATTATACGCACAAACTCCAAACTCAAATGTAAATTCAAATTCCTTCGACTCAAACTCCGCCTTCTCTCTATTAGTTACTATGATTTTCCTAGGTGGCAGCCTATTGTGGCTCAAAATTTAACAAACGGATTTTTAAGTTTTTTGTTGTTAATTTTTTAAAATAAAGAAAAATACTTAAAGTAAAGTCAATTTAAAATTTGGTTTTCGATGTCCGGACGGATGTTTTAATTAGTTTTTTTTAATTTTTTAAGTTTTACTACCTTTGTTTAAACAACAATTTAAAAAAAACATGCGTCCGGAACACGAGCATAAAAAAATATAAATATTTCATCTAAAAAATTTTTATGTAAAATTAAAAACAAACGATTGAAACCAGAAAAACGCAACGAGCGGATGAAGGATAGCCTTAAGTACTCTTTTTTTACTACCAGTTGTATGCAATATCACTGCAGAAAAAAGATATCAATATAATCCAACAGTTAAGTTAGGGCAGAACGACTAAAAGGTTTTTCCAAAAGTAGGTAAAAATTAATAGCACAAATACATACAGCGTACATCAAGCATAAGAATAAAACAAAATTAGTCGTAGGTACAGCGTAAAAAATTTAGGAAAATGCATCAATATGCACATTTTATAAATATAAAATGCAAAATCAAATTAGTGTCATTCAATTGAATTTCATACGAAATGGATATACCTATCCGGAAGTACTTCACTGTCATATTTTATGTTTAACATAGAATATGCATTTGCATGAAATCCTAGCTTGCTTAAACTGTCAATAAATAACAAGTACCTACCTACTATTACAAAAGCTTGAAAAAATTGAAATTATAGGCATTTAGCTGTTCATCTGAAAGTTCAGATATTTATAATCTTCAGGTAATTTTTAATTTTCCGTAAAATTGTTTTACAGAACAATAATTTTAGCTACCTTAATTTTAAATTGTAAAAAAGCGCGATAATAACACAATTGCACTGGCATTGCACTGATTATCGGAGTCTGTTCTAAAAATATTGCACCGGGTCGAATTTAATGCTATCGCATTTACAACTAAAACGTAACAACACCAAACCAGTGCGCTCTGAAAAAGCAAATGGAAGGAAGAAAATCGCTCTCAGATTCCACTGAGTGCAGTTTGGTGCAGCTAGCGGAACTTGCATTTTAATTTTACCCACCCTTGGCTTATACAGGGCGATTGACATCAGGTGATAATGCATTTTTTTTTTATTTAATGTGTATTTTACGTTCACATCAACTACTGTGGTTATTAGCAGACGGGACCTAAAGCTTTAGTCCCATCGTATACAGGTGCTTTTTAAGCTGACAATGTCCCGTTATCAGTGCCGTTGCCAGTCGTAGCTCACCTCTACTCATTCAGAGGGTTTCTCCAGTAGGACTTTAGAGTGGCCCTGTCCGGGAGTCTCCCTCCAGTGATTAATGTGCCATTTCAATAGAAGTGACTGTATTTCTCTCTTTGCCATTTCATAAGGAATGTCGAAGGCTGGTTCTGGTCCGATGGGTCTTATTTTGCTGCCCTCTTTAGCCAGACCGTCCGCTTTCTCGCTCCTTAGTATGTCGGCGTGAGCTGGAACCCATACCAGGCTGACGAAATTTTTCCCTCTAGCTTGTTACGTTGGTCTATTTAAAAGCACAATTGATATTAAAACAAGAGAGTAACGTTACTTGAGTTTATTTTTTGAAGAGAACATATGTATTTTTTCTCAACATGCCTCAAGAGTATCAAATTCTAAAATCAATACTTACAATATTTTTTGATAAACTGAAAAGCCAAATCAAATGACTGGTAGTCCAGGTCAATTAGTAATCCGCGATCGGAATTATTCCGGTAGTCCCAATTTTTTTAATTTGTTTTATAGAATGGTCTCCTAATGTTAAATCCAAAATCTCGACCTCCGAGACCCTGTGCTCGAGTCGCCATCTTGTAAAGACTAATCAAAATCACGGGTAGATCTAGTTTTTTGAGAATAACTTGATTCCTATCCATCGTACGTTAATAAAGGCAATAATAAGAGTTACAGAAAACCTTATTGGCTACCAGATTGGTTATATTCATTTCTTCCATAAGTTAACCCTTTTTGAGATATAGGACGGGGAAAGGGTAACTATGAATTTACGTACTGGATAACTGAGCAATAAGACGCGTAAGTTTTATAAACGGAATCAACCGCGAAAGTTATTCTGTCTTGGATAATCCTGCACTGCATAAGGTAGAATAAAAATGTACGTAAGGATTTCTAAAAACAAAAATGGTGCTAGGTTTCGTCTTCACCTTTTATGAAGATGTTAAAAACAATTTTGTTCGAAATTGTAACATTTATTGACCTTAAGAAGCTTCTTACTCATAACTTGGAGGCGCGATAAAGATTTCTCATATCACAGCACATAGAATAAGGGCGTAGTTAAAGATTTTTTAAAACCAAAGTGGTGCCAAGTTTCACTTCTGGCTTTATGAAGAAGTTAAAAAAACCTTTTGCTCGAAACTGTAACATTTGTTAGCGCTCTATTGAACTTAAGAACCTCCTTATTTACAATTTGAAGGTACAACAAAGATTTCCTATATCACATCACATAGAATAAGGACGTAGTTGGAGATTTTTGAAAACCAAAGTGGTGCCAGGTCCCACCTCTGGCTTTTATGAAAAAGTTAAAAAAAAACCTTTTGTTTGAAATTGTAACATTTTTTAGCAATGTATTGAACTTAAAAAGCTTCTTATTTACAACTTAGAGGTACAAGACAGATTTCCTATATCACATCATATAGACTAAGGACGTAGTTGCTGATTTTTTAAAACCAAAGTGGTGCCAGGTTTCAACTTTGGCTTTTATGAAGAAGTTAAAAAATACTTTAGTTCGAAATTGTAACATTCGTTAGCGCTCTATTGAACGTAAGAAGCTTCTAATTTACAAGTTGGAGGTACAACAAAGATTTCCTATATCACATCACATAGAATAAGGACGTAGTTGAAGATTTTTGATAACCAAAGTGGGCCAGGTTTCATCTTTGGCTTTTATGAAGAAGTTAAAAAACACTTTTGTTCAAAATTGTAACATTCGTTACCGCTCTATTGAACTTAAGAAGCTTTTAATTTACAAGTTGGGGGTACCACAACCATTTGCTATATCACATCACATAGAATAAGGACGTAGTTGAAGAGTTTTGATAACCAAAGTGGTGCCAGGTTTCATCTTTGGCTTTATGAAGAAGTAAAAACACTTTTGTTCGAAATTGTAATATTTGTTACCGCTCTATTGAACTTAAGAAGCTTCTTATTCACAATTTGGAGGTACAACAAAGATTTCCCATATCACATCACATAGAATAAGGCCGTAGTTGAAGATTTTTGATAACCAAAGTGGTGCCAGGTCCCACCTCTGGCTTTTATGAAAAAGTTAAAAAAATACCTTTTGTTTGAAATTGTAACATTTTTTAGCAATGTATTGAACTTAAGAAGCTTCTTATTTACAACTTAGAGGTACAAGACAGATTTCCTATATCACATCATATAGACTAAGGACGTAGTTGCTGATTTTTTAAAACCAAAGTGGTGCCAGGTTTCAACTTTGGCTTTTATGAAGAAGTTAAAAAATACTTTAGTTCGAAATTGTAACATTCGTTAGCGCTCTATTGAACGTAAGAAGCTTCTAATTTACAAGTTGGAGGTACAACAAAGATTTCCTTTATCACATCACATAGAATAAGGACGTAGTTGAAGATTTTTGATAACCAAAGTGGGCCAGGTTTCATCTTTGGCTTTTATGAAGAAGTTAAAAAACACTTTTGTTCGAAATTGTAACATTCGTTACCGCTCTATTGAACTTAAGAAGCTTTTAATTTACAAGTTGGGGGTACCACAACCATTTGCTATATCACATCACATAGAATAAGGACGTAGTTGAAGAGTTTTGATAACCAAAGTGGTGCCAGGTTTCATCTTTGGCTTTATGAAGAAGTAAAAACACTTTTGTTCGAAATTGTAATATTTGTTACCGCTCTATTGAACTTAAGAAGCTTCTTATTCACAATTTGGAGGTACAACAAAGATTTCCCATATCACATCACATAGAATAAGGCCGTAGTTGAAGATTTTTGATAACCAAAGTGGTGCCAGGTCCCACCTCTGGCTTTTATGAAAAAGTTAAAAAAAAACCTTTTGTTTGAAATTGTAACATTTTTTAGCAATGTATTGAACTTAAGAAGCTTCTTATTTACAACTTAGAGGTACAAGACAGATTTCCTATATCACATCATATAGACTAAGGACGTAGTTGCTGATTTTTTAAAACCAAAGTGGTGCCAGGTTTCAACTTTGGCTTTTATGAAGAAGTTAAAAAATACTTTAGTTCGAAATTGTAACATTCGTTAGCGCTCTATTGAACGTAAGAAGCTTCTAATTTACAAGTTGGAGGTACAACAAAGATTTCCTTTATCACATCACATAGAATAAGGACGTAGTTGAAGATTTTTGATAACCAAAGTGGGCCAGGTTTCATCTTTGGCTTTTATGAAGAAGTTAAAAAACACTTTTGTTCGAAATTGTAACATTCGTTACCGCTCTATTGAACTTAAGAAGCTTTTAATTTACAAGTTGGGGGTACCACAACCATTTGCTATATCACATCACATAGAATAAGGACGTAGTTGAAGAGTTTTGATAACCAAAGTGGTGCCAGGTTTCATCTTTGGCTTTATGAAGAAGTAAAAACACTTTTGTTCGAAATTGTAATATTTGTTACCGCTCTATTGAACTTAAGAAGCTTCTTATTCACAATTTGGAGGTACAACAAAGATTTCCCATATCACATCACATAGAATAAGGCCGTAGTTGAAGATTTTTGATAACCAAAGTGGTGCCAGGTCCCACCTCTGGCTTTTATGAAAAAGTTAAAAAAAAACCTTTTGTTTGAAATTGTAACATTTTTTAGCAATGTATTGAACTTAAGAAGCTTCTTATTTACAACTTAGAGGTACAAGACAGATTTCCTATATCACATCATATAGACTAAGGACGTAGTTGCTGATTTTTTAAAACCAAAGTGGTGCCAGGTTTCAACTTTGGCTTTTATGAAGAAGTTAAAAAATACTTTAGTTCGAAATTGTAACATTCGTTAGCGCTCTATTGAACGTAAGAAGCTTCTAATTTACAAGTTGGAGGTACAACAAAGATTTCCTTTATCACATCACATAGAATAAGGACGTAGTTGAAGATTTTTGATAACCAAAGTGGGCCAGGTTTCATCTTTGGCTTTTATGAAGAAGTTAAAAAACACTTTTGTTCGAAATTGTAATATTTGTTACCGCTCTATTGAACTTAAGAAGCTTCTTATTCACAATTTGGAGGTACAACAAAGATTTCCCATATCACATCACATAGAATAAGGCCGTAGTTGAAGATTTTTGATAACCAAAGTGGTGCCAGGTTTTATCTTTGGCTTTTATGAGGAAGTTAAAAAACACTTTTGTTGGAACATTCGCTAGCGATTTAGTTTTGGATTTTTGACATAGGTCCGGAGATCCGTAGAGGTCGAAAACTTGAATTTATTATTAGGCATCCATCATGTATAACATACCAAAACTTCATAACTACCCCATTTGATGTAAGGTAAATAATGCGGATCATTGTCAAAAATCAAAAATTAAACAAAACTAAATCGTTTTATTTTTGGATTTTTGACAAAGATCCAAGGGTCTACATAGACCATTTTGGTCTTCAACTGTAGAAAATTTAGCCTACTTTTGAAACGTTCAAAACGGCCTTTGCCAAAAATGTAGTTCTTCCGGGTCAAAATTGACAAAAACTAGTCATTGACTTGATTTCGGTTGCTTTTTTCAAGATGGCGACTCGAGCACAGGGTCTCGGAGGTCGAGATTTTGGATTTAACATTAGGAGACCATTCTATAAAACAAATTAAAAAAATTGGGACTACCGGAATAATTCCGATCGCAACCAATTTTTTGGCGCTAATTGCACTGTACTATGGTTTCGATTGGTTTTTATTAAATATTGTATTGTTTTTAAGTATCAATGTAAAGCTAATTTTTTGATACTCTTAAAGAATATTGAGAAAAAATATACATGTTCCGTTTAAAAAATAACCCTTATTAACGTTACTCTCTTGTTTTAATTTCAATTGTGTTTTTAAATAGACCAACGTAACAAGCTTTTGGAGTACTCTAAATTACATAGATATAGAAGTTTTTATTCTATCTTTAATAATAACCGAGTAATCTGCATTATACCTTGATTTAAATAACCGTGTATAAAAAAATCTCAGTGAGCAAAACGAATGGCTTCTAGCAACATGTTTCTATAGCAGGATTTAACAAAATATAAAAAATAAAGTATATCCTGGGTTCATCTTAAAGGTTGAAAATGCGATAAAGTAATAAATGGCTAATAAGTATAAAATCAAAGTAATGGAGTTGTTTGCCAAGCGAAGACAATTTTATGTTGTTCCTAATAGAAAAAGTCTGATTTAATTTGTTTAGTCGCATTTTAAATTGCTTTAGAGCACAGTATCAATGTAACCCTTACGAAAGTTACACAGAATTAAGTTCGATACCTACTACTATGCAAAAATTATGACATAATTTCCAATATAGCTCCGATATTACTGGAGATAAAAGTTTGAAGCTGTCAAAAATATACAATAAACTTGCGAGACTATCCCCATATTCGATATAACAAACCAAAATGTTAAAAAAAAAGGATACAATTTTTGCACAATAACCTCACTTACGTCATTTCGTGTAATTATGAATATTTCGGGCCTTTTTACATCCATTTAATTAAAAGTTATATTTAGTTAGTTCTGCGTTCTATTCCAAATAAAACAAACGAATGGTGAGTTATGAACACGGTTTGTAACTGTTTTATGAAAATATCGAAAAGGCACTTCACATGTTGTAAAGTATCTAAAAGTTGGCTCACTTTATATGTGTTAGAAAAAGACTTTCAATTTATTTGAAGCTCATATTTTTGAAAAGATAGAGAGTTTCAAGTTAATAAAGTTATAATCAATTAAGCTCTATTTTATATCTCAAAATTGCTTAAGCACAAAAGAAATAAACAATTCGCCGAATTTGCGGTTAAAATTCTTGCCCTTATACACAACTTTAGGTATACAGAGATTTGGAAGTTTGCCAACAGCCACTTACGTGGAACATTTTTAAATTATCCAGGCGCCAACCAACTGGCTTTTCAACTAACTATCGTTTTTGTTACCATTTCGCAATTTACGACTAATTCGATTAGCTTTAACTAGCTCTGATGTAAAGATTAAAAATTTTAACGACTTTATTTTTATGCAGATTGAAGCTTAAGAAGGGGAGTTAAAGTCGTTAGAGGCGTGAGGCGTTCGAGGTGTATGAATTTTTAAAGGTTGCTGTATTATCCAAATTTTGTCACTTTGAACGTCAGAATAGATCTCCAATCTATTATCTTCTCATACATACCAAAAATGTTATTTTCAAGCTTCTATAAAGCCCATGAATCATCCTGGGGAAATGGTCGAAATTTAATTTTTTTAAATCTTCCTCTTGACGGTTTTTTAATTATTTTTGTTTTAGGCCGGTCATCCATTTATACGACATGTCGTATCACTTTTAAACCTGTGTTTATTAATTGAGATTCGTACACTTAACAGACGTGTCGTAAACAAGTTATATCTTGTTTTCTTGGTTTAAAAATGATACCACATGTCGCAGACTTCTCGTATACGACATGTCGTATAAATGGATGACCGGCCTTAAGAAATCTTCAACTACGCCCTTTTTCTATCTCACGTGATATAGGAAATCTTTATAATACCTCCAAGTTGTGAATAAGCAGCTTTTGAAGTTCAATAGCACTCTCACAAAAATGTTACAATTTTGAAAATATGTTTTTTTAGTTTCTTTACAATAGGTAAAGACGAAACCCAATACGACTTTGGTTTTCAGAATTCTTTAATTACATCTTTATTCTACCTCATCCGGATTATCCAGGAGTAGTTAACTTTGGTGGCTGATTTCTTTCGTAAAACTTACGCGTTTTACTCCGCAGTTTATACAGCGTCATTTCGTATACAAATTCACTGTAACTCTTTCTCCGCGCTATATCTCAAAAAGAGTTAAACTTAGGCCGGTCATCCATTTATACGACATGTCGTATCATTTTTAAAGGCCGGGCATCCATTTTTAAACCAAGAAAACAATAAATAACTTGTTTACGACACGTCTGTCAAGTGTACGAATCTCAATTAATAAACACAGGTTTAAAAATGATACGACATGTCGCACATGTCGTATACGACATGTCGTATAAATGGATGACCGGCCTTACGGGAAAACTGAATATAACCAATCTTGTAGCTAATAATGTTTTCTATAACTTCCATAGGAAGCTTCATCAACGTAGGATCTATAGGAGGCGAGTTATTTGCACGAAATAGAAAAGGACGCTTTTAAACAGCTCCTCCTCCCCTCCCTGACATCCTACTCTAAGAGACTTTACGTATGTTGTACTACAGGTTATAACGAACAACCATACCAATTTTCAAAACTCCTGGATGGTTTTCCCTCAAATGCCACCCGTTTGTCTAATTTGACTGCATTTATATTGAGAGAAATTTGCAAAAAATCGATTTTTTGACCTTTGACTTAGAATAAAATTTTTAGCAGAAGTGAGATCGTTGGGGACTTTTGAATTTCATTTATAAAAAGTATTTAAGGTATGTACCAATTTTCAGCTCTATGCGAATTTTTCCGAACTTTCCACGATTTTTTGTCTATTTTGACTAGACACAATATACAGGGTGTCGAGGATAAGGTTCCGTTCCTTAAAGTGAGCGATTGCTGAGCTCAAAATAGAACGATTAAACCGAATTTACCTTAGTCCAATATTTTCTACAGACTACCAAGTTTTTCATATAAGTTGCATTTAGTTGCTCTATCACTTTTTGATCGAAAGTTGCGCTTGTTTTTCGATTTATTTTTAAGAACTTCAAAGCACTATAACTTTTTATGGAAGCAACATTGGACTACTAAATACGTCATTTTATTCACGCGACTAACTAAAGGTTAAGAAGGCCATATTTATCCTCGTGGTTAATTTTAGGGAAGTTTTCACGATGAAAACAAAAACATGTCAAATCGTTTTATTGTAAATTGCTCTTCTCTGTTTTTGTGTATTTTTAATATTAATTAATCGTTTTTTTCTTTTTTAGGTGAGTACCATCTTATCAAATTCTTCTAAATGTTGATTTTAGGTAAGAACTTTTATTTAAATAAACTCATTCGTATGTAAGTATGTCTGTCTATGCAGGAGAAGCTCGCGCTGCATACAAATTAGAAACAAAATGTTAAAAATAAAAGTTACTGTTGACCGCAGTGCTGTCTGCAACATATACAATTAGGTCACTTGCCCTATCATCCGCCAGACTGTACTTTGTGAGGATTTCCTCTTCATAGATAAGGAAAATCGAATTCAGGCGTCCCATAGGGACGTTTCTCAAGAATATTTTTACCAAAAATTAGGAGGGAACTTCTTTCATATTCTGCCTTAATCTGTTTTCATTCATTCGCATTAATTTGTTGAACATGTAAAAGATAGAGCAAGTGGTAGGGATAATGCACCCCCACATTTCAATTTTTTCAACTGCATTAATTGCAAGTTCTCTTCTCTATACCTTAACCTGAAAAATAATTTCCCAAAAAAGGAGTAAAAGCCGACTCAATTTTAATTGTTTGTTAAAGTTTTCCTAATTAAATGCCAGCTAAAAGTTGTTCTTTACACTTGCGCTAGATTACAAATCGCAAGTGCTTTGCTACGTTAGGTTAAGTTAATTAGACAAGTTTTACTGTCTTCACTAGCTTCAACTTTAACTAAAGACTAACTAACATTTAAGATCTCATTTACAAACTTTTAAGTAAAAATTATCTTAACTTGACACACTTTAATGTGCTTTATATCTTTGTAACAAAATTAGGGAGCAATTGAAAAATGGATGATACCTTTCTCTAAAAGATTAAACCAGCTGCCGCTTATAAATACGCTTAAAGTTGCATTTTAAATTTGTTTTACCTGTGATTTTGTGCGCAATTTTTAAATTGTACACCAAATAGTATTATTTTCTACTAGAATAACGAACTACAATTATTGTGAGTTTTGATTCCGCACAAAACTTGAGTTGTGATTTACTTCATTGCGTAATTATTGTGCTTCATTGTGGTGTAATACACGCCCCTGAAGACTTTACAGTGGGGACAGAAAACACATTCTATGCCAAGCTTCTATAATAATAGTTAAATTCTAAATTAGAACACAAAGTACCAATCATGATGCAGACTCGATTCCTGTTTAACTAAGTCCTCAGTAATCTCCACTTTCTACAGTGTGTTGTAATTTTCTGAATATTTTACTAAACATGAACGATTTCAATAACAATAGTAGCTTATGCAACGAACTTCTAGCTTCAATATCTCGTACGTCTTCCTCGAACAAGTATCACGGCGCAGCATACTGCTAAAATGATTCCTGATGGACTATTGCTACTTATTGTCCCATTCTTCTTTCAGGAACTAACGCAGTTCATTTAATGAAGCAGGCCTTGGTTTTCGCCTATGTAATCGTCTTTTCAGCTCATCCCATAAATGCTCCATAGGATTTAAATAAGGACTACAGGCCGGCCAAGCTAACTGCATTTAAATAGCCAGTAGTAATGTGACCAACATGTGGGTGAACGTTCTCCTGCATTAACAAGAAATTTTCTCCGATACCATATGCAAACGGCACTACATTATCTTGCAGAACATCTTCGGTACAAGAATTTGCTGTCATAGTTGGTCTATGGAAGACAACGAGGACTGTAAAACCATTCATTGAAATGCCGCTCCAAATCATTATAGAGCCACCTCCAAATCGGTCTTTCTCGGCGCAATCACTCATTAAGCATAACGTTCGCCAGTTCTTCTCCACACTCTCTTTCACGACCATTAGCACCCTGTAATGAAAACCGCGACTCACTTAGTACACAGTACTTTTCCCAAACCTCTATTCTCCAGTTCACATATTGACGAGTAAAAGCTTATCGAGTCGTTCGATGCCGTCTGAACTGAATGGGGCATATTTCAGGTCGTCTAGCGTGAAGTTTAGCTTCTCTTAACCGTCTTCTCACTGTTTTATTGTTGTGCCTCTTGTAGTCTTGAGGCTGTTTTGGAGTTCTGGGAGTGCGACTTCGTAAAGCACTCAATTGCCAAAAGCGGTCATCTACATCTGGTGTCGGTGGCTATGTAGCTACGCCACTGTTCACAACCCTAACAGTAATAGGAATACTGAGACCTTTATCATTACGTTTTATTATTTTACACGTCAAATATTAAGAAATTGACTCTGTCAGAAGTAAAAGTTTGTAATTTGTACAAGACTCGTTGTCATTTCTTCGTTGAGCTTAACGAGTAACGAAAACACCACTTTACAATTTTTTCTCGAGCTGCACCCATTATTTTTCCAAACGCCGTTACCTATAACTTAATTTAAAATTTTCAATTTGGCGTATTTGATGTTTATTACAATAAGAAAGTAGTCGGTAAAGTGGTTGCTAAGCTAGGCGGATGCATTCGGATGAATGAAAAACATGAATAGTACTTTCTTCGCCTCTTGAGTGGAAAAAGTACTTTCTTCACTCTTTTTCACTTTTTCCAACTGAACGAGGACAATGTAAACGCCGTCTGCTCTAAAATAGCAATTGCTAAACGAACTTTTCGTAGCGGCTTTGGTTGTTTTATTGTTCGTCGTACTGGAGAAAGCACCAATTAATTAAAGTGATGTACTTATAAAATAAGGAAAAAGGTGTTGAATTTTATAAATAAATATTTTATTGGATCATAAATATTTATTCGAATACTTCTAACAATCTGGTCATTCGATTTGTATCTCTTCAAAATATTGTTTACTTTTGGGGCTTTATTATGCGAACTATCGATTTACAAATAAAAATATTTCCATTTTCTGGAAATACTAAACATTGAGATCAAATGTATGCTTTTTGAAAAATAAGCCATACATAATATGTGCTGATTCAGCTTACGACTAATACGAGTATAAAAATATTTAGCCATTTAATAAAACAGGGTTTTTCGAATCCATTTGGGCTCTGATTTTTTTTTGTTTCAAAAGAGGGATTACTAGTAAAAATATTTCTGTTTGCACGCAAAATAACCGTGTAATCCAGTTTTCCCACACGAAAATTTATTAAAACTACACCCTTATTTTTATAAATATTCAAATAAATTAAGGGTGATCCTCATTTTAAGAAAAAAACAAGGGATTTACTGTTAGTTGTTGTCGAATTATTAGAGATGTTTATTAATGAGTTGAAGTGCACTCGAACGAATTAGCACGTTCTCGAACGAAGCTGAGAGAAAGTGTTAAAACAATTTTAGTGATTAAAGTCATTAAAATAAATTAAAGGATTGACAATCGCTTCCCATTAGTCATTTATCAATTACCATAATTCACTTTTGATGGTTTTAAATCAAGGTAAAACAACATAATTGATGTCGAGTACTCAATCATTCAATCACTTTTACGCTTTTAGGGGTGGTTCGCGTATAAAATATAAAAATTTACCCGAATTTTCCGAAGTAAAACTTTTACACATTTCAATGTAAAAATTTTTTTTAATTGTTTGAGTTTTACGAATTTTTTTTGGCTGAAACTAAAGTTTTTAGGTCCTTATTTAGATTAAACTTAATAAAGATGTGCCATATGGCAAAAGCATACTGATAGTAGAGTGTTGTACAGGGTAATAAATTGAGATTTCTGTTTTCACTTCGAGATAAATGTCAAATATCAAATATCAAATAATTTATTGGTGCTTTGAAAAAATTTTCTTACACAAGTCGATTACAGTTGATGCTTAAAAACATGTATACACAACCCGAATAGCTACATCACTAACATCAATAAATTAACACATAGCAGCAAACAACACATTAAAACTCATACTCTAAGAACTCCCCAAAAGAATAAAAGGCCCCACCGATCAGCAACAATCTAACCTTTTCTTTAAATAATGCCAGCGGAAGCCGTTTATAACTCTCGGGAAGCTTATTATAGAAGTGAATACTCTAAAAACTCGGGCCATCCTGACACCTTGAAAGCCTCCTGTAGGCCGGTCTTAGACCATTCCGAACTCAGTGTTGTGACTGTGAAGGTCCGCGTGCCTTTTGTACAGCTCCAAGCTCTTCTTCACATAAACCAGGTTGACAAATATATACAGAGACGGAAAAGTCAGCACTCCACAACTCACAAAAGCTCTCCTGCAATCATCCCTATATTCAAGGCCCTTTAATATTCTAATTGCTCTTTGTTGAGCCCTAAAAATCCTATGGGAATCAGCCGCATGTCCCCAAACCAGCAAAGCGTACTCGACATGGCTCTGGCAGAGCGAATAATACGCACGTCTCGCAACCCGTCTGGATACACAACTCGGTAGGTTTCTCAGAATAAAAATGTTCCTATTCAAGGTCTTACACAACTCATCGATATGTGCATTCTAGAGCAGTCGATCGTCCAGATATACCCCCAAAAACTTGACCGGTTTCTGAGCTTCCAAAACCCCATCCCGTTTAACTGAAAAGAGCATATTCCGAGTCTTGCTCGCATTTAAAAACAGTTTACTCGCCGCGAACCACCGATCCGCCGATTCCCGCGCATCGCACGCATCAGCCACAGCGACATTGGAATTTTTGTTTGTAACAGAGATAGTAGTGTCGTCTGCAAAAAGGGTCGACTTAGCCCCCGCAATGTTCGCAGGTAGATCATTAATGTATATAAGAAAAATAATCGGACCCAAAACTGAACCTTGGGGCACCCCGGTAGTAATATAGCCCTGCCTTGAGCTGACGTTATTCACTCTAACCATCTGTGTTCTATTCGAAAGGTATGACTTTAAAAGGCTAATGCTTGTTTTATAAAAGTTGTATTTTTCCAATTCTGCAGCAGTATGTCGTGCGATACGCAGTCAAAAGCCTTACTCAAGTCGCAGAAAACCGAAGCTGTGCAGCAAGAATTCTCGAAAGATTCGAGAATGTACCGCACCAAGTCCAGAATCCCTAATGTTGTGCTCCTGTTACGTCTAAAGCCGAATTGGCTGTTAGTAAAAATGTTATTTTGTTCGAAATATTTCACAATTCTTTTGGTCATTGCTTTTTCAACTATTTTTGATAGAACAGGTAGCAGGGAAATTGGTCTATAACATTTTTCAAATGGTTCCTTACCTTCTGGGATACCAAAGTGCGATGGTCGTCAAAAGGTCGTCCTGTACGGGGTGGCTCAAAAATCCAAGAAATCGCTAAAATTTTTACCTTTTTTTAGTTTTTGTCAATTTTGACACAGAAGGACTAAGTTTTCGGCAAAGGCACTTTTATACTATTTAAAAGTAGACTATATTTTTTACAATTAGAGACTATTATGGTCTCTATAAACCCAATGGTATCCGAGATACAAGTATACAAAAGTTTGCAAAAATATACACCATTTATTTGAAAATTTTATCTTTCGCGGCCGGCGTCATTACTGTGAGTGGTTTCATCTGGGCTAATAGGCTGTGGTCGAGATGTTCTTTAAGAGATTCATGAATTTTTCTTGGCTGCTGTGGCAAACATCTCCTCCTGAACCTTCGGTACAGTGACTTCGACCTTTACCACACAGGACAAAACACCTTTGAAGATGTTTGCCACATCAGCGAACGAAACGTCAGAACTCTCTCAAGGATCCTGTCGACCACGGCCCATATATTAGCCCAGAAACCACTCACACTAATACTTGATTTAGTTCTGTTCAGTTTTGGATTTTTGACCAAGACTGGATTATTTACCTTACGTCAAGTGGGGTAGTTTGATTTTTTGGTGTGTTGTCTATGATGAAAGCCTAATAATAAATCCAAGATCTCCGGATTTGCAAACTTTTGAATACTTGTATCTGGCATACCATTAGGTTTAAAAAGACCATTCTGGCCTCAAATTATAGAAAATTTAGTCTACTTCTAAAAGTATAAGCTTGTCTTTGCCAAAAAAAGTAGTCCTTCTGGGTCAAAAGTGACAAAAACTAAAAAGGTAAAGTTCAATGCATTTTTGAGTTGCGTACAGGATAGCATTTTGACGACTATGGGATTTTGGTATTCCAGAAGGTAAGGAAGGTGTTTCATTTAAATGTTCATAGTCAATGTTATTTCCGGTAAAATCGGGCGAGTAAAAATTTCAAAGTTCCGATACTTTTGTCGAATTTTAGTATTCTTATGTCTATTTGAGCAAAAAAATCTCTGAAAATTCTCTATATGTACCTGTAAAGACGTGAAAGAATATTTATGTAGTTATTAGTATCGATTCTATGGTATCTGATCCAATAGAGTAAAAAGGATTTCAGTAAAAGTTTTATATATTTATGCGAATGCTTTTTGGCACAACAAATAAGGGCATATCTTTAATTGCTCTACCCTTTATTACGAAGCTTTATGCACGTATAAATTTTAGAGAATGAATTAATTTTATACACTAGAAAATGTGAGATTATTTTAATTTAAATTATTGTGTAATTTGAATACTAATGTTTTAATTAATATTTTTTAATTCCAGTTCTGTCATAATTTGAGCTTAATTTTTGTCTATTTAATACAGGGCGAAATTTAAGTTGGGACTTTTTTGGAAACCCGAGATACTACGCACTATTTTGAAAAAGAAGAAGATTTTAACACAAAAATTACAGGGCCGTATCTGAAATATTTAATAGCTCTGATAGGGTTTTTCTCGCTTATTACGAACATTTTACTATACCGACTTCGACTAAAATTGTTCGAACCAATGTGTAGTAATCTGGGGTTTTAAGAAAAGTCCCAACTTAACCCTTAACTCGCGACGTTGATATTTTTTACGCTATTGGCGAATATGGGCTTCAGAGGCCGCTCTTGCTGTATAGCAGTGAAACGCACAGAATAATACGCAAATATCAGTTTCTTATTAACTAATATTAAAATGCAAGGCTTAAAGTATAAGATAAGCCCAAAAAAATTAATTTTAAAGAAGTAACATTTGTTTTATGACCGTTTCTTCCGAGTTAGATGCCATTTTCTAAAAAAAATTCATAAAAATACATAAATACACACGTAATAAAATTAGTCATCTTATAGGCGACGATCGGCTTAACAAGCCGCGTGAACCTTGGCAAACGGTCTCAAATTTAGTGATACTAAAGACTGGTGACGGCAACATCCGGTAAGTTCGTCGATAACACTATATTTTGAAGCTAGACAAGTCAGCAACTTCTTAGGTATGTAAATAAACTTGTTATGAAACTTTAAATTTTACATGCTGGCCTCACAGGCCATCGTCTCGGGTTAACGGTTAAGACTCACCCTGTATTTAAAAATTTAATAAAAAGTATGGTGCAATTTAGGACTAAATTCAATAACACCCCTAACTCACACTTGCCTCAAATTTTGGATAATTCCACCAAATTTGAGAAAGTGGGTGGAGTTAGAAAACTGGAGACAAGCGTGAGTTGAGTTTGAGCGTTATCTACTATCTAATACCTACTATATTTATCTATAACTATTTTCTTACTTCTATTGTTGAGTTAGTTACGTGCCTATACGCCAAATTACTTTTTACGTGACTGTGACTTCTTTAGAGCATAAATCCTACTATAGGTACCTCTTGAATATAATTTGATCGAAATAAGTTTCTATACGTGACGTTGTATCATCTGTGAGAAATGTTTGCAAGTAAATTATAAAAATGATATGAAACAAGATCTTCAAAGTTACGAAGGTTCGAATAGAGACGAGAGAGCTCTTTGTGCGAAAGCACAAAGAGCAACTAGCAGGCGCAGTTGACTAAAATGTCGTCAACTGTCTAAGTTATAAATGCCTTTAGGAATCCTCATGAAAATATGAAATGAGAGTATGTTATATAAAGTACAATGAACGCTTGACATGCACCTAGGGAATTTCATAGAACAAGTAAAACGATTTTATAGTTTCTTAATCTCAACTGTTGAAGCAAAATAGAAAACAATTCCCTTCACATAAATTTCTTAGTTATTTGTTTTATTTGGTTTTAATATGGCGTAATTTCCTTTTACTTAGACGGAAAAATTCAGGAACGGTTACGTCTCCAAACTTTACTCCAACTCATAATTCGGGAAGTTTTGGCCAAAATTTTGTTTTTTTGAAAAGCTTCACTATCCTGCACAAAAAAGGGGTTGTAATTTAAATTTTAAAGTCGACTTTCAAGTGGATTTTCAAGCTGATGCCAAGGCCAAGAATAAATCATCGGCTGAAAAATTTCTTTACCCCTAAACCGTGACAAAGATTAATCATGAAATTAAGAAAGTCTTCACATTTCTGTAGTTTGCTTGTGTCTAATATATTTTGTGTTCCCGTTCTTTAAGAACCACCCTATACAGCTTGTATAATTATTAACAAGTGGGTACACATTCCTTTGCCATATGTTTCACGTGATTGAATCTCCTTTATCAATTATTGCTTTCCCTAATTACAACTTGGCAGAGATGTCATCCAGCAGCTACAACGTGTAATGTGTATAATTGATATCGCTTCCTTTCAATAACACAAATGGCAAGTTGCGATTGGCAAATCGATCGTACTATACAGTAACATAATCTAGGCCTCTGCGGAAACAATATCATTCTGGAATAATTATTTAGTAATTAGTTGATATACAAACATAAAGTTTATACAAATAACAGCAGGTCGTTGGGTTGCGTTTTTTTCTTAAATTTGTTTGCCTCGTGCGGCAATTACACGTATTAATTCGTTTTAGAAACTTGATAGAATTTAGAAAAACGTTTTAAAAATGCTATTTTATTTACTATACTGGATGGATTAGGAAAATAGATATGTATAATAACATTAATAGCTCTCTAAAAACAAAATGAGATTAGAGTAATTAACGAGGAATTTAATTTTAAGACAAGTTTTGAAAAGATAAGACATTGATTTCAACGTCGGCAGAATTTATACTTTAATTAATCGACGAACAAAAAATTTGAAATTTTGTAATTAGTAACTTTCGAGATTACACGATTAGGTACTTTTCAATGGGGTCAATCTATCTACACTTGTCCAAACGCTCGTTGTTTAATCTCGGGAGCATTTGAAATTTAACAACCCGTTATACAAAGGCCAAAGAATAAATAAATAAAGTGCCTAATATACTTTATTGAAAATTAAGTCCGATTTGAATGTCTTTGGGGTCAAGTAAATTCATAACACTAATTACCATTTGCTTAAATAGTCTTTAGGTCTTATTGTTAAGTTCTTATCGCACATTAACAATTAATCCCTTCATTAACTATAGATTGATGTGATGAGCACGTAAATAGAATACAAAACAAAATATAACAAGGGCCCAGGCTCACTAAAAAGCTATTTCCTTTAACTTCTAAATAACCTACTTACAGTGGAAATCAATTACCAACTAAAAATGGCATAGAAGAACACAACTAAAAAAACTCGCAACAGAAACTTTTTTCTTTAGTAGAAGCACAATTTCACAATTTAAACTGCCATTATTTTTTCAAGTTATCTCGAAATGCACTTTACGAACATATTTTATTTTGTTGTTCGAGGCTTAAGAAGTTTATTAATCTGTATTACACACAAATTACGTATAGCGGTTGTAAATACGAAATAAAAACTATCGACATGTGCAAGCACCTTATACATTTTTGCAAAACGGCTGTGACGAACTCGGAAAATCTTTCTCTTGTCCCAATGCAGGATGTTAATTAAGTAATACTTATTACACAAACTTTAATAAATTAATATTTGATTGATTTTTCATTATATAATTGTTGTAGAATTAAAACTTTTATAAACTACGACAATTTTGAATACACATATTGCGAATCAGGTGTTCATAAGTGATAAGCGCTCCACTAATCGCCAATTTCAACTTGTATCTCGACGCGTTTAAGTTTGATTCTTTTTAATTTAGTTTGGTGTAAAGTAATGACGCGAGTGGAGTGTTGTGAAAATCGTCGTATTTAGAGGGTTTAAAACACCCTATAAACTTGCAACTACCTATGTGTTTTAGAAAATATCGTGAAGACTGACGAGTCCAGAAAATTTGTTTTCTTAAAGGTAATCTTAGAATTTATTATTAGTACATACTTGGTTATTTTTGCTACGTTTGTAAATAAGCACCATATTTTCAAAAACGTCGTGAAAATATTTTTGTGAATTTGGTACCGAATAGTACCTAGTACAAAATTTATTTCCTGAATTTTTAGAAAATGAAGGCGGTAAATGTCGCAAAACTTGATATTTTGGCCAAATTTGAGCGCGAGGTTATTATGCTTCTTGACACATGTTTACAATTTTTTCAATTCTATCAGATTTTAACACCCCGTATCTAGAAAGCAGAACCGTTGCGGATTGTCTTAAAATCAATGTGTAATACTGCACATTGCTTATTATTTGCAGTGATCGTATAAAATTGTTATGTAAGTTCAATAATCCAATACCTATTAGGTGTTTGATGCTAAATTTTTTATAAAGGAATGGGCTTTAGAGTAAGACTTTTTCTTCTTCAAAATAAATCAATGAAACTTCATAAGAAATTAGTTTAGTAAAATAGTAGCCAGACAAAAATATAGAAGCTTTTTTTTCTATCGTTCTTTATGTATCGTAATTTGGGATGTTGATTCCGAATTTTAACTTTCCACCTCGTAATAGTGGTGCGTTCTGAGAACAATGCGAAAAACAACTAGCAAACGGAAATTTAATGTACTTTCTTTTTATATAGGTCTATTTTTCTCAAAAAGTGTCTAGTTTCCGAGTTACGAGCAAAAAAATAAAAAATAGATTTTTGGCTGTTTTGAAATTTTAGGTAAACTTTAGCGCGCTCTTGCGTCTAAACCATTTGTATTTAGGAAAAACCCTAAGAAACAGAAATTGTAGATCATTAGATGTAGTTTATTTTTTTGTGCGCGTACTTTTTTCATAAAATGCGTAGTTTCCGCGTTATAGGTGAAAAAGTAAAAAAACAACTTTTTGTCAGATTTTGAAATTTTCGTCAAACTTTAACGAATTTCGCGCCCAAACCGTTCATAGTTAGAAAAAAACCTTGAGAAGGAGATTTATAGAATATTAAATGTGAATTTTTCTTAAAATGCGTAGTTTCCGAGTTATAGCTAAAAAATTAAAAAAAAAACTGCTTTATGTTCGATTTTGAAAATTTCGTCAAACTTTAACAAACTCTCACACCCAAACCGTTTGTACTCAGGAAAAAACCTAAGAAACATAGTTTGTAGAGCCTTAGATGTAGTTTAATTTTTAGCAGATGTAATCCGTTTTTCATAGAACGCGTAGTTTCCGAGTTATAACCGGAAAACTAAAAAAATAGCTTTATGTCCGATTTTGAAATTGTCATCAAACTTTAAAGAATTTTCACTCTCTAACCGTTCGAATTCAGGAAAAAACCTAAGAAAGAGAATTTGTAGAGCATTAGATGTAGTTTATTTTTTTGTGCGCGTACTTTTTTCATAAAATGCGTAGTTTCCGCGTTATAGGTGAAAAACTAAAAAAAACAACTTTTTGTCAGATTTTGAAATTTTCGTCAAACTTTAACGAATTTTGCCCCCAAACCGTTCATAATTAGAAAAAAACTGTAAAAACAGATTTATAGAGCATTAGATTTAGTTTATTTCTTTACAGATGTGCTTTTTTCTTAAAATGTGTAGTTTTCGAGTTATAAGCGAAAACCTAAAAAAACAGCTTTTTGTAATTTTTAAGAAAGAGAATTTTTACAGCATTAGATGTAGTTTATTTCTTTGCAGACGTGCTTTTTTCATAAAATCCGTACTTTCCGAGTTATAAGTGAAAAACTTAAAAAACAGCTTTATGTCCGGTTTTGAAATTTTTGTCAAACTTCAACGAACTGTCACGTCCAAATCGTTAATCTTAGGGAACAAACCTAAGAAACAGAATTTGTAGAGCATTAGATGTTCGTAGTTTATTTCTTTGCATGCTTGTTTCATAAATGCGTAGTTTCCGAGTTATAAGCGAAAAACTAAAAAAACGTCTCTTGTCAAATTTAGAAATTTTCCTCAAACTTTAAAGAATTCTCACTCTCTAACCGTTCGAATTCAGGAAAAAACCTACAAACAGACTTTGTAGAGAATTAGATGTAGTCTATTTTCTTGCGGACGTGCTGTTTTTATAAAATGCGTAGTTTCCGAGTTATAAGCGAAAAACCAAGACTAACGGCTTTTTGGAAGATTTTGAAATTGTTATCAAATTTCATTGCGCTCTCGCGCCTGAACTGTTCGTCTTAAGGAAAAAGCATAAGTAATGTACTTTGTAGGAAATTTGTTGTAGTTTATTTTTGTATCGTAGTGCTTTTTTCAAAAAGTGCGTAGTTTCCAAGTTATAAACTGAAAAAAGAGCTTTTTCGTAGTTTTTTCAATTTTCTCAACTTTTACGAAGTGCCAAAGTCCCAAAATCTATGTAAGTATAAAGAACTATAGAAAAAAAACTTCTCTCATTTACAAAAATTGCCTTTTCAATGCGACTTCTGGTACATATTTATTTATAAAACAAATTTTTGAGTTACTTATCCATACCTACTCTTCGAAAACACTTTTCTTTACTTTGCATAGAAAATCGAAAAAATGTGTATTTTTTTTCTTTATCTTCAATTGGTTACTTGTGCTTCTTTTGAATTGCATTGAATTTCTTTGTACTATGCTATCAAGTGCGTTTTCAGGGTTTGCCGAAGTCTTTAGTTTAATAATAATGGGAAAGTGATCGGACGTGCAAGTGTCGCCGTCTATTCCATTCTAATTTAGATGTAGAGATATAAATAGAAGCAATAGATAAATCGATGTCTTTTAGTACCCCAGTAACTGTTGTTATTTGGGTAGGATTTTCATTATTCAACAAGCAAATGTCAGGATTTATCAGCAACAATTTTCTTTTTTGTCTTCCACTCCACGTTTACAGGCAAATAAATGTTTCAACAATTTGGTTGGGCATTATTTTATCCGGGTTCGTTATTTTAGGATATTGTTATTTTATATAATTTTTGAATTACGTAGTCCGTGCCTATTGGGCTAAAATATAAAAACTCCCGAGGCGATTTTTGTAATCAACTTTTCATTATAGGTAGGTAGTTCATTATTAATTTAATGAAACGCTCAAAAATTAATATTTTTTGCTCAAATAATTTCAAATTAAAACTACTCATGTACACATAACATATTCCCACGTTTATGTATTTTTTCATTCGTTTAAAATGAAAATTTAGAACCGTTTCGTAAAGCTCAAGTTTTTTTTGTTATCACGCCGATAATTGGTTAATCAATAGTTATTGTACGTAAATCAAACTGACGAGTAAATAGCACGATGTTATAAGCACCGGTCTAATAAACAAATTAATAAAAAAACACCTCTAATTCGATTAAAATGAACTTTAGTTTAATGGTTTAGTGCTTTAATTTTTCAATTAAATTACATTTAACTATAACGCCATAATAATTTATCATCATTATACATAGTAATGTTCGTATATAATGTACGGTATAATATCTGACACTGATCTTCTATAATATATGCAAAAAGTTTGGGTACACGAATTTATCATGTTTTTATTGCTATTTGTCATAAAACAAGTTTATGTTAACGTTATATTTATGTATTCTATACGGCATGTATTGTTTAGAAATTATGCATTGTATAGTTTTTATGCTATAAATTAGATTACAATAACGGACTATAAATAATCATGCAAATCAAGTTGTATGTGCAGTGTGCAGTGTGCACACGACCTAACTTACCTCCTTTAAAATTTACGTAACTGCTTGTTTGGCTTGTTTCGCAACTAAACTGATGTAAGAATTTCAAACATATCTCAATAAAACTACCGAGAACGACCGAGATTATGAAATTGGAGTGCTTGGCAAACGTTATAGTTATGCAAAGTTCAATTTCGGAAGAACTTCTACGTCTACGTCGACCGACTTAGAAGCTCATGATTTAATATGCTGAGATCTGAAAGTTTTATTAATTTCCACTGCACGAATATTTGCTTTTTGTTGTAATAATTGTTTTCTTATTTTTGGTTTCCTGAGAACGTAAAAGCTCCTTTTGTGTTTCTGTTTCTGAAATAACTGTATCAACTATCAAATGAGACGCTAAAGCAGAAATGAGCCCGTTTCGATCAGGTTGTGTCCACCAAATTACTGATTGTGGCTTTATACAGGGTGTCCCCGGTGAAATCTGCCAAACTTCAGGAGTGTGTTCCTTAGGGTTTTTTTACTTTCTCTCACTTGATTTGCGAGCTGGACATTAAACAAATTTTATGAAACGACATTGGACATGCAAGGTGTGGAAGAAGTTGTCGGTGACTTGCCTCTTATGAATTACGATTCCGATCTGCTGTCCAGCTAAATTATTGCAATAAATTTATTCATGTAATTAGAAACCGCTTAGGTGTTTGTTCACTTTTTTTCTGCACAAGCCGTGTTACCAGGTCTATTGGTTTACACTTTTTTATTCGTTTTTTGTCTGTGTTTTTTGTTAACGCGATGTTTATTAGGGTGGGCACTAAGTCTATTACAGTATTTTGTGACGGAAATCACTATCTGCTCTTTAACTGTTTTTATGTTTTAAGTCCGTTCTTATAATTTCGTTTGTCACAAACCATGGCGCATGTATAGAAAATTAGCGTCCGACCCCAAAACATAAAAAACATGTGCTACCTTATGGAAAATTGTTCTGTACCCTCCTCGTAATAAATGATAAAAAGTTTCAGAATCTAGAGCGTAGGGTATTCGTGAGAGGGAGTTAGAAAAGCGATAAAACAATTTTAACAGTATTTGAAAAATAATGATATTTTACCCCTCCTATATCTCTGTAACCCTTGTCTGAAGCACAAAAATGCATATGACCTTTTTTGTTAGAAATGTAATGTAGATTCATTTTGTATAAATCAATGTTTGCACTAGACCTCATGGCTCTCGAGATATTTGCAGAAAACTGTTAAAACGTACGACTTTGCCCCTTGGTAACCCCCTCTGGTACCTATGTCTCAATTATTTTGATATTTGAGTGTGCGGCTGTGCCTCACAGTTGTATTCCGTAGCACCACACTGGTTTTAGCACCCTTTTATACACTAGGAGTTGAAAATTTAGGCCTTCAAGCCATAGTTTGCTTAATTTTGTTCTTAGCTGCTTCTACTTTTGCCAGATCTGGGTTTCCAGTTCAACTTTCGGTCCAGGTGTATTCTGAAGTATTTTGCTGATTCTACTTGTGGTATCAATCTATTATTGAGCAAGTGAGTTGTATCAATTTTAATTCCCTATTTGCTATTATAATGCGCCATCGGTTATAGCCAGTTGTTAATTTCATTAAAAGGATCTTGCAAATATTTTGACGCGATTTTTGGTTCGTGATATATATATATATATCGGGTTACAACGTTATCCGTCTTCCGATTCCTAATCTCCACCCATCTCGGTTTTTCCAAGCCTCTTCCTCCAATCCTCTCGTCCGGATCTCTCCGTCTATACCCTCTCTCCAGCTTTTCCGGGGTCTTCCTCTTTTTCTTCTTCCTTGCGGTGTCCAGTGTATTACTTTCTTCGGGAGTCGGTCTTGGTCCATTCTCTGTACATGGCCGTACCATCTGAGTTGTCCAGTTCTTATGTCATCCACGATGTCGTGCTTTACTTCCATTATTTCCCTTATCCTTTCATTCCTGATCCTTTCCAATCTAGACTTTCCTGCCGCTCTTCTCCAGTAGTCCATCTCTGTGGCTTTTAGTGATTTCTCTGCTCTATCCTTTATAGGCCACACTTCACTACCGTAGGTTACTATACTTTTAATTATTGCGTTGTATATTCTGTGTTTGTTTTCCTTTGTAATGTGTTTATCCCATAGTATGCCATTTAACATGGACACAGCCCTCCTGCCTTGAAGATTTCTGTCGGCTATTGCTTCGTCCAGACTTCCTTCTTTCGATATTTTTACGCCTAGGTATTTGTATGAGCTGCAGTGTTTGATGTTGATGTTCTGTTTGTCTGAGATAGGCAGATCTTGTTGCTCTCCTCCTATACACATGTATTCTGTTTTCTGTATGTTCACCTCCATTCCCCACCTGTCATACTCTTCAATTAGTTTGCGTGTCATATATTCAATGTCATCAATGTCTTGTGCAATCACCACCTGGTCATCCGCAAATGCCAAAGTATAGATTGTTGATGTATCATCCACGGGTATGCCCATTGCTTCGCATTTTCTCTTCCATCTTATTAATGCGCTTTCTAGATAGACCTTGAACAGTGTTGGCGATATACAACACCCTTGCCTGAGTCCCTTTGTTACTGTGAACCCGGTTGTTAATTTATTTCCTATTTTTATTTGTGTTCTTGCACCATTATAAAGTGATTTGACTGCTTTTATTATTTCAGCATTTATGTTAGTATGTTGTAATGCTTCCCATAATTTTACTAGAGGAATGGTGTCGTAAGCTTTTTTAAGGTCCACAAATAGCAAATGAACTTCCTGGTTATATGCGATTTTCTTTTCTACGATTTGAGTTAACACAAACAGGTGGTCAATGGTGGATCTTCCTGCTCTGAACCCTGCTTGCTCTTCTGCCTCCATTGCACTGTATTCCTCTTCTATCTTATTTTTGAGTATTCTTCCATATATCCTGCTTATGGTGTTGGTTACGGATATTCCTCTATAGTTGTCGCATTTATTTTTATCCCCTTTCTTATGGATTACTGATATGTATGACAACTTCCATTCCTTTGGTACTTCCGATTTATTTATACATCTTTGGAATAAATTTGCGAGCATCTGGGTCAGTTTTTCTGTTCCATATTTAATAAGTTCTCCAGGAATATTTCCTGGTCCTGCCGCTCTTCCATTTTTTAGTGCATTAACTGATTTTTTAACTTCTGATATAGATATTCTTATTGGAGATCCTTGAGTGGTTATATTTGTGTTATTATCAGTAATTTGGAACTCGTTTCTATCTTCTGTCAGTAATTTTTCGAAATACTGATTCCATGATTGCCCTGTTATTGGGGAAATTATGTCTTTGTTCCTTTCCCGTCTCATATTCTTTAGTATTTTCCAACTTTCTGTGCTTTTTCTTCCACCTAGATATGTGTTGAGTCTAGAGCATGTTCTCTCCCATTTTTCGTTCTTTTTTGTACATATCATTCTTCGTACCCTTGCTTGTACTTGTTTATATGCAAGCTTATCATTTAGGGTTTTGGAGCTTAACATGGTGTTGTATAGTTTTCTTTTGTTCTCTATTTCAGATTCGGTCTCCTCATCCCACCAGTATGGTTTTTGGCGTTTTCCTTCTTTTTCCTGGCATCCTAATGCCTCTCTCGCTGCTGCTTTTATGCATGATTTTATGTATTCATACTCTTCCTCTATACTATCGAAAGATGTTCTTTGTAGTTTATTGTTTAGTCTAGTTTTGAATAGTTCTTTTGTACTTTCCTGTTCCAAACTAGTAATGTTGTATCGTGTTTCCGTCACTTTCTCATTTTCGTCATTCTCCTGTTTCTTTTCTTGTTGAAATCCTGTTCTAATAGGAAATATTATTTGTGCCCTAAGTAGGTGATGGTCACTACCACATGAGGCACCTCTTTTAACTTTTACATCCTTGACCTTTAGCTCACTTTTTTGTTTTGTAATTAGATAGTCAATAATAGTTTTTTGGTTTCTTGTTTCCTGTCTCCATGTGAATTTATGGACGTCTCTGTGCTGGAAGTATCCATTCAGGACTTTTAGCTGATTTTGTTCGCATGTTTGTATTATTCTCCTTCCATTATCATTTACCACGTCCTCTCCAAAACTTCCTATCACATTATCTTTATCCTTTCTTCCCACTCTCCCATTAAAGTCCCCCAAAACTATTACTTCCCTAGACATACTAATTTTTTCTATTTCTTCATTTAATTGTTCGAAGAATTCGTCTTTATTAGCCATTGGGTAGTCTTCATTTACCGCGTACACTCCTATTATGGTTATTCTATATCCATGTATTGTTAGGTCCATTTTTATAAGTCTTTCATTTATTGGCTCCCATGTTGTTATAAACTTCCTCAGTCTCCTGTGTATGACAATTGACACTCCCTGCTTGGCTCTATCTTCCTTTGGTACACCACTGTAGAAATGATCGTATATTCCCCAGCTTTCGGACCCTTTTCCCTTCTTCTTTGTCTCTGTCAGGATGGCAATATCAACCATTAGGTGTTTTAATTCGATTGCCACTTCACTTACTTTCCTTGAAATACCCTGAACATTCCACGTGCCAAAATTCACTGTCCTTTTCCTTTGCTTGGTTCTTCGTCTTGAGTTTTCCGTCCTTTTCCGAGGCTCTTGGTTAGGTTTTTTAACATTTTATTCTTTTTATAAGTATCGAGGAGTTAGCCCGATGACTCAACCCCCAACCTGGAGGACCAGTCCAGTTTTTATTTCACGGTGGGTATTTTATTTCCCCACTACCCTTCGAATATGCTGGATTGCATACCCGACGAGCTTCCCCCAATTCCAATGGGGACGCACCCGATGGAGGTAACTGGCAAATCCCCGCACGGGTGGTGATGTGATGTGAAGCTAATAGGACTGTATAATCTGCAAATGTTGCTGCCATGGTGTTTTTAGAGGTAGACAGGACAGAAGTATTTATTAAGTAGAAAAGTGGCCCCGGCACGCTACTTTGCAGGACTCTAGAGTTTATCGATTGCAACTCTGTGTGCACTTGGTTTGATTTCACTAGAAAGTGTCTTTCTCTGAGATAGGAATTACGAATTTCGTACGACGTACCTGGTAGAAGTCTCTTCATTTTAAAAAATAGGCCTGTGGGTGCCTAACTTTGTCAACGGCCTGACTAACATTCAAGAATAGGCCCCAAATATATTTTTTTTCGTTTAGGCTGTTATTAATTCTACTAGACGATGAACTTGTTCTATTGTAGTTTTCTTGGAACCCAAACTGGTGATTTGGAATTATTTGTTTGTCTTCGAGGTATGACTTAATTCTCGCGTGTAGCAGTTTCTCTAAAACTTTCGACATTACTGGCAAAAGGCTGATGAGGGCTGTATGGTGCAGATAATTCGATATTTTTACCTGGTTTAGGCAGTAGGATTGTTTCGGCCCATTTATTGGAAAGTACCTTAGTCTTATCCTGCAGTAAATAGTCGTTAAGTAAATTATTGGTATAGGTGGCTTTCTTTCAATATTCTACAAGTAATTAGGTTATATCCTGGAGCTTTGTTTGTATTTATATTGCGTTTTATGATCTTTTGTATTTCATTGGCTTTAAATTTCTTAATCGGCAGGTGCATTTGAAAACGTACTTCTAAATATTTGTGTATAAAGGTCTCCTGTTATTCTGACAATTCACTGGGAAATGGAGTAAAAACCTTTTTCAGGTGCTAAGAGAAGAGTTTCAGCCTATTCATTATATGTTTGGAAGTATGACTCAATTTTTGTACAATCGCTTATGATCTCTTTTATAACAAAAAAGTCGATACCATATGGCACGTTTCGCCGATCTGTGGGCCAGTACGTGGGCTCGCCTATAGATAGTGGCTCTAGTTTATTTGTTATCATGGTGTGATGTAGCTGTCTTCTTTTTGGGTTTTGTAAGTGTGATCTTGATCCCAGCCAGGGGTGTTTAGCATTGTAAACGACAAAAATTTTGCCCATTTTAAGCAACACAAGTTATATCAACATAAGTTCGGCTTGTGAAAGAATACCCGACCAAAATTGTAAGGGCAGGCTTTGATAACAATTACTGGATTATTGTTTTTGGG
This sequence comes from Malthinus flaveolus, assembly GCA_950108345.1. Taxonomy (NCBI): domain Eukaryota; kingdom Metazoa; phylum Arthropoda; class Insecta; order Coleoptera; family Cantharidae; genus Malthinus; species Malthinus flaveolus. Next base: position 16,027,679 of record OX467285.1, on the reverse strand, counting down.
GAGACTTGAAAGAACTTGTTTATGCAGAAAAGTTTAATAGCCGCTACGCATTAATTCGGATTTTTAATGCTGCAGATGAAGATCAGTTTAAAGCTCAAAATGCCATAAACTCCGTCTATAAATCGTGCTCAATGGTATTAATGGGTGGTTAACTTTAACTCGCCAACCGTTTCGAATCGGGCCTATGTCGATATAACTTTATCCTCCCTGGCATCCCTAAAGTTTAGCAAACTCCTCCCGGGACACCCTGTATAAATAGGCCAAATCAGGAGACGCTAGATACCCTAAACAAACTAAAACCACTGTTTGTGTATGTTCATATTAGAGATTTTAGTTCTTTGAAGTACTTTGAGTTAGCGAGTTTTGAGTTTTTCAATTGAGCTCACGTTACTAGGTTGTTCATAGTTCATGGTATCCGGTGTTCACGTTACGGCGTGTCTACTGTAGGTAGATCTTTAAAAAAAATATTCAACGAACACGAAGCAAACTTATAAATAATTGTAGACTCGCAACGAATAATTCTTTATAAGTTTTCTTTTGTTCTAAAATGACACTGCAACATCAGCTTCGAGGGCTTTGTCGTAAGGAGCTTCTTTATCTATAGAACGCTTCAGCTATAAATTTTCCCATACTTTGAATCTTATTTAAAGATAATAAAACATTAAAAATTAAAAATGGATATAATGGCATTAAGGAAATAAGTCAAAAACAAATCTTTTCCGCTTTTATAATTTAAGCGTATTTGAGTTTTAGCTTTAGCTTTCTAAATTTTGTAGTTCTATTCATAACGTCTACTAAAGGATTACAAACAATTCCTTCTTTTTGTTTTTAATTCTCAAGTATTCGCTTAAATCTTAAAATAATGCACGAAGCCATTAATATGCACCTACCAAATTAGTTCCTGCGCTTGAGAAGCATTAAAATATACGAAAATCGATCCTAAAATTTAACTTGGAAACTTGTAAAGAGTCAATACCTCACCAAACTTTTGTACTTCTGTATTAATTCGTTTTATGTAATTTTCATTAGAAATTAAATCCGGAGTTAGTTAACTTTTCTACGGTTAAATTAAGTTGAAAGAAGTAATTCTGTTTGATTTAAGTTTCGGAGTTACCACAAGTTTCTTTAGAACCCATTTTATGGGAACAATAAGTATATGAAGTAATTTTGCTTTGAAACTATCAATAGAATATTTCGGCTCAACTCACAAACCGACAAACTGTGCAGGTTTTGCTTTGAAGTAAAGAAAAATTTTCTTGTTAGGATTATGGGCGGAGTAAATTTTTCAATGTTTTTCCAAAAAAATAATAGCAGAAGCTCTGCAAGGGTTTTGCGAAAATTTGGTTGTGGGGAGTTAAAAAATATAGCAAACTTTTACTGAATGATATTAGGGGTGTTGCCTCATTGCCTCATTATATTAAAATTTTTAAAAATGGTCTAGTAACCTCTGAAAACTAGTGATTTTAACGTTCCTAAATCCCACGTTAATAAAACAATTTTTCCATTACAATATTTGTCAAGCTTTAACGTTTTAGTTATTTGGATGCAAAACAAAACAAAACAAAAATCCTGGGTACAACGCCAAAGATAGCGTCTACACAGGATCTTCTTCGTATAAATTCCTTTTGTTTACCGGCTCGAGTTGATTTACCTTTTCTTTTACGTTTTTCGCCGCTAGTACTTCTATTTCTTCTTCGGTGATTTCTACATTCTCGTCGTCGACTGCGCTTGGAGTAAAATTTGTAAGATACTCGACTCGCTTTTCTTTTGTTTTCGCGAAAGTCGTACAATTGCTACTGTTACAATCGTCAAAGGACACAAACTCTGGTAAAAATTTTTAATTCGTCGAAACTGCCACTAGTCGGATATGTTACTCGTCGGAAATGTCACATATTCGCATCACGTATCATTAGGTAAATAGGTTGCTACTGGTGCTTTACTTGACACGCGTTTATTTTGTGGTTAGAGTGATTTCTTAATTTATGTTGAGACTAACTGTAGAATGGCAAGAACCTAAATTTAAGGTTTTCGTCTTTTAAAGATATTAAGTGCTTTACTAAAACATTGCTGGTAGGTATATGTACATGGTGGGCAAAACTCGATGGTTTGTATGGAGAAATCGATAACTATAAGAGATATGGAAAAATGCCAGGCGCATCCTCGGCCTTTTTCTTTGAGAGGAACTGATTTCTCCTTAAGAACCATTCAATTTTTCCCACCCTGTACTACAATTTTGCGTTCAAATGGGTACTCCAATACATTCTCTTCTCAGACGGCAGTGATCTATACCCCGAAAGTAAAAGAATTCCAAGAAACACTCTCAGTTCTTCGGACGAAAACATAAACCCTGGTTCATTTTTTAAAACTACATTGCAAACGGCCTCTTTGACGATAAACTCGCAGAGATTAGCATAAAATATTTCTTCAGACTATTCTGTAGACGAGTGCTTCGTATATTTTTTGACCATGCAACCTCTTACAATCTTCAAGTCCGTACTATTCCACAATTTGGTGTACTGCGGCCCCTGTTTCCTCCAAAAAGGTACATTTTTATATAATTTTCTTTTTTTTGCACTATATTTTGAACTTCTAGAAGTGCTAGGAACAGGTTTAAGATTGAGTTGATCGATAGGGAGTGCATCACTAATGTCATCAAGGTGCTCGACGTCGCTGAGCTCACGCGCTTTTGGTGGTATCAGCACAACCGATATTTTCTGCATCTTGGTTTAAGTCTTTGTAAAACTCTTTTTTTTTTCAAGTAAAAATTAGTGCCGGTTTTCTTCGAAAGAAAAAGTTTATCAGCTTGTAATTTCTCCGTGTGGCGCAGGACCGCCGACGTTTTCATTTTACGCCCTTTTGAAGACAAAACGCGTGATTTACAAATTCGACTTTAATTTAAAACATTCTAAACAAACGGTTTCAGAAACCAAATTAAAAATTTAGATGCTAATTAATCCAAAAAAAATTCCAAAGTTAGTTGGGGTTTTTGGTATCTAAAACCCAGGATAGTGGGCACCTCTTACCTGTTAGAACTAACGATGCATTAGATAGCAGATTAAGCTTTCAAATGATTAATTTCTCACAAACCATTGTGCTTGGATTCTATTTATATTTAATTAACGGCATGTGTCCACAATTGCACTCAAGTGCATGAATTGCTGTGCGTTCTATTCCAGTTTTAGTAATTAAAACAGGCGCTTATGCAATTAATTGTTGCTATATCTACAAAATTATTGTTATCTTTCTACATAATATTTGGGAATGTCTGTTTTGAGTTTATATTCGGTAATTGTTACCTTTCTTTAATATTAAACCCAAAATAATTCTCTAATTTACGCAATATTTATCACTACGAACCGTATTATAATTGCATAAGAAGTGGAAGTACTGTCGGTTTCTCGATATACCGAAATGACTCATGGCTTTATTTACGCTAATCCGGTCAAAGAGAGCCATAAATTAAACTTACAAGCAACCTTTTTACGTAGAAGAGTTATAAAAGAGGTAGAAGCGTTAAATAAAGGAATTTTACATGCAGAGCTTAATACCTTTTCGACCGGATTAGCGTAAGTAAAGCCAAGAAAAAGTAATTTCGGTATATCGAGAAACCGACAGTACCGTGTGTTGCTGAAGCCGCCCACGGACCTTGTGTTTGTTCATCGTTCATCGGTGATCGTGATAAGCCGCTGTGAGTGGTTTTCAAGCACGAGGAGCCCACATACTTCCTGATTTGGCATCGATTATCATGGCAAACCGTCGTCATTGAACCTCGTGCTTATCACATCACGATAACCGATGAAAATCATGAAATCTGTGGGCTCATCGGGCGTAACAGCCAATCACGATGCCTTGCAACGATGCCTAATAAACAGTCACGAGGTCTGCGGTCGTTTTAGAGTGCATACGATGGAATAAATAAGGGAATTTCATAATTGTTTGTTGCTCCACGGTACGTTAACCCTTATGTGACTGACAGTGGTACCCGGGTACTTTTTACGCATAAAATGTGAAATATTGACTTTTTGAGAAACCTTATCGACTTGGGCTTTCAGGACATCTTCCAGATTTAGATGGTTTTACGTAAATTTTGAGAATTTTAGGTATGATGGCATGATGACACATGCCCGGGTGGTACCCGGATACCACCATATGGTGGTATCCCCCCTTATGGATTATGGAGCCCTGATGCTGAACATTGGGAAATTTTCTACTCATTTCATTATCGGTGCTACGAGTTTCCAACCAAGATGGATATTTGCCACATGGTTTAATTGCGGAGTTATGCTGAGATACAAAATCTTGAGAGCTCTGGGGGGGGGGGGGGGGGTTCTGGTGTCTCACAGAAAGTTTTATGATGATACATGGTACAGACGTGTACATGTACATGGGTAAGCGGTTTACCGTGTGTTCATTCTTCGTGGAAACATTTTATTTTCCCCTGGTTCAAAATAGGGTTATTCTCATTCCAAACCTTTACAGGGGAGCTTAGCCTGTTCTATACATTACAACAGAATACTGAAGTTTTTGACCATCCTTGGAAATCGGACAGCGAACCCTAATCGCTCTAACTTTGTAGAGAAACAGTAGGTAACTATATTTTCTTTAAGTTATAGTATGGATGGCATTTTTCCTGAGCTTTGAAAACTGGCGGGGGGGGGGGGAGTCTGATGGCCCCTTCCCCTCACATTTTACATAATATTCCTTTCACTTAAAGTCCAATTTTTGTTTTCTTTGTATTTTACAGCTGTTTAGTTGTTTTGTTGCTTTGACGTTTTGTTACATCAACTAATTTTTCTTTTTTTATTACTGAAGGTATTTTAATAATTCTTTTATCAATTTAACCGATTTTTTATTGACACAAATGTTAACTATTCTGGTTAAACGTAAAAAATATTTAAATTTGTCTGAAATTTAAGCCTAAAACAATGTAAAACACATGGTGGTACCCTGGTACCGCTGCTCGCAGAATATGCTGCATGCTGCAACATAAGGGTTAAATCATTATTATAGGTATCAGGTATCACATCGTAAGATTCATTTTTATTCTTAGAGAAGATATGATCTGTAATCATATAGTCAGTTGAGATGAGATGGGGACATCATCTATTCTATTCCACGCGTGATTAATCTCACAATTTAATTTACACATCATACATAGAGAAATCATCTTTTAGTGGACAAAATGATCAAAAACGTGTTTTTAGAAGTAAATTGTAGAATTTAATGTTAAAATGTGCAAGTGTAAAGTGTACAGAGACGTCACTTCAAAACGTCGACGCCGACTTTACGTGTAGTAATAAATGATTTGTTAAATTTTCCAACATTTATTACAATGATAGAAAATGTATGTTTACGTTAAAGAAAAAGTAACTTGTTGAACCACTGCACGTCATAAGTCAGAACTGACATAAAAATTTAAAAGCGTCGCCTTTTTATCGAAAATGCCTCTTTAAATTACTTTGTAACTGTTAATTGTCAAGTCAATCAACGAGTCTTTCGTAAACATTTTGATAAATTGAACAATACTTAATCGATTTTGTGCTACAAGTTAGTGGAAACAACATCACCGTGTCACTTGCAGTCGTGCGAGCTATCGGAAAACTCGATTGGAAGATACGCCTTTAAATGGAAGCCAAATTAGCACAACAAACTGTCGAGATTTAAGTCGAGTAAAGTAAAAGTTAAAAGTTACGTAAGAGAAAAGCGCAACTGTGCGCTACGGTAAAAATTTAATATTTAAGGAAGTACACGCGAATTGAAGAAACAAAAGTTGAAAAATCAGGAAATCACGTTAAAATTTTGTTCGATAGTGCAAAAGTTGAACCAAAACGTGTGAAGAGGAAAATGTTTCTAACTTTAGCTTTTGTTCGCAGCCTGGTTGGCAACCGTAATCGGAGTTTATCTTCAAAATAGCAGAACTTGCACGTACTACGTGCCGATACCACCAGAACTGACTTGAATATTGAAATTCTAAAATTAGGAGATACATATTGTAGAGTATAGAGAAAAGCGTCTCGCATTTTTGTGAATCAAGAATGATTCGTTACTCTCGTTCGAAACTACAAATAAACTCTTTTCTTACGTGTTCTCAAATTTTCGAGCTTGGAACTTAAAAGGGGCAAAATTTAATTTTGGCGTTTTACTAATGTAAACAAACAACAAGATTGATGTTCTTGTTGTTTTCATTTTTATAGTTTGAAACAAAAGGCAAGAATGGGGTTATAAATTAAAGACACAAAAAAAAGGTGTTCTGATTGTACTTATAATAATTCACTTTAATAAAAAAAGTTAAATTGTAGAGTTTCGGATCCAAAGGAAGCCTACCACTTTTTTCTCATTAGCTGCAAGAAACTTAAATTGGATTTAAAAGTTTTCAAGCTCTACTTGAAGCTAATGAACAACTTTGAATAGAAAATGCTTTAAGCTCGTGTTGGTTTAGTTTAACGCTCGAAAATTAAAATTCGTTTTTGTCTAAAATAATATTTTAATTTTCCTATATTCTTCTGATGTAATCAGAAGAAACAAAGTATGCTCTATACCTTACTTTTTAACGGTTTAGGCGAACTTTAATTTTAATATTACACATTAGGCTCACAGGCTGGTTTTCGTAACTTTGGAAGTCGCTCTGCTGAGCACTACAATCTGTTTTGCTAAACGAATCAGTTTCTGGGCTCCATAAATTGTAAAGTCTCAAGTCACTTATGTTGTTGACTTGGGTATTGTTTGGCATCCATTCAATTACAAGTTATATGTACTACAGCAAACGAGCTCTTATTATTTTCAAGTGGGTACTTGACAATAATTAGTTTTTAATTATTATGTTCGAACAATATCTTCTACATACAATGTAACGTATAAGCAGATGCTATTGTGGGAGTTGGGAGAGGGGTTATAACTTAATTCGACTCTCATCAATTATTTATTTTAGTTAATTTTTATAGCAGCTGTATTGATTTTGAAAAATAACTCGTGTGGAGCTTTTAAAATATTTCATTCGCTTCATTTCCAGTTTTGAAATAAATCTGCACCACCGGCTCGAATTTAGTTCGAAATATGCTCGAGCCTAAGCGGCAAGTGGAAAACTCTATTAGTCGCGCACGTTCAATTAGGGGGAAACAGAGAAATCAAATTGAAAAGTAAACAAAGATGCAGTTCTGTTGGTTCTTTTAGTCTCTTTTGGAGTAGGTAGCTTTACAACTACGTCGGTTAAATCGACAGATTTCTCGACATTTGGAAAAACAAGTGTTCATGAAATTTTTTCCTTAAGAACGACGACACTTGGTAGTCTGATAGACCTAATTCAGAAACCCATTTACCAAGATAATTGACGGTTGGTGTCTTTTTTTGAAATTTTATTATTACGAAGTTATTGGTTTTTACTGCTCCCGGAGAAGGCAACCCGGTTTGTTTATCGGAGTGAAGATCATCGTCTTCAGAAAAACAAAACTCGGAAACACTATCACTTGAACAATATACGGGTTATCAGATTTATCATCGGATTTTACTTACGGTGTTTGGGATTTCTTTCGTTTTATTGTCTTGAGGTTTGTGTTTGTATAATGAAATTTTAGTCAGTACACGACGGCGCTCATCACACTCCAGAAGGTTCAAAAACCTTATCTCACTAAGATTAGGTAAAAGAAATCATCAATTCCAACCTTTTTTTAAATAAATTTAAAACTTTGATTTGTGAACAATCTATGAACGAAAAAATAATCCTAAAGAAACTCAAAAGCGATCTTTTGAACGTTTGACCTGTGCGAAAAGTAAAGCACTTGATCATCTAGAAAAATCTGAAGATGATAGATTATCTTAAACTTAGACAGCAGCTCACAAAATTTAATAATCCCTTTCGATGTAATAACAATAGCTTAAAGCATGGTTTAAGTTGTGAAAAATACAACGTCGAGAGAATTTTGAACGACGCAATAACTTAATAAAAAATCGTTTCCTGAGTACGTTTTGTCGTATACAGGGCAAGTCACTAACAATGTGCCCATTGAAAAAGCACAAACTGGTTTTGTTTATTTAAAAATAATTTTATACAGTCCAGTCAACGAAAACCAGAAAGTAGATTCACCTTCAAAAGGCGAGCTTTAGCGACAGTGTCACTTTTTTCGATTTTTCGTTAATATCTCGAAAACTATAAGTTGGGGCTAAAATACGATTTTATACAAAACTAAAGCTGATAAAATTTTCTACAAAATTGCATATATGCATATTTTTTGTATTCTTAAAGTTAACCGAGTTACAAAACTTTGAAAAATTGGTGTTTTTGTGAAGTTTCAAAACCATTGCATTTTTTTAAGGTGAAGCTCTTAGTTGACTGGACTACTACAGTAAGTCATTCTTAGTGACTCGCCCTGTATAAATTTTGATACCCAAGCATATGTAGTACCAAAATAATTACATAATATTAAGTTGAAGGATTATATGAGAAAGTTTCGCAAAGTATGTACCGAGGTCGTAAAACTTGGCAGTTTAGCAAAGTTTTCAATAAGCAAAGCTTTTTAAATCGTAACTCCGGAGCGTTCTTAAAGTTTTATTAAAGTGGATCGTAAAATACTTAAAATATAACTCGTTATAAGGAGGCCCTTCGACAATTCAATCTCCGAGTCAATTTAATGTATAAATAAGTCGTTGTAAGTAAAGATTTATTGAATCAAATCGATGCGCGTTTACATAATTAAATTTAGTCGAATTAGAAAACTAAATAGTTTTGCTATTAGTAGGGTTTAATGAGGGAGTTAAACCTAACACTAAATCAAGTAGACATGGTTAGAGGTGAGTAAATTACGGCCAGCCACAGTCTACTGTTTATTCCGTTCACTTCCGTTCACGCTACGTTCATCCTGTTAATTGCATGTCACTCTTTCCCTTCTACCACTCTATAACAGATAAACAGATAGAAGAGAAGAAAAATTTATAGAATGCGCCGAAAGGATTCCCTCTCTTATACGTTAAAGTCTGTAATTTTCTAGATTTTCTTTATAACAACTACTTGTAATTGAATATTGATTGAGTTAAATGTGCGTTTCGATTTCCGAGATAGAAAATACGAAAAATAACGGACGAGATTTTCGCTATAAACGAAAAACAGAAAACAATTTAATTAAGAAAATAAATTGGTAATCTCGTACGCAACTTTAGAATATTTATGTGTTTGAGGCACAGTTACCTCGTAATTAATTGGATTTTATTATCACAAATTAATTTAGTAACCTTTATTATACCAAAAATTTGTGATTTCCTTCATCGCACTAAAAGTTATGTTAAGACATGTCCGTTTTTCATTTAGTCTTTTCATTTATTTATCAGTTTGTTCAACCGTTTGCCGTATTCTTTTCATGATAAGGACTTTCAGAGTCATTCAGTTTTCTATTTAAATAATTGTGATCTAAAAATAGACCATTATTAACCTATTTTTGAACCACGAGCCACGAGACTGTTTTTCACTACCGCTTGCTTAGAGTTTAATAGATAAGTAATGAAAACTGTCGACTGTCACTCGAGCTGCCATTTTTGTGCATTTTTCGCGTTAAACAAATAGAAAAATACAAAACTTTAGCCCATCAGTTACAACTTCCGTTGGGGCAGTTTTGTCAATAGTCCGGTCAATCTAGACTATAAAATGAGAGAAGTGGTGCATAAAGTCCCAACAAGCTGAAAATTGGTAAAATTGTTCAAAACATAATTATAAATAAAATTTAAAAGTTTCCCATCATTCCCGTGCGTGGAAAAAATTTTATTTGAGATTAAAGGTAAAAAAAATGAGTTTTTCGCGATTTTCAGCAAAACAGTAAGTTTTATCTAAAAGGTCCTTCAGACAAAAATTGTAGATGATAAAATTATCTATAATAATTGTATCAATACTTTTTTCCTACAAGCCACCGTTTCTGAGATATAACGATTCAAAAAGTTGTATCGTCATAATATGCATGAGTACGCCACGTATACAGGGTGTTGCATGACGTACTTTACAAACTTAAGGGGCATTTTTCTGAGGTCAAAATAAGTCGATTTGACTAACTTCCCCTATATACCAAAAGCCCGTTATCCCTTATTTGCTGACATGCTTCAATAATACGCTGCTGATGCAGTTGAGCTCGAGTATTTATTGGTACTTCGTACACTAAGCTTTTAACATGACCCCACATACCAAATTTGATCAAAATCAAACTAAGCATTTTTGAGTTATTGAAGAAAAAGAAAAAATTTTTTTCAACTTTGAAGCTCCCCCACGGGCTTAGGAACCATTTTGATATATAGGGTAAGTTGGTTAAATCGACTTATTTTGACCTTACAAAAATGCCCTTTAAGTTTGTACAGGACATCATGCAACACCCTGTATACATCTCTAGAGTTGTTATATATATATACAACTTTTTGAATCGTTATATCTCAGAAACGGTGGCTCGTAGGAAAAAAGTATTGATACATTTTTTATAGATAATTTTATGATCTACAATTTTTGTCTGAAGTACTTGTTTGATAAAACTTATCGTTTTGCTGAAAATCGCGAAAAACTCATTTTTTTTACCTTTAACCTCAAATAAAAATTTTTCCACACACGTGAATGATGGGGAACTTTCAAATTTTATTTATAATTATGTTTAGAACAATTTTACTGATTTTTAGCTTGTTGGGACTTTATGCACCTTCGAATGTCTAAATTGACCGGACTACAAGGAAAATCTCCAAAATTCCCAAAGTATTAATTTTCAGAAAAGAGCTTTTGTTAGTAACTTCCAGAAACTGTTAGGCTGTTCTTTTTCACGAGATTTTTTAGTTTCGTTTATGTTCAATATTTCTGAATGGGCAACCATTTAGAATATTCCACTCACATAAAACGAGTTTAGCGTACAAACTCTCATGAATTTTGCAAATTGGTATGGTAGTTGCGTTAGAACCTGCTCTACAACGTACTAAAAGTCCCTGTGGGCGGAGACGAGCGAGGCTAGGGGGTCAATTTCCCGTTTTTTATTTATTTTGTTTGCGTATTGCTTGTTGGTTATGTTTTGGTTGTGAATCAGAAGTTTCTGAAGTTTAATAAAGCGCTGACTAATATTACAATTTTGAACAAACTCTATTTAAACTTCTTCACAATAGGTGAAGACGACACCTAACGCGACTTTTGTTTTTAGAAATATTTAATTACATCTTTATTCTACCTCATGAGTGCCGTATTATTCAGGGGTGGATAACTTTGGTGGCAGATTCGTTTCATGAAACTTACAAGTCTCCGCAGTTTATACAGTCATCCAGTAAACAAATTCACTGTAACCCCTTCTCCGCGCTATATCTCGAAAAGGGTTAAACTTACGGAAAAAATGCATATAACCAATTGTGTAGCTAATAATGCTCTCTATAACTTTTATAATTACTTTAATCAACGTACGATCTATAGAAGGCGAGTTTCTTGCAAAAAACTGGAGAGTTGCCTTTAAACAGCTCCCCCTCCCCCCGCTCACTTCCCACTATCCAGGACTTTTAGTATGTTGTACAATAGGTTCTAGCAAACAACCACACCAATTTTCAAAATTCTCAGATTTTTTCCCGACAACTTGTCCCATTCTACTGGTATGGGCTATAACCAATCCAATGATACAAGGTATTGGGCAAATTCTCTTAGGGTTTTGAGTTTATTTGCCTAGAACTTTATAACATAACGACTTCCTCATTTTCTGGTGTTAAACTCATCGTGTACATAAAAGTGTGAAAGTTTCTGTACTGTATTGCCTTACCCATTTTGCATTTGCGTAGCATCTCATGATTTTACACTAACTAAAGCCAAAAAGCAGAATTAATTTACAAAATTCCGCTTTTATCAGTCACCTCATCGGCATTCATGAATGTTCGTATAACTATAGTGTTTTTAATTGTATCTTTTTTCGAATTCTGAAACAATTGAATTATTTTTGCACACGCGTATTTGATTATTCAAATTAGCTTCCAGTGGAGTTGATTTGAAACATTTTGTAATTACATTCTTTTTTTACTGATTACGTAACAAAATAAATTGGCGTTTTTTGTTGTTTAGTTCACTTGAGTGTTTATTATTTTTGGTTTGGAATAATAAAATCTGATATCGCGTAATTGGTACTTCTAAAAATATATACAATACGATTTTAATTTTCAGGCGTTCAGTGGGGCGATTTTAATTACTTTCACAAATTATAACTCCTACATCGTGCCGTATAAGGTGTGTGTTTTATTTATTTTTGCGTTCTTTGGCTTTAGTGAAATTAACAGGCCAACCCTTATAATTCGAGCACATTATAGCAATTTGCGTCAGTTTGGTTAAAAATTATTTTGCTTTTAGACTAGACGATTTATAAGTTTTTCTGACAGAGTATAGTATATTTTACAACAAGAGATGAAACATCAGTTTTTTTCGTGAGATGGCAATTTAATTCACGAGCCGCGTAGCGGCGAGTGGAGTAATCTATCGAACGAAAAAAACTGATTTTATCTCGAGTCGTAAATGCTATTTTTTCTACGACAATAATTAGACACCTTAATTTGAAATTTTTATTCAAATTTAAACTGACATTTCAATTTAGGTTTCTTAGAAAGGCGCTAGATGGCGCTAGTGACAGAATAGTCATAAAACTAAATTTGCATTTATTTAAATTATAAAATATTTATTAAGTTGTAAGTGCCATTTTGTACATTATATTAAGATTTTATTTATTATCCGCAACAAATTTGACATAACATAAACGCAAATATTTATAAACAAGCATTTGTATCTGTCATTTTACGCCATCTATCAACATCTGCTTGTACTATTTCTTTTTTACACTAGAGACGAAAATGTCAACTTTCATTCGAGTAAGTGCTGTCAATATGCATAACTTTCACATATGAAAGTAGAAAAACTATATTTTGCTTCACATGAAGACAACTTCAAGTGTGCTATGTTAAGATGTTTGAGATCTTTTGTCGACTGTTTTTCGAGCACAACATTTTTTGTTTGTAGCTCTGTTGGTATTTTTTGATTTTCGTCATATATTCGTCAAAGAGGATATTAAGGAGTAGCATCGTGGTCGGGAAGCACCCGTTCTCGTTTTAAACTTTTTTACAAATTATGCTTTCAAGAGTGTCTTTTTAAAAAAATTACCGAAGTAGTATACGTATAAAACAGAGAAAATACACCAAAAAGCCTATTAAAATCTACGTCGTTAAAAAACACACGCTGTCTTCTTTACACCATAAATAAGGGATTTCCCTATGGAATTACACCAATAAATTTTAGGACAGTTGTCGAGGATAAAATTTTCTAGAGTGAAAAAAATTTTTTTTAGAAAAACTTAATCGTACGGTTTAGTTTTTAACGCTCTTTTTATAATATTTGAAATATTTTTATTCGAGAATACCACTTCAAGATTAATGGCTCTTGTTATAATTTTTTTACTCCAATTTGAATATAAAGCCGAACATTTCAATATATTGTTCAAGGGCGGTCAAGAGAATTTATATGATAAAAGGAGACTACAAAAACAAAACAAGAGACTTAGCTCGATTCTTACAGTTACCTCAAAAATTGTAACTGTCGGCTGCCAGGCTTGCTAGTCTAGTATTATGACGACTTTACCTGTAGTGAAAACCAAAATTACAGGTAATTTGATTGCATAACAGCTATTTACAGATTTCTTCCTAAAATACATTAATCAATTAACAGCGAATTTTTATGCAGAATAAGGCTAGTCCAATTTTTTAGGTACGCCTAAACCGTTGGTCTGAGGGAAAAAACCTCAGAGATATAATTTGTAGGAAATTTCATGTAGTCTATTTTCATACTGAAGCACTTTCCTTCTAAAGTGCGTAGTTTTTGAGTTATAAGCGAAAAACCGAAAAAAGATCAAAAATCAACCCTTCTCGAACTATCTCTTCAAAGAGTGGCAGACGGTCAGTTTTTTTACTCATTTGCAAGGTTCTTCCTGTGGAAATTGTCAAAAATTTTGAACTTTATCGTTTAGTAAAACTACACACTGCTTCCCGGACTATTAAGTGAACGCGTTTGCCTTAACAATGTAGCTCGTCTCCATGTATTGATAGTATACGTGTTTTTTTTATTCTCATCATTCTTATCATCGAGTCTTTGTACACTCGACTGCACCTCGGGACGCGACCCCTTAATTATTTCAAGCACTTGTTAATTTAACTGTCTTGATTTCATGCAACCGTGTGGCTCTGAGCTTTGTTTTCTTGGATAGTATCGCAGTCTAAATACGACTTATGCAATCGTCGTTTCGTACTCTTTTGGTTTGCAATTAGTTTGCAAACAAAAGGGGTCGTTTTACGCACACATATCAAGATTGAATTTTCGTCTTGAACTTAGGGAGGGCGTAAGTAATTAACCCAACTTACAAGACATGTACGGGATGATTGTTACATAAATATTAAGATTTCATATTTTGCGTGTTCGATTGGCATTAACATAAACAGGGGTAGCTTTAAGTGACATTAAATGTCATATTAAGAACTTAGGGATAGGAACAGGTAATTAGGAAGATGTTTACAGTAATTCATATCACATAACAAATTCCCAACATAATAATGATTTATACAAATAATAGAAAGAGTGGCTAGTAGGCTAAGGGGAACTAAATGGCGAAAATGAAACAAATAAAGCTGTACGAAATAACAAGAGCAAGAAATCGCAGGGGTATAGATTCAAGAATAACCCTTATGCAGTTGGATGTAGAACAGGTATTATGTTTTTTAACTGCTTCACAACAATTACGCTCTGAGAACAATAGGGATTGTAAAATAAAGAATCGTTTCGAGTTATCTGTTATAAACAATTTATCGTTTTTCACATAACGCATTGACAGAAAGTGCTCCGAAGGTAGCACTGGGTTTTCGAATTGGAAACTTTGGATTCTACACCAGAATACACACATGCAACATATTAAAAATTCATTCACTTCGAACGTTTCTCCAGGTAACCCCAATTTTAAGTACAGGGTGAAAAATTGTAGAAATTTGCCGAGTGAAAACTTGTTTTCTCTTCAATTGTTTAATTGCGTGATGTATTTGCGGTATCAATATGACAACGTCGAAAATAAAAAAATGCAGTTTTGGGTACCTATACTAATTTTTCGTAACTAAACACTATGATTTAGTTTGGCCCAAAAAACCCAATTTTTTCCAGCCGCCCTAAACCGTGCTTCCAATGTGAAAAAACTGAGAGACATAATTTGTAGGAATTTTAATGTTTGAGTTATAAGCGGTAAACTAAAAAAAATCAATTTTTTGACCGGTTTTGGAACTTTTGGAATATTTTAGCGCGCTCTATCGCCTAAACCGTTTGCCTAAAGACAAAAACCTGGCGGATATAATTTGTAGAAAATTTCATGTACTTTATTTTTATATAGGTGTAATTTTCCTAAAAAGTGCGTAGTTTTCAAGTAATAAGCGAAAAACTGAAGGAATACCAAAAAACCCTTCCCTAAGTTAACTCTGCCACTTAAAAGTGGCAGACGGTCGGTTTTATTACTCATTTTCAATGTTCTTTTAGCCTACATTGACAAAAATTTTATACTAATTGTTTTAGTTTATTCACACGCTGCCTCTCAATCAACTCACACCTGCCAGCTGCAGACGTCTTACTCTATCGAGTTACCGCGTATACGCTAAACTGATGAATCAATGGAATAACATCAATTGGTATATTTGCTAGCTTTAGGACTATCGTGATCGCCACTGGCGGATGAAACCACAATTGCTCTATCAATTTGTCAATTGTAACGATGGCCATCTCAAACAGAAGGGCCTCCTATAGCCTACCGAGTAAGGCGCAAATTTCAGTAACTTTTTTGAATGCGCCTCGTATAACCATATAAAGATTAATAACAACCAAATTATTTTGTAACAAGATATGTAAATGTAAATAGGGCGCATTCTGTTCTCGCCTTGATATGCAAATTCTAAAACAATAACGCTAAAGGAGCTTCAAACTGATATTTGAATTAATTACGACCATTATGTAGTAACACCTGTAATTTGTATGCAACAACAATAATCATCAATATTTACTCCGTGCTTTCTAATAACACTTTAGAATTTAAATGAATATACAAATTGAAACTTAAATTTAAACTACACTTTTACATATTCAAACGAGCAGCTTAAATTTATAAATTCTATTTGTTTCTTCTTCCTTCTATCATCGTACCGGGTGTGTGTATGTTTACGACAATTAAGTTCAAATTTACTTTTTTTTTCTATCTTTACTAAGGCGCAATTCATATATTCTACCTGGAGAAGGTAATACAAAGAGGAAAAGCCTATTTAATATAAAGTTACCCCAAATACGCAGATTATAAATAATTCAAATCACAATCTCGAGTTTGTGCAAATTCGCTGCTTTAACATTTGCTGAAGTATAACAATCCTCTCGTGAAAGTGTGTATACCTCTATACTTCATTCAACATACATTCATTAAACACTACTTATTCATATTTAAAGTTTGTTATATGGCAACTGTATTTAAAATAATTATTAATTGTTACAATTGTTGCTTGTTAATGGGCGCATGCAGGGAACAGTGGCGCTGCAGCGCTTTAATAAAGCGCTTTACCGCTTCATTAGAGCACTTGACCCCCATTGGTTTACATGAAGCGCTTTATTAAAGCGCTGCAGCGCTACTACTGTTTCCCCAATGTGCCAAATATCATACGGGATAAATGAAACCTGGTTGCCTGAGTTTTGTTTAAGTTTCAATTATTTTCGTATATAGGCGCTCCGAATAAACATAAACTGTTCCACAAGAACCTTACGTATATTTACCAAAAAAGTAAAATATCAAAATTACAAGTAAAAAATAGCACAAAGGAAACTTTTCTACCTTGTTCAGGAACTTGAAAGTATTTGGCTGAGCTACAAAGTTGTGTAATTTGGGTATTCCCAAACCAAGTTTTTTCCAGTTAGTTCCACTAAACCCCTTTTCGACTACGCGATTCGTTTTAGAGAAAATATTTTAAATAATTAAGAAAACGACGAAAGAAAGATGAAAAACTTTCGGCGTTTTTTTCTACTCGTTAACATTGCCTTTTTAAAAATGTTCCAATATAAAAACATACATTTCCACTTCATAAATTTAATGTTAATTAGTTTGGTATTCATCAACTGCCATTGTTTAATTTTTAATATAAAAGCCTTCGGGACTTAGAGTTTAAAGTAGATATTATAATATAAATATTAATGTTCTTAAGTTGAAGAAGTTTAGAGACTCAAAAATAATAATTAAGAAACTTCCTTTATTAAACTCGCTGTAAGATACGTTGTAACTCCTGCACATGTTAGAAGCTTACTTAAGCAAAAATAATATTTCGACAAGAACTTTTTAATCCGTTATTTTTCAACTGTTATTTGCGTCTCGATGGAAACACGTTTTGATCGCGTAGGCGCGACGTGGTGATCCTAATAGTCCGCGAGGCAGCGAGGAGAATACAAAAGTTTTAACGATGCAGGCTTTTTTGAGTTTTCACTTATAACTGAAAAACTACGCACTTTTAGAGAAAAATCTATCTATACAAAAATACAGCACATTCCATTTCATACAAATTCTTTCTCTTATATTGTTTTCGTAAACCGAACAGTTTAGGTGCTAACGGGCGGCGCGTTCAGTATAGTGCCTCGAGGCTTCCTGCCACCAGTTGAAAATTCCGTCTTCGAACTTTAAAGACGTCTGACACCACGAAGGCTGTACTTAAAACCGTATGCCACAATATATTATATTAACTCAAGACAACAAATGCAATTTAGTGGTATATAAATTTTCGTGTACTACCCTATAGTTTAGGTTGACCCCCAAAAACCCATCTTTTTACAGGCGCTATACTTCAACGCGCTCTAGCTCCTAAACTGTTAGTTTGCCAAAAAAACCTGCCACAAATGATTTGTAGGAAATGCAATGTGCTTTAATTTAATATAGAAACGCTTTTCTCAAAAAGTGCGTCGTTTTCGAGTTATAAGCGAAAAACAAAAAATTTTTGGATTTTTGTGAAATTTTAACTCGTTCTAGTGCCTAAACCGTTTGTCTGCAAAAAAAACCTTCAAGATACAATTTATAGGAAATTTGATGTAGTTTACTTTTTATACAGGCACTTTTCTAAAAAAAAGTGCGTCGTTTTTGGAAGCAAAACACCAAAAAGACAGTTTTTAGGCAGATTTTGGATTTTTGTCAAACTTTAACTCGTTCTAGTGCCTAAACCGTTTGTCTGCGAAAAAAACCTTTGAGATACAATTTATAGGAAATTTGATGTAGTTTACTTTTTATACGAGCACTTTTCTAAAAAAAAGTGCGTCGTTTTTGGGTTATAAGCAAAACACCAAAAAGACAGTTTTTAGGCAGATTTTGGATTTTTGTCAAACTTTAACTCGTTCTAGCGCCTAAACCGTTTTTCTCCGAAAAAATTCTTCGAGACACAATTTATAGGAAATTTGATGTAGGTTACTTTTTATACAAGCACTTTTCTAAAAAAAAGTGCGTTGTGTTTGAGTTATAAGCGAAAAACCAAAAAAAACGGTTTTTTGACAAATTTTGGATTTTTGTCAAACTTTAACTCGTTCTAGCGCCTAAACTGTTTGTCTGCGAAAAAAACCTTCGAGATCCAATTTATAGGAAATTTGAAGTAGTTTACTTTTTATACAAACACTTTTCTAAAAAAAAGTGCGTCGTGTTTGAGTGATAAGCGAAAAACCCAAAAAACTGTTTGTTTGACTAATTTTGTATTTTTGTCAAATTTTAACTCGTTCTGGCGCCTACACCGCTTGTTTGCGAAAAAACCTTTGTGATACAATTTATAGTAAATTTAATGTAGTTTACTTTTTATACAAGCACTTTTCTAAAAAAAGTACGTCGTTTTCGAGTTATAAGCAAATAACCATAAAAACAGTTTTTTGGCAGATTTTGGATTTTTGGATATTCCTAGTTTGCTAGATTTGGCTTTTAGTATGTGTAAGTCGAGTTTAAATTTACCAACTGATGGTTTGTTACACTAATTTTGTCAACTGAGTTCCTCACAGCTGTTTCGGACACTGTGCTATCTTCAGAGCGGATTTTAAAGTTAGAAACCCTTGTGTATTTCCAGTTGCTTCTTTGTGCTCATTTTTATAAAGCTATTGCCTAAGGACCTCGGCCACTAGAAACCCGTTGTAGAACGAAAGCTGTGTCTGCGACTGTAATTATCCACGCGACAATTAATTGTTGAATGTTTCAGAGTATTTTAACAAAGAATAGGCGCAAATAGACGCATGGAAGTCAAATAACTTTCTGTATGAAAAATGAAAAGTGTTTATTGCATTATTCATACTTCTATTCGTGCAATTTTACCGAAAGAAATTTCTTATATTAATACACCAGTGGGAAATTATTTTTGCATTAAATGAATGAAAATTACGTTACGGCATCGACGAAACGTTTTTCTGTTTAACAATTCTGGCAGAATATCAACACAAAAAATTTCAATTTGTTTGTTATTGAAATTTTTTCGTGTATTTCTTGCCTCAATAATATATCACTACACAAAAACGAGACATCTCACTGATTTTCTTGTCAATAACTTCATATTTATTTTGAAATAATTAACAAACTGTTCTTAAACAACGTAAACAATAAAATAAGAAAACCGCAATTTGGATCAACTTTTGATATAATTATCAGTTTACGTTATTTTGTTCAGTTTAACCAACAACTTTGTAATTTGATATACAGGGTGCTTGTTTAAAAAAAATGAAATCACAATTTTTTAGAAAACGACCTTCAATTCACGGTCTTTCATCGATACTTTCAAACAGTGGCTTAGACATGTCAATTGTTTTGAGACCACCCTGTATATTTTACAATTAGGCGGCGCCTAACTATTATTAATCTACAGTTTTGCAAGTTGTAAAGGTATTATCCTTTTGATTTCGTTTTTTAAATTCTATAACGGTTTGGTCTAATTAAAATACCTTAGGGAAATTCGTTGCGGATAGTGGTGATGACCCTATTACATTTTAACTCTAACGAAACAGAAAAAAAGTTTTAAATAAACACGGAAACTTGTGAAGTTTTTCAATAAATACGTTTGAAAAATGTGGTAAATAAATTATTCCTGGATTGGAATTTACATATAAAATCTATTGATTGTGGATGTAGAGACACTTTGTTGGTATTGGATGAAGATTTATATCGGAGCGTAAATTGTAAATTTACTTCTATCGACAAATAAAAATTAGAATTACATTTATAAACTTCTTGCTATTACTTTTTGGTGCTTTGCTCAAAATCAACTTAATCTTACACTTATGAGGGTGGATGTTTACCTACTTTCCGTTAAAACGTGCACTGCATTACTTTTACTTTTAGGCAACTAACAGTATAATCTAATTAAGCTTTCTTCGGAAACAACTGTGTAATTTAGGCAATTATTTTGAGGGTCTGTGTAAAGATTAGAGGGCAGTTTTAATCAATTATTATTTCAAAAATTGTATTTTTGTTAACGTCAAAACTCCATTGTCGGAGTAGCAAAATGAGACTTTAAAAAATATTCTAATTTGACCCTACCTGTATTCTTGCGGTTCTAAGGCTGGCCCCCAGTAGGTCCTTGCATCGCGACCTCTGTGATCTATTGTACGCTTAGGAGTTGCATCTGCACATGCTCTGCATAGTGGGTCTTCTTCTAGTCCCATCGTTACATGTGCTTTTTAAGCTGGAAATGGCCCGTTGCCAGTCGTAATTCACCTCTGCTCATTCTGAGTGGAGGCAGAGGGTTTCTCCAATAGAACTTTAGAATGTCCCTATTCGGGAGTCTCCCTTCAGTGTTTAATGTGACACTTCACTAGAAGTGCTTTTATTTTTCGCATTGCCATTGCATAGGGAATGCCAAAGGCTGGTCCTGGTCCAATGGGCCTTACTTTGCTGCCCTCTTTAGCCAGGCGTCTGCTTTCTCTTTCCCTGGTATGTCTAGCTCGTTCAGTCTGCGGATGCAGTCCGTTACTAGTCCAGACCTCACCTTCCAGGCGTTTAGCGCTTTAAAGGCTGCTCGGCTGTCAGATGCTACAAAGATTCTTTGATTGTGATAACCTTGACCTAACAGTATTGAGTACATGTTGGAATGGCGTTGGAAGGGTGTGTGCCCCCAAGACTTAAAGCTTACCCTCAGTTACCACCTCCGATAATTCCGGCTCCTGTGTCTGTTCGGTTTTTAGAGCCGTCTATGTAGAACACGGACTGCCTTGCATACCCATTCTTCCCTTGTCGGAATGTCAATTCCTTAGGTTTTTCGATGCTATATGCTCTGGTTTTCTGTCAGACACCATATTAAGTACGAGGTACTCTGTCATCTCTCTTAGAATGCATGTGCATGTCATTGCACAGTTCTTCCTATAGTGGAGTGAGTTTTTAATCTGTAAGTCTCCCTTAATGCTTTGGATTTTACTACCAAATGTAAGGGTGGAAGGCTCAGCATTGTTTCCATTGCTGCTGTAAGCGTAGTACGCATTGCACCAGCCTTGGAGCAAGCCAGTCTGAATTTTGTCTAGTTTGTGTTTTTGTCCACCACACAGAGCCTCCATATGTTACTATTAGTATAACCCACGTATAACCCCACCTATAACCTGGGTTGCGGTTCATCCTTATTCAGAAAAATTATTATAATTTATTAAGGTAGTACTACCGATAACACAAGTGTCAAATGTGTGCTTACTGTAATTTGACTTCCGTCGTATTTATATTTGGCAACGCCGCGTAAAAGCAAAAGAGACAAAAAATACCTTTCAGGTTATCGGTTTGACATGTAATGTTTGTTTACTAATGAAATGTCTGAATCAAACTTATTAAATGGTACAAAACGAATATTTCATTGGAAAAATAAAAGAGTCACTGAAAAAAGGTATAAAAAAATGTGAAACAAGTAGCATTAGCCGTATTCTGTACATATTTAAATTTCGCGCGCGTCTAACCTTCTTGGCGGCGTTGCCACATGTAAGTTTTTTCTTAATTATTTATTAATTACTCTTACCACGAGCTCTAAAGTTAAGGTTTTATTAATACAGAAAATTCAATTAATTTTTTTCTTTCTATTGATACCAATTTCATAAAAATCTGAACGTCCAATTTTGTGAAATAAAATATAATCTGTGATTTCCCATAAGGATCAATGTTAAAGGCAAAAATTTTTAAATATTTTTATCTTTTTTTCAGTTCTCTGTAGGCCTCCAAAAATTAAACTGGTTAATTATGATATTATAATGTACCAATATGCTAAGTTTCATTAAATTCTGAACGTCAATTCTAAAACCGGTAGTACTACCTTAAGTATTAATTATTAACAACTAATAATTGATCGTTTATGTACTTTTCCACAAATCAAGATGAAATACTTTTCGGGCCTCCACTCTTAACAGCTGAGATAATATGAATTATATACGACCTGCACTACTTCAATAGGTTGCCTGTAGAATTGTTTACCTTTTTTCGTACGAAGTTGAGAGCTCTTGGATTTCGTAGCAAAATAAAAAGAGACTACTCGTTATTGAACCGGAAATGAGGTTTGAGAATGCATTTGTATTACTCCCTTAAAATTTAATACCTGCTGATGCTTTTAAAAGAATTCTTACAACGTGCAGAACAATAATAAAACGGTATTAAACGATTCTCACAAGTAAAGCCGTTTTGAAAGGTTTTAATTAAAAACTTAAGCCATCTCTTTGTATATTACGTAATTGCAATCGACTTCAACTACACTTATTTTTCATCGTCATTGTTATTGCGCCACAGCGCATTAAGCGTTTCTTAACAAAATATTTTATTAAATTGCTTGTTGTGAGTCGCCCAAACAGTCGAATTTAAAGTTTGGTTGGTAACAAAAAACTTGGTCCGTCTAAAAACGTTCTAGAATATTTACCAAGACAAAATTTCAATTGTTTATACAGAAACAAACACCAAAAAGTTTGAAAAACGTTTTGGTGACAGTATCGAGTGGAGAGAAATAAATACCCAAGTGTCTAAAGTGATGTCGTTAGAACGCCTAATTATTTCATCGTAAATAATGCTCCAACAGTTTCCAAACTTTTTAATTTTCAAAACATGTTCAAAACAAAACACAAAATAGCAGAGAAGGAGCAATATTCGCATCCGTAATAATATGTTGAAGAAGCAGATGCGGTGTTTCTAGGGGTGCAATCTTAAAAACAGTTCGGAGAGTAACTTTGACGACTGATGAATAATCAATCATCTAAGTTGATGGAGAGTGATACATTACCATTCTTTTCATATGTTAAAAATTCGAAGAATATTTTACCGAAAATACGTAAAATACGCCTTTGAAAACTTTTCATTTTTTGTTTTTAATTTTTAACCGTTGAGTGTATATCATGGGCTTGACAGACCCAGCCATCGAATTTTCGATAGGAAACTTTTTTAAATTTCCCTTTAGATATATTATGCCTCAATTAGTACTTTTTATACCGCATTTCAAAACAAATAGTACGTTAAGGTACATCCTAGGGTTGAATGCCGTTCGGCTACGAATTAATATCGTAGGCTACTTGGCGGATCGATATAGGGCCAATAGATATAAATATGTTATTGTTATTATTGAACAGGATTTACGGTTGATGAATTTGGTGTCCTACTGGTACTCGATTGTGATAAGGATCATTATAATTTTGCGACAACTATCGTTCTAAAATTTCAATATGTTCTCTCTATAAACTTGGGGTTATAAACATGTAACTGATGAGTCAATCAGAACTTTTGTTGGATGTTGATGGATAATAATAAGAGAAGTTTCGAGCCCTGTGGCGATCTTGCTTATGTTGTCCGTGCCTCGGGAATCGTATTGGTAGGATTGAACGGGTTTTTTAATAATAATAATAGAAATACATCTTGTCGTATACAATTTCCACTGAAATCAGGCATTGTTAATTAGAGAGGGTTGTTGATTGCATTATGGGAAGGATATTCAAAAGTTAATTGATCTAATTTAAAGTTATTTAAATGGAAGAAATATCAATTCTTTTTTTTATCGATTTTTTGTTTCGTATTTTTTAGTTCTATTTATATTGATATTTTTTAGAAAAAAAAACATGAAGTTATAATAATAGCAACGTAAATCTGGATTTATAGCCCACCACAAATTGAATTTTTTGATCTCCTGCACAAATCCAATTGTTGCAAGCTTGAGCCAATTTTAAAATTTATTTTCTCTTATAATGGATACTTTTTTATATACAAAAGAAAGGCTCAACGTCAAGTAATATAATATTCAAATGCGACTTTTGAAATTTATAAAATATACTTGTATACTTTTCTAAGACATGTCACACGCTTAGTTGAGCAATCACTAATTAGTGACTCAAATAGCTAAAATCTTTCACTTCCGACTGCTAGCACTAATAATCTGAGGGTACAAAATCTTTAACAATTAGGGCTGGGAGAGAATTGCCAATGAGTAGTATAGCCGACCGTCTGCCACTCCTAAGTGGCAACGAGGGTGGATTTTTGCTCTTTTTCCGGTTTTTCGCTTATTAACTCGAAAATTACGCACTTTATGGGAAAAGTGCTTTTATGTGAAAAGAAACTACATCAAATTTTCTACTAATGATATTTCTTAGATTCTTGTTAATCGGCGAACGGTTTAGCCACTAGAGCGCGTTCAAGTTCGACAAAAATTCCATTCATAAGGCTTTATACTTCAGCGCCCTTTAGCACCTAAACTATTTGTTTAACGAAAAAAATCTAAGAAAACTAACTTGTGAGAAATTGAGTGTACTTTATTTTGATATATAACACTTGTCTCAAAAAGGGCGTAATTTTCGAGTTATGAGCAATAAACAAAAAATAGTTTAGTCAATTTTGGAATTTTTGTCAAACTTGAATGCTGTCTAGCGCCTAACCTAAACCAAAAATGTCAAAAATATAGTTCCTAGAAAGTTTGACGAGGACTTTTACTAAACTATAAAGTACAAAGTTTTCGCTTGTAACTGGAAAATTGCGCTTTTTTAGAGAAAAATGTAGTTATACAAAAATATAGCGCGTTCTACTTCCTACAAATTATTAATCTGAACAGTGTAGGTGCTAGAGCGCGTTGAAGTATAGCACCTCGAGAAGGGTGGGTTTTGGGAGGGGTCGTACTAAACCATAAGGTTTACGAAAAATTTATGTAGCAAAAAATTGCATTTTGTGTGTAGATTTTAAATAGATTGTGCAGCCTTTGTGGTGACAGACACTTTTGAAGTCCGAAGACCGAATTTTTAACTTCAACGGCTTTTTGCCACTAGTCGAAAATTTGGTCTTCGGACTTCAAAGACGTCTACTACCACGAAGGTTGTACTTAAAACCGTCTACCACAATATATTTAAAATCTACACAACAAATGCAATGCAACCAACCTTAAGGTTTAGACTCACCTCCAAAAACCCTAATTTTCCCAAGCGCTATACTTCAAAGCGCTCTAGCACCTAAACTGTGCGTTTGACAGAAAAATATAAAAGAAATAATTTGTGGGAAATTGAATGTACTTTATTTTTGTATAGAAACACTTTTTTCTAGAAATGTGTAATTTTCGAGTTAAAAGCAATAAACAAAACAGCGCAGTTTTGTGGCCAATTTTTTGTCTAATTGTCTTTTTTTGGCTAACTTGAAAGCGCTCTAGCGCCTAAACCGTTTGCTAAAGGACAAAAATTTAAGAGATAATTTGTAGAAAATTTGACCTAGTTTGTTTTCATATAGAATCATTTTTCTCGTAGAGCGTGTAGTTTTCCAGTTATAAGCGAATCACCGAAGAGAGCAAAAATCCTTTCTTCTTAAGCCGTCCCCAAATTAATGCTGTTACTAGGAGTAGAAGAAGGTCGTTTTTACTCATTTTTAATGCTCTATCGTTGAGTAAACGCGCACGCTGCCTCCCGCCTCGCGTACTATAATTTAAATTTATATTTACAATTTACACGCTACCCAATATGACAGTAAAAATGTGCTATTAGTTGTAAACATAACAAAGTTAAATTCCTCGGAAATGAAACACCCTGTCTATTAGAAAATATTTTCAGAACAGTTTTCTTTTAATTTCTACACATCTCTATTCAGACCTAATTAGTCTAGTCTTTAACTATACCTATAGACTCTCCCTCTGCAAGAGTTTATTCACGTAAAATTAGTTTACTGCTTGTAATGGAAAATGAATCTATTTTCACTAATAATATAAACTGGCTTTACAAAATTTTAAAGTAAAAAATTTATATTTCAGGAAACCGAGGTTTAGAAGCGCCGTATGCCGTGTTGGTTTTCGTCCACGGGGAAAGCTTCGAGTGGGGTTCTGGAAATCCATATGACGGAAGCGTTTTAGCATCCTACGGACACGTTATTGTGGTCACCCTCAACTTTAGGCTGGGAATATTAGGTGAGTTATTAAAACTTGTTAACTAAAGCTCGATACTTTCGCGCAATCGATAAGCGAGATTCCTAAAAGGGAACGAAATCATCTCTAACGTTTGCTTTAAATTACAAAACAAGTATCTTTTAATACGGCTTTGACAATAAATCCTACTTTCAACGACTTTAACAACTTTCGCAATTACTTATAGAAATTGTCTTGTTAGAAAATACTTTAAACATTTATAATAACGGTAAAGTGTTTCTTAAAAGTAATCTGAAAATGAAACCAATTTAAACCGCTTCTCCTTTTTAATTAAACTCAAAAAAAGAACGCAAACCGAAAGAAACAAAAAGAAAAAAAAAGTGTAAATAAAATCGTGGGGTGTACCGTAACAAAAGTTTGAGTTGGAAATTAAAACAAATTACTATACGATTTACTCTTAAGTCAACAGGGAGCGATGAATTTCTGATATCTAAGGGATTTACACAGCGCTTCCCTAGTGCCGTGTGTGCTTAAAACATTAGAGTGGCTCAACGAATTAAGTTCCCTAATGTGATTTATGCCTTGTTTAATTGGATGAGCGAGAAAGACTGCACTAACTTCTTAACAAGAACACCAAAAATTTGCTCGATTTCAATTTCCTTACAGTTTAACAAGCTAACTTTCTATCCTGTTTAGTTGAAGTCGTTACTACATTAGATTTACGATTTTTCTCCAGAAAACTTCGGCCGGCTTCAACTATTTTTCTCAACTTAAAGGCGGAGAAATTTATCGTCGAACCTGACTCTTCTAATTTTTTAACAAAAAAAAACTTTATTTTAATGGTAATTAAAAAATTAATTTACAACTTGCGAAACTCAACGCGAGGGTAGCGTATTTTACATTTTTCGTGCGAAACTTCTAAAGTTTGGCGAATGGAAATAGATGTTTAAAATAATTTTCTCAAATTTATATTTTTGTTTCTCGGGGGAAACAGCCACGGGCTTAATTTCGTCGATATTTTACCTAACTCAATTTTAAAAATGCGAAATTAAATTACTTTTAAAAGATAGGTCAACAAGGGGGTGTAAAAAATAGCAATTTAAATGAAGTAAGACAACAAAAAACTTTAGAAAGAATAATTTTATAACTGAAAAAGACTTAAATTTAATCCGTCGTTGCTCTTCGGCTTTAAAATTAATGAAATTAAAACGATCTGTTATACGAGCCGTTAAAAAGTCATATCTGCGATATTTAAAGAGCCCCCTTTTATTATGAAAAAACACCCTAAGTTTTAAGAGCCAAATTATTTCGTTAAATTCGTATGCGTGAGCTTAACTAGCGCTAAATTTAAAAAATAAACATAAACGAAACTAAAGCTTAAGTTGAGGCTGCATTGAATTATAAATTACCCTCCACTTGACTAGTACAAGAAAGATAACCTCACTAAACCCTCGGGGAATGTAAAATTCATGCAAAACTACTTAGTCTCACTATGTACTAAGCCCTAAATGCTTACAAGTTCATTTTTTTTATTATTCCAAACGTTTAGCTCCTTATAAATTTGCTAACTTGAAGTTTTTCGTTAATTAGGGCGAAATAAATTTACATATTTTTAGGGGTTGTTTTATTAATTAAGGGTTAAAATTATTTAATGTCGAAAGCAGTCTAATTTTTTTTATTTGTCCCAAACTCGACTCTATTAAATATGAACTTTTGGGATTAAAATTTTGTGAAGGGTGTTATTAAAACTCGCAAAGCCTTTAGATGGCCAACAACTGAAGACAGCGTAACCGAGTCATATACTTAAGTGCACTGTTGTTGTATTTTTGATATTTAAATTGCGTATTACTGAAACCTTTTGGTGTTTTGATCGATGTTAATAGCTACCGATTTATCATGTAGCTTTTAAGACTTTTTAGACGATAACTCAGCACTCGGCTGTTGGGGAGTGGCAATGAATCGGACACTGTACTTCAAATAGATACATTTTCTGAACAAAACATAAATTCGACTTACGTTTACGTGGCATACTAATATGTTACTTCTTAATGACATGTCAATGAGGAAAACTAACTTCTGCATCAAAACTGAAAAGTTGTTAGTTTTTTAACAAAGGCCGGAAAATGTCCGTTTCTCGACACCAGAGTTTTGAATCGGGTACATGGTGATTACGGACAGTGCCCAATCCGAATAAACCTTATATTTATATTCTTAGTGCCAGAAACTTTCAGAAATGATAAGAATCGGCGGCGGCCCATCAGTTTTAAAATTTTGGCGCTAAAGAAACCCCGCCGAGCGGAGCGAGACAAAGAGCGTGCCGCAGGCAAAAAGGGGCGTGGCCTAATTTAGTTTTTGTGAAAATGGTGAAGTTGGTTTTAATTCCAAACAACACTGTTCACTGTAAATTTTCAGTTTTCTCTTTCTTTTTCTGTTTTTGGTTAAGGAAGCTGTACTTCTCTATTAGCCTCCTCTGAAAAACCGTCACCGACAAGAATAAGTCAATACAATCATTTAGATGTTATGTTATGGGAGTAAAATTTAGTTCTTAAGATAATGATAGTGTCCGTTTCATAAACGTCCTATTCATTGCCACTCTTTCCTACTACAGTTTTACACCGCTCAATTTTATTTTTTTACTAAAAGTGCGTAGTTTTCGAGTTCTAAGTGAAAAACAGAAAAACATTTTTTTGGAATTTTTAACTTTTAACGCGCTCTAGCACCTAAGCCTTTTGTTTGAGAAAAAAATCTTTCGGGTACAGTTTGTAGCAAATTTTATCTAGATTTACTTTTACATAGATGCACTTTTCTCGAAAAGGTTGTAGTTTGGAAGTTCTAATCGAAAAACTGAGAAAAGAGCAAGAACCCTCCCTTTTCGAGCCGCCCCCAAATTAATTTAGCAGTTTTTAACAGGCTCTCTCTCTCAATCTACACAACAAATGCAATTTTCTAATATAAAAAGTTTTCGTGTAACCTATAAATAGGCATGGTTTAGTTTTACCCTTCAAAACCACCCTAACATACTTCAACGCGCTCTAGCTCTGCTTTTTTGACAAAAAAAGTCCAATAGACATAATTTGTAGGAAATTGAATCTTCTTTACTTTACTATAGAAACACAATTTACTAAAAGTGCTTAGTTTTAGAGTTATAAGCGATTAACAAAGAAACTGTGTTTGTAGAATTTTTGTTAAAGTTTAAGGCAATCTAGCGCCTAAATCATTTGTGTGAGAAAAAAATATTTTGATTGCAGCTATAGGAAATTTTATTTACTTTCCTTTTTCATAGATATACTTTTTTCAAGAAATGTGAAGTTTTAAAGTTCTAGCCGAAAAACTGAAACAAGAGCAAAAACCACCCTTCTCGAGCCGCTCCCAAGTTAATGCTGCCACTTTTAAAAGGCAGACCGTTGGTTTTATCTACTGTTTTAAAAATTGATTTGCAATGCTCTTTCAGTCTCATCGGTCAAAATCAAAAATTGGGTGTTACTTTACTTTATTTCGGCACTCTGCCTCTCGACAACGCCTGTCCGATACATCATAAACTTCAATGCACTCTACCACCTCAACTGTTTGTTCAACGACAAAAATTTAAGAAACATGAATTCTAGGAAATTTATTTTAACTTATTTTTGTATAGAAATACTTTTCTCCAAAAGTGCGTAGTTTTCGAGTTATGAGCGATAAAAAAATGTTTGCCGATTTTGGAAGTTTTTTTAACATTAACGCTCGCTTGTACCTAAATCGTTCATCTGAGAAAAAAAATTAACAAATGTCATTTGTAGAATATTTATGTACTTTAGTATTCTATTAGAAACCCCCTTCTCTAAAAGTGCGTAATTTTCGAGTTATAAGCGATAAACAAAAAGCACAGTTTTTTGGTCAATTTTGGAGTGTCAAACTTGAACGCGCTCTAGCGCCTAAACCATTTCTTTGCGGAACAAAATGTTGAAGACATAATTTGTAGGAAATTTGACGTAGTTTACTTTTATATTTTTTATACTTTTACACTTTACACTTTTCCCAAAAAGTGCGTAGTTTTTGAGTTATAAGCGAAAAACCGAACAAAGAGTAAAAATCCACTCTTCTCGAGCCTTCCTCAAGTTAATACTCCCACTTTTAAGACTCATTTACAATATTCTTTCATTCTGTATAGTCTAAAATTTTGTACTTTTATGGTGTAGTAAAAATTAAAAATTTGTATGTGAAAAATTATCCAAAAACCAGAGTAGAGCTTTCATTTCAATTAACTTTCTTCAGCATCGCAAGAAACACCTCAGAGTGGTATTTTTATTTTCTTTCTTGTATGTGTTGATAGTTCTTGATTAACCCCTGTACCGTAACGTAGACCTCTCATTAATGAAGGAACCTCGATTTTCAGTTTTTTGAAAACTAAATGAACGCTCGATAAATTTAGGCGTAGTAACAACTAACAGCGAAGTTATAACTTGTAAGTCAAGACACATCCTGTGAAATAACAAAACTTTTCGTACATTATGGGATAATGAGCACGAAACTTTATTAATTTCTTTTCGACTATAAATCGAATCTAATTTAACATCTTTATAAAATAATGTTAACGTTTATAAATTTTTTACTTTTTAAATTGGGTAAAAGATTTGCCATTTTGCGATATAATAGAGTTAGTTCCTTTTACTTGATTTTCTTTTAATCTGTCGGAGATTACAACGTAACGCGGAAATTGATGTCGCTACGTTAAAGGTTATCATTGAAAGACGAATTTTTTGCAGTTTTACTTTTCGGTAGTGTTTATAGTACCCTCAATTAATTATTTATATATTTTTTGTCTCTTTTTTCAACAAAATGTGTTTTCCTTGTGTATCGATAAAACAAAATTTTTGTTTAATTTAACTGCTAGTTGAGTTGTTTGAGATAATGAATCGTAAAAGAGATTTTTATTTATGGACGAACAATAAAATGGCATTCGCTATAATTCTGGAATGGTTTAACTTTTTTCGTTTTATGATTTAATTTGAAATAAATACTAAAAGACGTTTTTTGCACAGTTACAACCTAACAAATTATGCACCCACTACTCTCCCATCCCGAATTCGCCCTGATTTAAGCTATCAGCTTTTTTGCAACTGTCGAGAAAAAGCTCAATTTGGTTCATCTTTTTGTGTAAAAAAGAGTTGGTGTATGGTGAAAATTTTCTAATAATCGTTTCAAACCTCAACTACTACAAAATTTTTAATCAGACCAGGACTTAACTTCATTTTATGACTCCTTTACTCACAAGAGTGTAATTTGCCGTATACAAAATGACTCCTTTTGACGACAGTTTACAGTTTACAGCGAGGCAAATCGTAACAGTGAATAACTTAAACTTTCAACTCTCAAGAGCAACTGTAAGAGCAATATCATTAGATTTAACTTTCATACACAATACGGACTCTTACATTATTTTGAAAGAAATTTACCATATTAAGGGACGCGTTTCAAATTCTAGGATATGTGAAGTTTTATTAATTGTTTTACAATATTTCTGATTGTTAGTACTTTTGTTACCTACCTACTAAATCAACTATAAATTTTTATTAGCAGACTAACCTTTATACCTTATGTTTATAAGTTACTTTGCTGCATTGCTGTTTAAATAAGAAATTCGTTTCTCGCGTAAATAATTGACCCTTAAACTGTCTCAGTTTTAAGACCTATGCCTATCGATCGCCTGTTACAAACGATTTTGAATTTTGATACAAAGTTTTTAACAAAATATTGCTGGAAATTTTCCACATCGAACACGAGCTTTTTACAATTACAGTATAGTGTCTAACTAACTGTTAAATTCAAAATCCCATTTTGTTAGTAAAATATTTACTTAGTCTTCACTCAAATTGATTTGTAAACTACTATAAGATGCCTATATTATGTATTCCAGTTTATCGATATGTACAATTATTGGAAGTACAAACTTTTAATTAGTAACTACCGCAAAACATGTTCTACATAATTTTGTTGAGTATGTATCTAACCAGTTTAAATAAGCTTTGGAGTAAAAGGGGCAAGAGCTGAGGATCGCTGAAGCAAACTAATAACTCGATAGTTCTTTTTCTCTGCCCCGCACCTAGGGGAAAACTTTTGTCTAAACAACTACTTAGAAAGTGTGATTGGCACCATCGTTGTTGATATAAAAATTTGATAACTCCGAGAACTGAGTGTGGGTCTCTTTAATTCCAGGAGAATTTTTGGTAGTTTAGCTTATGCAGGCAGCGTGGCAGTTAAAACGTAGTTTCTTCGGGAAATGGCATTTGATTGGCGAATTGGGATCGGTGACATAACATAAAGCAATTAATTTTTGCAGAAATGTATTTTGCGACTAGGGTGGTCTTAATTAAACTCATGTTCTGGGCTTATTTTAGTGATGCCGTCAAAATCAAAGAGGACGGAGGAGCAGTCTTGAAAGTTTTGATGGGCATAATTGGAAAATGTTCCTGGTCCAAAAATCTCGTACCTCTTTTGCTAGATTTTGGCATTTCAGATGATTCTCCTCCATTACCAAAATAATGTCTGTATTTCTATTTTCTCTACTTTGACCTACCTAGATAATCTTAAATCTCCGCCTTCCAATCCGCGTGGTATACGACCTTTTCCTTTTTCCAAGCGTTCGTGTATATTAAGCCTGTCGGTGTCTTCATCTTTATATCTATTGTTTGGCACTGTAAGTCTGGCAATTTTTAATATTTCTTTAAGCCTTTGGCAACTCTTGCTCCAAATCCTTTTCTCAAAATGTTAGTGGATCTAATATTAATACGATCCCATTTAATATCCCGTTTGATTAATACTTGAGAAGTTCATATGTTCCTGCTTGAAATGCGAGTAAGAGGATTTTGTCAGTAGGATTTCTGTCAATTTCATTATCTAAATTAGTAGGCACTTTTCATCTAGGCGGCCATTAGACTGCAGAACTACGCAAAATTATTCGATCGGGAAAGTTATTTTGCAACAAACTAATTGTTTCAGTGATTGTGCGGCATGTGCGGCATCCTGCTGAAACCTCATATCACTCACATCCATATTATCGATAATAGACAGAA
Source organism: Malthinus flaveolus (assembly GCA_950108345.1). NCBI lineage: Eukaryota > Metazoa > Arthropoda > Insecta > Coleoptera > Cantharidae > Malthinus > Malthinus flaveolus. The sequence goes on along the minus strand of OX467285.1, from coordinate 15,994,272 downwards.
AAATTTGTCGACGTATCCCGATAACGCAATCCATCGACAGTAAGAACGTTTCCAGCTTCATTTTCAAGAAAGTACGGTTCAATCACCCCTCCAGATCAAAAAGCGCATCAAACAGTAACACGAGCGAGCGGAATGTAACGGCTTCTCAACAATCACTCTTGAGTTTTCTGAAGCCCAAATCTGTCAATTTTGCTTATTAACATGACAATTTAAATGAAAATGAGCTTCGTCTGAAAAGATGATTTTTTTAGAAAAATCATCACCTTGTTCAATGATGAAATTAACGAATTGTCGACGAACAGCATAGTCGGGTGGCTTTAATTGTTGCACTTACTGAACCTTATAAGGTTTTAGAGCCAAATCTTTACGCAAAATTCGCTATGTGGTGGTCTTAGATAGGTTCAATCGCTGAGAACGCTGTGAAATTAATAAATTTGGATCTTTTTCAACACTTTTACTTACAGCAACAATATTGTTTGCTGATCGACCTCGACGAACACGTATTGTTGTTGGTATGTCATGTACCAAACCACTGGATCCAAATTTAACCACCAAATTTTTAATAACGGTCTCAGAAGGACGATTATAACGACCGAAAATATCCAAAATTTTGCGATATGTAGTTTTCACAGATCCACCATTTTCGTAGTCAATTTTAATTACTTTTAAGCGATTTTCGATTGAAATTGAAGACATTATAGAAAATGGTAGGCCTCTGTACTTGCCAGGTGTAAAAAAAACAAATGACAAAACTGTTACTAAATCAAAAATTATTCTTATTAAAAAACAAAGTCTTTGCTGTAAACCCCATTACTAATGCGCCTATAGGTCACCTAGTGACCTCATTAAAGAGCTTGAAATCCGCACGTTACCACAAATGGGCTTAGGGATTAGTGGTCTTGTAGTATAGAGAACTATAGATATTTAAACCTACAAGAGCTATCTGATCCTGATTAGGTACGTTTCAACTAAAAACACTAATATATCAAGGCATGTTTGATTTATCAAGAAAATACCTTATGGTCCACTGTGATGTGGAAAATTCGAATTTAAAATTTCAATAACCCGTACATCAGATTAAGGGTTAGGGAGAGCTTAATGCATGAAAACAGCATTGGGGTGTTTCTAAATATAGGAATAAAAAATAACTAGGGCGCGGTGTGCTAACAAGTTAAATGAGCAAAAATAAAATTTGTGTGCATAATTTTTTTCGAAAACAATTTTTAATTAGTTGGAAAATTGAAACCTTGTCGCCTCGCTTTTTTTAAACAAACAACACTTCGGAGGGTAGTTTTTTAAATTTAATTTACGCGCGTACTATTTCGCCTCGTTTCGATCCCTCTTTTTAAACGTTTTGAATTGAAACCGACGTCGTTAAGTTTGTAAATTTGAGAGTTATTGAAAAGCGCGGCGACGTGACGCGAAGATATGAATTAATCTTCACATTTCTGAACCGTCACTTGAGTAGTGTCTGTGTTATCTGTGTCCTTTAGGTAACGCTGGTTGCAGAAGCTTAAAGTGTCCTCATCTAGAATAGGGGGCAAGAAATGGACGAGGGGCGGTTGTGATTTATTGTTTGAAAAATTTCAATATGAAAAACTTATTGCTTCATTCTAAATTCGCTCGCTCTTAAATATATTTATGTCCTTAAATTTTCTCTCACAAAGTTGTGAGCTTCAGAAAAAAAAACAGTGGAGAGTTTTAAACATAAAATAGAAATATATATGAAAATTGCGTATAAATATAGATTTGTGACTTGTTTAAATAACGATGTGTAACTTTGAAAAGTTTTTCGAGCGTCGAAATAGTTTTTGCGTCCTTTTAAATGTGAGAAAAGCGAATATCCTGTCGTCGATATTAAATAAAGCTCCAACTTAGTTTTTTGAAAAAATTTTCTTTATTTTCTTTAAATTGCGAGGTTGTTGGGAATTAAATCTCCCGTGAAAAAGGGGCAGAAGGTTTAGGATTTCATTAAATTCGTATAATTCCAAAATGAAACAAGAGTGGCAAACCACTAAACTCTGTAGGTGCTTGTTTGATCTGTAAGGCATTACAAAGGACAAAGTTTCATCATTCTGCTCTACTTACTTATCCATAAGATTTAATTATTTTTTCGTTCGTTGATTATTAAGCGCCTGTTTATTTGCTTCGATATTTAATTACTGTAAATTAAAGCTTTGTAATAAAGATTTCCCAATACTTTGATCTTCCTAGATTGAGAAACTACATTTAATGATATTACATTAAATTAAGTTTCTTAACCAGAGCATTGTGTCTTTTTAAATTTTGGATATTTTCGGTCGTTATAATCGTCCTTCTTAGACCGCTACTAAAAATTTGGTGGTTAAATTTGGGACAACTGGTTCGGTACATGGCATTACCAACAACAATACGTGCTCGTTCGGGTCGATCTGCTAACAATATTGCTGCCGTAAGTGAAAGTGTTGAGAAAGATCCAAATTTATCTATTCCGCGGCATTCTCTGCAATTGGACCTACGTTTAGATTTGTACGTTTAGATATTAGATCTAGAATCCACCCGCTTTCCCCCTGCACCGAGATCTTGCCATATCAGAGGTTAAAGAGAGCAGGTTAATTGGGATCTCTCACTTCATATAAAATCTATTAGCCACTGCGACTCCAACCTCATCAGAAGCCTTGGAACTTCTGTCCGCAATCGGACCTATCTAAAACCACGACATAGCAAATTTTACGTTAAGATTTGGCTCACATGCCACACAGCCGCTGGAAAACTTAATTTATTCCTGATCGAATAATTTCGCGTAATTCTACAGTCCAATGGCCGCCTAGATTGTGTGACCTAACGCCGTTAGACTATTTCTTGTAGGTCTATGTGAGAGATCAAGCCTATGCATATAATCCACAATCTATTGAAGCCTTGAAAGCCAACATCCGACGCGTAATTGGTGATGTAAGACCGCAATTATGCAAAAATGTAATGGAAAATTTTGATAAAGGCTTGACGTCTATATGAGTGGTCTTATTGGACATTTGTCCAATATTATTTTTCATCCAAAATGTGTATTTTATTTAAAATTTAAAAACAAAGTCCTTGTTGAAAAACCCTTACTACTGGCAGCCAACGAGTTGGCTGTAAAGTTTTTTCTTCTGCACGCATTATTTGCGTGTTCTCTTTTAAAATAAATAAATAAACTGCCATGAAGGCACGTGCTAGTATCATTATCGATTTCCAAACTTTCTGCAAAAAGCTTTTGAACGACTGATTTTTGAAAAAATTTTAATTTTAATTTTTTTTTTACTTTTAATGTGAAAATGTAGATGGCGAGTGACGGCATAAAACAAAGACAAAACTTTTTGCTGTCGTAACTTTTGTTTTTAATTATAGCGTTTTTTTAAAAGCTCGTTTCAATTCGTTCTCTAGATGAATATAAATGTGTAAACTAAATTAAAATAATTGTCTCTCTTAACATTATTTATGCGTTTTAATATTCCTAAATTCATTAACTGGTAGGTATATTTAGTTTAGTTCTTGCTATAATAAATTAGTAATTGTATAAATTTCAAACTTAAGGGTATATCTTAGATATGTTTGAAGGAGATTTTAATGAGATTGCTATAGCTGTAGCTATAGCTCATAAATCGCAGTTTAGTTCTTAACTAATTTGTAACGAAAATCCATACCAATTGCCTTCCGACTAGCTCATTAAATTGGGATTCACTGGAAGACAAATATACAAAATTTTTAGTTGTAGATATTGCTTCCAGAAATAATATCAAGAACAGTTAGTATTACGGTACAACAGATATGTTTTAAATGCAGATGCAAAATAAATACTGTGGGATGGAAAACAAAAAATGATAGCAAAATCGCTTAAAAAATTTGATGCTTATATATGAAGCCTATGTGTCGCTCAAAAAATTGCCTATAAAATAACATTAGGTACCTGCAGCAAACTAAATTATAATCTACGTATTGAAATTTTTAAACGTCAGTTTATATAAAAATACTAAAATTGATGATAAAATCAAATCAAAGAAGTCTTATTTAGATGAAAATTATTTCAAGTTCGACTTTAGTTAATTTTTAGAAAGAAACGAATTTCTTTAAATATATTTCTACTAAAAGCTTTTTATACCGATACGTATATATATGTTAAAGAAGGCTTTTCTTAACAGAAAATGGTATCAAAAGATTCGGAATGTTACGCGACCAACCTGCCGGATCAATGTAAGCTTCGCCTTTGCCGTGTTTACACGCGTTTGCCAAATTTTCTATTTGAAATTTACAAATTTAGAGGTGCCAGCGTTTACGTGGAAAAGTATAAAATTTACATAGTAATTAAACCTTTTTAAATTGTTTTTGGATTATTTAAAAACCAATTTGCTATTTTGATTGAAATTTGCGTTCAAATAAAATTATTTATTTGATCTTTCGTTTGGTAATGGTAGGTAATCAGCGCTATTATACGCCATGTCGAATTTACGGCGTTGTAAAATTTTGTTTCTTCTTTTAAAAGTATCTTATTATTGACATTTTCTGTTTTTTATAGTTTTTTATTTCGTTTCATATCTGCTATTTATGATTCTTCTTCACTGGTAGAAATACCCTATCTGTGAGCATGTAATACGTAGTAGGTCGTATATAGTTTAAAACTACTGCGCCTTAATATTTTTTTTGCTAAAACCGTTTTACTAAACTGTCTTTTCTTTTGTTTTGCGATTTGCAATTATTTTTTAACCAAAAAAAAAGAATTATATCAGCATTAATCGCAAACGTGGAGTACACGGATTAATTTTTCATTGAAGCAGGTGCTGCCCTCTACAAATTATATTGTTACGGCATCTGTTGCGAGCTTTTGATTACCAAATTTTACAAGTTAATGTTGTTTTCGGTAATATTTAAAAATAATTTTTAATACTCAATACCGCATAAAGCTATTATTCTATTGTTGGGAAATTTTTTAAATGAAAAATTATCTGATCTTGTTGTATATTGGTTGTGGTAAAACGTTTTTTGTGCTTTATTAGTAGCGTTATTTTTTGGTCAACGTATGAAAAATGTTGATTTTAAAGCGCGGCACTAGTATTAGATTTTTTACGTGCTTTTTAAAAGGGTTGTTATCGAATTGTGCTTTTGCGTTGATTCCATAGGATTTCCTTCCAAAGCTCTTTTGGGATACAAGTACGTGAGGTATTTAATATTTCAAACCTTCTAAATTATTGATTTGAAAAAACGCGGTGTTTTAATCTTTTAGGCAGCAGCGAATTAAGTTTTAACTCGCACAAACAATATTTTCTTTGTATACAGGAACGCAACAGTGCGTCCGAACTCGCTATCTCGGTGCTTACAGAAATTATTTGGGAAGGTAATCGATACTTTTTTCCCGAAACACCCTGTATGATTTTTCCGTTTTTTAACGTATCACAAGACCCAACACTCCTCGTTTTCACCTAAGTTAATAATTTCTTCTACCAGTTCATACGTCGAAATTAATTGTGGTGTAAAATCCTGTGCTCTATCCTGTACAGGGTGGCACCACTATTCAATTGGAACTGTTATGGCTGTCAAGGGTCGCTATTTAACTAAAATCCTACTACTCTTCAGCTCAATCGAGCGAACAAATCTAATTTCTTCCGTCACTTCATCCTCCACGACCCTACTAGTTCAACTTCAGCCTCTAGATGTTAAAATATCGATCCTCCCAGCACAAAACAAGTCAACACAATTAGATATCAAAGTCCCCCCTCCCAAGGAGTCTAGTGGACTGGACCACTTTAATGAGGAGAAACATATCACACAAGAATATCCTCTCCTCCTTTTAGTCTCATTATATTATTTTTGCATACGTCGCTAAAGATCCTCCGATGTTCGGAGACCCGAAGATGTTCTCCATCCGGAGAACCGCCCACCCCGGACCATTACACCCCAGGAGGTCATCGTAAAGGGGCACTCGTAACTCGCAACTCACATAGTCCGGAGAGTCAATAGACACTCCATCGTATGCGCATTAGTAGTCGTCCGCCAGATCGCACCTCTTCAAATAGCTCCCGAAGTCACCAAGTCTCTTGAGGACCTGAATGGTTCCCGGATTTAATTCACAGACCTGACTTTGGTTTTTTATTTGAGCTGTCATTTATGTTTCTGTATTTCTGTGTCGTACTAAAACTCCATTTATTTTCTGTAGTCTTTTATTGCTGCATGCTACTACTAGCATCTGGATCTGTCATTTAAAGAGGAGGTCTATGTAACCTGCACTTAGGCAACTTAATCAGGTCCATTGTACTTCCAACCGTGTTCATTAGTTCTTTTCACCAAAGTCGGGAGTTGCTTGGATTCGTCTTATTGACATGACATACGACAGCTCGTGGTGGAATGGTGCCTGGCTGTATTATGTAGCGTTAGCTTTCAGTGCCCGCTCGTGCTCCTTTTTTTTCCATTATGTTGGTTAGATACTCTTCGACAGCTTTTCATTTTAATTTATGATCCAGCATTGTATCTATCAGGTTCTCAGTTCTTAATTTCCTGCTTATCTGGATTTTGAGAGCAGGCCGTTCTTTTGACCATCTCACGCACCTTATTATCGTATGTTCAACGTAGTCTTCTTCTTCGAAAATCCAGCATGTGCCTTTTTTATGCGTATAGGTACGTAATGAAACAACCGTGTCCTTAGAGGGCTTGCTTGGTTTACAAAACAATTTACGGTCCCATGTTTTCTCTCTATCCACCCGGTAACTTTTCTGAGTCTGACTATCTATTAGCCCTTGATCCCTCACTTGCCAGTCCCTTAGCAACTTTCCCCCACACTCTGTGTTTGATATCTCTTTACGTCTTCGTTATACTTATTCGAGTTCCTTGATTAATATATTTTATTGGTATTAAACCTTCCAATACCATCAGAGTGGCCTCGGTGGATACCGTGCAATAGGTACTACATATTCTGAGGGCCATTATTTCTTTGAGTCTTTAGCAGCTTATCTTCCGTCCTATTTATGTTCAACACCCCTTGACATACCGGCGCGGCATATAAAATAATAGATTGCATAGTCAGCTGTAAGATCCACCTCTCTTTGACACTTGGGGCTCCCAGATTAGGCATAAAGGAAGTTAGAGCCCTTACCGTTTTATTTGCTGTTTTTGTAGGCTGCATCCGTGTGCGCCGCAAAAGTTAAGCCGTATTCTATTTTAGCATCTAGATATTGCACCCTTTTGGCGGATTGGATCCGACAGCCTTCAAAATTGAACTTAATATTCTTGGCTTCCCTGCTCAAGTTTACGAGCATGGCTTCCGCTTTTTCTGAAACTATCTCGAGTTGATTATAGTTCATCCAGGATTTAATCATGCATAGACTGTACTCTGCGTCGCTCCGCATCGTGTACTGCTCGCGTTCTGCAACCAATAGAGCTAAGTTGTCGACATAGAAGATAGTATCCACATGGGTTGCTAGCTTGACTTGCATGACATCATCGTGCAGCACATTTTGTAAGATCTCATTTGATTCAGCAGCTCTATGCACTCAACAAAAGACAAGAGGTTACCTTACAGGTATTTAAGGCTTGCAAGGCAACTTTACTGTCCGACGATATTAGTATTTTCTTGTTTAGTTTTTTATTGGTACTGTGTAAATCACCATGAGTTCAGTTTGAAAACCTAAGGCATATTTTCCCAGCTATGGGCTGCTATGGAGGACAAGATCCGTCGATAAAGTTATGTCTGCTTCGATGTTGTCAGTAGAATGCATTAGAGTTTGAAAGTCTCTGTTGAATGTACATTTTGCAGAGATACTGCCTGCATCCATCTCAAAAAGAGGTAGCTTCTTTGAGTACTCCTCGAGGATTTTGGTTTGTTCGTAAATTCCATATCTTATGGACCAAAGTTCCCATTCCCCAGTCTCAGGGCTGCGTTTGTTGCTACTACTACCATTTTTCCCATTTGTTTTTCTAGGATTATCCCATTTGTTTGTTTCCGACGATTATAAAATACAATTTCATGCCTCTAGACACGTTTCCACTTTAATCTCTGTATTATCACTTTGTTGTTGTTAATTTTAAATCAATATTAAACTTCGAATCTAACGCAACGCCAAATATTGTATCAACTACACCTCCATTTCCAAACAGTCAGTGTCCTTTGTTTATTGAACTACTCATAGTAGGGTGCCCAGTCGCATAAAAGTCGTCTAGAAATGATTTCTGTTTTCACTTTGAGATTAAAAGCTAGAACCTTTTTAAAATTATTCCATACCTTCTGGAGTACCAAAACCCGTTGGTCGTCAAAAGGTCGTCCTGTACGGGGTGGGTGTAGGGGGGTTAATGTGAAAAATTCCAAAAAACATAGTTTGTCCAATTTGAATCTACAGAACATTGGGCAAATTTTGGTCGAAGCACAATTTTTATTAGAGTAAAGATAACATTAGCAAATCAAAAGAAAACAATTCGGAAAGCACGCTTTTAGATGGGCGACCTTAATGTTTAAACTGCTCTGGTTAAATTTCCTTATTGCAAGGCAATGTTTCCGTTTAAAACCGCTACAGTTTCTTTATTCGTCATATAATCCAAAAAAACCCATTAATAACGTTGCAGATTGGAATTTCAGGATGCGTTTTCATTTATTATTTTTTCGTCAGGACTGCTCCTTAATTTTTAAATGGTTTTTCTAGCAACGCCCGCAGGGTATCGGTTAAGGTCGATTTTCCCTTGCTGTCGAGCGTTACCATGGTATGTTTGTTCAAAATCGTCTGTTCTCTCAATAAATAAACACAAGCACTTGTATAATTTTAAACATCCTACCTTGCATCGAATGGGGTAGTTCCGATTTTTTGGTATGTTGTCTATGACGGAGACCTACAAATAAATCCACGTTTTTAGTCTCGACAGACCTCCGTATCTACGTCAAATATCAAAGAAACTGTGAATATCTTTACCTTGCTTTAGTTTTTGCCAATTTTGACCACAAAGGACTTATTTTTCGGCAAAGGCAATTCTATACTTTTAAAAAGTACACTAAATTTTCTACCATTTGAGGCCAATACGGTCTCTGTAGACTTCATGGTGTCCGAGATACAAGTGTACAAAATTTGCTAATATATCATATTGCATCATTTATAGCGATACATCCATGACATGAGACAATATCTTAAAGCAGTGGCACGATATCATAAGGTAGTAGATGGGTAGTTATGATTTTTTGGCATGGTATACAATGAATGCCTAATGAGTCATTCCACATCATGAGCTCGTAATAAAAATTTTTAATTCTTGCTTCACTATTTTAGATTCTGCTCAAACTTTGTGAGAATCTTCATTAGGGATCCAAAGAAGGAAATCCACCGTCATTTAATTTTCGCATGCGTCAGTTCTCCCCTTCACTTACCGTGTGTAACTTTTTACTAGTCATTAATCATGCCTGTACACGCATAAACGATGACAATAACCAAACGATATTATAGGCTCTTGAAGTTCAAGGTATGAACTCATTATCCTGTAAATTTTAAATTTCAAGCTTGTAGTCCACATGCTCATATTATGGCCTAAATAATGCAATTTTTGAGAATTTTAAAATTTCACGTAGTGATTTTTTTAAATTAAGAGTAGGTCCAACGAGTTAATTGTAGGTTCAACGTCTTCCACGAGATGTGCACTTGATCTCTGAGAAATATTAGCTGTTTGCATTCAACAGTCGAGACACTGGAGTCAATTAAAAATCACGAAAAGCAGTAAAATTCACGGATTTTCACCACCGTGTTATTTTTTTACGGTATCTATTGTGTGTATTTTTATTTTTTGTACAAAACTACTATCTTTTAGCTCTGAAGTGCCACCTTGAACGTGTAGGTATCTACAAGAGAAAAATTTTTACAGCTCAAAATCTTAAAACATAAAAATTAGGTTCTTTAAATGCTTTATTAAGGGAAGGGGAGAACTGACGCATGCGAAAATTAAATGACGGTGGATTTCCTTCTTTGGATCCCTAATGAAGATTCTCACAAAGTTTGAGCAGAATCTAAAATAGTGAAGCAAGAATTAAAAATTTTTATTACGAGCTCATGATGTGGAATGACTCATTAGGCATTCATTGTATACCATGCCAAAAAATCATAACTACCCATCTACTACCTTATGATATCGTGCCACTGCTTTAAGATATTGTCTCATGTCATGGATGTATCGCTATAAATGATGCAATATGATATATTAGCAAATTTTGTACACTTGTATCTCGGACACCATGAAGTCTACAGAGACCGTATTGGCCTCAAATGGTAGAAAATTTAGTGTACTTTTTAAAAGTATAGAATTGCCTTTGCCAAAAAATAAGTCCTTTGTGGTCAAAATTGGCAAAAACTAAAGCAAGGTAAAGATATTCACAGTTTTTTTGATATTTGACGTAGATACGGAGGTCTGTCGAGACTAAAAACGTGGATTTATTTGTAGGTCTCCGTCATAGACAACATACCAAAAAATCGGAACTACCCCATTCGATGCAAGGTAGGATGTTTAAAATTATACAAGTGCTTGTGTTTATTTATTGAGAGAACAGACGATTTTGAACAAACATACCATGGTAACGCTCGACAGCAAGGGAAAATCGACCTTAACCGATACCCTGCGGGCGTTGCTAGAAAAACCATTTAAAAATTAAGGAGCAGTCCTGACGAAAAAATAATAAATGAAAACGCATCCTGAAATTCCAATCTGCAACGTTATTAATGGGTTTTTTTGGATTATATGACGAATAAAGAAACTGTAGCGGTTTTAAACGGAAACATTGCCTTGCAATAAGGAAATTTAACCAGAGCAGTTTAAGCATTAAGGTCGCCCATCTAAAAGCGTGCTTTCCGAATTGTTTTCTTTTGATTTGCTAATGTTATCTTTACTCTAATAAAAATTGTGCTTCGACCAAAATTTGCCCAATGTTTTGTAGATTCAAATTGGACAAACTATGTTTTTTGGAATTTTTCACATTAACCCCCCTACACCCACCCCGTACAGGACGACCTTTTGACGACCAACGGGTTTTGGTACTCCAGAAGGTATGGAATAATTTTAAAAAGGTTCTAGCTTTTAATCTCAAAGTGAAAACAGAAATCACAATTTACTACTCTGGGAACTCTACTATCACATAATAATTATTGTTTCGTATTTTTTTTGGCTCTGGGCATTACTCCGCTTCTATAATTCATTTAAATGAAAAGATTCCATTGCTTCGGCCACCATTTTTACCCTTATTTGTTTATGTAGCGCGATAAAAAAGGCTCGGAAATGTTTATAATGTTACAGTAGTGTTTTGTTGTTTATTTAAAGTTGCATTAAAGCCATTTCTACTACAGTCTTCTATACACAATGTTATTTTTAAAATAACATTTACGCAAGGAAAATTTAAACAACTACGAACTATCTTAACGCTTTCAGAAAACGGTTTTCTAAAGTAAAGCCCTCCGGCTTGAGTTTATCTTTCGTTTCATCCATGATCCAAGAGCCAAGAACGGACGCTTCTATAGACTCGGTATAATAAATAAATGTTCGCAAATTGATTTATTTACTTTTGCTAAAATTTAATATAAAACACGAATGTATCAAAATTATTTAGGACTCTAGAAGAAAATTCTTATAGCTGGAAGCGAACCCATCAAACGTTAAGCACGAGTTCGTTTTTGTATTCGGAGTTTTATGATCACGATGTTTGTTACTTCTTCTCTATATAATATTATTCTTTCTGGAATTACACGTTTTATTATAGCAATACAACGTCATTGTGAGATTAACTCATTTCGAACATACTTTGTTAGGGGCGCTACAAATTACAAAGTTAAAATTTGTGTTAAAAGTTCAATTTAATTAATTAAATAATCTCCGATAAACTGGTAAATTGAATAAATAATTTTGCTTTTAATTGAAGCGAAAAACTCGTTTTAGTTTGCAAAAGCTCGTTAATACAAAGTGAATTTAATAGTGTCCAACTACTAATGGATTGAAGTCGATAATGTTGGGATACGTAGAGTCGACTTACAATAATTAATAACTAGACAGTTGACGAATTATCTTTATCGTAGCACAAAACTAGATTTATTTCGGCGAACGGATTGAAACTTTGAGCAAAACTTGCCTAAGGCTATTGAAGACTCGCAAAACGAGCTGCAGAAGAGACGTGATTAGCATGGCAATCTACCCCCGATGCTTAATACAAAGTAATTTAATGAAATCTTTTTGATCTTGATCATCTTGTTGATAAAACTTAGGTGAACGAGGAATGTATTTCCATTCTCTATCGTAACAGAATTACCCTCACGTTAGAAATTCGTATATTTAAATTTTATCGAAAGTTTATTTATTCAAATTAATGCTACCATTTCTCTTTCTATCTTAACCCCCCGATTTCTTTTAAGTGTTTGAATAAAAAATTCTTGTACTTCATTAATTAATTCGATTTAAAACTTTTAATACTTCTTTTTATTAAAAGGAAATTCTATTAAGATAATATCGGGCCTTTCTTCTACAAAAGCGCCCTAAGAAATAATATCAAGATTTTTCACCTGTAAAAAATAATTGGAAATTATTTTAGACGTTTGCTTATTTTTTGCATAAAAAAGGGGAGCGTTGGAGAGAGAAGGAGAGGAGCGAAGAAAAGTTTTAATGAAAAGCTTTTTGTAGCGCATTTAACCTGATATTTTTTTGCTTGACGTTATTTACAAAAGCTCTAATCCAAAAAATGGGTCGTAATATAAAATGAGATCGTTACAAAAATTCGGGCACGTCATATACGCATTCGTTAGAAAACAAGCAATGTTAATTTTGCTGGTTATCAAATGCTATTCATTATGTGGGACATGAACGCACAAAATTTAACGTGTTACGTTGTACGTACCCTTATATTTTTTTCCCTTAAAAAATAAATCTCCTATGTTTATTGTTTTGCAAATTTAAACTTTAATGTTCGGCGCGAGTCGAAAATTTAATGGAAATGACTTTTTCGAATTAATTTTTTTTTAATTTTCCGAAAGCGAATAATTAAATATTTTTGCTTGATTGCTTGGGTCGTTAGCGTTGATACCTCAAGTGCTTGTTATTTTCGCAACTCATCATTTTTAAACGTAGACAATAAAAGTGATTTTCGTTTTCTTATAACGTAATTTTCTTCATTTGATATTCTCGTTTTCATAAAGTAAACATCGAAAAATTGAGTTTTCGTACTGAAAAATATCGAATTATTTATACATTGAGATTATTTGTTATTTTTCGAGCACCTACTAAAAAAAGTAATATAATATCGTTTTTGAATTCTAAAGATTTTAAAGAGGTTACTTTATCAAAAAATATTACTATATTGTGTATTACCTCATAATACTAATTGTTATTTAGAAAAGAAATTTAAAAAGCGGAAAGACAAGCGAATTTTTTAACAAATACGTTAACCTTCAAAAACATCAAACTATTTCAATTTTGGGACTCTGAATCATTACGGGTTGAAGTAGGACTGAATGAGATAGTAGTAGATCTTTTTTAATTAAAAACGATCAAGTTTTCGCTTTTTTACTCTCAAAGCAATCCTTAAACCCTTCGTTTGTCTTAACAATAACAAATGAGAGGACGTTACAACGACGTTGTCCTAAATTTTTAATTATTGCCAAATCTTACGGAAAATAACCAAATTTTACCATTAGATTGATAGCTCGTCTACACAGTCGCTCTTTTGTATTTTTAGAATCCTTAGGATATCGGCTTGCGATAAAACTTCATCGACTTAAGGAAAAAGTTGTGTCCTTATAATTACTTTTCTAGAAGTCCACCAGTTTTGGGGTCCTTTCAAAAATTCAGATCAAATTTATTTGGCACGGAATTGCGTCGGTCGATATGTATACCCAAAATTTCTCTTAATTTCTCGTAAAGGGTAAATTATATAAAACCATAATTAACAACTTGAACTCATATAACTCAAAATTTTCAAACTGTGTACTTAGGCACAGTCGTTTAGAATAATTTCAGTTTTCACTTTGTCAAATAATTCTTTACCTTCTGCGATACCCACATCCGAAGGTCGTCACAATGTCGCCTTGTACACGAGGTGGCTCAAAAATCCAAGAAACTTTACATTTTTTCAGTTTTTGTCGATTTTGACCCAGAAGGACTAATTTTTCGGCAAAGGCAGTTTTATACTTTTTGAAAGTAGACTCAGTTTTCCATAATTTAATACCAGAATAATCTCTGTAGCCTACATACTGGTGTCCGAGATGCAATTGTATAAAAGTTTGCAAATCTGGAGGTTCGAATTTACTATTAGGCCTACCTTTACCGAAAAATAGACCTTCTGCTTGCTGCTTAGCTAATGGGGTGATACTATGCATTACCGCATCAGGTACCATCTTGCCCAATAGCGCCTCTGCACTGACCCAGTTTGATCAAGATTGCGAGCTGGTACAAGTTCATAAAAATCAACGCGTGGGTCATTTACAAAATCTTCTTGGGTGGTACCTGACCTGCGGGCGATAAGTTCTCTACCACTCTCTAAGGGATTCCCTCGAATATGATGTTCTGTGTGAGGTCACATCTATCACAGATGTGAACTTTTCATTTTATCGATGGTTCTTTTTTTTTCAATTTAGAGGCGATGTAAAATCTATAATGGACACCTCACATGTTCCGTGTGCGGTAGTGTCGGACTCTCACCAGTTAAACCACAGCACCTTTCTTCCCTTCCTGATGTTCTCTTTGGGCCTCGTCCATGCCGGTACGCCATATGTAAAATCTATAATGGACACCTCACATGTTCCGTGTGCGGTAGTGTCGGACTCTCATCAGTTAAACCACAGCACCTTTCTTCCCTTCCTGATGTTCTCTTTGGGCCTCGTCCATGCCGGTACGCCATATGTAAAATCTATAATGGACACCTCACATGTTCCGTGTGCGGTAGTGTCGGACTCTCACCAGTTAAACCACAGCACCTTTCTTCCCTTCCTGATGTTCTCTTTGGGCCTCGTCCATGCCGGTACGCCATATGTAAAATCTATAATGGACACCTCACATGTTCCGTGTGCGGTAGTGTCGGACTCTCACCAGTTAAACCACAGCACCTTTCTTCCCTTCCTGATGTTCTCTTTGGGCCTCGTCCATGCCGGTACGCCATATGTAAAATCTATAATGGACACCTCACATGTTCCGTGTGCGGTAGTGTCGGACTCTCACCAGTTAAACCACAGCACCTTTCTTCCCTTCCTGATGTTCTCTTTGGGCCTCGTCCATGCCGGTACGCCATAATGGGCGAGGAAGTCCGTTCTATTGATTTCGTCTTACTGATTCTTCAGCAATGATTTTCTGGTTTCGGTTGTGACATTTCAAGTTGTACATTCTGGCGCCTCTGCTGATTTCTGATATGGGATATAGTGGTGCGCTGAAATAGTCTGTGGTTTGCGTCGACTATGTCTCCAGTATTGCACATCTGGTACAAAGGGTTATAGGTATAGGTATTCTGCAAATCCCCCATGACTTGTTAATATCTGCGTAGTGTAGTGAAATGTTCCAATTGTGTAATCTGGAGATCTTGCACTGTCGGAAAGAACTTTGTGGTCTGACTACCTTTGGTTGTTGCGACCTATCTTGTTTCCCAAATATTGTTGGCGCAATGGCATAGCTGTCTCTTGGCCTCTTGCAGTGTCACTTCTTTTAGTGAGTAGTTCGGCGCTAAAAAGCTTTTAGGTAGATGTCGATAGGTATTAAACCCGCCAGGACGTCGGGGGCTTCACCGGAAACTGTCCTTTATCCTTTGATTATTTTTATTGCGAATTGCCTCTGTAGCATTTTTTGTAAGCTGGGACCCATAGTTTAAGGCTATCCTTACTGCTGCCTCGTAGATTGTTCGCATGGAGTTTGCAGTGATGCCATATTCAGATTTGGTGAATCGGTGGAGTTTATTTTTGAGTAGGTGGGTTTTAGTCATGACGTTTTTGATATGTGACTTGCAGGACAGTTTGTCTGATCTTCCTGTCCTTTAAGTACGTCTTCATAGTGTTCGTTAAGTTTCGAGGAGGGCATCGTTTTGTAATTAGTTGGGAGATGATCTTTGGCCAAAAGCATTGGTTGAAGGTATCTTTTATGTCTAAAAAGACGGCCAGAAGGAACTCCTTTTAGTCAATCGTTTTTTAAGCTTTGGTAGTTATTAACAATACTGCGTCCACTGTCGATGTTTGCCTGCTGAAGCCGAGTTATTTGGCGGCGTAGAGATTGTTGAACATAAAATAATCGTCTATTCGGTGCTTCTATTAGCAGTGCTTCAAAGATTTTTCCTTCGACTGGGAGCAGACTTATCAACCTGTAGGCCGCAGGCGAAGTTATGTCTTTCTCAGGCTATAGGAGATTAGCTTTATTGCAGCGTATTTTCACGGAGTAGGGTAATGGTGAAGCTGCGGGCATTAGTCTGTCTTTCCCTGGTGCCTCCCTTTTCTTTATCGGGATGCTGCTTTGTAATGGCCTAGTCTACTTCAAAGTTAGTTATTCGATCGGACCTGAGGACGCACTTTGTGGCTTCGGTTAGACCTCTTGGAAAAGTCTCAAAACGGAGATTTCAGGAAAAACTTATTTCCAACTTTTTTTCGGTAACAAAAGTTTTTCTGCTTTGTACGGGAAATATAAACCAAAATTTTGAGCGTAATGAGACTATAAATACTACTACTGTATCGTAAATATAATTACATCACAACACTTCTATTTACTATTTGCTACTGGTAATTTATTCGCTGAAATTAAAAGGTTGAATAGTATATTAATTATTGGAAATCAAACGATTACGGTTCGTTGAATATTAATAAATTACCAATAGGTATGTACTAATTCCTAAATTGAATCCACAAAACTAGTGTGACGGTTTGTATCTCTCTTGTTTATAGCATTTAATTCAAAATTATCGCGCTAACTGATTAATTATTTAAATTTTCATCTGTAAATTGATTTTTTCTGATGTCCTTACCTGTTTTAATACAAAAATTGCAATTCAAACTTTAATATTTAAGGGAATGGCAATTTCCTGTAACTACTGCATGGGTCACGGCGGTCGTGTTGTAGAATTCTATCAAATTCAAGTACTTAAAAAAATAAAAATATGTAAGTAATCAAATCTTAATGGGGCCACTTTTTGGAGTGCAATGGCAAACGGCCGGGCATAAAACTGCCTAGTTGAGCTCTACTTTAGCTATTTGAAGCCCTCATGGAAGTGCAAGTCCTTTACGTTGAGTGTATGCAAGAAAGTTACCTAATATAGAATAATAATGGCACCTAATACTAAGACAGTGAATTTTAAATTTAATTCTTAGCATCTCCAAAATAAGTAAAAGGAAAAGTTTGGGGATGACACTTCGATTTTTTTAAATTTCGCCGTAACTTCGTGATAATAATTAGATTTCGCTAAAAGCTTCTAAGTTATTTTACCTTTAAAAGCACGAAAAGTTTTAAAACGATTGTATCTTTATCAAAATCTATTCAATTAAAAATCCTCAAGAGCCATTACATGGATTACACGTACTTAAATGGCTGTGCACTTTAATACACTTAAATTTCCGGTCATGAAACGTAAATACGTTGCTTGAACGTTCGAAAAAGACCAAAATAAATAGATGGAAGATTTATTAATGAAGTTACTATTATAATAAAGTTGTTCTTAGTGGCTTACTTAACGTATTATAAGTAGATAAGTACCTACCAGGATCTCCTTTTATTTTTAACCTCTTTTTTTCTCGACGCACGTTATCCTTTTGGAAAACGATCATCGTTCGTGTTCTATGTGCTATTCACGTTCGCAAAGTCTAAAAAGGTTTTAGTTTTAAAAAATGTTAAACTTTTTTATTCAATATATCATTCTTAGAGAATATTAAACAAGGTAGCGAGATTCGAAACGACTATTTTGCATCAAAAATAAGCCAACGACTTACTTTTAAAAATTAAGAACTCTTCGGTCTTAATTTAAAGACATTTCCGTGATCCTTTAATCTTTTATGTTTAACTTGTTCATGTAATGGATTGATATAAACAGGGCTTTTGAAGCTTTGAAACTCAGTTTACTCAAGAATGAATAAATGTGTATACTTACCTCAACGTTGTGGCTGGTGGCTGACCCTCCAAAGTGCAACGTTTAAGTGAATCTGTACATCAGTTCATCGAAGAGATGATGATCTATTAATACGAGACGTAACTTACTGGTGCACACTAATGGACAAACTCGTAAAAAAGGAGTCCTTAGTGGCATCGGGATTATGACTTCAAGCACCCAAACTGCCAAAGTTGTACTAGTATAATTGTAGTAGGTACCTACTAAGGTGCCATTATCCCAAAGGGTAATTTCGTAAGAACCAAGCAAGTGTGCAACTTCCTTTCGCACTGAGTACAGTACACCAAGTCCAGTATTGTCACTCGGTGCTAAATCCTGCAACTGTCCTGACGCGACGAGACTTGGCGGAATTGGACTGGCTTGGTGCGAAAGTCGACTACAGCAAGCTATCGTATTGACAAATAATAAACGAAGGAAAGCCGATCCAAAGAGAAAGATAACTCGATTCTGAAGAAACTTGTTGTGTATGTATCTTAACTTATCGGAAAGTAGATTTAAAATAATTTTTCTCTCTCGAAAAGTACAAAATTTATTTAATAAATTAAGCAAATATTGACGAAACGCTCTTTTAATAGCTCTCTTTAGAAACTCATCGGAACTCTCGCTTTCTTTAAACTTTTTTCAACATAACAAATATTTATTCTCATCATCTTGTACGTTATTAGTTATTAATATTCTTATAATAAAATTTTAGTAATTTATTAACATTGAAAACTATTATCCTCTATCGTTAAACACAAATTTAATCAAAATTTAGAAACAAAAACAAAAAGGTAATGGTTAAAGTTCACTCTTGTGTAAAATTGCATGTATATATATCAAAGAGTTTTCTCAATTCCTAATAAATCAATTCGCTTACCAATTTTAGAGGAAAATTACATTAATAAGCACTGCACTGCACACTATGTTGTTCAAACAAATTATCGAATTTCTATTACTAATAAATTACCTGATAATGCCAAAATTTGTTTTATACGGAACCGTTTTAGTGTATATGGGGAGAGTTTTAAATCTGGTTAATTGTGGTTTGCACAGAGTTCTTTCAGAAATACGAGCAACTCTAAGAACAACATTTATGGAGAGTCCCAAAAGTACGAGGCTATATTGAAAAGGTCTTTGCCTACTATAGAACCAAACAAAATTTCAATGTCAAAATATTTTATTACTCAACATATTCTCTTCTTAATTGGATACATTTATTACAGCGAACCTGCAACGTCTCGAGACCTTTCAAAAAAATGTTTCTTTTTCCTCTGCAAACCAGTCCTCCACAGCTTTTATTGCCTCCTCGTTGGAAGAAAATTTACGACCTTTTAAACTTTTTTTCAGTTGAGGAAAGAGATGATAGTCGGACGGAGCCAAATCTGGAGAATAAGGGGGGTGTTCTGGTAATTTAAACCCTAAATCACGAATTTTTTGCATGGCAACATGAGATTTGTGTGCAGGGGCGTTGTCCTGCAAAAACAAAACACCTTTGGATAGCTTTCCGCGTCTTTTCTCTTTAATTTTTTCCCGTAGAGTGGTCAGTAATGTCGAATAGTAATCTCCAGTTATTGTTCTACCCTTATCCAAAAAATCAATCATGATTACTCCATGGCACTCCCAAAAAACTGAAGCAAGAACTTTTCGATCGGTCATCATCTTCAATTAAAAATTTACCTCTTTTGAAGCTTGCAGTCCAATTTTTCACGGTCGCATACGAAGGACATTGATCACCAAGGGTATTAACCATATCTTCGTAAATCTGCTTACCTCTTAACCCTTTTAAATACAGGTACTTGATGATGGCTCGATACTCCAATTTTTTGATTTTCACAATTTCGGTGGACATCTTTTTTCTTTTAATTTATTGCTTAACTCTGGTTTACTTTTTTAACGTCAAAATTTACACTGACACTTCTAATAAGTTATTGTTCGTTGCTATGGTAACGCAATATTTTTTTTTGCATGGAACTGGTCTAGGCTAACTAGTTATCAATACATCCTCGTATGTGTCGGCGTCTGCATTTTTGGGGCAATGCTCTTTAAATAGGCTTGTCAATAGAGTCATCTTAGAGGGTTGCAAGGGTTCTTTCTAAGCAACTTCCGGAAACAAAGAAAACAAAAACCTACCTCGGTAAGGTGCTTCAGATGCTTACCTAAAGCTTTACGTCCCGTCTGCACTACCTACCCAAGCGTGCAATTCAAAATAGAGAACCAACAGTTTTCATCTTAAATGTTATTAATTTGCAATTTGGGGGGCGGGGGGTGTCATCTTAGACTAGTATGTTGGAAAATGTAGCCCTCGTATGTACAAACGGCTCATATAGGAATCACTTCGGAAATAGTTATTTTTCCATCGTATTTTGTAAACTTGGCCTTCAAGGCCCTCAAAGCCAAGGCCCAAGAGTCACAACTTTGCATTCAATGAGCATCCATCGAAGAGAGTATCACATGTTCTAATCATTTGCATTAATCTGTTTTTTTACAACAACAAAAACATTATTTTGAAAATGTCATTTAGGACATTGCAACGGAAATGCAATCAAATTTATTTCTTTGTCTATTACCGATGAAAATTACGGTCATCAATTTTTCGCTCGCAGTTTGTCGAAAACGTTTGGATAGTACACGAAAATTATTTTGGCTAAAAGTTAAAAACTTTATTTTTAATGGGCGTTCGTTATTTTACTTCCTCTTTTACATTGCTTGTTACTGCGGTTTTTTATTCATTTATCAAAGTGAGTCTCGTTGATATTTACTTTCTAGAACAAACTGCCAAAACCAGATTTACTTTGCCTTTTATTCCGTAAGGACAAATACACGAATTTGTGGCTTTTTGTAAAACTTTACTGTATATTACTGTCGTATGACATGCGAATCAGGAGGCTGCACTCAACTTTTGATATTAAAATTAACTTCTTTTTTCTCTTTACTGTATAGAAGCGCCAAAGTGCGACTCCTCGGGCCGGATCCGGCCCTCCAAAGAATTTTCTCCAACCTTCCAACTTTTATTTATGAATAGTATACCGGATGTATCAAATTTTGTATTAAGTGGAGACACGTTGATACACTAAAGGAATGGGACACTTTAATACGTATCGATGTACCCCATGTACGCTAGGAACTTACTAAAAGTACATCCTATAAACACCAACCCCATGACAAAAACAACAAGAGAAGTCCCAAACACCGCAAGTAAAATCCGATTTTACCTCCGATGATGAATCTTATCAGCCCATATATTGTTAAAGTGATAGTGTTTCCGAATTTTGTTTTTCCAAAGACCGTGATCCTCATTCCGATAAGCAAGTCAGGCCGCCGAAAAAAATTTAATTCATGGGCCTTTGCAAATGTCGAGGACGTGTCATCTGTCGATGTAATCGACGCAGTTCTAAAGTTACCAACTCCAATTCTGAGTCGATCGGCATATATGCAGGTATTTTTATCAACCCGAATGAAATGTTCGTGGCATTTTGGGGCCATTCCTATCATTGTTTCGAGGTTGCCTTTCCTAAGAAGCAGAACATTGGAAAGCGGCGGAATAAACTGGGGTTCTCAGCCAGACAACAACGAGCTAAGGAAGGAATCGCAAATTTGAATTCTGTGACAGAAGTCTATGACAGAGGACAAGAACATGGTTACCAACCATTTTTGAGCTCGCTTTACAGCCGAAGTTGGCTGCGTGCTGGCAGGGCAGGGCCTGACTAGCGTGGTGACCCCCTAGCCGGTCCACACGATCTCATCATCCATATTTTTGTCTCCAGGGAGTTATTCCCGAAGCATTGAAGACAAATTAAAGTAGTTTTTAAAAAAGATAATCCACAGAAAATAGAGAACTATAGATCCATTGTCACAATGAGTCATTTTTCCAAAATTATTAATTGGTGGTTTATGTCAAAAATCCTCTGTGAGAATCAGCACGGTTTTCGTCAACGTCATTCCGCAGAGATAGAAACAATTGCTTATCCTGCAATTTCCTATAATGTACTGGTCTGGGGTCAGGCAGTTGGCTGTGAGCGTGTTTTCATTACTCAAAAAAAGATTTTGCGACTTATTTTCAAAGTGAAGTATTTAGAGTCATCCAGAGAGTGTCTAGTCTGTTTATATTATGTACCAATTATTGTATTCATTGTGTCCTGGCGAAATTTCGGAATTTCTTTTTGGGGACTCGCTTCTGACTGGTGATATTGGTTAACTATTTGCTGACCTTGGAAATTCCAAAAATTTTGTCATAGATTTACGGTGGGGAAAGGGCTATGAAAAATCTTTGGATACACATAAATTTCAATATTCAAGCAAAATATTTTTCTCCCGGCCCCCCAACTTTTTGAAAAGTTAAATTCGGCCCGTTTTTCAAGAAGGTTGGTGACCCTTCCTGTATAGTATTGATTTATTTGTCTGTATGTTGTTTACCTTAATGCTCTTTTATTTATCAAAAAAAGATAATATAAAAATAACCATACACCAAGTATCTAACTTAGAGATACCCACACCACACAATTCATCAGATACCAGCAAATATAAAATAATTTTCTATGAGTCTTAATAAAAATTAAATACAAATATTAATCATACAATCCACCAATACGAAGAAAAGATAACTAAATATTATCAACATTTTAAGTTAAACTTATTCTATTGGACGTTTCTCTCTTACAAATTTAATGACCACACCTTTGAAGTCCCGAAAAGTACCTCCCCTATATTTCATCGACACCTCATTATAAACGTTAACACCTTTGTAAAATATTTGGTTTTGTGCCGTCATGTTTTGTATCTTGGCAGATCAAAGTTTTCTCGGCGGCGTAAGTCTAGACCATGCATCTCTCCTCTTCGCCGCAATTTGTCCTGTAGGTACCCAGGTAACATACCGTGCTCCACTTTGTACAAAATTATCAATGTGTTGTAGTAAATTCTTTGCTTCACACTCAGCCAATTTAGTGATTCAAGCATGTCTGCAATAGGAGTTCTCTTATTTACTTCCAATATAGCACGCATTGCTCTATTCATTTGTCGTTGAAACTTTCGAAAATCCGCTTCTTTCACCAAAAACAAAACTGTGGAACGGTAATCGAAGTGCGGTAGGATTATGATCTTATAAACTAGGATCCGCAACATGACTGGGAGTTTTTCACATATTCGTGTAAACAAACTAATTTTTTTCCCCACTTTTTTAAAGATGTATTGCATATGTTTATCAAATTGCAGTCTATCGTCAACCATTACACCTAAATATTTTATCATCTCTACTCTTTGAATCGGGTCGTTATCTATCTGCACATGAACGTTTTTATCCTTGTTTCTTCCCAATACCATATAAGCTGTTTTCGATGTATTTAATTTAAGTTTATTTATACATAACCATGCCGATATATTTTTCAAGTCGTAATTTATTCGGGAAACGGCCGTCTCAACGTCTTCATCAGCAGCATACGGCAGCGTATCGTCCGCAAATAACGACACCGTGGCAAATTTTGGCTCCAACACTATATCATTGAAGTACAATAGAAACAGCAACGGACCCAGTATTGCCCCCGTGCGGCACCCCTATCTGGTTTGGTAAGTTTTCGGACTGCGATTTTTTAAATCGGCCCCTTTGGTACCGATTGGCTATATATTGCTGAAACCATCTCCATCTCTTTAACCCCATAATTCCATAATTTTCTCATCAATCGGTTTCTATCCAGGGTTTCGAAAGCACGTTTGAGATCGAGAGATACCGCCACAACAGTTTTCCCCTTGTCTATGGGGTTTTTCCATTCAGATATGAGCAGATTTAGGGCAGACTCGCAACTATGTTTTTTACGAAAACCAGACTGGACGATAAAATTTGCATCCAGGTATTCTATAAGTTGTTCTTTCACCACAAACTCTAGAACTTTCTCATATGAAGGCAACATATTTATAGGCCGAAACTCAGAACACACGTTGGTATTTCTTACTTTTGGGATTGGAATCACAGTGCTCGTTCTCCAATCGGCCGGAAAAAGGCCACCTGCAATAGACTCATTTATTATACTCAATAGTATGTTCCCCATAATAGGGAAACCGTCTTGGAGCACTTTTGTGGATATATTGTCTACACCAGACCGCGTTTTTGCTAAGGCCAACACTTTTTTTAAACAATTAATGTCTATCGTTGTCATTTCAAAAGTACTATCACATTTAAATTTTAACCCGCACTCAATAGTTAGATCAGGAATAGAGTCTTTAATTTTTATTATACTTGACACAAAATAGTTATTGAAGTTTTCTGCAATATTTTTTGAGTCGTATACCTTACCACACTCGAATTTTACAATACCTAAATATCCTTTTCATATTTTGAACTCATTCCTGGATCCTGGTACCTAGGAAAGGCCAGATCGGCTCGACCCGTGTTTTAGTCGATGTCATCGATGTTCGTCACAGGTCGAATCAGAAGAATCGAAATATACTCAATAGACATATAATTGGACGTTGATTGCCTTTTTCTTGTAGAATCCAACAGAAATTTTCCTTATATTTTACTGCACTGGATTTTACTGTTCATATGAACTTTTTGAGGTAGAATAACTTTCTTAAGTGCCTACCCGTTTCTTTTGCGCATACTCAAGTGTACAAGTGAACGGCTATAGAAAACTGTATTATGGCATATTAACGCATTTCATCAACAAAAAGTGGGGCACCTTTAGTCCATCATTATTGACGGACGGCATAGAGAACATTATTCGTACTGCATTCAAGAAAATTAAACGATTACGATATGTAAGACAGTTGGAGCTACCTCAGAGCTCCTAATCCCTCATTTCTCATTTTCTATTTATGTAAAAACTCCATTATTGGATCGACATAAATTCAAACATAAACTTGAAGTACCTTCACGATATTAAGAATTAAGTTGTAAAGCTACAGAAAGAGGTCCTGAAATGTAAAATTGGCAAAATGTAAATTTTTTGTTATCAATACAATCTGGCGACTTGGAAATTATAAAACGTTAACGTAAAAAGTTTCCTAATTAGAATTTGTCGAAAGGACTATGTTTTTCCCTTCAAGTTTAAAATTAATGGACTCGAATGTTTTTAGAGCAGTAATAATTGATCGGGCATTAAGTGGCGGGATACTTTATAAATAATTTGGAGGAAAAGAGTCAAATTTTGACCTGAAGCTACATATTTCTTTAAATGAAAATCAGTTGGGCTAAACAACTTAAGGACATTAAACTTTTCCTAATGCAAAATCAATATTTTGAACGTTAAAGCCCGGTAGTAAAGATAACCGAAAATGCAATTTATAA
Source organism: Malthinus flaveolus (assembly GCA_950108345.1). Taxonomy (NCBI): domain Eukaryota; kingdom Metazoa; phylum Arthropoda; class Insecta; order Coleoptera; family Cantharidae; genus Malthinus; species Malthinus flaveolus. The sequence goes on along the minus strand of OX467285.1, from coordinate 15,968,944 downwards.
CCCCTTTAAAATTCTTGCAAATTCCAGTAATTTTTAATTGGTTTAACTTTTTTACACGATTAGTCATTTATGTTGAAAAATTTAACATCGTTTTAAATTATCTACTGAAAAGTTGTCAGGTTTTTGAAATTTTTGGCATTTTCCTTAAAAAGATCTTTAAATTTTATTTAGTATTCCACCAGCATTACTTGCTATCGGGTTTCCGTTATGAAGTCGCGGGGTAGCCAATGTAGAAGCGTTGGCTGTAAGTTATAATTGCTTCTGTCGTACGTGATAAAATCTCGGCAAGTATTGACAACTCGGCTTAGAAAAGCATTTTGATTTCAGAAGTTTCCATTTGCCAACCACGATAAACCGAGGATAATCCTCCTGTAAAAAAATTTATTGACTTATTAGAACTTATCGCACGCCGGTGACGTTTTTGGTCAATTTTAATTTCAGGCTGATAGCTATCGTAAATAATGTTTTTTACGACTAAAATATGGGATCGTCGGCACTTATCACTCCTTATACTAAAATGTCTAAAATCCAAATACGTAATTGAACTTCCAGTAGGAACTACATTTTATTATGTTGCTGTTATGTTTCTTACCCCGGATCACTTTACAAAAAGTTTCAAGTACCCACGCTAAATTACATTTCAAGACATGCGGCAGTAGTGATTAACTCGAAACCTTCACTATTCTGGTCAACCTTTACATCTCACACATACACGGAATTCGACTCAAGAGGAAAACCCTCAAGGAGAAATACCACAGTAAAGGATAATTGTCCTTTCTCAAACATTGGTTTGGCACTACGGACGCCTTATTTTACGTTTTACAATTTGATTTGCGTTTATTTTAAGTTAAATCAATTCCGTTTATTATACGTAAGCGTCTTAAATCGTCTGGTAAACTTGGCAAACTACAACATTCTAAAGTGTCAACAAAGCGATTATTAGTGATATAACTATAAAGAGCTGGAATATTGAAGAGAAATTACCCAGAAGCGATTTTGCATTGTTAATTCGACGTCTTGAAATTTGCATTTGTAATGGATGAACACTATCTTCCACTGCCCATTTAATAATTCGAATTTGGAAATAATAGTGTGTAATTGGCTATTTGCTCGAAAGAAATTGAATGTTACAAGCTTGTGGGAAGTTTGGAAAAGTTCTAATAATTACTGCGATTTCGGCTGCATTAATCATCGTCGTTACAGCTTATAGACTTAAGAGTGCTAAATCTTAACTCGCCGACTAAAACTTTTTTAGGAAACAACAAGGGAGCCTATAGTGACAAAATATTTCATAGTGATAAATGTTAAAATATGATTTAGACGTGATTTACTACGTAACCAAGTAGGCATTTTCTGCTTATGCTTTTGTTTTTATCTCTGCCACTTTGTTAAAACAGAGTATACCTAATTCATTTTACTTACTATTCACAGGCAGGCCGATGTTAGTTTTCCCAAACCCAAACTATACTTCGTGTCTATTTCATAATATCTTACAGGATGGTAATTAATTACCTTATCCTTGCCCCCAAACATTTTCTCGACCTTAAGTGCTTATTTGCTTTGCAACAAATTTTTACACCCCAATTTAGTATAAGTCTGTTTTCATTAAGAAACTTGAGCAAAACACTAATGTACTGCTAAATTTAACCAATATAATAAAGTAAGTTAATCGAGTTAACGCCTTATCAGTTTAAACGTCTTATTAATCATTAGCTGTTCGACTAATAGAATGATCCTGCTCTTAAATAACTTAAAATGAACGAGGATTTTGCTAGCAAGATTTAAATATTGTAATTATTAATTAAATGAAATTATAAATTTTTTTGAACGATATTAAAGGCTTATTTAGGAGAATTTTGAAACTTTATTGAAATTTTCTTATGTAGGTCTTGCAACTTTCTAGAAATATTTTCAACGAGACTTCGGTGTTTAAACAAATATTAATTTTTAAGCGGGTAAACTTTGCCAATTTCATTTCGTTTATTGATTAGAGAGTAATTTGTCGTTAGATCTCTTGTGAATGGTTTAGTTTGGCTCCCAAAAACTCACTCTTCTCGAGGCGCTGTACTTTACGGCGCTCTAGCACCTAAACTGCTCGTTTTACAAAAAAAATATAAGAAACATAATTTGTATAAAATTGAATGTACTGTATTTTTCTATAGAAGCATCTTTCTCCAAAAGTGCGTAGTTTTAGAGTTATAAGCGATAACCTAAAAAACAACTTTTTGTGCATTTTGAAATTGTCGTCAAACTTTAACGCCCTACGCGGCTAAACCGTTTGTCTTAAGGAAAAAACCCAAGAAAGAAAATTTTTAGATAATTTGATGTAGTTTGTTCTTTTGTAAAAGCACTTTTCTCAAAAAGTGTATAGTTTTGGAGTTATAAGCAATAACCTAAAAACAATTTTTTGGCTCATTTTGAAATTGTCGTCAAACTTGAACGCGCTCTCTCGGCTAAACCGTTTGTCTGAAAAAAGAAATTAATAAATGTAATTCATAGAAAATTGTACTTAGATCACTTTCATATAAAAGCACTTTTCTCAAAAAGTGTGTAGTTTTGGAGTTATAAGGGAAAAGCTTAAAAAAGAGCTAAAACCCTAGTTTTGGAGCGAAATATTTTAAAAAAGTAAACACCCACCCTTCTCGAACCGTCCCCTAGTGGGTAAATGCTGCCTGCCACTTAGGAGTGGCAGACGACCGACTTTATTACCCATTTGCTAGATTCTGTGAGCCTGCATCGTCAATGTCTAAAACTTTGTATTTTAGTAAATCTATACACTCTACTTCCCGGGCACGCTACGTCCGATATACACTAAACTTCAGCACGCTCAAGCACTTAAACTGTTCGTTTGGCGAAAAAAAATTAAGAAACATAATTTGCAGAAAATTAAAGTTACTGTATTATTCTACAGAAACACTGTTTTTGAAAAATGCGTAGTTTTCGAGTAATAAGCGATGAAACAGTTTGTTGGCCGATTTTGTAATTTGTGTCAAACTTTAACGCGCTATAGCGCCTAAACCGTTAGTCTGAGAAAAACAATATAAGGCATATTATTTGTAGAAAATTTGATAGAATTTATATTCATATAGAAGCGCTTTTTTTATAAAGTGCGTAGTTTTCGAGCTACAAGCAAATAATCGAAAAAAGAGCAAAAACTAACTTTATCTCCAAGTTAGTTAATGCTGCCACTTTGGAGCGGTAAGCGGGCAGTTTAATGTTCTTTCAGTCTACATCATTAAATATTTTGTACTTTTCTCGTTTAGTAACTCAATTAAATCTGTATAAACGCTTATATACTTACTTCAAAAATATTAGTATAGGTATTCTTTATCTAGATGTTACAAAACTTTGTCTGTCTGTCTCTCTGCAGTGTGCGTGCCTGCTCCTTCACTGTCTGTTCGTTTGCACGTTCGTGCGACACGTCAATTCGTGGGCAAGTTCTTCTATCTGTGTGTACCTGTCAGTTATTTTTCTCACTTTTTATCACCGAATACTCCTTCATTGCGTTTATACTATAAGATAAAGTTTTCATCAACCCTTTTTAGTGTAAATCCGTACACTATTACTCCAAAATCGATCGTATTTAGCATTCGAAGACCCTTTTACGAGTATTTACTGAAAGACTGATTTTATTTTATTTACTTACCCACTGTAATATAGGGTTATTTGAAATACGTTCTTGGTTTGCGGACATAGAATCGATTTAAATTACGTGCTCCTTGAAGTCTGTTAGGTAATAGGAAAGCATACGTTTTCAGGACTTTAATGCATTTTGCGACGTTTTAATACCAGCTATGATTTCTTTATTAGAACTTAGTGCGCAGTATACAGTCATGAGCAGCTCTGAGATAAATGTTCATGAAAGCGGAAGTTTTAAAACATAAGAATTTTGTGATTGCTGCTCTACACTGCTAAAATAAAAGAAAACTGTAGTCGCTCTGTACACATTACGAGGTTTTCTCTTGATGTTTTTCGCTTCGTCAACGGCAAGTTTGAATTTTCATCATATCGAAGACGTCTTTGTTTGTTTGTGCACAAATGATCCAGTTAACCCACTTAGGTATACAAAATAACGCCAGAAAAATACCCTTGAACTTTAGAAATATTTGCGTGAAAACGATTGGTTTTTCACTTATTGCACACGGAAAAGTTATCGTTTGAACTTGGTTTTTCATTGAGAAAAATTGAAAAGAAATTCAACAAACACCTCTTGAATTTCCTCTTCTGAGTCTTCGGATACCCTATTGGAGGGGTTTACTAACTTTGAGCTTTAATAAGTTTGAAGACGAAATAGTCGATATCTGGAAAGAGTCCAGGCGAAGGAGCGAAACATTAAGGGCACTTTTAGCTAAATCCACTGCTTTCAAATAATTATTAATTTAGTTACGGCTTCGTGTTTAGCTTTAATTTTTTTAATAATTAAAAAATTAATTAAAGAAAATATTTACCCAAGCGGCATTGCAAAAAGATGTGATTAACACTACTCATAATGTATAATACCCTGTTAAGATTGTGTTTGTAATAACCAAACTTGGCAAACCCGATTAAATTAATTGCTCTAGTAAATAAACTTAAAGTCCTAAACAAACAGAAACACAAGCTCTTTTTAACTCTCCCCAACTTTTACATTTTATGACAAATAGTTACCTGAAGTTTAATCGAGTTACAGTTGTATCAACAATTACGTACCTAATCGAAACAATTTTTTGCAGGTTTTTTAAGAACGCGGCCCAGTTTCGATAAGTCGAACGAGTCCGGGGGTAATCTGGGCATCAAAGACATCGCCGCCGCTTTGGGGTGGATAAAAACGAATATCGCGTCTTTCGGCGGAGATCCCAAGCGGGTAACCTTAATTGGACACGATACGGGAGCCGCTTTGGTTAATTTTCTTCTAGTTTCACCTACGTCTAAAGGTACGTAAAGTAAAATTCGCAAGAATTAAACCCGAGACGTTTCGACACGTTTCATTTTATGCTAACCCTACAATTTTGTACAGTGTACACCCTTTCTCTTTACCTAATGGAAAGTTTTGTGTTGCGCGAAATTTATTTAAAGCGACACTCGGATTTAGAATGATGAATAATATTTTTATGTGCACAAGGTCTTTTTCACCGAGTCGTGCTTTTGAGCGGGACAGCTTTAAGTCCCTGGGCGACCATTCACAATCCTGACAGCATCCGCATTAGCGTCGGCCAACAGACGGGTTGTTTGTCTTCTCCCGAAGGTGAAGCCGAAGACATCGCACCCTGTCTACGTTCGAGGTAATTAGTCATTATTTTAACGTGTTAATCCTTTTAAACTCCTGTTATTTTAGACCGTTACAAGCGTTATTACAAGTTCAGATGGAAATTGTGCGTTTTATGCCGAGGATAGCGCCGTCGCTTCCCGTCGATTCGGATACTTCTGATCCCGTGTACGCGATGGAACACGCTAGTGAAAATTTTATTACTTGTGAAGTGATGTTAGGGATAACTACTACCGAGAGTTATAACGACTTTAGTGCTACGGATATTCAGTACGGGTTTGAAGAGGAAGAGAGAAATCGCGTTCTTAGGACTTACGTTCGTAATGCTTACGTTTATCATCTAAACGAAATTTTTTCCGCGGTTCGAAACGAATACACGGACTGGGATAAACCTATTCAACATCCAATTAATATTAGGGACTCCACTATGGAAGCTCTTAGTGACGGCCATACTGTTTCTCCCTTAATTAGGGTAGGATATCTACACGCTCGAAGAGGTGCCAAGACTTATTTTTTTCATTTCGGCTACCAAACAAAGGATAGCGATTATCCTCAAGTAAGTACTTTTTAATTTAATTTTATTACGTTGTAGGGGTTTAGGGGATTTTATGAGACGCGAGGTTGAAATTTAATATTATAAGCATAATTATTCATATCGGGTGTTATTAAACACACATTTGCTATGCTATTTTTGTGACACGCTTTTAGCTTTCAATCAAAAATGGAATTAATTTGAACTATTATTGTGTGTGAACCCGTCGTACATTTCCCTAGCGAACGCAAAACGCTATACAGGAATCACGAATGAAATATTTAAACACACACTAAAATTTGTGAAGCTTCCAGAGCAGAGCTTCCTACGTATGTAGACTTAAAAAATATTTGATATAAAACGGATTCAGTGTTTAGTTGTATCAAATCTCTGCTAATAGCCCCCACTAATAGCCCAGTTAACAAAGACCAAAAATGGGTTTCACACCTTCAAAAAAAATCCAATAGTTTCAGAAGTGAGCTTTAGCAGGGTAGGTGGATACATCAACGCAAAAATTGTTCTCGATATCCTGTCGCACTTATGTAGCTGATTTTACAACTCTTAAGTCACTTTTATCTGATTTTTGTTGTCATTACCACGATTTCAAGGTTTTGGCAAAAAACACCAATTCTCAACGCCCTACAACTAGGTAAGCTTTAGGAATACAAAAAACATGCACATACTCAATTTTGTAGCTAATTTTATCAGGTTTAATTTTATATAGAATCATGTTTCAGCTCCAACTCATAGTTTTCGAGATATAAACGAAAAACCGGTGATTAATAATAATAAATTAATTAATAACTTATTATACAATAATAAACAAGCTAGACACGCAGGCTAGTATCTCAGAGAATTAATACATCCCTGAACACTTCACTAAATACACACTTAGGTAGGTTTTTTGTGACATCGCGTTGGCCACGTACCACGACGTATTCACGATTGTACGAAGTCCTTTATTTTGGAAGCGTTACAGGATTTCTATGTTTGAGTTGCTTGTGGTGCCTCAAAGTTGGATACCGTATGTCCATGTCCAAACTGGCTTAAGTGCGGTTTTGTATATCAGTAATTTATTTTCTAGCCACCGCAGGTGCTTTCTACCTATCATCTAGTATAACTTGTTTAATTTTACACCCAATTGTTTTCTTTTGGTGAAGATATATTTCTGCCAGGTGTACCCCTATATATTTTGCACTTTCAAAATAACCTAGTTGTTAGTTATTAAAAGATACCGATGGACAATTCACTTTTTTCATTGTAAATGCGATGTGGACAGATTTGCTTTTGTTTGTTTTCATTCTCCAGTGCTTCAGCCATTTCTGTATTTTGTCAAGATGAAACTGCAGATTTCTCGAAGCTTATGATGGGTTTGGTGAGACGCTAGAAGTGCAGTGTCGTTCGTGAACGTAGCTATCGTTGTTAACCTGGTTGTGGGCAAATCTGCTGTGCACGGCAAGTACACTACGAGAATTAGCTCGCTTCCTTGCGGAACTCCCGATGGAATCTGTCGGATGTCGGTTGTGATCCTAGTGTTTGATCTAATAGGACCTTCCTGATAAATACGATTTTAACAGCGCGTATATTGGATGTGGAAGTTGTTTTTTCAATCCATTGTGCCAGACCTTGTTAAAGGCTTGAGTTATATCCAAGAATGCGGCTATTTCCTTCTAGATCTCTGTTTATTTTATTTTACAAATCAGTAGATCTGTTCAACTGTGCCGTTGATTTTTAAACCCGTATTGGTGATTTGGAATCAGCTTATTATTATCTAAAGTGGGTTTTGATTCTTTTTAGTAATATTTTCTCAAAAACCTTTGACAAGGCCAGCAGCAAGCTGATGGGTAGCGGTAGGATGTAACTTTTTCGGATGAAAATGAAAATGAAAAATCTGATCGTACAAAACACTTTAGTGTGGTAGCTACTAGCTACCAAGATTCAGTATCGTAGAGTACGGATGTTGACGTAGATTAGTAGAGATGGTAAATAATACGTTTGCAAAAAATTTTAAAAATCATCAGTTTGGCAACCAAATATGCGCAAAACTGAAGCTGTCCCTATTTTAAACTCACGAGTAGTATAAAGTATAGACATTTCGTCTTATTTTACGAAAGTGGGTTACTTCAATATTTACGTAGGCAATTTGAAGTGCAATTTATTTTTGTTAGGTACTAGTTTACAGCGTGTTTGCACCCAGTGGTTCATGACTTTAATAAATTAAATTACAATATTTAGTTTAGTTTTGAAACTTTGATTTTAATATCACTAACACTAATTAGCTATTAAACTTGTCGTATAACCCTTTTTAAGCTGCTTTTAATATTAACGCCACTGAACAACTATTTTGAAACTTTATATACAAGTACAACGTGTGTAATATTTTATACAAAAGCAGAATCGTACTGGGCCGCCGAGATAATGTTTTGTGAACCAAGTAATAATTGTGCTAATGGAGGGCAGCAGGGCACTGTAATTTGTTACTAAAATTAAGTAAAATAAGTTTTTTAGAGATGGAGAGAGGTGGTGGAAACAAGCAAAAGTTGCGCTTATATCAATTGTCATAAATTACTGTTGAGTTAAAAATTTTCTGCTGGTACGAGAACGGAACTGCAACATACTAACTAAAGGGTTATAGTCATATTATCAACACAAATTTTGTCAATACTTTGTTGGCAGTACTTCGGCAAAATTTACTACCTTCAGAGCAGGTTTTTAACTCTTGAAGGCGGTACAGTGTACCGAAACAGTTGTCAACCAAATAATCGACAAAATTTGCAGTACTGAGTTCGGAGCCAATGTCGTTGTCACGAAGATATTTGACCTACTTCCTCAATAGCACCTGGATATCTTTATCTTCCAAATTATTATTTTGTAAGCTACAAACCGCACACATAATAAAGTGGAAAGTCACAGTATGTAGAGTGATTCAGAGTTGCTTAGCCGTCAAAAGTGCAAGGATTGTGATTCCTTCCACTTTATAAGTTAAAAGCGAATTACCACTTACAATAATTATTACATTCCTCCTACGAATTTCGTAAGTAAAATCGATGATTTATAATAATCGCACGGTTGGATACATAAAGGGGATGCGGTTATATAAGTCAGAAACCTACCGGAACAACTTTATCACCAGCTACGGTTTACCTTTATCCCCAAGCGTCAAAAGCAATTTTCCAATGTTTCCTTAAACATAAATATTTTTATCGATCTTTTTTTCTAAAGATGTTTACAATTAAGGGTTTTGATTATAAACAATCTATATATCTCTTGAAAGTACGGAAACGGTAGTAATGAATTTAGAAAACGGATATTCGAAAAATAAATCGATGGAGGAATTGAAAAGAATTACAGATACAAAAAGAGGGAAAAACGTGAACTTTAAACAAATTAAATTTTAACATTTCGTCTAAAATTGTAGAATTTTTCGTGCTTCGTGCTTCGGATTTTCTCCCAAAAAAATAACAAATTCAAATATATCGTGACGGAAAACCGTGACAGTCAAATTATTTTTTTAATGAAAGTTTAGAGTAAACTTATTATGTAAAAAGTCGAAAACACGGTTATCAACAATTTTAATAATTTTGCTGTCCTAGTTAATTAAATCCTTCGCGTAATCTTTAAATGGAATAATTTTTGTTTTGCGAGAACGCGGAAATAGAAAAATAGTTACTCCCTGACGGCTTCACAGCCTCACAACCACCTCTCGAGCATATAAAACGAAAGCTTCCTAACTGACATCGAGTAAAAATCGAATATATCGTAAACAATTCAGTTCATTTGAGCTTTTCTCCGTCTTCCACTTTAGATATTACGTATTCTAAGAGGTTCTCCGAGACCAACTACTAAAAGGTACTTGGTTATTATAACATTTGGTATGCGAGTCTAGAACTTGTAGGTGAATTATGTAGTGCAAAACAAACATAAAAGAAACCAAGATCAATTTTATACAGCAAGCAGATCTCTCGACGCCTTCTTATGCAAGAAATGCAATAAATGTTTGAAGTTGAGTAAATTAAAATTTCAAATTATGCCAAGTTGTCTATGTACAGCGTAGCGGCACATAATGCAAGTAAAGGGTTTTCTACAGGGGTTTTGTTTTTAAATTTTAAATAAAATACACATTTTGCAGCAAGTTCTGTATTTTTTTACCGATATGTAAGTAATGTACAAAGTCTACCATTTATGAATGAAAAATAATATCGGACAAATGTCCACCAAGACCACGCATACAGATGTCGAGTCTTTTATCAAAATTTTATATTAGATTTTCGCATAATTGTGGCCCTATATCGCCAATTACGCCTTGGATGTTGGCTTTCGAGGCTTCAATAAATTGTGAATTATCTGGATAGACTTGATCTTTCACATAGCTCCGCAAGAAATAGTGTAACGGCGTTAGATCACTAGGCGGCCATTGGACTGCAGAATTACGCGAAATTATTCGATCGAGAAATTTTGTTTGCAATAAATTAATTGTTTCAATCGATGTGTGGAATCTGTGGAATGTGACTCCGTCCTACTGAAGCCACATATCATCCACGTCCATATCATCGATAATAGACCAAAAAAATTTGTCAACATATCCCGATAACGCAATCCATCGGCAGTAACAGCGTTTCAAGCCTCATTTTCAAAAATATTCGGTCCAATTACTCCTCCAAACCAAAAAGCGCACAAACAGTAATACGAACGGAATGTAAAGGCTTCTCAAGAATCACTCCTAAATATTCTGAAGGCCAAATACCCAAAGGTTATCATAACCATTGAAATGAAAATGAGCTTTGTCTGAAAAGATAATTTTTTTTGAAAAACCATCACCTTGTTCAATGATGAAATTAGGGAATTGTCGACGAACAGCATGGTCGACTGGCTTTAATTTTTGCACTAGCTGAACCTTATAAGGTTTTAGAGCCAATTTACACCAAATTCGCCATGTGATGGTTTTGGATAGGTCCAATTGCCGAGAACGCCGTGGAATTAATAAATTTGAACCTTTCTCTACACTTGCACTTACAGCAACAATATTGTTAGCAGATCGACCCGGGCGAACACGTATTGTTGTTGACATGTTATGTACCAAACCACTTGACGCGTATTTAACCACCAAATTTTGAATAACTGTCTTAGAAGGAAGGTCATGACGAAAATATACAAAATTTTGCGAAATGTAGTTTTCTCAGATCCACCATTTTTGTAGTAAGTTTGAATTACTTTTATTTCATACTGTACGGGTATTGCTACTTTCCGTCATTAAGGTAGTACTACCGGTTTTAGAATTGACGTTCAGAATTTAATGAAACTTAGCATATTGGTACATTATAATATCATAATTAACCAGTTAAATTTTTGGAGGCCTACAGAGAACTGAAAAAAAGATAAAAATATTTAAAAATTTTTGCCTTTAACATTGATCCTTATGGGAAATCACAGATTTGATTTTATTTTACAAAATTGGACGTTCAGATTTTTATGAAATTGGTATCAATAGAAAGAAAAAAATGAATTGAATTTTCTGTATTAATAAAACCTCAACTTTAGAGCTTGTGATAAGAGTAATTAATAAATAATTAAGACAAAACTTACATGCGGCAACGCCGCCAAGAAGGTTAGACGCGCGCGAAATTTAAATATGTACAGAATACGGCTAATGCTATTTGTTTCACATTTTTCTATACCTTTTTTCAGTGACTCTTTTATTTTTCCAATGAAATATTCGTTTTGTACCATTTAATAAGTTTTATTCAGACATTTCATTAGTAAACAGACATTACATGTCAAACCGATAACCTGAAAGGTATTTTTTGTCTCTTTTGCTTTTACGCGGCGTTGCCAAATATAAATACGACGGAAGTCAAATTACAGTAAGCACACATTTGACACTTGTGGTATCGGTAGTACTACCTTAATTCTGAGTCCGGAATTTCGAAACGAATGCTTTAATAGGTCACTTCCCGGACTAATGACGTAAATAACTATTAAGGGATTTTCGATATGTAAAAAAATAAATGACAAAACTGTTACTAGATCAAAAATTATTCTTTTTAAAAACAAAGTCATTGTTGAAAACCTTTTACCAGGGTAGGAACAGGGTAACTATTCTTTCCTGAATTCTTCCCACTGAATTTTAGAAAAAATACCCTACTTTTCTTTTTCAAATTGACACTATACATATATTTTTTCAGACGTCTTTATCTGATTTTCTCTTTTCGTACTAAAAATGCCATCGTTTTCATTAGTAATATCTTTTTGATCATCAGCTCCTCCGTGGTCTCATAATAATTGATGTTTTACTTAGGGGTACGTTTGAGCAATGAGTCTGTTTTGGACATTTTTAGACCAATGAAACGTATGGTTGTTGATAAATAATTTTAAAAGTCTGTGCAGATAATATGTTGGTATTATTTTATCGTTTCATGTGCGATTTGGTTTTTAGACAATGAGTTTCAAAAGTTTCGAGTTTATAACCTTTTTAACCGTCTTCGTAGATGTTAGTCTTTTTGTCTTTTACTTTTAGAATTACGACGAGGACGTTTTCAAATTATTTTCTTCACCTAGAGGTTTCTTAAATTTTATTTGCAAAAATAGCCAACAAAAAGTTTGTAACGAAAGGGGTAATAAAGGGATCGAGGTTATTTTAAAAATAAAAGAATTTCTAAATTGACAACTTTTGGTAATTTAGTCACATTTGCCGTAAGGTTCTCCTAAAATAATCCTCTGTACACATTTTACGTTCATTCATAAGAAAAATACAATGCATAAATAAATCAACTATCGTTAATTCTTTTATGGATTAAAATTTTTATAAACGACAACTTTACAACTTTGAATACACATATTGGTGAATCAGGTGCTAATAAAAGATAAGCGCGTCACTAACTTATCGCCAATTTCTACTTGTAGATCGACACATTTTAGTTAGATTCTTTAGAGTTTAGTTCGCTGTAAGGTAATGACGCGAGTGGAGTGTTGTGAAAATCGTCGTATTTAGAGGGTTTAAAACAACTTATAAACTTTCAACTGTGTTTTTGAAAGTATCGTGAAGACTGACGAGTCCAGAGAATTTGTTTTCTTAAAGGTAATTTTAGAATTTATTATTAGTACTTACCTGGTTATTTGTACTTCGTTGATAAGCACACATTTTCGAAAATTGCCGTGGAATGATTTTTGTTAAGTTGGTTCCGTATAGTAGTACACAATTTATTTCTATTTTCTCGAACTTTTTGAAAAAGAAGGCGGTAAATGTCGCAAAATTTGATATTGTGGCTATCATTCAGTTTTTTAATTTGAACACGACGTTTGCTTCTTGACACATGTTTACAATTGTTTTAAAACTTATCTTCCATCAGATTTTAGCACCTTGTATCAAGAAGACAGAGCCGTTGCGGACCCATGTTTATGCGAAGTTTTTGTCTTAACATCAATCAAATATTAGTTCCTTAAAGTTTGTGTACATACTCAATTAACACCTTGTATAGTATTGTTGCCGTTATGCTGTTATAATCAACCTCTAAATTATATTTTTTGGTAAAATATTGAATTTGCAGTAGGTACCTAGTTCCTTTTTAAAAAATCGCAATCATTTCACTTTTAAAAATAGTAAAATAAGCAACGTTTTCGCAATACCCCGTAGATCAATTTGACGTGTGAGTTCATTTTCTTTTAATGAGTGCAAGGAAAACCTTTTTGAAATTCACCTTTTAACACAAAACAGAGCTTTCAATATAGATCATGAATATTAATAGTATATTAAAGAACAAATTTCATAAGTCACGTATTATAGCACGACTCCAAGTTTAAAATGCGACTGGCGTAGCCAGGAGCGTTTTAATGGAGGAGTGCTATAATCGCTATAATGACTTATGAAATGAGTTCTTTATACAATTTTTTCTATTTTGCGCCTTTTAAAGTCCATTTTCAAAGAAAAAAATCAAAATATAAAAATTTAGGGATTTTTGTGATGGTTGGCTGGTTGGCAGTACTAATTGCAAAGTGACATTTCGTAATTTAAAATTTAAATAAATTGTTTTGTAGTTTGAATTGGTCGTTAATTAATTAATTTTAATTATTATGTTAAAAAATAGAACATGTTAATTACAAAAATTGTCGTTTTCTCTTTCCTCGATTTGACAAAATATTTCAAACTAAATATTACTACCAACTTCGAACATCAAATTTTACAAAAATTATTACAGCACGCTAAATCTCATTACGATACGCAAATGGATGCTATAATAGCGATCTTACAGACGCAAAATATAAAAAAAACATTTTCCGCAAATCGCTAGGAAATTTTGACATTCCTGTCAAAATTTCTTGAAGAAAAAGTCAGGACTTCCTTACTGTAAGGAAATGTCATTTCCTTACAGTAAGGAAATGATATTTCCGTACAGTTGTTAGTGTTCTACATAAATGATTGAAAACACATTGCTTATAAGGAATTAATTTATATTTTGAAAACATCAAGTCATTGCTGAATACATTTTTAAGATCAATTTGTCATATTTACAGTAATTTGACAGTTAGTACAATTATTGAACATTGGAGGAACACTCTTAGAACTATGAGAAACATTTTGGACAACATGAAGGTTGGTAGGGTCATTTTGTTGAATATTTTGTACTGTGAAAATTTTATTTGCCACCTCAACCTTATTGTTAAGCGATTCTTCGATATATCCTTCAGCAACGTTTGATGACTTCCATCCGCCATGCCTCTTTAAACTAGTTATGTCGGCACCAGAGTCAACCAATATTGTTGCAGAAGACCGACGAAAGCAGTGACCAGTATATTCTGTCGGATTTACCAAGTTCAAATAAGTAGCAACTATTTTGGGCATTTTTCTAAATTGATGAATTCCTACCACTTGTCTACAACCCTTTCCGCTTTGATATTTAAAGAAAAATCGGTCACTGTTCATATTTTCTGGTCTTAACGAAACATACTTTCGATAAACATTCAAGTAGATCTGATTAATTACAAATGATCTTGGTTTGTTGGTTTTCGAATCAGGTATGCTGATTAAAAGCTTAGATTCTAAGTCTTCTATATCGTGTACAGTCATTCGGACTAACTCATCCATTCTACAGGCCCCAGAAATACCAAATATTACAGCCACCTAAAAAATAAATAAAGCTATAATCTAAATAGAAATTAAAACCTTGTAAATTACCTTAATCATTAAATTTTCTTTATCTGGAGCTTCCTGGATAAATTTTTCAATTTCTTCCTTCGTTAAAATCTTAGATTTCTTTGCCCTATAACCTTGAGCTTGCCGTTTCCATAAAGAACGAAGTTTTGAGTATGTAGATATATCTACATTGTGTTTAAGTGCAAGGGTTGACTTCAGCATTGAATAATTGGACCATAATGTTGAAGATTTCATCTTTAAACAAAGGTCTAGGAAGTATGCCATTACAACATTTTCTGAGAAAGAACTCGTATTTTTACTCATGCGATAATCCATGAAACGTCTGTATGCATTTTCGTACTTTTCTCTTGATTTCTTTGGCAATAATTCTAATGAAGCAGTATTCACTGCCTCAACCAGCTCTGGAGGAGTCCCAGGAATGGAAATTTCATCATCACTTATCATTTTACTTTCGAGAACACCAGCAATTAACTTTATAAGCGTCAAGTTTGACAATTCAACCTCAATACGTTTCCATAGTAACCCAAGTAATTTTATTAGGAATTTCAAAGCACCATTTATTTGGGAATAAAATTATCGCGTTTTTTTTTAAATCAATCAATATCTGTGGAATTTTAAACGATTTGCGGAAAAATAGTATGTTTACCTCGTAGGAAAAGCCACATTCCTGGACTCTGTGTTGCTAAGTCTCGGCTTGCGCCTCGACTTATCAATCTTCACAGTCGTCCAGGAATGTTAAGCTTTTCCTACCCGGTAAACAATGTACTATTAACAAGTCCCTACCTAATATGAAAAGTAGCATTTTTTGTCTTCTTTTAATTTGTTTTATTGCAGCCTTGATAATAAGCTTCTACGGGTATGTAGTAGTTACCGTCGACTTAATTAGAAGCATCGTTGAGAGAAGTATTTTACACCCAAGCAGCATCCTTTCAAGCTGCTTCGGGGTAAATTTTTGACCAATTTGCTTTAATTTAAATCTCTTTCATCTCAATTTCCTGGTTCAATAGTTTCAAAATTAGCGTTAAACGATATTTGGCAGTTCAAATGTGTGCTACTAGAGGAATTTTGTATTTACTGAGTTACATCAAGTAAATTCGGAAAACGCAAAGTACATACCTAATTAAATTAGAATCGTCGTTGTTTACTTTAAATACTTATTAAAAGTTTTCGTCTCGAGTCTCGATTATTTTGAAGCCCAAAAAGTTTTGCTGAAAACGCCAAAGCTCTACTTCATTCTCAAAGAGGTTTTAATACAAAGTAGAGTTCGAATGACAAATCATTTAACGGCCATGTAAGTCTTTACAACGATGTGAGTATTTGAAGAAATGCTATTTACAGTCTTTTCGTCTTCCAAAATAGTAAACGTCTTCATTCGAGGCGTATGGTAATTTTGTTATTTTTTATTGTTGTTCAGTTCAGTGTCCCACGCTGGAAAGTTCTAAGTGGGCCACCCTGTATTTCATATTTTATCCATCTATTTAGCGAGGCATTGAAAATAAAATTTTATGGCGAAGCAAACTCCTTCATCATAAAGTTCATCCTTAATTTACAAATAAATATGTTGTGGTACTTCAAACTGACATAAAATTTCCATCTAAAACTGCAAAAAATGCTTATGAAAAGTTTTAGTGGTCGTTTTAATAAAGAAAAATTTTAATAAAAATGAGTTTTAACTACTAAGCTTTATTGTATTTTAAGTTTTAATTACTTCAATAACATTTTATAATGTTTTTGTACGTTAATTAATATTCTCATTGTCTCGTGTATTTTAATACTTCATTTCTTTAAATCTACGCTCTAAGCCTTCAATTCCTTTCAAATACCACTTTTGCAGTAGACCGCTATTAATTGTATCGTGTGCTTCATTAAATAAAGTTCATTTCGTAAACGTGAAACGGCGAGATCATACAACATCGAAGACATTGTACTAAATCTACATGATGTGTCATCGTTATCATCGTGCCTAGTTATAGGCATCCCTTAAGTTTCCCCAGTTTTTTTTCTGTTGGGCCTCTTGCATCACATTTTTCGCCACCCTTTTCAGGTCGTTTGTCAATTTAGTCCGAGGTTCCTTTGCATCTCTCGACATTTGTTATTAGTTTATTCCACCGTTCTTACCAAATGGTTTGACGAATACCATTGACTAGCGTGACCCTTTCAATTATACCTCGTCCATCACGTTCGTTCCATGAATAGTTGAGTTATCCTCTATTTTTTTACAGATCTTTGCTATATAAAGAAGAATGTATGTGTGAGACTACTCGTCTAGATATGGATCATTTTAGGGAGGAGAAGCAGGCTACCTGCATTTATGCTACTTAATCGGTCTCATTGTACTTCTTCCAAGCGTTTTCCCCGTACCCATCAGATCTCGATCCATCCTACTTGTTGAATAAACTCCAGAATTCTGTCGGGAGAGGTGGTGCTTATTCTGACCAAGTCCCCCAACTTACGATTTTCCTGTTTAGAATTTCTTTGGTAACATGTAATATCCCCATCAGTTTGAAAAACTAAGAATAATTTTCCCAGCCATAGACTGCTGTCGAGGGCAAGCTCGGTGAGTGGGCACTTGCTCCAGATTCTTTTTTACTTTTTGATCTATCGGTAAAGACAGTTATGTCTGATTCGATGTTCTCCGTATCTGACAGACAATGGTCCCCATCCCCGCAGTCGAAACGCTGCTTTTGTTGCCAACATACATATACATAATATACATATAGAGGTACATATAGAGGATGAAGGCACTACTCGACATTTGTTGATTAAGTCTCTAATTACTTTGAAGTGTAACAACTGGTTGGGGTAAAACTAAATAGAACACACGGTATGTTTTATCGTCTACAATACGATACTATATTTTTAATTTTTAATTTATATTACTTGAACATTAGATCTTAACCTAGAAAATACTTTTTCGTTCTTGAAACGGATGATTTATGAAACTAATTGAATAGTAAAAAGTTTGTCACATAAGATGTTATTTAATTGCACTTTGAAAACTTATTTTAATTACTGAAGAAATTCAAACTTGTTTGTATCCTTTCAACTTTTCTTTGATACTAAATAGGAATTTTACTAAAAACTTTCTAACGACTTACGTCAAAATTACTTGCTCGGCATTTGCTTTTAATTTGAAACTCCAAATCGTTTTGTGCAAAATAACAAACTCATTGAAATATTAGTTTGAAGTAGGTACACTAACAGTTCATCTCAAGAAGTTGTTTTTTAAATAAAACGCAGTGTGTCTACTTAAAGAGTAATAAACTGAAAAGATGTTTGAGAGTTAGAGGATGGAACCGTGATATGTAGTTTTTAATGTAACTTGACCACATATCCACGTAATCCTACCAGGTGTGTCCATTAAAATCTAACAGAGCAATATGCGACTTATTCAAAAAGTTTGAAACAATAAAATATTGGGGGTCATTGGGGTCACGGGGTCTTTAGATGTTGGTTATCAGGTTATCACGAATCAGTTTTTTTAAAGCTTTTAGGCAAAGTATCCGAGTGAAATGTTTATGAAAACTAGAAGTAGAATGAATGTAAACACTCGTGCGAGAGAAAATGCGTACTTACAAAGTTGATGGAACTCCGTATAAAGTCATGCCAGTGAATTCGTATTACTTTGCTTACTGTTGTCTATGTCAAAGGGAAAATGAAGTAAAGTTTTTGACAATATAGGGAAAAACATTCATTTTTAAAATTGAAACTTATATAAATCAATGTATTATACAAAAAAATACGTTATTTAAATTTTTCAAAGCGCAAAAATACAAATTTAAGTCCCAAATGAAATGACAAAAAAATTTGTAAAATGCGAAAAAAAAAGGAAAAAAGGGGAGAGAGGATGAAAATTTATTGTGTCGGAAATTTTCTATTTGTATGAAAATTTAAGGTTAATTTAAAAAGGGTGATTGTGAATTATATTAGGTTTTGTACTTTATTTGTCCTATCATTAACGTACTTTTTTCTTGCCAGTTTGACTTGTTTGAATTATAGATGGGTTCTTTTATGGTCAGTTAGGTTAGTAATGTAACAAAAAGTAGATGGAGGAATTGACTGCATTTGTTTCATTTAAAAAATTACTGCGACCTTTATTTAATGTTCACAATTAATTTTTTTCTAACAAAGGGGTGCTGTTTTAAACAAAATTTTCCACTTTATTTCACATTGCTTTAAAAGAAATTTCCGCAACTTATTTTGCAAATTTTAAAAATGCAAGGACTTCTCTATTGAAGTTTCCTTATTGTCAATTTGCGTAAAATAAATTTCTATTTAATTTCAGTACATATAGTTCTATAGTTCTTTCAGAAATTACTAAAAATTACCCTTTTGCTTTCCGGGCGCCATTATTCGGGTTATAACAATGATCAAAATTGTGTAATTAAAATTTTATTCCATTAGTCTTAGTTGTGTAGTTATCAAGAACGCTCCCGACTGTTAGAGCTCCTTGTATGTATGGGCGTGAGCGAGTGTGTGTCCCCGTCAAACAAAAATTACTAAAGCGATTTTATTGAAATTTGGTTTCGGCCACTTTGACAAAATAAGTTTCTAAACGAAATCGATACAGGGTGGCCCAAAAGAGTGGGGTGTTTTGGTCGCATTTCGGAATATCTTGACTCACAGTATTTATATTTATACTCGGCTATAAGTGAGTACACCAGTACTCATCGGCCATAATTAAAAGAATGCCTTTTCAAATTTTTTAATTAAAAATGGCGGCCAGAATAACGATCAGCTCATTTTCAAGTCTTTTTATTATAACTTTGGAGAAAATTTTTATTATAAAAATCTAAAAACAGGAATATATAGACAATATGTAGATTTTTTAAATACTTTTCAAGTTGACTACTTTTTAAGGACTAAAGTTTACTAAAATTTGAAAACAGATTTTCTCAAAATCGGCTGCGGCCACTTTATTTAAAGTGTGGTATCTTGTAGACATCAAAGTTCTTAATTAAACACCGTTGCTTAGTTCATTTACTCTGAGCAGATCCGGAGTTATGATTTTTTGAAAGTCAAAATTTCAAAAACTGATAATTTCTATTTTAATTAAAATTTGTAATTGCAAGTTGGTATATTAATTTATTCCATATAGGTACTTCTATTATTTGTTATAATTTTAGTTAAAAAACACTTCCGGTTAAACCGGAAATTAGCCAAGCAAAAGAAGTTTTTGAAAACACCTTGTTTATTTTATGATTTTTTAAAATATCTTAATATTAGCTGTCCGATGATACCAAATGTGTTAACTTTCAACTCCCGGTTTAACCGAAAATCGTGTTAGTTTTTCTATTTTAGACACAAAGGTTAGGTTATGTTAGGTTAGGGTACGGCTCTGAAATGGGCAAAATACAGCAACACCATAGAGAGCCTAAACAGGAAGCTCGCGCTCCAGATCACGTGTGCCTACAGGACCGTTCCGTTGAGGGCCTCCCTTGTCCTGGCAAAGATCCCGCCAGTGGAGATCCAGATCAAGCTTAGAGCGGGGGAGAGAGGTGTTCCGGAAGCCATATTTGGGCAGGTAGATATCGACCTGCTTAACGCGAGTGGAGCGAACACTGGCAACTGTACAGAGGCTGGGCCTCCGTTTTCATAAAGAACCTGACTGAATGGTACCTTTATGAGTGGAATTGGCTCGACCATTATACGACGCAAGCGTTTACGGGTCACGGCATCTTTGGCACATACCTTCAGAAGATCGGAAAACAGTTTCATGATGCCTGCTGGTTCTGCGGTGAAGTGGACACGCCCGAGCACGCTGGTTCAAGTGCTCCCATTTTTACAGCGTCAGGACCGACATCGAGCGGGAACTGTCTTCCGGCATGACGGCGGAGACGGTGTCCGGACTCCTCCTCAGAGATGAGGGAGCCTGGGATGTCCTGTCACACTATTTCCGCCTAATCATGACCGTCAGACGGAGAGAGGAGCAGAATAGGGCGGCTTAGCAGCGTTTCGTGGACGCAACTCTCAACCAATTTTAAACCATCGGAGCCCAACCACCTCGGGCTCAACCGCGCCCTCCGTTTGAAGTAATATCTATATGGATGAGTCCCAAAGAAGGACTCCGTAAAATGGCGTTGTGAGGAAAGGGGTTTTAGTGGAGTATCCCAGGGTGAACACCTTCCCTGGCGAGTCCCACACTCTCCCCCGCACCAGATATTCGAACCGGGGGGGGGGGGGTATCAAAAATTTCCCCAACCTAAATTTAAAAAAAAAAGGTTAGCTGGGTTAGGTTAGGTTTGGAAGATTGTCAAATTAGCTATTTAGTGATACCAAACATTTAATATTTTGGCTTCTGGTTCAACCGGAAATTCCCTTTTCAAATAGAAACGCCCTTTATAATTTTAGTTTTTTTGCAATCAGGGAGAGCGTCTGAGCGTACTATTGCTAGGACCTATTTTTGCTATGTTTTTAATTATTAAATTTTAAATTATAATTAAATAAATAAATAGGTAATTGCATTGTTTTGATCTTTTTCTAAAATATTATGTTTAAACGATTAAGCGTCAAACTGCCAAAAACTTTTTCCGCGCGTGGAAGTATACTCAAAGCCTCGAAAGTGTAATACAAAGAACGTTTGTGACAAAAGAAAGATGTGAAAAATAGACCATTAGTAAACAGAAACACACCCATACACACCTTGCGCTTGTATAAAACAAAATCCATCTTTATAATTAATTATTGTGGCGATTTATTTTTTAACTTAGTGCACACTCTATTTTAACAAAAATTCTCTACGAGTTTAAGAAATTTTGCAAAGTTCGCTAAAATTATTATAATATTTATTTATTTTCAGCGATTGGGCAGCGTTAGGGGTGAAGATATAACGTACATTTTAGGAATGCCTTTAGTGGGAGGCATTCCGCACTTCCCACAAAACTTCAGTAGACAAGACATGGGCGTCGCTGAAGCAATTCTTAACTTCTTTAGTAACTTCGCCAAGAGCGGTGACCCGAATGGACCAGGAGTTCACAAGGATATACCCGACTACGGCACTTATAAAGAGAAAACTCGATATAGAGGCCTTACGTGGGAACCTTACGAAACTGGGACACAACTTTACTTGAGTATCGGTAAGAAATTTACATATTTTGCCAAATTTGTTTTATTAAAGTGGTAGTTTCCTTACCCAAAAGCCTACTTTATTAAGTTATTTTCAACGCGCCCAATGATAAATATTTATGAAACTTTCGCAAAAAATGTTCAGTCATTTTTGTGTGGGATTATGATTCAGTTAAAAGGAAAAGCTAAACGATTTGGTTGACATCCACCTCAATTTATTTTAAAATAGAAAATTTTTGTTTTTCAAGTGCTAAACGTATTTGAACTGAGTGGGGTACTTTATTACGTTTTGTATTGACAGAGTTAGTGGTACTTGGGAATGCTAACGTAATCGTTATGCTGAAAAGGTTCAATATAGATGCTAAAAGAAGAGAGTAAAATTTAAATAGTTCCATTTGATGAATAGTTGGGAGATTATAAATGTTATACGGATGCAGCTATACGCTTTCTATAATAAATCAACTCGTTTACAGCCTTTCCTTGTTGCATTAAGTAATTGTTTTCTATAATTAATAGCTCAGATATAAACTAATTAAATAATTAGTAACTTAGGTAATAATTTTCTTTTGTTTTCACACACGTGAAGGCGTTGTGTTGAAGTTTCCGAATAGTGGGGACGTAGTGATGTTATCGCTTTGTAACACAAATTAATTTTTACACGAAAATCAGACTCAAAAGTTGTAAAATTGACGCAAAAGAAAGGCTGAATACTCGAAAAACGATGTAAGAGCAGCTAAAAATAAGTTTTTGTTTAAAAAAAAATTTGAAGACTGAATTTGATTGTTTAATGAGCTATTATTATTATTATTATTGGAGTTCTGAAGCTGACCTTCAGTGATTCCTTGCATCGCGACCTCTCGGGTCTATTGTGCGCCTCGGATGTAATCTTCCTTTCCCTGCGTGCTTTTTGATAATTTGGGCAGTCCTCTTTGAAGCATCTTCTCCTTTCCGAGAATGCTGTGAATACTTCTTGTGAAAGCCTGGCAGTGTATGAGAAGATGAATTGGAGCTTCCTCTTTCTCTGCACATCCACTGCATAGTGGGTTTTCTTCTAGTCCCATCTTATAGAGGTGCTTTTTAAGCTGCAATGGTTTGGTATTATTGCCGTTGTCAGCCGTAATTCACCTTTGCTCATTCTGAGTAGAGAGCGTGCGCTTTTGACAGAGGGTTTTTCCAATAGAACTTTAGAATGTTCCTATTTAGGAATCTCCATCTCCCTCCAGTGTTTAATGTGCCACTTCACCAGAAGTTACTTTATTTCTCTTTTCGCCGTTTCGTAGGGAATGCCAAAGACTGATTGTGGTCTATTTGGTCTTATTTTGATGCCCTCCGCTTTCTCGTTCATGTTGGCATGTTGGCATAAGCAAGCATCCATACCAGGTTGGCAAGAAATTGCCCCCCTAGCTCGTTTAATCTACGAATGCAGTCCGTTACTAGTTCAGACCCCACCTCCCAGGCGTTCAGTGCTTTTATAAGGGCTGCTTGGCTGTCAGATGCTACAAAGATTCTTTGGTTGTGATAACCTTGATCTAACAGTATTTGGGCACATTTCTTCTCGGAAGACGCCTTGCCTCAAGTTGCCATCCCCGATGATTTCAGCTCCTGTGTTTGGACTAAGTTACCAGAGTGAAATAAATCAACTTAATTGTTGAAAACTTTTTTTCAATAAATTTTACCTAATTTCATGAGTACAGGGTGTATTATTCAATTTTTAGTCGTCAATAGCGTCTGTTGAGTCCTATGCGGATTATTTCCACTTCAAAAACAACAATTTCGCTTTTGATAAAGCCATTTATCCAAAAAATAGATTTGTTGGGAAAGATAACTTTTCCAAAATTAGGATTGATTGCTTTAGAGCCCAATAAGCAAACTCGCAATGGCTACGATAGTTTAATTTTAGGGTCGGCGCACTCTTATAAGGGTGCAAATCCAAGTCTTTTCTCAAAATACGCAAGTGATCGTTGCTGAAAGGCATAATTCTTAAGAACGACGAGTAATATATAAATTTAGATCTTATGGAGCACCACCACTTACAACGCCAATAATTTCTTCCCTTCCTTCTTGTATTTGGATGTTTTATTGGTCGTTTAGTATCGTTATTGAGTAATAAGAACTGCGTTAGTATCGTCAATAGTACAACCCACAGTTAGGCCGACTATGTGGACCATAATTGCACGCTGAGTGTTGTGGAGTCCGTGCCTACCCAACATCGTGGAAGCCTGTATTTTACTATGATGAGTTATTGTCAGGGTATACTAAAAACAAAAGACAGATACTGACATTTCTACGATTGGAAATTTTTTTAGATCCACCTAGAAACTTCTCATCCAAGTCCATCCCTAGATGCGTTAGTAACAAAGTAACAGGACACCCTGTATAGTATAAGTAGGAATGTGATTATACGGCGCCCATTTTGTCCCTAGGGAAAATTTTTTTGCCCCTTCTAATATAATTCTCTCCTCGGGGTTGTTCTTCAAAGGAATCGTCTTTATCATTTTATCAATAAATGCATTAAATAGTAGTGTTCAGTAGTGTACCGACTCGACTACATAAGGCATTGTATTATATTGAAATCTACTCGAATGCAATAAAAATAGAGGTAATTTTAGACTAAAATTATTCAATTTTAAATTATCTTTTTACAAAGCAATTGACTTTCCCAACTTATTGCACAAATAGCTATTCTAAGAGTTTTATTCTGATATATGCCACGCACCCACGCAGGGTATATAGCAATTTAAGGTTTTTCAGTTGAGAGTAGCTACTGGGGGCGTGGTTGGTGAATTAAAAAGGTGAAAGTATCTATTAGGAAAGCGTGACCCCCCTTCACACACGTCGTAATCCATTGCCAAATTATTCAGGATGTATCCATATCTATCAAAATACGCCACCCAGTTTATAAATTATACATAAACTTAAACTGGCAAAGTTTAAACTACTATAGTATAAAACTGTTTGTTTAAAAGAAATATTATATCATCTCGTCATTATTATAGAAATGAAACAAAGGATAGGGCCAAAAGCGTTTCTATCTGCTATTAGCATTTAAACCTATCTCCACTTCAAATTAGCATTTGGAACAGTTTTTGTGCGAATGCAGTGTCTCGTTAAGTATTTAAAAGTGTTATGCTAAAAATGCATTCGAATTCGAATCGATAACTACTTGCAAAACTTTATTTTTTTTTCTATTTCCACGAGTATCAATTAACTCAACGACGAGAACTTCTCGAACTAAAATTTTCCTCCAAACAGAAAATCGATGTTGTCGTTCTTGTTTATGATCTTGAATTTATGTTCCATATCTTTTGTATAAAGATGAATATAGGCAAGTTTTTATAACTTCAACCTTCTCTCCGTCTCACATGCTTTGTGAAAATCCTTTACTGTTATATTGTCCTTGAACTATAAATTTACGGCTTTGTTCTAAATTTTCAATGCGTTAAACCTTAAACGTTTTTGAATTTTAGGGGAAATGTTATTTTTTTTTCAATTTACTTTACTTTATAATTCAGTCGATGTGAATATAACTATATAGCACAATATACAACGAAGTTAATGCGAACAGAACAAAGGGCTCTCGAGTTTGTCGTCACGTAATCTTATTGGGGGGTGGATATACGGTAATCTTGTACATGTAAAATCGCATGACTGCAGGTTATGCCCCTCAAGATCTTGAAACATTCTTTAGAAAGCTAATCCACGAGATGGTGGTGTAAGAAGTTAGTTTTTAAATCAAAAAGTAGGTACATCTAAGCCTTCGCACTTTATAAAGTTTTAGTTTCTACTATTGAATTAGGAGGAAGCATTTTAAGGGTGAAAATACAACTGTAGCCGTGATTATTTGCCCAGCCTTTTTGGTCAGAATGGTATAAATAGACAACTCTTTTACTAACTCACAAACGATTCCAATGACGCAAAAGTCTTGATGAATCGGATGTGAGCTATGGCCGCAGTGGCGGAAGACATGTCTCTTGTTCAGTTTTTCGTTGATATCTCGAAAACTATGAATTTGAGCTAAAACGTGATTATGTAAAAAATTAAAGCTGTCAAAATTTGCTACAAAATTGAACTTATAGATGTTTTTTGTATTCCTAAAGCTTACAAAGTTATAAGGCGTTGAAAAAATTGGTGTTTTTGCCAAAATACCAATGCAACGGCGCTAACGTGGTCTTGGTAGAAAATATCAATTTTATACGCTTTATAATTTGGTCAATTTTAGGAAAACCAAAAACATGCATACGTTAAATTTTATAGCAAATTGTATCAGCTTTATTTTATATAAAATCTCATTTCAGTTCCAACCCATAGTTTTCGAGATATTTACAAAAAAACAAAAAACGAGAAATCACTTCTAATTCATCACGATATTCATCACTATACGCCGTTCGCTGAACAGAGACAGTTAAGCCACGCCCCCCAAAAATGAAAGATTACGTAGACCAATGACCGCAACAACCAGTTTTACACAAATATTATCAATTTTATATACATGTGCTTTATTGTGTGAGCGTTGTAAACCGGATTTTCAAAATTTGCCCACTAGAAAAACTATACTCGAATGTTTCTAGGTTTTTAGGGGCGTGACTTAACTGTCTCTGCTCAGCAAACGGCGTATAGACACCTACAAATGAGTATGCAAATTTTCAAAACTAGGATTTTTTGGATGTTTTCCTTGACTGGATTGGTAATTGAAGTTTGTATTAGAAAAAAAGCTGAGTTTACTCACAATTAAACATTTTAAAAAAATGTAGCCGTTAGATTGAGTCGAACTAAAAAATTAATTGGCTCAGTTTATAACTTTATGTTTTTGTAAATAGTTATAGCAATTAAGTACAAAGTGGTTGAATGGATGAAATGTTAGTTGACGCAATGTGGTTCTAGAACAGAAAATAAATAACTCGGGAAAATAAATTGCGGTGTCGGTAAATGTTTTACGTCCTACACTCCCTGGCGATTTCTCTAACACACAGCAAGAGATTTTTGAGAAAGAAGAAAAAAAAATTACTTTTTAAGTATCAACGCGAAATATTTATCATTTTATTATTAGAGAAAGTAATTTAAGAAAAACTCACAAAAAGCTTTACAAAGCAAGATTTAGTTTAATTCTTTTGAATAATTGAATTGGGCGGGTGGTTTTAGCGTATTATCGATGGTTTTCTTTTTTCTTACAAACCGAGATTTCATTTAAAAGGAAATTCTTCCTACTAATCTTAAATCAATTTAAGTACATAACAGATCTAAGAACTCTTAGATTTTTTTCTTTTATATCAAAGAACAAAGGGATGTAGTAAACCTGCAGTCTTGAACAACATGAGGAGGAAACTCAATTTTTCACTAAAATTCATTATGCACTATAACGGATGTCGTCGCCAATACTGAAGGCTACTACTACAAAAATACGTATGGGGCGAGTTGTCTTCTTGATGCTCGTTCGTACGTTGATCTCAGAAATTTTTTTTCTAATTTGGAAAATAGTCTCTAATTGGCATCTCAAGTTTGACATTTGGCACTATTAGAAATTACGATTACTGTTTGATGATATACGTTCTATAACCGCAAAAATGAACTATTTTAAAAATATTTCCTCTTAGTACCGTCTCGACGTATACTTTTTTAGGTTTTGTTTTTTCGTTTTTCATTTTTGAGCGTTATGCTATCCTTATATTTCTATTTCATTGTTCTCTGTACTATGCTTTTGTTTTTCGAACTTAATATTCTATTTTTAGTTAGATATTAGATAGTCGATGATTTCAAATAATACTTAAATAAAACTTTGTCTTTTTAAAATTTTTTCCAAAGCACAAATGGCACAAACTGAGATGTGACTTGTCGTCTTCTTGAAAATAGAGATTTAGCGGGCAGTTTCAGTTCGCCAATTGATTCCACAGTCCACAGTTGACCTCGTTGGTTGGTAGCGTTAAAACTTTTTGGACTTCCCTACTAGTAATCTATTATTCGACGCAACTTTAAACTGGCACTGGTGTTTTTTTAGTCACACCGTTTTATTTTCACAATTCTAATTTATCACCTTTTCTTTTAACTTAAATTTCCTTTCAAAACAATTCTTGAATCTCGCAAAAGGCTACCCAGGACGACGGACGACACCGAAGTGTACATACGTTTGTAGTAAAAACTTCGTTGTCTTATAATACTACTCAAACACATGGACTAATATAAATAATAATAGAAATAAAACTAAGCCGCCCACAAACTTCATGATTTTTCATCGGTCATCAGTGGTCGTGACAAGCCATAGTTTTCACTACCGATGGGCCCACAGACCTCGTGATTGTTCATCATTCATCACATCACACGGCTAAAAATTGAATAACAGGAATTTTCGGTAGAAAATGTGTTTCCGAGCTATACAAAAAGGAATAGATGCTAAAAAATTTTCACTTTCATAAATAACGTAAGTTAAGTTTTCTACAAATTAATTACAAATTTTTAAATATTTAAGGTTAATTAGTTAGATAGATCTAATACGTTGTAAATGAACCCCAACATACACACTTAAGTGAAAAAACTTTAAATGAGAAAATTTGTTTTCCACCAAGCACCTCGGGAATCGAACCCAAGACTTTGCTATTTCCGGTAGCACGCCTATACCCAATACGCTACGGAGGTCAACATACTTTCACAAGCTATCCGGCATTGTTTAAATGCGTCGAGAAAGCGAAATATATATAAATCAAAATTTGTAATTTATTCATGTATATTGTTGTATGCATACTAATTTGATTTATATATATTTCGCTTTCTCGGCGCATTTAAACAATGCCAGATAGCTTGTGAAAGTATGTTGACCTCCGTAGCGTATTGGGTATAGGCGTGCTACCGGAAATAGCAAAGTCTTGGGTTCGATTCCCGAGGCGCTTGGTGGAAAACAAATTTTCTCATTTAAAGTTTTTTCACTTAAGTGTGTATGTTGTGGTTCATTTACAACGTATTAGATCTACAAATTAATTATGTTTGTTATGCATTTTTTTCAGACGAACGGTTTAGGCTCTAAAGCGCATTAAAGTTTGACGAAAATTCTAAATTGTGACAAAGAAACTTCTTTTTGTTTTTGCTCATAACTTGAAAACTATGCCCTTTCAGAGAAAACTGTGTTTACAAAAAAATAAATTAAATTAAATTTCCCACAAATTATGTTTGTTGGGTATTTTTTTCAGACGAGCGGCTTAGACTCTAGAGCTCTAGAGCGCATTAAAGTTTTATGAAATTTCCAAAATCTGAAAAAGAAACTTTTTTGTTTTTGCTCATAACTGGAAAACTATGCCCTTTCAGAGAAAACTGTGTTTACTAAAAAATAAAGTAAATTAAATTTCTTACAAATTATGTTAGTTGGGTATTTTTTTCAGACGAGCGGTTTAGGCTCTAGAGCGCATTTTTTAAACCAAGAAAACAATAAATAACTTGTTTACGACACGTCTGTCAAGTGTACGAATCTCAATTAATAAACACAGGTTTAAAAATGATACGTATAAATGGACGACGGGCCTTAGGTGTGTAAATAAAATTGTTATGAAACTTTATATTTTGCATGGCGGTACCGCATACCGCCTTCTCGGGTTACCGGTTAAAGTAAATTAAATTTCCTACAAATTATGTTTGTTAGGTATTTTCTTCAGACGAGCGGCTTAGACTCTAGAGCTCTAGAGCGCATTAAAGTTTTATGAAATTTCCAAAATCTGACAAAGAAACTTTTTTTTTGTTTTTGCTTATAGCTTGAACTGTTTTCTTTATTTTTTCGCTTAGGCCGGTCGGCCATTTATACGACATGTCGTATCATTTTTAATCCAAGAAAACAATGAATAACTTGTTTACGACACGTCTGTCAAGTGTACGAATCTCAATTAATAAACACAGGTTTAAAAATGATACGACATGTCGTATAAATGGACGACGGGCCTTAGGTATACCTCGAAAACTGCGAATAATATTCTTATACGAAAATAACTTAGGTATAAATTAAATTTTTTTAAACTCCCCTTCTCGAGCCATGATCGAGTTAATACTGCCACTTTGGAGTGGCATACGGGCGGTTTTATTACTCATTTGCAATGTTCTTTCAGCCTACATGGTTATACATTTTGTATCGTTTAGTGCAAATGTTCGCTGCCTCCCCCACTTAATTTGGCGAGATTTTAATTTCGTTAATAAAACGCTGAGCCCCCGCAAACTTCACAATCATTGCTTAATTTCCGCGTGGTTATTTAAACGTCATAAATCAGCAATTACCAGTTAATATTAAAAAAAACTTCTAAATGTGGTTGATTTTAGTACAAAACCTGCCTTTCCTAACTAGATCGCCAATTTAAATTTAGGCATTCCAATATTTTTGTGAAGTAACAAATTTGGACCCTGTAAAATCTTCGAAGACATCAGCAGTCCATTACGTTGTCGTTTCAATAAAGGCAAGAAAGTTAACTAATTTCATTTTGCCTCGTAATAGCGTCATCAGCATCATCGGCATCGGGGAAGCGTTGATGACATCTTTGCGGTGTATTTTGTTTAATAAGCGCAAACGGGTTAGCATGTTTCATGTTTTTAATAAAATATGACACAATAAACCTGAAAGGGAAAATAAATTCTTACTTCGCACTTACTTTTCTGTTTCTTCATATAAAATGTAATTTCGAAACCAATCCGTCTTATGCAGATTGAGTTGAAGCTTTCGTTTTTAAGGATAATCGATTATTGCTAGACCCTTATCTTATTCTTATCCTAACATTCCGTACAAATTTCCGACAATATATAGATATCTGTTTTTAAAATTGGAGCTGGGAATTACTTTATTGGAAAGCAAAAAAATCTTTTTAGGGAAAATAATTATGAATGCTTTCATTTAATAAAATTTGAAAAGCCTTCAATAGATAAAATACTTCTAAAAATGAATCAGCTTAATTAAGTAAAATTAATACCTGCCTAAAAGCTTTAAAACTTCACAGAAAGTCTTCAAATTCAATTATTTTATTATAGCCAAAACCTGTCAAACATTTTCTTTCTTTTTTGTTTAAAAAATATTTTCTTTCATTCTCTCGTAGCAGTAGTAGTATAGAAATAAAATTTTTACTCTACGTTTTTTCTCATTTGGGGGAAAACAGTTAGATATGTGTGACATCTAATAAATTATAGCCCAAAAAATTAAATCCGAGAAAAATATTGCACGAAAAAATACAATAAAGCTACATTGTAGGAGGAAGTAGTATTTGACCCTCTTTTCATCTACTTCCAAGAAGGCAAAATGAAGAAAGCTAAAAAATGTTAAAGAAAAGTCAATTAGAAATTTTCTTTGATATTTTCAGCGGAAACAGGTAACAAGAAAAAGCACCGTGTCAAGCACCAGAGGAAGCATTTTCAAGTCTTTTATCATACGTCATTTTGAAGCTTTCACCATGCATTAGCCCTTGTCGCGTTTTTAAAATGTTTTTGATTACTTTCACGTTATAAAATTGCGGATAAAAGCTTTACATTGACGGAAATCTTATTAATAGGTGGGAAATACAATAAAAATGTTTCTTTAAAACATTTTCATTTAGTAACTCGAAAAAATGGCTTTTCAAGTTATTTAAAAATCGAATATGAATCGCGGTCCAAGTAGTCATTAATTTAGTTCCACTTACGCAGCTTTCAGTGGCACCCTTAGGTGTACGTAGCTTGCTCATAATATGAGGCTACTTCGGGTTTAGCAACTTCCTGTAGAACAAATGTTGTCTAAAGTGCAACTGTTTGTTGATTTTAAATTTCATTTAGTTTTCTAATATGAAATATTTATTTTAGCGGGACTGTTCAATACAAAAGTTTATTTATTGACGTAAAATCAGTAATAATAGTATACAAGTTATGAGCAAAAACCAAAAAAAAGTTTATTTGTCATATTTTGAAATTTTCATCAAATTTTAACGCGCTCTAGAGCCTAAACCGCTCGTCCGAAGAAAGTACCTATTAAACACAATTTGTAGAAAATTTTATTACTTTATTTTTTTGTAATAACAGTTTTCGCTGAAAGTGCATAGTAGTCCGGTCAATTTAGACATTCGAAGGTACATAAAGTCCCAACAAGCTGAAAATCAGTAAAATTGTTCAAAACATAATTATAAATAAAATTTAAAAGTTCCCCATCATTCCCGTCATTTTTTGCGATCATCAGCAAAACGGTAAGTTTTAGCAAAAAAGTACTTCAGACAAAAATTGTAGATCATAAAATTATCTATAAGAAATGTGTCAAAACTTTTTTTCCTACGAGTTACCGTTTCTGAGATATAACGATTCAAAAAGTTGTATATATATAACAACTCTAGAGGAATCCCGGTCAGAAAATCCCAGTCAATACATCCCGATCATTATTATCCCATGCCAAAATATCCCATACCAAAAAATCCCATGGCAAAAATATCTATCTACAATAAAATCCTATTACAATAATTTCCCAATATAATTCCCAACAATAATTATCCTAATCAGAAAAGATTCCGTTGCTCTAAAAAAAATCGGTTTCTTCTTTGTAACCTAGCGCGAGGGGCCTCGGAATCGCGTGAATAATCGAATACGCCAGGATCTCGATCTGAACAAAGATCACTTTTTCCGTTGCTCTAAAAAAAATCGGTTCCTTCCTCGTAACCTAACGCGGGGGGCCTCGGAACCGCATGAATAATCGAATACGCCAGGACCTCGATCTGAACAAAGATCACTTATAAGGATTTTTCGGCACGGGGTATTTGTTATTGGGATATTTTTGTTTGGGATATTTTTGTAGCGGGACATTTTGGCTGGGGGAATACTAACTGGGATATTTTCTTCTGGGATCTTCTGACCGGGCACCCTCTAGAGATGTATACAGGGTGTTGCATAACGTCTTGTACAAACTTAAGGGGCATTTTTGTGAGGTCAAAATAAGTCGATTTAACCAACTTACCCTATATATCAAAATGGTTCCTAAGCCCGTGGGGGTGCTTCAAAGGTGAAAACAATTTTTTCTTTTTCTTTAATAACTCAAAAATGCTTAGTTTGATTTTGATCAAATTTGGTATGTGGGGTCACGTTAAAAGCTTAGTCTACGAAGTACAAATAAATACTCGAGCTCAACTGCAGCAGCGTATTATTGAAGCATGTCGGCAAATAAGGGATAACGGGCTTTTGGTATATAGGGCAAGTTGGTCAAATCGACTTATTTTAACCTCAGAAAAATGCCCCTTAAGTTTGTACAGTACGTCATGCAACACCCTGTATACGTGGCGTACTCATGCATATTATGACGATACAACTTTTTGATTCGTTATATCTCAGAAACGATGGCTTGTAGGAAAAAAAATATTGATACAATTATTATAGATAATTTTATGATCTACAATTTTTGTAGTACTTTTTTGAGAAAACTTACCGTTTTGCTGAAAATCGCGAAAAACTCATTTTTTTACCTTCAACCTCAAATAAAATTTTTTCTACACACGGGAATGATGGGGAACTTTTAAATTTTATTTATAATTATGTTTTGAACAATTTTACTGATTTTCAGCTTGTTGGGACTTTATGCACCACTTCTCTCATTTTTTAGTCTAGATTGACTGGACTAATAGTTTTCAACTTATAAGTAATAAAGCAGTTTTTTGGCTGATTTTGAAATTTTTGTTAAACTTTGACGCGCTCTAGCGTCTAAACCTTTCGTCTGACAAAATAAACCTAAGAGACATCATTTGTCGGAAATTTGATGAAGTTTATATTTATATAATAGCACTTTTGACATAAAGCTCATAGTTTTCGAGTTACACGCGAAATACCGAAAAAAGAGCAAACGCTAACGCCAAGTTACAGTTACATCGTTAAAAATTTTTATACTTATCGTTTAGTTCTCGCTGCATCTCAGACTATAAGTTGCTGTAAGTTTTTCAATCACTTTTTCTCCCTTCTTTACTAAAAGTTGCATGCGAATGAAATAGAAGTGTAATTAATAGAGAAATGCACATTGCACAATGCAATACTTCATTGATTAATACATCAAGTTTGCTTGGTTTTAACGGCAAAGTTGGCATCATCTGCCCCATATTTATGTTTCGGTCATCATTTCAATTTAACGTGGATTAATATAATGCAAATGTCGCAAATAAATCTTTCATCTACCTGCCCAGAAACTATAACTTGAAATCCTCGGTGATTAATTCCCGAATTATTTTAGTTGGGGAAATTATTATATAATTTATGTGCACTTTGTTTTACCACCCACCGTGTGCAATACTAGACAATCCAACTTAACTAGAATCTGGGGAGGTATAAAGGCAGATAATTGGCTATTGTGTTTCAAACTGACCGAACTTTTGTTGTTAGCGTCGCGGTTTCGTTATTGGCAGGTTTACTGTTTTAATTTAAACTTATTTGATCATTACCGGCGGAAAATTGTAACGAGTTAATTTCATTCACACATGTGCTGTCGGAAAAGTAATTTAAAAATACTCTGTCAAAAGAATTTTACACTCATTTTCTTCCAATTTGCATAGAGATATTTCGGAAATAAGAAAAGGTTTTGGGAAAAAATAATAAAGTAAAAACAAACATTTTATTAGACGTCCAGGTATAGGTACCTGGAATCAAATTGGCTGCATACTGGGTACTGGGCATTAATCGTTAAGAGTGGTAAGCCTGCACTTTTTTGTTATAATGGAACGTTTTGAATTAAATTCAAACAAATGTGGAACCAAACCAGGTGCTAACAAGTTTTATACTTTTAGTAGAAAGCTTTGGTTTTAAGCCATAGCACCGTTTAAGCTTTGAGTTGTGGGAAGCGATCGAGAATTATCTCATATAGACGGGTAGTAGGTGTATTTAGAAAGCCTTTACTTTTCACGCCCTGAAGATTTGCTAGGCTGTTTGTATAAATAGTTTTAAGATACTACTTTGAATACAATCTTAGTGGTTTCAGACGCAGATAGCTGGATTTTTTTTCTCTTCTGAACTCTGAAGCCTCTTCTCTTTTACTGCGGTTGCTGTTCCCAGACATTGTGTCAGATTTGTATAGCACTTCGAATGGTTACTTTGCTTCTTTGGCACTAAGTCGCCACTCTCGAGGAACGCTTTAAGTTCAACGTAATTAGTAATTTTGGCACAGCTCTTGTAGAGAAGCAACCTTGTACAAAGGTTTTCAAGTAGCGCCCTTCTCATTGCAATAAAACATAGTTCATCAATAATTTTCGTAGTTAATGTTGTACGAACGGCTCACAGATCTTGTCTTTTTCATTTGGTTTTGATAGTTTGTAGATTCTTCTCAGATGAGCTATTGAACCCGGATGGCTGCCGTCTTGCAGGCTATCTTCAAAAGTAATGTGCTAATAGAACATAAATTCTTCTACAATCAGAAAACTACCTTCATACATATCGTATTCAAATAATTGAAACGCCGAACATCTCCACCGACAATATTAATTGTTCTCGTAAAAGTGTTAGCCTTTGAAACTAAAACAAATCAATAAACTAAAATTACATTGAATTTGTTTGCCATTAGCGATAAAAAATTTGCAGAAAATAAAGCAAGTAATTTGATTACATTTATAGCGCAAATTCAATAAAATTGTTGCTTTAGCGAATAGCGTTTAGCACGGCAATTTTCAATTAATTTTAAATGCCTCTTTGTATTCTAATTCTCCATTAGTTATAGTGTAATTAATTCGGAAGACTGTATTTATTAAATTTCTCCCTAGATGTTCGATTACTTAAATATATCGATGAATCGATTCAATTGTTTGATTGGCGATGGTAATCGAATATTTGAATATACTCGTTTCGAAAATGTATCGATGCGGGATGCGGATAAGCGGGGGCCACTTGAACACCTTTTTACTACTTATTTTAAAATAATCTTTAAGCTAATAGATATTTTGATCTCAAAAAATTTGGCCATACCGACATCATCAAAATGCGACGCGTAACGTACAGAAAAACTATATACATGTTGTGTAGCCGCATCAAAGTCGTTTAGAAATGATTTCTATTCTCACTTCTAGATAAAAAGCTAGAACATTTTTCAAATGATTCCTTACCTCCTGGGATATCAAATACCGATGATCGTCAAGATGTCGTCCTGTGGCTCAATCATCCAAGAAATTTGATCTTTTTTCAGTTTTTGTTAATTTTAACCCAGAAGGACTAACTTTTCGGTAAGGGCAGTTTTATACTTTCTTAAAGTCGACTAAATTTTCTACAATTTGATGCCAGAATGGTCTCTGTAGACCGAATGGTGCCCAAGATACAAGTGTGCAAAATTTTGCAAATCTAGAGGTCCACCGAGGACAAAAACTTGGATTTCTTATTTGACCATTATCATGTACAACATACCAAAAGATCATAACTATCCCATTTGATGCAAGGTAAACAATCTAGTATTTGTCAAAAATCCAAAACGTGTATTAGTGTGAGTGGTTTCTGGGCTAATGGGCCGTGGTGGCAAGGTTCTTTGAGAGATTCCGACGTTTTGTTGGCTGCTGTGGCAAACATCTTCAGAAGTGTTTTGTTCAGCGTGGTAAAGGTTGAAGTGACCGTACCGAAGGTCCAGGAGGAGATGTTTGCCACAGCAGCCAACGAAGTCTGAAGTCTCTCAAAGAACCTCGCAACTACGGCACATTAGCCCAGATACCTAATGAAAGCTTAAATTTGCAAATAAATGCTGTATATTTATGCAAACTTTTGTACACTTGTATCTCGGATACCATTAATCCTACAGAGACCATAATGGTCTCAACTTGTAGATAATTTAGTCTACTTTTAAATACTATAATACTATCGTGGCCGAAAAATTAGTCCTTCTAGGTCAAAACTGACAAAAACTGAAAAAAAGGCAAAGAATTTCCCGGTTTCTTGGAATTTTGAGCCACCCCGTACAGGACGACATTTTGACAACCATGGTGTTTTGGTACCCTAGAAGGTAAGGAGTGATTTGAAAAATGTTTCAGCTTTTAATCTCTAAGTGAAAACAGAAATCACAATTTAATACCCCGTGCACTCCTTTTAATTGGGAATGGTTTTTGGAAAAATTATTGGGTGACCAAGTTACCCTCTAATTGGTTGGGGCAACTTGGTCGTCTTGGCAGGTCCCACATCGCGGAGCGGAATGGATCGGAACAGAATGGAACGGAACGGGATGGAATGGAAATTCTGAACCTCCGCTCATTGGTGCGGAGGGTCCGCGGAAACATTCATTTGTTTATTTGGTATTAGATACTCGCTTGATTTAGTTACGCTTGGTTCCGTTAGAATCTGTTCCGATTCATCCCGCTCCGCGATAATGTGCGACCTGCTTTATTAAAACTGTATAAAAAAAACCTTTAGAATGTGTTTTGTGACCATGGTATCCCGGAATTTGAATACAAATAAAAAAAGTTCGGTTCTAGGCAATTTTAAAAATCGTGTTCTTATATTTTAAAGTGAAATAGTTCTTGAGATAGCAAATAATAAAAACATAACTCTGTTCTGGGATGACCAAGTTACCTCGGGGTGTCCAAGTAGCCCCCAGACTACATTACCGATTAATGAATATTCGATTAAAATCTTGATTAATCGAGTTTTTGGTTAGCTCTAGGTTATTAATTACATTTACATTCAAAATCTTATTTGGTGCATAAATTTATTGTACCTGACTGTCATTTCAAAATTTACCTTCTCGGTGGAGCGCAGGTGAGCTTTTCACGTCCTTCTGTCAAGCGTAATACAAGCACTATACATGCGCCATTTTAGTTCAAAGTAAACAATTCATTACTTGTTGCATTAAATTGTTCGTTCAAGTAAGTATTATAGGTTTTGAAGATGTACTAATAAGATTGTACAACTTTTATGATATTAATCGTAAACTAAAATGTAAATTATCGCGTTCTCACTTCACATAGTATTGACTGTTATAAGATTTCATAGTTGGAAATTTGTACGTTAGCAGTTAATCTCTCGAACTTCCTTGTACTTAACTAATTGTAGGTTTGACAGCATTAATTCTTACTTCGATGAGCAATTTAACGCAACAAGTACTAAATTGTGTATATTTTGAACTTACCTAAATGGCGCTTTTCGTTCTCATTTCTCATACACTAGCGCGGTATTTAAATTTAAATGTATTGGCGGTGCGGAATAGTTAGGATATCTTTGTGAAAAGGGTTTTAATATATAATACAAAATCCATCGAGTTGTATATAGTTCGTGTGGTAGAAAGAAATCGAAAACTTCGGGTAGGTGGTAGGGTATGAGTTGTTGGATTGAGAAGCACATTCTTAAAAATGTACTTATTCTTTTTAAATAATTAATTACTGTACTCGCAACAATGAATTTTCTTAAACTTCAATTTTGTTTACGTAAACCTGAGGCTTCTTTTGTTATTTTTCAAATTGAAGTATATTAATTGAATAAGACCTCAGAGTATTTAATTACCTGCTCGGTTTACTAATGCATACTGCCTTTGATCTCTGAATATAATTTTTTTTAATTGTAGGAATTTGTTTTATTGAAATGACAGGCTTTGGTAAAAGTATATTTGTACGACGCAATGAAAAAATTATATGTCGTGCAAGCTTAGGGATATATTTAGAATGTGAGAAGCTATTACGTTCTGCAATTTACTTTGACAGACACGATACCTATAATACGTTGGTATAAGTTGTGCCAACATTTCTCAAAATCCAAACTTCTCTACATTTCATCTAATATTAAGCAAACTGATAGTGTAAGACCGGAAATCGGTAACTTACTAACATGGGCGCCGGCAGGAGGGTGCAAGGAGGTGCACTTGCACCCCCCTGGCTTTTGAAAAACTCTTTTAAATTAGACTTTCATTTTTATTTATTAATAAATATAACCTACGTATAACATAATATATATGTCGTACAGCGACAACATCGTTAAATTCGGCGCTGGGTCACATACCTAATAAAATAGGCCCCGTGTTTTTAAGGGTCCCAAAACAGCTCATTTTATAAGAATTGTCTAATTCAAATTTCTTTTTACCTATTTTAATTGTTTTAATTATTGGAAAATGCGTAAGAGCTTTTTCACCCGGGTTTGTCATTTAGATGTAAACTATAAATTAAAATTGATACCTAATAAGAAAATAGAGCCCAGGCCCCATTTATCATAGGTCAAAAAGAGTCTCGGAATTCTCCAATAATATTTTTTGTTTACCTGAAATAATTTTCCTCCTTTGTTTTCGTGAAACATTTTTTTTTGGAGACACTATCAATCGCTCCTAAAATTTCTAAATTTCATTTTAAGCCGTTTGATCTTGAACAATCAAAAACTTTCGCCTGCGGCGCCATTTAATTTTACTATTTTCTTCAAAAGGAGAAGCTTTAAAATTTGACAGCGCCGAGGCCTTTAGAAACTATAAACACGCTTCTAAATAGGCCACGCCTTTTGCCCGACTCTTAAAAGAAATTTGCACCCCCTTGCAAAGTTTTCTGGCAGCGCCCGCCCATGCTTACTAAATATCCGTTTAGCGTCGCTCAGTCGGTGAAAGGGGTAGGTTCGACGTCGAAATAAAATTTACACACATACCACAAATGAAAAATATTTTATTCAGACCCAAATAATAAATAAAGAGAATACAAAATATTGGTTTTAATTACAATTAGACAAATTAATTAAATAATTAACAAAATTCTCTGAAACGAAAACAGCGATCGATTATATACAGGGACATGAGCTCAGACCGGAGGGGGGGGGCGAAGATGGCGGCTATAAGGGTTCTATAACGGTCCTTGCGGACCACCACAAAACAGTAGCCACGGGAGGGACACTGGTGGCTAGAAAGGTTCCACGACGGCTCTTGCGGACCACTACGAAATTATAACCACTTGGAAGCTGGGGTGTATTTGGTGCTCACACTTTAAGACCGCGGACAAAACGAGACTCCACACAGACTATACACAGGACGACCATAAGACTACGAAGACTCTCATAGGACTACCAGGGGACTGCCACAGACTGCCAGGGGACTGCCACAGACTGCCAGGGGACTGCCACAAACTGCCAGGGAACTGTCACAAACTGCCAGGGGACTGCCACAAACTGCCAGGGAACTGTCACAAACTGCCAGGGGACTGTCACAAACTGCCAGGAGACTGCCACTAACTGCCCGGTCGCACGGCTATTTATTAACTCTTTCCCTTCCTGGGAAATTGCCAATCACAACGCTAGCTGAGATCGAGATAATGGGAATAATATTGGCGTGGGGGTAGTGGGTTATCATCCACTAGCTAATTATAATTTTTTTGAATGCAATTAATTGAATTTGGGAAAAATTATAAGACAGGAAAAATGCGCTGTTAAATGGGCTTTCGATTGGTGTAAGTCTCGTCGTGATCGGGGAAAAATCTGGACGCAAAAGGAATAAAAACTTAAATTTAGGACCATTAATTATTAAAATTAATTACGAATCATCAATTGAAGATTAGGGGAGCAAAAGAAATGGGGGGGGGGGGCGAAGTTTAGAATTTAATTTTTGGACAAAATTAATTCAAAGTTTTTAAATTATTAAATTCTGTATATAGGAAAATCGAACGTGAAAATGATTGACCTCGCGCGCCTTCAACGAATGCACACTAGATAACGGTCAGGTGTCGGTCTAATTTAATAATTGTTAATTTTTGTTAATAATTAACAACAAGGAAAATTAACAAGGGAGAAATATTGGGTTGTGGTTTAGGGATAGTGCGTTGACAAGCAAAACGGATACGGATTTGGACCAGCTCAAAGCTCAGAGCTAGAATCTTGGGATTCATATCACTCTGAGCTGTGTAAAAAATCCACATCGTTACAACAGAACTCTAATTTTGGATTTGTACCTACAAAGGATAGGTAACTTTATTTTTCAGTTATGGCTAGAGCACCGACTGGCCTAATTAAATTTTAATTATATCCAAACAGTCCCTTTTTCAAACTTTTTATAACGAAATTATAAATTAAACTTGTAACTTTATTGTTAGAAAAAAAAATGAGAAACAAAAACGCGCAATTTTCGCGAGATTAAATTTTAAAATTGAAACGATTGGGACTTTCAGGAAATTTAATTTTTCTGCCTTTGCTATAACGCGGAATTTCTTTTTTTCTTCAAATATCTGTAAATGAATGCGCTACGACTTACGAATAGAAAATTTTATTGAAGAGAAGAAAACAAAAGACACGACTATTATAATCGATCACTTCACTTTATGTATATGTATGAATAAATGTAAAACATGTTTTAAAGTACAGAAATAACAAAACCACGAGGGATCATTTGCTTAAAACAAGTTGCAAATCAGAACGATAAAAGCACTCTTGGCATATATCACAAACTTTACTTGCGAAATAAAACTGTAATAGAACAAAAAGTTTTCCAAGATTACCGCGAGATGAATTTGCGAGTGCACATGAAGACAGATGGTCAAAATGAGAAATAAATTCTAATACTTTTGAGTCGATGTTGTTTTTTAACTATATCGTTGTTTGGATCCACATACAGGGTGTTCATTAAGTTTTAACACAAACGGAATTAATATTTGGTTGGCTTTAAGAAAAAAAGTTCGTATAAACGCCCCCCACATATGAGCATTTACTATGATTTTATTGCCATTGAGAATAAGATATTAATAAGCGATAAGTACGTCACTTATCGATAGTTTAAACTTGTACCTCGACGCATTTTTGTTAGAAGCTTTGGAATTTACTTCGGTGTAAGGCAATGACGCGAGTGGGGTGTTGTGAAAGTCATCGTATTTGGAGGCAAATGTCGCAAAAGTTGATATTTTGGCCATTATTCAGTTTTGAAATTTGCACACGACGTTTTTATGTAAGAGTCTCGCTTATAAACGCTTCTTGACACATATGTTTACAATTTTTTTATAAGACCTATCTTCTATCATACTTTAACACCTCGTATCTAGAAAACAGAGCCGTTGCCCGTTTATATGAACTCTTTGTCTTAAAATCAATCAAATATTAATTCCTTAAAGTCTGTGTACACCCTGTATACGTATAAAGCGCTCCCATAGATGTTAGGTCAAACCGTTGACTGAAAAATGAAGTCATGTCCCTGTCCCCCTTATAGAGTCTGAAAAACATCCCTAGTAATTGGTTTAGCTATAATTTATGAATTGGAATAATCTAAACTCTAATTTGCACTTGACCTTAATAACCTCAAAATTCTTAAGTGCGTCTTTAAGCGCCCAATATAGAAATGTATTTTTTAAGTGTTTTTAAAGCTTTCAGCTATATAAACACTTTTCTTGTAATTTTTGTGCAACTCGATTTATATGTATACCTACTACAGTGGCCGCTAATAAAACTCACTCCGTACCTGTATTCCCAGTCGTTTCTATTTCACCATAGTACGACGTTCGTAACATAAAATATTCAAACTTTTTTGAATCATTGAAATTTCATTGGACTCAGCTGTGCTCGGCGTGAAATCCATTGTCAGGTCTGCTGAAAATCTATCAATTTAACTTTTTTCTAACAATAAATTTTTATATAAATGTGAGCTTGTATATTAGAATGTCGTGGTTTACTGAGATCGACGAACAATAATAGGTTGGTTTCTCTTCCACTTACCGTCATAGCTGCTGCAAAAATGTAGCCGATTTTAATTGTTTTCGTATTGAGTGTGCTAGAACCCTTATAAGGCCTCAGTTACAACTATACACTCGACTAAGTCACGACAGGATTTAAAGAGTAAATAATTCATTATACAGAAATACAGGGTGTCTCAAAACGAACTATACTAGTTATTTTTTAAGTAATTATTGATAGAAAGAAAACACCGTAGTTTGGTTGACCAAAATTGTTTATTTAAGCTGAGGAATTATCTTTGGAATGCAATATCGCTCAAATGGCCGCCTCTGGCAGCGACGCAAACACGGGTTCTTTAAATTCGATTTCCCATTATATTTTCACACATTCTGGGGTAATTTCACTAATTTGATTGAGAATGTTGTCTTAAAGAGAGTAATAGTGTCAGGCTTATTGGCGTAGACCTTTCCCTTCAAGTCGGGTGCGATCTAATCAACATCAACATCTTTTGACATTATTCGATCAGGAAACATTTACTGTAACATCTCCATTATAGCGCGTGCAGTATGGGATGTATATCGTCGTCTTGCTGAAACTAAATGTCTCCCACTACCAGGTCCAATTCATTAATTTTGAACATCAAGAATTCTTGAAGAATCACTCTATGCCGTTTGCCGGTCACCGTAATAGTATTTTCAGCAATATCCTCGTAAAAATAAGGCCCGATGACACCTCCGGGTCTAATCGAGCACCAAACAGTTACTCTAACAGGGTGAAGAAGTCGTTCATGAATTTCCTGAGGATTTTCGTGTCTGCAAATACTCCTATTTTGTTTATTCCCAAAGTTGTTCAATCATCTTCAGCTTCATCACTCACCACTCATTATTATGAGTGATTATGGCGGTTATAACATTTTTACTCCATTGTCGACGAAGTAAATTATCTCTGGATTCTGGGTTGAAGTTCTTGTGTCACCTGAATTTTATACGGGTGAAGATGCAACTCTTGATGCAGAATATTCCTCAAGCCACGCCGAGACATGTTCAATTCTTGTGCTCGATGCCTGCCTTATGGAGGTATTGGGTCTTTCAGCAACACTATCGCCCACTTCGTGATCGATCGAGCAG
Source organism: Malthinus flaveolus (assembly GCA_950108345.1). Taxonomy (NCBI): domain Eukaryota; kingdom Metazoa; phylum Arthropoda; class Insecta; order Coleoptera; family Cantharidae; genus Malthinus; species Malthinus flaveolus. The sequence continues at coordinate 15,925,310 of OX467285.1, read as the reverse complement.
TTCTTGAACGACCAGTTCATGGTTTATTCAGTTTATTCAGTTTATTCGAACGATGCGGTAACAGTCACTTTTGTAGGCACAATATTTCGACCTAACAAATTACGTAACTCTCTCAATGTGACACTACTGGAATTTTTTGTTAGCAAACTAAACTCAAGTACTCTTTCGCAAAGAGAAGGCTCGCGCCACTTTCGTTTCAGAAAATCGTTGAAGCGGTTACCTTACAGAGCGGGATCTAGTATATTAATAACCCCACAGACAATCCAGCAGCTCAAGGATAGCATCCTTCAAAAATCCAGACATTACTAGACGTTTGTTTTTACACCTGTTGATATGCCCGATTCAAACTTTTGGAATTCTGAGAAAAATTTGTCTTGGATCTGTTTGATTGTTGGGGGGGGGGGGTATTTTTCCATACTAACTAATTTGAGAAACTGTCACTAAATCGTCTAAAATGAAGCTATTGACAAATAATTTATTTAAAACTCTTGGCGACTAACCTTTACTAAAAAAATAGTAAATTTTGATAGGTGTCTTATTGAGATGTCGGAAGTTTTTCTTTTAAAGAATTAAGCAAAAATGATCTTAAAATTCTTCATTTACAAAAGCGGAAAATGGAAAATTAAAAACAATGCCGCGGTCTGCATTTTATTTCTTTTGCAGATTTGTAACTCATTGATGCATGCAAATTCGCCTTGAAAGTAAATTTTAGTAAAGGATAGATTAGCTTAGGGAACTGTCCTAATACATAATTTATTGCAACGACTAATTAGTAAAACCTCGGCGTTTTCTAAATTTGTTATTTTCTTAATTACCTATTTTACATTTTATACCTAAATTGGCTAAATTGTGGACGCCTCGTTAAATTGCATTCTCGTCTACTTACAATAAGTATTTTAATTAAATTAGGGTTTTAATTAAGAAAGATTTATATTCATTTTACAATATTTTTTGAGCGAAAAAATCTGGGTAATTTCGGAGTTAAAAATTTAATTGCTTTACAAAAGGTTTAAGATAATAAAACCGCGAGTTAATCGTCTTACACTAAAAACAACAACAGAGAGAGGGGTTCTTAAGAATGGGCGATTTATCAGACGCTACGGAGCCGTCCGCACCAACCCTCACTCAAGTTTAACGACTTAATTCTATTACAGCATTAAAGCCCAAGATGAAGAGCCACTACCGGGGCCACAAAATGGCCGTCTGGCTGAATCTCATTCCGCAGCTTCACCAACCCGGAGATGATGATGTCAGCATGCGACACCACCATTTTCACGAACGAGAGCCTTATTATTATGCAGGTATTTATTACTTTTCTTTCTTAATTTATGTTGACATTTTGCCTTCCCGCATAAAGTAGGGAAAGCTCTGCTTTCGAAAAAATGTAATTAATTTCGCTCCCAACTTTCAATTTCCACGATTCATATTATTGAGCTTAAAACAATACGATTATAACTTGAACAAAAAAATAAAAACGAAATTATTGATTGTACGGCTGCAATTTATTGCTTTTTCAGGAGCAATGCGGTATTTAAGTTAACGAAGTACAAAATACCGAATGAAAGATTTATAAGTAATTTTTGAAGAAGATACAAATAATGTAATTACACCTATTATAAATAGTGTCTCTACCGGTAAACTAAAAGCGTATCATTATTGAAAATTCCTGAAATTTAGTTTTCTAATCTCCTCACTTGATTATCAACTCGAATGGCTTGGGTTCGAATCCTCAATCAAGCCAAATATTTTTTTTAATTAATTTTTCAATTTTTGCTTTTAATAATTATTATTTTAACTACCAAAAGAACTTTTAATTTAGCGTTAAAAAAATTAAGGTGAGAAATCAAATGTATCGAATAGCTTAGGAACTTTACAAGCACAATTTCTTGCACTCGTGTGTACATAATTTTTCTAACGTATGTTGAAAAGTAAAATTGATATAGGTGCGCGGACTAAGAAATTCTGATGAAGAAAATTCTTGAATTAATAGCTTTAAGGCTTGCTGTCGAGCATAAAATTGAATTCTGCGTTATTTCTCCAAGGTATATAGGACTCCTGAACTTTCAATCTGCGCAAAAAGATCCTTTTATTTTTACTGTCCACGTTTTGTTATATTCGCTTAATGGAAAAGTAATATACACTGACCGGCAAAATTAACGTATATTTTTTTTAACTAAATATTTTATTTAAAAATGCCATTTAACAATAATAAATTTATGAAAGATTAAATGAAAAAGCTTGCAAAACAGACTTCTTTAACTAAGTCCCCAGTAATCTCCATTTTCTAAAGGGTGTTGCATTTTTCTGAAAATTTTTATAAATACGAATTATCATATCAATAACAAAAGAAGGTTATGTAATCAACTTGTAGCTTCAATATCTCATATGTCCTCATCGAGCATTTATTACGACTTAAAGGCATCGCGGCATACTGCTAATAAGATTCCTGATGGACTCTTGCTGCTGATTGCCCCATCTGATTGAATGAATTTATTTGTTTATAATAATACAAAGATTGACAATTTGAAAAAAACAAAAAAAAATAAACAACAAAACACTTTTAAACCGCCCCAAACCCAACTCCAAAACCAGATATCTAGATACTAGATTTACCCACCAACTCCAACGTAAAATTAAACAGCGCTTCAGCCCCTGCTAGCTCGATAATAGTTAGTTTGTTATGCACCGTGTCTACTCCCCGAAAATGTTTGTCTCTTACAGAGTCCAACGCCGGGCAGGACTGTAAGCAATGAACCAGAACCAGGTCTCCGCCTGTTCCCGCACCACAACACACGCACCTCTCACCCTCCCTTAACATTACACAACTATCCTTGTATTTTATATTTAAATATTTAGCATTTGAGGTTCTAAGTCGGCACACTAGGTTTATCACTACCGACGGAAGTCGAAAACTCAAGTAGGGTTCCGCGCCGACGGTTGTTTTTATTTCCTTGTATAAGGTATTGTACGATGATGCCTCGCTTCTCTGGACATCTGAAGCAAAGAGCAAAGTGCGGTACGCTTCCACCATCCTCTTGTAGTCTGACGCAATTAGGTTTATTCGATCCTCCTTCAGCAGATGGTCGTAATTAATTTTGCACAGTATACCACGAACCTGAGTGACCCAGTTATATTTGTCTTTATTTTGTTTCCAATTGTCCAATGTCCATAGGCGCATCAAGCATATTCGAGGGTATCTGCTCTCTTCCATCTGCAGGATCTTACATAACCAATTCAACACCATCGCAAATATTTGAATTGCCAGATGTTCGAGTCCAAGCTCCAATCGTAGCACGAAATTTGCAGTGCCTCTAGGCAGTAACAGTAACGATTTAAAGAAAATTGTTTGTACTTTTTCTAACTCCTGCATATATCTCAAACCCCAAATTTCGGCCGCATATAGAGTCGTCGGTTTAACGATGCTGTCGAACAATTTAACTTTCCCATCCCAATTCTCCATTCTCGATTTATAAATTATACTTTTAATTCTTGCCATGGCTCTTTTACCCTTATTAATTGCAAGGTTGGTGTGATTATTGAAAACTCCCGTCGAACTAAAAGTAACACCTAGATAGTTATAAGAGCTTACTTGCTCTATATGTACGTTGTCGATTTTTAAAGTAACGGGAACACCCGGTCTACCCCCTTTCCTAAATATCATAAATTTGGTTTTCGACGTATTAATTTCTAAACTATGGGCAACGAGGTATGCGTTAAATAGATCGAGCTTTCTCTGGGCATCGTACGAGTTGTTAGCCAGCATAACCATGTCGTCGGCGTACGCTAGAAGCATGATGTCGTTGTGTCCGTCTATATCAACTCCCTGCATTCCTTTTTTTCTTAAAAAAACTTCAATGTCGCTCAGGTATAACGCGAAAAGCAAGGGACTCAAGATTTCACCTTGAAGGACACCTTTTGTTATCTGTATTTCCGACGTGTGACCCTCGTTTGTGCGCACCCTCATCACGGCTTGTCCATACAGATTTTTTAGGATCCGAATCAATTTGGTAGTTACTCCTGCCTCGTATATTTTCTGCCAGAGCTCCAGAACAAATTTCCAGACTTTAATCGAATTCTATTAATATTAGTATTAAAGTTGTGAGCGTAAATAAATGATCGTTGCACCCACGGCCCTTCCTAAAACCCGCCTGGTTCTCTGGGAGTATAGAGTTAGATTCTACCCACCACGATAGCCTGTCGTGAAGGATTTGCGTAAACAGTTTCACTATTGAGTTGAGCAAGGATATCCCTCGATAATTGAGCACCTCATCCTTATCTCCTTTCTTAAAAAGCATAACCGTCTCTATTACTGACCATTCCCTTGGGCATATTTCGGTCTCAAATACCCGATTAAAAAATTTCAAAATAAAATTTGTCCACTCCGGAGTTAAATTTTTGTAAAACTCACTTTTAATTCCATCGTATCCGGGACTTTTGTTACTTTTGCACTTTTTGAGGCTTATTGTAAGTTCGCTAACGGTAATTGATCTATCCAACTCCGGGTGCAAACAGTCATGCAGGACAATGTCACATTTTGCCTGGTTAGCATAGTAATTGCAGTAGAAACGCTCCCATGCAGCTTTAGAAATCTCATTATGTGCTATATTTTTGTTGTCAAAACCTTTAACTGTCTTCCAGAAGTCTGCAGAGTTACGAATGTTTTTCAATTTATTGATTTGATTTTGGTAGTAGTTAGTTCTTTTTAGAGCAATTATATCCTTGTAACTTTTTTTTCTCTCAAGAAACAGCTGTAGATCCGTTTCGGCAAAGCCACTTCTGATCCATTTTCTATGAGCACTACGCATACAAGTCTTCGCTCGAATACATTCCGAACCGAACCACGGTTTATTCTTGAACTCAACCCTCCTAGGCATATTCTTTTTAACTAAGTTACATTTTTCTGCCGCTAACGTAATTTGATCAACCAACGTTCTATTCCATACGCTTACATGTTCATATTCTAATTTTGGCAAATCCATAAAGCTACCACGATAATCATCCTTCTTCTCATCGTTCCATACGTAGACATCACTTCTAAGCACATTTTTTATTTGAAGTTTATTGTTACCTACTGACGCAACGATAGGTAGGTGGTCCGACGTCACTATGAAGTCATCCACAAGAAAATCCCAGTTATTATCTATTATGGATTCACTTATCCATACGGTATCGATCACACTCATACCAACATGCGAGCGAAACGTGAACAGTCCTTGCTGATCAGAATGGCTTCTCCCATTAAGTACGATAAGACCATGATTTTCCATTACTTCAATTAGTAGTAAACCATTAGAGTTTACCGAAGTATCCAAAGAACTCCTGCCGCAGGTCAACGACGGCATTCCTGTTGTAGACTCCTCCTCATATTGGTTTAGCAGCCCGATCCTAGCGTTAAAGTCGCCCCCAAGTATTAGGTGATTATTCCTGGTAGTTGATTTGATTTCTCCTATAGTTTCTTCGAGCTCCCATATCGCATCTTTGTAAACCAGACCAGTGGATATGTAAACATTTCCAACTAACCACTTATAATTCTCTAATTCAATTTCGACGAATATCGATATTTGACTCTGATAAATCACTCTGAATGGAATATTCTTTTTTACAAGAATTGTTATTCCACCGCTTCCGCGACCGCGATCCTTGATTTTACTAGCAGGTACGTTGACGTAATTGTAATCTTTCAATTGATACGGTAGATACAGATCAACATTCTGAAGCCATGTTTCACAAAAGCATAATATATCATTGTCGTTTAGTTTTTCATACTGACCACCGTCGCTCAATCTGCTGATATTTTTCCATCCTTGAACATTAAAATACAAAACTTTCAGATTCGGAGTGCAATTCAAATTTTTTAGCGCTAGCTTTCCAGTTTCCAAATTAGTCGTATCCGTGTTGTCTGCGTTAGTCGTCATCATTTTTATAGCTGTAACATTGCTTAGTTTTTTTGACCAGTATTCGGAGTTACTTGCCTCAGCTGGAGTTTATCGCTTGTGTCGCACCAGTAGTACCACTCATCGTTCACTTGTAATTTTTTGTAACCAACTCTGGTTCTGCTTCCCTGATTTCGTTGTTCTCTGGCAATTTTACGGATTTCTGCTTGGATTATTTGCTCTTTTTTAGTCAAGTCGCTTTCTATATAAATGCTTTTCCCCCGAAGCTTGTTTTTGTTTTTCAATACACTTAATTTATCCTCCCAATTATTTAATTTTACTAGTATCGGCTGTCTATCAAAGTTTTTACCAATTTTTATTGACGAGGATATTTTAATATCGAGTCCTAGTTCGCTTTGAATAAACTTCTCGGTTTCTTCTTTGAGGTTTTGTTCATCCATGTTGCAGCCCGATATAACGATATTATTTCTTTTTTTGTTTCTCTCTTCATTCTCTAATTTCTGTTCCAAAATGCTTAACCTATACTTCATATCCTTTTTCTCTTTTTCCCACTTTTCCTCTTTTGTTTTAATTTCCTCCCGTAGTAGTTTGATTTCATTCTTGTTTGCTACTAACTCCGATTTTATATCCAGCATCATATTCATCATAGCCTCTCTAAACTCTGCCATTTCTTCTTCAGAAGTTCTTGTTTTACGCTTTAGTGGGGGTCTCGAATGCGGCTGGAGGAAAACCTCGTTATCGCTGTCTTCAGCGCCACTTTTATTTTTATTCAGGTAACGATCCATATTTCCTCAATAATTGGTAACAACAAATATAACTTGCAACGTCGCCTTTATTGATATCAACGTTCGTACGTTTGTTTTATCTACAAATAACCTTCTTATTACTAAACTCGTCAATAATATTCTCACCAAATTATTCTTTTAATGCAATTTTTTTCAATGCGGAACGTCGACACCGCTTTAAACTTCCATTCGATAATGCAATCACTAATTAATTAACAATGATAACTCAACTACTTTAATAAATTTATTCACAAAGTAATCAACAAACTCTACCGCAGCGATGCCAGATTGCCAATCATTGCCCCATCTGATGGAGTTCATTTAATGAAGCAGGCTTTGATCTTAGCCTATGTAATCGTGTTTTCAGCTCATCCTATAATAGTCCAGTCAATGGGGAAAAAACAGGCCATTGCCTTACAAAAGGTGGTGTAGTTCTGATTTTTGAATATGTTATTGGGTTAGGGGCCCTGATGAAAAATCCAAGTTTTCGACCTCGAGGGGGGTCCGCGCGATCTGCCATCTTGGATTAAAGGTACGAAAAATTGGTTTTTCCAATTTAACTTCTTAACGGTGGATCCCACAACAAAACTGTCAAATTCAACTTTAGAGAGAACAAAATGCCCTACAATATTTGTTTTATTAATTTTCTTCTTATCTGTTACGGTTTCTGAGATACAAGCTGGAGAAAATCGCTATTTTTAGAAAAAATTAATTTTTTTGGTGAACTTCGCTTAGAGACTTTTTTACCGTTCATTTGAGAGAAAATTCTTTTTAACAAAAGTTGTAGGATTATAAATTGCCTTCAAACTGAGTGCATCACTGGTATTTTAGATCAACCAGATCCAAAGTTAGAGCAGTTTTATGATAACCTATAAATGTCAAAAAATGAGTCATGAGTGTTCGCAGCTCGAATATCCCCCCCCCCCATCAACCCATAAGAATTTCTCTCACATATGAGACAGGTTGTTGGCAATATAAACGAGAAAATTCACTCAACATCTCTACCCCCTCGTAACCATTTTAAATTGAATAAACGTTTAAATGTGAGAGAAATTGTTATGGGTTGATATGAAGGGGGGTGGGGCTGCACCAAAAACTTCGAGCTGCGAACACTCATGCTCATGACTCATATTTCGACATTTATAGGTTATCATAAAACTGCTCTAACTTTGTTGGTTGGTTGGTTGAGCTAAAATATCAGTGATGCACTCAGTTTGAAGGCAATTTATAATCCTACAACTTTTGTTTAAAAGAATTTTCTCTCAAATGAACGGTAAAAAAGTCTTCAAGCGAAGTTTACCAAAAAAATTCATTTTTTCTAAAAATAGCGATTTTCTCCAGCTTTTATCTTAGAAACCGTAACAGATAGGAAGAAAATCAATAGCACAAATATTGTAGGGCATTTTATCCTGTCCACAGTTGGATTTGACAGTTTTGTCGTGGGATCAACCGTTAAGAAGTTAAATCGGAAAAACCAATTTTTCGTACCTTTAATCCAAGATGGCGGATCGGGCGGGCCCCCCTCGAGGTCGAAAACTTGGATTTTTCATCAAGGCCCCTAACCCAAGAACATATTTAAAAATCAGAACTACACGACCTTTTGTAGGGCAAAACCCCCCATTGACTGGACTTCAAATGCTCTGTGGGATTTAAGTCAGGACTATGATGGGCCGGTCAATCTAGTGTGTCAATTCAAACTGCATTTAAATAGTCAGTAGTAATGTGGGCAACATGTGGGCGAGCGTTATCCTGCATTAACAAACAATTTTCTCCGATATCATATTATGCAAACGGCACTACATTATCTTGCAGAACATCTTCGATATAAGAATTCGCCCTCATACTTGATCTATGGAAGCCAACAAGGTCTGTAGAACCGTTCACTAAAATGCCGCCCCAAATCAACGTAGAGCCACCTCCAAATCCGTCTCTCTCGGTAATCACACATTCGGCATAACGTTCGCCAGTTCGTGGACAACCATCGGCACTCATCTGTAAACAGTACTTTTTCTCAATCTTCTATTCTCCAGTTCACATATCGACGAGCAAAAGCTAATTGAGTCGCTCGATGCCGTCTGGACAGAATGGCGCATATTTCAGGGCGTCTAGCGTGTAGGTTTGCTTCTCTCAACCTTCTCCTCGCTGTTTTCTCACTTATTTTTTTTTTAGATAAAAGAAAGGCATCGACAACTAAGGTCATTAGCCTATTTGAGTGGGTGTAAACGGCCCTAATTACAACTCTAATATTTAACAGTAATAAACAGACAGACAATCAACAGATCAAACTTACAAAGTAAAAATAAATAAATAAATAGGTAAATAAAATATCACAGTAGATTTATCACAGTTGGTTATATATGTTATTCTCCTTTAAGAATGCTAAAGTGTGTTCACATGACTCCACCAGACTATTGAGAATACCTCCCTTCAAACCCGGATAGTTATTTTTATTAGCGTATTTCAGACAATTTTCGAGGAGGTGCTTCACAGTTAGCCGGCAGCTACATGTGTCACACATAGGAGGATCGTCACCCGCCAAAATATGACTATGAGTCAGTCTTGTGTGACTTATTCTCAGACGCGTTAGCACGACCGCATCTCGTCTGCTCAAACGTAACGGAAGAGGTAGGGGATGTATTCCTGCTTTAATTTCTTTGAGCTTATTTTCATTTGTCGCATTCCAAAGAATGTTCCACTCTTCAATTATTTTGTTGAGAAGAGCAGTGTGTAGATCTTCCCTAAGAACTCCCAGGTCACCTTCAACTCCCTGATTACATGCCAGCTTTGCCACTTTGTCAACCGCTTCATTTCCACTTATTCCCACGTGTGCCGGGGTCCATACAAACGTGACTTGTTTGTTTCGTACAATAAATAACTTAATTAGGATTTTTTGAATTAATGGATGAAACGATTTTACATTAGTTAGAGCTTTAAGAGAGCTAAGGGAGTCTGAGCATACGAGATACGTGTGATATTCGTCTCTATGTATAAATTTTACTGCTTCCCAGATGGCATAAAGCTCGGCAGTGTAAACACTGGAAATTTTGGGTAATTTCCAAGAGAACGATTTATTTTCCACACAGATTGCACTACCGACACCTTCCTCAGTTTTAGACCCATCTGTAAAAATAATTTTAGCTAGCGGATAGTTCGAAATTAGAATATTGAAGTCGTTTTTCAGAATATTTGGGTTTACTTCAAGTTTATTAGATGTACATAAGTCCAATCTGCAGAAAATAGTCGGAAGTTTCCAAAAACAAAGTGTAGAGAATCCCGTTTGATGAGTCGTGGGAATATCGAAATTTAATTTTTTTAAGATCTCATTAAATCGTACGACTGCTGGTTTTGTTTTTGTGGGATTTAGATAAAAATCATTAATTTCATTTTTATTATTAAGAATACTATTATTAACATGATTAGAGACACTCCGTATTTTATTAAAGTAACTAACTATCATGCGATTTCGACGAAACATAAGTGGCGGTATTCCCGAATCCGAACATAAACTCAACGATGGACTTGTGCGAAAAGCGCCAATAGCTAGTCTTAAGCATGTGTTTTGTATAGTATCGAGCCGTTTAAGAAGGGTTTTTCTAGCAGATGAGTAAACAACACTGCCATAGTCTATTTGAGATAAAATAAGAGATTTGTAGATTCGAAGCAATATTTCTCTATCTGCACCCCAATTGATGTTAGCCATGCATTTAATGATGTTAATTTGTTTCTTACATTTAGCTATTAGACGGTTGATATGGGGCTTCCAGGTCAGTTTGCTATCAAACGTCAAGCCCAAAAACTGTATTTCATCGACACATTCGATTAATCGGTTATAAATATAAACCTCGGGATCATCGTGGGCTTTTCTTAGTCTACAAAAGTGAATAAGTTTTGTTTTTTCTACTGAAATGCGAAAACCTCTGGATTCGGAATTCTTTACAATTGTATTAACCGCCTCCTGTAGAGTTTCGTTAAATGATTCCCTATTTTTTGCTCTGTAGAAAATTGTTAAATCATCGACATATAAGCATTTACCTATGTCTACATGAAGTGTATTCATTATATTATTAACAGCTATGCCGAACAGAGTTACACTTATAGTTGATCCCTGCGGGATACCATTTTCTAAAACAAAAGTGGACGATTCTACATCACTAATTCTTACTCTAAACCTTCTATCTCCCAAAAAGGATTTAACGAAGTTAGCTAGTTTGCCTCTTATGCCCAAAGAGTGGAGTGTCTCTAGAATTCCAAATCTCCAAGTCATATCGTAGGCTTTTTCAATATCAAAGCAGATCATTGCTAAGTGTTCTCGCTTAAGAAAGGCATTTTGTACAGCATCTTCGATGCATACCAAATGATCTAACGTTGAATGAAATTTTCTAAAACCTGCTTGATGCTTTATAAAAAAGGAATTGGTTTCGAGAAACCACACAAGACGATCGTTAACTATTTTTTCTAATAGTTTACCTAAACAACATGTGAGTGATATCGGTCTATAGCTAGATACTTCGGATGGATCTTTTTTTGGTTTAAGGATTGGTATGATAATAGCTTCTTTCCATTTGATTGGGTAGTAACCTTTATTCCAAATGTTATTGAATAGTCGAAGAAGTTGTTCGGTGACTATATCGGGAAACTCTTTAATCATTTCGTAAGAAATGTCATCTATTCCTGGAGACGACTTTTTATTTTCATTAAGAGCTAATTTCAGTTCGGACATAGAGATTGGATCGTTATATGCGAGGTACCTATTCGGTCTAAAATCTAGAGCTGTTTCTCGATTTATTTTTTCTTGTTGGAATTCGGCCGAGAAGTTTTCTGTTTTACTGTTGTTAGAAAATTGTGCAGCAAACGCTTCAGATATACATTTTATATCTTGAGTTAGATCTCCATTTATCGTCAGATATATAGGTATAGTAGATGGCCTCTTGCCCGATATAGTTTTTATTTTTTTCCATATTTCGGTTGAAGTAGTAGTTTTCGTAATACTATTTACATACATTTCCCACGATCTACGTTTACTCCGAATAATTACTCTTCTCGCATATGCTCTCAGTTTTTTGAAGTTGACAAGGTTTTCGAGAGTGGGTCGTTTTCTGTAAAAGTTAAAAGCTCGTTTTTTATCTTTTATTGATTGTTCTACTTCTTGATTCCACCATGGAACATAGGGTTTTGAAGTTTTTGTATTAGTTTTCGATGCTCGCAGCTGCGGCGCTATTTATTTTTGCAGTCAGATCTTCAACAGATAAGTCTATATCATTCGCTACAAGAGTATCGGCAAGATTGGCAAGTTTCTCACGAAATATATCCCACTTTGCCAACTTTATGTTCCAGCGTGATCGAAATGTTTTAAGTGGCGTTTTCATATTACAGGTTATTTTAATTGGAAAGTGATCACTGCCGTGTAAGTAGTTATTTACCTTCCAGTCAAGCTGAGTTAAAAGTCGAGGAGAAACGAAAGTTAGGTCGATTGCTGAAAATCCCCCTGTTGCCGAGTTGAAGTGAGTGTTTTCCCCAGTGTTGAGAAGTGAAATATTATCGGAGCTATCTAAGATGTTTTCTATTAGACGTCCTCTTACGTCGGTGGTAGTTGACCCCCAAAGGGTATTATGAGCATTAAAATCTCCTAGTAGGATAAAGGGTGTTGGAAGTTGAAGAATAATATTTTCAATGTCTTGAGCTTGCCAAGAGGCATCTGGGAGATAAATATTACAAATTGTCATTTTTAGAGGAGCTTCGATGTTAATTGCTGTAGCTTGTAATTGAGTGTTTAGGGGTACTTCTGAATACGGTATTTCGTCTTTTATAAAAATTACTACACCACCTTTGGCTCGTAGGTCTGTATTTACATCTTTTCTTGAAGATTGATAACCACGTAAATTAAAAGTTTCTGCAAATTTAAAATGCGTTTCTTGTAAACATATACAAAAGGGCGTTGTTTCCTGCATTAAGAGCTTTAGTTCCTCATAGTGGTATTTACAGCCATTGCAGTTCCATTGTATTATTGTGTCCATTTATATAAATATTATATATAAAAGATAAAAACATTACAAAAACTAAATAAAGTAAGAAAAATTAAAAATACAAAATTTTTTTTTATGAGGAATTAAAATATCACAGTTTTGTAAACTAAAGTAGAATTAGTATCACAGATATAAACAGTATTTAAGTAGGATTTGGAGCATCCTTTCGAGCAATTCTATGCTTTCCTTTTGGCCATCCTTTTTTCTTTTTTTGATGGCTGGATTGTGAGCTCGCGGCATCGGAGCTCTCAATATCTGCACTTATTTCAGGACTAGGAGTTCTATCCTGTACTTTCCTTTTACTCGAAATACTAGTACCTCCGTCAGATGTCCTTTGGGACAGTGTAATGAAAGTACTATCATGGTCTGGTTTCTTAAACATATTAATAGCGGCAATTTCTTTTTTTACAATGTCGGCAATTACTGGAGTGAGATGCGCAACAATATCTTTAACAATATCGGGATTCACTGTTTTCTTTTCGGTGACTTGGGCATACGTTTTACCATTAGATGGTGTAGCAGTTGACATTACTATTTTTTTGCGTCGAAATAAGATACGCGATCTAAAGTTTTAACTTTTTGAATAGCGTTTTCTTGTAAAAATACTGGGCATTGCTTGCTGCGAGCAGAGTGCTCACCTTCGCAGTTTACACATTTTATAGGTTGATCACATGGAACCCCTTCATGTGGTTTTCCACCGCATATGCAAATTTGTTCATTTGTACATTTTAGTGAGGTGTGCCCAAACTTTTGACAATTGAAACATCTAAGAGGAGCTGGAATATAAGGTCGAACTGGAAGAGAGTAAAAGGCAGCCTTAATCTTTTTAGGCAAAACTGGAACGTTAAATGTTAATATATGACTGTCACTTTCACATGGAACGCCATTTTTGCGAGTTAAAATTTGCTTCACCGCAATTACACCTATATCACGCATTTCCTCTAATATTTCTTCGATAGAGCAGTTCAAGAAATCTTTACACGTAACAACACCTTTACAACAGTTTAACGTGGCGTGGGAAATAACTTCAATTTCCATATCACCAAGTTTGGATATTTTTAAAAGCCTAGCAGCTTGAGCTGCTGATACACATTCTATTAATAAACCATCTCTAATTTTTTTTAAAGTCTTAACATCTCCAACTAAGCCATATAAAGTTTTAGATATAAAAAAAGGACTAATTTTTTCGAAATTTCCTACTTTCTTTTTTACCACCAGAAACCGGGGAATTGGGTCCACCTTTTTCTGATAGGTATTTTCATTGACGGTAGTCCTACGTAGCGCGACGCCGACATCCCCATCGCTAACTACGGAGTGCTGAAGCTCGTCCACAGCAGGCCCAGCATCGCAACCTACTGCAAGGGCTGTTTTAACTCGACTGCCCAACGAGTTTTCCGAGGCACTGCTATTAAACATTATACCCATATTTTTTTCCTTTATCGCAGGAAAAACACGCCTCTTTAACGTCGAAGAGACGGACTAGGACCCCGGGATTGTCAAAACCCGTACTTCTCTAAGAAGCCCCTGGGGGGTTTCTCACTTATTGTTATACATCTTGTGGTCTCCAGGCTGCTTTGGAGTTCTAGGGCGGTAAGAGTGCGATTTCGTAAAGAACTTATTTGCAAGAAATGGCCATCTACACCCGATGATGCGCGTTTTCGACTCTGTCCTTGTCCTCTACTGACATCGCCAGTCTGTCTAAGTCGTCATTGAAGACGAGAAATTGTCGATTAATTAACTCGTAACCGCAATAATTTCTTGATTTTTAAACATATTTGTTGGCAATTTGCAGACATTTAATTAAGTTTTTAAAAAATATGCGTTAATTTTGCCGGTCAGTGTTTGAATGCCCCTAAATTTTAAATAATTTATAAATTTTTTTAACTTATCTAAAAAGGTCCGAATAATTGTAACTTGATGGTGCTTAAAGTTTCTCCTTTCTAACTTTTTGCTCATCATCGTCAACTTTCGTCAGTGTTTTTGTAGGTTCAACAAGATTGAACTACTTTAGCGAGAAGGAACTGATTGTTCCACAAGGATATTTCCTGCTTGCTCTTTTTTTTCACAAAAAAATTTAATAGCATGAGATTTTTAAATCGTAAACCTTAACGTAAAAGGATTTTATTGCGAGAATTTATAAATTTTAATTATTAGAGGTTTGGCGTCACTTATTATTATTTATAATTTTACGCTCTATACATTTTACAATGTCCACTTTAACTTAAGGTCTCCCATATTAATAGGCATAGGTTATGGACGTTATGGTATCTCTATCCAAGACTCTAGTCGCCAAAATAAAGAGTTAGATCAAAATTTAATATTGATGCTTCGCCCTAAATCATAAAAGCATAAAACAAGTTTTAAAATAACGTTAAATTTGTGTACAACACCGAGAAGTTTTTCGTGACAATGCAAAATTAGAACTCAAATTTTAAAATTGCGTAGTCGGCTAAAAGCGCGAAAAGGTTTTTCGTAACGGTCGAAAAAAATCTCTCAATTTCCTAAATTTGACTTTCTGTTTCTTGTTAAGTTCTAACGCTTCTTTTCAAACCGCCTCCATGGCTCCCCCGACGCCTATCTACTCAGATTTGGCATTTCTTACTTTATTCGTCTAATCTTTAAAAAAAACTATTGCAAATTTGTAGGTAAAAACAAACTTTTTAAAGAGTAGTATCAAAGAAATTTCAAATTAATTAAAATGAATTTTGTCATATTTCAAACGAGCAGTTTTGCACTAAGAGCAGGGTCGAAAGGGGCGACTCATTATTCATATTTTTAAAATGACGGCGTTTAAATTTTGTTTAGTTAAAAATTTGTTTTTTACGTGGAACGAGTAATCAACAAGTCGCAAGTTTAGATTTTGGCAGTCCGGATATTCCATTTAAATAATAAAGTTGGCGTTGTTTCTGACTGAACCGGAAAAAAACAAATTGAGAGTCTTGTCCTCAGTAAACAAAATTTTGTGCAGGGTTGGTAAGCAAAATTTAATTCTAATCTACTATAAAAACAAAACATTCAGAAGGGGTGAGTCTGGAATCAGCTACACTACAGTTACACTGTAGACGTGTAGACTGTACACTGTTACACACGGTATAAAACCTTGCTACCTTGCAGATAAATAAAGAGAATCCTCGCGGGCGTATAAATATAGAAGTGACTGTTTTGCGTTTTTGTGTTTTTCTAACCCAATTTACAACGTGTTGCTAATGTTTACAAATTAAAAAATTGTATAAAAAAAGCGTGGGCAGGTATATAGACCCTTGATTAATTAATTGCCCATGGCTCCGCAAGACTTTAATCCGGCGCTTCAAAACGAAATAAACAGACGAAAAAAACAAGCGAAGTAATTTTTTATCTGATTTGATGTTGTCCGACCTAATTTACTAAATTTCCTACATTTCCATTTATTTGATACGTCAGCTATATCAACCTAATCTACATTAACGTCAAAATTCATAAATTTAAGATAGCGAAAAAGGCCGAAACGTAACCATAAAGAATTACTACGGACTAAATTGATGCTAAAATCTCCGGTTTTGTGGTTTTGTCTCACTTGATCGTGTATTAATCAGACCTAGTACAACATTTTAGTTTGTTTTCAGTTAGTTTTGTTGTTAGTGTTTTCAAATTTTTGAACAGCCGTAAAAATTAATTACGCATATGACCTCCGTGAGATTCGCGGTATACTTTCAATTAACTTCTATCCTCTTGGGGCATATTTACCCATTCTTCTCAAAGAGCTTCAAAAGCTGTTGAAGAGTTTCTGAAGCCACAGGTCTGGTTCTGCTCTTCCGACCAAGCTCATTCCATAAGTCCTCGTTTGGATTGACATCCGGACTAAGGGCTGGCCAGTCCGTAACTGGGATTTGATATCGCTCCAAGAATTGTCTGGTCTTGCATTCTCATGCTGAAATAGAAATCCAAGACCAAGCTGACTCCCAGCAGCTATCACATATCACATGGTTGGTCTGAACCAACCCTTCACGATGGTGTTTACCTATGCGTGCCCAAACTCGAAGACGACCATCACAACGAGTTAATAAAAATCTGAACTCGTTGCTAAAGATCACCACTGATCATTGCTACAATTCACATGTTCTTGCGCAAATTTCAGTCCGTTTATTTTGTGATTTAAAGTCAATCGTGGCTTACCAACATACCAACCGGCCTCATTAGCCTCAAATTGTTTTCTCGCAACCTATTTCTTACGATTTATGTACAAATTTGAACTCCAGTGGCTCTTCTGAGATCACTGTGCAGGTGCAGGTCTCTAGCAGTATAAGTGAGGTGTATAAAGCGCACAATTACGCAAAAAATTTGGCTTGCTGAGCGGTTGTCGAATGTTTTCGATCCTTACCAGCTCTACTACTGTAACTAACAGTTTCTAAGTACCGATTCAACACTGTAGACTGTAGAGAGATATCAGAAGGGCTCACAGGGCAATGGCAACACTAAATAATAACATAGGTTAGATATTATTATAAGTAAATCGTTTTCTTGGATTCTGAATACTTTCATAGCACTAACGTACTTAATTAGTCTCTAATTAATTACTGTAGATTTACAGCCGCTCCTATAAAAGTCACTAACGTTAAATTTAATTGTCGAACTAAATATTTAATTTGCCGTTAAATATTTATAGTACCGGCTGTTAGTATTCTTATACTGTATTATAACTGAAATATTAAAGTTGACTGTTTTCTTGTTAGGACCAGTTCGACCAGAATCTTTCACACGTCTTCCACCTTCACTTCATCCAGCTTCAATGACAGATCCTCAACTATCGCCAAGAGACAGCACGGAATGTGTACCAAACACTACTTCCGATGACGAACTTGTAGATGTCGACGCGGTCATCGAAACTAGCGAGGACGAATCTGAACTTCTTCAACGTTTAGCTACGAGACATTATTACAGTTATACGACTGCGCTCGGTGTAACAGTTGGAGTAGGATGTTTACTTTTAGTATTAAATATGTTAATTTTTGCCGGAATTTATTATCAAAGAGATCGAGATAGACGTCGTAAGCAACGTGCGTCTAGATCGAATTCGTCCCCGTCGACTGAAAATATTCCGATGTCTCAACGTCCGGCGACTCCGGTGGGATCGTCTCGTCCACAATCGCCCATAATAACGCATAAAGAAAATAAAGAGTTACCACCTTGTTACACTATGCTTTCTAAACATTGCGGGTTATCCGATGCGCAACAATCGAAACAAAGTACTTTACAAAGAAAGGGTAAAGGCGATAAACCCACGCCGCCTTTAAGAACAACTAGCAATCTTTCAATAGGCACAGTAAAAAAGAGAGTGCAAATACAAGAAATATCGGTATAGCATTCGATGAATAAGGATTATTCTATAAATATTAAACCCGACGTTACTCCGGAACATGAAAATGTGGGCTTAAACAGCTGTGATTTAGTATCTGTCCAGTTATAACAAAAAACTGATTGCGTACTTGTGTTTGTTGATTATTAAAAGAGTGTAATATACGACATTATTGTGTAGAATAGTATTATTTATTAAACCGAAAGACGTTTCTATAAAAAAATTGTTTTTTAGACACAAATTTTATGACTTTGTTGTTAATGTTTGGTTTTAGGTACATGAAATTATTGTAAAGTCTTTGAGCTGAAATATTTAACCAATCAAAAAGGTTCGACCTATTTAGTAAGTGTAGTCTTGCTCAATTATTATTTTGTACTCTATTCTACCAATGTACCTACACAATAATAACCATTCAACCGATTACATTTTTACAAGTTGGGTGCCGGTCAACATGTTTCCAGTCCGTAATGTTGCTCAAATTAGGGACCAGTCTTTGCTCTTGGGCGATTTCATCGTCATTTCAGAGGGAATCGATCATAGCTGTACGAAGAACTGGACATGTGCGATTTTTCACTCTACTGTGCCTAACGAGGTCGTCTAAATAAAGTGTAGGTGCCAGTAGTCAGTACCTATTTCCGTGACTATTCCAAATTTGCGGGCGCTCAATATGTCTGATCACTTCTTGTTCCTAGTTCCCTTTTTGTCATTCAGGTTCAGGTTTTGATTAAGTTTAATTCAAGTATCCGGTGACTCTGGTCATAGTTGGCACCTGTGTCCAACGGAGATCGGTGCTGTCACTAAAATGTGCTCTAATTATTTGAAGGCTCAATCTATAGAAGAGGGTGTTTAGTACGGCGATACGTATATTTTTTAGTAGATACTACGACTCATTTGGAATCGATTGAGGTCAATAATATGCAACTATGCAAAAGTTTTACCGTTCTCTCTGAAACACAAACTAAATCGTAAAAAAATTGATTTTTCGAGAAAAAGGTAAAACTTTACATAGAGGTATATCGGCCCCAATCGATTCCAAACGAGTCATAGTATCTATTAAAAAAATATACGTATCGCCGTACCGAACACCTTGTATTATGTCATAAGCAGTCATAAGTCATAAGCTTGTCGAGATCGGTAAATCTTAGAATTAAGCGGTAGGAATAAGTATAAAGCCCAAGGAAGCTGCGGAGTTCGTGTTTATATTTTGATACTGATCATTCTCAAACTTATGTACCATTGAATGAACTCAATAAACTGACCCTACCAGGATTTACCCAACTCGCAATTCTAGAATTTCTTTATATTTTTATTTTGATAAACAAGAAGTTACAGAAATGTAGTGTAAATTAAGTTTAAAATATGTGCTCATCTGCACACGGCCCAAGATGTACACGTTTTGTGTTTTTTATAGGTAGTAAATACAGTCGGGTCCGGTTATAACGAGCTATGCTTATAGCGATATCTTGGTTTTAGCGAGTAATTTCTCATGGCACGAAAAATTCGCCATTTAACTCAATACATTTTGAGCTCTGATACAACGAGCTTGGACATAACGAGCAGATCTGTTATAACGAGCATTTTTCCCTTGCCAAACACGACCAAACTGCGGAATAGCATCACTTATAACGAGCAATTTCTAATTGTACCCCACCAGTGGGGTACTTTTGGACAGTGGTGGGGCACATTCAGACTCTACCAAATAAACTAAATTCTTTATTCCAAAAACTCAAATTGTGACAGGATTGTTTAACAGACCTACAGCTAAAAGATACAAAACTTTTTGACAACAAGATACAAAGTAACAAAATTATTCAATCATTTTTAGATGCTGCTCGATACACTTCCACAAAGATATGTGTGTTTCATTCTAAGTCGCGGAAAAATGTATAGAGGATTAAAATTGCCAGAAGTAGTGATAGTAGCATAAAATGTCACCAAAGTGTCTCTTTCTTGGCATACAATTTTCCCGACCTGTTTTTTCCCTGATGGTGCCGTCCGAATCTGCCCCAAATACGTTTGTTCGAATGTACCCCGTAGTGTAATATTTTAGTTAAAAATGGATAGCTTAAATTTAAGATTAGGTTTACAAGGTTTTTCTACTTTAAATTAATTCTAAATAATGCAGTTTTAAGATAATGTTTGTGGGATAATGTAAAAGTTAATAATAAGAGATGTACATGCTTATGAATACAAAATCAAAATGCTTATGTTATAACACCAAAACAATATTTTCACTATTGCAACAAAACAACCAACTATTAAAAGCGCAGGATATTAACAGTAAATTGCTGATGCTGCTTACCACATTTTTGCATACTTTAAATTTTAAAATCGCTTTCAGAGGCGCTAAATTTGAGCTGTCCGTAAGTGCCCCATGTCCGAATGAGCCCCCCTCTCCCCTATATCACATACATTTGTCATTGGTCATGGTTTCTTGTTGCTTAATGGTACTCTGCTCTAATCAAGTCTAAACACAGTAGATAATAATTAATAAATCCGTTATAACCAAGATCTTTTACAACGAGCGCTTGGATATAACGAGCACCTCTTTTGTTGGCACTAGCGTGCTCGTTATAACCGGACCCGACTGTAGTCGTTTTCTCAATTGAATTCAAAATATGTAGGTATTTAATCTGTAAACTTATACAGGGTGACTTTTCTGCACTTTATCTATTATACCACGTAGAAAAAAAAAGTTTATGGTCACAGAAAGATTAGCAATTAAAAAATAGGATTTGGGAAAATCGGTATAATTTGTTTCGTTATGAAAGTGTTGACTACCTGTGGTGCGAGAGTTTTCTTATACCTATTAACAACGTAAGAAGGTATTAATCAAAATTTCAGCACATAGACTTTATGAAAAGAAAGCATACATTAACCGTGTTACGTAGGATATAACAAATTTTCTAGAAAATTTAATTTTGAAAAATTTTACGGATATTGTTATAAGACTTATCACACATTTTCATTCTACGCTTCAATTGTAAATAAAACATTTTTGTAAATAAAATAGAAAAAGAAGGTACTATTATTAACGTTGTCATAAAAATAATAGAGAAGAGTTTATCGTATACGTTTTATCTCTTTTAAGTGTTGAATAATTATGTACCCATTATGTCTACACCTAATTTTTTTATTGTTCTTTTCATGTTAAATTTTATTATTTAAACTGTACAAAAATTGAACGAATTTCCTTTGTGAAGAATTTAATTTAATTTTATAAACATTTATGTAATTTTTCATTAAAAAACGAATGAATTATTCTTGGTATGTTTTTCTCGTCTTTCTCAAACTTCGGCAAAGACGTTCTTACAATATAATTTGTCAATAATATAAGAATATGAAAATATACTTCTTTTGAGTATAGTATAGGCTATAGGCTATAGGCTGTTTAAAATCTCCATACCCAAACGGGTAGACTTGGGATTTGTCACTGGTGTTCGAATTGAGCAAAGTATCGAATTAAATAACCGAAAAATATCAACTAGTTACAAAAAATGGGTACCTATTACTAAAATTATATATTTTGATGTACTTATTAAACGATTTTCTAACAATTAACAGACGTTATCAACTAACTACAATTTTAAGGTAATCATTATAAACTTTGTAATATAAAACTTCAGTTTCATTGTTGTTAGCTTTTGGTTTCCTTTTTAGGTGGAACAAAATAAACTGTATGTGTACCTTGAACCAATAATTCTCCAGTCTTCTTATTTTTAATATCACAAGCTAAGTAACCTATAGTTTTACCAACTTTTAGACAAGAAGCATCGATTACTATTTCTTCGCCTATTGCAGCTCCTTTTAAATACCTAAAAAGTATATAATTAGAAGACCAAGACATGTCTGGTTAATTATTGCTAAATTCAATAAGCTCTAAATTATATATGGAGCATTTTTAGGTAAATCTCTTTTATCTTCAAATGGGGTGGATAAAGCATCTTCAAAAGTTTTAATTAACTTAGCTAATTTTTATCATTACGTAGGAATATAAAATAAACCAAACGAAAGAAAATTTTGTAAGCTTCAAACGTAGTCCAATGAGAATTTTATTTAAAGCTATTACTAATATGGGCCAAACCTTCGTTTTGCCTATTTTTCTCCTTTGTAATGCCTCCTTGCTCAACTTACGTTACAAGCATTCTGCAGTACTATACTTAGAAATGGCATACTTTTTATTTAAAATACTTACGAAATATTCATATTTACAGAAACACTTGGAATGTTTGGATACGATTTATCTGTAATTACGGCACAACTAGAAATACAGTCGACTAGAGTTGCCGATAATCCACCGTGTAAAGTGCCAACATGATTAGAATCTTCTTCGCTAACTGTTAGTACAGCAGTACATTTACCTTCACCAGCACTGATTATTTTAATCTATAAATGCACTGTAAGTTAGGTAATAATAGTATGAAAAGCTCTACCTTATTCAACACACGATTAAAGCCTCCACTATTTTCGAGAAATTTGAGAATCGTCGATGAAACTGTTGCCATTTCAAATACTTGCTTGATAGAAAATTCAATATATGAATATATTATTTGTTAATCGTTTTATTTAAGAGGTTAAGTTTCTTATCTAAAGTCCAAAGTTCATTATAATTATAGTTTATCCAGGATTCTTTATGAAACATTAAACTTGTAATTTATGGACTAGCAGACTCCTTTAAAATTTTGTCACAATATAAGATTTTAGGTTTGGGGTTGTTGGACATACTTATTGCATCAAAATTAAATTTTAAACCAAAACAAACTTTATTGTCTTCGCCAAACCATTTTGTAAACATCTATTCTATTGTATAATCTTATCTTTTTCACACAATGCCTCGTACTACTTAAAATTTAAAGTTTCGACGATAAACCTCGCATTATGAATAAAGTCTGAGTTCCTTTCGAAACCAACTCTCCCGTTAATTTGTTCTTAATTTCGCATTTCATGTAAGCTAAATTTTTTCCAACTCTTTCAGTTTCTGCATTAATAACAATTTCATCGCCAAGCACGGCTCCTTTGAAGTATCTACAAACATTTAAAATCATACTCAAAATACACAATTTCGGTATAAACGTACCTAACGTGTAAATCGACAGATGCACCAGGATCGCCTCCACTCTTCGGATGAGTTAAAAATGCACCACAAGTATAAGTGTCAATCATTGTTGCTAGTAAACCACCGTGTACAGTTCGCATTTGATTTATATGTTCTTTTCCAATTTTTAGTTCAGCTAAGCAAGTACCATTTTCTGCTTTAATAATATTTACCTAAACACGTTATTACTAACACAATATTAATAAAATTTGTTAACTTACTTTTTCCAATACGTTAAAAAATCCTCCAGCCTTTTTTAGTAATTCCTTGAACAATTGTGTATTTATGGCTTTCGTTGCCATTGTGGAATCTTAAAATTTTGTGTTTCTTAACTAATATTCTAGTATTTAGCACCTGCCTATTATCTACAGTAAACTATTTATATTGTATACCAAAATCGTTCGATTGAAGTGTGGAGTTTGAACTTAAGTTTTAATGTTTACATCAGGGGGATGAAAGTCAAATGGAAGGAACTGGAGATATGTTTTGTAATCTCTAGTTATTTGCACACCCACGCTGGCGCTAGCATACGTCTTCTATGCCGTTTTAAATCGCTTTTTCTTTATCGTTTTTAACTGCTAACCGATGTAATTCTAACCTAACAGTTTTCATTATAAAGTTTTGTTACTAAATTGCTAAAAGTGAGTGAAAAGTTGACGAAATTGGCAGTAAATTACAAAATCTTAGGTCGTTTTTATCGTAATTTTTTATGTTAAATTGAATTTTTTTAGTTTTGTTTTATTTTAGTTCACAATCGAGTACGAATTTACTATATTTTATTCGTATAAATTTAATTTAACAATTTAACGGTCTTTGGTAGATTAAAATTGAAGCAGTTTTTCAAAATTTTTAAATAGATTCTTATAGTTGGCATTTTGTTATAATTTGAGAAAATATTTAAAACATTTTGGATAATTGATTAGTCCTGACAATAAATTTTGAACGGATTAATTCTAAGTGGGCAAACAGTTTCTAAACGGATAAGTAGTGTTTGAAAGACGCCAGAAAACATTGAACAGATTGAAAACTGTTTAATGTCAATGAAAATTACATGCCTACAGCTGAAGCATCGGAATCATCCTACAGTACACCCTACAGCCACATTTTGCCCGATGCATCTAATCTTAATGGTAAGTAAACAATAAAAGCATAACAATTAGTGTACTAGTTGTTACTAATTGGTGTTTGTTGCTAACAATTGCTTGTGTTTAGATACTCGTGAGGATCAACCAGAAAGTGATGCTGCTTCTCCGTCCCACACTAGACCCTACAGATGGATTTTACCCAACGTCACTTGTCGAAGTCATTATGACACCGAACTGCAAAACATTGCACAAATTGGTTAACAAATAAATGTAAAAAGAGGAGTGACGCTATGGCGAGAAACTGTGCAACTTACTGACGTCGAATACAATGTGCTACCAAACTTTTCAAATCTTTTGTTAAACTGGTAAATCCTGTCATTTTAGTTTCTAAGTTTATTAATTACTCGTTAGTAATTGAAAATTTTTCTGTCACGTATCTGGCTCGACTAGGCTAGTTTACTGGTGGAACACAATTTTAAAGTTGTACTTGTTATTTCGACAGCTGTTATTTGATTTTGAATTCGTGTGGACTGTAAATGATATACTTATTGTTCTACAAATATCTACTAAAGTACCTAAATATAAATTTCAATAACTTATCCTTAAATAATAAGTTTTTAAGTATGTGTAGCACGTGCAGCATAAAGTATTTTTTTACTAATTGCACCTCTGTTTTATGTCTTTGTTGGTAGTATTGTTAAACATATTTATATTTTATGAACGAAAAGAAATGTTATTATTATTTTAATTTGTTACATAGTATTTTAGTAAATCTAATACGTTGCAAATGAACCCCAACATACACACATAAGTGAAAAAACTTTAAACGAGAAAATTTGTTTTCCGCTAAGCGCCTCGGGAATCGAACCGAAGACTTTGCTATTTCCGGTAGCACGCCTATACCTAATACGCCAGCAGATTACATAATTTTCTTTGCGATCCGGCATTGTTTTAAATGCGTCGAGAAAGCGAAATATATTTAAATCAAATTAGTATGCATACAAATTTTCTCGTTTAAAGTTTTTTCACTTATGTGTGTATGTTGGAGTTCATTTGCAACGTATTAGATTTATTTAACTAATTAACCCTAAATATTTAAAAATTTGTAATAGTATTTTAGTCTAATGCGTTTTTTTCTGGTCATATTCATGATCATTAATTTATTTAATACATGAATTGTTAAACATTCATATATTGTTTTTCTTACAGAGCTAGGTGATTTTTCATTCCTCGTGAAATTTTATTTGCTGTCTAAAACTAGAAAACTTTTTGGTCATTAAATTACCTGGAAATTAACCAACTGTCTCAATACGAAAACCTGACCTTTACTTGTTTGAAATAATTTATCATATTAAATAATAAAATACAAAGTGCTAAATCTCTTTATTGTAGGGGTTTAGTACTTTGTGTTTTATTATTTAAAATGATGAAAATTATTATTAATTTCGAAATTTACAAAATGGATATATTTAAATTTCGCGGCCTTTCGCTTTAGTAAATTGCACACCCACGGTGGCGCTGCAAACAATTCCTCGATTGCTAACATGGGAGATGCACTTATAGAGTAAGTGTTATGTGGTTTACATTTTAATTTTTAGCACATAACCTCAATGATTTTGTTAATCAATAAATCATCGACTCTGAGTATTCAGGGTATTCAGCAGTATTCAGTCAATAACAGGAGAGTGGAGAGCAGGTAGCAGTGTACTTTTTTTTAGAAAATGTGATAGATACTTGGGACCTTTCCTATCTTATCTTATCTCTCCTACTCCCCCGACTTTTTTTTACAGACCTTTTTTTCTTAGGGCCATCGCCAAGTACTATACTATATTTTTGTTCTTAGTAATAAATTAATTTTTAACTTTTAGAACCTAGCAAAAGCATTTAAATTTCGCTTCTGACATCCATAACTAATCATAAAGTCGGCGGGCAGAGGAGATAACAGGAAAGGTCCAAATTTTGTTAGTAGAAATATAAAACATAAAACGTGCATGTATTTTAGTTTTTACAAGTGAGAAAGCTAATGTAGTATTTTTTGCTTTTAGATCCAAATGAATACAAGGACTTAATAGATATCAAATGTAACCTGAAAAACTGTACACGGCTAAGCACAATAGAACAATAAACTTTAGAACTCGATTTAGTATTCAATAAAAGCATAAATTGCAACCTTAAATACAGCATTGTACGATGGGTTGCATATAGTTACGTCATACGAAGATAAGGGTCTTCAGCTCTTTATCTTAATGTTGTTGTTTGTATCCAATTAATATCCAATGCACTTTGTTACTTCTTCCTAATGTTATGTTTAAAGTTCATTCTATTTTGTTTCTATCTTTAGACTTTAAAACAAACCTTTTGGACTTAACTGATAATTCAAGTTAATATAAGGGATAGATTTATCTAATTTAATCAGTCTTCATATTAGATTTACTCTAGTGAATACTCAAACAATAATTGTGCATCGTTTGTAATTATTTTTAAATAATAAAAATAATTCTTTATACATCGTACAACTTATTTGGCGCTGCGAACAGGATAATTCAAACAACATAATAAGAAGAAAAAAGTGTTGGTGATTTTCAAATCTTTATTGAACGATCGAATAAATCCAGAAGAAATAAATTCGGCAAAAATTCCATTGGGTCTACGAGGAACTTTACCTAAACAACGGTCCTCAACTGTAGTAAAACGCCCGGAAAACCACGTCGAAGCCTGTTTCTTCCACCGAGGTCAACCCCAATCGCTGTGGACATCCTCACACCCGCTAGGCATACCAAAAAGATGTTATTAGCAACTTTAGTATTGTAAGTTATCCTTTTATTATTTTCCTTTGTTTAAATACTTTATACAAGGTATTAAACAAATTTTTATTATTTTATGAATCGTGATAGATCACCTTTAAAACGTGATTTGTGTCCAAATTCAATTAATTTTATTAACAATTCTAAAATGGCCAATTACACAGAAATTAATATGGCTAAGGAAATGATTCCTATATACGAAGGAGGCAATAAAAACTTGTCTCATTTCATACGTCAATGTGAAAAATTCATTGATATTTATAGAAATAAAACTGTAGGTCAAGAAGGTTGCACTTTAAACCAATTGTTATATGAAATTTGCTGTTCTAAATTAACTAACGTCGCTAGAGATACCTTAGTTATTGCGAATTGTAATTCATGGTCTGAAGTCAAGAAAACCTTAATAAATCGTTTTGGAAATCCCAAAAACGAAAGCTTGCTAGAAAATGAATTAATAACGTGTTACCAATTATCAAACCAAAACTATAATGATTACTATGAACAAATTAAAAATAAATTACAGCAACTATTAGAGCATGTAGCTATTATCGAAAACGACGATAATTTAAGAAGATATAAGTCTAGCCTATATACACAAAAGGCTTTAGACACCTACAAAGCAGGTTTATTAGAACCTTACCGAAGTTTTATATCTTTTAAAACAGTAGTAACATTAGAAGATTGCCTTCTGCAATTAAGGGACTATGATAATAAACAACAACAAGTTAGTTTTCTTAATTTCATGAGACAGAAAACATCAAATAAATCCACTGTAACAAATACTGCTCGCGTTCTAAATAAAGATTTTAATGTTAAACAATTTAATGCTAGACCATTCTATCAAAATAGAAATCCTCAATTCAATTCTACACAAAAACCACATTTTTATCATAATTTTAATCAACAAAATCAATTTCCAAGCGTTCCAATTAACTTCAAAACCACACCTGCAAATAACACTCAATTTCCCACTAACGCGCAAGTATTTGGAAAGAAACCTGAATACAAACCCACACCAATGTCTACTTCTACCAGAAACACTTTTAAACCACCTGTAAATAACCAACCAAACAGATCAGGAAATTTCTTTAGAAGTTCAGGTCCTCGAAACTTCGTATCTGAAGAATTATATAATATAAATCTAAATGATCAATTAGATATTGGAGAGGAATACCCATTTATTGGATCCGCATTTAATGACACCGTAATGGACGAGGAAACTTTTAACGTTATTGTTGATGCTTACGACCCTGACATTCAGGAACCCTTTAATTACCCATCACAATCTAACGAGTCTGAAAATTTTCAATACGACCCCTCACAACTTCAATCGACTTAAACTCGATAATAAATAAACCAAAGTTACCCTTTATTACCATACCCAGCCTAAATTTAAAAATTTTAATCGATAGCGGAGCCTCGAATTCAATTATGAATCCAGAAATCGCTTATCGATATTTTCCCGACTATCTATTCAAAAAACCATTTTCAATCAAAAGTTTAAATCAAACACTAACCGACAATAAAAATATTTCTTACCCCATATTAGAAGAATACGGAATATCACATAGTATTAATTTTCACATCGTGCAATGGCATGATAAATTCGACGCTTTACTAGGAAGTAGTGAATTTTTAAAGCTACGCGCAAAAATAGATTATGACGAACAAACATTAAATCTAGATACTTGTAAAATTCCATTTTTCATGGAGCTCAATGATAAAAATTTTAAACCATTTTCTCAACAAGTAAAAAACTACATAAAAGTCCCGGTAAACATTGATAAAGGACAGGTCATTGTACCCGAAATAAAAACAAGTCAGTATTTAATTCCCGAATCTATTTCTTATGCTGATAACGGTTATTGTTTTATACCCCTAGATAACGAAATTAGTACGGAAGTAAATTTTCAACAGCCGATACAAGTAGAACCAATTAGTAACTTTGAATTAGAAAAACCTCATTTTGATCAATTAAAATTTAACAAAATCCCAAACTTAATAAGAATAGAACACCTTAATCAGGAAGAAAAAGTTGAAATTATATCCTTGTGTAAAAATTATAAAGATATTTTTTATAACGAAGATAGCGACTTGACATTTACTAATGCCGTGAAACATAAAATCAGAACAAATGATAACGAGACTGTTTTTTGTAAGTCATTTAGATACCCTTATCACCTCAAAACGGAAATCCAAACCCAAATACAGAAATTACTTGATCACAAGATCATTAAACCGAGCATTTCACCCTTTAGCTCACCTGTTTGGATCGTTCCCAAAAAACTAGATGCTAGCGGTAAGAAAAAATGGAGACTTGTCATTGATTACCGTAAACTTAATGAAAAAACAGTAGAAGATAAATACCCTTTACCAAGAATTGATGAAATATTAGACAATTTGGGAAAATGTATGTATTTCTCAACCTTAGACCTTGCACAAGGTTTTCACCAAATCGAGATGGATCCCGAGTCCATTGAAAAAACCGCCTTTACTGTCAACAATGGTCATTACGAGTATACACGTATGCCATTTGGGTTAAAAAACGCCCCTAGCACTTTCCAAAGAGTCATGGATAATGTTTTGCGAGAATATCTCTATAAGTTTTGTTTTGTTTACATGGACGATGTAATTATCTTTTCCAAGTCATTACAAGAACATGTTTTACATCTCAAATTAATCTTTAAAAAATTTCGAGAATATAACTTAAAAGTCCAACTTGACAAATCTGAATTTCTTCGAAAAGAAGTAGCTTTTCTAGGACACGTCATTACACCTGACGGAATCAAACCAAATCCTTTGAAAATTAAATCAGTTCAAGAATTTCCTCTACCTAAGAATGTAAAAGAAATCAGAGGCTTTCTAGGTCTCGTAGGTTATTATAGAAGGTTCATTAAAAACTTCGCAAAAATCGTTCAACCATTCACGAAAAGATTAAAAAAAGGATCACAAATTAATTTAGATGACCCCGAATATTTACAGTCATTTCATCATTGTAAAGAATTATTAACTAATTCACCAATTTTAGCTTATCCCGATTTCAACAAAACCTTTCATATTACTACCGATGCTTCAAACTTTGCAATAGGAGGTGTATTGTCACAGGACGATAAACCGATCTCGTTTTACTCTAGAACGTTAAATAGTGCAGAAAAGAACTACTCTACAATCGAACGAGAACTTTTAGGTATTGTAGAAATAACCAAACACTTCCGCCCTTATATTTATGGAAAACAATTCATTATAGAAACAGACCACAAACCTTTAGTTTGGCTTTTCTCCTTAAAAGACCCAAATTCAAGATTGGTAAAATGGCGATTAAGATTGGAAGAATTTGATTACAAAATTCAGTACAAAAAAGGCAAAGAAAATCTAGTTGCGGATGCACTTTCGCGAATCGAAATTAATACAAATGAAACAATAATCAATAATTCAGATCTCGACCTTTTATCAATAGTACCGAACGTTGATGACGATGCAGATCGACTGTCAAATGATTTAGATGAATTACTAATTAACGACAATCAATCTAACATTACAAGGCATACTTCTTTAGAAAACCCTATATTCACCATGCCAATTTCAGATAAACCGCTCAATTATTTTGTTAACAGAATAATACTAAAATTAGGAGACCAATATCACATAGAATACGAAAAACCATTTGCTAAAAACAATTATGTCATCACGATAAGACAAGGAAATGAATTGGAACATATTACAAAATTTTTCAAAGAAATAGTTAACCCAAATTATTTGTATGGAATTTATTTTAAAGATAAAAGCTTAGAAGTAAAATTCTTACAAGTAACCCAAAATTTATTCAATAATAAAATTAAAATAGTTAAATGTAATAGTCTGTTAAAAGACGTGGAAAAACCCGATGAACAAACAAAAATAATTAACGATTACCATTCCCAAAATCATAATGGAATAAATGAAACGTATAATCATTTGAAAACTCGATATTACTGGCCTGATTTAAAGACAAAAATTAATAAAAAATTAAATGAATGTGAAGTCTGTCTCATGGGAAAATATGAAAGACACCCGTATAAAATCCCATTTTCAGGACCTTTATTATCTAAAAAACCTTTTGATATTATTCACATCGATACCTTTAGTTTCGATGGAAACAAATTTTTAACTATCATAGATCTATTCTCTCGTTACACTCAAGCTTATTTTATAACGGATGCATCAGGAATATCAGTTTTAAATAAATTACGTCACTACTTTTCACACCATGGTTACCCAAAGAAAATCGTTTGTGATGAAGGAAAAGAATTTAAAAACAAAGTTTTCCAAGAGTATTGCGATTTGTTTAAAATAAAACTACACTTTACTACTAATTACAATAGCAGTTCAAATTCACCAATAGAAAGAGTACACTCTACTATTTTAGAGAAATTAAAAATTATTAAAATTCAAAACAAAAATGAAACACCCCCGAATATGATGATATCAGCCGTTTTAATCTATAATCAATCTATTCATTCAGCTACAGGTTATACACCCTTCTCTCTACTATATGGTCCTTATGATAATTTAAATGCACATGAAATTGATTTGAATAAAAATGTTTATGAAATTTACAACGAAAAACGCAGAAACGAACTTTTCCCATTCTATGATCAATTATACGACAAACAATTAGAAAAAGGCACTAAAAATCTTGAAAAAATAAACAAAGATAAAGAATCTGATATAAAAATTAACGAACCTATCGTTTATTTTACTCGCCAGAAGATCAGGAAAACTGATCCAACCTACGATAAAGTTAATGTTATATCAGTTGATAAGAATAAAATAGAAGGTATACGCGAAATTTCAAAAAGACACGCTAACATTCACACCAGAAAACTAAAAAGAGTAAAAAGGAAATTCTCCTTTCAGGATTCTCTTGATGAACCACCGGATCCAGGGCCTTCGTGTCCAGAAAGTGGAATCTAACGGGTTCTTCGTGGAAGACCTAGGGCATGTAAAAACATTAAGCCATTATCATAAATTTTATTTTTATTTTAATATCACTAATTTAGAATTAAGTTATTATAAGTTATTAGAAAATGTTAATATTCTTAAAACTAAGAGTACTGAATACAATAATTTTCAAGTATTCCAAATATTAAGAGAAAATTGCAATCAAATAGAAAGTCGTTTATCAAAATTTAAAAAACGTTCTAAACGCGGTCTAATTAACGGTTTAGGATCAGTGATCAAATTCATCACAGGAAATCCTGATAATAATGATATATTAGAAATTAATAGAAGTTTAGATTCTATTTATAAAAATCAAGGAAAAACCATCAAACAAATAGACCAATTAAATTCATTTGCAAATCATATAACAGAAAGGTACTCAAACGACCTTAGAATAATTAAAAAGAATTTAAATTCTTCTCTTTCCGCTATTACAAGAATCAGCAACAATCTTGATTTTCAGTTGGATTTACAATATAATAATTATGTAACTTTACAATTGCTCAACATACTCCAGAGTATAGAAAGAACCATCTCATTGGCATTCATAGGTGTAACAAATTTAGAAATAATTTCAGATTTAGAACTATTAGAAATAATAGCTCATCTAAAATCAATTTATATACCTTCAGAATTAATCGAATTGGACAACATTCATGTTTATAAAATTTTAGAATTCACAAAATTTAGAGTAGTTTCGACAAAAGATTTAATCACTTGTATACTGTATGTACCTATTTTGCACCAAACTCCTTACCTATACTCACGAATCTACACTATCCCGAACTTACAAGATCAAGTACTAATAACACCTTTCAAATATCATCTTCTAACTGCAAAGTCGGAGTTATGGACCAACGAAAAGTGCAACGTTATTGAAAATCAACGTGTTTGTGTTGAAGTGCTTAACGAAAATAAATGCTCTTTGAGGAGTAGTGAAAATTGCACGTACGCTATAGTGAACAACAATTATGATTTATATACCCAACTTAATAACGGAAATGTGTTGGTTTCCTGCAAGAATGAAAAGAAAATTCTTGAAGAGTGTTCTTCAGGAATTGAAACCATAATAGTGAAAAACAATGTTTTAGTTTCCTCCGAAGATAATTGTAAAATGTTTATAGACGATCAAGTATTCGAAAACACCTTTGCTAATTTTTCTTTTAAAAATCCTCTCGAAGTTATAACACTTAAAACAAATTTGACTGTGAATTTACAACTTGAACATTTACATGATATAACGGATTTAAAGAATGAAGTTAAGTCTTTAAACAATAATAATCGTAATTTACATCCGATATTTCATACCATACATTTTTCTGTAACTTTTCTTGTAATTATTATTGTATTAATTTTAATTTGTTTATCTATTTATTTATATAGTAATTATAAAAATTTTATTAATTTTAAGTTAACTAATATTGAACTTCAAAATATTCCAAAATTAGATAAGGTTTTAGATAATTCATTTAAGAACGAGGACGTTCTTCTCTAAGCATGGAGGAGTTACGTCATACGAAGATAAGGGTCTTCAGCTCTTTATCTTAATGTTGTTGTTTGTATCCAATTAATATCCAATGCACTTTGTTACTTCTTCCTAATGTTATGTTTAAAGTTCATTCTATTTTGTTTCTATCTTTAGACTTTAAAACAAACCTTTTGGACTTAACTGATAATTCAAGTTAATATAAGGGATAGATTTATCTAATTTAATCAGTCTTCATATTAGATTTACTCTAGTGAATACTCAAACAATAATTGTGCATCGTTTGTAATTATTTTTAAATAATAAAAATAATTCTTTATACATCGTACAACTTATTTATATACAAACAATTTTCTACTTATTTTACCGTCGAGTGGAAAAGCATGATAGCCACAGCCACTTTCAATCGACAGAAATCAACAGAAATGTTAAAGCATGTATGAGGTATGAGGTTTCTAACCTTTCTAACATTAGATTTAAAAAATTTCAGAGTTCAGACAACTCCAACCATCGCAGAAATCGCGTACTGGATACTAGACAAAGTGACAAAAGTTATAGCCGTATTTCTGTTCATTGATTTAATATTATTACAACTGCAGCAAATTGTTCGATGACTCTGAAGTTCTCGTAATCTCGGCAGGTAAGAATGGTTTTCAGATATTAAAAACTGCTCGTTATAGCCGATCTGCTCATTGTATCTGAGCTCGTGTCAAAACTCAAAATATAGTTTAGTGATTTATTTTTGGTCACTTGCGAAGTTACTCATTAAAATAGCCGGTCCCACACACATCGCAAGTAATTGCAATTGCCGATATTCACGATTAGTGTGGGACAGCACAATCGTACATTGGATATCCTTTTGCTTGTACTCGTGTGCTTCCCATCGGTTGTCGGTAAAACAGTACGAATCAAAGAAAAATTTCCTCGTTTAAACTTGCAGTTTACACATTTTAAATAGCTCCTACACTATCGGAAATACTCATGTAACGATATAACGTATAACGGTGTGGGAACTATAGATAATATTGCAATGAAAGGCAAGTTCTTTCGATTTTGCATTTGCAAGTATATCGGATTGTGTGGGAGATCTACACTTGTCATTGCTCATACTTGCGAATAATCGTACTCGCAATTACTTGCGATGTGTGTGGGACCGGCTTAACGCCGCTATAAGACTATTATAATATTAATTTTAGTATATATTGGTGATTATGGTAATTCATGAGTTTTTTTCTAGATTGGAAATCCTTTATTGGAAATTGGAGAAAGTACTTAATGTTCCTATTGGCATTTGAGAAGGAGGTACAATTTGTACACTAAAAGGAGATGCTGCCTCGATACATTGTATACTTACATTTATTTATTGGACTCGGATTAGACTGTGTGCCTCAGTACGTAAGTAATAATGCAGTCAGTAATTTTGATTATACAATTTAAAACTAGAGTAGTACCATGGAAAGCAAAAAACCCACTAGGTGATGCTCGTTAAAGTTGTGCAGAACAACAAACACAAACAGTGTCGTGAACTGTTAAATAATTACAAGCAATTACAACTGGTAGTTAATTATTACTTCAAATGAAAATTTAATGTAGTATTAATAATCATGAACTAGTGCAAGAAAATAAAGACAAACGTGAATTAGCACTTTTAACATAACATTTGCAACTACGTAATAATTGGTAATAACTCCACGGCACTATCTACGTTCTTTCCATTCAACTGCAGTATTAATCTACTTCGAAACTTCAACGATAATCCTTGGTGGGCTTTTCTTTCCCTGGTATTACTCTGCTACTCTAATACAAACATTTATATACAGTGCTTAGTTTTTAGTATGCAACATACGAAAATAAGTGCAGTCGTACTTCTGTAATTTTCCCTATGGTTTATTTTACGAATTACAAGTTATCTGTGAACTTAATACGTTGACGTGTGATTTGTAAAATGCAACAGGGAAAATGACATTAGTACGACTGCACTTATTTTCATATGTTTATACTAAAAATTAAGCACTGTACTGCCGAGTTAAGCAAAAACGCTGTAAGTGACAATTTCTCTATTTGCGCTTATGGGACATTATAGTTTGGTTTTAGATAATTTACAAACTTAAACTACTACTAACTTAGTGTTTATGACACATGCAAAGTCATGTATCTACAACCAAAAACTGTCAGACAAACAAAAACTGAAAATTCTTAATACCTCAAAACTACGTAATTATAGATACGGCATTTAGGGTTAACGCGGTAGTGTAGGTATATTATTTGCATTGTACATGAGTATGACTTGTTACACCAAGCTGTACAAAGTGTTCCTTTCGTATTGTCGTATTTTATACTTTTCTTGTTTTAGAAATCTGAAAGATGCAACTAGCTATGCAACTATCTGGATATTACTGTCCAGCTACGACTGAAACTTGTGATGCCTGATGTTGAATGAATATTTTAGAAATGAATCGTTGCGACTTACTGAAGAACGTTTACTTTAATTGTTTGGTGTCAATAATTGAAAATGGTAAGAAAAGTTATTGAAATAATAAGATATTTCAATTACGATTTTTAGATTACGTTTGCAACAACGAACTGTAGTCATTTATATCCTAAATGTAGGAATGTGTACTTGAAATTTGCCTAATTCGTTAAAGAGCATTGGAAAAGCTAGTTTGGAACCTAACAATGCGACTAATGTGCAGTATAAAAAGTAGAGCTTATGTGGAATATGTCATAAAACAAGATTTCTGCTTGAAGATTGTTAGCATAGTTAAAGTTTTCTAAATTTTGTCAGATGCCATAAAATCGATAGCTGAGCAATCATAGACATCTAAAGTAACTTTTGTCTTTTTCTAACTAGTTCAAATTGTAACTTTCCAAGATTTGCCAACTCTTTTTGATGCATTGCACAGAAAAATATGAAAAACCTTGGAAAACTTGAACTATAGAAGATATTTGCTACTTGCATTACGTTCATACCGAATTTTGTTTTTTTGTGTATTAAAAATGAGAACAAATGTTTATTACTGGGTGTTTGTCAGTTTAGTGATGAATATCTTAAAAGATATGATGAGTGTTAACTTTAGTGGCAGTGGCCGAAAACCAGTCCCTTTTTTTGATTTTTTGTTAATATCTCGAAAACTATGGGTTTGAGCTGGAACGTGATTATGATTATATACGAACTTAAAGCTGATAATATTTGTCTCAAAATTGAACATAAATATGCTGTAGCATATTTTTATCTTCCAACAAATTCAAATTATATCAACTATAATTTTGTATGTAGCCACATTTTAGCACCAACCCAGAGTTTCAAGATATTAACGAAAAATCTAACACAGTAACTTGTTTTGGCCACTGTCGCTAAAGCTCTTTCTGATTCATCTGGACATTTAGGGTATTCATCAGTAGACTCCTACAAAGAATTGTGTGAAATTTCAAAACTATTGGATTTTTTAAACAGGTGAAACCCTGTAGTTGACTGATGACTGGTCTATAAACTATTAATACTTTGGCCTGCAGTTTTGATTGTTCTACCGCAGGTCGATAGTTAAATAATTGTTAATATAATGAATCTTAATAATAATATTGTTAAGTATCTTAAGCAACTATGTGATATTATAATTTACTGTTGAACTACTCCTCTTCTGAACAACTAGATTTATAATTAGAAACATTTATATTGTTAATTACAGTGGTAACAATTTTGGTTTCAATGTTTCTCCTTTCTATTGGCGACACATTTTGCTCATGAAACAATGAATTTAAAGTTGTCAATAATAATTTATGGATTTTATGCTTCTAAGCACGACTACTAGGTCTAATCGAGTATTAATAAGTTCAGAAGTTTAATTAATTTTTTCTCGTTAATGGTGGTTTTCTTTACTATTATAAATCAGGATTTGCAGCATTGATTATGTAATATAATTTATAATTATAACATTAGTTTATGAATTAGTTAAAAACCATTATTCGTTTTTCATTCTTTAGTGGCCACTTTTTAAGTTGAAATAATGTAGAAGTCGAGATTTGTTAAAATTCCAACTTTGTACGCTTACCAATACATAGGCAACACTTCTTACTCTCCCACTACATTATAAATTTTGTATAGACGATAGAAATTTGTAGAGTGGGGTGATCACATGATCACTAAAAGTTTATATAAGGCCAAGTTTCGGCATTCGGAAATGTTTTTATCTCCACTTCAAATCAGCTTCGAAGACTAATTTTTCGGTTTACTTGTGTTAAAAATAAACTTCCGATTTTGAAATTTTTTTCCATCGGAAGTTGTTCCTTACATTATTCTGATTTATTCAAGACATATTTTATGCCAATTGTTTTATTATTAAGGCGGAATTATTAATTTTATGTTTCTTATAGTAATTAGTTTTCAATAGCTCTCAAATGTTTTCAAAGACTTTTAAGTAAGATCTGTAATTGTAATTAA
Organism: Malthinus flaveolus; assembly: GCA_950108345.1. Classification (NCBI taxonomy): domain Eukaryota; kingdom Metazoa; phylum Arthropoda; class Insecta; order Coleoptera; family Cantharidae; genus Malthinus; species Malthinus flaveolus. The sequence continues at coordinate 15,887,388 of OX467285.1, read as the reverse complement.
AATTAGTACATTTATATTTTTGTTACAGGCACACATTGTGAGTTTAGGTTTATATTTTCTTTATACTTTGGAAGAAATTTTAAATTAATAATATGTAATTACTATACTAATTAAGGAGACGAATGTATCGGTGCAAATGAGATTTAATTATAGGTATAATATATTGTGATTGGGGTGTAAAAAATCTTTTTACGTAATGAAATTTAATTATTAATTATGAATAATATTTAAAGAGAAATAAAGAGCATAACGAGAGTATTTAAGAGTTGTTTTATTTTTACAAAGTTAGTTCAAAATGCTATAAGCAGTAATCTTGCAATTAATAGCAAAAAACGTATCCGTCAAGCGAAAAATAAACAAATTAAGATAAGAATATATTATTACGCCTAACATATAGGCAACCGTCTAAGCACATGCACATATAAGGCAAATACGGGTTAGTAAAAAAAGCAGAATTAGTGAGAAATAAATATTTCTCTTTAATTTATTTCTTTAGCCCTAGGGCTAGAGATTTGCCCCCTCAGAATTGCGAAATTTCAATTTTTTAAAACTAGGTTTTTAAAAATTTCTTTCAAACTTTACAATTTTCGGACAAGGTAGTAGGAGAGCAGAAGTGAGATAAGGTAATCGGAATAAATTAAAGAGAAATATTTATTTAAAAGCATCTGACATTATGTTATGAAACTAGGCAATTTTAAATTTATATTCACACGCTTATCATAAGCGATAACGCCTCGTTTCATAACATAATGTCAGATGCTTTTAAATAAATATTTCTTTTTAATTTATTTCTATTACCTTATCGCACTTCTGCTCTCCTACTACCTTGTCCGAAAATTGTAAAGTTTAAAGTAAATTTTAAAAACCTAGTTTTAAAAAATCGAAATTACGCAATTCTGAGGGTGCAAATCTCTAGCCCTACTATTGGGGAATATACTTGTTAAATTTGGGGGTTGCTGGTCCTCTAGTTTGGAAGATATTCGACATAAAGCATAAAATTTTAAAAATTAAAACGTTCAAAATAACTTAAAAGTTGAATATCTCATAAACTAGAGGACCAGCAACCCCCAAATTTAACAAGTATATTGCCCGATAGTAGAGCTAGAGATTTGCATCCTCAGAATTGCGAAATTCCGATTTTTTTAAAACTAGGTTTTTAAAAATTTCCTTTAAATTTTACAATTTTCGGACAAGGTAGTAGGAGAGCAGAAGTGCGATAAGATAATCGAAACAAATTAAAGAGAAATATTAATTTAAAAGCATCCGACATTATGTTATAAAACGAGGCGTTATCGCTTATGATTTATGATAAGCGTGTGAATATAAATTTAAAATTGCCTAGTTTCATAACATAATGTCAATAAATATTTCTCTTTAATTTATTCCGATTACCTTATCTCACTTCTGCTCTCCTACTACCTTGTTTGAAAATTGTAAAATTTAAAGGAAATTTTTCAAAACCTAGTTTTAAAAAAATCGAATTTATGCAATTTTGTGGGTGCGAATGTTTAGCCTTACTATCGAGGAATATACTTGTTAAATTTGGGGGTTGCTGGTCCTCTAGTTTAGAAGATATTCGACATAAAGCATCAAATTTTAAAAATTAAAACATTCAAAATAACTTTAAAGTTGAATATCTTCTAAACTAGAAGACCAGCAACCCCCAAATTTAACAAGTATATTCCTCGATAGTAGGGCTAAGGATTTGCCCCCTCAAAAATGCGAAATTTCAATTTTTTAAAACTAAGTTTTTAAAAATTTCTTTTAAACTTTACAATTTTCGGACAAGGTAGTAGGAGAGCAGAAGTGCGATAAGGTAATCGAAATAAATTAAAGATAAATATTTATTCAAAAAGCATCTGACATTATGTTATGAAACGAGACGTTATCGCTTCTAATAAGCGTGTAAATATAAACTCTGTAAAATTATTGTTTCTTCAATTTAAAATTTGTTTTCAACACCTTATTGCACTTCTGCTCTCCTACTACCTTGTCCGAAAATTGTAAAATTTAAAGGAAATTTTTAAGAACCTAGTTTAAAAAAATCGAAATTACGCAAATCTGAGGGTGCGAATCTTTAGCTCTACTATCGGGGAATATACTTGTTAAATTTGGGCACCGCTGGTCCTCTAGTTTAGAAGATATTCGACATAAAGCATCAAATTTTAAAAATTAAAACATTCAAAATAACTTTAAAGTTGAATATCTTCTAAACTAGAAGACCAGCAACCCCCAAATTTAACAAGTATATTGCCTGATAGTAGAGCTAGAGATTTGCACCCTCAGAATTACGTAATTCCGATTTTTTAAAACTAGGTTTTTAAAAATTTCCCACAAACTTTACAATTTTTGGACAAGGTAGTAGGAGAGCAGAAGTGCGATAAGATGTTTAAAATTAAAATGCGCCCGGTCAATTATCCATGTGTTTAGACGGTTGCCTGTATTTTAGGCGTACTATTTATATTCTTATCTTAATTACAAGATTACTGCTTATATCATTTTGAACTAACTTTGTAAAAATAAAACAACTCTTAAATACTCTCTTTATGCTCTTTATTTAGGTTAAAATATTATTCACAATTAATAATTTAACTTCATTAAATAAAGATATTTTTTAAATTTTAATCACAATATACCTATAATTAAATTTCATTTGCACCGATACATCTCCTTCACTAGTAATTACATTTATTATTAATTTAAAATTTTTTCCAAAGTAAAGAAAATATAAACCTAAACTCACAATGATGTGCCTGTAACAAAAATATGAATGTACTAATTTTAATTACAATTACAGATTTTACTTAAAAGTCTTTGAAAACCTTTGAGAGCTTTTGAAAACTAATTACTATAAGCAACACTAAAATTAATAATTACGCCTTAATAATAAAACAATTGGCATAAAATATGTCTTGAATAAATCAGAATAATGTAAGGAACTACTTCCGATCGAAAAAAATTTCAAAATCGGAAGTTTATTTTTCACACGAGTAAACCGAAAATTCTGTGTGTGGCGCTGATTTGAAGTGGAGATAAGAAAGTTTTCGAATCGCGAAACTCGACCTTATATAAACTTTTGGTGATCATGTGATCACCCCACTCTACAAATTTCTATCGTCGATACAAAATTTATAATGTAGTGGGAGAGTAAGAAGTGTTGCCTATGCATTGGTAAGCGTACAAAGTTGGAATTTTAACAAATCTCGACTTCTACATTATTTCAACTTAAAAAGTGGCCACTAAAGAATGAAAAAAGCATAATGGTTTTAACTAATTAATTAACTGATGTTATAATTATAAATTTTATTACATAAACAATGTTGCAAGTCCTGATTTATAATGGTAAAACAAGAAAACCACCATTAACGAGAAAAAATTAATTAAATTTCTTAACACTCTATTAGGCGTGCTCGGTTAGACCTATTAGTTGTTCTTGGAAGCATAAAATCCATAAATTATTACTATTTTAAATTCATTTTATCATGAGCAAAATGTGTCGCCAATAGAAAGGAGAAACGATGAAACCAAAATTGCTCCACTGCAATTGACAATATAAGTTTTTCTAATTACTAATCTAGTTGTTCAGAAAGTTCAACAGTAAATTATAATATTACATAGTTGCTTTATGAGTCTTAACAATACTATTACTATAAGGATTCATTATATTAACAATTATTTAACTATCGACCTGCAGTAGGACAATCAAAAGTGCCGGTCAAAGTATTAATAGTTTATATGTTTATAGACCAGTCAACTACAGGGTTTCACCTGTTTAAAAAATCCAATAGTTGTGAAATTTCACATAAGTCTATGTAGGTATCTATTAATGAATATTCAAAAAGTCCAGATCAATTAGAAATGAGCCTAAGAGCAGTGGCCAAATACACGTCACTGTGTTTAACTTTTCGTTAATATCTCAAAACTCTGGGTTGGAGCTCAAATTGGCTACAAACAAAATTCAAGTCGATCAAATTTGCTACAAAATACAAATATGCTACAGCATAAGTATGTAGGATTTTAAATGTTTAATAAAAATAAGAGTACACAAATAAACACAATGATTTAACATTAACTTCTTAAGAATTCAACTGCCATCATGTCGTATGGTGTCAACTTCTACAGTCTAAACTGGTCGTGATGCGCCCTTGTGGAGCAGTTCCTTATCAATCCCACATGAATGTTCAATTTTGTGACAAATTTGATCAGCTTTAATTTTGTATATAATCACGTTCCAGATCGAATCCATAGTTTTCAGGAAATTAACAACAAAAACAAAAAAGTGACAGGTGGTCGACCACTACCACTAAAGCTAATCTCCGATTCATCAGGTCTTTTAAGATATCCCTCACTAAACAGCCAGACACTCAGTAATAAACATTTGTTCAAATTTTTAATACACAAAAAAACAGAAATCACTATGAACGTAATGCAAGTAGCAAATATCTTTTATAGTTCAAGTTTTCTAAGATTTTTCATATTTTTCTGTGCAATGCATCAAAAAGAGTTGGCAAATCTTGGAAAGTTACAATTTGAACTAGTTAGAAAAAGACAAAAGTTACTTTAGATGTCTATGATTGCTCAGCTATCGATTTTATGGCATCTGACAAAATTTAGAAAACTTTAACTATGCTAACAATCTTCAAACAGAAATCTTCTTTTATGGCATATTCCATATATAAGCTATACTTTTTCTACTTCACATTAGTCGCATTGTTAGGTTCCAAACCAGCTTTTCCAATGCTCTTTAACGAATTAGGCAAATTTCAAGTACACTTTCCTACATTTAGGACATAAAGGAATGCAGTTCGTTGTTGCAAACGTAATCTAAAAATCGTAATTAAAATATCTTACTATTTTAATAACTTTTCTTACCATTTTCAATTATTGAGAGCAAATAATTAAAGTAAACGTTCTTCCGTAAGTCACAACCATTCATTTCCAAAATCTTCATTCATCATCAGTCATCAGGCATCACAAGTTTCAGTCGTAGCTGGACAGCAATATCCAGATAGTTGCATAGCTTGTTGCATCTTGCAGATTTCTAAAACAAGAAAAGTATAAAATACCACAATACAAAAGGACCACTTTGTACGGCTTGGTGTAACGAGTCATATTCATGTACAATGTACATACGGTGCGATTGAGAAGCTCGCTTTCACGCTTTTAAGACGTAGTACTGTGCGTTCGGGGAGGATTTTAGCGTTGGACACTTATGCCTAGTTTACACCTAACGAGCACTCGGCCGAGCGCTATACCAATGTGAACCCTACAGTCTGTACTCAACCTAGCGATCGCCTAGTGTATGGACGAGCGAGTCAATAGAAGCGTCTTCTATTCCTGCGGCCGAGTAGGAGCTCCCACTATTCGTCTCACTTCACTCTCTCGGATACTCCGGTCAATGTGAACGGTGAACACGTGGTAAACTTAGTTGGAAACGACGAGCGTAGGCGTATATTTGCATTTTTAAATTTTAATTAATTTGAAAATGCAGGAAGCATCTGGAAGCAGATGGGATTGTGAAACTAGAATCAAATTCATACATGAATATGCGTCACACAAGTGTTTGTGGAAGTTTAAGAGCGCGTCTGCTACATTTTCCAATATAATTGGAATTGTTTTCGTACGTTGATTCGTCCTCATAAATAATCTGTATTGTGTTAAATCTTCCATCTCTAGTTCTCTAAGAAGTCCGACTGAGGCTCCGTGCGTGTCTGTCCTTGATAACCATTTTCTTATCCAAAGTCTCTTGTCTTTATTCAACTCACCCTGTAGTTCCTTTATCATTCTGGGGATAATCATATTGGCGTATTTCTTAAAAATCTTCTTATTTAAAATTCGACGAGGAGCCATGTTAACCCAGGAAACAACTAATTTAAATGAACTGACTCGTTCACTATACTACTTTAATGTAAACAGCTACTCGTCAAGATTTCTGCTGAGCCGAGTAGCATACCAAGTGGCTCGGCCTAGTACTTGTTAGGTGTAAATTAGGCATTATGTTTACGTACTGGAATCGTTACGCCACAAAAGCTTTGATAGCGCCAAATAGCGCTGAAAGCAAGCTCCCCGAACGCACCGATAATATACCTACACTACTGTGTTAACCCTAAATGTCGTACGGTCAGCCCAAGAATTATTGGGCAGTGTCAGCCATTTTTGCCTAACTGGACTTTAAATAGCAACCCACCTTACACTTTCCCTACCGCATTCCAAGGTGCTAGAAGAGAGTTGCTTTTACCCTTTTCTACCTGGCCTCCGGTTTCAAGTTTTGTTATTTTACCTGAAAAACGCAGTTTTGAATGCAAAAAAGCAAATATTTTATTTGTAGTACTAAATGCACTAGAATTATTAGAATTCAAGCTTTACTTTAATTATTGTAGGTAATAAAAAATTTCTTATTAAAATATTTGGTTACATTGTTACATTTGACAATTTTTGCAATAATCCCTAGCAACTTTTGTGCTATTTAAATTTCAATTTGTAGTCCCAAAATGTTTTAAGTTCAAACTTATAATACCTACCGAGCTATTTATAATAGGTGTAAATACCTGTTTGCTATTCCTTTACAAAAGGAACCTCGTATTATTTTTTCAAAATCAAAAATTTTAAACAGTAAGTAGTTACTTTCAGAATTGCGATAAAATTGATAAAATGTTAGGTAAAATACATTTTGATTTATTGAATCGAATTTACTTATACAGTGGAAACTGAATCTTGATCATAGGATTTGACATGGGAAAACAAACTTCTGTAAATATTGGCTCCCCTAATTATTTTATAGCAAAGTACTAAATAACAATTTTTTAAAGAATAACAAGCTTCTTCTGATACAGTTATAAGATTTTTAATTGATTTAGCCGTTTTCGAGAAAGTAAAGAAAAATTATTCTGTTAATAACAACTGTTTCTCGCGTTAGCCTTGTTAGTCCGTTAGCAGGAATGCATTGAGAATAATGGGCAGTATACAAGATACTAATATACTATAATTGTCCATTATTCTCAATTTAGATAAAAAAATTTAATTTGTTTTAATGTAATACAATATGCTTAAGACTAGAACAATATGAAACTCTATTATTTTTATAACTATCGCTCTCTTTTTAATTTATAAATAAAGATGTATTGCGTCGAGAACATACATTATTTCAGCAACAATCTATAAGTGCAGTTGTATAGCCGGAAAACCTCTATTTCGAAATGACTTCTAAATCCCTTTTGTTAGGTATACAAAAGAGTTTGAGTTTACACGCAGCCATAAATAAAAACATTGGAAACTAGCTGGAAAAATGTTTTAAATGTTTTTATTTAAGGCTTTTTGTAAACCATTAAAATTTAAACTCTTTCGTATACCTCACAAAGGGGATTAAAAAGTTATTTCGAAATAAAGGTTTTCTGACTACACTAATAGATCGGGAGATAGCGACAGATTCTGGGCCACGATTTTATGCAGTACGCGAGTACGCCTATCAGAAAACATTATTCTACGTGTATTCTCATGATAATTATACATAAATCAAATAATCATTCTTCATGTTAATCTTTTGCTTCAAAGGATAAAAAATGCTCGGGCATGCGCAATCAGTATACCATCTTGGCGTAGGCACTTTTACAACAAGAACTTGTATCTTGTATGTTGTATACTTATCAGTGGCTGGCAGCCTGTTTAAAAACGCGGAAGTCCTTCTTTTTCAAACAGAAATTCGCGTTACTATGCCAGCCCTTTGGGCTCACCCTTACGGTATACCGATGGTTTTCCGAGAAATTTTTATTTTAAATTTCGTTACCAAACACATGGCAGCCTGATTAAAGTCGTACCAAAACACATTATTTTGTAGCAGAAGAATAAACATTTTTTAACATGAAGACATGAAGAGCACAAGATGATTTTTTTATTTATGTATTATTATCATGAGGATACACGTAGAATACTGTCTTCTGAAAGACATACTGCATAAAAGCGTGGCCCAAAATCTGTCACTATCTCTCCGGACTTGTATTTTACGAATCACAAGTTATCTGTGGATTCAATGCGTTGACGTCTGATTTGTAAAATGTAAAGGGAAAATTACATTAATATAACTGCACCAAAATCAAGGCTAACGCGAGAAACAGTTATTAACAGAATAATTTTTCTTTACTTTCTCGAAAACGGCTAAATCAATTAAAAATCTTATAACTGTATCAGAAGAAGCTTGTTATTATTTAAAAAATTGTTATTTAGTACTTTGCTATAAAATAATTAGGGGAGCCAATATTTACAGAAGTTTGTTTTCCCATGTCAAATCCTATGATCAAGATTCAGTTTCCACTGTATAAGTAAATTCGATTCAATAAATCAAAATGTATTTTACCTAACATTTTATCAATTTTATCGCAATTCTGAAAGTAACTACTTACTGTTTAAAATTTTTGATTTTGAAAAAATAATACGAGGTTCCTTTTGTAAAGGAATAGCAAACAGGTATTTACACCTATTATAAATAGCTCGGTAGGTATTATAAGTTTGAACTTAAAACATTTTGGGACTACAAATTGAAATTTAAATAGCACAAAAGTGGCTAGGGATTATTGCAAAAATTGTCAAATGTAACAATGTAAGCAAATATTTTAATAAGAAATTTTTTATTACCTACAATAATTAAAGTAAAGCTTGAATTCTAATAATTCTAGTGCATTTAGTACTACAAATAAAATATTTGCTTTTTTGCATTCAAAACTGCGTTTTTCAGGTAAAATAACAAAACTTGAAACCGGAGGCCAGGTAGAAAAGGGTAAAAGCAACTCTCTTCTAGCACCTTGGAATGCGGTAGGGAAAGTGTAAGGTGGGTTGCTATTTAAAGTCCAGTTAGGCAAAAATGGCTGACACTGCCCAATAATTCTTGGGCTGACCGTACATATCTACAATTACATTGTACATTTGAGATATTAAGGATTTTCAGTTTTTGCGTTTGCCATTGATAGTTTTTGTTTGTAAATGACATGACTTTGCAAGTCTCATAAACAATAAGTTAGTAATAGTTTAAGTTTGTAAGTTATCTAAAACCACACTATAATGTCCCATAAGCACAAATAGAGAAATTGTCACTTATAGCGTTTTTGCTTAAAACGGCAGTACAGTGCTTAATTTTTAGTATACAACCTACGAAAATAAGTGCAGTCGTACTAATGTAATTTTCCCTATGTTGCATTTTACAAATCACACAGCAACGTATTAAGTCCAATTTTCTCCCCGAAAAGTAAAATACATAAATAAATAAATAAATAACTTGTAATTTGTAAAATAAACCATAGGGAAAATTACAGTAGTAGGACTGCACTTATTTTCGTATGTTGCATACTAAAAACTAAGCACTGTATATAAATGTTTGAATTAGAGTAGCAGAGCAATACCAAGAAAAGAAAAACCCACCACGGATTATCGTTGAAGTTTCAAAGTAGATTAAAGGTCGTAACTCACCTATCAGCACAGCACCCGACAAGCATCGTCACAGCACCGCCGAGTGGTCAACTCGACGGTCGTGTGTAGGTTCATCTAACGCCTCGGCACGGAATCAGCACCAGCGCGGTACCCGACTCGAGGCTTCACATTCACATCTTTATTGTAATTCCGAACTGCCTCTATTAGTTTTTTAGAATTCATATTTGTACTATGTACCTACACTGTTGAATTGCTGCACAGTACTGAATGAAGTATTCTGATAAAATTTTGTTAGTTAAAAACACGTTTGTAAATAATTTTTAATTATTATAATATTTAATTAATTTAATTTTTGAATAACGACCTTTTTACTCTGCAAACTGTAAAATGCGTACGAATTTATATTTTATCGAAAAAATCTTATTATCGAAAGTTGCAACTAAGCGAAATGTACTGATAAGTGAGCGTACGACATTGGCACGGTATCAACACATCACAAGCACGCCAGCCGCAAAATATTCTCTCGGAGAAATGTGTAGTGGTTGAGGCGTTGACGTCCCTTGTCGGTGCTGTGCTGATGCTGTTAGGTAAGCGCACTTCCATTTAAATACACGTAAAGACATAAAATTTGCTGGTGATGATCAGTCGCTGTTCCTATGCGGTGCTGATAGGCGAGTTACAACCTTAATACTACAGTTGAATAGAAACAAACATAGATAGTGCCGTGGATTTATTACCATTTATAGCGCAAATGTTAGGTTAAAAGTGCTAATTCAGGTTTGTCTTTAATTTCTTGCACTAAGTTTAAGATTATTATTACTGAATTAAATTTTCATTTGAAGTAATAATTAATTACCAGTTGTAATTGTTTGTAATTATTTAACAGTTCACGACACTGTTTGCGTTTGGCTAAATAAACACCAATTTCCATTTGTGTTAAGTCTTGTACATAATCATAAGGAAATTAGACAGACGCGTGACGTTCCACACCTCTGTGAGCAGTCCAGACAAAGCCGTCGATGGTAAGCTGCTAACAAAATCGGTTTCATTTAAGCACATGGAATAGATGCTCGACTGCCAGACGTCGCGGCGAGGCGAGGCGCGACTGCTGGACATTGCAACAAAATCACACCTAAGCTGTTCCATTTTTTGATGCCGTCGTCCCTTTTATTATTTAAATTGCGGCCTACTCAGAAGTGAATTGAAACATTCGGTACTTCCTCCAATTTCTAATTGACACTGTTACAGAAAAATCCACAAATAACGACAATCACCAAAATATACTAAAATTAATATTAATACAGTCGGGTCGCCCACTTACAATGAGTCCTTATAGCGAGTAATTTTGCAAGTTACCAAAAATCAACCATTGAACTTAATCCGTTTCCGTTTATAACTAGCGTATTTCCTTTGCTAAACTATGGAATTACTTCACTTATAGCGAACAAGTATTAATACCTGAAAAACATTTTTTGTAACTGCTGTGATTCGGAGTCGAATAATTAGCTTTGGTTATAACGGGTGATAATGATAATAAATCAATGAGCACAAATATGGCTATAACTTTTGTCACTTACCGTTTATGAGGCTCCTTTCCACTCGGTAGTTATTTGTAAGTTGTAAGTAGTAAGTATGCCATTTGTGGGAGGGCTGGAAGTTGCACGGGAAGTTGTCACCACGGAACATCCCAATATATATATGTTGTCACGACCATCGACCAAAAGATGCATAAGATAGATGGCTCTGAAACTCGGTCCTAAATTTAAACAATGTTGCTTCCTGTTTATGTTTACTTACGTTCCGTGATAATATTTTTGTGTGGTTCAGTTTCGTTGCAGTAGAAGGTGCTGCCAAACAACTAAATGCGGCAGACGTCCCAACTGAGAAAGTACACTATTTTGAATAAGGGGTTATGCGCACATTCGAAATGCGCATTTAAAAAAGCGTCAATTAACAAAAATCAATAAAGATGGCGGTTTAAGTGTTGGTGTGTTGTTGCTGGTGAAATGTTTTTTGAAAATCTGGTAAGTTTTTGCAACTTTTAATTAAAACTGCAGAAAATTGTAATATTAGTTAAATTTGTAGTTTCAATTTCGTAAATTAGAGAAGCTGTTACGGTGTAATGACCTTTTAATTTGATGACATATTCAAACGTGACAGCGGCATGTGGGCGTTATCTGTCAAAACTTTTCTAATTAATCTGGAAATTACGCATTTAAGTCTGTTGTATTTCAAAAACGGAATTGAAATACTTGTTCTACGTTTATTTAAATATTTTTCCATACAATTTCGAGTGTACTTTTTGCTAAGTTCAAGTAAATTTTCAAAACATACGTTTTCAAATTTAGAGGGTAACATTAACGTGACATTTAACTTCGATGTTTATTATGTCGTATTATGCCAAAAGTTTGATTCGTTTTTAATTGACGTTGCGTTTACTGTATGGTTGTAATATAAACGAAAAAACTTTTGTAAAGTAACAGACTGCGATGAGGGAACCTCCCTAAACTCAAAGTACGTATTGATATTGAATAATGTACTTATTAATCTTGATATCAACAAATTGTAAATATGGGGCTGAATTGCAACAAAAGATAGCATCAAAATTATCAATTTATTATAATTTGAGCTGGTAGCAAATTATTGTTTTCACACCTAATTATCTCAGAGCTAAAAATTTAATGAACTGTGATGCTTACTAAAGGCATTTTAAAATTTAGAAATTGCATTAGCACTTGAATTTTTTATTATTGAATTAATCGTCGTTACAAATACTGACCTGTGTCAATCTGAAATTAGGTTGCCTTAAAACATTGATTAATCTAATGAAACGCCCTTATGGCCTTATGCAGGTAGTTTAGATTTTATATGTTTATTATTAATAGAGGGATGTCGTGCATTTTGTGGCATAGACGATGCTATTAATTTAAAATGACAATTTTGAAGTAGAATTTTCAGGTTTCGTTTTACACGAAAACGATTTTCATGAACATATGTTTGCTCTCTGTTGCTTTCTTCGAGCGGAGCAATATCCTGGATTGTTTTTAAAAACGTTCTTGATAGGAGTTGTATTCTTATTCTATTTACGTGATCTCCATAGAAACCTGAAAAGAAATCCTACTATTTTTACTTTCGCTAATATGCTAAAGCTAAGAATTAATTGTTAACAAAATTACAAATTTTTTGTTACGGAACGAAGTTTTGTTTGTTCGCTTCAACAATGTAAAGTGTAAAGATATAATACGAACATAGTGCAAAGACGAGTCTAGAGACAAAAGTTGGGTTGCACAAAAGTTTCATGTAACAACTGATTAAAATGACGTACTTTCAACAATCAAGCCACCACTCACCACAATAGTCAATGTTAAGGTATAGGCTGGTACATGTATAATATGTCATGATTAGAGTATCTCTATCTCTGATTAAAAATTTCCTACAGCCTGCAATCCAACCAAAGCGACGAGGTAAGCGACGCGACTTAAATTGCAACGTAGATTCATATTATGTACCTGAACAACTGAACATTGAACATGCTGAAGAGGTTGTCGCCGCTCTCTGAATATACGTTGTAATTTAAATCTCGTCGCTTTATCTCTACCCTCGTCTCTGCACTAACTTTATACCAGTCATATCGAGTATTGAATTGAAATTTCGCCCCATGTTTTTGCATAACTACTTCGACAATCCTCTTTTTTCTTTATGATTTCCACTGTTTTTTTAAGTCTTAGTAAGTTCATGTTTCTGAGTTAAAGTCTTACTGCCAAAAAGAAAAAATACATAAACTGGATGCCACTAAAATTATTGAAGTATGTAGTGTGTTTTTTAGCGGTCAAGTGCCTGCCCCGTCGTCTTCTTTTTTTGCTTTGGCGAGAAAGCAGTGACAGTAGACATTATCTACAAAAAACTTTTTGTAGATAATGGCTAAAGCCCCTCTTTTCAATTTGAGAGAGATAAGAAATTGAGATTAAGGTGTGAGGCTTTAGATATGACAGGTCGCGTTTAATGGCCGCGGGGTCGTTTGCGAAGAAAAACTTTCGATCCCTTCATATCCTCCGTTATTGGAATGGATACTGAAAGAAGGGGATTATACAAAATTTTAAATTTCTCGAAAACGAGTAAAACGGGCTAGGTTTCAGCGATTCAGGAATACTTTATGATAATGCAAGGTAGAAAGAGTTAACATTTTTGATGTCGGTGACATTCAGGGCAACCCTATTTTTTTATTTAATTAATTACAAATAAGCGGATCAACTAAAAAACTTGTCAAACACGATTTAATTTGCATATAAAAGGTTTTGGCTATGCATTTCTATAGGTATACTGGGCGATTTGTGATTTATCACACCATAAATAAATAAATTAATGGCCAGGTACCTACTGCGGCTGATGGAAGTTGTTTACTAGTAGGTACGAAGTTTCACTTTTTATATTATGATTCAAATCGTCATCGAGCTTCAGTATAAGTGTTACAGTCTGGCCATTTCGAAAAGTTTTTTCTGACTTACGCCACCAGCAGAGAGGTTACAATAGTGAATAGATGGCCCCCCTTCGAGAAGTCAAGTATGGAGGTAATTATTGAAATCTGGTTAGACCTCCTGTTGTATTAATTTGAAAAGCCAACGTCTGGGATGTCTGTAGGCACGTATGTAAATATTTTCTGTAGGCCATCGCTTTCCTATTTTCATTCATAAATGCACTACTAGCGGTCCCATAGCGGATTTAGTTTTCGTAAATAATTAGCAGCAAAAATCCTAAAAAGTCTAAGCAGATTTCAGCAATTGCCAACCTACTCGACTTCTCTAAGGGAGGCATCTATTCACTATTGTAACTTCTCTGCTGGTGGCGTAAGTCAGAAAAAACTTTACCAAGTGATTTTACTATACACATTAATAAATTGTCCACATTTCTTACCTTTGCAACATCTCACTGTAGCACAGTGCTGCCGATAACTGAAGTTTCTAGACTTCAGACCATCATAGTGCTTTAGAAAAAAAACGGCGGTTTCGTTCTCTTGTCGTCAGGAATCCGTATAATATGTACTGTAAGAATTCACAATAATAATCACATTAATAAATTTACAAATAATTATTTAACCAAGCGTAGCAAGCGCCACATTATGCTAGACTCTACACATCCGTCACCTATCTCGACGCTCGACTGATTGTTTTTTCTTTCGGCTAGAAGCGGCTCCATCACGCAAATATGATAAAATGATCGTGTCCTTCACATAAACAAATGATCCCCTATTTTAAACTTTGGAAAAATTCGATTCCTAACAGTACCTACAGACCTACTTACACATCACTAAAATTCAAGTGCTCTGTTCTAACCGTTCGTGAGTTACGGACAGGCCAGGTCCATCACAGATTTGAACTTTAATTTATCTAAATTGCTTTTTTAGCCATAAAAAAACTCCAAACGAATATTTTCGTAATGAAATTTTTTTCCTAATCCGTGTTCCTTCCCTCTGTACGATATACAAAATAACTTCGCATTTGCATATTAAAATTTGAATTTCAAACAACTGGAATATTAGTGATATTTGCGTTTTTCCGTAAGGCTAACTATTAGAACCAAAAAATCTAACTAACTACTTTTTAACAAACTTTTCAATATTTTATAGGAGGATCTTAAATGTTTTGAATGTTTCTTTTTGAAACTCCCTATCTTTCCAGTTAATTTTATATCAAATTTTCCATAAAACTAAATATCTATCAATCTGTAACATGCATCAACGTAGTGAGTTAGGTCCGGCTCCGTGGTCAACTGCATTCCAAACGTTCCTTTCCATGTCACCAGTCCCGTTCAAATGCAACGTCAACAACATTATAGTTCAAAACGTTATCTCCTCCCATTCAATAAGTCTACAATTATAGTTTATTGATCGAATAATTTCTCTATTTTGTACTTAAATTAACTATGTCCTATGTCTCAGTAATTAGAGAGCCGTACAATTTGTTTGTTCTTTACAATTTGTCTGATGAAATATGAAATTGAAAAAGAAAATAAAATTTGTTTGGGTAATTTTAATTTTTTATACGATTTCGCTTATAATGGGGAAAATAGTTGCAGTTTTGAACTAGTACTTGAACTTGAACTTTGTTGTGACGAAAAACTAAAAAAAATGGGAGATTCTGCAGTAACTATTTTATTTAAAAAGATATTGGAGACAAGTTTAAGCGGCATTGCCTCCATTCGTTGTCTAGAATTTGAAAATAAGGAATAAGTTTTTCATTAACAGTTTTTGAGATAATTAAAATGCAAAATAATTCACCCTGTGTACTTAAAGCTTCTCGATTCCATTTGATTTTGATGTCTACTATACAGGGTAGGTAATTAAAAAACATGTGTCACAAATTTAAAGGGGTCCAAAATATGCAGAAAAGTCTTAAAGAACATGTGTCCGATCCGCAAATGGCCGACTTCGGTGATGCGGGGGATTATTCATTTTTGCAGCATTTGTGTGGTTCCAGGACGATGGTGCTCCGGCTTATTTGTCGATTTACACTGAACTTTTGGGACGAAGATGGGTAGGAAGCTGTATCATGGCTTGCAAGATCGCCCGATTTAAGCACCTTCGATTTTTTGCTTTGCTGATGTTTGAAAACTTTAGTGTAGGCTACGCCTGTAAATGACCTCAAGGAGCTGCAGCAACGAGTATTTATAGATCAAGGATGCCACTGAATCCGAACCAATGTTGGGGGGTTTTCGAAAGAGTTCCTTGTGGCAGAGATGTCGTAGTTCCTTTACTTTGTTCAAAATTACTGTTCAAAGTGGTGCAGCTGTAAACACAAAATGTTTCTTATCTCTGAAACCGTCCATTTGCGGGTACATGTTCATTAATACTTTTCTACATATTTTGGCCCATTCCATGTTTTTTAACACCCTGTGTAGGATATTCTCACAGTAATAACATAAACAGCTTATGCACTGTGATATTATTAGTAATAGTTCTACGTGGTTCTACTAAGGGAGTGATTAACATTATCTTGACGCCATCGTGGAATTTACTTCTGAGTAATGAGTAAGTTGTGGTTCTCACATTACATTGTAACAATCAACATTGTTTTCATAACTTTATTTTAAAAGTTTTTAAAGCGTACTTTATGCGGTTAAACCAACGGTTTAACTGTGTGTGCATTATAAATCAATTCATTGACAATTTCATCGACACTTTTTAACTGTTCGACTTCCTCACGTGAAAGAAATCCGAGCCGGATACTTTTGGTCGATCTTTAAAAATATTATGGGCATAGTTAAAATTCCGCGCGCCAATTTCCTATGGGAACAGGAATAAAATCAACGTAGGGTCGGAAACGATGTATTTTGGAGTTTTTCAATTCTTAAATGGTCGTGCACATGAATGATTATACGATGTAACGATCCCATTTTACTTTGGATTTGAAAAGCTTGAACTTTTTACAAACAAATTTGAAGTTTTCTAACGACTTTGCACGTAAATGAGGTGTTTCATTAATTTATCACTCTTGCAATTCTTGTAGTTTTTATTTTTTCTTAGTACCTACTACCTACTACGTATATAATCAAATGAAAAAAAAGTCCAATTACTATTAAATAAGGATTCATTAGAAAACGAGACGTCAACATTAATTAACAAATTTTCTTATATTTATTGTATAGCTATGATAAACACAAATAGCATTTGGGAAACTTCGAGTGCTTCGTATATAATTATGTATTTTGAAATATGAGCATATTTGTTAAATTTTTCGACTGAAATTATTTCCAGACATTGACTCGAGAATTGTTTAATAAAAAAGGAAAAATTTTTAAAATTTAAATTATTATGATTTGTTTGTTTTTAAACTCTTGGGTTAGTTACATTATAGGGTAGTCAAACACTTATCACACCCGGTTTTAAATGAAAACCAATTTATTTGGTTTGATTGTGTCGAAGAAGTTGAGTAAAGAAATTTTTACAGGATACATAAGCCCTAGAAATACGCATTAGCCCGTGCGTAGAGATCTACTACTGCTGTAATACCTCCTCTTCCAAGGTATAAAAACTGTTTTCTATAAAAAATGGTTTTTAATTCACGTTCAAGCGCTCATTAATTTTTTTTTTGTACTACTAAAATTATTTTAAGTTTTCTGGGTGTATTATTATGGCGACGTGATTTTAAATAGGCCCTCTATAAAAATTGGCGTTTGCAACAAACTATTTTAGACGAATATCTGGTCAAAATCGACCGACTGGGTCCGGCCCTGTTTTCACTTACAATTTGTATTGAAATTATTATCGAAATAAGTTTACTTTAATTTTCTTATCGTACCGTTATCGAACTTTATTTTGCATTCACGTTTTAGTGTCTAATTTTTATGACGGCCGTTTATAGGAATACGAATTTGTTGAAAAATGCAAGTTCTGATTAAAACGTAATCAAAAATAAATTTCTTAATTTGATATACATAGTTAATTTGAGGAAATTTTTCGAGAGGTTGAATAGGTTATCGTAAAATTTAAAATACATAATAAATATGTAGTGTGTATCTACTTTAATTCTAATTCAATGAATAAAAAATGCCATTTTAGCTTTCGTATGACTTTAAGCCATAAATTTCTCACACATTTTTTTGGCAAAAGAACTTGGAAGAAACTTAAATCAATATAAAACACTCATCGTTATATAACTTATAGTCGGTCGTTTAAGAGAATACTTATGGAAGGCACAGTTTTCTTCTTATAAATAAAGAGCACAATTCTTTCGCGTTTTTTTGTTTGGACCAATGAAATGTAATTTTGTTTTCAGTTACAATTAAATTTCCATTTGTTAAAGAAGACCTTGGCTTTTTGCACAAGGTTAATCGTTTTTTTACTTGCAATTATTGTTAAATTATCTAGGTGCTTAAAGGTACTTTCTTCTTTATAGTCCATCAGTCAATGGGGAGAAAAACAGGCCATTGCCCTACAAAAGGTGGTGTAGTTCTGATTTTTGAATATGTTATTAGGTTTGGGACCCTGATGAAAAATCCAAGTTTTCGACCTTGAGGGGGTCGCGCGATCCGCCATCTTGGATTAAAGGTACGAAAAATTGGTTTTTCCGATTTAACTTCTTAACGGTTAATCCCACGACAAAACTGTCCAGTCCAACTTTTGAGAGGACAAAATGCCCTAAAATATTTGTTCTATTGATTTTCTTCCTATCTGTTACGGTTTCTGAGATATAAGCTGGTGAAAATCGCTATTTTTAGAAAAAATGAATTTTTTTGGTAAACTTCGCTTGGAGACTTTTTTACCGTTCATTTGAGCGAAAATTCTTTGAAACAAAAGTTGTAGGATTTTAAATTGCTTTCAAACGGAGTGTATCACTGATATTTTAGCTCAACTAGATCCAAAGTTAGAGCAGTTTTATGATAACCTGTAAGTGTCGAAAAATGAGTCATGAGTGTTCCCAGCTCGGAAGTTTTTGTTACAGCTCCCTCCCTCCCCCCATATCAACCCATAACAATTTATCTCACATTTCAACATTAATTCAAATTAAAATGGTTATGGGGTGGATAGAGATGTTGAGCGAATTTTCTCGTTTATATTGCCAACAACCTGTCTTATATGTCGACAATTATTATGAGAGGGTAGTGTTTGAGAGGGGGGTTTGGGGGGGGGGTCGACCTCATATAACATTAAAATCGGTTCAAGGGTTTGGCAACCACACGCGTTCAAAGATTACGGTTCGTACTTCTCCATGAAACCTGGTTTGTCGGTACTCTTTTGTCATAACTCCAAAATTTTGCTGGTTAAATTTACTATCAGATCCTTTATATGAAAATTTGATTAAATCCTATAAAATACCCACACTAGCCCACTGAAACATGTGGAAATCGTCATATTTCGCAAAAACGTTCACATTTAGCGTGCTGGTATTCTACGGTATTTAATCAAAATTTCATATACAGGGCTGATAGTAAATTTAACCAGCTTTTAGATGAAAAAAAAGTTAGATCAGACAAATAGTTTCGGAGTTATTAGGAAAAATGTGCCAAGAAAACTTGGATTCCCCAGCAGTACACGGTTTTTAACTTTATACTACACAAAGGATGTGTGATGGGTTCATGAAAAATTCGAATAAATTGTGAACGAAATGTTGATTTAAAAAATTTTTTTTGTTTGCAACGATTATTTATCGATCAAATGCCCATTTCGTGTAAGCAAACGAACAAACCCTTTGTAAAAGCAAATCGTTATTCATACACATTGGAGCAAACGCTATGCTTCAATATTTTACTCCAACATAACGCTCAGAGGTTTTGCTCAAACTCATGAGCATTTGCTCTCTTTTTATTCATACCACTCATTTTGTATCGGAAGCTAAGGGTTCTAAGGGGGCACTTATCAAATAGTTACAATTTACATACATTGATGTGCTTGTGCAAATATGCGAGTCATCTACCTGAGCGTCGCAAACGTTTGGCATGCTCCTTTTTGATTTTATGACGAGATATAATGAGACTTCACAGTAGTTTTAGTAGAGAAGAAAGAGGCAGTTCCAATCCCCCCACCACTTTATTTTGCAAGCCACGCCCATGAACCTTGGTCTCAGCTTGACCACACCCTCCTGCTCTCTGATTTGTTGACAGACAGAGGCACTTGCGCTCCCCCCACCATTTTCCAAGGTATTTACCTTTAACTGGCTAACAAACAGAGGCAGTGTGGTACCCCCTACCAAGGTTTAACACATAACCACGTCCACTAACCTTGATCACACTTCCGTTCCTTGATTAGTTGACACACAAGGACACTTACCACCCCCAGGTTTAATTCTTACTCGACCTTGAAAACTAAAGTATATAAACTCGAATAAGCTGAGAGTGGATGAAGTTCCCTGTTTTTACTGGTGTGATACTACAATTATCTTAAAATAAGTAAGTAAAACAATTTTTCTTTTAAGATATATAATTAGTATAAATGTATTAAATTTGTAGTGGGAGGGTACGGACAAGTTTATCTGAACGAAACCAGATATCCTCTGAATAAAAGTGCATCTAAAATTATTGCTATTGGTTTAAACCCACATATCGATTTTAAACCTGTTGTATATATTTACGGAAAAATTAAACCAGGTATCGAATTAAATCAAGACCTTTGGAAAAACTTTGAAAAAAATTACCGCAGTATTATAACGAATTATTTTAATAATATTGTGGGAAACTATGAAACCTCAACCGATAATACTTTAAAAGTTGAATTTACTACTTGTAAAGAGATTAAGGTAGTAAAAATTTCAATACAGCAAGAAATGATGCTGGTAAAAGAAATTATGCTCGCAAAAGAAACATTTGAAAAACTTTGGGAGCTTGTAGACATCATCGATTATAAATTAGATTTGTTAAAAAATCAACAGTTTGTTGGGTACTACAGAAACGCTCTAAATGGCACATCCACCATCCCGGGAAATCCTATGGCTACCTTAACCAATTTGACACAACCACGATACTTAAACTATAGAAGCGAGAACGATTTTCTTATGACGGAATTGGTGCACTTTTATCCAGAGAAAATCCTTAACGATTTGGAAAAAATCAGCTCATCAACATTTTATATGCCTCTTATAGAATAGATATGTGCTATTGTTACTATAATGTTTTATTAATAGTTTTATATTGTTATATAATAATATGGTCTAATAAAGAATTGATAGTTACAATGTGTGTATTATTTACAGAACTTGCTAAAAAATGTCGATTAATGAAGGCGGAACTACACCAGCTTCAATTTTGGAAGCTGTTCAAGGTTTATGGCATATTTTTGACAAATTAAATGAGGAAGCTGCTTACAGCAAGCAATACGGGTGGGTGACAGAGTTAGTTGCATGGGATAATTTGATAACCAAGTATCAATTAGGTAAAGACATTTGCGAAAACTTTATGGAAAAGAAAATATCCATCGAAACGATGTGTCAGGAATTATACAATATAGATTTGACGGCATATATAACACATTTAACACCGTTTATACCAGACTACTTAGCAACATTTTGGATAGAGCGTGAAAGCGAATGTTAGTCGCCGATTGATATATATTATTTATGTATAATCTGTATAGCAATGTTTATAAATTACTAATGGTGGGGAGATTAAAGGTATAAAGCTTCAATATTTCAAGATTAATTCAGAGGGAGAGTAACCATTAACAATACTCAATGTGGTTTTTCGATAAAGAAGAAGAATTTTGCTGCTCGCTGGAAGATGGAATAGAAAAAATCAACAAAATTTTGTGTAATCTACAATGGGATGCAGGGCACGAGAGCGTGTATAGATATACCGCTTGCCATGGACCATGTGCTGAGCAAGAGCGAAAATATTTAAAAAAAGTATGGAAGCAGTGTCAGGATGGAATGGAAATATGCCAAATGTTCCGATTGGGTATCATAAAGATCGATCGATTTTGTGAAAAATTTAATGAAATCGATCTCACACACTATTTGAGAGACATAAAGAAATTCCTTCCTGATGACGTTATCGATGAATATTTGAAAGAAGATGAGGACTCAAAATAAATTATTTAATTGTAATGAAATTGTTTACTGAAATGTTTATAATAAAACTAAAACATGAAAAAAAATTTTTTTATTCTTTCATAATATAATTTTCATACAAATTAAAAACATTGGATAAAGCACACATAGATACAGGAAAACTATGATAAAAACATAGTGATTCGCCAGAAAGTAATTTGGGGTGTTCTTCTAATTCCACGACAGTTTTCGAGGTCCAACTTTGAATATACTTCGTTTTTTCACATCCTTTAACATATATTACTTCATAACCATCGATGATATCCTTAAATATATCTTGAAAGTGATGTACCGGCGTAAACCCGTTCTCCCATTTAATACAGTGATGGTTTTCCATTAAATAATTGGCTTGTTTTTGCAAATGATGAGGTAAACATATGAAGGGAAACGGTTGCTTGAACACGTAATGCGCCCATCTTTTACCATCGTATGCGGCCAACTCTTTCGGAGTAAAAGTCTTGTCCGACGTCATAAACCCCTGGATATCGATCACGATTGCATTCATTGCTGTGTAACCACCGAAAAAGATTGCAGCCTTGTGAATGATGTACTAAACTATAAGCAGCTGTGTGTACGTTTATATACTCTCCGACGTTAGAAATGTTTCCACCCCCAAACAAAGGCTGTTATAACTGCTTCACCGCACTGGTAAGTGGATTGTAGGTGAACACTTTATCATGTAAAACTAAACAATAAGCCGCAGTGTTTGGTTTCACGTTATCCCCTGTTTCAAATTCCACTCGAACTTCGATCGGACCTTTTTGTAAGACTTCTTTTTGACGGCTACAATCGACCACGACGAGTGGTGCTATACCTTTAAAGTCTGCTGGGGATAACATAGGTTCGTTGGGTTTTTCATAATATGAATGTTGAAAAGTTGCAAACATCTGGTAAAGAGTCGAATAACAATTAGTTCCATAGTTTATATTTAAACTATCATAGGGATATCTTTCAGAGTTTAGGAAAACTTGTAAATTTTTTAAATCGCACGTATCAAATAAACTCATGTTGCCTGCAGGTTTCTGTTTTTTATCCGTAGAAAATGCGATTATAACAAATCTCGGAGTTTCTACTCGAGTGGTTGTCTTTACAGTCCAAGAATGCCGGTTGGTTTCAGACAATTTGGGGTATTCGTGTAATTCCCAAGATCTAAAAGCTACGGGGATATCAATGTTCCGACTGATAAAGTTGGTTAAACGTAACTGTTCTGCTAACGAAACTGCTACATGGGGTATTTTCCACGATAGTTTTTCGATAACCACATTATAAGTGTCACCTTGGGGGATGTTGGCAAGAGCATCTATATCGCTATTGCTTCTAATTAGAACTAATTCCTGTTTAGCGTTCAAAATTATTTTCGGATAATCTTCAGCAAAACCTAACCACATCTTTAGAGGAATACAGGCGTTAAAATTACCATTGCTATCCACTTCAAAGTCAGTTTTGATACTCCATCCTGCATTTTGTAATTGAATCGAGTCGTTCGGAGTAAATGACGGATAACCTTTTAACGTAGATGTGACACCCACATTTCGACTAGAATCTATCACTATCCCGTTCAATTCATATCTCAGTTCGCTGAATAGAAAAGCTAGCCCATTGTTAATAAACTTAACTGCCGAGTTGTAGGTATCGTCGGATTTTTTGATTTTTCCTTCTACATAGATATAACTGTGACTCGGTAATGTATAGGTGTCTAACTGTTGTATGGGAATTCGAATTTCATCGTTATTCTTGAAAGTAGTAGACGCGTATGGTTGATGGGTGTGAAACTCAGCATTGGTGATAGAATCGTCTTCTACAATTTTAGAAGTAACATCTAAAATACTCATTTTAAAACTTTGAAACCTAGAGCTTTTAGAAATTCTAGATTTTGATGTGTTATCGATCCGCCTGACTGTGTGGAACTACTGATCCGATCTCTGTGAGTATGATTGATATAGTTGTGAGAGTAACTAGTGTTATAGCGAATGGGCATAATTTAATCGTTTTAAATGGAGTCTAACACTTATATCTTCACCTCGGAAATTAATTAAGCGGAGGTCTTGATCGACTATTTTGATGGAGATGAACGATATAGTCTTGGCGTTGATTGGCAGGTAAATGACGTTGGATGGTGATTCAACAATTTTATACCCTGGTGGTACTTCCGGAAAAAATTGATAAATAATGTGACTTAAGCTACCGTTTCTGTAAGATCCCGTTGTAAGATTACACTCTACACATATAGAATTTACAGTTAAAATTTTAACGGGTAAATCCGATTCTTGCCAAATCTTTGATCTAAGCGATTTCTTACTGAACCCCAACAGGGGTCCGATAGTATTTTCCAACTCGAAATGTATAGGTACTGAACAGTGTATTCTAACTTTTGAAGTGTTGTTGTTCGCCTCCATGTGGAAAGTAACTTTATGTCTTCTGTCTGCTATACTCTGTTGAATATATTTAGCTATGTCGCTAATTTCATACGCTCCGTAAGGAATAATGAGATCCTCCCCTCCATAATTAAACTTGTAATGAGTTTCATCTACGTTGAAGATGGTGTTATAAGTTTCAAAATTTGTTAATCCTAGACAATATTCTTCATCTTCCCCCAACGTTATCGGTGGAGTCACTTCGGTGGACAATTCTGACGTATCTCCAGTTAACATAAACGTATAAGACATGTTTACTCGAAGGTATATCTCAAAATGAGATCAGGTGTTGTCGTTTAAAAACTTTAAACATAAATGTCCGCAGTTATGAGTATTTTGTTGTTGAATTCTATCGTGATTGTAAGTAATTGTATTATCGCTACCATCGCTATTGAAATATGTAATTAATTCCGCAGGGGGTCGTAAATTACCATAACCATCGAAATATATAATATCTTTCTTCTTTTTTACATAAGCCGTCCAATGAGAACCGGGGTTCGACTTAGAATCTAAATTCACAATTCCACATTCCGTTGTGTGAGTTTTTTTAGGTAAATCGTCCCGCATAAACACCCCTCTAAAGTGTGGTATTTCTAATCGCTGTGTGTATCGTATCAAATCGATGTTTGTTAACGGTCTGCGAGGTAGCGAAATTATCCGTTTTTTGAATATGGTTTCAAGTATAAACCTAAACCTCGCTTGTACGGTTTGAGATAAAGCCCTTTACCGATCGTCATAAACTCCATTTTTCGATTATGACGTTGAGCTTCTTTTAACTGCTCTTTAGCACTTTTAGCGTCATTAACAGCTCTTGCAATTCCGGCAGCACCACCACCTATCGCTCCTAGAGCACTTAAAGCAGCAAAAATAGGAATTAGCGGTAGAAACCCACCTGTTTTTGGTATGGGTATAATTCTCTGCTTTGGTAAGTGTGGCGTGTCTCTTATAACGGCAAGAGCTGCTTTTGCAGAACTGATTAGATCTTTCTTTTTACCCCGTAAAGTAGTTCGAATCTTTTTTACAACACCGTGGAAAGAATCTCTCTTCGGTCTTTTTAATTTGCGAGTCGGCTTAATACCCATACCCAACTTTACTTTGGCTTTCATAATGCCTGATACGGCTAACGCTGCAGCTTTTTCTCGGAGCGATGATGACGAAGACTTTACTCTTCTAAAAGCTTCTTTTGCTAAGAGCTTGTCGGCTTCGTGCCTTTTAGACACATCCGTAGATTGGGTGTATGCTATATCGTGTCTCTTACATGCTTCGTCTAAAGGATTTATTCCAGGGTCTTTTCTTGTCAGTCGCTCTTCCAAACGGGTACCTGGACCGCAATAATTATAACCGGGAAGATGAGCTTCAAACGGTAATTTGGTTATGAGAGTATTAATTAAACCGCGACCGACCGTTTTGCGCTTACGACTGTGTGTGACTACTACCATCTTGAACACCCAGAAGAGAACTAACTATTTTATTGTTGCAGCTACGGCTATATATTTATTTCCTCTATATAAATACTACTAAGGGATATTTCTATGATCAGTGTAAACAGAGATGCGTTTGGAGCAGCAAAAAATATCTCTTCCTGTGTCGAATCAAGATGTTAGGGAAATCAATTCTTTTAATAAACACGGTGTTTTATTAGGAAAAGAATCTAAGCGAGGTTTAATCGTTGGGAGTTCGGGTTGTGGTAAAACCAATGCGATGATTAGTTTACTTCTTCATAGCAATGGTTTGCGCTTTGAAAACGTGTACATATGTTCTAAATCTCTATACCAACCTAAATATCTCTATTTAAAAGAAATTATGAAGCCCATTCATGGGATGGGTTATTTCGAGTATGCAGACAGTCGCGAAGTACCACCACCTAAAGATGTAAAAGAAAATTCAGTTTTCATTTTTGATGACGTTGCATGTAGCAATCAAGACAGCATGAGGGACTATTTCAGCTTTGGAAGACATAAAAATTTAGACTGTTTTTACCTCGGACAAACGTATACAAAAATGCCAAAAGGGCTTGTGAGAGATAATGCGAATTTTTTAGTATTGTTTAAACAAGATAATAATAATTTGAAATATATATTTGACGAGCATGTTAACGGTGATATGTCCTATAAACAATTTCTAGAATGTTGTCAAGTATGTTGGAAAGATAAATTTGGATTTCTATTAGTTGATAAGGATAGTACCAAGGGGCGCTACAGGAAAGGATTCGATTGCTTTATTTATGTATAACTCACTATGAACTTAGTCAGTGTTTATGCGACATCATGGATAAACGGTTAGCCTCCGAACTCGTGAAAGCTAGAAATGTGGTAAAACGAAAGTATACAAGTTTAAAGTCGGATTTGACCCACTCTTTAAGTACCAGACAGACTATGTATCAACCAATAACTGAACCTTTGAAAGAACTGGTATCTAAAATAGAAAATACCAAACAAAAGTCTCCACCTCCTCTTCCTGTACAACTCTATTACACCCCCAAATCTGTAAAATCTGTCAAGAGAAGATTAGCATTATCACCACCTAATGTTAAACCTTTACAAACTATTTTAGAGGTTCCACAAGCTTCAGAAATGAGCCCAAAGCCATCATTATCGTCAACAATCAGACCTTCCCCACAATTTTTACAAAGTCAAGAAGTAGTTTATGGCGATGAAAATTTTGAAGAACTAAACAACGATTCAGTTACACAAACCCCCACAAATCGAGATTTCGATGTTTACGAGGAAACACTGAGAGAAATGACGGATATGTTAGAATCCGATTCCTTTGCAGAGTACTTAGATAACTTTGCAGCACCCTTGCCTAGAACCTACATCTTGGAGCAAATTAGAGATACCGACGATCAGTTTGATTATAATTTTGGAGTCCATCACTCTTTGGCGAGTGCTAAATTTACTATAGGAAACTCAGAACTAGATTTCGAGGGCCCCAACATTCTCATTAAAGTTCCAAAATATTTGCATGCGCCTAATATAAAAGAAACTCTCAAATATATAGGAACGCCGGGGTTGTATGAACTACTGTTTAAAAAACAACCTATAGGGTATACTAAAACAGGTCCGCATAGCGATCTCGATCAGTATATGGATATTGGAAACAGAACAAATTTGTTTAGAAGAAATTATTCTGCAGACGGGCAGATTAACGGTAACGCTTCTTTTAAATATAGAAACATAATCAAACCATATTTATCGAGATCAAAACAGGGGGGAGCATTGCTCGATTTAAACAATAAACCCCTAGAGTATATTTACTGGGACGACCCAAACGAATTGGTAGACCGTTTACGACTTTTGATAGCGTCACAGGGAGCCGGAAATAACAGCCACAACAACGAAATCGTGTCAATCATAGAAGAGTTGAGGGAAAGTAAAATAATCGCATAATGGCTATAGATAAATTTGGACGATCTAGCAATGGGGCATCCGGTAAAACAGTCATCGTTCAAAAACCTCTTAATAAGATGTACTCTTTGGTTAATCTACGTTTTACATCAATAACAGTCGATGGGTCTAATCGATACATCCTGATTTCTCCAAACCACTCTCAGTATTCATTTAAAATTAGCGGTGTTATCCATAGCGCCTACTCCACTTTGACCTCTATTACAATAAATGAGAGTGTCTATGACGATAAGAAACTTGTGGGGGTTGCGGTAAAAAAAGACGATATTTTAAGGTGTACTGCTCTTAGCCCTAATACCTCTCTTTACTTGGAAATATTTCTTAAAGTTCCTATTTTGGTTGAATAAAAATAATGTCTAGTGTAAAGTCTGAGGTGGTGGAAGAGTTGCACAAACCAGCGCGTAAAAATTTCACGAGGAGACGGGTGATAGTGAAAGGTTGGAACGATCTTTTTCAAGCAGATTTGGTCGAGATGATTCCTTATTCTAAATTTAATAAAGGATACAAGTACATATTAGTGGTTATAGACGTTTTATCAAAGTATGTGTGGGCTTATGCGGTTAAATCCAAAAGCGGGGCAGACGTGACGGCGGCTATGAAGAAAGTGTTGATTGATAGATCCCCTAGACACTTACAGACCGATATGGGCAAGGAATTTTACAACAAGGAGTTTAAAAAGCTGATGACTAAACATAAAATAAATCACTATAGTAGTTTTTCTGTTATGAAAGCTTCTGTAGTGGAACGGGTTAATCGAACGCTAAAAAATGTAATGTGGAGAGCATTTAGTATGCAGGGTAATTACAAATGGCTGGAACTTTTACCAAAAATTGTCGAGCAGTATAATCACACGCGACATTCAACTATTGAAATGCGACCGGTTGATGTAAACGTTAAAAATTCGAAAACTTTATTAGCTGCGGTTTATAACCACTTAAAAGTGGTTGATCCTAGAAACCAAAAGCTTAATGTGGGGGATAGTGTGAGAGTTAGTAAGCAACGACAAGCCTTTACAAAAGGTTATACTCCTAACTGGTCCAATGAAATTTTTCAAATTTTTAAAATCAAGCAAAGTTTTCCTCGTGTGCACTATTTAATCGATAGTGATAAAGAAAAAATACAAGGTGCATTTTATTCGGAAGAGCTACAAAAAGTTAAACATCCTGACGTCTACTTGATTGAGAAGGTTTTGAAAAAACGGAAAAACAAGATTTTGGTTAAGTGGTTAGGATTAGATAGACACCACAACTCGTGGGTTCCAATAAGTAGTGTGGTTTAAAATGCTAATGGAAGAAGTTCTTGAAAAAATTATTAGCCATTATGATTATGAAAAATTATTATTTAACTTTTCACCGGAGGATTTAAAGTGTTTCCCCTTAAGTTACTTGGTAAAATATGTTAAACCCCTCGAATTGAGTCAGGCTTGGGAAATGTTGCCTCAACGTTATCGGGAAAACGAAGATTTGGGGAGATGTCTCCCTTGTTTGGAGCATTATAATAAAGGTCAAGATCAATTTGATGGACCTCCTCCTGCTATAAAATTTTGTCACCTTTGTAATAAAATAAATATATCCGAATAATAGAAATAAAACATTTTTAACTTTTTTTATTTTTATTTGTTAATATTATTAACTACCTCTTCCATACATTCAATTAAATACTTTAAACTATTTTTACGATTGATCTCAACATTACCATAAGCATAGGTTTCCGTACCAACAATTATTCTTTTATTATCGTAATGTGAGAGTGCAACCTTATTTTTTAATTCAGTATAAATATTATGCAACTTAGACTTAAAACTAAATTGTGTGCATAACTTAAAACTATTTTGATTATTTACAATATGTTTATAATCTAGAGGGGTTAATTGATGTTTTACAGAACTACTTGAAACACCCTTAGCTTTCTTAATATTAAACTCATCTAAAATTACACAATAAGCTTTCGCGCCGGTACCATAAAATTCTTTTATGTAATTTGATGGATATTCCAATTTCATATTACCCAATACAGATACATTTTTAGGGATATGATGTACATTGTTTATTTTAAAATTACTAGTATCGAATAAGTTTATATATTTTTTTATGTCTTCGTAAACGTTTTCGGTATCTATCTTAATAATGAGCGAGTCCGTATCTGTATACAGAAGCCTTAGATTATTTCCATATGTTTTAAGCAAGAAATCATAATAAAATTTATAGATAACGGTTTTTGCAATATCTAAAATAGCAAAACCTACATATAAAGGTTTATCATATACGATTTTAACTTTATTTAGCTGAATAGCTATTAAATTTTCAGAAAAAATTGATAAATCTTTAAAATTTGGCCTAGATATGTAGGTTTCTGCACCCCATTTATTATGATTCTCCCAACAAGAAGATAATTTAATATCGTTACGCTTTTCAACGTTCTCCATCGTTTTACCGAACACACTATTGTTCATTAACTTGAAAAAATCGCGTTCAAATTCGTTGGTTGCTGCATTTCTTAATTTTGTATTTAAATCAATGTATGATTTCAAATATGAACTCTGATTAAATTTTAAAACTCGATGAACTTTTTGAAGTATCAACCCATGTTCTAAACACTGTTTTAAATTTCTATAATGAATTATATATTTAGTTTTATCAAGTAGATTTGGAATTAATTTTGCCGATTTGGACTCTGGAGGAATGAAATTTTCGGGGCAGAATGGGAATTGATCATGAGATTTGTGTAATTCGCTGGGATACTGTAGGTCTACTTCTAAAATATAGCCTTCATCAGAATTATCTGGAATAGTGGTAATGCTCGTAATGTCTTTAATCTCATCGTCAGTCAGCCAGCGAAAACCATCTTTGGGAAGATATTGTTGCATAGCGTATCCGTATAAATTAGTAGCGTCGAGATATAAAATGTAGGATGAAGGTTTGTTACAGTCGTAGTCTTTCAAAAACTTATTGTTTGCGATGGCTTCTCTCGTTACGCATTGAGAAACGCCACCTCTAATGCCCTTTTGAATAAAATGTACCATATCGATATCAGTTAATAACTCCAATTCGACTTGAGTCATTTTTAACATAGCGTCCCAACTCAATCCCGGGGCAGTAAAATATTGGGCTGGATCTAATTTATAAGTCTTTAAACAGAGTTTTCTAAAATTTTCAAAGATGTCCGCCAACAGTAATACATCGGATTTTTGATAAATATCCGAATAATCACCTAAAGTTTTACAATTGAATTTATCCCACACGGTGTTAGCTCTTTGATAGTCCTCATCACTAATGTGGCACATTTGTAAATTATTGTAAAAGTTTGTTATTGTCGGTAACTTTGTCTCGTCTAATTTGGAGTAGTCGGTAATGTATGAATAAGGAAACACTCCTTTCTTTCGAACGAGATTAAAATTTTCACTGTCTGGGTAATATTTATGGGTTTCTATGCACTGATCATCCGCCAAATTTTTTGATAATTTATCCAAAGAAGATGCCATAAAACGAAATGAATCTAAGAATCTAATTTTAAAATTTATTTTCTTAGTTTCGCTACCATTCACAATTTCGTCAACCATGATGGTTTTTGTAAAAGATACATACTTTTCTTTATTTTGCGCAATTACATCAATTTTTTCCTCGTCAAGAGCCAAATCTTTAATAAACAAGTGCACATCATAATTAGTCAAATTGTGAAAGAATACCGGTATGAAATTGGGTAGCTTGAAATTAAGGTTGCAAATTGAATGACTAGCCCCTCGATATAATCCGGTAATGTGACAATGATCTCTTACGCGATCGTCTAGAAGAGGCTTTTCACATATGAAACAGTTGATAGCAGCTTCGAAATCTATTTCTTGTTGCGGGGTTAAACTCATCATTGGTTTAGGAAACTGTAAATGATTTCTATACAACTCTCGAACTTCATGTTCTAAAGATTCGATAAAAACGCGTGAACTATTTGGACCTCTATATGATTTAAATTTGGAAAGAGATTCATCAAAACTACATTTGATGTAATAGGCGAAAGAATAGGGTTCATGTTTCTGTGTTTCTATAGTATAAGATTGGTCAGGGTTAAGATTTGAGGTATGTATCGGTTTTAAAACGGATTCGAAGTCTGAGTAGATCACGAAGGGGGCGGGCAGCTGTTTTTCTGAATTTTGAAATTTTAAAATGTTTCCGGGAATTGGTTGTCCGAATTTGTCGATTTTTAAATCGGTGGTTGGAGTTTTAGCGTACACGTGGTTACAGTCTTGTTGGCAATGTCTGAATAATTTCTCCGGTGTGCGAAAATATTGCAAGCAGCCGTCACAAAAGTATTTTAAAGCTTTAAAATGATTGACTTGTTTGTAAATCAATTTATTAAAATTTTGAATTAAGCAGTAGTGGTAGGTTCCCGAATCCCCTAATAATAATAAATTTATATGGTTAGGTTGTCGTACTTTAGTAAAATGAAGAGGCCCCACCACTTCCCAAGTATTTTTACATTTCTTATAAGTTTGCTCAAGACCGTAAACGTTTACTGAAATATTATTTAAAGTTTCAAATATGGGGATATCTATAAGTTTTACTGGAAATTCGATTCCGTCAAAATTTAAAGAATTTAAATACTTGTGATATGTTACCGGATTAGTTGGATCATCCCCTTGATTCAACTGTTTTATTCCAGCTATTACACTATAAACAAAACAATAGTCATCCACATTCTTAACATTTAAAACCGCGTTTTTACGTTTTATACTTAACGGTAATTCAATGAAGGTTGATCCCCGAAGAGGGTTGAATTTGTTTATATTAATGCATACGAATTTCACTGTTTTTAGAGCCCAGCCCGACTGTTTTTCTGAAAATTCAGACATCTTCATTTCTAAGTTTTCTACAAACCCATCGATTAATTCCGACACATTGGTGGATTTTGTTACAATTTCAAACTTGGTTTGAAATCGTTTTTCTTCAATAACGTCTTTTGTTTGTAAAAAATAGTCTCCAAACACTTCAAAATTTATTTTTATAGATGTCAATCTTTTCACTTCGGCGGGAATCAATCGGAGAAGTTTACCTTTGTTTTCTTCAATAAATTCTTTTAAATTTAAGCATGTGTTTGCACATGTCATTTTCCAAATTATGATGCGATCTTTAAATGCCGATTTATAAATTTCCATACCATCAATTGTTGAGAGAAGTTTCGGATCTAATCCAATAAAACAGAACTAACTTGTGAAAAGTAATAAACCTCTATTTTTAAACAGTATCAAGTTAGTGAGAATAAAAACCGAATATAAAATTTTTTACACACTTACCATCCACTTTCCGTCGTTTCCGAGGTTGAATGGGTTCATCAGAAAACGTTTGGTGAACCTCTCTTCGATGACGATTATAATTAGTCTTATTGGAGAGATATAAACCACATGGGCAATAAACAGACATGATTTTTACCGCACTATTCGAATGTTTAATTACAACTACACTATTTCCCTAAACTACGATGTATTTCAATAGACAATTACTTTTAACAATTTAGGATGCGCAGCACGTGGCAGAACGGGAATTTTTTTTGTTGGTGTTTTAGTCCATTTTCCTTTTATTATTTAGTCGCACCCATTCTTTGATCTCGTGCGGTGATGGGCATTCATACACGTGACGAGCCATATATCTCCTTGTTAATACATGTGTATTGTGGACGGGGCACACCAACAAGTCATTCATATAGTTTTCTTCTTCCTGCTCACTTACTTCCCAGTTTTCCACTATCACACTTTGACGATATTCCGCTAGTTTTTGGAAAACGCAATTTTACGTTGAATCGGGCAGTGCATTTTCACTATACTACTACTTGCTTTAGAATGGAAGCTTTATATAGCCACCTTTTTACCGCCTGATTTCACGATAATTGTTATCAAGTGTACTTCTTACTACTTTCATACATATATTTGCATAATAAATAGATTAACCTTTAAGTTTGATATATCAAAATGTGGCTTGTTTTATCCGTAAATGGATATATTAAATTAGTAAATTAATACTTTCGTTTATATTTGCATAAACAAAAGTGTTGGAGACATGCGGCTTGTTTCTGGACTTGACTTTGGGGATATGGGATATTATAATATACATTAATTATAGTTATTACCATATTTCATTAATTTCATTATACTCAAATATGGGTATATAAAATTACTTATGGTTATTCTTGGTTAACTATCAACTAACTTTCAGAGGGGGTTTTGTAAGTCTATATATTATTTATATCGACTTAGATACAAACATGTACAATTTGCTAAAATGTCAAACGTAAAAATTCTTCAAAATGTTTGCGTACGTTCGAGTAGTATATTAAAAAGAGTCTTAATGGGAGATGAAGTTTTTAATCCTTATTCAAAAAAGGTGAAGTCTGACTTAGATGAAATTTTAAACAGTGACATTACTAATTGTGATGCGTATAATGCAACGTTAGACGATTTACATCGCGAAATGGACTTGGAAAAAAGCATAGTAGACAGTGAGGTTCCAGAGTCTTTAGAAGGTGGCCAGGAGGGCCAGGAAGAGCTTTTAGAAGAGGATAGAACAGCCAAGTTGCCTTTATGTGATGATTTGGAGACGCCCGAATCGCTAGAAAAATTAGATATAATAGCATTTATATCTAATGAAATTACTAAAACGGAAGCGTTGATAAAAAAAGATGTTGGAAGAGTGCAACGATTAGAAAAAATTCTATCGAAACAGAAACAACTCTTAAAACTGCATTTAGAATGAAGTTCTTAAGCAAATAAACAGACCGGGGGAAAAGTTACACTTGCCCGATGCAGCGACTGGTCCGAACGCATTCAATCGTCAGACCCTCGGTCTTTTGTATTATGCGTGAATTTATATAATATTATGTATTTCCGAATTTATGTATATACTCCATAATATGAACTCTCGTTTTCTAGTTTTCTAATAGGAATTTGAACCAATTTTCTCAAATTTTGAGCGCAACTTTAAGATGATTTTCCAATATTTTTTTAACAACTTTTAAACTGTATTCTTTAGGTTTTTCTAATTGTCATAAATTTTAATTATCAAAATTTTATAAAACAGTGAGAGAGCAGAAGGGAGTGGTTCTATGTTAAACCTTGGTAGGGGGTGCTAAACTGCCTCTGTTTGTTAACCAGTTAGAGGTAAAGACCTTGGAAAATGGTGGGGGGAGCAAAAGTGCCTCTGTCTGTCAACCAATCAGAGAGCAGGAGGGTGTGGTCAATCTGAGACCAAGGTTCATGGGCGTGGCTTGCAAAATAAAGTGGTGGGGGGATTGGAACTGCCTCTTTATCCTCTACTAGTTTTATATTTCAAAAGCACGGCGACTTAGTTTAGCGTGTGCTGTAACATAAACAATGACGCTTACTTTGTGAGTTCAAAGTACTTGTCCTGCAGTTTACTTTGCATGTACTTCGTTGCTTTTGATTATCCTCAACACTCTCAAGAATACCTTACATTTTAACACCTCGTTCGACTCTGTTAAATATTTGAGACCTTTTCTCTCTCGTAAGTGCCTCAATTTGATAGCGTCTATCGTTTTTGTTCGTTAACTTTACATTTTGTTTTTTATCTGATTTAATAATGCTACTACATTGTTTTCCAACTATAACAAAGTTGAGAGAGTTTGTCTCTCGGGGCCTTATGTATCGCGATCGAACAAAAATATTCTTATTTTTATAAACCATCAGGGTATGAGAGTGTAGCTACTAGCTACACTCAATTTTATGCAAACTTTTGTGATTTTCTCGTGCAGTTGTTCGGAAATGATTTAAACATTAGCTTTCATATTATAGTGTGGCATAATAATATTTGATTACGGCCGATGGCGTGAAAATTTGGTCCAGTTTGAAGTTTGTCGTTGCATAATCAATTGCTGGAACGTGGTTTTATATGTTTTAAACTTGATATATTGTATCGATGGAACTACTACTAGTCGAGGTCGATTTTATTACCAATTTACAATGTTCTTCTAGCCTGCATTGTCAAAAATTTTGTACCTACCTTATGTTTTAGTATAATATTTGCACGCTGCCTCCCAACCAACTCACGTGCGCTCGCTACAGTCGTCTTGGTTTATCGAGTTACCGCTTACGCGCTAAACTGAGATGAAATGAGTTCTGCTTCGATGTAACGTTTTCTTATTTTTTTCTCTTTTTAAAATTATAATTTCAGTCTGGAATAAATCGCGTAATTTTACGACATTTTTTGGAAATTTGAGTGCGTGCCCTACTGTAACGAGGCCAATATAGCCTGGCAGAATAATATCGAGTGGTATAATGTGTGTTAGCTCTTGGACTATACCAGTGAGTAATGAGAACTACTAATCAAGTGTAGTTTTATATTTTGTTCCGCTCATTTTTATAATCTTTCGTACAAGTTGCGAACAAGATTTAAGTCGAACGGCTGAAATTAAACAGCTGAACAAATCAACAAATTAGTGTGATGTAACTAAACATTAAATTCTCATTAGCTTATTTAGTTTTTATAGTTCGTCCTTTTATGACGAGCTCCATATGATTCAATTAAGGTTGTTTTGTTAAATTTATACATGCAAAACACAATGAAAATAGTAAAATGTAAGAATAATATGGAAATTCAGATTCACTCTAAAAGGTCGTGTACGAATTTCCGGAATAAAAATACGAAGTCACCATGAATAGTAAATAAGATGAAGAGATGTTATGTTTGAATTCAAAACAACATTCATATGGCAAGTCTCCCTTTTTACTGTTCCTTCCTTGTTAGACTTTTTGTAATCCAACCAAACAACCGAAAAAAAATTGTAAGCTCGGGTTTCCTCACTTGGCTACTGATATTCAACACAAACACGAAACAAGGGACATTCTCTCTAGGAGCACTGAGCCCTGTTGTTTCGTTAGTTTGAAATTTTCTCCCTAAGTTTCAGTCTGCTAAAAGCTCTTAGAGCGAAGATTACACATTCTCGACGGAGTCAATTTTCTTAACAATAATGTCTGGTCGAGACCCTACAATATATTAGCATTGTGTCCAATTGTACACGCCATCCATAATAAGTAGCCATTAAAGAGATTGTTGTATAGCTACGGTTAAACTACTACTACGAGAGTAAAGAAGAGAAAATTTATGTTTTCAATTTGTAGAAAAAACAATCGATTAAAAACACCCCTTCCACAAGTGATAAGAATTAAATTTTATTATTTGCGAGAATCTATTTGATTATCTGGATCAACGTACGTCAAAGGGAAAATTAATTTCATATTTTCATAACGACACTCACGTCAAATTGTGATTTGAAATGTACTCTGGGCGGATATTGTTCTGCACTTACAAATTTCTAAACCGTCAGTAGCAGCTGCTGTTATATTGGTTTATCAGTCTTGAACCCACAAATCAATACTCAATATCTCACTGCCTTATCGAGATTGATTCCTCTTCACTTAGTGGTTATTTTGTTTGAAATAAAAAATAAAACAGAAAAAAAAATTGATGGAATTTTTGCGAAGCGGAGTTTTACACAACTTTTTTTTTTAGTTTTCTTATTGCTTTTCGAAGACGTGTTTGTCTCATATATGATGTGATATTGTTTTACATTTGCATAGACGTAGGTGCGGTTTAAATTGGAAATAAATCGATTCGGTGGTGGTTATAGGATTTTGTTGAAGAAGGCGCATTGTAACGAGGTCTGTTGGTTTATTTGGGTGACAAAATCAATTTAAATATTTTGGCATGATAAGTTTTTACGTCAAGCACAGAGGCATGCATCGTGTTCAACTTAATAACAGATCAAAAAAGTGATTTTACCTATATTAGTTTTTTTCGCCCGTTATCTGTCCACCTGACCCAAAGTAGGCTTTCCAAGCTTCCAATTATTAGCAGTTAGCGAATAGGAAAGTCATTGTACGCGAATGGAATGAATATTGTACGGTCAAATATTTTAAAAAATGGTATGAGCACAGGTTGTAGTAAGATAACACAATCTCTCGATCTTGGCGAAAATAAAATCAAAGTCAAGCTAAATTTTACAACTTCTAATTAGTACATTTAAGTGAATGAAAGTTGTAATAAATTAAAGTTATTTACAAGATCTGATAAAAAATGATTAGTTTTGATACTTATACAAAGTGCGAATTTGGCGTTTTAAAACATCTGTTGCGGGGGTGAAACTTTAGCTCGAAGGGGTCGAATAAATCGGCCTTCAAGCCTCGTTTTTCTGTAAGCAATAGTGTAAACAGTCTTGCAAGGAACTTATGTACGACTTCTTAGAGTTTTCTCGCATTTTACGTTAAGCTAGTTTCTATCTAATATAGTCTATCTGAGTCTGACACTTATCGCAGTCTCTCGCTACAACTCTCGCTGCAACTTCTAGCAGATTATCGCTGCAACAACTCGCAACTTCTCGCTGCAACAACTCGCAACTTCTCGCTGCAACTTCTCGCAGAAGTTTTCTCTCATGTGAAGTTAAGGCCTAAAGGTTGAAGGTTTTACTGTAAGCAATAGTGTAAATAGTATTGCAAGTGACTAGTGCGTGACTTCTTAGACTTTTCTTGCATTTTACATTAAGCTAGTTTCTATCTAACAGTCTGTCTGGCACTTCTAGTTGCAACTTCTCGCAGCTTCTCGCTGCACCTTTTCGCTGCAGCTTCTCGCTGCAACTTTTTGCTGCAACTTCTCGCTGCAACTTATTGCAGCTTCTCTCTGCAGCTTCTCTCTAAAACTTCTCGCAGCTTCTCCCTGCCACTTCTTTCAGTTTCTCGCTGTAACTTCTCGCATGTGAAGAGGAGCTCGACTTCCTAACGTTTTGTTGATTTTACATTAAGCTAGTTTCGAGCATCATTTTGCTGCAACTTTTTGCAGCTTCTCTCTGCAACTTCTAGCAGCTTCTCTCTACAACTTCTCGCAGCTTCTCGCTACTTCTTCTCGCTGTAACTTCTCACATCTTCTCGCAGCTTCTCGTTGCAACTTCTCGCTATAACTTCTCTCAGTTTCTCGCATGTGAAGAGGAGCATGACTTCCTAACGTTTTGTTGATTTTACATTAAGCTAGTTTCGAGAATCTTCTCGCTGCAACTTTTTGCAGCTTCTCTCTGCAACTTCTCGCAGAAGTTTTCTCTCATGTGAAGTTAAGGCCTAAAGGCTGAAGGTTTTACTGTAAGCAATAGTGTAAATAGTATTGCAAGTGACTAGTGCGTGACTTCTTAGACTTTTCTTGCATTTTACATTAAGCTAGTTTCTATCTAACAGTCTGTCTGGCACTTCTAGTTGCAACTTCTCGCAGCTTCTCGCTGCACCTTTTCGCTGCAGCTTCTCGCTGCACCTTTTTGCTGCAGCTTCTCGCTGCAACTTATCGCAGCTTCTCTCTGCAGCTTCTCTCTAGAACTTCTCGCAGCTTCTCCCTGCCACTTCTTTCAGTTTCTCGCTGAAACTTCTCGCATGTGAAGAGGAGCTCGACTTCCTAACGTTTTGTTGATTTTACATTAAGCTAGTTTCGCTGCAACTTATTGCAGCTTTTCTCTGCAACTTCTAGCAGCTTCTCTCTGCAACTTCTAGCAGCTTCTTTCTGCAACTCTCGCAGCTTCTCGCTACAACTTCTTGCTTCTTCTCGCTGTAATTTCTCACATCGTCTCGTTGCAACTTCTCGCAGCTTCTCGTTGCAACTTCTCGCTATAACTTCTCTCAGTTTCTCGCATGTGAAGAGGAGCATGACTTCCTAACGTTTTGTTGATTTTACATTAAGCTAGTTTCGAGAATCTTCTCGCTGCAACTTTTTGCAGCTTCTCTCTGCAACTTCTAGCAGCTTCTCTCTGCAACTTCTCGCAGCTTCTCGCTACATCTTCTCGTTACAACTGCTCGCAGCTTCTCTTTGCCACTTCTCGCATGTGAAAGGGCGGCCTAACATCTAACCTAACCTGCTCAATATAATTTTTATTTACAAACAAAGATTGGAATGCGAGAGCTAATTCCTTGAAACTTTTAGAATCTAATATTTCGTGAAAATCTGGGATTTCTTATCTGTTTTTGATATTGTTTTGGAGACATATTTTCAGATTTTGAATCATGATATAAAAGTACACACTAAAACAATAAGAAACCTGGTGGCATTTTATTTTTTAACCATGCAATGAGAGGGTTCTAATAACATTTTCGAAATTTGTACTCTCGTCGTTTAGAACTGCTCAGTGCTCAACTGCTCAACCCTGAACCCGTCATTAAATCTGCATCAAATCGTGTCGTTTTTGTTTGAGTTAAAGTTTTTTGTTACTTGCTACTCGCCAGTAGTCTCCAAACATTTCTGGACTGGGAAATCGATTGTTAGCCAACTTGTGATATTCAGTTTTAGTTGTAGCCGCAAATTTGATCCAAGTTTTTTATTCTTGTAGTTTTGGTTGCAAAACTAACGCTTTAAATGAGAGTTTTGAAAAAACGAAGTTGAAAAATTTTGGTAGACGTCGGTTTCAAAGACGGTCTCTTGTTATATTTGGTATTTCCATTTCATTATGTTCAATAATACAACTGGTTAATCTGATAATTTAATGCCGTCTATCTCATGTTTTAGTCAACTGGCGTTTAATGAACCCAAACTTCATCAGAAATTAACATATCTTTGACAAATTTACACATAAGGTATTAACGTATGTATTTGATCTACCAAAGCGCAATTTATTTAATAATTTTTCGAATCCACAACTCATTTCCACTCCGCCTTAAATCTTACGAAATTTTTTGTACAGCATCGCCGTACTTGACATTTAAAATAAAATAAGAAATTCTTAGTGCTCTAAGCAATTACTTTTTTAGTGAAGGTCGTGGTCTTGGAAATAAAAAGAAGTACAAAAATAGGTAAACAGGTTTAAAAGAAAACCAGCATTCTGTAGACGCTCAGTTTTAGCAGTGATGCGGAAACTTGAAACGGTTTCATCTCTATTCCACTTGTGCCGTTATAATGGCCAAATGAAATAAAAATAAACCTAAGAATCTGTAAATGAAGGAGGACGGATTAATTTTTTTAAATAAAAATTATTATCAACAACGACTTACCTCAAAAAATGGAAAGAAGTCAGTTCCTATAAACACTATGGAGTTCTTTACGTCAAGTAACTTTGTAGAATTATTTTTAGTTAATGTTTACGATTATAAATTATTATATTGAGTGTTAATTTAATTTTTAAGTTCGAGGAAAACACTAATCGGTATTACTACACCATAAACAAATTTCACTTCGAGTAAGTATGTTATCATTATCGCATTTTAAACCGAGAGTCGGCTGTTCATTAAGACTGGAGCCCAAAAGAAAATTCTCTTAGTTTCTGTTTCGATCAACTGAGCAACAAGTACCTGCTACTGTATTGTGGAAAACTTTTGTTATGTTTGATTAACACTACTTTGTACTTTGCATGTGGCCATGAAAAATTGTTAGAAAACAAATTTGTAAGTAGTTTTGCATTTATTATTTTTCATGTTTTAATTATGCGCCATTAATGAGTTATTGTTTGAGCATAATAAAAGAAGTTGAAACTGCATTAAACTGGTAGATATTTTATTCTCTAAACGATCGTGGCATCACGAGTTGGGACTTTTTCTCGAGATAATGCTTTTATTTTCATGTTTTTCTAGATAGTGGCCATACTTTATGATGTTAAAATTTTGTTTGTGTGCGGTTCCTTGGTCATTGGAAAAACCTTCGACAAATTTTGAAATCAGTGTTCAGGATTGTCTGCTATTGCTTTTCCGTACCAAGTGAGAAAAATTATGTTTTCGAATTTTTTGTTGGCTTCTACCTCGGAGGAATCGATCGACTTCCATTTTTATTTTAAATGACATCCCTTCAGTACTTTCTATGAGCCGGTTAACAGTGCAATTTTCTAGAGTGTTCTTTTATGGATTTCACAATGCATTACAAGGTTTGAGGTTCATTCAAACTCGTAACCTTAACTACAAACTGTGCGGAATGCTGGAAAATAAAAGTGTACCTCCTCCAGTTTTTTAAGCTTTGATTATTCGTTTCCGGTACAGTTCGCGTCTTACATCTATTGAACTAGATGAACTATTCTAACTATTCGTATCAAAATTTTATTGGAGGTCCTCTTTCTATACTAATATATACTAATTGACACCTTTTTCTCTCTTGTTTTACTTGCGAAATTTTTGAGTTTATCGAACTGTCTCGTACTAAAAGAGACGCTCGAGAGACGTCAAATTCCACACGGAGGCCGAACTGCGTCGGAATTGAAACTGAATTTTGCATACTAAATCTCCATGAAGTTCTTACACAATTAAATTTAACGAGAATCGAAGCTTGTCTAAATTACCCATGAAATATTAAAAAACTTATCGCTCATAATAATCGGAGATGCTTTCCATTATTATTAATTAAGCAATTATTATAGGTAGGCAGTTGATCTATATGTCTTTAACACTAACAAATTTATAGCAGAATATTACGGAGGAAAAGCGTCTTGTTGCGTTGGCAGCTTTAATAGAGTTAATGTGGGGGTGTTGATTAAAAGAGACGCCTTTAACGCCGTGTTGTAGTCGATCGTTTGAACACGAAGAGGTGGTGGAAATTGGAAATTGTTGTTCGAAGCCTACGTATATTATGTAAATGAAATTTTCCTCGCCGGATTTATTTTTAGGGCAATATCAAAATTATATTTTCTCTGCGGTTTTAATATCATTAATTATGAATTGTTAGCTTTAACAATTTCATCTGTTCTCTTATTGTGTTAGCGATTTGTCTGTCACAATGTGATTTCTAAATGTGCTCGGTTATTATTATTATATGAAGGAAATTTTACATGTTTAATCTTCAAATTCAATTACGAACTTCTCTCGTTTAGTTCAAAATTAATGATGAATAACTCGGTAAGAGGGATTTTCAATTCGATTACTTGTACTTTGCGCGGACATTTAATTTCGTTTTAAAATGTATGTAATAATTACGTCATATATAATTTGAAATAAAAACTCAATTTTGTTTTTTAATACTCACATCATGATAAAATTTAGATGGTTAGGAATGTAGTAGTATTGGAAATTTCGAACTGAAAAGATGTGGGAAGACTTCTCTCAATATGTAAATTACATAAACTTAATTTACTAAAACTCGAGAAGGAGGGGATTAAATATTTTCAATAAATATCGAGCTATCTGTGAAAAGATTAACAGAACTCGAAATAACACGATAGAAAGGGCGCTAAACCAGTCCATATTCAGCAATAATTTGTAGATACTCCAACTAACGGGATTAAAGGAAAATTTA
This sequence comes from Malthinus flaveolus, assembly GCA_950108345.1. Lineage (NCBI taxonomy): Eukaryota > Metazoa > Arthropoda > Insecta > Coleoptera > Cantharidae > Malthinus > Malthinus flaveolus. The sequence continues at coordinate 15,844,384 of OX467285.1, read as the reverse complement.
AATAGTGCCGATGCTATTTTTGAGAAGAGCTGATAGGGTGAAAACAGAAAAGGCTGAAATTGGATTTAATACATATTAACGAAAGAATAGAACCATGCCTAAGAATAAGGAAGAAAGGAAACAGCACGTAAATAGAATGAGCGAGGAGAGAATACACCAGCAAAATGATACACTGTTTGATGCTGTGAAGGAAAAGTTGTAGGTCGTCCTAGAAAAGCTTGACAAAGATTGAAAAACTATGGCAATAGACGGAACATCGTGGAATGCATATAATCCTCCATATACATAATAAGTAATAAGAGTCCCAGGATTGAAGAAGATTTCGAGTACATAATTTGATTTCGACCGTATAGTCCATAAGCGAAAAACTAGAGCTCCAGCCAAGTTTCCAGTTTCCCCCTTCGGATTTCGCAAGGTATGGCCGCCATCTTGAATTCATTGGGATGAAATCATTTGAAATGTCGGTTGTAAAATTACTGTTACAAAAATTGTTTAGGAGGATGCTGTAAAGAATCTCAAAAGACTTTTCTCATAACCAATTTGCACCCCTGATTAACCACTTTGTTGCAAAATCGAAAAAATCGTTTCCACCTCCAGAAGAGTATATATTTTTAAAATTTATAACTTTTGACAATAAGAAATTTCAAACAAAAGTTGTTGGATAGATCCTCCTCAACAACTTTTGTAAAACCTTTGACTTTTGACCTTGAACAATCCAAAAATATTGCCTGCGGCGCTACATATTTTTATGAGACAATCAAAATTAAACTTGGACCTTCTCATCAAAAGACTCACCAGCCGCCACTGGTAATTTACGTTGCATTCAAAAGGCGCTGTGCAACTTTTGCAACCCGGCGTCTTGACTTCTAGCTACGCCACTGGGATAGCTTCAGCCTTTAATTAGCTTACACATTATCATATATTATGAACAATTTTTTACCGTATACAGGGTGTCTTAATAACCGCTGATTGATCGCGAACATTGCTGCAGTGCATTGCGCACAAGAATAATTGAACTGAGGAATATATTGCATCAAGATTTGCATTTGCATCATGTATAAGGTGACACAAGAACTTCAACCCATCAGAGATCATTAATTTACGTCGTTGACAACGGAGTGAAAATGTTACAAACCGCCATAATCATCACAACCCCAATTTTTGTCGAAAATTGATAATTAGTGGTGAAACACATTTTGACTTGAACGATTTTCGGTTTGTGAACAAACAAGATTTGGGGACACAAAAATTTTCAAAAAATTCATGAACGACCTCCTCGCTCTCTTAGAGTAACTGTTTGGTGCGCGATTAGGCCCGGAGGTGTCATCGGACCATATTTTTATGAGGATATTGCTGGAAATGCTGTTACGGTGACTAGCGAACGGTATTGAGTGATGATGCAGGAATTCTTTATGGTGAATTGGGCCTGGAATGGGACGACGGCTCTACCATCTCATACTGCACGCGCTACGATGTAAATTTTACAGCAAATGTTTTCTGATGGAATGATGTCAAAAGGTGATGATATTTATTGGCCCCCTCGCTCCTCCGACTTGACTATACCAGATTTCTTCTAATGGGGACACTTCTAAGGTTTATACGTCAACAAGCCTGATACTATTGAACATCTTAAAGACAACATGCTCAATCAAATTAGTGAAATTATATCGAAAGTGTGAAAATGTGATGGAAAATCTCATTAAAAGAGATGCTGTCAGGGGCAGTCATTTGAGCGATATTGTATTCTAAGTTGTTTTTTCTTTTCATCAATAATTATTTATTTAAAAAAGATGTAGTAAATACCTATCGTTCGTTTTAAGACACACCCTGTAGTACTAAAGCAATTATTTTCACCTTTTTGGGCAATTTCATTATTTCGGTTGAGTTAGACAGCTCAACTTTGGGGGTCGATCTAGGGAGAAGGCAAATGCTCGATATAGGTCCCCCTCTGTATTAAAATTGACGGGTCTCGCGGAATTTTATAATTTTTATCGAAGTTCAAGATATTGGAGGTGGGAAGTTTTCAAGTTGACACTCTGTATAATATACCTTGTCAAATTTATTCTTCAGCTGATTACAAAAATATATTTAATATTCAATTTTAACCGAGCTAATATTTGTTTATAGCCCATCATCATTATCCCCAATAGCGGTTTAAATATAAATAAAATATCGGCTCTAGTTCGTCACTTTAAATTTCCCATTAATATGTCAGTATAATTGAAAATTTGCATACTACACGTCAATATGTAAGATGAGCGAGTTGATAATGTAGGTATCTAATATTGTGTCGCGTGTCGGTGGTTATAAATTCTGTGAACATGTTGGTTATACTTCGGCATTTTAAAAATTTAGAATAGGTAAACCAAATCAATACACTTTCTTCGAGACTTATTGAAGTATTAGTGGAAGGGCTTGTAACGTACAAGCAAATTATTGTGTTAATTATTGATTGTGTAAGGGAGAAACTGAAATTAATATTTCGTAATGTCATATAAAGTAAATCACGAAATGTGGTTTAGTAATCAGTACCTAATGTAATTCGATGTAGACAATAATAGGTGGCCCATCGTCATCGATATCTACCGTGTTAGATTATGCAACATTATTATTACATGCCAAGAATGCCAGTTAGTGGCAATATAATTGTTCACTAGATTTATCTGAAGTAATCGCAGTCGTGGGAGCGACTTACACGAGTTTGTGATTTTAATGCTAAATAAAAATTGATCGATGTTCGTGTTGCAATATACTGATTAGTTGCATTTAAGATTATATGATTGGTGTATTAACTACGAACTTAATGACTTCTGATGTAATTTTTTGGCATCCACATTATGACTAGAGGTATACGGGGCGAATTCAGATCAATGGGACACTAAATTATATCGGGTTCTATACTGAGGGAAATTGGAAAATCGACTCTAATAAAACTTTTTGTTCTCGAACTACAGGGTGGCAATAATATACCACGAATCAAGTAACAATGAAAATGCAAAAATAGGAACAGCCACTGCCAACTACCTATGTATCGAAAATTAATCGAAAACGGCAGATATAATTTGGGATTCGTATAGTATGGGTCTTGGTGAATGTACCTATCTCTTTCTACTAAATATTTTAATCGACATCACTATTGTCGGTTATTTAAAGATAACTTTAAAAGTTTGTGACTCCCTGGTCACCCAATTTTGTTAATTTACCGAGCTCTGTAGTGTAAAGCAAAGTGGATTATAGCTACCCTGTATTTTTAAAAATTTATTTTGGTTAATCATACGGTCTATGTGGTAAATACAGAAATGCATGGTAGCGCCTAATCGATTTTCTTTCAAAGGAATACACGAGTAAACTGATTACTATTAAATTATTCAGTCGTTATGTTATTTGTTAAAATACATCGTGATTATTTTATTTGATTTACAACAATACGATATTTAATGCTCTTTTTTTATATTTTCCTCAGTAATAAAACGTAACTCAAGTTACCTAAAGGCGTCTTTAAAGTTTTTCTAAACCCTCTGGTTTTTCTATCTCTATACAATGAGTAAATGTGCGGTAAAAAGAATTTTCATCTCTCGACGCTTTCACCCACATACACCGACATACAGTGTAGGCTCAAATTCAGATGTTTTCAAAGGACGTTGTTTTTCTTCCACTTTCTCAATATTATGTTTTTTTATTGCTTTAAACATTATTACGAAAGGTTATAGCACTTGAATTCACGAGTGTCGCTCTACTTGTGTTCTTTTATTATTCGTTTCTTTATGATGACATAATATTCTTTTTGTTTCAGTTATATTTCGTGACGTGAATCGCCCGATAAAAAAGCGAATGGTGAAAGTAAAAGAAGAAGAGGCGATGGCAGAGCCGAAACCTGCATCGGCCAATCAATATAACGAAACTGCAAGAAAACCGCGGCAACAAAATCACGTGCATCATCGTTCTAATTATCCTCACGCGCACTTTCCTTATTTTTATCACTTTTCGTATCCGACCGAAAATGCCGATAATACGAACGGTACTAACGGAGCTACGTCTCCTGCAAAATTTTATTTCGGTCCCGGATTTGAGCCGCAAACTCAAATACCCAGTGCTTTCGGAGCCGGACCTAGTCAAGGACAAAATGGCTCCGAGTACGTTGTGTTGTTTCATGTGCATCCTGGTGTTACCATCAGTTTTCAAATTGGTGACAACTTCGAAGTTCTTAGAGGTAAGTTTTTCGCACATTTTTCTAATGTAAAACTTTTTATTCGCACCTTAATCTATTATCAATCACTTATCTGGTGTCGAATGAACTGCAGACATTGGTTTATGTTGGATCCATAAAACAAAATTAAGTACTACTAGCAAACTAGTGTCACTCCCACTGGGATACTTGAAAACTTCCAACCCGCAACACTTTTCAATGACGTTAATAATACGATCTAAGTGTGATGTGATACATCAAAAAAATCGATCCCATTTGTCATCATTTCTGTAACTATCTCGATCAAACGACCGACTTCTTTTCTGTTACATTTAGGCCAATTTTATTGAAACAGCAGCCTTGTGTAAATAGATTTATGACGCAATAGTTGAGAAATTAACTTATTGTCAGTCGCTAAATGTAATAAAATTGTTATAAATTCAATTCAATAATGCCGGTTCATGAACGATTAATTTTTATTGCGGCTTATTATTAATATTCTTGTAGCTGGACGTACGATAAAAATAGTTGCGATATTTAAAAGTATGTATTAAATTTTAAAAACTGTGCCTATACCTTATCTGTTAATTTTTTATATATTTAAAACGTTGTTTTCGCTTCAAGTTGTGGGTGAGATGCCATCACGAAATTATCGTCACGTGGACTAATCAAAGCATTAACCACTTGAACGCTGAAAGTTCGAGTTAAATTATTAATAAAATGCTAAAGAGTTGAGAATGCTACATCTTCTAATAGTAATTCTGCAACAGTTCTCAATTTCAGATGCTCTTTTGTTTTGTTCCGTGAATCGCGTCCTGGGGAGTTGGAGGAAAGGTTGGAAAATCCACTAATCAAATGCCAAATTGTAACTCTAGTACTTACAACCAGATAAAACCACAATTTATCATTTGGTTGGGTGGAAGGAAGGAATATTTTATTATTGTTAAGACTGCCTCGACAAAGTGAAATTTTAAACAAAATCATCAGTGAAGAAAAATTTCAAATTACACTTTCGGGGAAACGCCATTACCTCGCTTATGAACGCGATTCTTTTTTTTTACAAAAGTTCAGAATTTCTTCTCCCATCCATTATCTTCCCGTACATACCAAAATTTTTATTCTCAAGCTTCTATGAAGCCCGTGAATCCTGCTAGGGAAGTAGTCTAAATTCAATTTTTTATTGAATCTACCCCTCCCCCCTTTAACATTGAAATTTTCAGTCTAGTCCAGTCAAATTAGACAAAAAATACGTGAATAATTACGTCAATTGTTATTTCGATGGATTCAAGCTTTACGTTTTTTCATAGATTGGCGGGCGAAAGTCTGAAAGGGTGAAGTCTGAAGTAAAACCGATTCTCGTTACCGTGGCAGATTTTATTTGCGAAACCGAGTCATTTTTAAATGGGTGCGAACACGTTGGGGGCAATGTTTTTGAATATGACCCACCCGTCCGCATACATAACATTTACGAAACTTGTGATTCTGGAGACCACTTTCGCGATCATCTGGAAAACGTTGAATGCACTGAAGAGCTGTTATGTAACTCCCATAAGTTTACCCTAAAGTGTTGTAAGGTGTTTTTACAAACACCCTGTATAATGACTATTTTCTAATCTTTTTTGACCATTAAACTTCGAATGTGTCTGAGAGTGAAACGAACGATCCCGCATCTTTAGTAATTGATTGTACTATATCATCGAAGTTACAGAACGTGGCTTTCTTGTCTACTATTTTTACCCAGAAGATAATTGTGCCACGTGATACTCTTAAAGCCTTCTAGATAGTTTGATATTTTGTTTACTCTAGCCACGTATTTGAACTTTAAACCATTCTTGTATTAAATTTTGGGCCGAGACTTGTATAAATAAATCAAAACTACGATATATGTAAGGAAACATCTTGAGAGAGTGTCGGCAGACGAAATATGAAAGCTGACTTTCCTAGTTCGCTCTAGTTTTTTGCGTAATAGAAATTTATATATTGCGTTTACGTTAATTGAGTTTATATGCGGTGTTGAAAATGAAATTAGGGGTAATTTTAGATTTTTTATTAAAGGAAACGAATTTGATATTCTTAGGTATTACTTCTTTCGAGTTTTTTTTTATTCTTGACGTGATGCGTAACAAAGAATAGAATTGAAAAATGAGAATTTGCAATTCGCATCAATGTAAATGAGCTTTTCAGGGTTAAAACCTTTTTCAGAAGCACTTAATCAATGTTCAAGAAAGCGAATCACTTAAGTAACTAAAACTGTATTTAAATATACACTCCTGGACAAAGTTAACACACCCATTTACTAAGCTTACATAATTACCATTTTTAAGTTTAAATAATTTTAATTATAATTGGTACATAAATTAGGTTAGTGGAATGGTTTTTTAAAGAAATCCGCGAAAAATTATCTCATTTCTCTTATTTTTTCTTAAAAACTCGCGAAAATGAAAAGCAATCAAAAATCGAAAACAATTGAATTAATGGATTCGCTGCAATATACGCAATACTAATATCATATATGCCTTCTTCTACTCGTTTCCTCGTTGGCCGCATTCATGCGGCTTGGCATGCTAGACATGAGATTTTCAATAACTTCCTGGAACATATTCTCCCATTTTGCAATTACTGCATCTACCTTTTTTTTAATAGGGTCCCTTAGATGCTCGATAGGATTTAAATTGGGACTATTAAGATGGCCATTCCATTAAACGAATGTTTACAGCATTCTAGTAATCGATAACCTATGGGGACGAGCATTATCTTGCATGAATAAAAAATTGGGTCCCACAAAAAGAGCAAATGGCACTACATGGTCAACTATGATGTTTTCGAGATAATCCGCATTCATAGACCTCTTAGGCCCAGTTGTATAAACGAGCTAATCTGGGAGTGGTTAACCCATCAATTTTCTTGAGTCAAATATATTTCAATTTAACTCAGAATTAGTTGTTATTTATGTTGAATTTAGGCTAATCGCGGAGTTAACTCTGACTCCCAGATTAGCTCGTTTATACAACTGGGTCTTATACGTATTGGAACGAATATTGGAACTCTGTGCGGCCATTGAAGCAGATTACACCCCAAAACAGAACAAAGCCGCCTTCAAAAGAGATCCTTGGAGTAACTTGGAAATCACTCTCCTACCCTTTGCCACACACTCTCACGTCTATCGGGAGATTTAAAATTTAAGACTCACTTGCGTTTTATCTGAGATTCAAACCTTCCAATCATCAACAGTTAATTGATTATTCTTGGCAAAATCAATCTTTAAATTTCGCGCTGTGTTGTAAGCAACGATTTTTTGCAGGTCTTCTGCTGCTTAACTCGCTTTCATTTAAGCGTCGTCTGGTTGTTCGAGACGATATTACAGGATTGCATGTGGTTATACACAAGCTCATTTTCAGCACATTATTAGTGACTTGTCTCTTACCTTAGATTAATTAGTACATCTTTTTCGCCCTTGTCCTGGTCTTCTTCGGAGTAGTCCAGTCGAGGTTAAAACGTCTGCCCATGCAACTTAGGCTGGCATGATTCTTTCATATCGCATCACCAACATACTGCATTGAGCATCCCCCTTGTAGAAAATTCGTTGCTCGTACTGGTTCTTTGAAGCTTTTCTTGTTATATTGTTCGATTCTTTTTTGGGTTCACACCCTTAACTGTCACAATGGATAACAAATAAGAACTACCTAGCAGCTAGCGAGTTGAAGCCAATTTTGGGGGGAAATTTTAATTAAAATTTTTTAAATTTAAATTTGTAATTCCTGTTGAAGGTTGTTGGAGTCATTTAAACACACCAAAAAGGATCCCTTAATGCTATTATAGATTCATTAATTTAAATCTCGATTAGTATTTACTTTGATTATGCAATTGTATCACGTATGTAAATGTTGGCTTTCCTTTCTTTGCGTTTTGCAATCAACTTAATTAGTTAATTACAGATCACATCAGGTAAACTTGAAGTTCTCCATTATTTACTTTTATGGTGGTCGTTTATCTTTGTCACTATTTGTTTCTAATCTTTTAAACTAATACAAACAAAAAGAAATCGTTCAATTTATTAAGTGGAAGTAATAATCTCGAACAAAAACCAATTTTTTGCATAATGTTTTCGACAAAACTACACGTTTAGATTATCTGGAGCGTGCCCTCAAAAATAACAACTTTTGGCATTGCTAAGGATATGGCAGTAAATGATTTACCCGAGGGTTTACCCCATCCACGGTTATTTTAAATCGGACTGGGCCTTGAAAGTTCAATATTTCCTTGGTGCAAAATGTTTCTAACGCCGACAACCTTTGACAGAGGAATGATAACGCCAAAATATGTAATTTTTGTCAATAAATCCACGTCCGAAGATGTACTACCGTGATGTCTGATAAACAGATGTTATAAAATTGACAAATGGAGATTTTTTTTCATATTTTCTGTTCCTCTTAACAGTTTTTGCGCGATTTCGGTACGTAATAATTGCTTATCGAAACCCTTAATTTTAGAAAAATGTAATTTATGGAGTTCTATGAAGTATCTATGAAAATTTAAATTTTTAGAAGAAAATTCGGGAAAAAATGTGGTTGTTTCGTTGTTTCTGGTTCGATATCAGTCTGAAGATGCATTTTCCCATACTTTTAGACTTTTTACGATCATTTGATATTTTTTGTTACTTATACAATTTTTTTACGAAATTTTTGTAGAATAAATGAAAAAGAAAATAACACCTACACTTTGCTTCAACTCGGTAATTCCATTCAACGTATCCGGCTTAAAATTTTCTTGATGAATTGACCTTTCGCTCGCTTCATTTTAGGTATTTCTATTGAAATGGCACTACACGATGAAGGGCATATTTAGGAAACACCCGGTTTATTAATAATAGCTTTATCGAAACACCATTCCTAATTAATTGGTATAAAAAAGCGTCCAAGAAATACAAACAACAAGTTCTTGTTATTAAAGTCAATATTTGTTTCGCCCCTATACTGTGCTCTCAATTTAAATTTAAATCCTTCCTGAAATCGAAAATTATATTTGAAAGGTTGAAAACAAGAAAAAAAAATAGGAATTGAAGAATGAGAAGAGTTGTAGGTTGTAGCAGAATAGTTCATTTGTATGCGCGTATATACTATAAATTATAAATTGCCCCTTTGAGCTTTCGTCTCAATTTTTTTTCTATTAAATTAAAATTTGTGTCGAAATTTAAATTGCTCTTAATATCCATTTGCGTTTCGTTTAGTTGCGAAATAACTTGTCAATCATATCTGTGGTCTGAAAAAAAGGTTCAATTTGATCTCGTTAAATAAATTAAAAGATATTAAAATAAAAATGTCCAAATTGGATCGAACAACTTTTGAGCCTTGTATTTTTGAAACGCTAAACAGTGTCAATTTTTTTCACGTCCATTTTTTAAAATTATATTTGACATTTTCAGATATTTAATAAAACTTCAAAATTGGGAGCGTTCGCTCGCGTTTAATTAAATAACTCGAAGTAATCAAAAGTAAACTCTGCCTGTCTACAGATACGGAGAGATCGATTTAATTGACGAAGGGAAAAGCTATACTAGCGAATTTTGCTTAATTTTCTTAAAAGTGAGAAATGCACTTCAACGATTTTAGTTGATTTTTAGTGAGGCAGTGACGTTTGAAATAGTATTTAGAAAATACTCGAATATTCGTTTAAAGTTAGTTAGATCTAATACGTTGTAAATGAACCCCAACATACACACATAAGTGAAAAAACTTTAAATGAGAAAATTTGTTTTCCACCGAGTGCCTCGGGAAAACAGGCGTGCTACCGGAAATAGCAAAGTCTTGGGTTCGATTCCCGAGGCACTCGGTGGAAAACAAATTTTCTCATTTAAAGTTTTTTCACTTATGTGTGTATGTTGGGGTTCATTTACAACGTATTAGATCTATCTAACTAATTAACCCTAAATATTTAAAAATTTGTAATTTATTCACGTATGATTGTTGTATCCATACTAATTTGATTTATATATATTTCGCTGTCTCGACGCATTTAAACAATGCCGGATGGCTTGTTGAAAGTATGTTGGCCTCTGTAGTGTATTGGGTATAGGCGTGCTACCGGAAATAGCAAAGTCTTGGGTTCGATTCCCGAGGCACTCGGTGGAAAACAAATTTTCTCATTTAAAGTTTTTTCACTTATGTGTGTATGTTGGGGTTCATTTACAACGTATTAGATCTATCTAACTAATTAACCCTAAATATTTAAAAATTTGTAATTTAAAGTTAGTTGTATTCAAATATTCTATTTATTCGTAGGTATTCGAATAACTATTTAAATATTTAAATAAGTATTTGAATTACTTATTCCAAGTATTTGAATTACTTATTCGAAGGATTCGAATTATTTGAATTGCCTACTTACTATGTATGCGAATTATTCGAATTACCAAAAACCGTCGGCCTCTTGGCAATAGAAGGTCGGTTTGGAATTTTCCTACACGTATTAATGTAGGTACTATTTCATTCCATCAACTAATAATTGTAATTACTTGATGTATTTGAATTGCTATTCGAATATTCGATTTATTAGATAATTAATTCGAATAAACTGTTTTCAAATTATTCGAATTTTATCTACTATTTGAATATTCGAATACTCGAATGGTTCCGAATAATTCGAATACAAATCTCAGCACTACTTATGCACCTTTTTGGATTTGATTTCAATACGTAATTCGTGTAGGCCATAGTATATTATCGATTACGAGTTATTTATTAATAAACCATAATATTGACATTTATGGAACTTGAATGTCAAACAATATTTGGAGACTATTTTAGAAAGTTGGCCAAATCTCCGTGTATAAAGGAAATGGATTGACGTTAAAGCCTCATTGACACGGTGATAGTTTTCGCGATAGTTTGTGAGAGTTACTATCATGATAGCAAATCTCACCAAAATTATCATCGTGTAAATAGACTACTATCGTACTATCACTATCTTGATAGTTACTCTCAACTATCTAGTCAAGCTAGATAGTTGCGAGTAATTATCACGATAGTTACCGACTATCTCGCTTAAACAACATCGTGTAAATTAAACTCTCTCTCTCTCTCTATGCTATCGCTAGAAATACTATCACCGTGTCAATGAGGCTTTAGAAGAACATTTTTAATAAACCATCGTATCGATAGGGATGTATAATTTTTGTATTTCTCATTAATTTATTGTTTAAGGTAGTACTTTCGCGACAGTCGGAGCAAAAAGTTAACGTCAGAAAATATAGTACAATCGGTTAGGATTCGTAATGTATCAACCCAAAACTTTTTTGCCGTGAATGTACTATTTTTAACCAATCCCAAGCCAGTATTCTAAATCTGGCAACACTGCCCGAGTTTGAAAACGTCATGTAAACGTCGAATAACCTCAATCTTGACAGCTTGTTTATAATTTTGCGTGGAAATCCATTTTGTGATAAATAAACAACACTAAATATCATAAAAATCGTTTTGCTATTATTTAAATAAAAGTAATCATCACCTACAGTATATCCTGTGTGAAAAAAATTTGAAAAAATCTAACGCATGCGCGTTTTACGCTTATTTTGCTGTTACAAAAATACGCTGTTGCCAGCTTGTTTTAGTGTAGCTCTTCCACTAGTTGAAAAATATAAATTTTTCATCATTTATTAATTAATATCTCAAAAACTGGATGGTGACTGTTAATTATTATTTTTTCAAAAGATTTATTAGTTCTTGCTTAATGTTGATTTAGTTTTTAATAAAAACGGTAAGAAGGGTTTATTAGTTATAACTAAATATGTACGTAAAAATTTTGATTTTCCCTATAGTGCAATGTAAAAAACTCTCAAAAATTCAATTTTTAAAATTGAATATCTCGGAATCCGTATGGTCAAAGTTTTTCATTTATGCACCATTCGATCCGGAATTATTTGAATAATTATCTGTAAAAATTAAAAAAAAATTGTAAGAAAATGAATTTGGCGTAAGTACTACCTTAAACATACTAAAAGTCCTAATAGTGGCGGCGAGCAGGGCGAGGGAACGTTTTTTATAGGGTGACTTATCCTCGTCTTTTGCAAATAACTCACCTCCTGTAGATCGTACGTTGATAAAGGTTCTTATAAAAAATTATAGACAACATTATTAGCTACAAGATTGTTTATATGAATTTTCTCCATAAGTTTAATCCTTTTCGCGCTATGCACGGTGAAGGGGTTATAGTGAATTCATTTATTCGTTTACGGGATAACTGTATAAACTTCGGAGTAAGACACGCTGCTGCGTTTGCAGTGCCTGCCTAAACAGTTTCCCATTTTTACTACTATGAAGGTTTTAGAAATTTGAAAATGTAATAAGTTCATAAATAATAACATTTTATGTAGGTATGCCAAAACTGGATGGAGCAAGAAGTAAAAAAAATTCGACGGAAATAAGTGTGAAGTTTCGAGTGCGATATGCTTTAAAATTCAACACTACAACATTGTAAATTGCAAATTATTAGTCAAAGTTTGATTAGCATGTGATTAATTCGTGTTGTTAGACACATTCATAGTTCTTAAGCGTCATCAATAATATTTAATACCATGTAATAATAAGTATTAGACGTACTTTAGACTTAACTTGTTTACGAGATAAATCATCTTTTTTGGTTCATCCATGATTTATTGTAATATAGTTTTGTAATATTTTGATTTAATAATTTCGCTCGAATTCTTCTCAAATGCAAAAAACAACCAAATGTGAACTTATGTAATTGTAATTAGTAATAGAATTTAAGTTGAGTTTTAACTAAGTACTCCAGTTTGTTCTCTACACAAACACACACACACACACACACACAGATGTTTTGTTGGTGTGTCAGGATTTGATAAATCATGACGATAATTGAAATTCCATCGAATGCACTTCAGATAATTAAGTTCTCTGTGATTTAATGCTACATCTGATTTCTAGTGCATTTTTCTTTCTTTCAACTTCATGTAGGAATTTGGTGGATAAAATTGCATCTAGCAAAAATTGGTTGGTCTTTCCGTAAATAATTATTTATCCCATTTTTAAGAAAATCTGTTTATAAATTCAAACTGATAAGCTTCGCTTCGGCTTGCAATAGTTTTGAAGATTAATGTCGTTTCTTTAAATTTAATTTGCGGCTCTCCATTACAGTCACAATGTTATTATCAGTTATCAGTATTGTAATACTTTGATATAAAATTGTTCATTAAATAATGGATAAGACTAATGATAATAAAGTTTTGAAATTATTCGAATTCTTTCCCATCTAATTGTTACGAAGATACTATTCCAATTATTCAAGTCCGTACATTGTGCAATGGGCAGTGATGGGTACATAGTGCAAGATGGTCTAACGCTCCTATAATACCCCAAAAAATAAAGAAATTTAAAATTTTTCTCAACTTGAGGAACGTATGAAATATTTCTAGCTATCGTAGGCTATTATTATGTAGGTATGTTGTTAAATAACACTTCCTTTCTTATTATAAATAATCTTGGAATTTATTTAACGATAAGTTAATATTTTATAGTAATTACAGGGCCATCACAAAAAGATGCGCCATTTTTCACACCTGGTATATATCCATATTTTTGCTTGCGTACAAAATCGTACACTAAAAATATGTGGTAATTGAAATGATCTAAATGCAAGTTGTTTATAATAGTGGAGTGTGGAGTGCACACGAAGTATTAAATTGCGATTTCTGTTTTCACTTCGAAATTAAGAACTGGAACGTTTTTCAAATGATTCCTTACCTACTGGTAAGGACATCATCCGCTGGCCGTCAAAATGTCGTCCTGTACTCTGTACCGGATGGCTCAAAACCAAGAAACCGCGAAATTCGCCTTTTTTCAGTTTTTGTCAATTTTGATGATCCAAAGGGGCCAGTTTTTCGGCAAAGGCATCAGTTTTGCAAGTTTGCAAAAATATACATTATTTATTTGAGAATTTAAGCTTTCACGGTCAGCGTCAGTAGTGTGAGTGGTTTCTGGGCTAATGAGTAATGATCAATTGTCGAGACACTTTTTGAGAGTTTCCTGCCGTTTTGGTGGCAAACATCTCCTTCTGAACCTTCCGTACGGTCACTTCGACTTTTACCACACAGCACACAGGACCAAACATATCTGAAGATGTTTGCCACAGCAGCCAACGAAACGTCAGGACGGTCAGGAATCTGTCAAAGAACCTCTCGACCACGCACCATTAGTTTTGGTATTCCAGAAGATAAGGAATCATTTTAATCTCGAAGTGAAAACAGAAATTCTTTCTAAACTTTGATGCGGCTGTGTACTTAGGTATTAGTACACTATAGTAATACAATTTTGCTGAAATAAATTATTAAAAATTTAATACCGAAAATTTTTTTGAAAAATATTTACATACAGGAAAATTATGTTAATAATAAATATAATAATATAATCAATAATTGATTCGCTTTTATAAAACTCTTTCTTTACTATAATAATAATACCGAAGGTCATCAAAATACTAGTATATTTTAAAAGTAGGCTTAAAAATGTTTGTAAAGCCCGCTACGGCGATACATTTGCACGTTGTGTTTGTTAAGCCAAAGCTTTAAACAGGGGGTAAACGATCGGGGATCGAACCCGAGTCTCCACGGTGTCGCGCCGAGTGCTTGGCCCACTAAGCTACCTTGGTCCTTGCAATTCATTTTTATTTCACGCGTAGTCTTCATTCGCTACAGTATTATTCGAGGCAATATGAGATTATTGTAGTTAGTATATGAAAGAAAAATGAAAGCTACATGGTTGGTAAATACGGTCGTTCGTTATAATATTCCCTGGCCAAGACAATGCTAAATTGATGTTTTTGTTTTTCACCTGAAGTAATGGAGCTTCGAAATGATCTTTTTATTACATTATAAGGAACTGCTGATGTGCTGATCCTTCTATACCCTTTCCACTTCAAATTGAGAGTAAACAACATCAAGTTGAGACTAAACAGCTTCAATTATTTGCAATTTATTCTCAATTTGAAATTGTTAACTCTCAATTTGAAGTTGAAAGGGTATATAACTAGAACCTTTTTACATGTTTATGGTAATCTATGTGTATAGGTATCTTATACATTTAATAGAATTACGTTGTGAAAGTATAAAACCGCAACAATTAAGAAAATAAAGAGATCATTGGCAGGGTATTAGAAAACCTGCTTTATCAATTCGAAATAAAAAAAACATTGTTTTTCTCGGGATTTCTTTAAAGAACAAGTACTTTATTACGTGATAATTTTGACTTGGCGTGAATCATGGGTGTGAACAAAAACTGAGAATAAGCTACGTAAATTTTGTTGTTGAGAACAACGCGAGTTTTTACTAGAATTTCTAAGTTTTCACATAAAATTCCTAACTTATGAAAAAAAGACATTGACAACAATGATTCTCACAGGAAGTTGACTGGTGTGAATCGCTTCCAACTTACGGCTGAATAAGGTGCCCTCGAATGGTCATCACGACGCCATACTACAAAGAGAGTAGAATTTTCCCTATCGTTACGATGAACGAAAACTATATTTTTTGCGATCTCTTTTTGCGAACGTACACCAGTGTATCCACGATTAAGACTTCGTCTTAATGTTTTTTGGTGATTATTTTATAAAATTATGCTTGAAGCACATACTATACAGGGTGTTTTAAATGAACTCGGCACCATCGCTGACTTTCTTATTATCGGATCTACAAAAATTTTCAAGATATCGATCTAGAAGCTTGGATTTTCAATGAAAGAGAAATGCATTTTTTTGGAAATGAAGTTTAAAAATTAACACAGTGAAACTGTTAGCGAATCTAATACTTAAAATTAGTCTCATTGATGGAAATAAAATACTACGTAATAAGCATGTATTTAGTTGATTACCATGTTTATCCCAAGAGCTAATTTTGTAAACGTAGGCGTCTGTCGGAAGCGATTCACATCAGTCAACTTCCTGTGATAATCATTGTTGTCAATGTCTTTTTCATCTAGGTACGAAATATTTTTTATAATTCTTACATAACGAAATTCTATTTTCCTTACAAAAGTTGGAAAGTTGTTAGGTGTCCGCAGGGATTTAACGTGCAAAAACAGACATACAATTCACTTTAATGCAAAAGTCTGAAGATAAAAAAAATGTTCAGAATTAAATACTCGACACGACGGGCAATTTTACTAATTTTTTAAATCGACTAACAGATTTATTGTGCTTGATCGAAGAAATTGGGAAGATGTGCGTCTGGTACATCGACTCCTATTAGTCTATTAACGAGCTTTCACTTACCGATCGATTCATTTCGGCTAATTATTCGTTTGTTATCGATAATGACGAACAAAAGGACAGGAGGACACTTTGTTATCGATAAATCTTAATTTTTTTGCCAAGAGAAAATAATATTTTAATTCCCCTTAGTTATTACCTTATCAATGTTAGACGGGTCACGTATTCGTTATTCAAGTTTCTTACATTTTCTTTGGAAATGGGTACTAAAAGTTTTTTTTTAATTTTTCCATTTAATTATTAATTGTCTCGTGATGGCGTTTTCGTTCTTTTTTATGAAGATTTTTTATAATTAGAAAAGTAGAGATCGCTTTGTGCTGGTTTATTACCTAAATAGCATTTAACCAGGAATATTAGGCGCATAGTACCACCCCCTACTGGCAGGGCTGCGGAAGTTTCTAATAGCACATACATTAGGGAATTATTTTAGTACAAGCTACAGATCTTTACAAATTCGAATTCTAAGTGCTTTCGCATTTATCAATTCGGTGCTTTATACAACATCCGAACATCGATTCAACAGTTAATTACATTTCAAATAGTTTTCAAATTGGACGATGTGCACAGTTTTCTCACGATTGAAAAGTGGTAGCGGTATATATAGTTATACAACTTATAATCTCTTTCCATTACATATTGATTGGTGGAGAATTTTCCGTCACGATGTTAAAAATTTGTGGTTTGGATATTTCCGCCATTTTCCACCGTTTTTTTTCATTAACTATTTAAAATACGATTTGGGACAGAGGGAAAGTCCCTTTCGACTTTCATCGTCGTTGTGCCTAAAATGTCTTTAATCCATTACATTTTTTGACAAGGCCACCCGTGAAAATACATTTTCCGACATTTTTACCGACAAATTGGAGATTGCATTCGTAATACATGAATTATTAAGCACAGGGCGTGTTGAAAAACGTAACTAGTCTGGTGTAGATATACGCGTATATACAGTAGTACGTCAAGATTAACCCAATGGTGGATCGTTTATGTGTAGTGCAGTTTGGTTCTTAGTGAACTTGCACGAAAAATCTCTAGATTGCCCAATGCTCAGTCCTCGCTCCTTGAGCATTCTTATCGAGTAAACAATCTAAAGTGGCATTTCTTCTTTCGCAGTTTGTGGAAACTGCTCTGGGTGTCGTATCCACTACCAAAGAACATCGAAATACCTTAATCATACATCCAATTTTCTGAATTTTTTTAATAGTTTGTCTAAATACTTATGAAACTAATTATACTTTTTTTGTTACAGGTGAGTCATCTAAATAGTGTCAACTACCCACGATAATGTTAATGAGTCGGTACATACCGTACACGTGAGTAGTCACATATTTTTACAAAATTATTTGGTAACATAGTAACAATAATTAGATTTTTGATGTGGCACTGCATCAGCTAACAGCATTTTCTCACATTTGGTGAAATTTTGCACGTTGCTATTATGGAAGTGCTAAAATCGCCGCTTGAATTCTTTATATGGTAGTAAAGGTATACTGCGAAATCAGTTCTTACAAACAGAATATGTTTTACTCTCTTTTTTGGTGGAGATTGATCGAAAACTTCTTTTTTGGAAGAATTATGACATTATTGTATCGAACGGCTTTTAGTATTAATTTCAATACTAAAACGTTGCAGTGTTGCAATACTTAAAACGATACACTGAATACGGGCAAAAATAATATAAAAATTCGTACTTACTTTTTACGATTAAAAACAATTTCGAAATTCTACATAGTATTATTTTAGCTGGTTGCCTCAGCCAGTGCCGGATTTACCGATTTTCCTTGCTTCAGGGTGCTGAATATGTAACTATACCATTGAACATGATGCTGTTAAAAAAACAGGAAAATATTTTAAAGTAAATTATAGCAATTAATTGGGGACCTCCGCTATTTAATTCGTCCGGGCCATTTCTTTTCTCGAATCCGATCTATGCCTATGAAAACCGTAATCCAGCCCTGGCCTCAGCGCCGGAGGTCGTATGTGCTACCTACATATTTCTTATTCTTATAAAAAAACTTGACACAACACGAAATTTTTCAAAAATTTGCAAATTAATCTCGTTGATTGCTAATTAATCGTCTTTAATTTACGTATTGCCCAAGACGTTTTTCCTTCCCAATGCAAGAAAGCAGTTGCCGTACCAATTCTCTTTACTTTGCGGAAATTAGGGCAATTTTCACGTTTTCTTAATTTATAAACACTGCAACACTATACGTATTATAAGTCATTTTCTCGTCATGCGGGCGTTTTTATTAAGAATGACTTTTCGTCGTAAAATCAATAATAAAGTGTTTTCCTCTCATGTAAACTCTATCCGAGACACACTGTATAATTTAATATAGGCTATCATCCAGTCCAGTTCTAATATACCTTAGGCTTCGAGTTTTTGGGTACTATTCGTATTCTGTTTAAATTGTTATACAACCATTTAGAAGAAAATATGCAGTTACCTGTCTTCTTACTCGCAGCGCATATTGATTTTTATTATATATACAGGCTGTATCAAATTTCGTGTTAAGTACAGGGATCTCGCTTATTAGCGTAGATAGAGAGTTGGTTAAATGGACAAAAACGATCCTCGAGTTATGCCTACACTAAATCAAAAAACAAAATTTACCCCCTCCATAACGTTTCTGAAATATGGCGGAAAATAGCGAAATTTGCATTTTTAATTTTTGGCTCTAAAATCGTTATTTGTAAAAATTTTTAAAAACTGAAAAGACTTTTTCAAAGGAACTTTTTCTGCTCTTTCAGACGATGTCAACGAATTTTCGCTATCATTATTACTTTACTGTATATTGATACCAACTTTTGTTTTTCATATGGGAGCCATTCAAAAATTTTATGTCATCGGATAGAGAATAAAATGCTGATTTCAAAAATGTATAACATGTCCATAAACTAACCACAAATAATAAATTCAAAATTAAAATAATAGAATATTTTATTTAAAACTGAATTTTAATTTATAAATAGCAATATCCGTGAAAAACAATTGAATATGTTTTATAAAAAACAATTTATATGTGCTTCATTTGTTTTCCTGCAAATGTTTATAGAAATTTACTTATAATTATTTGGGTTATTTATGGTGATTTTTTTATCAACAATTTTATAGACATATTATACATTTTTGAAATCAGCATTTTTTTCTCTATTCGATGACATAAATTTTTTAAATGGCTCCCATATGAAAAACAAAAGTTGGTATCAATATACAGTAAAGTAATAATGATAGCGAAAATTCGTTGGCATCGTCTGAAAGAGCAGAAAAAGTTCCTTTGAGAAATTTTTTTCAGTTTCTAAAAATTTTTACAAATAACGATTTTAGAGCCAAAAATTAAAAAAGCAAATTTCGCTATTTTCCGCCATATTTCAGAAACGTTATGGAGGGGGTAAATTTTGTTTTTTGATTTAGTGTAGGCATAACTCGAGGATCGTTTTTGTCCATTTAACCAACTTTCTATCTACGCTATTAAGCGAGATCCCTGTACTTAACACGAAATTTGATACAGCCTGTATACGCATATTCGAATGTAGTCTTCAATCAGTTTAATGTGTTTACATGATTGAATACTAATTAATTTGGGGCGTATTAGAAAATGTAGACTAAACATTGCTTTGCGATGATTAATTATTTATCATTTTTGGTAAAATTTGCACGTTATGTTTTTTCCTTAGGGAACCATACCACATCATTTTTTTAAATGTCTAAAGCAAGTTATGAATCCTTGAGTTTACTATTTTTCATTTATTTCGTTTATTCAAATTTGTATTTTTTTATGTTTATTTGAAAACTTTTTAAATGGGGCATAGAGCACCTAACGATACGTCTAACCTCTGCTGATGTACAAATTGTTTGGCAGTACAGTAAAAGTCATCTACTAATCTACTATATGTATGCGGTAGGGAACGATTCAATAAGAACGATATGATTTTGAAATATATCAATGAAACAAAATCAGTATAAATACAGTTACGATTTTTATTATTATTTTGAAGCACAATCGATGAAGTTATGTTCTGCATTACACATATCCTGTAAATGTTCACCTCGGGTTCGTTTATACAAGAGTGACTTTAATGAACTCAATTTTTGAAGACTTTTTCAATAAATCAGGTCTAATTTCATAAATTAAGGACTCGATATTCACCAAAAACGACAATTTTGCTAATTGACGAAGCCATTTGGCTAAAAATGAGATTTTTCCGAAAAGAAGATTTTTTACCACAATTAAGATCAATTTTGACTTGCCCTTAAAGCCCAATCATCAAACTCATGATGGCTAAGATGGTCTAGTAATAGAGTCTATACAATCTTACAAGGGTGTAAACTCAAGTCTTCTTGTAAAATACCCCCAAGTTCCAAGTTGACGAACGACAAGAAATTGATAAATTTAAATCTTTTGTAACACCACCACTTACAGCACCAATATTCGCTTCACTTATAGCACGTGCTGCCATCTATTGATTTTGATAAAACGATTGCCCGCTATAGCATCTTAAAATATAATATCGTTCCTATTGAGAAACCCTTTGGAAGCAAATTGCATTTCATGAAATGACTAAAAATCCTCGTAACTTGGTGAATAGAGTAGAGATTAGGTTGGTATTTCACTATTTGGCCGCATTTCTCGAAACATCTAGACTTTTCCTGAAATGCTGTAATTCGCTATGTAACACTGTAACTATCGACTTTAATGTGTACACTTCTTCCCTCACAAAATTCACATGCGTTAGGCCTATAATATAATTAGTTACCAAAAAGATTTGAGTAGGGCAACTATTTATTTGATTTATAGTAGCAGTTTGTTGTTGAGAGCTGAGAGGGTAATTTGAAGTTGTCTACTTTCTGTAAAAGCTATATGATGAAGTTAATTGGTTTCACTACTGTTTATATAACGTTGTATATTTCTTGTCAATGACATGTTCCAGATATGAGACTTAATGGCAATTTTCGATAAACTAGCGAAATTGTTAGTTAACTCTCATAACCGCAACCAGTCTGCTCTTTGATAATTAGCAAAATACAAACTATCATTTATATAGGTAGCAAATTGATGGACTTAGAACAAACATTTGATAGCCTAGTTTTCAATTACTATAACACTATTTTTTCGTTAAATCTTATCGATTTTTCCAATCGGTTTACCAAAAGCCATAACGTAACGGTTTGACGTTTTAAAAAAATATCTGGTAATTATGTATAAACGGCATATTTTAACATAATAACGAGAACCGTTACGTATAATGGCAAGCAAACCTATGCTAATCGTAGTTATTATCGGAAATGCCGAAGTCGACAAATTGATCTAACCCTATGCATCGGAAGAAAATTTCCTAATTAGACTATTTTTGCGTAATTTACATCTTTATGTCTTCGAGTTTGATTAATAAACTGTTTGGGTACTTACAGCTAATTTGTGTCTTAAAAATGGCACTAATTTTTTAATTGGAATACTTAAAATCCGGCAACTCTTGCGAGTTCTAGTTTTCTTCCAAGCATTTGAAGAGCAACTCTTCGTTTCGTTTTAATTGTATCGTGAGAGAAAGAGAGAAAAAATCAACTAAGACGCCGCCCTGTATCTCCTGCATCTTTAAATCTAACTGACATCTAATCGCAGGATGGCCGGCCGTTATTTAATTTCAACTAAACTCCACGAGCTGATTTTTCGATTGTTAGTGACAAAATTGACTAATTATTACTATTGTTACACGTATAGTAGTTTCAAAAAAATACAGCGCGTTCCCGGATTGACTTCACTATAGGTAGACCTGATTCAAAACCTCACCGACCTGCGCAGAAAACCAAATTTCGTACAGCGCCGTAACCAAGGTTTTACACCAACCTAACCACACGGATTGGGTGTCTCTTTTTACCGCTTTCTCACTTCCCCTTCTGCGCATCTAAGGTCGGTGAGGTTTTGAAAGATGTCTATAATTGATCAAAAATCTAGACTCTCGTGTTGATATTTTGGAATACCGCCCTCCTTGGTATGAAAGGTATTTCAAGTAGATTTGTGATTTTAAAAAATCAAGGTGGTCATGACAATTGGGAAACGGCAAGTTCTGTTTAGGTTAAGTGCCATCATTTCGGTGAATATTAAGGCAAAGTGTTATTAACAAAAGTTGTTCAGAATAAGAAATGTGACCATAAACATGCAAAATTTCAAAAAAATATTGGGTCACTTGGAATAAATCAGTAAATTGACTTCACAATAGGAACAAGGTGGCGCAAAATCAAGTCCCTGATTTGTTTTGTGTATAACTTAACAGTAAGGTTAATTATTAAAAAACATTCATTTTGTGAACCATGAATATTTATTTGAACTTTTAATTGTTATGCTACACGCTAAAAATGGTATCAACCAAATATCTGCTAGCATTGATTTCTTCCCGTATGTTGGTTTTTAATTCTTCTAGATTTTCAGGATTATTCACAAAAACTCGATCTTTGAGATGAGCTCCATAAAAAGAAGTCGGGCACCGTTAAGTCAGGTGATACACCATGCACCACATCACACGTTTTTTGGGATAATCCGCTAGAGAAACATTTTCCTCAAAATGGCCATTGTTTCACGGGCTGTGTGCGCTGTGACACCATCCTGTTGACACCGCATATCCTCCTGCTCTTGATGTTCCATTTCTGGAGCCAAAAAATTGTACAACATTGTTCTATAGCGCTCTCCGTTTACGGTAGTGTTTCTTACTCTCTCGTCCTCAGAAAAATAAGAGCAGACTATTTTTCTCAGCACTAACCCCAAACTCATACAGTAACTTTTGGCTCATGTAGCGGTAGCTCGTGAATAATTCGTGGGTTCGCACTACTCGAATTACTACCCCAGACACGGTAGTTTTGTTTATTCACAGCTTCATTCAAACAGAAATGGGATTCGTCGCTCATTATGCATATGAAAAGAATCTGCAATTTTGTTTTCAAGATTTAGGATAGTATTACTGTACTGTAGTCGCTTTTGGATTTTGTAAAGAAATAAACGAAAGTCTTACACCAAAATTCGCTGCAATGAGGGTCGGGAGATGGCTAATTGCGCGGATCGTTTTCTTGTTGAGGTTCTTGGCCTTTCCACCACATCTTCACGTACAGGGTTTATGTTTTCCCTTAAACGAATTCTTCTACTTCTGACAAAATCTAGTCTATCAGCCGTAGTCCCAATTTGCTCAAATTTTGCAGCTAACCGCCGAAGTGTCTTGGCCGATGGAATCGTATGTTTATACCATACTTTCTACGATATTCTCGTTGAGATAAGATAATTGACGAAACTGTCTACTTTTCAACTGAAAAAAAAATCTGACATAGTAATATTAATATGCCAACTAAATACCAAATTATAGCGACTTCTCATAAGGGACTTGATTTTGCACCACCTTGTATAATCGAGCAAAAATTTTTGATTGTCGTTTTGATGTTTCGGAATAACACCATGCTTGGTCTGAAGACTTTGAAGCAGATTTTTAGTTTTAAAAAATCAAGACGGTCATGATGGGGATTGAGCAGAAACTAGTTTCTGTTTAGGATTATTGATATGACAAAATGTTATTCGGCATAGAAATATTGGTTCATCTTGATATTAAATTCATTTTTTATCATTCACCTTTTGTTTGTTTTAAATCAAAAATCTGCTTGAAATACTTTTCAGACCGAACAGAGCAGGGCGGTAGTCCAAAATGTCACCACGAGATTCCAAAATTGTTGATCGATTATACCTATAATAGTGAAGTCAATCCGGGGGCACACTGTATAATCAAAAATAAAGAGAATTGGAAGGAGTGATTGGTAATGCCAACTTAAAAACAAATAATGCCAACCCCGTGAACTGATTATAATCATTTAATCGTATTATTCACTTTCTGTGCTACCAGTAAGGAGCACTCTGTATATTGGAATCTTGAGAGTAAACAAAATACCTTTCTATTGTTGTAGTAATTTTACTTTAGAAAGTTGCAAAACTATTTTTTATAATTAAATTATTTTTTATTGTATTTAGATGTTAACTTTTGACCAATCATTTTGTTATTTCCAACAGATTTCTGATTTCTATCCTAACTAAATGTTGCAATTTACCTATTTGATAAATCAAATTGCATTTAATTTATTTATTTATGGGATGCGTATCCTTTTAAGGAATTTTTAGTAACTTGTTAAATTGTTGATTTGGCAATTTAGTCGCGTTCGACTTACAAGTAGTGCAAGTTTTTGATTTTTTTCGTTTGGCTTTCACCATAAAAATATTGGCGAGGAAAATGATAATAATTTTTCGCTTATTTAGTTCGCACGCCTTAGCTTGTTATTAAGTCGGTAAGGGCGCTTTTCGATCTCTCGTTTAAACATCACTTTCGAAACGAATTTTTTGTTTTTGTACAAAGTCCATTTCAATTTTTAAACACGCGTTTTGGAGTTTGTTTCTATTCATTTTGTGAGGGCAGAAGAAGAACAAGTTTCGCTATTGAGGCATTGAGGGTTATTTGGCAGTTTTTCGCATTGGGGCGAATGTTTCATGGACCACCACTTTATTGCAGAATTAATTTTGTCGTTAAACGTAAGGTCATAAAGACCGAAGTTAATCACAGTTCCCTTAAGGGAAATTTGATAAAATCTTTTAAAATTTCAAACGTGACGCAATGTAAGTACCATATAGGTACTTAAAACGTCCTTTTTTCTAATTCTTTTTATTTCTAATGTATTTTGTAATAAATTTATAGTCAAAGTAAAATCATCGAAAAATAAAAAAATGGCTAATTGCGGCGATGTTTTAGTTGCAATAATTAAATTTTGCTTAAGTTTGAAATTTACGATCAAAATTCTTTATCTAAAACTTATTTTGAATTTGTAAAGTTGGAACTACTATAAATTTAAAAACGAATCATTAGAAAAGCTCCCAAAAGTTTATTATTAGGGAAGAGTTTGTTGCTTCACAACTTTTCGCAAGTAGAAAATCGATCAGATAGCATTAAGGAATGGCTGGCTGGCTAGCTGCAGTCTGGGTCACAAATCTGGGACCCTTCCACACCCACAATGGCTCGCCGAATTAAAATTAAGACAATTGAAAATTATCCGAAGCGGTTTCTGGTTTCGTCCTCGCTCTTTAATTTTAAATATTTCATATCTAGGAGACTCGACTGGCGTGTAGATAAAATAAATTTTATTGGGTACTTCGTAAAAGCCATTATTGTATACCTACGCTTACCACATAAAATTTTATTGATTTTGGGCCGTTTAAATTTTTTTCTAAGTTTTAAAATTTTATGTTAATGTTATCGACTTCGAAAGATTTCTTTACATTTTGCCCCATCACTATCAATCTTCATCAACTCTTAAGGACTTTAAGATAAAATCGCGTAATTGTGGCGCTCTCGCACCTTATCGACTTTTTAAATTAGAAGAGAAACGAAGAGCACAACAAATATAATCAATTTGAGTGTAATTCGAATAATTTTAACGAGAAACTTTTCACTCGGTCTTCTACAAAATCGAAATACGCGAACGAGCTCCCGAAAGATCCGTTTGTGTTTGAACAGACAAACGAGATCACGGCCGTAAAACGAGTCATTATTAATAAATTAATCAGTGGATAATTATTGTTACATGCAAAGGACGAAATATATACTTACTAAATTACCCGCATTCGCAAACCAATACTTAAATTTTTATTGACAGGCAATTAGAATTTTTTTTCGGAAAATCCGTTGTGTAATTATTGTCGTTCTTATTAATGGAACTCGAGTATCGATCAGGGAGGGTTGTAAGTTGTAGTAAAGTTTCAATTTTTTGTAGAAAATGTGCTAGCTTTTCTATAACTACGTCCATAAAAGTTTTGCTGCACGAATGTGTAGAAAAGGGTGTAGCATCAGTCGATTCGAGGTGAAAGTTTGCGAGCGCAGTTGTGTTGAATATGTTGCTCATGAAAATGTGTTGGTGTGGTTTGTAGTCGGTGGATTATATAGGATTTGCTTTTGTTTTCAACTACTATTTTCCTTTTACTGTTGATTGTTGACCTCTCTCTTTCTCTCTCCATTTCTCTCGTTTATTTCAGACTCATAACTCGAGGGTTACAGAAACATGGCTTTGAAATATTGTGGTTTCTTGCAGCGTAACTATTATTTCGTGCACTGTTTTGTGATCAAGAAGAATTGGAACGTTGCATTTGAAAGACTCTACTCCACCTTGGTGATTTTAGTTATTATTACAAAGGTGAAATTTTTTTATATTGCGGTAATCTTCAAACTCGGCAGGCTTTTAAAATTCACTGTGTTCTTATTGTTGGAATCTCGAGAACTATATTAAAGAGGCAGAGAATTAGGTGCAAAGTTATGCATAATTAATAAGTTGTAAGCGCGTAAAAAGTAAATCAAATGATCTTGCCCAGCTTTTTCATTTTTAAACAAAATTTCGTCGACAAACAAGCTTACGTTAGAGAAGACATGGAGTCAAAGTGACTCCGTCGCAATTTAATGTATTTCTTACACTTGCAACCAAAAATATTTTACTTTTTACGGTTTGTCGATAAAGTCTGAACCAGGAGAGGGTTTATTTATTAAAAAAATTTCATCTAAACAAAAGCATAAACATGAAAATTGAATACAAAGATTAAGACGTTCTAAAAGTAAGTAAAAATTTAGAGATGACATTTTTAATTTTTTTTTAATTTTTTCTTTATTATGGTCCTAAAACTTGGGGCTATGACAAATTTCGAGTACAAAAATCGTTGAACAAGCAGAAAAATGCAACTAATTATTTTATAAATATACAATAACATCTATAACCGTGACTCTAGAACGCGGCGGAAATAGTTTGAAATTTAATATCTTCTCAACGAACGCAAAAACAACATTAAAAATACTTTGATAATATAGATAAAGGTTCAACTTAAAGGTACCCAAAGGGTAATACAGATAGGGCAAAATAAACCCTGTTTTAAATACTACTAAAGTGAAAAACGGAGTCAATTTGCTCCATGTCTGCAGCAGAGGGTTAAGTACTTTTCATTACTTTACTTAAAAATATTAATAACAAGGATAGAAAAATCTACTAATGTTTTCTCAATAAAGACTCGTTCTTCATTAGAATAACAATTATCATCACCCAGCATGTTTATTGTTTATAAAAAATTTTAAGTACGAAGTAAAGTAATGGTGGTAATAAACAACAAAATTGTTAAACTTTGACACGATGTCATGGCAGCTCATATTTTTTGAATTTTTAAAATATTTAAATTGCTTTTTCAAAATTAAAAAAGCTGGTAATAAAGAAGTAGTACCTATCTATTTAGTATTGAGAGACTCCGAAAAATTATATTTTCAATGATGCCATTGCCGTTCTTGTAGAAGAAACTGGCGAGACACAAACTGCAAATAAGTGATTAAGGCCCAGTTGTATAAACGAGCTAATCTGGGAGTCAGAGTTAACTCCGCGATTAACCTAAGTTCAACATAAATAACAACTAATTCTGAGTTAAATTGAAATAAATTTAACTCTAGAAAATTGATGGGTTAACCCTGGACCAAGTGCATACGAGCTAACCTAGTCTAATCCACGCTAAGATTAGAGATGGGCACTATCGAATAAAAACTATCGAATTATTCGATAGTTACAAACTATTCGAATTATTCGATAGCTGAAAAAGTATTCGAATGAAAAAGTAACGAATAGTTTTTAGTAGTCAATGAAACAGTATTCGAATGAAAGTAGTAACTTAACCTAGTAACTAATATTCATTTTAGTCACTGGTCGAGGCGAATGAATAGTGAATAGTAACTATTTACTTGGTTTAAGTTCGTATCGCGTCGATTCTTTCCCGCCCCGTTCGTTGCGCTATCACTGTCAAATCCAAATGTTTGCCTCTATTTTACTAGAGTAAAAGAGAGAGATTTATTACGTAAGCTAAAAAAAATGAAATAACCAAATAACCTTATTTTTTATGGAATGAAACGATAATAAAATAATATAATGTAAAATGTAATGTAATAATCATTAAACTACTAATACTATCTATAAGTGATTAATTAGAATTCAAAAATTAATAAAAAATAAAAACTCTTACAAAGTATAAAATACATTTGTTAAATAAAGTTTCAGTTTCTAACTAAAAAATGTTTTGTAATTTGATTAGGTACGAATGAAATGTTAAGGAATGAATTTATTCGTACAAATTCACTCATATCTGCTTATTAATAATACGTATTTTATTGAATAACTAACCGCAAACAAAAATAGTAATGAATGAATTTATTCGAATAAATTCATTCGATAGTTCAAATTACTGATTTAGTAATTATTCGATAGTTCATTTCATTCGATAGTGCCCATCTCTAGCTAAGATCTAACCTTAGATTCAGATCGTGCAGTTAACTCTGACTCCGAGATTATCTCGTTTATACAACTGGGCCTTACAGTGTTGGTAGCCTTTGAAAGTATTCACACGGTATAGTTTCCCGAAATTCCAGTAGTGTAACTGATGGAGCGCGACCAACAAAACGAAGCTTTGCGTAGTTACAGCTTGGCGTCTAGGTTAGCACTGGGCGAGATTAAAGCACATATATATATATATATATATATATATATAAGAATGCCGATATATCGATTGGGGCGCATTATTCCCTATAGTCATCCGAGTTTGATCGGATCATAAATTAACAAAACATGCACCAGTTCCAGTGGGTTCGTCCACTTCCATGACCTAGAGGGGCTAAACACCAATGACGCAGGCATGACAATCGCTGGACACTTTAGTATGGTAGGTACGCTCCGTAAAGTTCTTTTTGACTTACGCCACCAGCAGAGAGGTTCAATACAATCAATAGAAAAATAGAATAGAAAGAGATTATTCATTATTGTACCTCTCTGCTGGTGGTAAAGTTACCGACAACTTTACGGAGCTTACCTACCATACAATATTTTACTACGTCAAAGCTGTCTATGTGCAAAAATTCAGGGGAAGTATTTCTAGGTAAAAACCTTACAAGCCTAGGCTATTTCCGATATATCGATAGAATACAGGTACATACAGGTACATCGATATAATATCGGAATATCGATATATCGTAAAAATATCGATTGATACATCGGAGTAGCATCGATATCGGAATAGCATCGATATATCGGAATATCGATATATTTTTTCAAATATCGTTATTCGATATATCGAATAAAATTACCAGTCCTAGTCTTAAGTCCGGATTACAGATACGGAAGTACAATTCGTGCCCGCATCCCGCATCATTTAATTGTACTATTTAATTTTAGATGAAGTGCACCTTAATTATTAGTTATTAGACCTGGGTTGACGTATCGATACAAAACTCGTATCGAAAGCGCGATATTATGCTAAGCCGATATGTATCGGCGTATGTCACACGCGATATTTCGATACGTATCGATATTGGATATTTTTTCTGTATCGATTAGAAAATTTCCGTATCGCCCACTCCTATTTATCATACTCTCACCGCGTTACTCTGGGGTACTTACAGTCGTATACAATGATCAGTAACACATCAACTATCTTCTAAGACACTCGTGGGGTTGTCTCAACATCAATTTTTTTAAATTTTAAACTCGCTTACCGGTTCTTGGTTTCTTGGGCAATTTGACTCGAACATTCATCCTGACAAAGTCACTCCACCAAGTTTTCGCAACAAGCTTAAAAAGTATCCAACTAAATTGATGAACCTACGTGGTGGTACCTACGATAATTTTCTATAATTTGATTAGTGCCGTAATCAAAAAATCTGCATAAGGAAGTGCATAATATGAAGGCTAAAGATGTAGACACGTTATTAGAAATATTTTTTGACAATAAAATGCCCCGATAACCTTTTCATTACAAAGCAGAAAGAAGAATTAGTATGAGTATGAGAAGACATCATCATCGTTTAGATTTTAGATCTTTACATAATCTACATCTAGTAGATATAGGATGTCATTTCAATTTCAATTTATATAAAAAGCTTTTAATTAATATTTTTATTTTATGAACGAACAATAATTAACTCGTAGCACTTAAAGCGCCCACGCTTCTCGTTAAAAATAATTCGAATTCGTCCTTCAGAAAATTCGACAGTGCCTTTTGAGCTTCGTTGTAAGTAGGTATGTTAGAGGAGGTAAAAGGTTGTGAAAGATGAATGTGGGCGTGTGTTTCTGAAACATTTGACCACCCAGAACAATAGATCTTGTAGGTATCTTTTATAACATTTTTTATTTATTTTTATTGTAAATTTCATTAGTTTCGATTTCTTTTCTTTATTAATAAATTTTTGAAATTTTTAAAAATTTGAGTAAGGGACAAGGGAAGGTGGCTTTATTTTAGTGACCCGGTATTTGGTTTCCCATCTAGTGCCGTGCCGACAGTAGTATTCTTTCGTCCATTTTAAGTACGGCTAATAAGAAAATAAAATAATAAAACGATATACTAGTACCTACATTTATTTTAATAGGACATAATAGCATAATACCCTACCAATACAAAAGAAATTAAAGTCGTGCTAGTACAATAATGCACTTGGAAAAATGGTAATATCGATAAGACCCTCTGGTAGCCCAGATTGCGATGCGGCAGTTTCATATGTTTATCTAAATCTAATAAAGCAATTTTAGGATGCCCCAAAGTCTCAAAGTGTGTTGTTGTTGTAGACGTTGAACTAGTCAACTATTTAGTCTTGGGTCCTGGGGGCCAAACCACGCGTTCTTTTTGTTTTTTTGAAACTCACTTATTACAACTTCAACATCCTATATCACGAAATTCCTAATCTTTGTTAGTAAACGATGTAATACGCTACTGGTGCGGCAATAAATCTGAATCACCCTGTACAACAAATTGATAAACCATAAAACAACCCTTTTAAACTTTTTATAACACTAATATCATAGCTGTTGAGTTGTAGCTCTCACATTCCTCCTCTACTCGGTGGCGTTTTCAAATTTCGATAAATTATTTATAAAAAATTTATGGTTAGATTTGGTAGGCGGTCCCGTTTCCGGAATTCCATTGAAAAGCCCAAACAGAAAAGCACAAAGAAGAGCCTCTCCCAACGAATGCAATTCCCACTTGAAACGTCAAAAAAGTGCGTCAATGACGTATCTCGGTGACGGTGACGCAACTAGTAAAAATAATACCCAGAAAAAGCTCATTCAATTTTGTTATTGAAGTTATTAAAATACGTTTTATTATGAATGCAGCAACATTTTAAGATAAAACAAGCTGTTAAGTGAAAAATAGAATTATTTGATTAAAGCAATTTAGATGTGGAAGTCGGCGTATCTCGCAAGTTATCGACATCGACCGTAGGAGAGGCGACACGTACTCAAAGTCCGGTACTCCGGTCGCTGAGCCCGATTCAGTCACTTACAAGTTTTCTATGGTAGTTGTTTAAATAATTTATGTGTGGGTGCGTGTACGTGACTAAATTATTTAATTTTGTGGATTTTATCGAAGTAAGTAATATTTGTAAAAAATATATCCCGATCAATTAATTCTCGAAGAAAGCTCAATTTTTGTTCAAGTATCGATACTAAAATAACTATGATTCGATCCAAAATGTGTTTTTTTGTAATCGCGCCTCATAGTTTTTTTGAAGTCTATTTTTAAAAAAAATTTCGACTCGTGTTTTTCGTAGTATCAGGTGCAGTAAATTTAATAATTTGGCAAGATTTTAGCTTTCTTTTGGACTTGTCTGCATTTATTACAAAATGAATTTAAATACCGTCTACGTGGATCGGTGCAAGCTGAGCTAACTCGATGTTATAGATCCGGGCTGTTTCACAAGTGTAATTATTACAATATAATCACATAGTAATTTAATCATGAATATAGGTGGTGAAAGTTTGTATACTCGGTCGTTAGCGTTCCCATAGAAAAGAAGTAATTACTATTTCAACGAATTGTTTATAATATCGATCCATTGTTCTTCTGCGGTGCCATTTATGCTAATCTCGATTCGTATCAAAAACTTTTTTGCAAATATTTATTGCTCCAATTTGCGACCGAAAGTACGTGCACGAACTATAAGTGCATTGCAGAGGTGTTTAAAAACTCGCGCCTCTTGTTGCATACAATTCTTCCCCCATTGGACCCCAATTTAACGTACGTAATGGATGGAAGTTATTTTTATTTTTTTTAAATAAAATATTTCGATACACATTTTATTTTTATATAAACGAATACGAAGGAAGATGCAATATCGACACGACAACCTGTTGCTGGCCTCAATTCAGCGGTCAACCGGACATTAACTCTGCCTGCATTAACACATGCGTACATTGCTTCTTACTTCACAGCAGTCGCATTCCTAACTGCACCCGATTTCTGGAAATAAAAGTAATTCGATAGTTTCACTGCTTCTTTTTCTGCATTTCATACAAAATTACTTCGGTTACTTACTTCACGCACAATTTCTTCAAACAAAATGCATTTTAAGTGAGTTCATTGATTCATTACAAGGTACAAGAATTTACCTTTCAACAACAACTTTCCAATACTGGTTGGAATTTTTTTTAGTAAACCGTTTGTTGGATGATATTCAATATATGAGACTTGAAATAAATTTAAGGTAGTATTGGAAGTGAAAGGCTACTCGAGTGTGATAATTATTGTTTTACGTCCGAAAATTGAAAGTTTTTGTTATATAACTCGAGAGGTCTCCGTGTTGCATTTTATTCAAAATTATGCATCGTGTAGGAAGAAGTTTTTAGTTTTCGATAAGGGTCTCTCGAAGGCTTTCGTTTTAAGTTTCATCAGTTCATCGACCATATATATTTATGGTCGATTCGAGTCTAAGACTAATCAACTCGACTTACGTGTAATTAGAGTTGCTTTAGAAATATATTACGGAAATTTACTACTAGTATTTCGTTGCATAACTCCAGGTTGTTTTTCTTGATGTAATTTCTGTGTGATAACATCCGAAATTGGAGAGAGATAGAGAAGACGAAATATCGACCATTAATTTTCACGTCTGGTGCGCTTTTCGAATTATCCAGTATTTTTTCTTGTGGGCCGTTGTAGTAAAAGCGACTTGGTGAATTGGCGAAGTAACGAGAGTTGGTACGTACGTACATACATGGATAGTTGTAAGAAGTAAGAGCTACTTACAGTGGTAGGAAATGATATCATAGTTCGTGTTTTCTATTATGTGATCACATAAGCTCGACTATTCACACCCGACATTTAAACGTATTAAGTTGTGTTAGTCGTCGTGCACAAGAGGTTTTAAGTACCTTACAAGAACACACGCACACCAGATTGTCATGTTGAGGTGATTTGTTTGGATACCATTAATATTTATACACACACACAACACACCCTTCGTATAAAATATTTTAACTTAATTGAAAGCGCTTCGAAATTACTATATTTAGCTCGTTAGTATTATGTGGGATAATTGAATCGACACCGGCAGAATTCGACGCGAAAAGTTTGATTGATTACCTATCGCGAAGAATTTAAATTTATTATTGACGGAATTAGAAGTTTGTAGAATGGCGCGTTATTTTGTCAGTAGGATCGTACATTAAAAAAAAGTTTTGGTTAACTTTGTGTGGAGAGGAGAAATCTCGAGTAGACTGGAAATGAATTTGATTAGTTCGAGGGTTCTGGCGAGGTCGTAAGTGGTTCGAGCTTTACTTTGTAAAGAAATCCATCCCCGTCTCTATAGATAGAGGTGTAATGTCTTAATTGTCTTGGGGCTTATGAGTTTATTAATCGTTATTTGGCGTCGTTCAATAGCTTCTTTATATAGAAAAGAGGTGGTTAGCTGGTTAGAAACAGTTTTGAAGAGGAATTAAAAGGGGTACGTATTAAGACTGACAAATTGTAGTGTATCATTTGGCAAGAATAATCTGACTACTGAAAGAGGGTTCGTCAGAGAGAATTGTTTGGAACCGCGGGCAATAGTGAAAAGTATTTGCTGAAAACACTCCCTATAGACTAGGAGATGAAAGAATAAGCTATGTGGCTATAATAATCCAGTCCCCAATATTTCACTCTCGAAAAACTGGAGCTTGTATTTGACCAATCTCATAGTCCACCTCTTTTTAGAGAAAAAAGAATTTGCTTTCATTGTTGGGTAAATTTTCTTTTCATGGTAGCTTTTATTCTAATGTTTACATCATCAATGAAGAAAAGGGCGGGTTTTAAAATTTACTACAAACTTTGAGTTTAGATTTTTGATAGAAAGACATCTATGGGTGCCTTGGCAAATAACAATAGAAAGCAAAATGATATTTGCGTAGCCAAATGTTCAGAAATCACTTCAATAAGTAGAAAAATCAATTTTAAATTCCCTGGATTAAATGAAAATTTAAAAAATGGTTCAAGAGAGATTATATAAACCGGCTCTTTTTATTTGCGTAAAGTTTGCATGAAAATCTGAAAAACAGTAAATGGGGGAAATTGTCTTTTCTTTTCCAATTTTTAATATTTTCAAATTCTAGAGAAATAATTTTCTTGCTATTGCTAGATATAGCTGGATAGATCGATCCCGTGGCAAAAGCGTATTAATTATATTACTACGGTTCAGCCCCTCGTCCAAATTTATTATCTTCAAGATTGCGTTTTCGATGTGATGGCGATTCACTTTAGGATCGAAACGAGCCTTTTAAAGTTGGAAATGAGTAAAGCTAGTTTATATAAAGTATGGACTAGTAACTACGAAATACCCGACAATTTTTGGACAGCAATGTCCAAAAATTGCAGGTATATTGGTATATTCGTACTTCGTACTATCTACTGATAAAATGTGTGCATACGGAAGCTCTACCCCCTTTCATAAAACCTTCTAGAGTTCTAGACTACGCTTATCGGAATTCGATCCGTTCACAACTTATTTGTAACGTTTACTGTCACTCGAGAGACTTTTTCCTTGAATGAATTTCTCCAGGAACGAAACACAATAGCCACTTTCGCCCCTTTTTATTGTAACTCGACAGGTTCCATTTAACACCTCTCACATATACCTGCTTTCACTGCTGTATTATCCGACCTCTTCTATGGTTTACCGTTGCATAACAAAGCGTGAAATTTGACCTCCTACGTTGCAACGAAAAGGCGCCTCGTTGTTCCACCGTTGTTCTCTTCGGATTTCTGGAACTTTCGACCCATTCCTTCTTCGATCATCCAGATCTGAACTTATTTATACCAATTCTTCGTTTCAATTCAGATTTAATTGGAATTTTCAATAAGTATACAAATTCGTGTTGGTGCTTCGAGACTTTTAATCGAAATACTTTTAGGCGCCAGCGTTTATTTTTACACCTTTATAACGTTTGTTGTGGGAAAAAGTAGACGTTTAATTTGAATATATGCAAAATCTATCTTTTCTGTGATCTAAATTCTTTTTAATGTAACGTTGAACGCGCCTAAACGAGATGGTGTGGAAACGACCGATTCGGAATTTGGAAATTTCTCTTAGCCGAAGTAGCCTTGGCCCTTAAAAGCTTAAAAGTATAATAAGTACGGGCACATTTTAATTTTTGTTTGTTTACGCGTACATAACACTTGTGTTTACATCAGTGTTATTGCAACATTTTCTTATGTAACGTCAAATTTTTAATGTTTATAATTGAGTAAATTGCTTATTTGTTATCATCACCCATCTTTCTGGGCCTCTTCGTTTATATGTGAAAAAATTGAGTTTATTTCGCCAATTACCGGCTTGATCTAGAAACAGAACACCACACACTATCCCACAAATGGCATTTAAACACTTTTAGGTTAAACACTCGATAGTCGTATGTATTAACCGACATACTTTGGGCGTTTATCGTTTATGCCTATACATTTGTTCCGTTAGCTGTGCTCCTTGACATTTCGTTGTTTACATTGTAACAGAAATTCTTGACAATTTTGGAATTATTGTCTTAATGCTATTTAATTAAGAGCTCATTTGCCTTATATACATTACATTAAATTTTATTCCATTGTATTTTATGTCTTACCGTGATTTTCTCAAAGCTTTCCAAAAGTGGCTGGGAATTTGGCGCAGTTTCTTCGCACGACTAATTTTAATTTTACTTCATATTAATTGTTTTTATGTACTATGAGAAAAGGACATTTCGAATTATTCTAGGTTTGTTTGTCATTTATAGCCAAAAATCGGGCGAGTGTATTTCTAGATTCCACAGTTAGTGTACACCTTTGAAATAAAAGCGGATCCTATAATATGTAGATAATATTTGTTGTTCGTCGATCACGAATAAAAGAATGATCAATTTCTTATTAATTATAAAAAATTGTTTAACCGTCTGATATTTTCCAGTTAACTTATTTGCATAATGTAAATGTTTAATTTAAAATCAATGCTAATGTTTGAGTTATAAAAGGGTATAATTACTTACTGTTAATAGACGTATTTTCGTCCCCCAAAATGTTTCTAATTGTTTTATGATTATTTTATTACGTACACGAACGTAATCAAAATTCTTAACCATCATTTAAGTAATTTTATGAATTGAACTGCAGAAATATTTAAAAAAAAGACAGTTGTCGTAGCTTAAATCAAGTAATTTGGGTAATTGGCTACTTTTATTTAAGTTGATGTGGTTTTTTAAACAAAATTGCTCATTATGTTGGACTTAAAAAAAAATTTCGTACTTACGTTTGTTGTTATAATTGGCCTTGTTCTCACTGAATGAGTATTGAGTTATAGAGCAATTTTTGGTCGTCTAGTCTAGAACCTCGTTAATCCGGATTAATTAAAACGAGTGCTTCAAATAATTGGATGATCACCGGGGTGGGGGGTACTCTCCATTCAAAAGTCTGCCGCTGATGAGTTAAGCATTGACATGTGAGTTTCAACACCCCCTTCTCCGATTTATACGTTTTTGGCGATACTACATAAATAATACGTTGGGCACGCGGCTAAAAACGCCAAAAAGCTACACTTTTGTGGTCATAGCTGATGCCAAAAGGTGACTTTCCAGATCGAGAGCCACTTGAAAAGATGCGAGAATAACGGCCATTGAAAATGACTTCCATTATATCAGCTCTTAATGGCCCGATTTCGATTTTATTTGTTTTGTCTGAAAGCTCTGAAAAAGAGGAAACTTTTTTGCCCTTATGCATTTATTTCTACATTCTAAGGGCTCTGTAGAATTTTGAAAAACTCCCAAATCATTTTTCAATTGTGCCGAATATCTCTTTTCACCCCACAAAAAAGAATTTATGTCTAAGGGCTCCTTTCTCAAGAAAGACTTGTTTTTATATGAAAGCATCTATTACATTACATTAGTACAGTAAATCGAAGCATCATACC
This sequence comes from Malthinus flaveolus, assembly GCA_950108345.1. NCBI lineage: Eukaryota > Metazoa > Arthropoda > Insecta > Coleoptera > Cantharidae > Malthinus > Malthinus flaveolus. The sequence goes on along the minus strand of OX467285.1, from coordinate 15,806,661 downwards.
TTGTATCTAATAGGGTAGTTCTGATTTTTTGGTATGGACCATTAGGAGCTGAGACCAACAATTTGTGCGACTAATTGTAGTCATCTTTAATGGCTATTGTTTTGGCGTTCTACACGGATTTTTAAGTGGTTCCTTTTCTGTAAAGTCGCCTTTTGGCATCAAGTGGGCTAAAAGATAGCAAACTATTTTTATCTAGGGCAAAATTGTTTTTGTATCGTTCCATAAAAATGTAATAAAAAAGAGTGGAGTGAGTTCAACTTTTTGGCTCGCAATATGGGATTAAGGAGTGTCTCGCTACTCGCCACAGATGAATGACGTATTTATCAAATTAAAAAAATGCACCCATCGTAATAAGTTCATAAGTAATTAATAGAAGTGACCCAAATCTTGAATAGAGCTAGTTAGTGACTAACTGGGTGAAAAGGTTCTTATAGATATCCGAATTCTAAGATTAATCGGAAGGTAGCAGTGTGGACGTGGGAATATCTTCTCCCTGCCACCTACCTACACCCACTTCTAATTTGTTGAAATAAGAAAAACGTCGCTTTTTTCTATACTTTTCGCTTTTAAATTGTAAAACTGCATTGCGAAAATGAACATTTATCAAAAGAATTTTTTAGCAGAACCGTTCAAAATGTTTCGAAGCGAGGTGTTTAAATTTAAAATAATGATGTCATGTTATGTGTGGCCTTCTAGAAGTACTTCGAGCAATGCAGTTGACTTTTAGGACTTGCAAATTTTGTTTTGCATACCCCGTTGCATGCCGTTTTATAACTTACCATAACGCCTTTTTTTAATAATGTAAAAATCGTCTTGAAAAAGTGCAGGTTAACATTTTTAATTGGAGAAGCAACGATGAAGAAGTTAATGGTGTATTTGGTGGTCGCTTTTTAATCCGCGTGTATGTTCTTCCACATTAATTTGTTTTTGCTAAATTGGCGTTTTTTGTTTGTTTTCGGTATCAACGGTTATTTAATGATAATATTTAATTTGCAATTTGTTACGCTTACACCGAAATCGCTTCTTGTGCTTTGTGCCTGTACTCGATGCTTTGTTAGCTCGAATAAAAGCAATATTTAATCGAGTCAAGGGTGCATTTTAAATTAAGGCGACATCGGGTGGAAAAAGCATTTTTGGTGTGGAAATTTATTGTGAGATGATGCTTGTTCAAGTTGTTGTGGAATGTATTTATCGCCGCATAATAACAATGCTCTTTTATTTTATAATTTTTTATAACACAGAAAAATATGACATTTTCACTTAAATTGCAATATTCCGTTTTTCAATTGTATATAATTATTCACCGTGCGAAACATTGTATTATCGAGTAGCTTCCTTGATATTTATGGAAATAAAAATGGGAATACATTATGAGCTCTACACGATTTTAATATGCAGTCGATTTCTAATAGATTGTTTTCATTTGTTTTGTTATAACCTTGGTATTTGTTTTAAATCACAATTGATCTTTCAACCGTGTAAGTGGTTCGTGGTAAAAATTCACTTGTTTTTTTTTCAATGCCGAAAATATTTTACGTTGTTCCTAAAAATCATCGAGCGTGGGCATAAAACAGCCTACAAACAATGGCCAGCCAACTCCAATAGCATTGGAATTGCATTCACATCTCGATTTTACCTGTTGGGACAAATAACCATCGACATGTTGGTCAATTGATATTTTTGGAAGAAACGAAATCAATCGTCGTTAATCCCCTGTTTGTTTATAAATTTTAATCTTGAAGGCGTACAATTCGGTAGTTCGAAACAATTGTTAGTTTTTCCAAATTTTGTTTCACACGCATACTCAACTAATTGATAGTCCTAATCGGCCACATTTTCTATCTATCTATATATCTTTCATACTATAAACTTATCATATTTTTTTAAACATATAAATATAAACAGCGACTGTTTGCAATGCATTAAACGTTAAATTTAATGCTCAATTAAATCGTAAAATATCGAATGTAAACCCCCTAAAATAAACAATAAAACAGCTTGTTTTGGAGGTTGCTTTGCGGCGGGGGAAGTTGTGATTTGCAATAAGCTACCACCTATGTATCTCGAGATGTATCTTTCAAATTTTATTTATATGTTAATTTCGTACTAAATTGTTTCAAAATGTAATTTTCGGAAATTACTATTGTTCAAGATGTCTTTTTTGGCGAAACAACTTCCCAGCAAATAGTTCTTCTTTCATACAGGAAACATGGTCTATGCACTTACATGGTACATGCTTAGTGAAAGTATGGGATTCAACTATTATTCCGTGTTCATTATCTAAACTATAAATAATTTAAAACGTTGTTTTTACATCATTAATGTGATTGTACTTTTATTTCGGTCTCTTTAAATTTTAAAATGTTTCAAAAATGTGCTCGAAATATTTAAATTTGCGCGCCTGGTTTATTTTTTTGAAAAGTTCCGCGTGATTAACGTTTATTTATTTTATTTTTTTAAATCGGCGCGGATTTTCCTGATTACTTTGGCGTTTGATCAGTCTGAAACTCGAATGGTAGACGAAGCGAATAATGATCGATTTATGAGAGAGTTCGTTCGGGTAAAATTTTTAGGAGCCTGTTTGTGTTTGGTTTGCGATTTTTAGTGGCCACAAAAGCGAACGTCCTGTGGCCGATAAATATAGAAAGTGCATAACCTCTCGTCTTCTTGCAATAATTATAATTTGAATTGCCTCTTATATTTATATTTTTAGCATAAACAACCACGGCGCTTTTAGCAAACGACTTCTTCAACCTTGAGTAAGCAAAAGTAGTCTGTCCAGTATTAACATTCTTTTCGATTTCTCCTTTATTTTTTACGGGTAACTTTTGAATTATAAGAGATTATATTGGACGAGCGTCGTCTTTTTTGGTATAGCGTTTTACACGTTTTCAAGTTGGGGTCGTTATATTATGTGAACTATGTTTTCGGATTAATCCTCAGAAACGATAGTCGTACCAAATAATGTTGGCGAACTCGTTAACGAGTTTTGCATGAAGTTGTCTCTCTGCACAACCACCGTGGGTTACAGAAAAATGAAGGTTGTCTACCGTCTCTCATATAATACACATTTATTCCGTATAATTTTGTAAGGGCCCGTTGTTTATTTAAACTTTCGGTGCGACATTTTACATAAATTTGTCACTTGAAAAATCCTTACCCTAATATCGCACAGTTAGACGAATAAGTCTACATATCATTTGAATTTCTTTTTTATTTCGTTTCTTCGGTTTTATTGCGCTGTCTGAGCCGAGTACAGTTAAATTTTGAAGTTTATGAAAAGTACGTGGTTTCTTTCGAATTTTAAGCAACAAAGCAACAAAAATTTATACATAAGTGGATTTGAATTGACTTTCGGCTTTTCATATATTACCTTTAGCAAATAACTCATTATGGGTATGATACTACCTACCCATTTGTTCTATACGAGGCGTTTCCTATCTATAAACGCTTCATAACTTCAGGGGCAGCTAGAAGACCTCAAAAGAAGTCGTTTGACCTCAATTTTTTTCTGCTGAAAGCTCCTTTTTTTAGAGAAAGGAAATTTACAAATTTAAAAAAATTTATTGTGGGGAAACGAACGTAATTCTTTAATTTTTCAAAAATATAAGAGGCACGGTGGGGTGCTTGTGAAATTTTTTGCTTTCCCATATCGTGTGGGGAAAAGTATGCTTTCGAAATAGGTACTTACCGGATATTAAGATTAGCTGAAACTCTCAAAAAAATAATAAAGCGAAATACTACTTCAAACTTGAGTACGTGTTCCTGACTACATTATGCCGAGGCTAAAAATGGGAATCTAGTGATGCGGTTCAAAGAAAGGGGCTTATTTTTGTAACAACCGTACTTTTTTGGAAATTGATTACATTGTCGCATCATTAATCCATTTCGGAGCTCAGGGGGCGTGGACTAAAATTTGTTTGTGAGCACTAAAGACGAGCGCCCATTTTTTTTTGCCGGCTAAAAATGTTAATTTGCCGAAGGTTTGGATTATTTTGTTCTGTGCTCATTAGTAATCAAATTATGTTGTAGAAGACAAATTCTCTCTTAGTGACTATTAAAATGAAAGTTGTTAAAGGCCAACATTTCCATTTTGCACCGTAATTTTCTTAAATTTAAAAGGAAGACAATGACTAGACCGCATCAATTGTTGTGTTGAAACAAATAAACCAATTATTGTATTCAATATCTTGAGTAGAAGGTACCAATCAAGTGGTGACGTAAAAAGCGCTTTCGTCCAATTTATTTCACAATATATTTATTTGTCTCGTTTATCAATCGAGACGTGGGCTTTTTGGACGGTCAACGTTTCGCGTCTTACGAAATCGGCGAAACTTCTTCCAAACAATACCTTTAGTATAAATTAAACGAAAGACCACTTATGAAGTTTTCTATCCTCAATTACGCCAATAATATAATAATAACCAATTAATAGCAATTTCAAGCTTTCAATATCTACCAATCAGAAAAAAGTTTCACACTTGGATGGTATTGCAAAAAAAAGTGGTGGCGAACACCTATTTTAATTAAAATATGTGAATCTGTTGGGAGAGACATTCACTGTGCCCTAGATTCGAAGTTAGAAAATGCAATAGTAAGAAATATAGTGTACACTTTCTACAACCTTTAGTTAATTACGAAGAGTCGGTACTTATCTGCGATGCCCGTTCATTTGCATCTTTTGAAATACATCCGGCTGTTGTTAATTCTTTGGTCGACTGGTCGAGAAATGTCTCTTTCAAAGCCCAAGAACGTAACGAATTGTTTGTAACGTTAATAAAAATACTTAGCATACTACTACTCCGCATCCGTCTTTTCTATTTGTTTCACTTCGCTATTGAAACTGCATCCTGTTCTCTAACGTTAGTGTATTATATACACTACTTACCACGTACTTATGTACGTGGTAACGTCTCGAATAATTTGGACAAAACGTTAAGAAGTAGTTGAAAGTTACAAATTACATCACAACGTAACATTAGACCTTACCTCCTTACCACAAGTTTTAATTGTGTGGTTTAAAAAAAATGACGAATCTTCAATTGAGCCGCTTTCTATTGTAAGACGACGAGAGTTCCAAGATCCGTAATTTTGTTCCATTTTACAAAATGAAAGTGAAGGGTACTTGAATTTATTGGAAGCTTTCGGTGGACAATAAATAAGCATAACCGTTTGGAGGTCTTAACTTAGATTACGGTTGTCTAAAAAGTTAATTTGATTTTCCTTTTACTAAACTGCAGCAGTTACTAAGTTACACACTCGGACAAGAAAAAAAAGTTACATTGCACAAAATGACAAATTCATGATTCATAAGTTATTAATCTGTAAGAGCGAGTGTTTAAAAGGTCAAAAATTAACAAGAATTTATTCAAGTAATAGTTTAGATCAATTTAATTTAAATTACATCTGATGTACTAATCGTTAATTGGAAAGGCAATCGAAGATTGCAGACATCGTTGTGGCCATTAATTTAAAGGGTCGTTCACAACGAAGCCAACGTACGTTGTGCTGCCATATAGATTACAACTCGTCGTCTCGTCGAGATTAAGGGGGATGGAATGAAGCATAGTGAGGCTGTCATTATTTGGGCAATAATTTAATTATTGTAACTAAGATGAGGACAGTGACGTATCTGAGAGTTTTTCAATTGGTCGTTGGCTTGTAGCAACTAGCGCAACTAGCAACCATCACACCAGGGGTTTATAGCTGTTTACTTCTAACCTCTAAGATAACACCTTTTAAATAAATTGGAATTCATTTGACTGAAATTGTTTGTCTAGACGGCAGTAATCTTCCGACGTATATAAGAATCTATTTCTAGATAGATACGATTTTTAATATGTTGGGAAATTTCGAATATATGGTGGCTTTCGTCAAGTCAACTTTGGTTAGTATTAAATTGCATTCCGAATGTTGGTTTAACCAGAGTGAGTGAAGGTAATTTATAAGCAAGTAGAAGTGGAAATTTTTTTCGAGGAAGTGATAAATTACACAAGTAGTTTACCGAGATGGTAAGGACGTATTTTTAGTTGATGGGTTGAAAATCTCTGGAAGCTCTTAACATAGTAGCGGCATTAAGGAACGTTGAAAAATTACCATTTTATGCATGCATCGTTTTCGTTTACATCCAAGTCTCGGTTCGCATAATGCACATGCACTTCATGTTTTATGTATCTCGCAGGACTTCGTCGAATTTTCTATGGGATTCGAGCAGTTACGCAAATTGTTTAACTAATGTCGCTCGTTTTAACATAATTTCGTTCTTATTCTTTCGTGTCGTGAAAAATTAAGTAATTATCTTACGGAACAATACTGTGCGTTTTTTGTTAAATTCAATTAAAAATTCTTCGTCGCTTTAATTGAGCATGCTCCGAACCACGCATATTTTATTATCTCGAAAAAGGAGACATAATTAAAATAGGAAGTTCCGAAAATCTAGCAGGAAGTTAGTGTTATGTGTGTAGTAATGATAGGGTTTTATTGGTGGCACAATTAGATGGACCTAAGGTCAATTCTGTATGAGCACGTGGGCGAAACGATATCTCATATATTCCACTTCTGGTAAGCGCCGAATTACTACTCGAAATTAAGTCGTTTGAGGCTGGTACATAAAATACACGCCCTAACGATTCTAATTAAATTTTCTAAAATACTCGTTCAAAATGCAAAACCTCTTGTGTTGTGTGTGCATCTGTTGATTATTCTATTAAGAAAAGATTGGAATTTTTATTACCTCACTTCTATTGGAAATAATTGTAAGAAACGTAATTAACATATTAATTACAGTCCAAGTAATTTAGAAGCGTTTGAAATTCCTCACGTAATCGTCTTTTTGCGTTCAGTTACTTCCAGGACAGTACAGGACGGTAAAAGTCCGTGGATGTGTGTTTTGTTAGGTTAGAAAAACTATGATGTTGGGCAGTGAAATATTTTTATGAGTTCGCATGATTCTGACCGCTGCCCAAGAAATGTTGAAGATTTTCTTTTTTCTATTAGCAAGTGAGTCACTACTTACCAGCCTTGTCACTTGTCGCGAACAATGTCGTACATTAATATTAGTGTGCTACCAGAATTAAACGGCCCATTAATTTTTACATGGGTTTTAAAATCGAACATATGAGAAAATCGCTAATTTATCGGTTTTACATCGTATTTTTAACAGAAAAGTTAGCTCGTTTGCGCACGGTTCGTTACCTGTTTTTTTTAAGCGTCTCTAATTTTACCAATTTTTTTTTCTGCAGAAAACAAATCGGAAACCAACTTTTGACCGAAAGTGTAACTATATTTTGCAACAACTCCTTTTTGTGTTAAATGTTTAATGTAAAGTAAATAAAAGTGTGGGCATTGTTGTAAATTGTGTATCGATAGTGTTTTGTGCAATATAAAAGTGTCGCGGCGTGGTGCTTTTAGCCGAGGACGTGCGACTGGTGGAAGAGGTATGGTGGCCAGTCAAAGCGTCGTCCAGGAGCCACAGAATGATATGTACTGCTCTCCAATTTCACCCTACGGGGAATATTATCCCGACAATCATTATTATGTTCCTGGAGCGCCACCAGAAATGTGTCCGGCACATAGCAACATATGCACCGTTCATGGAGATTACGGTGAGATTTGAATTATAAGATTATAACTATTTTAATGTCTCTCCACGAAGTGCAATTTTCTTGGCCATTTACTATAGCAGGAGTTTTGCGTATTTGTTTTCCATAGGGAAAGCCAATTTGTTCTCAATTTTAAAAATGAGTTGTTCCAGCAAATTGTTCCTTTTCTTGCTCTCCTCTCCATTAACTGTATGGGCGAAGAAATGCCAAAAGTTGTTTCATGGCCCACCCAGTAGGATTCATTTGCTATTTCAAAAATACCACAACTGTTTTTGGGGGAAAAATCCTAGGGCAAGTCAGGATTTTTAGAAAAGAAAAAATTATTTCAATTTTAAGAAATTATTCCTTATTTCAGTTTCTAGTTACCGAGGAAGTCCCCATGTTAAAACCGTCTTAAGAATTTTCGCGAATTGCCACTCCTTTTAATGAGATAAATCAAATAGACATCCGTTTCGCATCTTTGAAGTAATCTTCATAGAATGAAGAGACTCGAGCTCTTTAATCCGGCTACAAAAATCATTACTGCTCCCGATGACTAGAAAGGCTTTATTTTACTGGAAGTAGGTACATACTTTATTTGTTCCGAGAGGCGAGGCAACAAACGCCGGATTTTAGAGCATTGTTTCGCAATCTCGATAGGTACTAAAACGGCGAATTTACTGGGCTTATCGTGCTATCGAACAGCGGATTATAGAGCGTGTACTGGGGTATATCTACCTCGATTGTTATTAAATAGGTGCAAATTCGAGCGATTAACCAAAATAAAGTGCCACTATTACGTCGATTATGCACTAACGCGAATTTACCTAAGTACCTATATTTAAATTTATGTGTGGGTATACTTTAAATTGAAAAAGTGTTCGGAACTGCGATTAAATTGAACGTAGTTCATTAGTTAAAATATTAATCTTTTTTTGGAAATCGAAATTGTGGGCTTTTCCGATGCTCGAGTTTTGCTAAGAAAGTATTAATTAGATATTTCAGACGAAATTGAATAATAAACAGATAGCTAAATTTAGAATGTGTGTACGTACCTGTTTATAGTAAGCAGAAGGCGTCTGAGTACGTTCGAGCGGAGAGTTTGGAATTAATTTTGGAATATTACGAAAAAAATAATTATTAAAAAAAAAACATTTTTAATTGGGCATAATATTACTTTCGTACTTGTATGTTAATTTAGAGTTTATCTTGTTCGTTTTGTAATGTTGGTGTGAAATTATAAAGGAATTCTAATAGTTCGAGCTTTTGGTGCATGAAAATTGCTTTCCATAATAATTTTAATTATGGACTGCTAGGATTTTGTAATAAATAATAACAACTTTGGTGTTGTTGATGAGCCAAGTTTCTTTTTCAATATTTTTGTTATTTTGTATTCGTAATTGTTATTACGATAGATTATAAAAACCTTGATCCTCAACTTTTTATATTATTTTCATTATAGTATTTATTAATTTTTCGGAATTCGTTAAGTATTTATCGTACAATAAAACAATAATAGATTATGTTAATTGTTATTTTCTCACAATTTTAATTGGCTTTTTTTAGTGGACTTTTGGTGCATGTTCATAATATAATTGGTATTTTGATTGGATCCTGTCCTGTGTAAATAATTCCATTAATAATATGTTTCATGTAAAATATTTTGCTTTTTACCATTAAAAATCGACAAGCCTGTTAGATGGTTCCCCAAGGAATTGGCTCGGATGCGAGACAAAAAGGAAGCGCGGCACTCTACCAGAAAACTACACCCCGATTTCAATCAGTTGTTTTTGGCAAAGTTATGGGAGTGTACTCCGAGAGTGTCTTATTGAATATCTCGATAAGTCCTCTATCTCAGGGAGGGCAAACTTTGCGATGTCTCGAAGGCGTTCGTTTTAATTTAAAAAATCTTATATGGAATTAGAGGATTTCCTCTTAATCTATTTCGCTCATATTTATCGGAGATACATCAATGTGTATGTTTTGGAGGAAAAGTTTGTAGAGCACTGAGTCCCCCAAGGTTCCGTCCTCGGGTATCTTATTCGTCTTGTACATCAATCATTTATGTCGTTATATAGCTCCCGAGTGTGATTCTGTTTTATTCGCAGACGACACCACATTTATTAATTCAGAAAAGGAATATGATGGTAGTCTTACTCTTTAGTTCTTACATTGAACGAGCTTTGCTGTTGTTTAGTGCCAATAATTTGAGTCTGAACAACTTAAAAAGCCAATTTTTGACCGTTTCTAGCAATCTACAGAAATATATTAATCTAGTTATTGGGAGTCATGGTGGATGCCGGCTTGATTTGGATGGTCCATGTTGTCGAACTTATAGCTCGCAGTTTGCCAGTACGATATATATTTCACGTAGGCTGCGTGGTTGCATAATCAAGGATCAGCTATGATGTTACTCTTTGCTCTTTGGGGAAACTCAACCCACGCTTTGAAGGCTTTCAGACTGCAAAAAGAGGCGGTTCGCCTGTTGGCAGGAGCTAAATTTGGAGTGCACCGTTTCCCCTTTTTCAAAGTTTTCAGTATACTGCTCTTACTTGTCCCTCTTATGGAGATTCAGTCGTGGGGAGGTTCTCTGATCAAGCAATCAAATGTTCACTGTTCACAACTATCTTGCGCGCTCTTCTAACCTAGTAAGAGCCTCTCGTTTCAGGTTGAATGTCGCTCAAAAAACTCTTTGTATCTGAAATGATATAACCATTTGTCTAAGGGATCAGATCCTTACCCACAGATCATTTTAAGAAATTTGTAAAAAAACGTATGCTTGAGAACTGTTTGTACAAGAATATTCATTGTTAAAGTTTGTGGTTTGACTGAGTAAAGTGCCACTTATGGTGTAAAGTCATTGTTTTTGAGTTGTTGCTGTACTACTGTTTAACTTTTGTTTATGGGTACTTACATGTTGTTGTTTTTTTTTCTTAATGTGTATTTTACGTCCGCGTCAACTACTGTGGTTATTAGCAGACGGGACCTACAGCTTTAGGTGGGTTCCGAACCACCAGGACCAGGGCATTTTGACACATGGAGACACTCCAGTGGTGTCAGTCGGTTTTGAACCGGCGACCTTTGCATCCGCATGCGACGATGTTGGCCGCTAGACCACCCCGGTCCTCACTTACATGTTGTTTTTGTGCTAGATATGCTACAAGCATCTTTTGTAAAGTAGTGAATATGTTCAGATTTTGTTCTCGTATTATACCCAGAAGGCACCCCCCCCCCCCCCGTACACACAAAAACAGTGTCTCAGTTTTCAGTTTTTTATAAGGTACTCAATAAGTCTGCGTAAACGATTTTAAACCCACAATGCATTTAAAATCGCTAAAAAGACTTAATTAAAAAATATGCGAAGGTCGTCTATTTTGAGCGCTTCCAGTTGACGCAACTAGATAGATTCATACATTATACCATTTTGTGCCCTAATGAGAGCACTAAACAATGTTTTTTCCTGCGCTAATGTTAATTCGTTTTCAGTAGTTTCAACTTTCTACTCAACGAGCCCATATTTAATTTTGAAGTTTTTCGAACGTCATTTATGCACAAATCGCTATTATTTATCTTTCGATTTTTTTCTAAAAGCTAATTTATTTTCCAATACAACTCAACTATGCGCGTAAATCGCGAAAGATATCAGCTCTGTTTGATTTTGCTTATCAAAATTATCTATACACGGGGGTGGTGTGTAGGCATCATCCACTCTCGCAATGGACGTCACAAATTAAACGAGAAGCGAAGTACGCACGAATAATTTTTAATTTAAATTAAAATCGATTTGGTTTTATTTCGTATGTGACAACGATGATAGGGTAACCGGTCACCTGAAACCACGTCCGAAGACGTCCTTGACTGTGCCATTGTCCTTTTAGGCAATGACCTTCCAGTTTCATTTGGGTCGGCCTATTTTTAATATCGAGCCCACCTTTATTGTACTTTCCAATTTGGTTTTGTACAGGGTATAGTAAAAAAAATTTGATACCTATCATATTTCGCCACAGTAAAGAGTTGTTAGTTATACGAGTATTCTGGTATTTTTTTTTAGATTTCATTCTTGAATTTATTAATTTTTTTGTAACGTTGTAACTAATTACTCTTTTTTTTCTCGTCGTTTAAAAATGTGCGTTCTCTCAAAATATAGGTCACATTCTCCCTGCTGACTAATTTCGTGGTAAATGTGTTAGGTGCGTTCTAAATTTGATGATAAAGAAGCCCCAATAATAGAACATTAAAGACAATAATTATTAATATAACGAATTAGCGCACGTCATTACTTAAAAAGAATACTTTGTGCTCATAATCTCACCTCGATCAATCTAAATTAATTACTATTCGGTTTTAAGGCTTCCATCTAAACTTCGATTGTTTTATGTGATCTTGTTTGCGTTAACGCGTTTTGAATGAGAAAATTTTAAGGAATTTTCTCGAAAATAGTTCTATACGGGGGCGAATTACTTGTGGCTTAATGCATTAAACTTCGCTTGTTCCCTTTATGCAGGGGGGTGGGGCGTTAATTGGCAATTTGCGTTCATATAACTTCAGCTCTAAAAAGAGGATAAAGTTCTCTGTAAAAAACTTTAATGGAGTTTCTAAAGACATTCCGTTAAAGTCCGATGAAATAACTAGTCCAATAATGACCAACCAACGGCCACAGGCAGAGGTGTACAGAATTGTCTTTGTTTTTGATTATTCAAAAATTAATGAGCTAATGCCATGCCGCAGATGGCTTTAGATATCCCATGACGTCTAAAATTTTTAGCCATTGAGGTTAGTGCCATAAACGAGTCTGTTCTATTTGTGGTGGGTCGCCCTGTATATAGATTCCTTCACGTAGTACTAATTGATGTAGGTTGTTGCCTTATAATTAACTTTAATTATTGGAATTTATTAACAGTTATGTTTCTATTAATAAATACAGAAATTAAAACATATTATAACTAAGTTCAATTATGTGTAGAAAATAAGAACGGATTGTTGTTTTTTAGATAATCCGCCGGCAAGTTGAAAAGCTCGGGGAATTTAAGTTCTCTTCTCGTGTATCACAGAGACTTTAGAAGTAAAAGCTTACAAATTGGAGGAATTTGTAAAGATTAGTTAAGGGAAATTGTAATTTGAAAAAATAAATATAAGTAGCGCGCCATTTTCGTCTGTATAAAATTGTGTAAACTTGGAGTTTCATTTTGGTGTGTTTCCAGCATTCGGCAGTTGTAAGTTGTAAGGTTTCGTGTTCATGTTTCCTTTTACGTCTCAATAGGCTCATCATAGCCGTTACTTTTTCGTATGTGAATATTAAGTTTTAAGTTTGAATTAGAAGAACTTGCTTTGAATTTTGATCTTAGCATGAATGTACTTTTAACTTGACCAATAAACGTATCTGAAGTTACTCTTGTCCCTGCTCGGGCGCCATACTAAAATAAAATTCTCTATTTTACGTCTTTTCGGAAATTAGTTGTTTGTTACTAAAAAGGCGTTTTTTCACATGCGAGAAACGTCATACAGACTCTTTAATAGAGCTACAGCTTAATGTAAACTGGACTGTAAGTACGAGAAGTCGCTTGCCATACCGTAAATGTGCGTTGTAAGCGACTTCTGCAAGACTTCCTCGAGTTTTATCGCACTTTCCAGATTACATTAAGCTGTATCTCTATTTGAGAGTCTGTCTAACTGATTGAGTGACTTCTACAAGACTTCTTAGAGTTTTCTCACATTTACAGTCCATTATACGTTAATCCCTCTCTGCCATTTTTCGCAGAAGTTTTCTCGCATGTGAAAAAGATTCTTTTTTTAGGCTTCTTGTATATCTCGCGTGGTAGATGCAGCAGATAAAGCAGATTAAAATTGAGACTTGTGGGTCATTGGGGGGCACGTGATATTTTTATATTTAATTTTTAGCCACTTTTTTCGAGTTGCCTCAACAGGTTAAGCAATCAGCAAGTCACGTCACACCTGGTTGTCGCTTTGCTGTGCGTAACTACAATTTTTATGATACTACTCGCCGACGCTCACAAAATTCAATTGAAATTTCTTATCTCGAGGATGTTGAAAGAATTTTTTATTTATAATTCATTCACCTAAACGCACCGTAAGCGCTATCTTAATTTTCCTACTGCACTTGTTTCCTGTTTCCAGTATGTACTCAGCTTGATAAACTTTTATCTATTAATTGTGGTATAATTAGCTTTTATTAGTTCAAAACTTAATTCACGTTTTAAATTTTAACGCAGAAGTAGCTGGTGCTCACTTGCAGCTTACGACAGTCTTCGGTGACTATTGTCGTGGTCACCATTAGCGTTCGTAAAAAGTCTTGGGATAAACCATGGGAGTAGACGCCTGGAAGACTCCTGTGTGATGTGTTTAGTATTTTTGTTCTCTACGAAAGCTCTTGGAATTAAGAATCTTGGCCTGTAATTTAATAACTATCACAAATGAAGTTTTGAAAACGCTCGCCAGTCATAACAATTTATCTAGACCTTTAGACGGTTCAGTCCAGATTCGTACAATATTGAAGTCTACTTTGTCATTGTTTTATCTTTTACGGGTTTGTTCGATCATAAATAGGTGTCTTAAACGTTTGTGATATCTGATTTTGATAATGGCATAGCTTTTCTCACGAATTAATGATTCGAGCTGGCACATTTTAGATTCTATTTTCATAATTTGCTTGTGCAGTCGACTCAGTCGACTATTCGATTCAGATATCTAATGTTCGATCGAAACTTACCAGGTCTCGAAACTTCATTTGCATTAAAATTCGAAATATCAATCTTAATTTAACGTTCGTTTTATGACTTGATGCAATAGCCTGTGTAGAAAACTTCTCATTTCTTATAAATATAGAAACTAAATGACAAGATGAGTCGTACACCTGGAGAATTGCCGTGTGAAAATTTGTTAATTGAATGTTAGATTTGGAATTTAGTGTTGGATTTTATAATTTAGAAGATGAAGTGAGGAAGAGCAGTCGTCACAATGGCATTCTCATTAATAGAGAAGTAAACATAATTTTCTAATGCTTGACATCGCAGTCGAGTTCTCTTTAGAAACGCGAATTTGAATGCGCATAATATTTCGCTTGTCGAATCCAAACAATTTGCAATTTAAGCGTTAGAATAATAACGCAAGAATGCGTTTCCACGTATCGATTCTCTTTGTTTATTATTACTTGCAAATACTAGTTCTTAATTTAACCACTTTAACCTACTTTGCAATTATTCACGAGTTCGGCGACTCGAAATATTTTCTCGATTTTGTGATTGATTCGTAGATTCTAAATTTTACTTTTTGATGTTGTTTGCCAGAGCCTCGTGCAGTAGGTATTTACCGAACGTTTGCGAGACGGGCGCGATTTACAATTTTTCGTAGTTTTGTTTGATTTTATTATTTGAGCTTCTGATGGATTGGTATAAAACAGATTTGTTGATACTGCCTTTCCTTGAGATTGGAAAAAAAACCGTTCGTATATAATTAACATGCGGGAGTGGCCGCACCGTGCGTCATCAAGCATGTATAAACGGTTGTTGCTCCTATGCTAGTTGCCAACTAAACAATTTGTAGGCGACCTGTGACAACTTTTTTCACAAATTTTTTTGCCATAAACTTGACAATAGACCAAAAAAACTTCTTGCTATTTTTTAACGTCACAATTTGTGTCATTAACGAACGAAATTGGTGCTTATTAAAGAAAATTAACTGGGGTACAGTGTACGGTTATTGTGTTTGCTAGTGCTCTGTGAAAATTTTTGTCGTAATAGTATGTTGAACAGTTATTCAATTAAAAATCGCGATGCAAAAATTAATGGCATTTCGAACAAAACTTGCGTTTTGAATACCTAAATGAATAAATCAAATTGAAATATTCGGTCCGCATCCTAATATGTGGTTTAGAGGCTTTAAACGCCAATATTTAATGTCATATCACGGAACAAATTAGCAATTTTGGTAAATGACGGTTAGTAAACACAGCAGGGACCATTTATAAAAGTCAACCGTCCATTTATTATTTGTGCTTCGTCCATGTTTTAAAACGTTTTTAAGAACTTTCGGTTCATTTGTACAATTGGTGATTTGAAAATGTAGTTTAGGCTTCTAAGGCGACACTTTCGTAATTTTCGTGATGCTTTAATGTACTTTGTGTACGTAAGTGGTTAACATTTCTGTCTATTTGTGATTTGTGATTTAAATGTTTAGCTTATAAAAAAGTGGCGAAACGCGAAAGAAATAGTTGCAAAAAAGATATTTTAGTTACGAGAAGTCGCCTCTATACGAAAATCTGGTATGCCGACAACTGATAACGTACTAACGTCTGTAAGTCATAGACTTATCATCCATAATAGTAAAAATGACTTTATATTTTGCGTCTGTAAGAAAGCTGTTACAGCACCCCATATGAGTGCTATAATAGCTTTTTGAATGCTAGAAGAACTTCGGTAAAATTTTCTTTTTCGAAGTTGGTAGGAAAGATAAAGACTATTTCTGGAATTAACAGGTTCTATGTGCTAACATAATAGTTAAAATTAATTAATTAACCAACAATACAAACTGCCAAACAATTTAAAGGCGCAAAATCGAAAAAATTGGATAAAAAAACTCATTTAATAATCATTCTAGCACTCCTTCAAAAATACTCCTCGCTACGCGAGTCGTCGACTTTGTCGGCGTCTCATGGACAGTGGCGGATGGACCGATCGGGAAGGCGGGAAATTTTCCGATGGCGGGCCACTGCTCCTGCTCTAACGGCCAGTTCATTGCGTTATTTTGCCTCCTGCGCCCTTGATCGACCCTTTAAACAAAAATTTCCCGGGCCGGTGACGTCGAACTCATCCGCCCCTGCTCATGAACATTATTAAACTTTTCACCAACTTTAAGACTTTCCTTTCAGTATTTTCTACTGCCAAAAAACTTCCTTGGAGGTTCATTTTGAGATTTCAATAACTTTTAAAATTAATCAGCACTTGTTTTTTATGTGCGACCGATTTCTCGTGAAGTGTCTTCCGAGGAGTCTCGATTGAGACACGCCGCGTCTAATTTATTAAATGTATCAATGTCGATGGACTATCGTTCTGGTACAATTTTATCGCACGACAATAATACAGGGTGAGTCGGGATGATGACACCGAACTCTAGGAGCGTATTCTACTCGTAAAACCCAAAAGTTATCCGATTTTCACTTGTTTTCCAGTTACGGCCTTTTAAATTTTGCTAAGCCACTTAAACATCTAAGATGCCGTAACTTGAAAACAAATGAAAATCGGATAATTAAGAACTTTTGGGGTTATTTTGTCTTATAGGTACGTTAACTGGAAATAAGTGAGGAAATGTTTGGAGGTCCGTGGCAGTATTTTAAAAGGCTGTAACTCGAAAACAAGTGAAAATCGGATAATGCTTTTGTTTTTGTGCGAGGAAGGTGCTTCTACTTTAGGTCCTTTCCCTCTCTTGTGTGTCAGAACCCAGGAATCTCCAAAATATTCCCCTAAGGAGAATTTTCCAATTTTTATTGTCTCCTACTATTTCGTTCTATTCCCTTATTAGGTTTATGTGATGGTGGAAACGTTTTAAATTCAGCTCAATTACTCTAATCGAACTATAGTACTTCCGTACTAATATTTTTTTACAGATTACATAAATATATTGAAAATGAAAGATCGATTTTTCTTCTACAAATAAAATTAGCGTTGGAAAGATATTTATCTCTTTCGTTTAACGTTTAACTGTTTTTTATTAAAAATTAGTTCACTAGGTCGATCATTTTTATTTTGAACTCCGTTGATTAAATTTTTTTTCTTCCAATAAATTGCTTTATCGTGCCGCTGTTAAGTTCTTTTATATTAAACACGATTTTTTATTGATCAAAGTTGTACTAAATTAATGTTATATTTATTTACTGATTTCGCATTTTTGTTTTTAGGACCGGTGACAGTACCAATGGTGTCGACAAATTCGTCGCCACCTATAGCAATGCCAGTGCAAGTACCACCAGGACATGTAGTGCAACAAATTGTAGACGAAAATGGTACTTTAAGGCACCTTATTTTATCGCCACAACACCCTGCGGGGTTAGTACCTCTTCCGTCTCACAATCCACAACATTACGTAAGTAATACTTTTATTCATAATGACAATTATCGTCATTGCGACAACTAAATTAATGAACTCATTGAGGTTATTTTATTATGAGGTTTTAAACTCGTTAAGTACTATTTGATAATTACATAAGAATTGTTTAAATAAATTATTAACTTCTCTAAATGATAGACTTCCAAGTCGAGAAGTTTGCAATTATTCAAGAATGAATCAGACAACGCCGGACGCACATTGTCAATGATTCACTACTTAGACATAATGGCCAAGGCTTTTTTGACATTTACATATAAATGAGAACGCCAACTGAATACGTTTAATTCGGCTTTCCTTATGCTACAATGATTACTGTATTTTCCTTTTATGTTGCTGATAGATGCAATTCCTCGCGCAGTTGGAAGGACGAGCCAACATCTTTTAGTTTATAGCGGCAAATACCATCGTTAAATGGCGTGTGTGGCAAAACTTTGCATTGGGGTGGAGTATTTCTATCGACATCTCACTACTTGCATTTCCATTTAGATAATTTAGATAACTCTTATTGAAATTTAAAATTTTTCCCGTATTGTGCGTATCGTGGCCACAAGATTAAGATGACTTTTTAGCGTCTACTAGGCTTACTCGATCTTTTTGTTTGAAGTGCGATGAAGTGGTGTGCTCAACTAATTTTTGATTAAATACAGCGTGGCGTTGATTGAGAAAACATGCTGAGTCTTCTAACGCTCGAAAAAGGGCCATTATTGTGCTGTTGTCTTCGTGCGAAAAATAAGTTTGAAAACAATTCTAGTTTGTTGATCTTGTTATTCAGTAATTTATAATAACTTAATAAGCTTGAAGTACATCAGTCAACTAGTAGTACATTAACAAGTGAACGAGTACTTCGTGACGTACTCTTTACGATTCCATTGTTCCATCAATCATTACGGTTTCTACTTTATTAGGTAATTTTTTCTCAACAATCACAATTTTTTTTTAACCACCACAATGAGTTTATTTACTTAGGACGCCGTTTTTACTATATAATAATTAATTAGCATAAAATTAACCGAGTATAACAAAAATGGCCGTTGTAAAGAAATAAACGAGTCAAGAACAGAAAAGTCAATCAAAAATTTATAACGCAATACGGTTTTAAAAGTAGAAAGTACAAATTGGTAACGGTATTTAGCCAAAGGTCTCCTCGTAGTAAAAATGTTAAAATTTTAACAACTTAAAAGTTAGTGAATGAAAATTGCTTTACAACCGTCAAATTGGCCCCGGTAATGTCCCTTGTTACTTTTAACTTCTCTCTTGATGTGGTTCAAACTTTTATGAAGTGTATACTTCTTTCATTCTTTTAAATTGCACGACGATTACATCGGTATGTACTATGTCGTCTTTTTTTCCAAGGCGCATCCGCTTTCTTTTTGTCTTGAAATCGCAAGTTCGTTAAAGGGTTAGTTTTGAGCTCAACATCGAGATGCCTTGGGTCTTGTGTGAAATATACCTTTGTGTATATTGCCCCTAGCGTCTTGCTTCTGGAAGCTCTTTTGATGCTCAAAGCGCCGCTAGACCACCAAGAGACGCCCAGTTTATGAATAAAGCCTTTGAAGCAATTTCCAAGAAGGTGATGATTCAACTGGAATGCAAGCAACCACCCCGAAGCGCCAAAACCTCGATCTTTTCTCTTTTTGTTTCCGCTCGATTTTTTGATAAACCGCATTCTTCTTAAATCGAAAATTACAACTATTTTAAAATAAATTTGACGAACGTTATACACACACTAATTTTAGTATCCGGATAAAGGCACGTTAATATCATGTTTGTTTGAACGCCAAGAATGTCCACCCATCAACCGGAAGTAGGCTTAAGTGGCCTACTTGTTATGAAAATGACTGCAATTTAAATGTGTATTATATACATCTTTTAATCCGTTGTACGTCTACGGATGAAAGAATTTGTTAGTGTGTTAGTTTGTGCGTTGCCTGAAAAGAACTTTTGAGCCAAACTGTATTCTTCTTCTAGTCTATGTTTGACTTTCTTCATTTAATTTTGGGGTCAAAACAATACTAAGACTAGGGGGACTTGTTTTAAAAATACGCCATTTGTCGATTGTGTGGGTTGATTTACAAATACGTATAAATGGTTCCACCCCCGTTTTCAAGTCTTGTTATGGAAACTAAAAATTTTCCCGTTGAAAGCGAATTTCGTCATTATTATTTTTTTCATGGTAAAACCGTGAAACCTATTAAAACACTAATTTCTTTTGATAAGTTAATTTTTCTATCATTAAACCGTTTTCTAATTTCTGCTTTCTCTAGGCCACTGAATCATATTTATGGTAAAATACTTACGTAACTTCCTAGTCGGTTAATGGAAATTCGTATTTAGATTTAACTCTTGGGCACGTCCTTAAATCGTTCGTTGCAAGTTTTTGGGAAGAAACTATTTAAAATTTTTATACTACATACCAAAACAGTATAGAAAATGGAACGGATGAGCCCAATTATAAATTCAGATTGGGCTTATTTGTGTGGTTATTGTGTTTTAATGCAACGACCTTGTGATGCCGTTTAAACAAACGCAGGTGAATAAATTTTGTAATCGAAGGTAAAATCTTTAATTCTTGCAATTAAGTCATTGACATTCTGATGCGTGTTTTCAACTTTTAAAATCAAAGTGGCTATGCAGGAAGTTTCAAGAGAAACAAATCCAAGTAATATCTATACCACTTCTAAAAGTTCATTTTTGATATTTATCTCGAGTGCCTACATCGTCTTCTCGATAACGTTGCAGATGCTGTATGCAAGTCAATGGACGGTTTCATCAGTCGCTTATAGTCCCTGCTCACTTTGGAGCATATCTTCAGCATGTTCAGAATCGAGAGGTGTCTTAGAGCTCTCTATACGAAAACAGCCAATAGAGTTTGTGCGTAAAAACCGAGTAATAAACCTCTTTGGCTCTGCTTCTGAATTTAGAAATCGGAATTCTAATCATTGGCTATATTTTGAAAAGATTGCTCTGAATTCCTGAGTGCCCTCCACCAAAACTACAAGTGGGACTAGATTATTTTGGACAATGCTTATCGGAAGGTAGTTCCTTGATGTTTTTTAGGATACTGAAGATTATACGATGCTCTTTAGAACGTCTGCGTTTCGTGATTCTAAAAGAGAACACACTGTATATTGCATGATGATGATGGTTTACATATAATTATGAAATTGACTTAACCTTTCAGTGTTGCGTAGATATTTTAGCACACTCTCTTGCTAGATTAAGGCCCTGTTTTAAATTCCTTTGACTAATCTCGTTAAATTCTCGCTTTATAATCGCCTCGGTTCTGTAAATTATGCAACCATAGTTGCGTTGCGCATCTTATAAATGATTGAAACTAATCAAAATGCGTCATGTTTTGGATATAAACGCACACTTGATTATTCCTTCTGGCTATAAATTTATCAACGAACTAAATGAGCTCGATGCTTCTTCTCAACTTCATAAACAAACGAGCGAATTCCCCCAAAATTCGATTCGAACTCCTTAATTGACACATCGTAAGCCACTTCGATTCTTGTACGGCTTTTAATTCCCGTTCTCTTAACGTATTAAAGAGAAGAGATTAACTTCGGACAAAAAAGGGATAAATCATCCGATGAACTACTTTCAGAGTCTAAATTTATAATCGGATATAAATTTAAAACGGACTTCTTCATTATAAAAGATAATTTAGGAGAGATTCCCACATATTTTTATAAGCCGAATTGTGTTACGTAGGTCGTGGTGAAAGAAAAACAAAGAAAGGAGATGGGCTTTCCAATATTGATCGAAGCGAGAAATGTAGAAAGAACGAAAGGATTATGCTCGGGTTAAGATTACGGGTCTTCATACACGCACACACTCTATTGGAAACATTCCACTGTTCTCATCATTACTGCCCGGGGTCTTCTTTTGCCTGGTCAATCACCTTTTTCGTCTGCTCTTTTACATCAACAACAAGACTTTCCTAGAGCGTCATAAAAATTCTTTCCGAGTTATTTAGTTTTGTGATTTGTATTTATAATTAATTTTTCTTTTCGAGAAATTATTTTACTCGAAAATATTTTTGTGGTTTGCTCTTCGACGACCATCTTGCCTTCCATCCTTCCATCGTTCTGCAAAGCTCTTTATCTCGATGTACAATTTTCTTTGTTTATCGATACATTAATAATGAAATGTTAAATCGACTGTTATTTCAAATTGCAACTCCCGACGTTATTGTAATAATGCGAAGTGTTTCTCTCAAGGAGAACTACTTTTTCGTGACTCTTCTTCAGAAGAACTGATTGCAATCGCAGCGTGGTAACAAGAATCGAACAAACTTTGCATTGTACTCTTCGAAATGTTAATGGTTCTGTGTGTATTTCAAAATACGGTCACGTCTCCCCCCCACCTTTTGTATGCTAGAAAACCGAAGGTTTGGATTTGAGTCTTTTGGTTGTGTGTCCGTTAAATCTGATTACTTTTTTTTCCTGCGTCCTCTCAACTTTAATTTCTAATTGAACTTGCAAATTTTATTTATCGAGTGCCGAGACTACGTAGATGTAACTTGAAATCGTATTTATTTCCTTTATCTATCCATCTCTCTCTTTTATCTACATATTTGTGAGTGTTGCGAGGAAATTACTTGTAAAGGTAAATAGAGTAGACGACGCTCCATGTTGATTGTACAACGTATTTTGTTTGCAATGATAAGGCCAAGTCTTATCTACTGAGGTAGTCTCGAGTTTAAACGGATATGATTTTGGATATGGATCGAGTTTTTGGTTTCTAAATATTGATAAGAACGTGGTAGCAGCGTAGTTTGTAGATTATGTCACCGTTCATGCGTTCATTTACATAAACTTTGAACCGAGCGCATTCCTTATATTCGATATAACGCCATGTTACGGAACTCGGTCATGGTTTTTGTTTGCGGCGAAAACATTTTCAGTATTTAAAGAACGCAAAATAGCTCTAGTAAGCGATGGACAAATTTCTTAAAACCAAATTTTTACTTACTTTGAAAGGCGGGCGCTCTTGTAAACGGGCCCAAGTAGACAAAATCTCCCATAAATGAACGCGAAGCTCTAATCAAAGATGTAAATAAGTTTGTGCTTCCTCGTACTTCTAATTTAACTTTTATTATTTAAAAAATTATAAATGTTTTGAAGATCTTTGGCGTCTGATTAGCAACTAAATGAAACCCTTGGAATAGAGGTAAATTTGGTTAAATATTCTTTATTTGGACTCTGGAGTATGGTTTTTCTCGAGTTTTTCCCTTAACCGGACACAAAGTCGGTTCCATGAGTATCCGCTTACTGTATTAGGAATAAATGGATTCAGGTGTTTGTTTACTACTTTAATGTGCAATTGTCTTGTGGAACGCCTTTGGACTTGTGAGAATATTTTCTCGTTTGTCGAGCTGTTTCTGTTTTATGAAGAGAAGACGATCTCGAGACACGCCTCGACCGGACCACCGTTCGAGCATTGAAATTAGCTCGCAAACTAAACTAATTTTGATTTGTAATAATATTTTTGCGTACGTGTTCGACATTTTTACTAAATTTCATATCTTAATACAATTCTAACGGTGCTAATTACAGGAAATATACATACATGTGTGAATAACTTGTGTGTATTTGATGGGACGCATATTTACAATGGGCTAGTTCAATGTTCTCTTTAATTTATAAAGATTAAAATTTTATTTTTGTAGTGATAGTGTAATCGCCAAATTCATTCATTCGAATTTTGTTTCGTTAGTCGAGTGCGTAAAACCATAGATTACGGCAGTTAACTTTGTTATTATTTAAATATCCTGTTCGTAAAAACAGATTTGGATTGTTGTTCATTCTTGTTTTTCCCTCCCATTCATTCATTCATTGCTATTTGTTTCTGTATAGCGATTTTATGTAACAACTATTTATAGCTCGGGTGTTTTAGAAAAAGAGGTGTGAAATTTTTATCGTATTGTGCATCTTACGCTTCGGCGAACACCGCACAACTGGCCATCGAATTTCCCATGCCGACGTCACCGTCTACGGACGATGACGGCGATGTGTACTTTGTTGTGTTCTTGTTTCTCTTTTAGTGTAATTGCCCATTTCATGAAAAGGATGTCTACTTCATGAAGTGCATCCTCGTTGTTTCGTGTAGTTTTCACGAAAAATTATTTTTATACTCTGCGAAACGCTAAAGCGATGTAGAAGATATAATTTTGGTGACACCTTCACTAAATCGAATTTTTGAATTCCCCTGAAGTCGTTTTGGTGGTTTTTGGTAGTGATTTATGTATGTCAACACAATAGCGCCTAGAAGCGAAGAAGAAATTCGCCTAGGCGTGGAATTTAAGCTTGTCTGTTCACTGTCTTAGTATAGGAAGCCCGAATCGACATTGAAATGAAGCAAAGGTGCTTTACCTGAAGCGATAATGATATAATTTGCCGTCACTTTAAAACAAAATGAAATTGCTAAAAATGCCCAATGACCCAAAAATTATCTTTCGTTTTGTCCTAATTTGAACGGACAACGAGGATCTGAAAGTAATGGAGAAGGCCACATAAGATTTGAATGAAAATTATACAAGTAATATTTTACCAGAAATAAAAATTTATCACCGCTTTGTTTAGAATAATAATAATAATTTTATTATCTTCAACCGTTAACATAAAATATAGTATGTCATAGATTTACTTCCATTAACATAATCAAACATAATAAATAATATTTTCAATCCAAGAAATAAGATTCTGAAAATTCAGCTTGTTCTAAAAAGAAATTTGAATTCATCCTATACAGGGTGAAATTTAAGTTGGGACTTGAAACCCGAAATACTACACATTATTATTTTAATCGAAGTCTTCACGGTGTCGCGCCGGGTGCTTTACCACTAAGCTACCCTTGTCCCCGCAGCTCTCTTGTATGCTAAATACAAGCCCTGCTCATGTTAGTTTTATGGATGTACTTTCAATACTTGTAATAGTGTAATCGAATTGTTTGAGGTCATTTAAATACCTAGTGTTCTTTTCTAAATTTGTCGTGGTTGTCGATAAAATTATATACGGCAAGAATCGTCTAATCTGTTTTAGAATGTATTTCCAGCATTTCGATTCGAAAGAATTCACAATTAGAACTAGAGTTTAAAGGAGTAATGGAAGTAACTTTCATCTCTTAAAATTTACTTTCTTCCACAATTATGTATAATATTATGTACATAATGTT
Source organism: Malthinus flaveolus (assembly GCA_950108345.1). Classification (NCBI taxonomy): domain Eukaryota; kingdom Metazoa; phylum Arthropoda; class Insecta; order Coleoptera; family Cantharidae; genus Malthinus; species Malthinus flaveolus. Next base: position 15,781,780 of record OX467285.1, on the reverse strand, counting down.
GACGTTATAGTCTACGAGTGGATTCTGCTAATTTCTTTAATTAAAAATTAATCAAGAATTCCGTGAATAATTCCAGTAATTAATAAGCGAAGACAATAGGTTTATCAGAAACAAAAGGCGATAATTCAAAGTAATAGTTTCAAGCAAATTGTTGAAAATTACCTCAATTTGCTGACATCCGACCATCCGAGCATGCTGATGTACGATCACCAGGGATAATCTAATCGAAGCCCGTGTGCGCGAATCGCGGTTGAATACTTCCAAAGGAGACGCTTTTAAATTATTGGAGACGTGAACTGTACGCTGTACGGATGAGGTAGAAATACTGATTTACACGAATGCGGAATGAACACGTAAAGAATTTAAAAATTACTTGAAAAATAAGGGAAAAACTGGAAAATAGAGGCTGTCAAAAGAATTCGAATCACTTATGCTGAAAAACAATCCTTTTGTATTTTGTTATTGCCTGCAACCTGCAACGACTTTAACAGTAAATAAATTCAAAAATTGGAAATTTCTGTAAGTTTGTGCCTTTTAATTACTTTTTAAGGGATAACACTTCCGCCCCTTCGAAAGTTTGGTTCTAGTTATGCAATTTTTCTCAAAAAATTTGGTCCAGTCTTCCAGTCAATACAATAGAGAATAGAGTAAATAAAAACAATTGACTGACGTTTAATTTTTGTTTCAAAATTTCCAGTTTTTGTATTTCCAGATATTTTGATTAATTTTGTTTTTATTATTTGCTAATTAATTGCTTCCCTAGTCCAGAGTCTAGATTATTAGAGAGGGAAACGCTGGCTTGCTAATTACTCCTTTCGAAATCAGTATTAGCATTGGCCTTTGGTTATTAAATACCTGAATAATACCCCTGCGTTGCTATTTTAATCTTTTTTATCTTTGGAATAATAAACCTAATCAAAATGCAATGACAGTGTTTCAAATGAGAGGCGGATTTATTTTTTTTATCTTTAAAGTTTTAAAAATACTAATGTGTTATCACATCACATTGTAAAGGCCAAGGATTTTACTTTATTTAAATTAATTGTTATTTTTAATAATTATTTTTTATCTTTTATTCGATTATTGTTAATTATGTATTACCACATAAACGTTATCAGCGATAGCATGTACATTTACGTGTATTGTTGTCAGTTCATGCCCGATATAATTTAGCCACGTAGCTGTTTTTCCCTCTTCGCTATTCGGAAACGTTATTACGTTGTCGCCGGCTAGCATTGCCACGAACCTCATTTTCTCGTATCAAATAACAATAATTACAGTGTCGCTTACTAATAGTGTGCGAAAATTGTCTTAATTGTGGAATTGAATCTTAATTTTGCTATTGTGAATTATGACCGAAGAAGAAACGGAAATGTCGAACCGATCCATCACAATAAATTTGATGAAGATCGAAGTTACGGTAATTAATTTAATTTTTAAGTTGTCGATTTGAAGAAACGTCATTTATCAATTGTTATTGTAATATTGAAACATTGGTGCCACGATTGGTGCGCTTACCTGCTTACACGTATTCAATAATAATTTTGGAGTTGTTGCTAAGCTGTCGAGTTTCGACTAGGAATTATAAAAATAGGATAAAAATATGTAGTTCGCGAAGTCTGTTCCATGTTGTTACGGATGTAAAGGGCCTAAAAGATTTATTTGTGGAAGAAATGTTATTTTAATGTTTTCAAAGCCGAATTGCTGCAGCACATACCATAACCAGTATTCTAATTAGGAAAGATTCGGGGATTTCCTGCTAAGTTCATAACTATCTCCATAACGTTTTATCATTTTATCACAACCTTCGAACTCTCTACATCCTCATCTCGAGAATGCTATTTTTGTCTTAATAATTTCGATTAATTCTATCGCATAAAAATGATGTATTTGTATAGTACATAATAATAAATGCGGCACAATTAATTGCAGTAAATAATGGAATTATGTTTTACACAAGTGGTCATTCCTTGTGTTTCAATTGCACTTAAGAATTTTGTAACACGTCATTGCAGCATCTCGACCAATTCGTACAATCCATCTCTTTATTTACTGCTGAAAAATTCCACATCGTGACCTTTGAAGTTGCACTTCTGCCTTTGATTAAATAAATGTTCGGATCGTCGGGCTAATAAACGACGAGTGCATGTGTTTCATATTAGTTAATTTACTCGTATATTAAACCGACTGGGATTTTTGTTACTTTTGTTGTTAATTATGTTTTTCCTTGATTGTAGGGAGCCGGACCAGCAAATGGGAACAACCAACCGCCACAAAGCTTTTATCCGACAGGTATTCCATCTGGTTATCCGCCGCCACATTTTCATTCCAGTATTCCACCCGGGCATCCAGCTCACGTAACCTCGACACATGCGGGTCACTCGCCGCCACCTAATCAAAATCACACATTTTACAAAGACGAGCGTACGCAGCAGAGGTATATAAAATTAAGAAGAAAATTACACGACAAGCAAATGAAAGGTGATTCAATTCAAAGTACATCAGTTTTATGTCATAGGAAGGATTTAATTAATGGCTTGCAAAGAGGTGGTAGCGTCAAAGAAAAGGGGATGAATAGTGTAGGAACTTCCGAAGATGGCGAAGAAAGTGGTAGCATACAAGATGAAGAGGAGGATTGTGTCCATATTATTACCGATATGTTGTCATCCGTCCAGTCACCCAAGGTTAGTCGAGATAGTAACAAATTCGTCTTTGTGTTGTTTATATTTGCAATTGCGCGTCTTTATGAGTAATTAAATTAAATATCAAATTCCATTTAGATAAAACATTTGTTGTGTCGCCACCAATTATCAACTTTTTAAAATGGGGTAATCCCCTGCAAATAAATGGAACATCTACATTAGACTAATCCGGGTCTAGATTACCGAACGGAACCCCTAGCGGAACTTTACACACGCTTTTAAGTTCTGTAAAAGCACCAACTCTGGATGGTTTAATACGAGCCCGATGTTCGGTTTGAGGCTTGGCTCGATAATCTAGACCCAACTTAGTAATTACAATCAAATAAACTGAGTTTGCTCTTCTCATCCTGAACTAATGAAATTTTTTTTCCAGGTGTCTGAACTGAGTTCCCGCAGTGCCTTACTTCAATGGGCAGCGCCTCTTCGTTTATCGGAAGCGTCGAGTAACGATAGTCACGAATTAGATATTTCAGAATCAGATCTTCGGTACGAAGTATTACTTAGTGATAAAAGTAAAGAAATGAAATATAAATCGATATACAGTGGCGCTTCTTTATCTTGCCGTATTCAAGACTTGAGACCTGGTCAAGAATACTCTGTCTGTTTACAAGTACACTTTGAAGAATTGCAAGGCTCCGCGTCGGATCCAATAAAATTTACGACCCCCGCCTGTGAGCCCGATCAACCTCAACCGCCTAAACTAATTTCTAGATCAAAGAATAGTCTTCAACTTCGATGGAACACCGTCAACGACAACGGATCGCACATCCAGTGTTACGTATTAGAATATGACGACGGAAAAGGTGGCGACTTTATGGAATTACACAAAAGTAGAGGAAAGCAACATAGTTTATCAAAATTACAACCGGCTACTGTCTATAAATTTAGATTAGCGGCGCTAAACGAAATTGGAAAAAGCGCTTATTCCGATGTTGTAACTTATGCAACTTCGGATAATGCGCCTCAACAACCGACACCTCCGACACTTAAGGAAGCCACTTTAAACGCTCTTCACTTGTCGTGGCAAGGCCGACCAAAAGACGACGATTATGTACTACAAATGGACGATCCGAAAACGCGATACGGTTATTTTGTAGTCTATAACGGAAAAGACACAGAGTACGTTTGTGCAAATTTAGATCGATTTACAAATTATAAATTTAAATTGAAAGCTCAAAATGACGGAGGTTCGTCGCCGTGGTCGGAAGAAATTTATTTCAAAACTTTGCCCGATAGGCCGGCGAGACCTTCGAAACCGGTGGTTAAGGGTCGAATTAGAGCACACTCGTTTAAATTAAAATGGGAATCTCCCCACGATACCGGAGGTGCAGAAATTACCGAATATACGCTCGAATTAAATTCTGGTAGCGGGTATCAAACTGTTTATACCGGTTGCGAGACGGAAGCTGTCTGTGATAAACTTACGCCTGGTACTACCTATCAGTTAAGGGTCAGTTGTTGGAGTGCAGGTGGCCAAAGTAATTATTCCGATCCTTGCACCGTAACAACCGACGCAATTAGCCCAGGACAATGTACCGAACTTCGTTTACACGGGAAACCCAAACCTAATAGTATAACTATCAGGTGGAACGAGCCCGACTATAACGGAGGTGCGCCCGTTTTAGAATACGAAGTCGAAATGATCAGCCAAGATGAAAGTCGAAATTTAATTCACAAAAGCAAAGAAACTGAATGTACCGCTACCGGTGTTAATCCCGGTTGCGATTATCATTTCATCGTTAGGGCCGTTAATAGAATTGGACCGGGACCTTGGTCAGAAATGCTAATTGCTAGAAGCGGAGCAGCTCCACCGGACGCGCCCCAATTACCAGTCGTCACTCCAAAGTCACCATTCCATGTTCTAGTAGAGTGGCAAGAGCCCAATGGCAACGGTGCTCCCGTTTGTGAATACAAATTAGAGATGAGTTCTAATAACGTGGAAGATCAATTTGTGTGTGTTTTTCAAGGTGCCGCTAAAAGTCACGAAGTGAAAGGATTAAATCCATTCACAACATACTATTTTAGAGTGCAAGCAAGTAACAGTGCCGGTTATGGAAGTATATCTGCCGTATCTGCTACCATTACCCCTGCTGCACCACCAGCGGCCATATCGTCAATGACCTGTGATAAATCTCCTACGAGTATAACTTTGAACTGGAAAGAACCGGCTCACAATGGATCCCAAATTACCCACTATAATATAGAAGTAGGGGATCAGGTGGTTGTAACAGATGGAGCAATTACTAACTACACGCTAAGCGATTTGAATCCTGTTACGACATACAAAATTAAAATACAAGCAGCCAACGACGTGGGTTTGGGCGTATATTCGCCCCTTTTAAAAGTGACGACATTACCTATGCCACCGGCTCCTCCTCTATTAGAATGCATCGCCTTCGCCCACAACTATTTAAAATTAAAGTGGGGCGAAGGTAAAAATCACGATTTTACGCAATATTGTGTGGAAATAGAGAATATTAGGATTAAGGAATTCCAGTGTGTGTACCAAGGAACTGCGTTCACGTGCAAAGTGAACAAATTACAAGAACTTACACCTTATAGGTTTAGGATATGTGCTTCCAACGACGCCGGTGAAGGTGATTATTCGGAAGAGTACGAATTCACTACTAGTATAGCTCCACCTAATGCTTTAAAGGCACCTAAAACTGTCGAAGTTGATCAAAAAAGTTGCATATTAGAATGGATGCCTTCTAAAAATTCCACTAGTGATCCAATTATCTACTTGGTACAAATTAGTCGGCTACGTGAACAAGATTTTAAACAGGTTAGCCATATTTATTTGTCTTTTTACTGTTTGGAGCGTTTCTTGATTTTATAAAGATTATGTTCGTATTAACAATCCAATTTATGGAGATGTTTGCTCCGTCGGTATTTCTATTTAAATTTAATTAAAGATTAACATTATACTTGGTAATCCATTCGACAAATTTGTTAGTTAAAAGCAAACATTAGAATTTAATCGAGAACACTAACAAATAGATTTGTGAGACATCATTTACAGTACAGTAAAATCAGCTCTCGGTTTGTAAAATAAAGGAAAAAAATTGCAAAGGGAATGACGATTTTGAAACGATGGTTTTAGCGAAAAAAATGTCATTGGACCTTTTTTAAAGTCCGTTAAGTTTCCTTCAGTTTGGTTGCTGTTTATTTCTCTAAAGGTGCGCTTTCTTCCACCTCTTTTATATTTCTAAAGACTATTTTCGCGATTTACTGAAAAATAAATGCCAAAATAAACTTGTTAGTTTATAATAATCTTTCGGAAGGTGTGTTCTCTTTTTTTAGAATTTTTGAACTCTATGTTGCCTCAAAAAAGTAATCGGAAACATCTTTCTGAAGTCTGATCTTCTCAGTTTGAAGATTTGGTGCAACTTGCTTAACTATTGTCAATAAGAGTCAAGTTCCATTGCAAATAATAGAACTGATAATTTTACATTGTTTAAAGCCTTCAAAATCGTTGGGGTGCACTGTACACGTACACCCCACCGACCCCACTTGGTACTTAAAGCAAGAAAATTATATTAGTATGAGGAGGGTTAACGCATTTTCTTTTTCAAAAGTCTGAAGTATAACAGTTTGTAAGACAGCATACTACAAAGGGATGAAATTATAGAAATAAAAATAATTATAAGGTGCTGTTGATTATTTTTGTAATTTTATTGATCAAATATTAAACCTAGTGGTAATTTGAAACACTGTAATAGCGATAAATAGATTATACCCAAGGCCATTTTAAAGCAATACATACGCAATTAAATTACAAATTCAGTAAGAATTTTTGATTCTAGTTTACTAGTTTACAAACACTATTTATTATAAATAACCAGGGCTTCGGACCGGAACTGAACCGAAAACCGAAAAAATATCGGTTCCGTACCTACATACACTGTGGTAATTTTATTTCTAACTGAACTAACTAAATAATAACACAGTAAAACATAGCAACCACTAAATTAATGTAGTAAACTCAAAATAGAAAATGCGAAATTGAAATACCGTTCCAAAACACTCATACACCAGTGAATTCACTCTAGTAGCCCGTGCTAATTGATCAGCTTAATTTATCCAGTGGGAAAGTTTCAGTTTTTGGAGGCACTTCCGCTTGGTCAGAATTATACACAAAAAAATGACTTCAAACTTTTCCCCAAAACTATTTCCTGTGCCGCTAGAAACGAATTTTTTCATTGAAGTTGAGCTGCAACTATTAAGAGTCTATCTGCTCAGATGAATGTGAACTAGATGATACAGCTGTTTCACGCTGTTTTCGTCTTTAGTACTATGCTATCCGCTAAACATCTTACGACAGTGGTGCTTCGCCATCCGCCATGTTTCTTCAACGTTGTCATATTTGCTCCCGCATTTACTAAAGCAGCAGCAGCAGAGGTTCAACGTAAACAGTGCCTCATGTACGAATTTGGGTTTGGCAAACTCGGGAAACATGCAATTTTGCTAGAAATTTTTCCAATTGACTGAACTGTGCAACGTCTTTCTTGGTATGTCAGAAAATTTGAATGCTCGACGGGCGTAAGGAGGTATAATTTCTAACTAGGGATAATGAAAAAACTTTCCGATATATTTACCACCATAACGGAACCCCTATTTATAATTTCTCCAATCCTCATGTTAAGCAGCTTTCACAATTGCTTTCAACATGGTATACTTTTTCAATCACTGCTGAAATCGATTGTATTCCTTCTTGTAAAGTATGCTTTTTACTTGTTTTTTAGTGACGTTTACAAAACATATGTCTAAAGCCATAGTAACCTTTCCTAATTTACTAAACACTCGGGCCTTTTATCGGTCCTCTGGATAGTAGCTGTCGCCCACGGCTATTAAAACCCTTGGTACATAAATAACATAAATTATGGTAGAGAATAACTTTTTAACCAGAATCGAAACGAAAATAACGGTTTGAAACCCTGTTAATAACAAACTTCGTGAAGAAACCCAGCTTTTTTAAATAAAAATCTATTTTTGTCTAAATCGGCAGTGAAGTAGAACTAAATCGACTGCAAAGTCGCACTTTTTAAAAATTTGTAATTTAGACTTGGCTATTTTCTGTCGGCCAGACGGCCAGTCGTAGGAGTTAAATTGAATTAAAAGAGATCGAATAAGCTTGAAACTTGCAGTGAACTATGTTTTTACTTACGGACCTTAATTTTTTAATAAATCGAGAAAACGGTGCAATAATAGACCTCGCGTTAAAATCGGCTCATCTTTGCCAGTTTTGAACGTACCTATAGAAATAAAAAGTAAACTAAATAAAATAAAATTTTATAGGCTTCAAAAAAGGGGCGATGACGTTTTTTAATAAAATTACTATTTTTGGCATTGTTGTCAAAATCAATTCTCCTACGCAGTTACCCTACAGCAACAGAGCTGATTTTCTTTTCTCTCTTAACTTGTGCAAATCCAGCTCGCAGTTTCGTCCCATTTCCCATTTAAAGCTAATTTTACTGTACTATTTGGTTTGTTTCTTCGTATAAAAATGTTTTGTTAACGAGTTATTTTAATTTCAGGTCTATAAAGGAGCAGAAACAAAGTGCAACATAGATAATTTGGAATCTGGAATAGATTATTGTGCAAGAGTGTGTCCAATTAGAGTTTCGTGTAATAAAGAATTACCCGGACCGTTTTCTCCACAGGTGACGTTCACAACTTTAGCTACGGAAGCACCGTCGATTCCTAAGCTCTCTTCCTCTACAAGTTGCACCACCCAGTTGCATCGTAATCGTAGTATTTTTCAATATTTCAGGCCTCACTTTTTACACGCCAAATCGATATCGGACGAACATTTGTTTATGATCGGAGCTTTAACGTTGATGTTTGTAGGTATCGTTATTGCCGTAGTGGTAGCCTCATTTGTGAAGATCGATTGATTACTGTAGATGCAATTTTAATGTGGTCGCTTTTATACTCATTTTTTATTTTGAACTAATATTTTAATCGTAGCCTGCTTTCCGATCCCGACGGTCAGAGCAAGCACAGATCTTAAGTATTATTAAACAGGGCTTATCTTTTTATTGTTAAGTATATTAGAGGACCAAACCGAAGGTTTTGGTATTTTTATACGTGTTTTCCGTACTCAGCGTGGTGCTATATGCAAGTGATGTAATTTTATGACGATTCGATCGTACTATCCGTGGTTTGCTTGTGTGTTGTTATTCCAGTCATAATGTATCATATTATATAGATAAATATATACACACAAACACCCAATACACATATATTATATATCAAATATACATACGGTTGAAGGTATTATTAAATTATTCTAATTAATTAAATTTTATATGTGGCTGGAACATGTTGTACCTATAGATAGAGAATATAATTAATTATGTATTATGAAATTGCAATTGTATAGGTTGGAAAGCAGATCATCTATTATATTATAAACCCGATGTTTATTATTATAAAATCTAATCAACATTATAAATTAAATATACAATTGGCTCTAATGGGATTTGTATACGTGCGCCTCGCACTCTCGTCACAGAGATATATTAATATATTACATTATAAGTAAATTACATATATTATAAATAAAACAATTATATTTTATGTACTAGTATATTTGGTCTTTTTGTATTTCTATATTACCAAACCTTTATTAAAAAGAAATTATTTACTTTTTTTTTTAATTTATAGAAACAACAAAACGATAACATTTTTCTAATAAATCCAAAACATACTTTTAACTAGACACGAATTTGCAATGTTACAACAGTGCTGTAAAAGAAAATTTATTGCTAACTAGAATAATATCTAAGATGAGAAGAAGATTCAGCACATAGTTTCTTTTTAATTAACTTGAACTTTGTACTCTATTATATTGTATCGCGAAATATTTGTTTCTAGGTGTATTATAATTTGGCCATTCGTTTAAGAACTCTCGTTTTATAATGGGCTTGTTTTAAATGCATTTAAAGAAGAATAAACGATTTAATTTATACAATGAGCTGAATGGTTATTTCATTGTGACCATTTTAAACCGCATGTAGCACTGATATGTTAGGACTGGATCTTGTTCACATTTATAGTTCGTTGACTAAATTTGCGTATCGTTTTTTACAATAAATAAGCTCGTGTAATAGCATACAAAAAGTCGAGTAGGTGCGTATTTTTCTTTCGTGGTCACAGAAACCTTTGTCATTTAAAAGTTTAAACTAATGAATAAGGTTAGTAGTTCTTTTTTTTCAGTGGCCTGAAGGATTTAGGAGGCTGAATATTTATGTAAACAGAGCTTGTCTACAAGAGCAACAGATCTGTTGATCATTCCGATTATTAACTATTGGTGGGAAACTCCAATTATAAACATATCTTCCAGTTTTTCTACTTTGGATGACCTTTAGTACTAAGTCTAGGATCCTATTAAGTCTGCATGCATCCTAGTTTTTTGATGTGAACGAAAAACTGCATGACACAAATAAATTTTGCTTATATACACTCAGAAATATTTTTGCCGTAGTGAAGAGGACAACTGAATAGAACTATGAGCAATCGCAAACTGAAGTTCAGGAGGTGCAATAATTATTAGTATTTGAACTACCAGACTGAAATAGTTCTTAAAGAACTTGAGCTACGTTTATGTTTTAAGGCCTTATTATGGCCTTAATGCCATAATCCTTAAAACAAACTTATAGCTTTATGATTTGTTTTATGACTTACACCATTTGGAGTGGGGGTACTGAAAGCGTTTCTAAGAAAACATTGCCCTCGAGAGAAGATGTGTGAATGGTAAGAGGTCCTAAATGAAGCTTAGAGGTGCGTCGGTTGACAAGAATTGAGAAAATTGTAATTGACGTCTATTTTTTTACCTTAAAGTAGCCTTAAAAGTACTAAAGTTGCTGTAGGAAACCAAGGATATGCTAAAGTAATTGACGACTTTAAGCTAAAATTAATTATGAAAATGGACGTGAGAATTAGAATAGAGTCGTCCTCAACTACTCTCTAAGCTACTCAAGAAAGTTCTATGAAGTCTTAACTGGTAGCTTTTGATTGACCTGATCCAAAGTGGCTTAACTATTCCTCAAAAGCACAACAGGACTTTTTAAGGCTGTTGAGCTTCTGTGACCACAAAAAATGGAGACACGTACCCGACTTTCATTGTTCAGAAATGTTGTCGAGTCAATACGCCAATTTTCAGCAAACCATGAATTTACCAAACTTTTTCCAAAAACTAAACTTTGAAACATTTGCTAATTTTACGAGTAGAATAAAGTACATAACTTTTGGCAACTGCTTCAAAAATCTACTTAACTATGCTGTGCAAACACCAACGTTTTGACCTTCGAAAAGAGTAAAATCGGCTATTCGTTTTTCATCGTTAAATGTAATAACATCGAGACATCCTGAAAATGGTTGCGAAAATAACCCGTAGGTGTTTTCCAAAATGGAATAATTGGAAGGTAAACCACCTAAATAGAACATATCGTTTGTCGAAATAAAATCTCCCACCTTGATTTTATTTCTTTGAGTTAAGAGTAACTTTTTATCCAAATAAACTTGTAACTGCGTCGAAATTAACGATAGTTCTAAAGTGTGCCAAAATCCGTCTGTTATTGATCTCGATGGTAAAATTTCTATTACTGTTTTGTTGGAACTCTTGATGGAATAAGCAAGTTTAATATAACCTCTCTCGATTCCAATTCCAATAAAGTTCTTTAACTAAAATATAACAAATTAATGTTAGACGGGATTGGAAACTATTAATTTTGAATTTGCTACTTTTGGAAGAAATCCTACCTTATTGGTCCACAAAAGTAACCCATTATCTTCAACTGTGGTGAAGTTTAGGTATAATTTTTTTAGTAATAATCCGCTCGAGTCGCGCCTTTTATCTTGCGTTTTTTTAATAATTAAGTGACTATTTCCAAAAAATTCTGGCAGTTTTACTTCTATCGATGTTTGGCAAAAAGCTCCCGTATAGCCAGTCGCACAAGAACATTTTGTTTTAACACACTTGCCCCTATTTTGGCAAGGTCTTTCTTCACACGATTGCAAACTTTCGCATCTTTCTCCAAAGTACGGGTCTGCGCACGAACAGTGAGGATTCAAATTAGAGTCCAACCAACAAGTGCCTCCGTTTTCGCAAGAATCGCCACCGCAAGGTGTTCCATCACAATCTGCTATGTTTTGACCGCTTGTTATAAATTCGGGCGTCAACGGTATGTGGAAGTTATCAAATTTTAATTGACGAACACATCCTGTAAATGGGCTAGGTGTAGATACCGTTGCCGCATTTGGCAGTTTGGACAAATCGGGCAAACCTCCTAAAAAGTAACATTTTTAAAGCCGTTTTTAAAATATGGAAAGATTACCTACCTAAGTAAATATTATTTTCTGATAAATTTAAATAATCTTGATTGTGAAAAATTGCATTGTTAACGACGTCATCTACATGTAAATGTAACTTATTTCCGAATTTCTTTATTCTAATTTTGTACCATAGACCCATTGCCAACAATTTGTTACTTCTTATTGATAAAACGTCATGTACGTACGATTTTCTTTTAACTAAAAGCAAAAATCCAATATCTATCACTCAACTTTTAATTTTAGCTTTTTAATTCACCTGGAAGTATTCTGAGCTCCAGAAGAGCGCTTTGCATATTCAACGATAAAAAGCTAATTTCACCTTCGCCAATAAATAAAATTAATCCGCGGTCACTTAATGGCCTTATTTGTAATTCAATTGAAAATTTTGCCGTTTCGAATATCGTCGGTTTTATCGTAATGTAAGACCTTTTACCGCTTAAGCTTACATCTGAGAGTTTTTCGTCTAAAACAAAATTTAAATTTATCCAATGCGCGCAATTCGTCCAACGTTCAAATTACTTGTTTCACAAAATTTTCCCGTTTTTCCAACAGGACAGTCGCATTCGTTTCCCGTTAATAACGGCACACATGTCGAATCGAACGAACAATTATTTTTGTCAAAATCGCAAGGGTTGTATTTAGACGAGCATAGTGGCCCGTACCATCCGTCTTGACATAAACATCTGCAAATTTCCTAATACATTTTTGATTTTCATTTTTTTATTAGTTCGTACGTGAATGTTGCTCCATGATGCAAACAAGCTCCACCGTTTTGGCATAAATTTTCGTGGCACTCGTTAGTATTACACTGACCTAGCGATCTTCCAACTACGTGTCGGGAACTTTGTAATGGAATGATGAGATTTCCAGATGTTAATTCGACATCAAAAATGCATCCCGAAAAACCGGTGTGCAGAGGTAAATCGTGGGGTAGAATAGAAAAATTAGGCGAACTGTGACCACCTAAGAAAATTACAGGAACCACATCTAATTGAACTAAATTCCCTGGAGATCTTCCTGTTATGTTTCCTATACTATCGACAAATAACCAAGCGCGTCTTCCAATTCGTCCGAAATGAATCGAGTAACTTTCTTTGCCCTTCACGATGGGCTTCGATGTAAAAATTCTTCTAGGACCCGAGCCTAAATTCCAAGTGAGCATGACGTATCCTTTGACGAAACTAACTGCCAGATGATCGGAAAGGGCGTCGTGGAGTCCCGTTTGACCGACGAAAATTAAGATCGCTATTTGATCCATTGTGGTTGGAGTAATTTTGAATTTTAATTCCATACTGCTGGTAATTCCTCCTGGTGGAATTGAGTATGCTGCGTACGAGGAATATCCTTGAATGCTCGACGAGAAATGTGGTTCGAATATTTCCAAACCTGAAATTGTATGGATGAATTGTCGTAAATTGCAAAATGAATAGCGAATTCCATTGCCAAAAAAAGTGCATCGCCAGTGCAAAATTTAAACTTCATTGGATTTGCAACGATGTGCAACATCCATTGGACACTTGGCGCAATTTGGCACTGGTGCTGCACTTTTTTGCCAATGGAATTTGCTGTAAGTTATACTTACTATTTTCGCAATAGTGACCGTGCTTGCCGAAAGGACATAGGCAAATGTATCCGTTACCGGGAAAGGCGAGACATGTTCCTCCGTACAGACAGGGGTTATTGTCGCAGACTGAATGTTCACAGAATTTACCCAAATACCTGCGTAATATAGATTTAATGCATGTGTTTTAGTATGGCAAATATTGTTAAGGCGGCTTTTGGGGCAGAAAAAGTATGAAATCAGTATTGAAATTTTGTTTTTAGGGATCGCTAGATATGCAACCTTCTTCCAGGAGACGGGATTGCGGATGGACTTATAACATGACCAGGATCTACAATAGACCGACTGGTCTAAGTGTAAGGGGTCTCAGGAAGAAACAAAAAACTGGTTAAGAGCCCAGCAGTCAATTGAGCCCAGTTAAGTCACGCCAGTCAATGGACTGTTTAGAAATTATATCAGTCTGTTGTAGAATTGGGTCGATAGACGACCTCCCGAAGTCTTCAAGCCTCAAGGTATAACTTTTTGATGGTGGCGAAGGTTTGGAGTTAATTCCATTACTACTAGAAGATCTTTGGGATGCTTGAATATGGTTACGGGATAATTGAAAGCATTTAGGTGGCGCATATAGGTACTTAAAATTATTTATAAAATGTATTTTACCCATTTTTACAGTTGCAGTGCCAGCTGTGGCCATTTTCCGTGCACGCCCCTTCGTTGTTACACGGATTCGATAAGCAAGCCAAAGACGAGCACTCCGAAATTTTAAAACTATCTTCTGCCTCTCTAAAAACTTGAATGCTTTTACCAAATATCTGCAAAATAATTTTTTTTTACCGTTTCTTAGGAGAACATGAAAAGCTATACCTTTAGGTCTGTTATACATCCAGTAAATCCCGTATATGGAATTTGTTGCTTGAGCTTTTCTTGTGGAAGCCCACCTAAATGAAGAAGAGCTAATGGTTTGACTAGAGGATTTATAATTGCCACTTGTTGTCCGCTCATCGTCAAAGTATTGTTTATCATCAGTGATGCGTTGCAACGTTGATAATCCTTACTAAACTCGAGCCTACAAAAGAAGACCATGTTCACTCAAATTATCCCAAGTCTTGCCTACTTACTGTGCTCTTATAATCATAGAATAACCGTTGTTGACCAGATTATTTAATTCGCTCAGGAGCATCGTTTGATATCCGCACGAAAATATAAATTTTAAATAGCCGTGCTCTAAATATAGAGCTATGTAGCTCGTATCTATGTTCGAGTAAAATATCAATCCATTCGGCGACAAAGTTTTTGTTGTGATTTCGACATCGGTTCTATTTGTATTGACCAGCCTATGTGTCAAATAAGAATCTCCACTGAACGCGGCATTTTTTATTCCCAATTTGAATTCGCAAAAGACGCCTTCGGCGTCGTGTGGGCAAATGCACTAAAAAACTTAAGTTACAACTTCGTACCAAGAAAGGACGTTAATCAATTACCATGTAACCTTCATTGGTGAACAAGCAAGTACCGCCATTCCTGCACCAACTCCCTTCTTTTGAGCAATCTGGTACGATAGCCTTTGTCGCATTTTCTCTACCCGAAGTTGTAAATTCGGTGTAAGCAGAAGACGTTTCGGGAGAGAATATTTCTGTCCTGAAAGATGACAGAAAAGTCGTGGTCTCGTCTGTTAAATACGAAGAGTCGATAGTGGCATTTGTGATGGTTTGTGGTGCATCGGTGAATAAAGTAGAAATTGTCTGAGAGTCGGTGAGTAAAGTAGACGGTGTTGTAGGAGGCGTCGTTATAATAATGGGTAATGTGGCCGTACTTACGTCGCTTGTAGGTGTTGTATCAATTTTAGGCGAAGATGTAGTCAATTCGGTACTAATGGTGGAAGTTAGCTCTGTGGTAAATACGGAGCTAATATCTGTAATATTTTCAACTTTTTGGGTGGTAATTTCAGTTGAAGTGTAGGTAGTGAAAGTATCGGTTTGTTCATTGACTTCAGTCGTCACTTGGTCAGTTACAGTTTTATCTGTAGATAACTCTGTGACAACTTTTGATATAGACTCGAAAGTTGTAATTTCGGTGGGGGTACTAAACTCGCTCGTCGTAAATATACTAGAGGAAGTAAAATCAGTTTCTGAATAAATAGTAGAAATTGCGATAGTAAAATCGGTGGAAGATTGAGTGGTGGTGATATTTGGCACTTGTGTTAATGTCGATGTCGTGGTGATATTAAAATCCCAACCTGTAGTCGAATGAATTACTGTTTCGGTGGAAGTTTCGGTCGTAAGAGATAGTGGTGTCGTCGATGTAGTTGGAGTTGTGTAAGAGCAATCGAGTTGGTTATTATTGATTATAAGGCACTCACAAAGAACGCCTGTGAGATTTGGTGGACAGGAACACGTGGAACTGTCTACCCCGTCTATGCACGTACCACCATTCATGCACCTAAAAAGTTTATATTTGTAAGTTGCAAGTAGTAAACAGTGGGAAATATTTACTTGGGTCCTAATTGGCATTCGTCATATTGGTATTGACACTTATCGCCATGGAAGTCTGGCACACAATAACAAACTGGGTGCCCTTCTTCTGTAAGACAAAGAGCTCCATTTTTACAATGGCTGTTTTTGCATCGTAAAATGACTTCTTCGCAATTTTTTCCCGTATAACCGAAAAGGCAGGCGCACGAATAATCTGCATGTAAGTCGATACAAACAGCTCCATTTTGACATGGTGCAGACATACACTCGTCTATTTCTGATTCGCACAAGAATCCTCCCCAACCTGTAAACTTTTGTTACAACAGACACAATTTGTATTTTGGCCTATTACCTGGTTTACAGTTGCAACTAAAAGTGACGCCAGGACCTTCTTCACAAACACCTCCATTATTGCACCTCGTTTCGTTTGTGGCGTTACAAACGGCCACGTCTATTTCACAATGGATTCCCGAATAACCCGGATGGCAATAGCAATTATACCCGTTTCTTCCGTCAATACAGCTCCCATTGTTCAAACAAGGATTGCTCTCACACTCATTATAGTCTTCTTCACAAAAGTCGCCTGCGACAAAAAGTTTGGGCGATCAAAACAAGAAAGTTGTGGAATTTTTCTCTTCTCGTTTAACGTACCAACAAATCCTGGCGTACAGGAACAATTAAACTCTGCGATTCCATCGTGACATATTCCCCCATTTTGGCAAGGATTCGACCAACATTCGTCCCAGTTTGTTTGACACTGAATACCCGTGTAACCGTCGATGCAATAACAACTGTATGTTGTGTTTAGATCGTCGATACATATGCCGTGTATGCAAGGGTTACTTAAACACGCAAATCCTCCAACTACCGATGAGTAATTAATCTGGAGACTTATAGCAAACAGCAACCATAAGCAACGACTGCTAGACAGCATTCCGCATTATTCATCGATACTCTGTAAGTGAAGAGTTTCACTGTAGTCAATATTAGTCGGGGTGTGCATGTTTTAATTATTTGGATGATAGGTACCTATCTGAGAACGTAAAGCCGTCGGTTCCGGTTGTATTAGCGGAGCTTACCTAACAACAACGGAGCTCTGTGTAGAAGCTCGTTGGTGCTTTCTTTTTAAGAGCATCGAAAGTAAGCCCCTAAGTGCATAATGAAGTAGAAGGCGAGTTTCTCACCTTGATGGTTAAGAGTTAAGAGCGTCGGAAATTCTCAAATAATTTTAATAAAATGTTAATCATAAAAAAGTGTAACTTTCTCCCGGTTATTGTTCACCTTGTGTTAGATATAAGAAAAAAATAATTAAAATCTTTCTAATATTTTCTAATGAATGAAAACCAAGCTCGACCGCATCAGAATATTTTTTTTAAATAAAACCAATTAATTAAACCAACACTTGTTATTTACCCCAAGGGTTATAAGTGTTCTAATTTATTAATATCTCTCGATCTTATTTTATTCATTAATTTTGTTGATTATAAATTCACAAAAGTGTAACCGAAGATTGCGGTATACCTACATTAAAAGTGGGTCATTTTTCAATTTGCGTATCTTCTCTTCTGTTATTGTTTATTGTTATTTGTTAAGAAGAGAATGAACAATACACGTTATGAGTTATGACATTCGCACATAATTATTTGAGGAGAGAAGAAAGAGAAGTTTTTCAGTGGGGCGGATTTCCGTAAATTAATATTCGAGAGGATATAGCGTTTATGTTAAAATATAGGTCTACCTATGCCAGTTAAAAAGATGCATTCGAGAGTTTCTTTCGATTATGAATAGTGGAATAGGTAGTAGACATCATGTCTTCTCCTGAAGTGCTGCTCTAAACACGTGGACTTGGAAGAATATTTTTGTAAGTACATACTTATAGAAAATTTTGTTTCTTTTACATTAAAATTTCTAATTTAAAAATAAGTACCCGAGGGTCGATAAATTTTTTATTTACTCTTCAAGCTCTAGGGGAAATTAGTACCTACATGTATCCTTTAATAAAGAGGTGCATGCGATTTATAGCGACGTAAAACAATAAGGGGATGACAGATAAAACGGAATTTAATTAAAATTAGAAATAGTATTACTCATTTAATTCATGTTTGTCATGACATGATTGTGATACCGCCTTTTCGATACATTTTGCACCCCAATCTTGCACGAAATTGCAACCTTTGGAGGTGCGGAGGTGTCTTTTATTTTTTGAACCTTAGGATGCACATCATAGGCGTGCGAGGCCCAGCGACCGATTATACTTCGTGTAATTTTCGATTAGACACTTTTTTGAGATTTTTTAGATTGGCATGCAAAGGTTCATTTTTGAATTGAACCCGATCTCAATTGCACTCGAGAGTCTCTGTGAAACCGTTGCAGATACGAATACGAAATCTAATTTTTGAAGTCCCGCACAATTTTTTTATCTA
The DNA here is from genome assembly GCA_950108345.1 of Malthinus flaveolus. Taxonomy (NCBI): domain Eukaryota; kingdom Metazoa; phylum Arthropoda; class Insecta; order Coleoptera; family Cantharidae; genus Malthinus; species Malthinus flaveolus. Next base: position 15,763,284 of record OX467285.1, on the reverse strand, counting down.
AAAATTATGTTAATACAATGAGGTTGTTAAACTTAAACCGTTAATTAGTTCCATTGTTAACTTCACCTTATATACTGCCTAAGTTACTTTACACTTTACTAGGATTAACTGCAACCCATGAGCTTGGATTTTTAAAATTTAAAACAAGCTGGGCCGTGAAATTAGCGAACTGGTCGATTTTGCTCTCTTTGGGGTGTTTCAAGAAATTTTTTTATAAAGTTGAAATGAAGAAGTATTATGTAAGAATTTCATAGTCTAATCGCTTTTAAACACGATGATTTTTTGTTTAGTTGCTATGGTCATGAGATCTAAAGTCATTTTGGGGATGAAATCGTGATGAAATATAAATAATATTGTGTGTAACTCATAATTTCTAAAATAAAATTAAAAATGGAGAATAATTGTAGAAAAAGAGCACTTGGGTAGTTCGGTTTCATTCAAAAACGCTTAAAAACCCTCTATTCCGCTTTACGGGGGGGGGGGGGGTAATCTTCAGGAACTTTGTAGTAGGCTTTAGAATCTTCTAGAATGCTCTAGAATTTCTATAGGAAATTTACGTTTAATTGCCATCGGTCACGACATTTGGAATTATAGTGGTTCCATAAATTTTTGAATAAGTAAACATTGCAGATTCAAACTGGAAACATGGAGCAGTAAAATTATCAATGACTCACGATTCACAGTTCTACAGTAAAAATCAATTTTCGAAAAATTCAAATTATTCTCGTTTGAGACCGAATTACCTCTTCTTCACAGAAGAGTGTTGACCTCTTAGGTCATGTGAGAAAAATGCATTTATGACTATGACCCTATGACAAACATTAAGCTCCCTTCTGAACGTATCAAAATTTTGACCGCTCGTCATTTTACACAAACTACGGTTAGAGACACACATAATCGTCAACAAATTAATTAATTCGAGCATCTTAATCATTGATTTTCTAAACCTAATTAATAGAAGTTTACATTTCTTTAATTTATTGCCAATACGACTTCATTTCCATGACTACCCGCCTTTCGTTTAAATTAAAATAATTTAAAAACCATATTTGATACAAAATTTCTCAAAATTTCCCAGTATAAATAATTATAAGAAAAAGTTGTAAAAGTTGAATAAATGCAAATTAAATCACACTATCGATTGTTTTTACCTCAATATATTCTTCTCTTCCACTCATCACAAATTATTTTTTGAAAATTTTCGAGCGTGTACTTAGAGCTACTTCACACTGCGTGCGTTAGTCATATAGGTACTTAACAAACGAAATACCATCGAAACTACATAAATTTTTTAATAAAACTCCCTCGCGACTAAGGGCAGTATTTGCATTTATTTGAAATAACTATGGCAACAAATAAACAACAAAAACAGGTACAAAAGTATATGACCGCAAGTTCCCTCGTTTCTATACGAGCCAAGTCGGTCAAACCTTCATCAGTTGGTTCGTTGGTTGTTGTACAGTACGTGGTTTCATAATGTACACCTTCAAGGTGTACGTTTTTATCTAATAAAAAATAGTTATAAATAAAAATAATGAGTCTGTTAAGTGTTTAAATTTTTATTTATTTTAGAAGTATGAGCCTTCGTAAGGCTCACTTTTCAAAATTAATTTATTTTAATGGTATACCTTTACAGGTGAGTGTGCCATGTTAATCTAGCATTAGGTAATTTCTATTGTTAACTAATGCAACGTTAACTTCGATTTAATTTACAATTATTCGGATCGTTGTAATTTATTTCTCTATTCAAATTGACAAACAATGTTTTTGGAATTTTTGGGTATTGTAATTTAAATTTTTTTAGGTATAATGGATCCAGGTATAGTTTGTTTTCAACATTGTGGTCCAAAAATATTTTGCTTCGTACTTCCTGACCTATGTCCTATATGTGATACCGATTTATCTCAAGCAAATTTCTCGCTCTTGCCATTTAGGTAAGTGAAAATTTAATAGTATTACGTAAATGAGACATGAGACTTCGTAATTATGAAATAATCTTCAACCCTCGTCGTAGACCTCGTTTTTCTTTTAAAACCTCTCAATCGTAGTTTTACTTGTGAAGCAATTTCAAGTCTTGTAAAGCTATCATTTGAACTTGCTTGATTTTGAGATCTTCAGATTTACCAGATTTCGTTCGACTTCGAGCAAGACCAATTTCAAAAAATAAATGAAGTTTATTATGAGCCCATTAAAGTATTCAACTTAACGTTAGAAATCAATAACAATTAACAATGCATACTTAAAAGTAGTACGTAGCTACGTACTATAAACTTTGTACAATTCGTCTTACTTAAAATTGTAATAAACATAATTATGAGTCATATAAACCGGTACTTCCAACAATAGACCTTAAATCTTGTCATCTCGTAACGGTGTTCTTTTATGTTAAAAAAGAATTAATTAAATTATATATTTTTTCAGAGTTCCTTATCCTTTTATAAGAGCATCGCAATATCCGTGCGCCGTTGTTATAAAGCCCACAACTGGAGACTTTCTAAAGTAAGTAAACCAATCGAAAAAGGAACCACGCAAAAAATATCGATTTAATTACAGTGATTATTATAATTCGATGGACTTACACATTGGTGTGACTACGTCAACTGGCACGATAGTCGAATTTGATAAAAATGGTCTAAGGAAGCATAGAAATTCTCAATGGGGTCAATGCTTACTTCTGGATCAAGCGACGTCTCCGTGGAGAGAACATTGGGATAATACTCTTCTACAAGTTTGCAAACAAAAGTGCTGGTTTGCCAAAAATTATAACGAAGAAAAATATAATTGTTATACATTTGTGTTAACTTTTTTGAAATCTTTAAGTTACGGAAATCTTAGTCAAGCGGCTTCCAATCGGACGGTTTTTTGTGAAAATTTTATAGTACCGAGAACGACGTCTGCAGGAAAATACATTTCGTTGTATAGAAAGTTAAAAAAGGGCGATTATTGTGTTCATAAAACAACTGGGTGTAAATAAAACCATTAAGTTTGTAATTTGAAAAAAATATATTTATTGCTATAGCTAGAATCCAAATATTGTAAATGTTTCTTTCTTTTCAAAGTAGATAATGGTTGAATGTTGAATGTAGAAATGGAGTAGTAGATCTAGATATCTCTAGGCTCGAGAGCAAGTGATGGCGCTGATAAGTTCATCACTGTAGAGACTGGAGACAGTGAATGAAAACTATAATTCCAAATCTTTTAAATATTCAAAATGTTTTGCTTTCCATAATAAAGATTTAATTCCGTGGAAAATATTTATGTATGCATTTAAAGTACCTAATAACTAATAACCTAATGCACCGTGCACCCGCAAACCTCTACTTGAATATACCAAAATGATCTTAGCTTGTGATTTCTGTTTAGCTTAGCTATAATTCATTAGTACCTAACGCATTTTAATTAAATATTATTAAACTGTAAATTATAACGCGAACGAGGTCATATTAAATCTGAAACTGATTTAAAAACTTTTTCTTAAAATTACAGTTTATTTAAATGTTTTGTTCCCTTTATTAAATCAGTATTAAATTTTTACTATATCTGAAGAATATTTTGAATTTCCCCCGTTTTGGTTCGCATAACTTGGCGCTGGCGAGTGGCGAAAAACCATACAATTGTCAATATGTCAATTATTGTCATTCCATTTAATTTTTTGTATCTGGGTGTTATGTGAAAATAAAAACTTAAGTTTCTTCAATAATTATTCAAAATTCAATCAGTAGCTTAAACCTTTTATATTTATTTTGAATGCACTGCTTTTTAGTGAGTTTTATTTTATTTAAATGTATTAACTCTGCCGTTTGCCTTAAAACTAATGTTTTTCACAAAAAACTTTGATTCAACTGATTTAAGAAGCTCGTTTGCGATCAAAACTTTATTTCAACATGGGGAAGTAGGTATCCTTTTATACAAAATACATTTAATTAATTAAATAAATAAAAACGTAAGTATTTTTAATTTTGTGTGGTTATGTTTTCTTAATTATTTATCTAGACATAAACTTTGGAGAAAACTAGCTAAAAAGAACAGAAGGAAGCGAATTAGACAAAAGTTAGCTAAAGAGCGCGATAATAATGAACTACAAGGTATTTTTTATATAGTATGCTAGTATGTTTATGTTGCAACTTATAACAAATTTACACAGAAAGGTTACGACGTGAACTATCTCCCAGTTATGGATCATGGCTAGAAAAACAAAGAGAAGCAGAAGAATTTCAAAAAGAAGAAGAAGCTAGACTAGCGAAAGAACAAGAAGGACGATGGTTGAAGGCGGAAGTAGAAGCACACAAAAGGTGGAACGAATTGCAGAATAAGTTAGCATTAGCTCGTGAAGAAAGAGCCAAACAAGCCGCTCGCATAAAAGAAGAATGGGAAATAGAACAGAAGAAACTCAAGGAATTGAAAGAAAAAAAAGAAAGGGAAATCGAAGAGAAAAGAAAACAGCAAGAAGAATTGCAACAACAAATAATCGATTTTATTGAAAATGACGGTAATATTCCCGAGGGTATGAAAACTACTTTCGAAACAAATCCATCCAAAGCCGTTTGTCCATTTTTTCAAAAGACGGGCGCTTGTCGTTTTAAGGACACTTGTTCTAGAAATCACGTTAGACCTGGTATTAGTCGAGTTCTTGTGATACCAAATTTTTATAGTCACTACAGTTTAAGTCAGACTGAAAGCGAATACGGGAACGATTTTAGTCTCGAATATGAGAACGATGAAAGATATGAACACTTTAAAGAGTTTTTTTATGATGTGGTGTCAGAAATGGAAAAATTTGGCCTCATTAAGCAATTTAAAGTTTGTTGCAATCACGAAGTTCATTTGAGAGGCAACGTTTACGTCGAGTACAGTAACTTTAGAGAAGCTGTTAAAACTTATCAACAATTTTATGGTAGGTGGTATGCTGGTAGACAATTACACATCGAGTTTTGTAGTATAGAGTCGTGGAAATCTGCTATATGTGGTATGTTTAGCTATGATAGGTACTTATAAATTAATAATGTGACTTTCTTAGGCTTATTTGCTCGAAGAAAGTGCCCTAAAGGAAGTTCTTGTAACTTTTTACACGTTTTTAAGAATCCCAAAAATTTGTACAATAATACCGATCAAGACCTTCACCAAACTACATGCAGTGATTTTGACGATGAGAGGTAATTTGCTCTATTTTATATTTTTGCCAACTTTTTAAGATGTCGTTTTAGTTACGAAAGTGAAGCTCGAAATTGGAGATGGTCGGAATCCCCAGAAAGGTTACCTTATCAAAGCCAAAGTCCTGAAATACGTAGAAGTCCTAAAAGAAGTCGACATAAGAGTAGGAAATCGTCGAGGCATAGAAATGGTTTAAAACATAGGGAGGTCAATGGTTCATCATCGCGAGATAGAAGCAGAAGTAGTAGTAGGAGAAAAAGACATAAATCTAAAAGAGATTGCACCGAATCTTAATCAAAAAATAAGTAACTTGGAATGATACCTTTAGGCTGTTGTCTCAAAAAAATCTATTTGATAGGTGTTGTGTACATTCTGTGTAGTAAATAAATTTTATTTATTAAGGACGTGGGAATTATGATGCCTGAACTTGAAATTGTTTCTTTTCCTGAAATATGTATTTATTAAGGACGAATTTTTATTTTTTGTAATGATAAATGCATAAATGATAACGGCGCGCACGTGGTTAGTAGATCTGTAGTCTCATTGTAGTCTAGTCAAGAATTTAAAAAGCTGTGATTATTAAAACTAAGATAATTAATTATTATTGCTTCTTGTTGACGATAACATTCGTTTAACGCAAAAGATATGAATATGTTATTGCAATTTTAATGTTTTACGTCTGTGATTTTAATCGCTATTACCGCAATGTAATTCTAACCTCTAAATCAAAACTATTCTCGAATTATTTTTATTAAAACAATTGTAATAAGTGGTATGGGAGATCGTGATTGGCGACCTTTCGTATATGGGGGCCTTGCTTCTATTGTCGCCGAGTTTGGTAAGTGAGTATTTGCAGTTAATTTAATTTAACCCTTATCTCTTTGTAGGAACTTTTCCAATAGACACTGCTAAGACTCGTTTACAAGTGCAGGGTCAAAAATCAGATATTAAGCATGCCACATTAAAGTATCGTGGTATGATCGATTGCTTTTTGCAAATATATAGAAACGAAGGTTTTAAAGCTCTGTATGCGGGGTACGTTTTTTATTTTAAATTTTGTATTTGATTACGCCAATTAAAAAAAAATAAATTGTAGTATTTATCCAGCTGTGTTGAGGCAAGCAACTTATGGAACAATAAAATTTGGAACGTATTATTCTATGAAAAAAGTAGTGGTAGAACATTATGGAACTGAAACTGTTGGTATAAATGTATGTTGTGCCGTTATCGCTGGTGCTTTATCTAGTGCAATTGCAAATCCAACTGATGTGTTAAAAGTCCGTATGCAAATACAAGGTTCTCATGGAAATGTAGGTTTAATCGGTTGTTTTAAAGATGTGTACATCCACGAAGGAGTATCCGGTTTATGGAAAGTAAGTATATTTGTCAACATTTAACATTATACAGGTTGTATAGTGTTCCAGGTTCCAGTAAGTACCTGGTATTTAGATTGTATGCATGGTTTACTTTTAGGGAGTTAGTCCTACTGCTCAAAGGGCCGCAGTTATAGCAGCCGTAGAATTGCCAGTTTATGATTTTTGCAAGAGCTATTTAATGAATACATTTGGTGATAAAGTTGCCAACCACTTTATGTAAGCAATTTGTAAGAATTTACAATGTTCCATCATAAAATTATATTTATTTTAGCTCAAGTTTTATTGCCAGTTTAGGGAGTGCAGTTGCTTCAACTCCCATAGATGTTATACGTGTTAGTATATTTAACTTTTAAAAATGATTATGCAATGTCTTCGATATAGCACCCGCACTGCACAGAAAACAGTATTTTATTGACAAGCACGTGTTCTTGTATGACTCAGAAAATTGTGCCACCTGGGCAAGTGTTAAGAAGACTTAGTTCCAAACATCCTGAATTTTTTTATACGATTTGAACAAGACAAGCTGATATATTCTCAAAAACTCGTTGGATGAAACTAAAATGCAGATTATCTCATGAAACACAACCACTTGTCGATGGACAACTTTTTTCTGTACAGTATGGGCGTTATGGCGGGCACATTTCAACAATAAAAGTGCCATAATCTTATGTGCGCTTAAATCGATCGTTCTGCGTAATTTTATGCTACGAATATATTTTTGCAATAATAAATTGTGAACTATTTTTAGACACGATTAATGAATCAAAGAAAATTGAAGTATTCTACAAATACTAATACCGTTTCTGGACATATTTACACAGGAACGGTGGACTGCTTTGTTCAAACTTTTAGGAACGAAGGATTTTGGGCATTTTATAAAGGGTTCATCCCCGCATTAGTTCGTATGGGGCCATGGAATATTATATTTTTTATAACTTACGAACAGTTAAAAAGTTTGTATTAAATACACTTAAATTTCCATTTTAAGCATTGAATTTTACCAGCACGATTTTAGTGAGAATAAGCACATCTTGTTTTATAATTTATTTGATTTGTATTTATTGTACATTATTGTTGTATTCTATAAACGACTAGATATAAATAATTGTTACATCTTCAAAACAGTTTTTGTATCAAAAATTTTTTAGTTACCATATTGCCATAACTGTGCATATTTAAAAATTCAATCATAATGTTCGTTATTTCTGGAATTGATGTACTGTGTAGAAAAAGCTTTACCTCGATGGTTGAATGTGTAAAAAGATGGAATGTTGCGAAAATTTTCCCAAGTTTTATTTTCTAGTTCAGCTGCAGCTTTAATTTCTTTGAAATCTCCAGCGAGGTACAACACGCCATACATAATAATGAATAAGCTCACTACGCCTTGTATGATGATCTGCCCAAAAATTTTATAAAATAGCTGTAAAAAGCGAAACATAAAATATAACTTACATCAAAAGGTAGGTTTATAAATTCTAATTCGTTCAAACGCAAATAGGAACGATCTGAAAAGGAAATTTTAATTGGAAATTAGGTTTAGGTGAACCATTAACTTACGTTGCGCAGCAGAATATGCTGCATGAAATAACGATAAAAAGCCAGCTGCTAACACTAGTCGATGAAAAATTTTAGCTGGCATTTTGTTATGTTTATTAATCTATATTTTATTTATTTTGGATTATGAACATAAGTCCATTTGTGTAGCACTTGCTGGTGCTTCTGCTTCTGCAAAATATCTACTAGCAGTAGTTCAAACATTATAACTATTTTAGTTCAGATACACTAATTTTAAAATGCTTTTTGCTATTTTAGTAACTTTAAACTGTTATGCTGTACTTTATATGCTCATTTTAGATATTAATAGTAATTATATTATTAGTAAAATTGTTATTAGTTAAATTATAAAGTATTAAATAGGAGAGTTCCATCTAACGGATGAAAATGTAACTAATAGTTCATTAGAATTTAAGGTTATGCTGTTATGCACGTTCTATCAGTCACACGTGTTGAAACTTGAAAAGGTACACAAGATTTGAGATTTCTTTCTGATTTCTTATTAAAGTCGGCCACAATGAAGGACGAGGAAAGCTTTCCACGCGGTGGAAATAAAAGGAAAAATACAGAAAAAGAACCAAAGCACCGTGTTAAAAATGTAAGTTAAAAACCTAAAATAATACAAAACAGTTTAATGTTTTTTTTAGCTATTTTCGCTTTCCAAAACTGATAAGCAGAAATCTAAGAAACGCAAGAAGTCCTTGAAAGTGGAAAATGTACAAGAAGAGGAAGTGCAGTTATCAACAACTACTGCAGAAGTTTTAAATACGAAGGTATGATGTAACGAAGTAACTTTGCAATAATTAAAAAAAATTTGGACTTACAAGAATTTAACAGACAATGTGATTTGTTTTAGACTGTCCAAGAAGGTATGTTAATTTTAGCATACGTTCGTAATGTAACACCGTACAAAGTGGAAGTTGAATTGCCTGGAAGAATGTTTGGAAAAATACCAATTAATTCAATTTCGCAAAGTTATACAAAGTTGCTAGCAGAAACAACAAATAGTGAGGATGAAGATAATGTACGTATTTAAATGAGTAAATTATTGACGGATTTGCTTTTGATGACTACCAAATCTAATGATTAGAAGACTAGGTTATTAGTATTAGTGCATATTTCCTTCTGTTTCAGAATGTACCTTCGTTAATAAACTTGGTTCAACCCAGACAGTTTGTTCCTACTAAACTGATGCAGAAAAACGAAGCTAATCAGAAACTAGAACTTAATTTATCTCTCAATCCGTCGGATATAAATTCTGAATTAAACCATTCGATGCTCGGTAAGGGTTTCAGGATTTGGGCCGCCATTTCGGCCGAGTTAGATCATGGTTACCAGTTAGATGCAGGAGTTCGTAACAGTAGAATTTTTTTGCCTCATAAGAATGTTAAAGAAGGACTTGTCTTGGGTAAAGCTAGTTTTAAGTTGGTGGTAATTCCTTATTTACTAATTACTTATATTTTAGTTATTGGTCAACCAATGTGGTGTACTGTATTGAAATGTGATATTAGTGGAGCTGCAGCAACGGTGACAGTAAGCATTTTAGACGAACATTTGAAAAATCCTGTGACGAATGAAAGGTTAAGTTTACATTCTTTAGTACCAGGAATGCCATTTAATTTCCACATAACGAAGGTATTATTTTTAGACCGTTTTGTTCCTGTGTATGATTTTATTATTGTAGCATCTGAAAAATGGTTTAGAAGGAAAAATTTTAAATGAATATTCTGGATATGTAAATGAGGTTTACTTCAAAAAGCCTTATGACACAGTTTCAAATTATGGAAAAGGTGGAGTTTTACCATCTTGGCTTTTATACGTTCAACCAACTACGAAACTGGCTTATTTCTCTCTACGTAATTCGGAACTTACGCGAGTTTTAACTTACGATATTGGAAAAATTGTTAACGCAAACGTAAATAATGATCTGAAAGCGCATTTCTAATACCAAATTTAATTTTTATATTTTTAGGTTATTGGAAGAATAGGTTCGGGACTTAATGTAAAATGTCCAAGTAATGAAATCTGCTTTGTGCCATATAAACATCTTGCTTTACCTAAAAATGACGATGCTAGAAGTGCTATTGCAAATAAGTATAAAAAAGACCATTCTTACAAGTGCAGAGTAATAAATTATCACCAGTTAGATCAATTGTACATCGGTAGTTTTGAACCAGGAATTTTGAGTGAGAAGTATTTTGATGTCAAAGATATCAAAGTAGGTGATAGGGTAGAAGCTAACGTTAAAATGATCGTTGACGATGGACTGGTTGTTAAATTTGGTTTATTAGAAGGATTTATTCATAATAAACATTTAAGTAACGTAGCTTACAGCGAGAATATAAAAAAACAGTTTAAAATAGGACAAAAATTGAAAGCTAAGTAAGTGTTCGTTTTGTTATTTCTGCTTCTGATAAGTATAGTAAGTTTTACTTTCTAGAGTTTGGAAAATTGAAGGCAGAACGATAAATTTGACACACAAATCTAGTTTGGTCAATTCTGATTTATGTTTATCGTCGTACGATACCTCTTTGGTTGGACAGGAATTTCCAGGGGTTGTTACAAAAGTACGGAAAAATGTTGTAATTCTAGCATTTTATGGTGGTGTTATAGGAGTTTTATTTAAAGACTCTCTGGACGCCGAAGGTTTAAGTGACGCACAAAATATGTTTTATGTCGGGGAAGTTGTAAGTCTCGAGTATAATTCTGGCATTATTTACTTATAATTTTCTAGATCAAAACTATCGTAAAAACAGTGGCAAAAGACAAAGTGTATTTGAGTTTGAATTCTACACAACTACAAAAAAAAGAGAACGTTTCAGTGGGCAAATGTGTCGAAGGGACTGTTTCAAAGATAGCCAAAGATGGTTTGGAAATCGAAGTTGGAGCTACAAAATTAAAAGCATTTTTACCAGTTTCTCATATCAGTAACAATTCATTTCTTTCATCTGCGGTTTTAGGTAATTGTAGTTTGTCGTTTTGTATCGCAAATAAATTTTGGGAAATTTTAGAAACTTATAAAGTGGGCGATGTGTTGAAAGAGTTGCTCTGTATTGCACATGCTGGAAAACCTATTTTATCAATTTCTGAAGCCACATTTTATAAAGAGCACGACTTCGAAATACCAATAATTAATAAACTAGAAGTTGGTTCTATTCTTCGCTGTTATTATAAGTCATCCGGTGAAGATGGAATTTTAGTATCTACTCTTTGTAATAAATCATTAGCAATTCGTTACTTTGTAAGTCAATTGCTTAAAAGTAATAAGTTTATTAATTTTAATTTTAGGAATTATGTGACACTCTAGAACAAAAGGATTTTCTTAAATTTGAACCTTATGAAATGATTTTAGTGAGAATTAAGAAGAATAATGCTAAATCTAAAAAGTGTTTTGTTAGCGCAAAACTGTCCACAGTATTTGATGGCGATTTTACGGTAAAAATTCAATATAGGTGTTAATTTTTACAATTTTAATTGACATATTTTCAGAATTCGTTAAATTTCTTGGAACAGAACGTCTTGGATTTCCAGAAAATTCAAAGCCACTTAGTAAGTATCAAATCTTCTTTAGGAAACTTGGAATTGGGACAACGAGTAACTTGTAAAGTTGACAAAATAAACGAGTTTGGTTGCTCAGTTTCTCTGGAAAACGGCGTTCAAGGACTTGTTTCAATAAATCATTGCCCGAAAGAATTAAAATGTGATGGAGAATGGTTAGGAGTCATTTTATGGATAAACTATAAGCATAAGTTTGCCGAAATTTCACTATTGGAGGATGTTATAAACAGTGTGAATGAACTACAAGGTACAATTTTAATATTAAATGGTAAAAATACTTTTGTTATTTAATTTAATTTTTATAGATGGTAGTATGAACAAAGCTTTGGGATCAACTAGTAACGCAGAGGTGTTAATTTCAAACCCCGAATATACGGTAGCCGTTTTAAAAGATATGAGTGCAAAGAAGCAGTTAATATTTTTACCTACAATTGTGCATCAGAATGCTTTTCTTTCGAGAGTCGAATACGACAAAAGGGCCGAGATTAAAGTTATAATATCTAAGTAAGTGTTTGTACGATAGAAATGTGTTTTTAGTTATTCAATTTCTGAATTACGATCTAAAATTACTATTTTCTGTTTTAGAAAAGTTGGAAGTACGCTCATTGGCATCGATAGAGCTGTTAGAAGACTTTACAAGAAGCAACACCAAAATAATAGGAAACGCAAGGCCGATAAACTAGCAAAGTTTGAAGCTAAAAAGGCACGTTTAGAACTCGATATAAAGGAAAGCGATATTAAAGAAGAAGACGAAGATACTTTGGGTTATGAAAATTATGATTCTCAGATTACCGATATTGATATTAAATCAGAAGAGGAGGAGGAAGATAATGAAAAATTATTAACAAATAATAGTAAATCGAAGCACAAAAAAAATGAATCTGAAAAGGAAGAAGTTACTGTAGGTCAAGAAAATTATGATTCGCAGATTGTCGATGTTGAGATTAAATCAGAAGAGGAAGAGGATAATGAGAAAATAAAAATTATCAATAGTAATTCTAAACCCAAAAAGACGAAGTCGAATAAGGAAAAAACGCAAATTGAAGGAACTAAAGAAACTATTTTGCCAGGTGTCCAAAGTTTTTTTGATGACGCTGATGAAGAGACAAACAAGATGAGTACTTCTGGTGAAGATGATGACGATGAAGTATAGTTTCTATAAGAGAATAGTTTTTTTTAAATAATAACAATATGTATGTTCCAGAAATCATCAAATCAAACTAAAAAGAAGAAACTTTCATTAGAAGAGCGAAGACAATTAATGCGATTAAAAGAGGAAGAACTTCTAAAAAAAGAAGCCGAAAATGCAGATTTGACATTAGAACCACAAACTGTTGAACAGTTTGAAAAGATAATAAAAAGCAATCCGAATTCTTCCCAGATTTGGGCAAAATATGTAGCACACCTCGTTTTTGTAAGTATTGTCTTAATATTGTGTTTTTTTTTGTCAAAAAATGTTAGAATTTGAGCAAGTTCAAACCTATTTTGATTAAATGCGGTCTCTGACGGTATGGTGGTAATTGCTTTCCCCTCCAAAGGTCTAGTTTTTGAAGAAGCACTTAAAAATTTGTGACAATAACGTGAAATCGATCAATAAGAATTTTTGATTGGATACACCGTTAGGGCATTATCTAAACAACAAATTGTGAATGGAGGATATAGGAAAGTTTTGATAACAAGATTTGCTACAGTTTGATTTTTCTTGTAGAATGGAGAAATTGAAAAGGCTAAATCAGTAGCTCAAGAAGCATTGAGTACAATCGCATTACATTTTACTAAAGAAAGGTACAACATATGGATGGTTATACTTAATTTGGAAAACAGTTATGGCGATAAAGTGAGCACACAAAAAATATATTTGCAATTTTAGTCAATGAGTCATTTTTAGAATTCGTTTGAGGAAACATTTGAAGAAGCAATCAAACGCAATGACGATTTAAGCATTTATTTGGATACTATCAACATCTTGTATATGGCACAAAAATATGATGAAATGGAAGACAAAATTAAGAAAGCGAAAAAGAAGTTTAAACAGCATGAAAGAATGTGGACCGACATTGCTCAAGTTTATTATAAGCTTAGAAAGTTTGATTGTGCGAGAAGTATGAGAGATGGGGCCATGAAGTCTATCGATAAATCATTATGTAAGTAATCGATGGAGTATATAATTAAAATTGATAAATTTTTTTTAGATATTGGCATAATTGTGAAATTTGCGATGATGGAATTTCAATTTGGTGAAAAAGAGCAAGGAGAAGCTTTGTTTGAAAACATTTTGCACTTGCATCCTAAACGCGTTGATATTTGGTGTGCTTATGTGGACCAATGTGTTAAAATAAATAATATCGAAATTGCGAGGTGAATGTGTTCATTTTTTTATGATGGTAAAAATTAACCTGTTGTTATTGTAGGCGTTTATTAAATAGAGCCGTATTACAAAACATTCCTCCCAAGAAGATGAAAGTTTTATACAACAAGTTTAAAAACTTTGAAAAAGCTCATGGAGATGATGAAAGTGTTCAGCATGTTATAGAGTTAGCCGAAAATTATGTTAAATCTATTTAATTTTATTCTAAGCACATTAAAGTTTTACGATTATACTTTTAATTGTTAATTTGTTAGTAAAATTTTAAGTATTATCTTGTGTTTATACTGGATGGTGACATATTCGACCCAGCATAAGGATTTTCATTGATAAATTCGTAATGTATCAATAAATTCTTTTCTATTTATTTTAGAGCTAATGTATATTAGGTTTTTTGTAGAGAGAAGGATACTAGGGATATTACCACCCTATAAATGTGTAGGTTAGCGCATGATACAGGTCAAAGTTATAAATCCAGATTCAAAGAAATTAAATCTGTGAAAACTATTAGTGCATGCATTATTAACCTATTCAAATTACGACTCTACAGTCCAATGACTGGGGTGTTTATCTCAAGAGGATTTTTGATACAGTTTGGCTCAAAGAAAGTGGCCCATGATTCATCAAGCTAAGAATTATCAGTTATCTGTGTTTGTTTATGCTGACGTTCAAGTTCCAAAATAGTATAGTAAGATGGATATAATAGGTCTAGTGTAGCTCCTGCCTAACTGAAGCCAAACTTCCTTTTTGTTGTATTAAAAATAAAATAATGATTTTTTTGAAAATTAATATGAATTAATATTGAGAAACAATGTGTTTTTCGCAATTTGTTAGAATCATTAATGTATTTGTTGTAGTGTGGAATGTTGATAAATTGAAATTCAGATAACGAAAATTAGATAACAAAAGTTACAGTTCAGACTGCAGTTAAAAATGTGTGATTTTCCTCGTACTTTTGTACCCAATTTTCATAATGAATCATTAGTAAAGAAAATGAAATATAACAATTTTGGAAGAACTGGCTTAAAAGTATCACAGCTATCAATTGGAACTGGTGGGTTTTGTCTACAGTATGGGTAAAGTGTCTCTCCAATGTATTTCCTATTTTGTAGATTATAAATCAGTAGAACTTTTATATTTTATAGAAATTATACAATTGAAGACTGTAAAGAGACACTACATACAGCCATTAAAGCAGGAATTAATTATATAGATACAGCGCCCTGGTATGGCCATGGAGTTGCAGAAGAAGTATTAGGGAAGGTAATTAATTACTCGATTTTAATTTAATTAATTTACTATTGTCTTTTTTATAAGTGTTTGGAAGGAGTTCCACGCGAAGCTTATTATGTTGCTACAAAAGTGGGTCGTTACGAAGCGGATCCAAAACTGATGTTTGACTTTTCTGCTACGAAAACTAGAAACAGTATCAAAACGAGTTTAACCAAATTAGGAGTTGATTACATCGACGTGCTCCAGGTTATAAATCCAACTTATTCTTTAAACTATTAAAAAACTGGGTTAATCTCAAGATTCACGATATTGAGTTTGCACCATCTTTGGATTATGTTTTAAACGAAACTATGCCAGTCTTGGAAGAAGCTTTAAAAGAAGGAAAAATTAAGTTTATTGGAGTGACTGGGTATTTTGTGTCCGTTTTAGAAGATTTTATTAAAAAAACTAAAGTTCCTATGGATATGGTTTTAAGTTATTCCAGATTATCGCTAATCGACAACACCTTAAAAGAATATTTAGCCTACTTTCAGGTAAATACTTCGAATGAGTGAATAAAACTTTTGCTTTTGCAGCTTAAAAATTTAGGAATAGTAAATGCAGCTGGCAATTGCATGGGATTATTAACTAACACTGGTCCACAGTTGTGGCATCCTGCTTCTGAAGAAATAAAAAATGTGTGTGCAGAAGCGAGAAACTACTGTTTTGTAAGTCTTCATTGAGTTTTTCTTTTCAAACGATAACACAATTTTATTTTGCAGTCAAAAAATGTTGAATTTGCTAAACTTGCACTTTATTACTGTTTCCAACAAGACGGTCCTCATACCCATTTAGTTGGAATGAATTCAAGTGATTTACTTAAATCGAATTTGGAAGTATTGTATAATGGTTTGTCTGAAATGGAAGTTGAAGTTATGAGATTCGTTCAGACTAAGTAAGAAGGTGTATTTTTATACTTTAATTTATAATGGTTTGTTTTAGCATTTTGTCAAAATTGAATTGTGGGCATTGGGAAAAAGAAAACGAAAACATAAAAAAAGATTTGCGAAGTGCTAATCAATAAATAGTAATATTATAATTTATATTGTAGCGTTTGAAACAAAAAGTAGAAATGTATATTATTAGGAATTCAACAAATTCTTTAAAATTATATTCCGTATAAGATGTTGGAGTTATTTATTTAAAATTATAATGGAATTACTTACAACTCTACATTTTGTACTTGTTGGGTACTTTCGTAGTGTGTAGGCAAAAGATTTGTCTTGATATTGCATCAAAGTTTGCAAAATAGACATTGTACTCAAAATCAGTACTTTGTACTTAAAAGAGTTTGTATTTATGCTTATAAGCGTCTTCAGAAACGACGGTTGAAATATGTAATGAATTGAAATCAAAGTGCAAATCGAAACATTTCTTAAGTTTTATAATTTAGTAAAAAGAAATTTTAATACTCTCTGGTAAATCTGGGCTGGTTTGGTACTTCCAGGGGCCAGCCCATAAAACGGCAGATGCTTAGCCCTGCCCCGCTCTTGATTGGGTGCGGGTAAGGGGAAAAGTCCTGACGAATAAAACTGAGAGGGAGAGTGCGACACGTATGCGGTATATGGTCAATTTAACTATACCCGCTATACCGGTACAGTGGAGCGCTCGGCCGAGTCATAAGTGATCTTCGGATCAAATTGGCTGCTGCAGTCTCTTCACCAGAGGAGCTGTGGACTAGTCTATCTGCAGTTGTACTTTAAATAGTAACGGGAAGACGCGAGTTCTGGTAGGAAGTTCTCGTACTTCCGCAATAGTAAGGCATGCTCTAAATGTTTAGGCACGTGGGCACCACCAGTGCGTGTCTAGGCTCTCCGCAATCTACCTAATCCCTGTTGCGGACACAGCCCCGCTGTTGGGGGGGGGCAAGGTGATCCACGAGTGCGCCATCATGGTAGCTTGGCCCCGCTGTTGGCGTGCGATAGAGGGATACCGAGCGCTCTCCCTCATGGTGACTGGTTTGTAATAGGTCGTAACGGATGATCCGGAGGCGATTAAGTGGGTGCTGGTGGAAGGGGATTAGCTGCCCCCGAACCTGTGACCAGTCTGGTTAAACTGGAACTGCGGGCAGACGTCAAAAGACTTCTGATGAGGTTGGATTCGCAGGGGCTAATGGCTTTCTGGGAAGTGAGAGATACCAATCAGCCCGCTCTCTATAACTCCTGATATAGCTGAAGCTGGGTGCAGGGGGAAGAGCGGGTGGATCTTAGATCCAAATCGAGCCTTAACTCTCTGGTAAATAAGTAGCTTAAGTTTTATAAAACTAATTTCATAAAAGGTATTGCTTGAATACACTGACAAACTTCTACAGCAAATCTTTTGTACCAATTTTGCGTGCTTTCTTTTGATTTGCCTTATCAAAAATTGCACCTCTACTACAATAATTGTATTGAGGCGAGCTAGGTCTCTCGACCAGGAATAATTAATACGTTCGAAACTGCTTTACATAAAGTGACTCCAAATAGTACTAAAATAATAGTTGGCAATATAAACTGGAGTTTGAATATCTTGAAAAAAGGCAACTATTTTAAATTGTATAACTTATAATATTTCAAGATTCTAGAAGTAAATTTGAGATATTTAAATAAACAATGTTAAATTTGGCTGTAGAGAATGCAGGATATTCAAGTTCCACCACTTAATTGCTAAATTAATTAATGGGTTGTTAATTGTTACAGGAAATCATTCAAGAGAAAGAATGACAAAAATTGAAGATTGGAACATGATATGCTTCAATACAGAACACGCCAAAAACCAAAGCTATTACTTTAGATTTAGACTGTTCTCTATTTAGATTTGTTAAATTTTTTGGTCGTTAATAGTGGTTTTCTTGTTTTAATATATTTAAATCAGTAGTTGTAGCATTGTTTAAACATTAAAATTTAGACTCATGACATTGGTTTATTGATAGTTTAAGCTATTCTGCACTTTCGTGTAATATTTACCAATGTCCACTCAAAAATTTGTTAAAATTCCAATTTTGTACGCCTGATATATAGGCAACACTTTTCACACTTCTCCTACTACAGTATAAATTTTGTATTTACGATCGAAATTTGGAAAGTGGGGTGATCACATGATCACTAAAAGTTTATATAAGGCCGAGTTTCGGCAGTCGCTTAAAAGTTTATCAAAGGTTGAAATCTCCGCTCCAGACAGAATTTTCCGATTACTCGTGTGAAAAATCAACTTCCACTTTTTGAATTTTTTTTTCTTGGAAGTTGTTACTGGCATTCTTCTGAATGTCTTTAGCGACTTTTGAATCATTTCGTCGAATATTAAATGCGGAAAATCAAATTTTTTAAGTACCTATATTATAGTGTAAAACATTTTGTTAGACGTACCTACATCTAGACTTAAGACTAATTTAATAACTTTTTATTAGTTTTTAATTTACTTTTGTTTAATTATTGTACTTATGTATATTACGTTGAAAACAATAAATACTAGAAAACAATTATTAATAATCTCTTCTTTGAAAGCTGTTCAATGTGTTACAAGAAAAGTCCTCTTTTTCTGTTCAATAAACTACCCCCTAAGGGTCATCCAAAACATAGCTAACACAAACTTTTTAAATTTGAAATATCATTAATCTGTAGTAGTAATACTACAACAGCATCAGAAGAAATAGAAACATAAACTTGAAATTTTATACGACACGAGGGTAGTCCAAGGGTCAGTAAATATTACCCGCTTATCAAAACCACCCCTAAACTGATATTAAATTAAAATCTTCTAAAAGTACAAATTATCGATTACTTTTAAAGTATTGTACTTTAAGAAGATGTAAAGTCAATTTAGGGGTAGTTAGGGGAATTTTGATTAGGGGGTATTATTTATCCACCCTTAGACTACCCCCATGTAAAATTTCAAGTCTTTATCTCCTCCGGTTCAAAAGTAGAGTGCCAAAATCACCATATTTTGCCATAAAAAAAGCAAACAAACTGCTAAAAGTTGATAAAAATCAGTCCGCGAACCATTTGATGTATTAGGAGAGCAGAAGGATGATAAGATCGTCGAAATAAATCTAAATTCATAGTAAAATGACGTAAAATAATTTAAAATCAAATCGGCTTATCATTACATAAAATCCCTTTAAATTTATTGAGGTAAATAAATTTGCAATTTATATTTATTTTGACGATCTTATAGACCTTCTGCTCTCCTAATGCATCAACTGGTTTGCAGACCAATTTTTATCAACTTTTAGCAGTTTTTTTACGTTTTTTATGGCTAAATATGGTGATTCTGGCACTCTACTTTTGAACCGGAGGAGATAGAGACTTGAAATTTTACATGAGGGTAGTCTAAGGGTTGATAAATAATACCCTTTAATCAAAATTCCTTTAACTACCCCTAAATTGACGTTACACCATCTTAAAGTACACATCTTAAAGTATTATTTAATACTTGTATTTTAAGACGGTGTAACGTCAATTTAAGGGTAGTTAGGGGAATTTTCATTAAAGGGTATTATTTATCGACGCTTAGACTACCCTCATGTAAAATTTCAAGTCTCTATCTCCTCCGGTTCAAAAGTAGAGTGCCAAAATCACCATATTTTGCTATAAAAAACGTAAACAAACTGCTAAAAGTTTATAAAAATCAGTCCGCGAACCATTTGATGTATTAGGAGAGCAGAAGAATGATAAGATCGTCAAAATAAATTTAAATTCATAGTAAAATGACGTAAAATAATTTAAAATTAAATCCGCTTATCATTACATTGGGTTCCTTTAAATTTATTGAGGTAAATAAATTTGCAATAATTTATCTTGACGATCCTATAGACCTTCTGCTCTCCTAATGCATCAACTGGTTTGCACACCAATTTTTATCAACTTTTAGCAGTTTGTTTACGTTTTTTATGGCAAAATATGATGCTTTTGGCACTCTACTTCTGAACCGGAGAAGATAGAGACTTGAAATTTTACATGAGGGTAGTATAAGGGTGGATAAATAATACCCTCTAATCAAAATTTCTCCAACTACCCCTATATTGACGTTACACCTTCTTAAAATACAAGTAATAAATAAGACTTTAAGATGTCTACTTTAGGAAGATGTAAAGTCAATTTAGGGGTAGTTAGGGGAATTTTGATTAGGGGGCACTATTTATCGACCCTTACACTACCCTCATGTAAAATTTCAAGTCTCTATCTCCTCCGGTTCAAAAGTAGAGTGCCAAAATCACCATATTTTGCCATAAAAAACGTAAACAAACTGCTAAAAGTTGATAAAAATTGGTGTGCACACCAGTTGATGCATTAGGAGAGCAGAAGGTCTATAAGATCGTCAAAATAAATATAAATTGCAAATTTATTTACCTCAATAAATTTAAAGAGATTTTATGTAATGATAAGCGGATTTGATTTTAAATTATTTTACGTCATTTTACTACGAATTTAAATTTATTTCGACGATCTTATCATCCTTCTGCTCTCCTAATACATCAAATGGTTCGCGGACTGATTTTTATTAACTTTTAGCAGTTTGTTTACGTTTTTTATGGCAAAATATGGTGATTTTGGCACTCTATTTTTAAACCGGAGGAGATAGAGACTTGAAATTTTACATGGGGGTAGTCTAAGCGTCGATAAATAATACCCTCTAATCAAAATTTCCCTAACTACCCCTATATTGACGTTACACCTTCTTAAAATACAAGTAATAAATAAGACTTTAAGATGTCTACTTTAAGAAGATGTAAAGTCAATTTAGGGGTAGTTAGGGGAATTTTGATTAGAGGGCATTATTTATCGACCCTTAGACTACCCTCATGTAAAATTTCAAGTCTCTATCTCCTCCGGTTCAAAAGTAGAGTGCCAAAATCACCATATTTTGCCATAAAAAACGTAAACAAACTGCTAAAAGTTGATAAAAATTGGTGTGCACACCAGTTGATGCATTAGGAGAGCAGAAGGTCTATAAGATCGTCAAAATAAATATAAATTGCAAATTTATTTACCTCAATAAATTTAAAGGGATTTTATGTAATGATAAGCCGATTTGATTTTAAATTATTTTACGTCATTTTACTATAAATTTAAATTTATTTCGACGATCTTATCATCCTTCTGCTCTCCTAATACATCAAATGGTTCGCGGACTGATTTTTATCAACTTTTAGCAGTTTGTTTGCTTTTTTTATGGCAAAATATGGTGATTTTGGCACTCTACTTTTGAACCGGAGGAGATAAAGACTTGAAATTTTACATGGGGGTAGTCTAAGGGTGGATAAATAATACCCCCTAATCAAAATTCCCCTAACTACCCCTAAATTGACTTTACACCTTCTTAAAGTACAATACTTTAAAAGTAATCGATAATTTGTACTTTTAGAAGATTTAAATTTAATATCAGTTTAGGGGTGGTTTTGATAAGCGGGTAATATTTACTGACCCTTGGACTACCCTCGTGTCGTATAAAATTTCAAGTTTATGTTTCTATTTCTTCTGATGCTGTTGTAGTATTACTACTACAGATTAATGATATTTCAAATTTAAAAAGTTTGTGTTAGCTATGTTTTGGATGACCCTTAGGGGGTAGTTTATTGAACAGAAAAAGAGGACTTTTCTTGTAGCACATTGGACAGCTTTCAAAGAAGAGATTATTAATAATTGTTTTCTAGTATTTATTGTTTTCAACGTAATATACATAAGTACAATAATTAAACAAAAGTAAATTAAAAACTAATAAAAAATTATTAAATTAGTCTTAAGTCTAGATGTAGGTACGTCTAACAAAATGTTTTACACTATAATATAGGTACTTAAAAAATTTGATTTTCCGCATTTAATATTCGACGAAATGATTCAAAAGTCGCTAAAGACATTCAGAAGAATGCCAGTAACAACTTCCAAGAAAAAAAAATTCAAAAAGTGGAAGTTGATTTTTCACACGAGTAATCGGAAAATTCTGTCTGGAGCGGAGATTTCAACCTTTGATAAACTTTTAAGCACGGAACATTAGTAAACAGGAAGCATCATACAATGTTAAAATTTATGTCCGAGTTTCAGAGCCATCTATCAACAGTCTCACTTTTGAGCTTTGAAAAGGCGGGAAATTTAAACGTTTTCAACAAGGCGGGAAATTTAAATGTTCACTTTAGGCTTTTTTATTCAAAATGATTTTTAAAATCCTTTATAAGATAAATAAAACATAATAGTTTAAAAATAAATATTTTATTGAAATAAAATTTTACAGTGTATTCTAAATGCCAACAAAGAACATTTAGCTTTTTACACTAACTTGTACTCTGTAAATACAAAATTATTGATATAAATTAAATGTTGATGTTACAAAATTTATCTACTTAACAAGATAATTGTTACCTGTAACTGTGTGCACCTAAACTTTCTAAAAATAAAGCGTATACAGACATCGCTATAAATTGGCACATCAAAAATGCAACTTATTTTAAGTTATCTGTAATACATAATTTAACTTAACCTTTATAATTGCCTACAGTAACTTCCATTAGCGAAGCATACACAAGTGGATTATCCGTGCAGATCAGATACGTAGTAATTTGATTCGACAGTTACGGTTCAGACGAACTAAATCTTACGATGTCCACTAACCATAATAGCAAGTAGCAGACGTATTTGATCTGACTCGTGGTATTTTAGGTAAGCTGAGAGATCTGGCTGACAGTTTTGTCCGATCACACATGATAGGAATAAAAAATAAACTAATATTTGAGCGTACCTAGTAACAGTGAGATTCTAACGAGAAGTCAGAACTTGCAGATTGAATTTGTACGAAATTCTTACGACGCCATATCTGGCTCGTGGCTAACCATTAACACACCGATATCTTTACAAATCTGGCTATCAGATATGACAGATAATCCGCTCGTGTACGCCTCGCTATTGGCAAATAGGCAATTCAACAAATAAATAGATACAAACGGTAAATTTGTCACAAAGTCGATCACTGTTAGCATACTATTACTGCACTATTACTATTATGAATAAAAAAAAATTTTAATGTATCTAACTTAGAGTAAGAATCAAATAATCTTAATTTGGAGTTCTAAAAAACTAATATAGGTACACTGTACACTGTACATATTTATGTGATTATCAAATCGTACACTCATTCACTCATTAACTTAAAAAGAACACAATCTTTAACTGAATTAAGTACGTCCAATATAATTTGTTGTTGTAAAAAATATCCAATACTTATCTCTAGGTCATAAGGTACGATAGATTTTTTTCTTTCGAGTCTTAGATGTTACGCTACTTCGTATTCCGACAGTTCACCTCGGCTCTTCAGTTTGCAAGACATAATATTATGGTAAACAAAATATTGTTCTTCTTAAAAGTATTTTACATCAACCCACATTGTTGAATTTATAATCTTAGGTCACTATTTTTAATTTGCTCCAGCTAAAATAAAATTGCATAATTAGTAATTTTGTACGTTGTAAAGTAATATAAATAGTATCAAAATATCATTAAATACAGAGCTACTTTACTTACCAATAAAAAATAGTTATAATTCCTTAAATAAAACACAGAACTTGGAACTTAAAATTAAATATAAGTTACTCAATCCGGTAATTTAACAGTTTTATCAAAGATGCTGAATATTCAAATATTCAAACGTTTCCAACATTTGTGTGGAAGGAGTATATAAAAGAAGAGGGAAGAGAGAGAGAATTGCTGCAGATCTCTGCAAATTAGTCTGTAGCGACATCTTCCAACAGTCTCACTTTTGAGCTTTCCATGTCGCAAACCATATTCCGATGACACAAGTTTCCCTATGCTATGGACCAGGCCTGCTTTTAAGCGACTGCCGAAACTCAGTCTTATATAAACTTTTAGTGATCATGTGACCACCCCCCTTTCCAAATTTCGATCGTAAATACAAAATTTATACTGTAGTAGGAGAAGTGTGAAAAGTGTTGCCTATATATCAGGCGTACAAAATTGGAATTTTAACAAATTTTTGAGTGGACATTGGTAAATATTACACGAAAGTGCAGAATAGCTTAAACTATCAATAAACCAATGTCATGAGTCTAAATTTTAATGTTTAAACAATGCTACAACTACTGATTTAAATATATTAAAACAAGAAAACCACTATTAACGACCAAAAAATTTAACAAATCTAAATAGAAAACAGTCTAAATCTAAAGTAATAGCTTATAATTAATTATTCTACAATATGTAAAAAAACTTCTAAAAGAGAGAAATGGTTTTTGGCGTGTTCTGTATTGAAGCATATCATGTTCCAATCTTCAATTTTTGTCATTCTTCCTCTTGAACGATTTCCTGTAACAATTAACAACCCATTATTTATTTTAGTAATGAAGTGTTGGGACTTGAATATCCTGCATTCTCTAGAGCCTCTATTCTATTGCTCAATTCTAGAGTTGCATTTTTGGATAAAGCAAATTAGGGGTAAACACGCTTAATTGATACAAAGAATTTGCTGTAGAAGTTTGCAGGTGTATTCGAGAAACACCTTTTATGAAACTGATTTAATAAAACTTAATCGGCTTATTTACCGGCGAGTATTAAAACTTTTTTGTACTACTTTGTGAAACTTGAGAAACCTTTTGATTCCATTAAATATTTCAACCACTGACACACAGGAGACAACTTACGTAGTTTTGAAGACCCTAAAAAGGATAAATACTATTCTTTGGAGAAAGAAGTTCATAGGTTTTTAGAAACTCTGCGGGTAAATTTTGGTATCGCATTAGCTCATACCATGGACAGTCTAAAAGAAATCACAGCTTTGAACTTCAACACAATTCATGATAACCGAACGATCTGAACTTTCCCATTAATAAATCATATTTTCTCCGAATTTAAGTAACTTAAAATTTATTGCATTTATCTTACATGATGTATTACTTTAGACTTTTTGTTTAAGCTACAAACTAAATATACAAAATACACATATGTATAAGATGCTGAAATGCATAAATTAAACAATACATTTAATAAATACATTCCAGTATTCAATAATTAGAAACATTGGTACTAACACACAACATTGTATCAATATCCGCAGATCTGCTGTCAAACCTCTTTCACTATAAATTTCAACGTTAATGATATAACATTAAGAAAACAATTACAATTGCTTCAAGATATTTATACAGTCCAGCAATTTGAATAAATTATAAGTCTTAAAAATAACAATATAGTAAACACTCGATACCATGAACAAAGTAACACCATATCCGCTCATGTTAAGGATTTGTTCACATTAATGATGTTTTAAATTAGTTATCAATTACCTTACTATTATATACGATTAAACATTTTATTAATACAATATAGAGCAAAAATTGTATACTTGGGATAAAATCACGCTTTGTTCCGAGTTTGTTTTTTCAATGGTGTGCGAGTTCATGAGTTGGAGTTTTTCAAGTCCACGCTATTAAGTAGCATTGGAGCTCACATTTAAGAAGGCCAATTGGCCAATGCAATAAAAATATTGTTTACGATGGCCAGTGGCTTATGGTATCCGGTGTTCACGTTACCAAGGGTCTACTGTATTGAATTTTGAGCAAATAACCAATTTGTTTAGGTGTGAACAGATAATTAAATAATTACATCTGTACATAGCACAGCTCGATAAATAAATATATAAAATGGGAATTACTTTAGTTAAAATCAGCCAGTTAAATCTATTTTACAATAGTTCCCATTCTTACTAATATTAAAGCCTATCTTAAGATCTCAATACTGTAAATGCTAATTAAGGAACTTAGAATTAACAATCAAAATATTATAAAATACCACATATCAATTTAAAAAATACAATTAAATTATATACAGTCTAATTTCTAACGGCAGGGTCCTTCTGTCTATCCATATTATGATCAGCATATTCGGGATCATCTACAACAAAATAAAATAGTACAATAAGTATCAAAGTTATTTTTTATGAACTCACCATCTTCTGCTTCAGGATCATTTTCTTCCAACTGCAAATCATTTTGCAAAATTTTATCATAATCACCATCGTGTGCATCGTACGGTCTTCGTTTCTCTTTATTAGGAGATTCAATAAAACCTAATGCTTTGGCATTGTTTGATTCTATCTTCTTCTTATTTACCACATCACCATTATGATCATCGAGAGCAAATGGATTACTTTCGAGGGGTTTTTCTTCATTTAAAGGTGCGTCGAAAACTTCTATCGCATTGTTTTCCTTATCGCCAACATCAGATTTTAAAATATTTTGTTTGCCGTCGACATCGACTTCATTTCGTTCTTCTCGTCTTTCGGCTTCTTTTGCTTTAAATTCATTGGCCATTTCGTTTAAAATTAAGTTTGATCTATAACGATTCGGAAATGCATTGTTTACGTCGTCACGTGGTCCTTCCTTATCTTCAGTCTCGGGTTTCTTAAGAGCATCTTTAGATTCGTCGTTAGGTGGTTCTAAAGGTGTATCAGGTACAGGTACAACTCCGTCAGGAATTTTTTTATTAAGATATGGTAAAGGTAGCACGTGAGCATTTTGATTTGCCACTTCAACTTTAACGGACGGTTTGTTATTTGTACTGTTAGGAGTTACTGCTGGGATATTTAGCGGTTCGGCAGCACGTAAACTACCTTTTAATGTTGAATTATTCGTTGCTGTGCTAGATTTGGGAGCTACTACTTGTAATTTGTCTTCGCCCGGAGCTGCTATTACGTTTTCGTCATTGTTGTTGTTTTCTAAATTATCCAAATCTTTTTTATTAGGATTATCTCCAACATTTGAAATGTCTTGTTTACGATCATTTACATCATTTCCTGATTTAGATACGTTTTTTTCAGAATCATACGCGTTTTCGTGACCCAAAAATGTGGAACATTTGCTCTGGAAATTATACACAGGTATACAGACTGTTTTAAATTTTCTCATTTATTTACAGATACAAATAATTAGAGAAGCCTACTTCCAAAGTTATTCACAAAAAAGCAAAATTTCAGTTTCTTGCTGCTGATAACTTTTACAGTTGAACCATCAGAAAACTTTTGCTCATTATTAAAGCATTTTTTTAATTACTTTTCGATTCAAATTTCACTTTTTTTAAGAATTCGGGAATTAGGCTTACGTCCATTTTCATAATCAACTTTAACTTTAAGTCGTCATTTACTTTTGCAATCCATGG
Source organism: Malthinus flaveolus (assembly GCA_950108345.1). NCBI lineage: Eukaryota > Metazoa > Arthropoda > Insecta > Coleoptera > Cantharidae > Malthinus > Malthinus flaveolus. Next base: position 15,735,874 of record OX467285.1, on the reverse strand, counting down.
TTTCCTAGAGCAACTATATTACTTTTAAGGCTACTTTAAGGTACAATGCTCGGTGAGGTTCCTTAAAGAAAGTACTAATGCACTAAAGTTACTCAAGGAAACCAAGGATCTGCTAAAGTAAATGACGACTTTAAGTTAAAGTTGATTATGAAAATGGACGTTAGGATTAGAGATTTGTTTGTAGTACCTAAAATATTAAATTGAAGATGAGACAAATTTCTCTCCATTTACCCAATTCGTATCTCTGCAAATAAATGAGATCCCTGTAGTTGACAAGCAATTATAAACAACCTGTACTAAGTATATTAAATCGTAGTTTTAATTCCTATAATAATCTAAGCTCCCACAGATTTTATCATCAACCCACAAGTAGCTCGACATGTTTGATTATTAATTCGAGGATTATTAAGATTAAAAGCATGTAGAATTTACAGAAAATGTGAATTATTTCTTATAGCAATTTTTATAACAATAAATTATTACCTTGAGAGCATCAAGTTCTCTTCGCAATTCATTATTAAGTTTAGTCAAATGATTTCTTTCGCTTTCAAAGTGCTGATCATCGCTATGTGTTCCTTTAATTTGATTTTGAAGTTTGCTATTTTCTATTTGTAAATTCAAATAACTACTCTGAAAAGAGAAACTTGTGATTAAAATGAAACTACTCGTTCCTACTAACCTTCAAGTTCTCAAAAATTTTAGTTTTGTTATCAATCTTCTGCTGTAAGTGTGTTTGAACTTCTTTCAGTCTGTTTTGTAAATTATTGGATTGGTCCAACTGCTGTTGTTGAATTTTACTACACTCACTTTTGAAGTCTTCGTTTTGAGTCTAAAATTACATTTTTAAATTACTATCAACTATTTTTATAATTACAAGCCTGTAGCAGATTATAATGTTGTTGTAATGAAGAAAATTTCGCACTGGCTTCGCTTAACGCCTTTTCGTGTTGTTGTCGTTGTTCGTCCGTATCTTTTTTACACTGTTGATGGTCAACCTTTTCAGTCTTTAGTGATTTTTCTAATCTTTGCTTATAATCGAATATTACTAAAATATCAAAATGAGACTCAAGTTCAATTAAGAAATAACGAACTTATTACCCTGTAATTGGGTAGACAAATTTTCTTGTTGCTGGTGGCACTGATTGTTGGCTTTTCGTTCACTGTCCAATTGTGACAATGTATTATTATAACACGCTATGATTCCGATTATTATTAATACCGCACAAACGCACACAATTATACGGCCTTTAGTGCCTCTAACCACCCTTGATGAAGTCATTACATTTATTAAACTATATTTATAAACATTAGACACGACTCTCCAGCTTTCACTTTTTGACGTTTACAGTATCTGTCACTTTCGAAAATAACCCAAACATAACCTACAAGTATTCTTAACATTGGCGGGAATTTTGAAAAATGGGCCCGATCGACTTTCGGTTATTTTCTCGCAATTCTGCGAATTATTAAAAACGATTAATCGATACTAAATAGAATTTATAAATTAGCTCAACACAAACAAATGTTATCCCAATAAGAAGGTAGTAAAACAAAAGTGCAGCAGCACAATTTTATTGAGGTACAGATATGTTTAAACGATAACAGTTTTACAATAGGTAATACTGCAGTATAAATTAGTAGGTACTACTAACTATATCCAACATATATTATTTCATTAATTTTAAATATATCTAATAGCAGTATCATGCAAAGAAAATAACTCACATTTAAAACTGTATTAGTAATCTATAGATAAAATCACTAAAAGGTATTTTTGAGCATTATAATATCGAGCTTCTTTTATTATTTATTAGTGCATGTCAAATTTCTTATTATAGCAAATATGTATTTTACAGGTCTCAACTACTGACACTCATTTATGTAATTAAGATTTAAAAGTGGATACGCATTAAAATCTTATCGTAATCAAACAGTGGAATTAAAACCGAAAAGCAATTTTGACGAAATTAATTAGGCATCGAGTCTTGAAAGTGTTTGAGATAAAATTGATTTACAAAATTTGAATTCTATTACTACAATAAAAAATGATATTCGTTAGTTTATGCACAATTAATAATTTAATAAAGATCTTAATTAGTTATGTAACCATTTAAGTTAATATTTACTTATTCATATTCCACACATGTTTATACTAAAATGTTAACAATAGAGATGAAAATCTGATGTCGGAATTGTTAGACAAAACTTAAGCAAACTTGTAAAAAAGGGCTAATGATTTCTAATAAAGCATTTTTATGGCGAATAATTTCAATTAAACTCATGCACAAAAATTTAAACATAACTTTATATTAGATGCTATGTGATATTTTCAAGTAGCTCAATTCCACTAGTCTATAAAAAATAGGAATTATTTTGCTAGCCTACCGATATATAAATTTATTAGTTGATACAAGGTTACATTTAACAATCGACGATTTTTAAAATATTACAGATTTGCGGTCAATAATTAGTGCACTATTATAAAAAACACAGCAAGATTAATTTGCACTTTGCATGCCGTAAGATGCAGCCTTAAAAAATGTAAGTAAAAAAACTGTAGGTGACACATTTAGTGGTTTTGATGCGCCTTCGCTCATACTACAAAAGTACGTTAGCTTATAAGCAGTTGAAATAGGGTAGTTTTGAGCTAGTTTGTAGAAATTCACAGTAATGGTTTGTTTTCCCTTATAGATGTACAGATTAAACAGGGTACCGTAAAAAAATCTATAAAAAATTTCAAGTTAGCTGAATTTTGGAATTTCGTCCCGAAAAACACGACTAGAAGGGTTCCAATGACTTTGTCGAATATACGCCCAAGAATTTATTTGTTGGAGAAATTTAATAATCTCAAATACCTAGTGGGATATTCAGCTAACTTTGAATTTTTCCCAGACTGGACTATATTATTAGACAACATTCAGAATACACAATGTATTTTTAAAACCAACGATTAGTTAGAGTAACCTTGCGCGTTAGCTATTTTTCTACAATAGTGTATCAAAGCAATAAAAAAATAATATATGAATTTTCAGTTAAAATTAGTTTTGGTACAGAAAACCAAAACAACGATGCTTTAAATAGAAACTACTACATGATCGACAGCTATAAAAAGGCCTTTTTGTTCTATTCCAAAAACAGCAAAACTCCTACAAATAAAACGTCCGTAGGCACAGTTCTTTCTCCCTTATAAAATTAATGCCAAACACTCAGGTACCAAAGATTTGTTCGTAGATTCTATCGACGTTCACGACTAAATATACCATCAAAAACTTTTTTTTTCAATTATAAGGCATTCAAGGCCCAAGTATTAAAATATTAGTACTACAAATAAATAACTACTAAACTCACTAAACGAAAGAAAAGTTTACAAAATAATTTTCATACGCATTTACTATAACTACTAGTCATTTTTCAAACCTCAAACGGGAGTACCAAAATCAGGATCTCCAATACCATCGACAGTCAACAAGTTCGAGTTGTACACGTATCTAGCCAACAACTTTTCCTTCTTGTGATCATTCTTAGGACTTTGAGTGTCCGAATATTCTTCATTAGGGCAAAGACGCAAAGCTTTACCAATACGTAAATTCTGACCGTTCAGTTTAAAATATTTCTTCGAACCTGTGCTTTTATTAATCGTAATACTATGATCGATAGCCGAAAAATTTTTAGAAAACGTTTCCGATAAAAATTGATGTATATTTTCTTCAAATTGAGGCGTTATATCCGAAACTGGGGCATCGCTCTTAAATACGGTAGGATCACTATTTATGCTATTTGGTTCTTTACTATCGATTTCTTCTTTAGCCACATCGCAGCAATCTTTCAAAGCGTATTCTTCATCGTCTATTGCAGGATCGTCGCCAAATTCGGAAGCCGTACTCGAAATATCGGAATATCCGTCGCGTCGATTAAATATATTTTGCAAAGTTTTAACTCCAAAATGTTTTTTGTTTTTATGCTTTTTTGTAGTTTTCTTGTACTCTCGATTTATTTTATGTACGGGAGAGCTATCACAACTCTCGGCCGAATTTAGAAGACTTTGATCACTTTTAGGATTAGAAAAATTTTCGTTCGACGCATACGTGTTGGGATTTTTATATGCTAAACAAAAATCATTGTAACGTTTAGTTTCTACTTTACTTTGCGAATTAAAATTTTGTTTATCACTTTCTGAATTAACATTTTGTATGTTTTTTGGAGAGTGAGAGTCGTTAGAAGCTGCATCTGTGGAAAAAATTTCTGAATCTAAAAATACGTCGGTGCTAGTTTGCATAGGAGACGATAAATTGTCAGAAACTAATGAATTTGTTGAGCAATTTAAATTTTCTTCTACGTACTGTTCGGCTTTTTTAAAACTTTCTATTTTGTTCTTGTTGTTTCTGAATTGTTTATTTAAAAAATATTGAGGACACTTGAAATTGTCAACTTGCTTTAATTTATGAGCATAATTATCGGTTAACATAAAATTTTCTGGTGGCGCATAGCTAGTAACTTCTGGTAAATGATTACTGTTAATTTCGCTTATTTGCTTATCGCCGAATTTAGTATTGTCATTAGTGATTTTGGTATCAGAATTTTCTATTGCGTTTGTAAGGTTTTCTGTAAAATTGATTAGCTCCGTGTTATTATTAAAAGCCTGCAAATTATTTGTAAAATTATGTACTTGGGGTACTACGTCGGTCGTTAAAAAAGATTCTGGTCGTTTATACAATAGCGGGCTATCGATACCGCTGCAGTTTCTCGACTCCGTACTGAAACAAGTTGTTATAAACTGCACAAATAAGATTTAAATTGAGATGCAATTAAAAATGTATTGTGCGACGCTTTTGTGCATGCTATAACTAATTACATTATATGTCTATCATAGTGTGAAACATGTAAGATGTGGGACGTCTCCAATAAGCTCCACAGTACAATTGGAATCTCAATTTGATTTAAATCAATACCGAAGGAAGTATTTTCCTTTCAAATTAAAAAAAAATTGAGAAGTGTATCAAAATAGATTTCTGGCAAAGATCTTTGAAAAATAATAGTATAAAATATCGCCAGGACTGTTTTTATCTAGTTTAATGCGGTACATTGTAAGAGTAGAGCCATGAATAACGTGGTTTCACTCTTAGTGCATGTCCACAGTGGCGCACCTCGCTTAGACCATCGCCTAGCTAGTAAACAACATTATTTTTAAATAGCGAAGGCCTGAGTAGCGCACAGCACACCTCATATCCTATCAGCCGTTATGTTGTTAAAAGCTAGGCGATGTGCGGTAGGTGAAGAAATTTAATTTAAAGAAACATTGTTCACTATGAAGATAACAATCTCCAGGAAACACTAAAAATTTAGGGTCCAGCAAAATCAACCGATTATTATGGAGTAATCAAGAAAATAGCACATAGAAATAATGAGGGTGGAAAAAGAACGCACCTTCAAAAATTTATAACTCAGCCAATTTTTACCCTACAAAAATAAAAAGTAAACCAAATTTAAGAAAATTTGACCAGCTTTAATAAAGTTCTGACGACATTTTTAATTAAAGCCATTATTTTTCAAGATATTAACGAAAATTGTGGTTTGCACGCAAATTTTCATCCATTTGCAATTTTTTCCTTTCGTTCGTTGTGACTAATTTAAGTTAGTTTGACACCATTAAGCTATTGCATGCAAAGCTATTAAATAATAATAAACATAAATATAATAATTGAAAAACCAATATAAATAAAAACAATATATTCGCTCTCGTGCATTACATGCTTGCAATTAACTAGATCTTATCTATTTACGTACCACACTTAAAATTAATAAAAAAATTAACAAAATTTGCAGTACAGTCGATAAAATACAAAACAGAAGCAAACTTGATGGCTAAATCTTACGATTCAATTAAAAAATATGTACAAGGTAATAATCGGAAAAAACATAACAAAAACACATAACATAGTAATTTTACTTAAATTTAAGTAAATAATACTGAGACAAAAATAATTTTGTACTTAAAAATAATTAAATTGCCATTATAAACTACTTAACAGTACGTATCACAATATACATGCCATTTAAAATGCTAAACTCTACACTTACCGACTGTGAGATGTCGATTCTGGAGTTCTAGGTGCAGTAGGAGTATTCATAACTCCCGAGGAATGTAAAGGGTGTAAACTTATCGAATCGTTAGGATCACATACTTCACTATTAAAAAATCTACAAAAGAAATGGCGTTAAAAGTAAAAAACAATAAGTCAAACCAACCTACCTAAAATTTAGTCCGTCCTCTTCTAACGAATTGTCACTTTCGTCGGCGGCAATATACTGCACTTGAAGTCGACAATCACCAGCTTGTTGTTGTAGTATATCGACAGCTTCACGATGACAAGCTTGCCGCAAGTCTCTATCGTTGACATATAAAATAGCATCTCCTATGTAAAGTTGATTTGATAAGGCCGCAGGACCATTCGTTTCCAACTCGGATATCAGAATAGGCACACCGTGTTCTCTACCACCCTAAATAATTCGAACACTCATCGAGCTTGTTTCTATTAACTTCTTATACTTACGGTAATACTTATCCCTAAGCCCTGACCGGCTTTTCTTCTAACTACGACGGTACGTACGTCACCAAAATGTTGTGGATTTTCTTCATTGATAGCAGGAACGTTTGGTTTCGAGTGGTTCATTTCGGAATGGTTACTTAAAATGCTATTTCTTCTGCAAGCTCGTACTACAGTCTTATGTCTCTGTAAGAGTATTTCGGATTCGAGTTGTCGCCACAGTTTATCTCTTACATTGCCTTGCATTTCTCTACCTGTAATTAACAAACACGAAGAATTAGGAAAAAAAATATTAATAATATAAAATATGGTTCTCGGAAGCGTTCAAACAGTACTAACTTTTAATATTTGTACAACGATATTGTACTCTAATAAGATTGATTATTAATTCTAAGCAGATAAGCGTTAAGTACTGGCGTTTATTTTGGCAAGATAATACATAAAATGATAACACAAATAATCGAATAGTTGGCACTCGAATACTTCCGACCCAGTTTTTATCCCAAACAAGTGCTCTCACCTAACAATTGTAATTGTTGTATCCTACCGGCTAACTCTTTATCCAAATATTGTGCGGCGAGCTTGGCTCCATAAACTTCACTATTTAAAGCAACAATTGAATTTCTAAGCGCCGTATTTTCTAATTGTAACTGCGAATTTTCCACTCTCACTTGTGAAGCTTCAACTAAAGCGGGACTAAACTTAAACTCTTCATTGTCTTTAACGTCTAAAAAAATTTTGCCATTAATTTACCCAATTGAAACAAAAAGACTCTCCAAACTTACTTCCGTTATTATGATTATGAACCGGACTACTTTTAATTTCGTCTTCGAACTTCTTTTTTATATTATTCACGTCGGGTTCGAACTTAGAATTTTGTATTCTGTTAGCAGCGAGCGCAGGCAATTGTCCAAGTTGAAAAGAGTGCAACTGAAGCAACAAATTGTGCAATTCTTGTTCGAGCAATTCTTTTTTGGATTTAGATTCCACTAGTTCGGCTCGCATGTGAATAAGTTCGGCCTGCAAAAAAAAACCAAATCGAATACATAAAAATTGTCTAGACGTTAAAAGTTCCCATAATTATTATTTCTTCGCAGATACTAATATCTAATCGTTACCAATATAAAACAGATCTTGCCCGATAAAAAAAAGCACTCGAGTATTTCTACATTTTAGGTTTTTTTTTGGGACGTAATTATCCCCCAAATAATTCAGTCCTTGAACTTAGACTTTGGAAAAACAACCGACTTGTATGTGTACTTATGTATGTTAATTACTATTGTTTATTATTATAATTTTCTGAGAAAGCGTTCTGGACTTTTATTTAAATTAATTTACATGTTATTATTTTATTGTTACTATTTAACTAATGGGGATAATTCAATAATATTGATAAGAGAGCAGATAATGTAATTATCGTTCGACACTGGGGCTTCCCTTGTAAGGCAGGATTAAACAGGTTTGAAACTTTTGGGAGAAAAACAATTAATGGGACCAGCGATGTCTACAAATAATACGGGGGTGACATAAATAATTAAGCATAATTAACGCGTGTCTATCATTTTAAAAGAATGTTGAGTAAAAACCTTAAAGAGCGAGTGTTGTTGTCGTTTACACAGTAACGTGTAATGTATAATTTAGTTGAAGCAGTCATTATGTACTCAGATGCCCGAGTTCGAACATATAAGAGGGCCATTTGTTACCATATTATCAAACCTACCACAATTCGTTTTAAAATTTTAACTGTAAATCCACAGTTGAGATGAAATTACTAGTCGTTACTACTTTCTGTGCAACTGTCGTTATTTCTAGTGCGTTTGCAGGACCAACTCCAAAGGGTTTCACAGAAGAACGATTCGAAAAAGATGTTCATTACGAGGTATATTCATTTTTTAACGATTTAAAAACTCATAAGCGCGCAAACTGGTTATTACTTAACGTTTCGGAAATATTCTTCAGTTTTCAAGTACAATACGGGATGTTTCTTAAATACATTTTCCCTTTCTCTCCCCTTCCCTACATTTCTAATTACCATTTATACTAAAAAAGCACAGATTGACAAAACTATAGTTATTTTACAGTAACAATAATTAACTAAGTTTTCAATTTTTGTTTTTTTAACTTAAAATTTAGTTTCATTTGTTTAATAATTTTAAAAGTAACAATTTCAACGTGGTTTTACTTCCTATTACCGTTGTGGAAATGAAACCACCTATCAACGTCAATGTACGTAAGCCCAAAACAATTTCTTTTCAAATATTTCGATATCACCCCAAGTATAAGACACTTAATTTTAGACAACCCTATTATCCATAGAAGAAAAGTTAAAAAATATCGAAAACTCCTTGAGTATGCAATACGCCGTAACAATTCACGGAAAAATAGATTATTACGGTAGAAAAATAGACAACATAGAAAAGGAATTATCCAGATTTCAAACGTACATGAGAATGGAATTGGACAAAATTTCTGAAAACATCAGCAGCAAAAATTACAAAGACGACATTACAAAAGATCGAGTTATAAGAAAAATTGACGTTATTTACGAAAGAATCGATCATAAACTGGGCAACATAGAAGGAGAAATCGATTTAAATACGATAAAATCGCAGGTAAGCTATTGAGAGTTAAGGCAAAACAAACTTTGACGAAGTTTTTAGAATGGAAGAGACTTAATTATGTCCAAGCTCGAAAAAATTGAAGAAAACTTCTCTATAAGAGATTCGGATCTAGAAGCCGAATTAGCAGATGCAGTGGCAGCGATTGACGATTTAAAAAACAGCTGTAGTAACATCGAAGAAAGCATTAAGAACGCCACGAAAGAAACTGCGAAAGTAAGTTGGAGATTAAATTTTTAATTAGAATCAATGGAGGCTCTTTTTGAGTTTGCGGAAACATCTCGATGCGCTTCCGTATTAAAGACGCAAAAAGTACACAAAAATCGATCTGCATAAACCTTATCGCGCTAATTAATGGCCTTAGTAATTAAATTATGCATGAAAAATTCTTGAAGCAAAACACTTGTTTAATTTAATTTATTTCTGATAGAAAAATTTCATCATTAAACAAACTTTAATTATAGACTTCCTTTAAAAACAACGAGAAGTTTATGAAAAAATATCACAATCAAACTATTACGATGCTAGAAAAAACAAATCAAACTTTGTACGAAGAGTTAAAAAAGATTGATCATTACCAAGAAGTTTGGATAAGTCGCTTTGATGATAATTCAAATTTTTTGCACAAAGCCAAAGAAGAAATCGACGACTATACGAACGAATACGCCAATAAGGTAAAAGTTTAGAGAACTTTAGGTAAAAGTTTCGGGCTTTCGTTAATATCTCGAAAGCTATGAGTTGGAGCTCAAACGTGGCTCTATACGTAATTAAAGCTGATAAAATTTGTTATAAAATTGAATATATGCATGTTTTTTGTATATTCGTAAAGTTTACCGAGTTATGGGGTATTGAAAATTGGTGTTCTTTGTACCAGAACCACCAATGCAACTATCTGCTTCAATGGCATTGGATTTACAATCTTGAACACGCGGTACGACAATAGGAAGTGAGATTAAAGTGACTAATGGTAAAAGCAGCTGCAGAAATATTGCGACAGGATATACAAAATCTATCTACTCAAAGACCCGGCTATAACTCAACGTTTTTCTGAGCAATTTACGAGGATAGCAAACGTTGAAAACAGAAAGAGGAGATGCATCGCAATTGCCCACAGTATTACTTCTGCGATGCGACCACGGTCGTTCTTATATCCTACATAATGAACATCATGGTTTTGTTCATACTGTTTGAATAATTTCGAAGCAAATTCTTGCATTGACTGGCAAACTCTTACTATACAGATCTAACGTGATTTTGAAAAAAAAAACAATTTTCAACGCCCTATAACTCGCTAAACTTTAGAAAACCAAAAACATGCATATATTTAATTTTGTAGCAAATTTTAGCAGCTTTAATTTTGTATAAGATCACATTTCAGCTCCAACCCCTAGTTTTCGAGATATTAACGAAAAATCGAAAGAAGTGACTTGTCTTCAGCCACTGCCGCTAAAGCTCGCATCTGTCTCATCATTATGTTTAGAATATTCATCACTAGACCCCTACAAATGATTATGTGAAGTCTAAAAACTATTAAATGTTTTTTAAGGTGAATCCCATTTTTACTTTTGCCAAAACAGTTTTCTTCTAATTTGTACCCAGCTAGCTCTAATAGGACCCGATGGGTCCTCCATCCAGACTCACCCCGATGTGTTCCTACACGAAAGTGTGAAACGCTTTAATAGGGGCACCATATATAGGCGATTATCAATTTTTGGTTAAAATTGCTCTAGGAGATGCTAAAGTAGTCTTAAAGTCTTAGCTTCAAAAATTCACACAATCTGAAGCAATTATTGATCGGGCTTTGCCAGTCTGCCGTCTCATGAACAACTTTCACAGCTCAGAGCAAGTGTTGAAATTTTGTACAGATAGTAAAGCCGGGCAATTATAATTCAGATTCATAAGTCTGTCTGTCCGTTCGCGAATCATTTTCAGAATTCAATCAATTGGTTACTGTTTCAAGAGTAGAGCCAACAAATTCAAATTCAGATCGATAGATTATTAAAGTCACGTGATATTTTGTTGCTGAAGTTTAAATATCTTTCGATATCAATCTGATTTGTTTTCAAATCCAAATATGTTTTTGATGCACCTTAAAAGACACTTTGTTTCTCTATTCAATCATCAGTTTTTTAGTTCGATAGATATGGTGGTAACATGATGATCCATTTTTTAAATTGCAGGTTATTAACATGTACACAGACATAAGTACCAAGAATAATCTGTTGTACGATAAAATTGATGAGCTGGGAAAAATATCGAATAGTACCAAAGTAGAACAACAAAATGCTCTAAGAGCTCTTACGGTACAACTCGGTAGGAAATTTGGAAAACAAAGCGATAACGACTGTAAGCTATTCATTTTCTTCAAAACTTTTATTCGACCTTATTGATAACTTTTAGCACTAATTGCAAATCACAAGTTGGATGAGTTAAACAAAAACATAGACTCAAAATTCGACGACGTCATGTTGGCACAAAATTTATTCCTCGAAAGTTGTCATCGGGTACAAATGGACGAAGCTCAATTAGAATCACAAATAAGCATTGTTTTAGACAAATTAATAGACACTTTCGAAAATAAGTACGCTTAATAAGGGTATACATTAAACAAAATAACGATATGTATTTTAGAACAGCTGTAGAACCCAAAGATATCCATCAATTGGAGAATTTAATTAGAACACACGACTCGAATATTAGGCGTAGCATTCACCACGTTACAAACAATTTACTAAACGTAATGCACCAAATGACGGCCGAAAATGAGGAATATGTCGAGTACTTTAAAGATCAAAAAGTCCAACTCAAAGAACTCGATTTATCCCTGCAAGATATTTTAATTTCGGGGGACAATTCGAAACAAGTTCAAGTTATTTTGGAATTTGCTCAAGTAAATACCCCATTTGCTTGAAAAAAAAACATAATAAACAACACAATTTTTTAGGGATTCCAACAACAGTTAAATGAGACCCATCAAGAAATGTTAAATGTTTTAGTGCACATTAATGAGCAAGCATATAAGATTTCAAATCCAAACGATGCGAAGCTTCAAAATATGATCGACAATTTGAAAAATATTTCTCAATTATTAGGAAGCGTAGGAAATAAAATCGATAAATCTTATCTCGAATATTACTTCAATAGGTACAATGTCGATGCTATTGCTGGTAGATTTGGAGAAAAATTAGCCGAATATATAGAAAACGCACGAGGAACTAACCCAAGAGACGATAAAACTGCCAAAGTGCTTTTAGAAGTTTTTGGTAAAAAGCCACAACAGCCACTTGCATTAAGCTCAGAGAGTCGAGGAAATTTGGTTGATAACGACGCCAAATTAGACGCGCTAATTTTGCAAATCTTTGGAAATTTGTCAAATAACTACGAAAGCAATAACTTACTATGTTTCGATGCCGCCACCAACACTCCTTGCAACAAGACCAATAATTTGTCAAAAATAAAAAATGTTGACCAAGAATCTATCGATTGTCGTCCAAATTATGTCGATTTAATAGACGTCAGGATAAATGGAGAAGTTTCAAACAAACTGAATTGCAGCTTACCAAACAATACTAACAAGAGCAACATAAAAACAAATCAATCTAAAACGAAAAAAAATTGTACGGTCAATTACTTGGACTTGATAGATGTGAGATTAGGCGACGATTCTGACTGTCATACCACAAACTCTGAAGTTTTAACAAACGCAACTCATCGAGACGTAAAATTGAGTAAAATTGAAGGGCATAATGCTATTTCTAACTTTTCATCTAATTATGTTGACTTAATTGATGTTCAGAGCAGTACGAACGTAAATAACAGTATAAATGAATTTGAAACTGAAAGTCCAAATTTAATTGAAGGCAAAGGCAACACAAATGTAAACTCAAATGAAACAGAAAGTAAAAACAACAGTTCAAGTGTAAGTGGTTCTAACATACAGGATACAGGCTTAGAAAAAAATACAAGTAAATTAGCAATAGTCCAAAACGCCGATACAGAGAGTGAATCACTTCAAAGTAATATTTTTCTTAAAAATCTCCTCCACTCTGAACTAAACAGTAAAAATGAAGAAAGTAAAAGCACAGATCAAAGCATAAAAAGTTCCAATAAAGACATGGAGGCACTACAAAGAAACGTGTTTTTAAATAAATCCATCAAATTTCCAGGTGAAGAATTAAATGAACCACAAGTTCAAAGTAAAACTACAGGCACCAAAACAGGTGATGCATCTACGACCGCTTACAATCAACAAAAAAACATTTTCCTTAGCAAGATTATTAACTCGTCCACCGAGACTAACTTAAATTTATAAAAACCTTCGAATTGTAAATAAATATGTACCAACCCTAACACATTATTAAAAATGTAAAATCATACATACGATCTATTTGTTTTCACATGCGATGGAATATTTGAATATTTACCTCAATTTTTGCACTATTTTGAAATATGGTTTGCGCCTTATGGGTAAGCTGAGCAAAACACGAACTAAGAGTACATAACTTTTGTCGTACACTGTAAACAACGTCTGCTTCTTCGGAATCCAATTCTCCTGTTAAAATTAAATATCGTTAGTTTCATTAGCTTGTATAATTAATCGATTTACTAATAAACTACAAACTAATGATAATGAATTTTACGTAATTTTAAATTTTACGACATCAATTAAATAAAAGTGAATGGGACGTGAGATTTACTTTCGGCTAATAAAAATTTAATCAATTCGAGTAGTGGAATTATTAAAAGTTTGCAGCTTCGAGGAATGTTTTACTATAAAATTTAATCAAATTATGTGTTATCTAATTTAATTTCAAGTTAAATTACATCAAAATTAAATTAACAGCAAAATCGTGTTTATCTAACGAATTCATCCGGCCTTTAAAATTATGCTTTCAATACACGTTAAGGGCTTACCTATAGCTAAATCTAAGTCCACAAACGCTTTATCAAATTCTTTTTCTAAAATATCCAGCCACCTAAAACCCACACTAGCCATTTTAATTTTAAACGTCAAACTGCTACATAAATATTATCTGTCATATAACTGTCAGGTGTGAACTACCAGGTCCAAAGTTCGGCACACTTCGTGGGGTATAGGTGGTGCTGCGGACGCTTATGACCACATAAATTAATTCAAACTCCAAAATTTGGTGTATTTTTAATTATTTTTTACTAAAAATGTCTTTAAAAATTCAACAATCAAACTTTAGTAGTTTAACTACTTCTAAAAGAGCGCTAAATTTAAATTTGTGCCGTTGCTAAGAAGCTTAAATTTTGCTTTTGAATGCCCTTACAATTGAACAAGTATTTATTTAATAAATTAATAAAATTAGAAGGCATTTACTTATCTCCTAATAATTTTTTACAAAAATAAACTCTACTTGTATTAATAAATCCTAATTTTCAAACAGGCAGGTCTTCGAAAACTTATATTAACTCTTAGAGCTGCCGCACACTACAGACAGTCGGTGACCGTCAAAATAGTCAGTTAGAATGCTCAGTACAGATTCTTATGTAGCACCGCACACGACCGACTAAAATGACAGGCCTAGAATCTATACTAAGCATTGTAACCGACTATTTTGACGGTCACCGACTGTCTGTAGTGTGCGGCAGCTCTATATTCCACTAAATAGTAGCTCACACAGTAAAATTGGCTTTAAATTTGTAAAACAAACAGAGATAGAATAGGTTCTAGTTCTATCATCAACTTTCTAGGAGACAAATTTTCATCCACTTTGCAATTTGAAAGAGCCAAATGGATAAATAAAAGTCGTTATGAAAAATAAAATTTATTGTTCCCAAGTTTATCCTCCAATTAGCTTGTTGCCTTGTTCAACTAAGGGCAAATCTCAAAACTGGTGTGCTAGAGCCTGAAGCGGAGCTAGGTGATGGGTTACGAGCGGAAGCGTTTCCTTCGTAATCGGCGCCCTTATCGATGCTCGACACATCATCTTGATATACGGAAATATTTTTATCACTTCCAATTGGAGCGTAGCTCAGTTCGGAATTTAATAAAGGGATGTATTCGGGTGTTTGATAATGTGCATAAGAAATGTCTTGATTATAATAAGTTGGATACGATATATTAGTGATATTAGTTATACTGGCTATTGGAGCATGTTGATATAATTGTTGAGTGGGCGATTGGTTTGGGGATGGTGGACTTGAAATTTGGTGTGAAGGAGGCGATGCGGATGCAATGGACCAACAATTTATGGGCGGATTGATGACTGGTGGTGACGTTTGTTGTTGAACTGTAGCCCAACTGGTGTAAGAAGCTGGAGCTGACGATGTGTAGGCTGGAGATTGTTGTATGTGATCGGGCGGAATGTATACTATAATTAACGAGTTTATTACGTATAATATTGGTAAAATGGCATACTTACCATTTGGTGGAGGTGAAACTGATGCCGATTTACATCTTTCTTGAATTGACGAGTATGGAGAAAAACGGCTGCTTCTTAACGTCGATTTTGCAGTGTATCTTTCGCACGGCGTTAAAGGCACTGTTGCGCTAACTGTAGGGTAAACTGCTTGATGGGGTAAAATCCAGGAACTATCTACAAATAAAAACTTGAAACGAACGTCGGAATTTGAAAAAATAAAATTTACATTGGGGATATTGACTTGTTTGTTGTGGTCCATAATTAGGCACGTATTCTCTTTGATTGTAAACCGTCTCTGGTCTTTCTTTGGCATCTAGAAACGCCTTCGCGAAAGGATTGTATCTAATTTTCAATGTCGTAACTTCTTCATTTTGGTAAGCAGTGACTGCTATAAATTGTGTTTCGGGAAACGGAAAAGTTAAAATTCGTCTTTGTTCTGTACCAACTCTAACTAAATGTACTCGAGGTTCGTACTTGTGTAACGAATTGAGCATTATTTGGCCGTTTCCATTGCACTTATTTGTTAGTTTAACTTTTGCGAATGAAATCGACTCTTTCATCCAGTGTGCTCCAAAATTTGGAGACTCTGGATGAATGTAAATTGCGTTCGAAGGCGGTACTTCTGCTTTTCCGCCTGCTATCCATTCACCATTAACGTACTTCCATCTGTGATTGTCAATTTGAACAAATTCCAATAGAACCGTGTACATTGCTTTTGGATCGAGTCCAGATACAGATATTTTTACAACAGGAAACATTCGGCTGAAATATTACAAATTTCGTTAGGAATTAATTTGCAAAATTTTAAAAATGTAATGATTAACGTTATTAGTGAATGTTAAAATAACAATTATCATTTACGTGTTAATAGTTTAACAATAACGCCAGACTTAACAATTTAACATAATATTATTACGTTTCGCAGATCATAGTAGTCAATTTTTTAATATTGCAATAATAACAAACACAAGCAATCAAAATAAGACTGTATCTGAAGGCCCCACGTGCCTATTTTTGTCCATGGTGATCCCTTATCCTTCTCGATACAACTTTATTTCGATGCCCCTTTAGAAGACGTCTTACCGTCCATTTTTAGTAACGATCATTTCGTTTGTAAATCGTTCAAAACGAACCCATAAGTCCCTATCGTCCAATGTAACATTTAGATCTCTTTCGGTGATATCGCCTTTCTTTCCAGATGATATTTCCGATTCTACAGCTGATAAAATATGTTGAGCCATTTTTAAATACGACGTCTCGAGAAGCCTGAAACGAAAAATATTAATTTTATTTTGTAAATGTATAACTGTATCCATATTGCGTACCATAAGTTCTCTTATGAGCGTGAATGATTTAACTAAACCAACAAGAAGAGGTTGTGTGTATGGCAATGACGGTTTTGTAAATATCATTAAAATTGAAATATCTTCGATATTCTTAACGATCACGAATAATTTCTTTCGTAAATATTACATAGCTGTTTTTCTAAACGACTTCGATTAAATTTTAAGTGGGCAGTTTTCTTTCCAGCACGGATTTTGGTGCCTGACCTCTCTTTTCATTAAAATTATACATTTTTTGTTGATTTTAAATTAGGGTAAATAACGAGCGTCACTTATTTATCCACCTTGGAATAAAAATAGAAAATAAAACTAGATTGGCAAACAAATTTTAAGTACAATGAAGTAAATAATTACGGCTTCTAATGAGTGACGATATAATCCGTGCTTCTCTGGAAAGCTATGGGTACTATCAAAAATCAAAAAGTGATACAAAATGAAAACAAGCCGTTATCCAAGTTAGTGATAATCATTTCCAAAAATCGTGAAAATGAAAAGAAAATCTTAATTACTACCTAAGAGCATTTTGATAAAAATTTCCGTCAATTAAGGTGTCATAAACTTGTAAGAAAACTTCAGTGAAACAAAACTAAAATAGCTTGCAGTAGAGTGGTTCTCCTAAGATTCAAAAGTATGATGTTTGAGACTCTTCAAATTGAAATTTCAACACGTAATACTACAGAACCGGATTTACCTGTGAGAGGGCTCTAAGCTAAAAATTTTATAGCGGCTTTTATGATGGGCGGTCACAGAAAATGTTTTTGGTGAGGGCAAGCTGTGAGCCAACAAAAATTCCAGCATATGACAAATTTTCTTGGGGACTGAAATAAAATAATTTTTGATTGTTCAAATTCAAACGCCTTAAAATGAAGTTCCGGTATTTTAGTAGCAATTGATATTCTCCAAAAACGGCGTTTCACAAAAACAAAGAAAATTTTTAACCCGAGGCCCTAGCGCTCTAGGCTGCAGCCTAATGGTAAATCCAGACCGGATTCAACTTTTGATCTATGAAAAGTATACTTTTTGAAAAACTCTGAATAATTGCAGTAAGAGATTTCAACTGAGCTTAGTCTGTTTAAATAGTTGGTAAAGTATGAGTATCAAAGTTTAAAGGTCATTGTGGAATAAATTGAAGCAAGTTGGGAATAAACTTCCTCTTTCTCTTTATTTTCGCATCTAAAACAAACCGACCCCGTTTTTGTGAATAATCATTTCAATCTATTCACGATCTAGTGGCGGAGCCGAGTCAGAAACGTCCATCATCCATCCTGATCCGGAAAACTCTCACGTCTACGCCATTTGAAGAAAGTTTTAAATTTTTCACTAAAAGGCGGTGGTCTCATATTATATTTCTGAGTTCTGTTCCAGCCCTGAGCTCTAGCCTTCTTATTCTATTCATTCTTAGACGTCATTTACACATGTGAGAAATATCCCGCGAGAGACTGTCAGCTATAAACTAGTTTAATGTAAACTGAACTGTTTACTTTTCTTTAGAGTTTTCTCGCACTTACAGTTCAATTTACATTAAGCTAGTTTCTGTCTCTCTCTCTCTCTTCCAGCAATTTCTCGCATGTAAAACTATAAGCAAGAGTGTCAACAGTATTGGAAGCGACTTCTGCAAGACTTCCTCGAGTTTTCTCGCACTTAGGTCCAATTTACATTAAGCTAGTTTCTGTATCTCTCTCTCTCCCTTTCTTCCAGCTATTTCTCGCATGTAAAGAAGAGGCCTATATGCCTCGTTCGTGAGCAAGAGTGTAAACAGTATTGGAAGCGACTTCTGCAAGACTTCCTCGAGTTTACTCGCACTACAGTTCAATTTACATTAAGATAGTTTCTGTTACTCTCTCTCTCTCTCTTTCAGCAATTTATAGCAAAAGCTTTCTCGCTTGTGAAGAAGAGGCCTATAGGGCACGATCGTAAGCAAGAGTGTAAACAGTATTGCAAGCGACTTCTGTAAGACTTCCTAGAGCTTTTTCGCACTTGCAGCTTGCAGTCCAGTTTAGATTCTCTCTCTCTCTCTCTCCCTCTTCTAACAATATATCGCAGAGGTTTTTTCGTTGCCTCGTTGTACTGTCAGCAATAGTGCAAACAGTATTGCCAGCGACTCCTGGAAGACTTCTTCGAGTTTTCTCGCACTTACAGTCAAGTTCACATTAAATTGTAACTTTCTTTATCTGGCATCACTCTCTGACGTTTCTCGAATGTGAAAACGACGTCTAAGCATTCTTCTACAGATTACAACTTGTACTTTTCTAGTGAGCCAGGTTTGATTTACTTATCTTACATCATTGTTTAGTATTGCGATATACAATCGGTAGATATGGTGTCTGACGATTGTCGGTCGACTTTATCCCGACGAGTCGAACACAGTTGGCCGACCACACCAAAAATCGTTTGTAGTAGTTATAGTTTTTCAATAGAAGCCGAGTTTCAATAGAGATGAGCAGAATCTTTCCAAGTAGTCAGTGCCGCACCTATTCTAGCGGAAGTAAAATTTTGAAGTAGTATTTAGAAAACGAAAATCCAAAATGAGTCTTAAAATTTTTGTTTTAAATGTTTCGAACATAAGTTGTCTTTCACAGAAGCATTTCCATTTAAACATTTTGTATTTATGGCGAGTGTAAAGGTTTCTTGTTCCTTTTATTTGAATATTTTGAAACCTACATATAGACTCGTCGTCTAGTCTAGTTTATTAGTATCTATGTACTTTAACCCAACGTGTTATAGTGCCTTTGTTATCTTATTTATTACCTTTTCAACTCAGCTCACCGTAGCTAAAGTCACAAAGTCATTCGAAATATTGAAAAAAAATACAATAAACTTGGGCAAGATTTTACAAATGTACGTAATGCAATAATTAAACTTCTGTTTAGGTGTTTTAATTAAAGAGTTTTTAGACGGATCATTTTCGTTTGTTGCTAGTCGTCGGAACCGTACACACACAAATCAGCCCATGTTTTCCATTCGAAATGGAAAACAAGCGAGTCGACGATTCTTTTGATGAATCGCCCACCGACAATCATCGTATTCTAGTTCTGATGTAGATCCACCGAGTAGGCAGGCACCATATCATGAGGATTTTCGCGAATATCTCATTAAACGTAAATGCACAGTTTAATCTAATATTATTACCTAAACAGTTCTGATTTAGAGATTCTATAAAAACGATTCTAAACACATTTCTCGTAAAATGAAGACTTTTTGAGCTATAGGTATTAGGCTCAAGAAGCGTTAGATAAAATGTAATACCCTATACCTATAATCGTAGGTACCTAATGTTACAATTTCGTCTTTTTAACTTTTTGTTAGAAAATAAGCCTTTCGCCTCCAACTAGATTTCAAATAGAGCACTCTGTATATTTTTACTTTTTTTTACGTTTTTCAAAATTTTTTAAGAAATTAAGTTCTGCATCTAGGCAGCCAAGACTATGGAAAACGTCTCTTTCGGTAAAATAGGAAATGATACAATTATTTCACTATATCGTGCTCCGGAGCACCACCTTATTAGAGAATAGCTCGAGTGTTCTTTAATTTAATTACGCTCATTTTAGACTTGCACGATTTAAAGTAATTCAAAATGAATATCTCTCATGGATATCACAGAAAAACTGCAGGTTTAGGTTTGTGTTCTGATCCGGCGTTGAAGTCTTTCTCTTACGAGCAATTCAAAGCTCAAAATAATAGATCGCTCGCATTAATTATTAGTAACGTCGTCGACGAATATTTCAAAACTTTTACAAAAGAATAATACTTACGTTATCGACAAATCTTGTTTAATAATCACCCCTAATTTTCACTATTAACGAGTTTAATTAATATTTAACTATTTATTTATTTTCATTATATCGTGTCAATCATCCACTGTATGTTTATTTCATAAACACGGTAGTTATTATTTTGTAAATTAAACGTTTATTATGTATTATTTCACACCAAACTGATAAGTACTTCTTATATTTCACAAATTCTAACATATCATCGCTACATAACTAAAAATTCGAAACACCACAAAATGAAGATCTCATAACCACTCCTACCAATTTCCATTGGTCAATTCCAACAGGTAACTCGTCAAACGTAAACGTCGTAGGTTTATCAATCAAGACCGGTAATTAAATGTACGATTTAATTTTTTTTTAAACGATTCGTTTCGTCCAAGTCGATTTCGTCATAACTTTATTACAAGGAAGAAAATTTTAGAGATGCAAATCGTTTTTGCTTTGCACTTTGGACGCCGTGGCACAAAAAAAAAGGATCCCGAATAAACTAAAATTGGGGCCTTCGAGTTTTTCTATTTCCTGCTATTTACTTTGAAACTAACCGAAATGAAGATAAAGAAAGGACCGCGGTTGACCACCCACCAATTTTAAATATACAGAATTTATTATGTTCATATAGATTGAGGACCTATATTCGTTTACAACCGTGTACCTACGATAAAACAATAAAGTTGGGTTTATGATATCTATTAGACGTAAGAAAGAAATTTTGAAAGAGTTTTTATTTGCAAAGGTATGCGATGTTGTAATGATTTGCTCTGAATAGCTGCACATAACAGGCCAACAAATTTTACTCCAACTCACGAACTCGGAAAATTTCCATCCGACAACTTTTATTCTTTTGGGGGGATAAAATTCTGCACAAAATTGTGTCATGTTAGTCTGGCGACTGACGACTGATGTGATGATACATAAAATAACAGGCAGCCATTTTAGTTACGATTTTCAAGTTTACACAATTAATTAGCACGTCCGATGTTTACCAAGCTATGCAATCGCCTTCCATATTTTTACGACGGTTTGTGTATTTTTTATATTACACCTCGGATTTTTGGTAAAACGATAACCGGTCCCCTAATTACACATTATTTTTTAAGTCTATATTTCCTTGGCAAACTTTTTAGCGTTTTAAAATGCTCATCGCCACCACAAATGTTTGCCCATTTCTTCTAATAGTCTACTTCTAAGTATATACTCAAAGGGCTCGTTGATTTCCCACCCATGTATTAGATAAGTAGCGAAGACAATGCTCCTGAAAATTAAAATCCTCACCCCTGCTAAGCTTAGATGTGCGGGTACCACTTTCAAGCTCTTCTGGAAGTCCTCCGGGGTTTTGGTCATCAGTATAAGGTCAGCCTCCTTTTCTTTTTGCCGCCATCAAAAGTTTATAAAGTACTGGAATTAGGTTTAACGCCCCTTCGAAGAGGTAGACAAAAGTCAATGCCGATAAAAGGTGTTGATACGTTGCTTCCATCACTCTGACCAACGTAGCAAAGACCTCCTTGATGGTGATATTAGGAATTAAATCATCTTAAGGCATCCTTTCAAATGCTTTCGTTAAGTTCAGCTGAGCAGCCAGCGACACTCGTCGCCTTTCATCTTATTATCGTCTCATCCAAGACAGTGCTGTACAAATTCCTTTAGATATATTATATGGTATATGGATGGGTCTAGGGATTAAAAGGTGTCTTGTTCTCTTTCCACGTTCCTGCACAGGCCAACGTTCGAGCAATTCCAAAACCTGCAATAAAAAGTCTAGTAAGTTCATTAATGCCCCAACTACCTATCTAAGACGAAAAATGTGAAATTCTTAGATTTTTAAACTGCTTGATTTTCAAAGCGTGCGACTTAAGACTTTTTTCTAGCCTTGCCTTTCCAATCACACAAAAATGTGTAAGGATAATGAACATATTAGTGGAAAAAGTAACAATTTTGGTTTGAAAATTGCTTTCATACTGTTTTTGACATTTTTGGAAGGGCCCAACCACCCAAAAAATTAAGCAGAAGAGGTCAGAAGTGAGTAATTCAATTGCACGTTACTTAGGAAACCACCCTTGACAAGTTTTTGCAACATTCCATTTGTTACCTCGATATAGCTCGTGTTTCCTCTATATTTTTCCCAATTCGTCTGGGCTGTGCAAGTATTTTATTAGTAGATTTCCGTCTAACGAAATTAAAAAAAAATAGTTTTAATTACCCATAATGTATGTAGTAGGTAGAATTGTACATAATAAAATTATAAATCCTTTTAACTAAAGTAAAACACGTACGTTTTCGTATAATATACCATCAACAATAAAATACTTGAAAAGATCAAAGAAAACCGCCATCGAGTTTGTTACTATAGCTATAGCCTGTCGTAGAATCATAAAGACATTAAAACAAGTGCTTCTGATACCTGTACCCGTACGTTATTTAATTTTACTGCTATTTAAATTTTATATTTAATATCGGTGTTGTGGCGAAGGTTTTATCGAAACAACAATTTGCTCGAGCACATCACATAAATATGTTTACGGTTCATTTACTTATTTAAATAAATGGCCATATAAATATTATTCGAAAAATAATTTTAATTAATGATGTAAATTCAATTTGATTCGAGTTCTTAATTAATTTCTTTCGAATAGAATCGCAGTCAATTCCTATAGAGCGCTCATAAATACACGTGACGTGCACCATAGGAAAAGAATTTCCACGTGTGTTTTTCATGTGTTTTCATGTGGTTTTTTTTGTGATGAAAATACTTAGTCAATAAAAAAGGGAAGATTGAAAAGAATTTATGTATTTTGGGATGTTGAACCCGAAGTGATGCATTCTGAGAATATTGCAAAAAGCTGCGAAAGAAAGCTCCTTTTTCAGTTTTTTTTCTATACGAAAATAAACTACATAATTTTCTACAAATTATGTTTCTTAAGATTTTTTCTTCAGACGAAGGGTTTAGGCGCTAGAGCGCGTTAAAGTTTGACGAAAATTCCAAAAGTAGCCAAAGAGTTGTTATTTTTTAGTGTTTCGCTTATGACTCGCAAACTACGCATTTTATGAAAAAAGTGATCCAATATGAATATGCACTTCATAAAATTTCCTACAAATTCTACATCTTAGGTTTTTTCCCTCAAATGAATAGTTTAGACGCTAGAGCGCGTGAAAGTTTGACCAACGTTTCAAAACCGGCTAAAAGACTGTTTTGTCGCTCATAACTCAAAAATTACGCGGTTTCTAAACAAACCACTTCTATATAAAAAATACTACACCAAATCTTCTACAAATTATGTTTCTTAAGATTTCTTCTTCAGACAAAGGGTTTCAGCGCTAGAGCGCGTTAAAGTTTGACAAAAATTCCAAAATCGGACACAAAGTTGTTATTTTTTAGTGTTTCGCTTATAACTCAAAAACTACGCACTTTATGAGAAGAATGCTTTTGTACGAAAATAAACTTCATACAATTTCCTACAAATTTTATCTCTTAGTTTTTTCCCTCAGACAAACGGCTTAGGCGCTACAGCGCGTTAAAGTTTGCCCAAAACTCCAGAACAGGCCCAGACTGTTTAATCGCTTATAACTCGAAAACTACGCACTTTTAGAGACAAGTGTCCCCATACAAAAAGAAAGTACATAAAATTCCTACAAATTATGTCTCCCAGGTTTTTTACGTCAGACGTACGGTTTAGGTTACGTGCTTGAATTGAGCCACGTCTATAACAATTATATTTAGGTATATCACCGGTTTGAGTCTCACAAAATGCCCCTTACGCTCCTACACTTGAATATCAATAGTACGAGTGATATTTTACTTTTATATAAATGAAAATTTTTCCACTACTCAGGATTGGGTTCCAAAGGCTTCCATTACTCGATACAGTCTTATTTTCATTGCTATTTCAAGATACACGCGATTGCATGCTGAGAATGCTTGTACGCGAGCACTGTGAAAATAACCAGTAAACACTGAATAAAAATCAAGAAATAGAGGGTAAATTTGTTTTCCCACTTACTAGGTATTACCCTTATATTTTATCTTATTTTTCTGTAACGATTAATTGCAATTTAAACTACACGATTCTGGTTTTAAGTTTAAAAAACAACACGAAAACGCACTTAAACTGTTTACGTTCAGAAATTTTCGGAAAACACTTACTATTATATAGCACGTTTATAAAATGATTCATGATTTATACCTAGACTATTTACTTTCGATTAAAAATTATCCCATGCACCTATTATTTTCAATAAACAAAATAAATATTTAAAAAATACTAATAGGCACCTATTCTATATAGCTAGTGTATCGATTGGCTCATTTATAAATTTTCATGCAACAATTTAGTAGTGCAACTTACCCTAATAGCTGATGGTGTCTATTACAACAAAATGAGAAGGAAAAATATAATTTTTGTAATGCCTAGAACGTCGAAGAATGAATTATCAAGGGCAAAAGAATGCGCCTTACAAAAATTATTTAAAAATATTATTATTGTCGGCCAATGTTTCGCCTTTCTGCCCGTAAACGGAGTTAAAAAAGAAAACTTGAGATTCGAATGGCTTTCTTTTAAAACTATCTACACGTGCGTTACAATAATATTACACATAATTTACATATTAGTATTAGTTTTGTTTACGGAAGTCGCCTTTGACAACTTTTTTTCACTGGGTAAGTATAGCCTCGCAATTTAAATCAAACGACCTCCGCAAAATAGTATTTTTTTAACAGTTGTAGTTGTTTGGAACGTGAAAAGTCTAATAAGTTTATTAATGCTGCTAAAATTGGGATATCATTGGCCCCGTTTAATTCGAAAATGGGACGTTTTCGAGTCAGATATGTTAAATTATGGAGACATGCCAAGTTTAAAATGCACGTTCAAAGTTTTACCCATCATTTTCATCTTAACTGGAACTTGTTGAGTTTTCTTCTATATACAAGCTCAAATTAGCGGCACAGCGTAATTTTCTTTTTTAGGCGAACATCTCATTTTCATCGGAGGCGCCGTAAAAAAAGTAATTTCCAACATGAAGGAGAACGACTCTTTTTTACCAAAATACTTCCAGTCTGTGTATAGCGAGATATTCGATGCTTTCAAATACACCCATTGGGCTGCAGTTTTAATAGAAGTAAGTGAACGATTTGTTTAAAACAAGCTTTGATAGTAATAAACGAAAATAAGTTTTTAGCATTAGTTAGTACGTTCGGTTGGCAATACGTCGATTTGTTGATTGTACTTTTATCGACGGCACTTGCGGAACGCTTCAAACAACTTAGAAGAGTCGTGAAAAATTATAAGGTTGATGATTTGAGCTTAATTCGCATCAAGTATTGAATTAATAAATTTACAGTCCATTCAACAATGGGAATGGCAAAAAATTCGACGACAATGCAATCGTTTGGTGGAACTGAGCGAAATTGTAGGCAACTCCATTTCTGGAATGGTTTTGTTGTCGGTTGTGGCAAATATTTATTTTCTCTCCATCTTTATTTTTCAAGCTTTCACGTAATTCTTATTATACAGGCTGTTTCAAAAATGTCTACTCTAGCTTAGACCAAAAATTCCATTTCTTGATAAGAAACGACCAAAGTTATAAAAAGACGATTTTGAAACACCCTATATAAAATAATAAAATAAAGCCATTTCAGACCTAGAGATGCGTACGGAACTTTTTACTTTTGGTACAACTTAATTTTCTGGATATTTCACTTATTCGTCCTATGCATTTATGGAGCAAGAGTTAATGAAGAAAGTTCGAAGCTCGTCTTGGAACTGCATAATGTGCCGTCGCATAACATGCCTTTTGAGGTCGGTACAAAAAATAAAATAAGAACAACTATCTAAACGTCACTTGCTTATTAATTGTTTTAGGGATTCACCGTTTTACAACAAATGTCGTCAATTCATACGGCTATTCATGCGTGCAAACTATTTACCATTTCAAAGAGTATCATCTTGGACGTAGGATGCAACTTTTTGCCAAAAAAAAACAATAAATTAAACTAATTTTTTTAGGTAACAAGTACAATCGTAACTGTTCAATTGATTTTATATCAATTTGATTTAAAAATTAATTCCAATGTTTAAAAAGTGGCAGTGTGACAATTATTTAGATTGTAGATCTTAGATAAAAGACAGTTATGCGATTTCATTATTTCTTCCAAATCCTGACTTCTTATACATCAAACAAAATGAGGATTTAAGGTCGACTCAAGCGCATTCCCTTTACGTGATCCAAACCCCAGTGCGCCCCGGTGTTCTCTTTTGCTCAGGAGTATACACGACGTATTTCAAAACGTGTTAAGTACATAGATCTCGTTTATCATAAGAGATAGAGACTTGATTAGGACAAAAATGATCCCTGACTTATGCCTAAATAAAATCCAAAAACAAAATCTAACCCCTCCATAACGTTTCTGAAAAATGTCGGAAAATAACAATTTTGTTATTCCAAATCTCTCTTATGATAGTGAGATCCTTGTACTTGACACGTTTTAAAATACACCCTGTACATTATTAGATTATTACGTTCTGTGAATGGTTCACATTAGAAATGTCAAAGAGTAGTTCAGACCTACTCCTAATGGTAAAAGGAATACGCCTATAATGGAACATATTATCATCAACAATTTGGTGAAAATGACTTTTAGAAACGGCTCGAGTTTTGCCCCCCATAGGGGCAAAATTCAAGAAAAAGATTTTTTCACGAACCAATTCTACCTCTACCTGTAATAATTGATCTGTAAATCGATACAGTTTTATAGAAAATCCTCCCACCTTGCGATTACACTTTCTGGAAAACGAATTGCCACTGGGGTATCAAAAATCGAAATTGATGGTGGAAAGAAACGAGGGTTTCCTGCAACACTCCCAAATATTTCTGGAAATTTAATTTCTTAAATTTTCTCTCTATAGTTTAATTTCGTTGGTGAACAAAACCTCCAACTACAAACAAACCGAGATATAGAGCTCGGCGCAATGTTTCGGGGCCCTGTCTATAAGGTATAAGGTAAGATTTAGGTAATTTATGTGTAATCTAAATTTAAAAAAATGATATTATTAGGCAAACATAAAACTAGTCAATCAAGGCGAATTTATGACAATGCTAATTTTATAACAACCATCAAAATAATTATTAGTTAAAGGTATCAAAAAAGTGCGTAGGAACATTCTGTTAGAATCTTATGCATCTACTCGTATATCCATAAAACAAGTAGTTTGCAATAATATAATTTTACAGTTATGTTCTTTTTGTATTGTTTAATTCAACTATTTATTTATAAGAAGCCGTTACCTAAAAAGTTGGGTATTTCGTAGGTAGGGACCTACTTACTACTTCCTAATCCTACCATTTTATAATCACAAGCCGACAGGGCAATGTGGTAATGAGAATACGAAATGGACTATTTGTTTCAAGACTAAACCAACAATGGATTGCTTCTTTATAAGCCTTTGGAAAAGAACTGAAGCATGTACCTAACCTGTTTCTGTTTTCTTATTTTTGTGAGAACTGAGAGCATCTCGCGGCTAGCGTTCCCTTCAATTTCCGAATGACTATAGCTGTGGGTACTCAGTGCAGTGTCACGACTATTACACCAGTACTCTGGTACATAGTCGGACTAATATCGATATCGGAGAAGCTAATAATTTTGCCAATCAGTTTTATCATAGGAAATGAACTAATGATCAGGAGTAGATTTATCTATTCAATTCTATACTATTAATTAGCACTGGGCTCCTGGACTGATCCCCGAGCACATCCCAGTCTGCCCAGAGTGTTTTTGCTGTTTCGTCCCCATATTTCAGAAACTCATTATACAAGGCGTTTACGTACAGGTTTATGGACTTCTTTTGACTTTTAGTCGCCCATTTAAAGAATACAGAGAAGACCGTAAACATCCTGCATGCAAGCATTCAGGTCTTGTTGCCGTATTAGGCCGGGAGGCAGCTTTACTAAACTCTTTTTTCGGTTTAAACTACGCACTGTATGAGAAAAGTGCTTGTATGTGAAAATAAACTGAATCACATTTTCTACAAATTATATCTCTTAGGTTTTATTCCTCAGACGAGCGGTTTAGGCGCTAGAACGCGTTAAAGTTTAACGAAACTTCCAAAACTGGCTAAATATTGTTTTATCGCTAACAAACTACGAAAAAAATGCAATTTTTTCAGTTTTATGCTCGTAACTTGAAAATTACGCCCTTTTTGACAAAAGCACTTCTATGCGAAAATAAACTAAACCAAATTTTCTACAACTTATGTTTGGTAGGATTTTTCTTCAGGCAAACGGTTTAGAAGCTAGAGCGCGTTAAAATTTGACGAAAATTCCAAAATCGACCTAAAGTTGTTATTTTTTAGTTTTTCCCTTATAACTCGAAAACTACGCACTTTATGAGGAAAGTGCTGTGATATGAATATAAATTTCTTAAAATATTCTACAGATTCTATCTCTTAGGTTTTTTCCCTCAGACAAATGGTTTCGGCGCTAGAACGCGTTAAAGTTTGAGAAAAATTCCAAACTGGTCAAAAAAACAGATTTTTTTTGTTTATCGCTTAGAACTCAAAAACTACGCTTTAGCTACGGCGTTAAGTTTGACCAAAATCGGCCAAAAGTTATTTTTTAGTTTTTCGCTTATAACTCGAAAACTATGCATTTCATGAGAAAAGTGCTTTGATATGAATATAAAGTTCATAAAATTTCCTACAAATTATACTTTTATGTTTTTGTCCTAAGATGAGCAGTTTAGGCGCTGGAGCGTGTTAAAATTTAACAAAAATTCCAAAACCGGGCAAAATCTTGACAAAAGTCTGGTACGGGTACGGGTGGTCTGTCTGGTTCACCCTGTATAATATAGAGACTTTAAAAGAATTTTAAAAAATGAATTATTCATAAACACGATACAAATATCAATGTCAACAAAATGGGAAATTGTAAATAGGCGTTAAAAATGCACTTAAATTTGTTTTTCAACTTCCAAGTGTCGTGTAAATCGATATTCTAAATAAGTCCTTAATTAAAATCAAATTAAAAATGCACACGCACGCACTTCAAATGTTGATAAATAATCTGCAACACCAATTGACCTATTTGTTTTGTTGACGAATCGCTTTGTAAAATACCCTATTTTAGAATTGACGCCGTTGAACAAAAAAAGATCCCTAAACGTTGGAGAAAGCCTCTACAATTTCATGACTGCTCAAGTCGGCAAAATATTTCACTGTTTCGTTTGGGAGCAAACTGTGAAAATAATTTGAAGTTAGGTTACTGAAAAGAGATTCCAGGTCAATTACAGCGTCTCCCTCGTGTAACTCCTATACCTACGTGTATACTTTCCAATTAAATTCCACTCCATCGATTTTTAAAATAATTATCACGACGCAATTTACTTAAGCGTTTACAATACTTTTTTTTTTCATAAAATTGATCTGTTTGTGTTGAACGTGATTGACTTAAAAAAACATTTTCATTACTTATCATTTATCATTCAGTCCTCGAAAATGCACTTGCTCGAACTAAAACAAGTTCGAAAGAAAGCTCGAGAGGTTGGAATATTTACGAAAAATCCAAAGTTTGAAGACTTTACCTTACAAAAGTTAATCAAAAAAGTACTTTTAATAGGGCAGTGTTTTGCTCTATTGCCAGTTAATGGCACGACAAAACAAGTGCACGACGTGAAATTTGAGTGGACGTCCTTAAAATTCGCTTATACTATAGGCGCTGGGCTAGTCAATGTTCTCTACTTAAGTCTCGTCTTGATTAATCCAGGCATTAAGTTGGAAAATTTACTTGGCATTGGTAAACCAAAGACCCGATTGGCAAAGCCGTTTTTAAATTGAAGAGGTGTTTTTTGCAGTTACAGTAGTTTGGAATTTGCGAGTTGTAATTGTAATAAGCCTGTTCGTTAAAGTGGCTTATAAATGGCCGCAATTACTTCGGCAATGGTCAAAAATGGAACTACAAATGATAAACTACGGACCGATACCAAGTTTAAAATTGAGACTCAAAATACTTTCTACAATATTCTTGTTTTTTTTGATTTGTTAAGTATTTTAAATCTTTTTAAACTTTACAAAGTGGCATTTCGAAATATTTTTTACAGCGGAACACTTGCTATTTATCGCTACTAAAATGTACGAAATTAAACTTACAATTGCGGAAGATGAAGGTCTTGTTAAAACATTTTTGCTATGGGTTCATCCCGAATTTTTTGATGTCGTGCCCTTTAATATATTATCAGTTTGTATTGTTGAGGTAATAATATTTTCTTTATATTCTCGAATTTATAATTACATTTTGCAGTCTCAAATGTTAATCAGCACCTTCACATGGCAATTTAACGACTTCTTCATTATCATTTTAACGACAAGTCTAGCCGAAAGGTTTCGACAAATTAATAAAAGACTTCTCAAAAATAAGGTAATTTGAGTAAAGAAGGTATAGTAGTTTATCCGCTTCTATCCCGTAATTTCAATATTAAAAAACTAACAACTTTTTGGCACTAATGCCACGGCGATGTGACAATGGCGATAGATAAAGACTGTCCAACGTGTCCAATTTAATGAAATGTTAAAAATTCAAAATTTTCTTGCTTAATTGATGAAAGTAGATAAAACGTTAAGAAAACTTGTTGCGTAGATAACTACTGTAACGTTTATAATTATAAAACAGGACTTGGATAGAGTTCAATGGCAAGAAATACGACAACAGTACACTACGCTTACAGCACTTTGCAAAACTCTCAACGAAACCATTTCAGGAAACATTTTAATATCATTTCTTGGAAACACTTGGTTTTTATCAGTATTCATCTTTCAATCTCTAAAGTGGGTAAATTTAATTACTAAAAAAGCGTATTTTAAAAGTAAAATTTTAGACACAGAACAGTAGTAGATGCAATATACTTTTGGTACAAAATGATGGCAGTTACATTTCACTTAATTACAGTTTGCATGTATCTGTCTTGGATACGAGAAGAAAACACCGATTTGACGTCAATACTGTTTGATGTTAAGTCCAAATATTCATTTTACGAAGTAATTGTTTATTCAAGCAAAGCTGCCAATTTTAATTGCAAACTCTTTCAGACTAATTGCCTCTTGCAACAATGTATTACAAACGACACTACAATTCACGCCTGTGGATTATTTAGAGTAAATAGATCGATCATTCTCGACGTAAGTATCTACAGCGTGTTTCAGAATTCCGTGTCTCTTTTTGGAGTAAAAAAAAAACGAAAAGTTTATGAGCTGACTGAGATATGTTCAGGTATGCTCAGAGATAAGTTTAGAATTTCCAATTATTTTGACTCCAAAAGCCAATTGTACCTCTTTTTTATACGCGAAAAGACTAGTACAGTAGTAGTACAGTACAGTAGTAGTAAAGATCGTTGCACTACGAATTAGAATGAACGAGAAGACCGTTTCTACTTTAGACGAGGTCTAGTACATAAAGCTGTCTTAACGACTGACAAAGTAGCTCGAGGACCTAAACCAAAAAATAATAATCTTCCAAAGTAAGGTCGCAAACTTAGACTTAAAAGAATTGAAATCTTTTCCATACAAAGCAATTGGGTAAGTGGCTATAATTTCTAAAATTTACCACCTGAATAAAATGCGATGAAACGAGAAGGGACTACTGAATAAAGAGCTTTAATCGAAGAAATTACAGTTAACAATAACATTTGTGTTATTTTTAAGTAGAAATAAATTATTGTTGTAAGCAAATTAGTTTGCCTACACTATGAGGGTTGATTAATACATCCGTATTAAAACGTTCAGTTATTTCTACGTCTAAAGCAATTTATTTCTAATTTAGAATTGCATAATAATATCATCAAATGCCTTGGTAGTTAGCTACGAGTTCACAATGAGACGCCTAAAGCAAAACGTTCGATGATTACATTTTATGAAAATTAGTTCGGAGAACGTTACATTAAAAACATTTTTAAAGCAATAAAGCATTGAAAAATTTCGTAGTTAGGAACTTTAGATAAAAACATGGAACATGGGACTTTAAAAGCCGCTCTAGCCGTTCGATCACTTTGGTCGCTTCATACTGTTTTTGTTGTTGAAATTAAATTTCTACAAGTAAAATATCGAGACGTGCATACGAAACTTTTCGTATTATTAGAAAACCTTTATTCAAAATAGAAGAAAAAAAACTTGAAAAGTTTTTAGTTAACCAGAGCATATCATCGAAAAAACCTTCGGAATTAACATTCCGACAAGAGAAGAATGGGAATGCAAAGCAGTCAAAATAAATCGACTGCTGTTCTACACAGGCAACTCTAAAAACCCAACAGGCACAGGAGCTTAAATCATCGGAGACGGCAACTTGAGGCAATGGGTTAAGCCTCGGGGAGCACGCAACCGTCTTCCCAAGCAGAAATGTGCGCAAAGACTGCTAGATGAAGGGTATCACAACCAAAGCATCTTTATAGCATCTGACCTGACAGTCAAGCAGTCCTTAAAGCGCTGAACACCTGTGAGGTGGGGTCCAAACTAGTAATGATCTGGGAGAAAGGTTAGCGGACGTCCGACTAAAAAGAGAAGCAAAATAACACCCATTGGACAGAACGAGCCTTTGGTATTCCCTATGAAATGGCAAAAAGAGAAAATACAGTCACTTCTGGTGAAGTGACATATTAAAAATTGGAGGGAAATCCTCCACAGGGACATTCTAAAGTCCTATTGGAGAAACCCTCTTACAAAATAACCCGTTCTCTACTCAAAATGAGCAGAGGTTAATTACGAGTGGCAACAACAAAAATAACCCACCATTCCCAGCTTAAAAAGCACCTATATACAATAGGACTAGAAGAAGACCCACTATGCAGAAGAAGAGAAAACTCCAATTCATCTTCTGCTATACTGCGGGGCTTTTACAAGAAGTCGTCACAGCATTCTCGGAAAGGAGAAGATGCTCCAAAGAGAACTGTTCAAATTATCAATAAAGAAAATTCAGGACTTTATCAAAAGCACAGAACTCACATAAAGAAAGACTATATCCGAGGCGCACAACAGATCCGAGATTGTGATTCAAGGAACTACTGAGGGCCAGCCTTAGAGCCGCAGTATAAGTGTATGTCCACAGTGGCGCACCGCACCTCGCCTAGACCATCCCCTAGCTAGTAAACAACATTATTTTTAAATAGCGAAAGCCTGAGTAGCGCACCGCACACCTCATATCCTATCAGCCGCTACGTTGTTAAAAGCTAGGCGATGTGCGGTGCTAGGTGCGGTGCGCCAATGGGGACTCGCACTAAGGCCTTTTTACAGTCGATTTTGCGTCTAATTTCTTCAAAAAAGGTTTAACAAAGCCTATAAATGTTAGTTCTGAACATAAACTTTCTTGTCTGTCTTAGAAAACTGACAAAAATGTTTTTAAATTGCGAGTTAAGATTGTTAATTTTCTATAAAAGATTTTGGTTTTAGATAGTCGCAATAATGGTCACTATACAGTTAATGTTTTTCCAATTTTATGGTCATATGAACGTAAGTGTTTAACTTATTTATTAACTATTAATAAATAATCAATTGTAATTTGCTAATGTAATATGTACATGCAGAGAATTTTAATAAAATGTATTTAGTATTATCATCTTGGAGCCCCCATTATTTACACTTAATTCTGTGTATTCTGTCTTTTAATCAATGATAAATTAAAAAACATCAAGAAACTAAAATAAAAAAATTAAAAACTTCGATTACGTTTATTAAATAAATATGGAAATAAATAAATAGTACCTGCTTTATCGAGAACAAAACTACACCTTTTACTACAGATTAACCACCCCAAGTTAATCGAATGACATGATTTGATTTCCTTTTTGAACTTTTGATAAATCCCAAAAATTCCAAATCAGCTACTGCTTGAGTAAAACGAGCTCTGAAAAGTTTTGTTAAGAAAAAAAATATTTTTATAGCCAAACGTAGCTTTTGAGTAAGTCCAAAAAATCAATAGAAGGATACTGAAACTCGGGCTTCACGAACTTTTCTCCTTCAGCACTTTCACCCTCCGGATCAATAATTACAAGAAATGTTTGAAGCCAATCATACAAATTAATTAATTTACCATACTCTAAATGAAGCTTATATAATATACTAATGTCAGGCATGTGGCGTAGAACAGAGTCCTCGTTTGTAAGTTTACAACAATCGCACTACAAAGACAATAGAATTTCTCAAAACAATTAACTCAATTGCAAATTACCCGTAAGTAATGTCGTGGATCAGTTAAAGCAGTATGAATGGCGGCTCTATGCGAACCGATCACTTGTTTCTTTATGGATACGTCGTTGAAGAAAAATAGCTCGAAAAATGGTTTTGAACTCGGTTCTTGTAAATGTTCATCAAAGAGCTTTCGTAAATATTGAATTAAATTCGACTTCA
The DNA here is from genome assembly GCA_950108345.1 of Malthinus flaveolus. Lineage (NCBI taxonomy): Eukaryota > Metazoa > Arthropoda > Insecta > Coleoptera > Cantharidae > Malthinus > Malthinus flaveolus. Next base: position 15,700,831 of record OX467285.1, on the reverse strand, counting down.
CTTCCTCGTATTCGCTTTTCGGTTTACTTTTCTTGGACATCTCGAGAAGTTTCTTTAGAACAAAGATTAAAAACGGGAACAATTCAAGCTTGAACAACGCACCTCTCTTAGTTGCTTCCTATCCATCTTTTGAGTAATTTTTAATTCGCCGTCAATTTTAGCAGTTTCTTCAATTACAGCAGTCGTGGCACATTCGAGATTTTCCAAGTACTTTTCCAATTCTCCACTTATTTCTTCCAAAATACTTTTATTAAGTTTACTTTTGTCGAGTTCATTTTCAATTAACTTGACCACCTTTTCAACTTTTGAGCACAGATCGCTTTTCGATTGAAATGAAAGTATTTGGAAACACTCGGCATACTCGGTAGACTTACTTACGCTTTTCGATAGGACTAAACCGTATAGTTCGCGCAGCTTAAAAAAAGTTTGACAGTTCAGTTGCAAGCTACTTTAATTTGATTGAGAAAACTGAAGGTTCTCGCTTTTAAGTTGGTCGAGGAAGTCTTTGAAACAACTAACCTGTCTTCCAAGCGGTGCTTTTGGCAAATCACAAACCAACAGATGAAGACATTTTAAAAACAAGTGTAGCAAGTTGAGGTACAAATAAAATTTCTGTAGCTCTTCATGAAGGATTTCTTTAAAATGTTCGTCATTTTCCAAAAGCTTGCTCTTCTTAGGGCTGTGACTTTTAACAAGTAGGTTGTATGAAGCTAATTTTCTAATATTTTTTAAATCTTCTTCAGTTAACTGTTCGATAACTCTTTTTGAGTTTCTAATATTTGTGCACAAGGCCATCTCGTTACCATAACTAAAATGCTCGAGCATAGCAAACTAAAAAGTGCCGTATTAGAATTTACAACCGTAAAATTTGATTCTCACCTTAAAATTCTTTATGAAACCCTTAACCGAAAGATCATAAAATAAAAATATGTCCGTAAAAATATTAAAAACTTTTCCGCCTAAATGAAAGGGACAGTCTTCGGTAAAAAATACGTGCTCTATGACATTGTTGAGATATGTGGTCGAAGGCTGAGAATTGAAAATTTGTACACTAATCTTAGATGAAACGTGATACGGTAATGCCTTATGTAATGCACTTAGAGACGTCGCTATGCCAAATATTAAGACAAATGGCAAAATGTTCAAGTAAGAGCTAAAATTACAATTATTAAACTTTTTATATTGTAAGAGGAATAAAACATCCGAGTCAACACAAACAAGAGTCAAATTATCCAAAAAATCTATTTAAGTGCACAAGAGGACAATCACAATTTTATTGTTGCAATGCGTTCAACACAGAACCCACACTGCATAGAAAAATTAATTGATTTGTGTTTTTGTGGCTAAATTTTCTTTAAATCTGACCAGGTTGTTCAATTTTCCAAGTAAAAATATTGAGTTTCCAATTTTTGCATAATTTTTCAAATATTTATTTTTTTGTAGAAAAGGTAGGGCTTAGAAAATTATGTAACCTGGTCAAGTTTAAAGAAAATTTAGTCCCAATATTCCTGGAATTATTTTTCCTATGATCTGACAAACAGAAGCTGAGCTCAGGACAAAGACTCAAACTCTTCATGAACTCTCATAAAGCACACGTGTCATAAGTGTTCCAGCATTAAAATTGTTATCGTCCTTATTCTACCCTACTAAATGCACTGTTCGATATCTAAAATTGGAATAATCTGACGTCACATTAGAAGTTTTACTCCTCTGACTACAGTTTTACTTTATTACCTCACAATCAATATAAAATCCTGTATAATCTTATCATTAAAACTTTCAAAGTCTGGAATTATAACAACCAACAACTTATTGGCATTTCTTGTCTTACGCTTTGAAGGCGAATTTTCTTTTGTACCAAAGCAACCGTATAATTTTTCAAACCAGGCTTGGAGTAAAGTAAAATTACATTGCGATTTTCTCATAAATTTAGATTGATCTTCTCTATCCGAATCGTCCTGTTGAAACAAGAAAAACCGTACTCTTTAAAATTATTACTAATTATACTCATTCGCACCTCATCGTTCAATTGATGTTCGACCTTATTGACAAACTGATTCACGACATTTTCAATTAGATTTTTCAACGACTGACAATCTTGTGAATATAAAACAGCAACATGAGGGGAAACCGTCTTTCTTATTTCTTTAGACAACGAGGAAAATTGTGCTGAGTGATCGGGCATATTGATGCCAGTTAAGATGGTCGCCGTTGGAATTTCAGTTTTTGGATCATTGTAACTATTTTTAACTGTTAAAATTAAGTTGCTTAATACCCTGCCAAACATCTCGTCGTTTAAAGTCTAAAAAATTAAAATTTAGAGCTTTTTAGAGTGTATAAATATAGTTTAAGTGACCCACCTCTAATTTCTTTTCAATAACGTTCCACATTTTGAAATACGATTGATACCACAAAGTTTTCGAAAATATATTATTTGTGGTTGTCGTTTGAATGGATTGGCATCGTTTGTACTGAGATTTTGTACCATTTTTAAATACAAACACGCCCTAGAAATAAATTTAGCGTATGAAAAAGTGTGCCCAAATTACCTATCCGAGAAGAATAATTGCTTTTAATGAAAGAGTGGAAGAGAGAACAACATCCAATTCTAACAGTAGAAAAAGACTCATAGAAATGTAAAAGACCACTTAAGCAAGATTTCTTGTACATATTTCTACATGATTATGTTAAATATTTATAATAAAAAAGTTTGGTTATTGAAAAGTCAAACCCTGAATAAAGCCGGGAAAGTTTTTGAGGTTAACTACTAAAAAGCATTAAAACAACAAAAATAAAGTATTACAAACCTTAGATACGGATACAAGAGAATTATCCATTACTAACAATTACCTACACCAAATCACTACAATTAAATTTTACTATAAAAAGGCTATAAAAGAGTTTTTAAAATTAACAATATGTACACTGAAATTGATTCTATTGGTATCACAGGGCAACTTCCATGCATGCATGCATGCTAGTTGGGTTGCCTACAACATGTATCTGTTTTACTATTTCTCAATTGAAAATGCTATATCAAACGAAAATTAAGGAAAATCTAATATAATTTTAATGTAGAAAATAATTGTATATACGACTTTCTTTATAGTGTTATGCTTTGAGACTTTTTAGAGTCAACATTTTACCGTGCTTGTAGCTAGTAAGTTACTACAAATACAATTATTATCGAGCACACTTGAAATTATTTTCATGCAAAAATAAACTTAATTTTAAAGCAAAGTGTGTAGTCCTTAGAAGGTTTTTATTATCGCCATCTTTAGTTTTAATTAAAGTTAATAAAAGCAACACCATTCCTCGTCATTAACTGCACTTCTAATAATAATTAATAGCTTTAATTAGGAAACATTAAGAGTTACACCAAAACTAATTAAAAGTAAGATACAAATTCCTATTTCCATATAAGAAAGCAGACGGTAAGTTGGTAGGATACAGCATACAGCTTAAACGGAAATGCATTTCATAGGTGCGTATTAAAACTTTATAAGAAATGCAACACACTGACATAAATATTAGCTTTTACTGTTTTAACACTTTGACCATTCAGCTTAGACTTTTCTAAGAAACCATTGACTTACTTTTATTTACTACAACAAAGAAAAAAAATTTAATTACTACTATTAAAAGTCAATGTACTTCACTTTTGCAATGATCATGTTAAGAAAAAGAGAAATACAACGGCGTTTTATATGCATGTGTTAAAATTAACTTATTCTGCAGATCTACGGCAATTAAACCATCATTTTAATTTCCCATTAATGGAAATGAGCTTTCAATTTGACGTAACGCGAATTACAGTACAATAATCACAAGCTTGAAGAAGTAGCTGACAGACAGCTTGGCCAAGAACGCCGGATGGGCTAGCTAATAGACAAATAGACATTCGAGACGAAAGATATATTAGCAACGATCAAACGCAAAAACCTAAAATATTTCGGCCACATAGTTTCGTATCCCACCACAGTCTGTATCTCTGTATAGTCTATTTAATCTGTTTCAGAAGGGACACGAAGATTTTGCTTACATATATGACTTGATAAGCCTGGCAATAAAAGATATTACGTTTTAATTTCAGGGTGTTAGAGAGGGTAATTTAGCTACTGTTAATACGTACAGCTCTCTCTCGTATTGCTTCTATCTTGCTACGCATTTCCCTCAATTTCATCTTTGCATGGCTTCTTCTGTTTTTCTTCTTTACGATCTCTTTACGATGTATTTCCATAATAACTTCTATTTTCCCCTCTGCACGATCTTCTCATGCATCTTCTTCAAGTTTATCTGTACAAGGCTTGTTCATTTCATGAACTTCTGGGCTCACTTCTTCTATTTGCTGCTGTATTGTTAAAGTTGTATTTGGCAAGGTTTCCTAAAATGCTCTACTTCAACAACAACTTCCAATCTGGCATTATTTCTTTTAACTTCTTCAAGTTGTTCCACTGCAAAATTTTACGTATTATAGGGTTGAGTTGAGTTTTCTATTGCTGCTTCTCCGAATCATACAGGTTCTAGATATAGTATGCATTCTGGACTGTGTAGTTTATAGTGGAAATAACATCTAGATATCTACTTATATGCTAATTTGGTCACTTTTCCCACCCAAAGCATCCTTCCACCAAATTTAAATCCCAATTACATACTATTAATTATTTAGCGTTATATTATTATTTATGTAAAATTTATTGAAATTTAATAATAAATTAAATTACTTTTCAATACGAAATTAAAAGCATAACAGAAAGTTCAACGACGTTATACTATATTTACTTTTTTTTTGTGTAATGTTATTAAAATATTCAAAGTATTAAAATAATCTTTTACTAAATAGGTATTTGTAGCCCCTACTATCGATACGTAAAAAAAGAGTGTACCCAAAACAGGACCGTAACAATCTGTGACGATGGCAACGGCCCACGAAAGCGAGCTTGTGGCAATTTCAAATCTCCGTTACGTTAGTACAACGAACTCCTAGCCGACCTTAAACACAATTTACTTATTAATTAAAATAATCACTTTATAAGTGCGGGCAATTTTCTAAATTTAAAAGTAGACGAATTTTCCGTTAGAATAAACTTTTAATTAATAATATCAAAAGAAATGAAAAACTAACGCTTTTTCTACTAGCTCGTCGACTAGATACAGTTAAAAAAAATTAAATTAGTTCATTAGATTTGCAAATCATATTTTAATAGTTTCGCATTATTCACTTTTTGCATAGTCTAGTTATTTGGCAAACATAAACTTAATTCATGCGCGTAGTTTACATTTATCGCGAAAAAAGACTTGAACTTAGGGAAAAAAAGTTACTCGAAGAAAATCTAGTTGGCAACAATAAGATAATTAGCGAAATAATTAAACTAAAAACATCTGCGATTTCTCACAGTAGAAGAGGAGGCAATGCGGTAGTAGTACAAGTGATGTAAGAGAGATTGTGAAGTTATGAAAGTAAGCCATTGAACTTCGGTGGCCTACCTTCAACCAAGTTCACTGTTAGTTACCAATTTTGCATTAAAATCGCGTTTTTTATTGTTCTTTCCACAACAATTTGCACATCGAACTTTTTATTTCGCCCAACTGAAGCCAAGTCGACTTGCGCGAATCCGCCGTGAAGCGCACCTTGGAGGTTCGACCGCATCGAGTTCTCCATTTTTGGACTTTCAGGAAAAGAACTTGACAAGAAAACGAGTTTGAGGAAAATGAACAAAATCTTAAATTCCGATAACTTTACTTATTTCAAATAGAGGAATATACCGTATTTAATGTAGGCTTAGAGTTCAATGGCATAGGCTTTGATTCTGTAATGTACTCTTCTTTTCCTCGTCGAGTGCAGAGCAGGTAAGTGGCACGACGTTCGCAAATAACCTAGCAGTCTAACCTTATTCACTTTGCAGAAAGTCGTCCGCTGACCGATGGGTCCAGTTCAGCAATTGCGATACACATCAATTTTTGCTATAGACTAAATTTAATCCACATAATTATTATACACATTTGACGGTCGAAATTAAATTAAAAAAAGAACGCGAATGTGGGCAGAAATCGGACATTTACCCATAAATAAAATACCGTTGAATAAATACGTCGATACGGTTCCGTTTTGGCATCTACATGTATAAATAAATTAGTGTCAAACGCGTTAACAAACAAAATTAAAAGTTATATAACTTTTCATTGCATCGAGTTTCTATTAGATTTTTCAATATCGAGTGAAAACGCGGCAAAATCATACAAGACGAAGAGATACAATAAAATTCGCAAAATTCTAAACTGATGCAGTTTCAACTGTTGGAAAAATGGAAGTGTAAGTAGTAAGCAACGGAATCAACCTCTAGGAAGACATTGTACCGAATGGAAGATTCTATCTGTACTTCAACTGTAATCGAAAGAACAATTTTTCTAAGAAAGTCCATTTCGAAGATTCCAATCGGCGACATCACGGAACATATTTATGAGATCAATGAACGATTAAACAACAATAAGTGCTTAACGGGCACCATATTTAGATTTTTGGTTTTTAACAGTAAAATCGAGTATAAAACAAAAAACGTCCAGTATCCACTTTGACTTTGTAGAGTAAAATTTTGTATTCGACGAAGAGCTCGCACGGCTCGCAAAGAAAGTCTTAACCTTTACGAGGCCGAACAGATACATAAAAAATATGTCGTCACTCTTCACTATTACTATAATAAATATAAATTAATATTTTTGTATTTCTACTATTAACGCCCATCTCGAGTTAAATTATTACGATACGAAAGGTTGTAAGAAGTCGCAGTAGAACTTGGGGGGTCGTGTGCCTAAAATGGGTAACAGTAGAATGAAAACCAAATTGCAATTTCTAGTTTGGGTGATAAGAAGATCTCCTTTGGAAGAAATGTAGTTTACGATTATACAATTCATTTGAGAAGGGTATGCATCTCGAAAAGTCGCTAAAATAAAAGATGGCTGCTGAGATTCAAAATGGAGTCATACTATGGAAGTTTTTGCAATTTCCATACTAATCACCACACAAAAGTGTGTTTGGTGTCAATTTATATGTTTTTTAAGCCAACAAGTTCACTTTTCATGTAAAAAATATGCTACGTATTATATTATGAGCATAAAGATGTCATTCCTATGTATACTCAGTTTGTTTTGTAAATTTCTTTTTAACTTACGCCACCCATAGAGACGTTACAATAGTGAATAGAAGCCTCCCATAGAGAAGTCAAGTAGGTAGGTAATTGTTGAAATCTGCATATACCTGCATTGAAAGCTCGGGTCTCAACCAAAATTAATTTTTGTCAACAAAACTTGTATTTGAATATAAAATGTGGTTGTATTTAAAAAGACAAGATCAGGGGGTGTCAGGCAGGTAAATATTAAAATCCTTAATAGCTCTAAACAGATTTCAACAATTACCTACCTACTTAACTTCTCCAAAGGTGGCATTTATTCATTATTGTAGCCTCTCTGCTGGTGGCGTAAGTCAGAAAGAACTTTATCTAGCGATTTTACTTCACAAAAGGCTGTTCTTATCGCAATTTCTCAATTGAAGTACCCACTTTTTGTCCTGTTTGATCATCATTAATCATAACCATTCACGTTAGTTACCAATCCATCTCAAAGATCTTCTTCACACAGAAATGAAACTACTAGACGTACTTCGCGGATTTTCTTCTGGACAGTTCTTTGATAAGAAAATCGAACAAACTCTTCTCAACTATCAACTGAGATCAAGCGCACTAGCAAAACAATGCTACATTGAAAGAAGATGGAGGTGCAGTAGGATTAACGCAGAATCCATCGACACGTAGGCGTGGACCAGAAATTTGTCACTAGATATAGGAGTTTGAGGTTAAGTAAGCTTCAGACAAAGGCCGAAAAAAGTAATAAACGACATCATAAGCAATATCACTCATTTCAAGTTAAATTTGTCACTTGTCATTGAGGTTCGAGCACTTTATGACACCCTGAAAGAGTTCTGAAACCATTTTTAGAAAATGGAAGAGATTTGCTTGCCATCGCCAGTAGAGTATTGTTGATAAGAATATCGGTGCATCTGTTTATTTAATAGCTGAGTCAACTGGTATTACAAAGTTCCACTGCTTCATTGAGGAACGTCTGGTAAAAAGTTTTTTAACACTATTTCAGGCTTTGAAAAAGAACAAAATTCACTCTCTTCAGTACTCCAACAAAAAGCGTAAGCAAGAAAACTAAAACTTTGAAGAACAGACGCCCAGCTGTTTTCCAGGCTTTTAATTGTTGCATAGAATCTAGAGTAGAATCTAGTCAGCTAGATATGCAGAACTTTTTCAAACACGAAAATCAGCCATTTCAGCCTGCAAATTATTTTAGAATAAATTCTTGAAGAGAGTGACAATGTCGTTCCAGGAAACCGTAATGCTATAATTTCTGATGGTGCAGTTCTTGCCAACATTTTAAAGCCTCATCAGTCTTCAAAGACGTTTTAATAAACTAAAAAGAAAGGTGTTGTCGTCAAATGCAATTTTGTGTAAGTTCGCCCCTGGCCGGTAAAAAGTAGACCAAAACGAGCAAAACTTGGAAAAACATTTTGAAAATTTGAATTATTGAAGGGGATGTCTCATTATTTTTGACTTGATTTTGTAGTCCCACACCTATACATTTCACAAAAAAATATTTCAGACAAAAAGTCGTTAGGGTTAGAGATAGTTTTTGTATTTGGGGCGCGTTATACCCCCATGTGGTCTAGAGAAATTCGCATTTCAGGACTGCATGCAAAATGGGGTTAGTTCAACTAGGTACTCATTCGTTCTGCTTGATGTAGCGTTTGTCTATTCCCGGATTCTATCAATCATTGTAATACAGGATAGACAAAAATTAGGAGTATTATAGGTATGGAGTAGGATTTGAATTAGATTAAGGTCTATAGAGCTCAAATTTTTCCTCGCCGAACAGTTTCGTCTCAAGAGTTGCATTGTGGTCCTGGATCTGGAATGTACCTACAGACGCTAACACCATTCAGTTAAAACCATATTTTTGTGTTTCAGGATTTCAGTACCTGAGTACCATACTTCTTAAGGAGATATCTGAAGGCTGAAGGAACCGGGTGTATGGGAACAAACCGCATAAACTCGAGCAGTGCAAGGAGAATTTAGATTTTTGGCTCATTTGGCGTAGTAATGCGTTTTAAAATATTGGTTTGAGATAAAACGCCACTATCTACGTATATCCAGATTTTCTCCGTGCCTCTATTTCTCCCCTTTTATCGTTCTCTCCGCCTCTTTGTCTGCCACTGCTTTATATTTACCTAAACCTAATAAGTGAAATATGCACAATTTTTTGAAAGATAGACACTCGAGAAAATGCCATGAATAATATAATGATTTCTATCTAAGAAGCCCATCTCGATATTAGTTTGGTTAACGGTCTGCAGTTTAAACTTTAAAATGGAATACATTAATTTTAGATACACCACCGTCATTATGATTCTTAACGGCCTCTCATAGTTCTTGTAAAATGTTTATCTCTTCCTTATTCTCTATTCCAACAATTGAAATTCCATAGATGGTACAAAAAACTCGTTATATAGACTTAAAACAGTTATCAAAAAAATAATGCAGACGATTAAAGATAGAAGAGTTCACTGAAAGAACAAGCAACAATTCATCTTGCTCGTTGCGTGCCAAAACCGAAATGATTATTCTAAAATCTTTCATTATTTTGCATGAATTACGTATTTAAAAGCGATTAAAAATATGATTTTTGACTTAACGAATGCCAATTATAGATGCGACCGAAAAATTAATCTCTTCAACTTAACATTTATTGCAATCGAAATTAAGAAAAAATAAGGTCACTTTTTTGCCGAACTAAAAGTCGTTCTGTTCGGTTTTCCGTAAGACCTTAAAGTGAAACAGAAGTTTAAAGTTTATTTACGGTCAACGTAACAGATTCGCAAGTTGCGATTATAACTACTACACCTCCATTTCGTAGCACGCATTTCAGTTTTACCTTTTTCATTATACCGACCAAACTCCCACTTTTGATAGGTAACTACAACAAATGATGCAACTTTGACGTCACTTTATACGATTACTTGTTCAGGAAATGAATGACTTAGTATTTTGTGATGTAAATTACGATGTTAATTACTGAAATTTCCAAAGAAGTAGAAGATAAGGTTAAAAAATAAATTCAAAAGTGAGTTTTGAGCTTGCGTATACCTCCGATAACAACGGACGAACAGACAACTAACAGTGGAAAAGCACAAAACAATCAAACTTGTTCGAATTTGCAAAGGCAAAACCACAAATCACTCAAGCCATAAAGTCATATTTACTATATAGCAGGTTACCCTTACAATAAAGAGAATCTATTATTTGCATTTTCAGGCCAAATACTTCAACTACCACAAGCTCTAAAATATGACGGCCATAACAATAAATTTTAGTTCGTAACCATTTCTACTGGATATGAACTACAATAACCTGTCAAAAACAACATCTCTTTTGCACAATCCAACTAACAACTTAAAAAATAAAAACGAACTCGGATTGTTATAATAAACTCTTACATAAGTACCGCCGCTTTAACCCTTTCAAGGTAGTCGTGTTGGATAATTTCCTGCCCACGAAATATAACACAAAATGTACCGTTAAAAGAAATTCAATAGCCCAAAGAAGTATTGTGTACGACGTTCCTTATAAAAAAAGTGTTACAAAAGTTCTTGTCTCGTTGCTTTTACCTTGGAGAAAAATTTGTAAAGGTGAGACCTACTAAGTAAAATCACGTCGAGATGAAAGAACGAAAAGGAAGACTGTAGAGCATCGTCTCGATTGTTCTTCTTGGCGAAGAAGAAAAGAAGGATGGTCGTTGACCGTTCTAGCTTGATGGTACGGTGGTAATACCTTAATAAACAAATAACTGTGTACCTGTATTTACACAATAAAATTAAAAACTTTTGTAAGTTAAACTTACACAATAACCAATTAAATTCAATTATTGTTTTGTTAATTTGGGAATAGGAAGTTTACGCTGAGTAATTTTCTCGACTGTTATTTGAAAATTGTTTGAATAAACATGTATTTTCAATTTAGTAACATTAATTGTTTATTAGCTCAAGTAGACATGGACAGTTCAATAAAAATAGAATTTATTGTTTAAAAGATAAAGGTTACGAGATTAAATTGCCACAAAAGGGGACGTGAGTTGAAAACTTAGATCAAACGCGAAAGAATGGAATTATAATCATAGAATTTTCGCTTAGATTTTCCCTAAAAAATCTAAAGACATGGCCAGGTCAAACGCACGCAAAATCATAATTTATAACGCGAGTAATAAATCTGTAGATGCTTCAGGAGGCAAGAGGCACTCATGCACTCTATTCTAGGTTCTGCATCATGTAATACCAGCGAATAGACAAAACATTCATCCGAGCAGACTTGTAGCCTTCTTCGAGGTGGATGATGAATAGGCCCAGAGCACTTCAAAAAAAATACGAGAATTGGGCAAACTAATATTTTAGGGTCTCTTCCAAATTAAAAATCAAATTGTAGACAAACAGTGTCCGATTTACTTTTGAGGAGATAGGTTGAATAGGTTCCTTGTAATGGGCACCGGTGACAAATTTTTGATTGCTTAACGTCAAACGGGTTAAAATGAAGTTCAGACTCTATACGCAAGTTATAAATCCGTAGAGGCTGCAGGAGGCACCTTTGAGGCTTTTGAGGCACTCCATTCAGGGTTCTGCATAATATCCAAAACCAGAGAATGTACGAAACATTAATCCAAACAGACTTGTATAGTCTTCTTGGAGGTGGATGGTGGAAATGCAAGGATTGGGACAACTAATATTTTGGGGACCCTTCAAAATGTAAAATAAAATTGTGGACAAACACGTCCGGATTTACTTTTAAAGTTGTCCTAGGCTGAAACTTTTAATAGGATGCCTTGTCATGGATACGTGATAAAAAGAGCAAGCCGCGTCTAAACAAAAATTCCGGTATGTAATCCGTAGAGGTAGCAAGAGGCACCTTTGAGGTTTTTGAGGCACTCAGGTACTCCATTCTGGGTTCTGCATAGTGCATATCCAAAACCAGAAGATATAAGAAACATTTCTTTAGGGAGGCTTGCATAAGCCTTCTTCGAGGTGGTTATTCAGGTCCGGGGTATTACAGAGAAAATGAGAGGTTCGGTGCAACAAATATTTTATAAAACGTCCGGATTTACTTAAGGTGTCGTAATTTTCTTAAGAGAGGACGAGCTGTGCGTGCACGAAAATTCCGCCATATAAGTAGCTTAGTTTTCGGAATTAGACCATCATGCAGTAGTGGAAATTGGAAATACTTGAAAGTAGTGATTAACTATCATGAGTTTAGAAACAAAATGAAATAGGTAGGCCACAATTTTTTATTGTTTGCGCCGAACGACTTAAAATAAAGTACAGACTCTATAACACAAGTAATAAATCTTTAGAGGCTGTAGGAAACATATTTGAAGCTTTTGAAACGCTCAGGCACTCCATTCTGGATTCGGCATATTCAAAACCAGAGAATATATAAAACATCCATCAGAACAGGCTTGTAAATAGATGTAAAGTCTTCTTGGGGATGGATGGTGCACAGACTCAGGGTGTTTCAGAAAAACGCGAGAATCGGGACAACTAAAATTTTAGGGGCCCTTCAAAATTTAAAATAAAATTGTGGACAAACACGCCAGGATTTACTTTTCAGGGTGTTCCAGGCTCAAAATTTAATAGAGCTCTGGTCATGGGTACATGATACAATTTTTTTAATGGGAAGGCAAGCCGTTCGTGAACTAAACTTCCAACATATAGGATAAGTTTTCGGGATTAGACCATGTAATGGCATAAATACTTGACAGTAGTGGTTAAATATCATGAGTCATGAGTTTAAAAATTAAATGAAATAGCGCCGTACAGATGCTAATTTTTGATGGTTTAAAATCAAACGGCTTATAATGAAGTTCGGGAATTTAAATTGCGATTGATAGTGTCTCCAAAAAATGATTTACAAAAACGGTAAAGATTCGTTTTAGCGGTCCACTGCAAGGGGGCAACACTATATATATTTAGACTCTACTCTTTGAGTAGAGTCGATTGGCGTGACCTTCAAGGTCCGCCAAGGTCAAATAAAAAAGTTGCTCAAAAACGTCTAATTTCACTAAAAACCGGCTCCGCACCTAACCTAACCTGCTACCGCACCTAATCTGACCAACCTAACCTAACCTAACCTAACCTGGAACTAATCATACTTGGAAGAAATCCTGGTAAAGAAATCCCAGTCAAAACATCCCGATCATTATTATCCCATGCCAAAATATCCCATACAAAAAAATCCTATTACAATAATGTCCCAGAACACTATTATCCTAATCAGAAAAGATTTCGTTGCTCTAAAAAAAATCGGTTCCTTCCTCGTAACCTAACGCGGGGGACCTCGGCTATCGTGAATAATCGAATACGCCAGAATCTCGATGTGAACAAAAATCACTTTTTCCGTTGTTCTAAAAAAAATCGGTTCCTTCCTCGTAACCTAACGCGGGGGGCCTCGGCTATCGTAAATAATCGAATACGCCAGAATTTCGATGTGAACAAAAATCACTTTTTCCGTTGTTCTAAAAAAAAATCGGTTCCTTCCTCGTAACCTAACGCGGGAGGCCTCGGATTGCGTGAATAATCGAATACGCCAGGATCTCGGTCTGAACAAAAATCACCTTTTCCGTTTCTCTAAAAAAAAATCGGTTCCTTCCTCGTAACCTAACGCGGGGGGCCTCGGCTATCGTGAATAATCGAATACGCCAGAATTTCGATGTGAACAAAAATCACTTTTTCTGTTGTTCTAAAAAAAAATCGGTTCCTTCCTCGTAACCTAACGCGGGGGCCTCGGATTGCGTAAATAATCGAATACGCCAGGATCTCGATCTGAACAAAAATCACCTTTTCCGTTTCTCTAAAAAAAAATCGGTTCCTTCCTCGTAACCTAACGCGGGGGGCCTCGGCTATCGTGAATAATCGAATACGCCAGAATCTCGATGTGAACAAAAATCACTTTTTCCGTTGTTCTAAAAAAAAATCGGGAAAAAGCAGCCAACTTTTTTATTTGACCTTGGCGGACGTTGAAGGTCACGGGGATCGACTCCAAATCAAAAACCAAGTCGATTGGTATATAATTTGGCCCTCTAACGGTGGACCGGTAAAACGAATGTAACCCCAAAAACAACGTAATAGGAAGATTGAATTGAATTGCTATATTATTTGCCTTCCCCTTTTTCTAACATTTTTCTCTAACATATTTGAGTTGCCAAGTTGAAGTCTCTAATATTGCGTGGTCCCGGAAAGTGCTCCCTCCCAATCTATAAACCCTGCACGGGCCCATAATACGACCGGGCAAGATGCAAAGGGCCTTTCTTTCTACAGATTCCAAAGATTTTTCTGTTCTGACACTTTATTCATTTTTGCATCTTTCATTGTGGGTCATTCTCTGATATTTCATATTTCACATCTATTTTCCCAAATTGTCCTCGTGCTTTTACTTGTGCTTAAGATAGAAAACTGACAACTGAAGTAGGATGGACCAGAATCTCAAAAAACGGTTTGAAATTAAAGTAACCTGAACGGGCGTTGAGCCAAAAATGAGCCAGCAGCTCGCTCAGATATGATGTTATGATGAAATAACCCATCAGCGTAGAAAGTCTGGTTTATCCAACTTCAGCTGCCGTCGCTTATACGCGAGCTTTTTCTTTTGGTTCCCGGAGTTTGCAAGTTTGCGGAAAATTTAGTCCTAACCGTAACTATTTAAACATTCAATTTCAACATATTGTCATGTCATATTAACTCCCGTTATTAATTTTATCGTCAAATAGTGTAAACAAGTATGTGCTTCTAAGCACGTGTAACACCTTAAACCTCTATTAATAAGGTTAATTTAATTCCAATTTTAGAATCTTTAATACTCAGGAAAATTCTATTCGAAGACAGTTAGTAACCTATCCTATACGTATAAGTAATTATAATACGCCTACGATTATTTTTTTAGAGATACCGACATAGTACAAAGCCCTAATAATCGATTGATGATCGGTGGCTTAGGCCCAGTTGTATAAACGAGCTAATCTGGGAGTCAAAGTTAACTCCACGATCTGAATGTACGGTTAGGTCTTAGCGTGGATTAGATTAGGTTAGCTCGTAGGCACTTGGCCCAGGGTTAACCCATCCATTTTCTAGAGTCAAATATATTTCTATTTATAGGTGGATCGTGGAATTAACTCTGACTCCTAGATTAGCTCCTTTATACAACTGGGCCTTCGAGATTTTTAATTTGGACCCCTAACAGAGATAGCGTGTCTTTTGAACAAAAATACATTTCTGAAGATTTACGAGTCCTCGAGTTATTAAATTCTACCTTGTTACTCTTTTATTGCAGCCCTTCACCATAATTAGTACTATTATAACTATTAACGAAGCATGGAAGTAGTTAAATAAATAAAAAGGATTTCTATTGGAGAAAGGTACAAATACCTAAAAAGTTCGCGTATACCTATCTACAATAAGTTCTATTTGCAATATATTATTTACTCCGTTATAATGATTGCTTTAGTTTTTGATATCTTAATAACGGTTAACTAAAAAGTTAGTTTCATGGGTTTCGTAAAGTGCCTACATTTAAACAGTCGCTATTAATAATAATAATAGTAAAATTCATTTTTCGTCAATTTTCATTAAAAACTTTTACAACAATGTTCCATGCTAACGTTACATAAACTATTACGATCTCATGATGATTCGGTAAAAATAATCTAAAAGTCAATTTGGATAACTGTACGAAAATTTTATAATATCGTCGTCATTGCCATTAGTATAATAATTTCGTTTTAAATAAAAAAAAATAAGAGGAGAAGAGGTGGGAGACAGTTACATGTAATAAAGTGAACGTAGGACCCTCACAGTTATTTTACAAGAGACGTTATGATTGTATGCAAATGCAAAGTAGTTTTGTATTTACAGTTTGTTTAGAACGCAACTTCAATCTTTTTCAACAACCGCTATATTAAGAATTTACTTTCATCCAATAACAGGCTCTTTAGAAGTAACAGGATTACTCAACTCTAACACTTTTCTTCTATAACTGTTAAACTGTGGTTTGTTTATTTACCATACTTTTATTTGTTAATTTGTCGCCTCTTTAAATATATTTCCGTTTTTGGCGATTATTCGTATTATTATTATTCGTATAGGTGCTTCATTTTGAAAAATCGGTTCATAACCATCATCAATCATTTATCTGTGATCAAAGAAATTCGCTATAAAACGGTTACCGCTTGTTGTTGTGGACGTTGTGGTCTACAACTTTTAATGATAAATTTCGTTTAGGAAACTAATGATTTGGAAACAATAAGGTAAATATTGGAAACAAAGGAATGCGATGGAGTTATAGCCTACTTTCGATGAGTTTTTATGTACTTTTTATCGAGTAAAATCAATCATAAAGATTAGAAGTGTGATGATGTCCTTCTTTAAAGTAGAAACAAGACAAAAGTATTTTGTCTAAACCGTATATCTAAGCAAAAGAATATTCCAGAAATAAATCCACATTTTAGTTTTATATTATTCGATTATTAATAACAAATTCTAGTTAGAGAGGTAACCCCAAAGAAAAACCTCCAAACGATGATTTGGAGGTGAAAAGGCCATCGAGTCAATTTTGAAGAGCAGCGTCATCGTTAAATAAGATGACTCGGAGATTGCTGAATAGAGAACTGAAAAGATAAAAATCTGATTGAAGGAGCTCCGGAGAATAGAGCGGATGTGGAATAACAGCTCAATCAAGCTCTTGAACAACCGCTTTTGTTATGTTAGCAGACGAGCATTAACATGCTGCAAAATGGCTTGACCGTCTCACTGGTCGTTTTTCTAGAGCGATCTCCAGGCGACGCAGTTGTTGGAAATAAACCTCAGAAGTAATGGTTACATTCCTTGGAAGCAATTGATAGTATATGACGCCAGTAGCGGATCTAGCAGGGAGTGGGCTTCTATGGGCCCTAATTTACAAGTTTTTTTAAAAACATAATCAGTGGCGCAGCCATACTATCACGGGCCTGGCTTTGGTTTCGAGGAGTGTCTACGAGTCTACGAGGTTTCAAGCAATTTCTTGCTAACGCTGCTAAGTTTGCTGATGCCGTGTGCTGAAGTTAAAATTTTTTATTTAAAAAAAATTTTGTCTTGTCTGTCGCACTCTTGAATGACTCTTGCATGATTCCACAGAACCCTCAGAACCATTATAGTTACACCACTGAACCTAACTTTCATTTTTCAAAATAGACTCATCTATAAAGAGTAGGTTCGAGTTTGAAGTTCCGGCATCTACTTGCGAAAATATGAAAGTCCGGGTTCTGCCATGGGGCTCTCATACACATGGGCATCAGGGCTCTGCCCGGTAATATGTCCGCGCCTTTATGGCGTCTTCCTGGTGTCCCATCAGATGCACAACATTACCTTACGTCTTGATTGGATGGGTTGACATCTTTCAAAACCTCACCAACCCTAGATGCGCAGAAGGAGAAGTGAGAAAGCGGTAGAAAAAGACGCCCAATCCGTGTGTTCAGTTTGGTGTGTAACCTTGGTTACGATTTTGTACGAAATTGCTTGTTTGTTTAGGCTCAGCCAATTCTTTGTGTTCTTGATAGAGATGTTAAAGTCCCATGTTAGTCACCAGTAATAATTTGGGACAAAAATGATCGATGTTGTTGGAAAGTTAAACGATTAATGATGACAAGCAAGCAAAGATGTACAAACGGCAACACGCTGATTTTTGTTGTTTGCGCTTACTCAAAACGTATGGTACCCAAATACCCAACTTTTGAATATTTCACATAGAATGCAAGTGCCGTACAATGGTTGATTGGTCACAATTGATCATATTCCCGAGTTGATTGACGTGCACATCACGAATTTAAGCCTTGATCAAAGTCGTGCGGTCTTCATGAACGTTGGAAATCATTTATATCAAAATGGCTCTCTTTGAAAGGAGAAATCTATTTTTGTGCAGTACGCGGTGGAGTTCTCTCAGCAAACTGCAAAAATAGTTGTAGCGGCCTTCGATGCCTTAACTCCTCGGTTAAATTCAAACAAAAGGGTATGTCAGAAATGTTCTTTTTTTGGTAACTACTTGACACTTAGTTGTCATTAGGCAACAATTACCCCTAACTTTCTACAAATTAAAAAATTGAAAAAGTATTTAACAAAATAATATTGACATTAAAATGACATTCTCATTATTTGCTAAAAGCAATCTTTTGTTATTAAAAAGAATTGAAATTTCTTCAGATTTTTGGCGTTGGATGGCGCCTCAACAAAGCACTTTTGGATAGAGGTAAGTTGGGTTTTATTGTCCTATTTTGGTCTCTGTGGTAGAGCGCAGTACAGACCTTTCGGGGATACCCAAAAAAATTGACCTTTGAACTAAAATCACGAAAAAATTGCGTGTCTTTCACACATCGTTAGAGAATTCTCATCCCGAAGTTAGTAGCTTTTCAATATCAAACTTAAGGCAACTTTCTACATTTTTTCAAGAAAAACGTAAGGTCCGTTAGAGTCCAAACCTTAATAGCCCTGTATTTCGAAACAACTGAAGATTTTCCTTAAATCTGAACCTGCATTCGTGAATCGCATTTCGATGGCGTATTCAAACGACAGACGCAATACTATAAGTTTTGGTAGTTACAAGTATATGGGAGTGTGGTGAAACTACACTTCTCGAACTTAATACAGATTTTTGATAGATCATTGAACAAAACCCGATGGCCAATTGTGGCTATCCATACACGACTCGTTTCAAAGATATGATGAGCTATGCCTATTATGTCTTCCTGTATGTCATTTCATTAATTTTTAATACGCTTTCTTCTTGTATAGTACAGACCCATCACCTTTAATTCATATCAGTTTGGAGCGATTTAGTTGCTTGGTTAAACGATATCGTGTCAAATAACCATAACATCATAACAAAGTACCCAACTTTTCTTATGCATTCCTTGTCTGGTGAATTAATGAGGCTTTTTCGTGATTTTATTCACTCTTGATTTAATTTATTATTTTTCGTTGAAAACCATTTATTAGCAATTAGTATCAACCATAGACTGACCTAAAGCATCCAATTCTTCACACCCTTATAACCACCTGCTTCGGTTTTGGTCGTCAGATTTGTTTTAGTTTCTATTGAAATTTCCTGACGTGCCCATTGGGGGCCACATCCTACTGTTAACATTTATATCGACCGAAATTGAAGCTTTTATAATTTTACACAAAATTCCTATACGGACTATAGTATTTTGCTGACATCATATATGGGCCAAATTGAAACGCACCCCACGTCGATTCCTTGTATTGCCACCCATACAAATTTTTGTGCTCGTGTTATAATAAAATATCAGTTTTCTTGTGTAATACGATTACATTTTGTTCAGGTCGACGACCAAAATGTAGACTACATTTTTATGTTCCGTTATTTGGTATTTTATAATCATCCAATTGTTTTTTGAGACATTTAAATCGAAGACTAAAAACAACATATTCCTGACTCGCTGTAATAACTGATGCAGCCAGTGTAAGTTCTTAACGGGATTCTTTAAGGTGAAAAGAAAATGGGTTTCATTTCAATCGGACATTGAGACAAAATTTCTTAAGGTATAGTTTGTTGCTTAAGTTCAAGATCACGGTACTTACATGTGAAGGACAAAATTACATAACAAAATTTTTATTTCTTTATTACATGGGCACTTTAAAACGTTTTAAGAATTCAAAACCCTTTTCACCATACATAAAAATTCAAATGAGAAAAAAATTATATGGTTAGGGTTTTTGGAAATCGAAATAATGATGCGGCGTCTTTTAATGCGCGACCCTCATATAGATGAGGATAGAAGGAAAAAAATAGACAAAATACAAACAGACCAAGTATACTTAAAATATAACTGTAAATTGCCCAGGAAATAATAAAAGCGCCTCTTCAATATTCAACAAAAAAAGGTCAGGGGTACAAAACAACTACCCTATTTTTTGTCAGATTTACGGTACTCTCTTGTGTAAACGCTTTATTCAGACCATTTCCTAGATCCTAGATCTACTGTTACGTGTCAGGTGGTCTATGTTAAAATATGGATGGCATATATGAAGAATAACTGGAACTAATATAATAATCAAGACGCATTATTTATTGAGGGTTCGAAAAGGGAATAGCGGTAAATTAAAAATAAAAGATTTATTAGAATTTAAAAAATTTAAAAAGTAAATTAAAATTTCGCATAAGTGGCTTAAAATTAATGCTCCTTGTTGAAGCTAAACGAATTGGTTTTAAAAAAACGAAAAGGATGGAAAAGTTTAAAATGCGCGTTTGTTGCTTGTACCGCTATTCGAGTCTCCGATTAATTAACGGCGTATGCGAAGCATTTGAAGCCCTACACGCGACACAAGTGAAAGTAAGATGTTTATTACTGTAAGATTCTAAGGCCAGTTTTGTAATATTTAACTTGTATATAACTGTTTTTCAGTTTCAAAATTTTTAATAACGAGTCTTCAAACCGTATCGTACCATCTGATGTGGGAATTATTACTTTCAGACTACCGTAACTTAACGCGTTGATTGTAAATTGATTAATTAGAAAATGAAATGTTTGAATAAATGTATAAACGCTATTTTAAAAGTATAATTTCTACTATACGATCAAGTGTACAGTTGATCGATCGAAAAGTGTGCTATCTTCAATTTTATCGGCCGGCGTGAGCAAAATTTTGGCCGGTTTGAGGTTATAAGCTTTTCTAATTTTCATTTAAAAAAATCTCTTGTACTATACAAAGCCTAACAGTCTTGGAAAATTGGACCTTAATAGTCTCTGTTGTAGACCTAATGGTGTCCGAGATACAAGTGTACAAAAGTTTGCAAATCCAGAGGTCCGCCGAGAACATAAGCTTGGATTTACTAATAGGCCTTCATCATACCACATACCAAAAAGTCATAGCTGTCGCATTGACGCAAGGTAAATAATCCGGTCTTTGTCAAAAATCCAAAAATAAAGGTGTGAGTGGTTTCTGGGCTAATAGCCGTAGTCGACAGGTTCTTTGAGAGATTCATGACGTTTCGTTTGTTGCTGTGGCAAATACGTTCAGAGGTGTTTTGTCCTGTGTGAAGGTTCTGGAGGAGATGTTTACTACAGCAGTCAACGAAACGTTAGAAAGTTCTCAAAGAACCTCTCCACCACGGCCCATTAGCCCAGAAACCTCTCACACCAATGGAGCTGGCCGTGGAAGCTTAAATTCTCAAATAAATCGTGTATATTTTTGCAAACTTTTGTACACTCGCATCTCAAATACCATTAGGTCTACAAAGACAATAATGGTCTCAAATTATAGAAAATTTAGTCTACTTTTAAAAAGTATAAAACTGTCTCTACCGAAAAATCAGTATTTCTGGGTCAAAATTGACAAAAACTAAAAAAGGTAAAGAATTTGCGGTTTCTTGAACTTTTGAACCATCCCGTACAGGACGACATTTTTACAACCATCTGATTTTAAATTTTGGTACCCCAGAAGGTAAGAAATCATTTGAAAAAGGTTCCAGCTCTAAATCTCGAAGTGAAAACAGAAATCAAATTTAATACCTCGTGAACTCCACTATAACCGTATTTGTTTTCATGACGATGTGTTTTATAATTTTATAATTTCGATTGATGTCTAAAACTGGGCAAATTTTTATCCGATTATGCCGTTACATCTTTTCAAGAAAATGTTACCATTTTTCTTAAATTTATCCACTATTTTTACTGTTTTCATGAGCGATTGAGTGCAGCATGGACAATCAATCTAATTTTAATTAAAAACCCATTTCAAGATACTATTTATCAAAATCAAAATTTAGCATTGTTCCATTGTTTATAATTATTTGGGTTGTTGCCGTTAAGATGAACCAACTTATAAATTTATTTTGATTGG
This sequence comes from Malthinus flaveolus, assembly GCA_950108345.1. Taxonomy (NCBI): domain Eukaryota; kingdom Metazoa; phylum Arthropoda; class Insecta; order Coleoptera; family Cantharidae; genus Malthinus; species Malthinus flaveolus. The sequence goes on along the minus strand of OX467285.1, from coordinate 15,678,852 downwards.
GAGCTTCAATAAACGCAGATTTAGAATAACATTTCTGTGGAGGGACTCATCACATGGAAAATTTACAAAAACTGCGGTTCTCACTTTCAAGCACTTTTTCTGGCCTTACGTTTTCACCCACACAAAAGAGTGTAGGCACCAAATTTGTATAAATTTAAGTGAGGAACAACTTTTGTTACCAGTTGTTTCCTATACATGCAGTATGTAGTACTAGTTCTCGAGATTTTGGAAAACACAATTTTTTGGGTTAGCAAGTGAAAATCGGACATTTCGCGCCGTAGTTGGAAAACTACCGGGCTACCCTAGAGACAACTTCTTGCAAAATTACCCTTTTTAAGTTTTTAACGGTGTTATTTATTGGAAATCGAATGGTTCAAATAATAATACTTAAAACAACGAGTTTGCACGATTTTATTCGCGTGTATATACCTACACTTGATGTCGGTGAATGAAAGTAGTAACGGGACGTTCACTTATGCAATGTATTACAGTTATAATCAAGTTCATGGACCTCATGTGCCAATCTCTCTTTTGCTCTCCTTTGCTAAACCACTATTTTGTCTTTGTTCTACACATACAAAAAGCTTATATTGTAAAATGTGGGGCAACGCACCGATGTAACCCGCAGAAATGAGTAAATGCGGAATCGCAGAAAACATAATAAGAACTTGACATTATTATTTGTATGTACAAGTAAAATCTTGCATTATCGCTTTTTTTCTCTTCTTCCACTATTATTGTCAAGAGAATTTTCTTTATGTTGCAAATTTTTTTACAATTTTGTATTGACCGAACATGGAAGAAAGACGCGCAGCATGAACCTACATTTTTTGAGCGGTTATAGTTAATTAAACATTTTATCGCTTTTACGAAGACTGTAAGTTTTTATAATGTAGGACAACGTTAACAACTAATATCACTGCAGTCTGCACATACTAAAGTTATTGTCTGTGGTTAGGATTGAAAAAAGAGTATTTCTGTTTAGTATTGAGTACTGTACTTTACTGGAGGCGTATTCTATATCGGAAAATGGAAAATGTCATCGCAAGTCTCAACATTCAAAAGTTTATATCAGGGTTGTGTGTACTAAACATAATCTTCCGTTAAAAATTTTGGTAAAGAAGAAGCAATTCTTCCAAATAATGAAATAACGGTAACCTTTTAAGTGAAAAAGAACAAAGAAGTTTTATTTAGTCGTAGGATTTCAAAGACGGTTTAAATATGGAAATTCTTCTACATTCGTCAAGTAGTCAAGTTCAAAGATGATTCCATCTAAAAGCTGCTTTTAAATTAACATTGGATGGCTAGATAGACTGGAGAGTTACTATGTGTGGCGTAAAGAAGAATTGATAATAGTAAAAAGACTTGAGGGAAATATAATTTTCAAATTTTCATTTTTAACAAACCTTTGAATAGATTTTGATAGTTCAAGCCGCTGCAGGATTCCTAAAATGCACAACAGGAGTTTTCGAACTCCAAATTTATACTTATTAATGAAGGAGCAGGCAGAAAACATGAAGATCGAGGGTTGATAACAAATTCATAGTGTGCCAGTCTATCAGATCACAGAATGATCTACAGACTCGAGAATGATCTTTGATATCCAAAGGTCACACATTCAAAAATACTTGAAATGCGACAGATTGTCGGGTTATGGTGCCACTGTTCAAAGTATTGATAATTAATATCCTGTAGGATAGCTCTCAAAAGTTCCAGGTAGTGTGTAGAAAAGCTGATAAAAACTAAAACAGACCACAAAACGAACGCTTGAGCTGTACCTATTCAAATGTTTTTCCCCTACGTCTACAAGAAAGGATAGCCTAAGTTTTGTATTAGTATCAACCCATGATAGCACACCTCTAGAGGCGTCGAAATAAGTCTTAAAACTTAACCAGCTCTTCTGTAAATGTCCTCTCAAAGGTTTTCGGTTTTCTATAAACCCAGACACGCGGACCGATACTTCACAAAGGGTCAAGCCATGGAACTAGAAAATAAGGGGAAGGGTTGAACGCGCGTGGAACATGAAGCGATTGGCGAAGAACAAGCTGTTAGTTGTATAAAGAAGTTTTGAGAATTTCGTAGTAGGGAAAATGAGAGTACTTTGACGTACTCGGACGCGCACACTTACTGAGTAACACCCCTTTCCGTTACTAATGCTTCACTTTTATATACCCTCAAACTAGCTTGTAACCATTCCACTTATTTTCTAGTTCCATGGCTCAAACTATGACCCAGAACAAAAGAGAAGGATTATCAAAATACTTAGAACCGAAGCACAATAGGTCCAAAAATAATTAGAACATCCAAACACGGCCTTAAAATCCAAAAACTGCAAGGGAAAAAGGGTTAAAGCGCGCATTACATCCAAGAAAAACCACAATACTAACCAATACTGACAACCAAAGTGTTCGTCCCCTTTATCAAAGGCGTTACTAATAGGATAGAAAATTTACTAGATAAACACAACCCACCAGAAAAATCCAAGAAATCTTGCGCTCGGTAAAAGACGTCAGAGACCCTCTTTCAAACGCGAAGGTCCACACGATTTCATGCTCATATGGCCAAGCAGTGTACATCGGGACTACAAAAGGAAGTATCCAGGATATCGGAACAACTAAAAATTCCGTAGTAGCAGAACACGTATTAGAAATCCAAGGCAACCACCAGATCCCATGTATGACAAGACCCAAGTACTCTCAACCACGACTCACTACTACGGAAGTCAAACGCCCTCACAATTTCAACAAAAAAGAAAAGGTAATAAGAATAAATAAAACCTGGTTCCCAGCCCTATAAGGAATCAAAATACTTTAAAAAGACCTCACGTTAAAATCAAACACCAGACAATACTCAGGCAATCTACCAGTCGGAAACAAACTGTACAACATATCGACTGTCAATTCTGGTGTACCCGACAGACACGGATCAGTCACTCCTTCATGGTCGCCGCTGAGTGCTAAATTAGCGGTACGCATACTTCGATCCCTACCTCACAGGATTCGCACAAATTAATATCAGAGAAGTAGGCAAACGTTACATATCGCTCATAAAACTTGTCGACCATGGCCCATTAGCTCTGAAACTTCTACCACTTGCTCATAAGAAATACGAAATCCTCGATGGAATTATTTGGAATATTTTGGCAAAACAAGGATAATGGTCGACCAAGCATTTGATCACTCAACCTATAGAGTCCCTAAAGCAGCATATCAACGATCTCGCGTGCGTATTCTTACTTTTGTTGCTCACAGAAAATCAACTACACCAAGTATTGGTCGAAACTGCCCTGTCCAACTTCAGCTCATTAAACTATCTCAGACTAATCATCCTCAACGGATTTCATAGCTTTGTAGTGTTATCATCGTTAGCAAAATTTAGACACTAACCCTCTCCCTCGTACGTACGTACAGTCAGACTAAAATGTATTGGGCACTAGTAAGTAATAACTTTCTTGTTTTCATCTACATTTTAGCAGATAATGGCTTAAAAATCGAGAGTGATATAACTATGAAACACCCCATTCGTAATTCATAAAAATTGCAAGGCAGAAATTGCGAACTTGTGGACAAAATAGTCATCAAACAACCTATAGGTGCCCAATAATTTTTACGCTGGCCTTACTTCGGTGTCTCTGAAAATTATGTATTGTGTTGTTGAGCGTAATTTACTCCGTATGATTCTTTTGAAATTAAATATAACTTGAACAAAGCTCTACTTGTAAATTGTAAAACTTGGATCAATTTCCTCGAGCGAAGATTGAAAAGCTAAAGCTAATTATTACTCAGTAAACAATGCCTTTTCGTCATTCGCCAATCTGAATCTTAGTGCCGTGCTGGGCTGTTGTTTCGAATTTAATTCTGCACTTGCCGAATGTCATAATCAGAATGAGGTCTTAAAACAGACATTGATAAAAGTAACACCTAAACGTCGCAGCCATCTTAAAAGTTATAGGTTTATTAGAACCAGTTATTCTAGGTGCTTATTTTAGTAACTAACTCGCGGAAGGAAAAGAAAGAGCAAGTCGAAGGCTATTGCAAAATTCTTGTCTCTTCTGGTCGAGGTCACAAACGGACAATGGTCTACTTACCTACACATGCCCCTCCATATCGTAATAATATAAGTATAGTAGCATTGAACTTCATGTGTATTTCGAGGTTATCCAAGGCGATAATTCACTGATTCTTAATTGCAAATCAACTACTGGAAATAATAGATAAAGAATTCTTTTAACGACTTCTTCACGCAAATTGCCAAGATAGTAATCGAAAGAAATATTATTTAATGATCTTCACTTCCTACATTAGGAAGACGAATTAATTTTCAATTCACTCAACATTATTCTTTTGTTCTTTAACCCTAGAACCACAACGTGAAATTTGTGTTACGATACACACAACGTGGCGTCGTATAGGACGCCAAAATAAAAGACTTCTATCTTTCTTATTGTTCAGAGAAAAAAAAATTTTTTTTGATATTTTAATCTATTAACTATTATAAATTAATATGTTAGATAAATATTAAATATTTTAAATATTATAACGGAGAAAAAAATTAAACAACAAAATAGAGTGTTCTTCGCAAAGAGAGTATTTAATTTCACTCGGTCGCCGGCGACGCCACGTTGTGGTTCCCGGGTTCCACCAGAAGAGGTCTAAATTTTCACATAACCGCCCCTGATTGGCGCTACTGTAGTGCTGTAAAATTATTAAGGATGTGCCATGTTTTATTCAAGGCATCAAAGGATCGGGATCTGCAAACAACTCAGAGCACTAAAAAGAGATGACATCAGCTAGCAGATCCTCTAAAATCAAAAATCCCTTTTCCTCATTTCTCTGCATCTTTGATTGGAAGACTAGTCCCCTGGGTAACTGAATTTATAGTTTTTGGGATCTTTCAACAGGTGTATAATCTTATGATGAAGAAGAAAGGAAGAATTCTCTCTTGAAACATGCGGAGCATGAAAAGTTGAAGTTGATCATTGTGACGCAGCCACGAAGACTTTTTATTCGAAAACCTCATTCAACAGAGTTTAGTTACGTTTACGTGGTTTACGTCTACGTATAGTACAGAGTGATAAGAAAGTTGTTGGGATGATTCTGATTTCGTTTAAAGACACGACACAACAACCGTTTTTCGCCAACACTCGATGTAAATTTACTAACGGAAATAAAAATAAAAAGATCATGAGTGCCGTATAATATAATAAGTTCAATAAGCGCCGGAGTTGGTATTTTTATTCTTGTGTATCTCATCAGTTTATTTGGACCATAAAACTATAAAATAATAAAATTTTAAACCGTTAGGCCTTGCACACTTTTTAAGAAATACATTAAATATTGCCCAAAAAAGGTGGACGTCTTTGTTAAGAAAGTAACGTTCAAGGATAACCTTGCAAAAAAATAATGACACCCCCATAAAGTAACATTTTTGCATCAGGTATATAAAACTTTACAATCAATCAATACTTATTGATGGCATTGGCAAACATACCTTTTTAAGGACATAAAAGAACAATTAAAAAAAAGATACAGTTACCGCCAAGAAATGGTTTTCGATTTATACATTAAAACTTGTTCTTCCAATATAGCATTACGTTTTTTTCCTATAATTTACAGCATCTAGGAAATCAGAAGTTACATAACGTTAGTTTATTTCCAACAGGATGAGGGATGAGCCATTTAAAAATAATTATCAATCGCAGATACCCACCTAACAAAAGCGAAAAGCAGATGGTGTATTGGTAAGGTGGTGGTTTGACCCATATTTTTTTAAGAACTGTGATGAAGCTAATGATAATCTTACAATTTTAACCCTTTTCAAATCTGAAGTTAACGGTGTTTAGAGGCAGGACGTGCCTCGTTAAACTTCGATAATGGCAAAGGAAAAAAAATATATATCAAATGGTGAGGCAGGTGGTCAGGTGGAAGGCGCACTAGGTCAATTAAGTAAGGGTTAAGTCCCAGATTAAATTATAAAGCAGTCTTTAAACAGAAAAATAAGTTTAACGAGCAACTTCTTCAAAATTAAAAATAAACCTCAAACAGGTTCAATACGAAGTAAGGACATAAGGAAAACTTTTATTTGCAAACACAAATCACTGTTAAGTTTATTGTTATTTAGTGCCCATATAAAAAAAACCGAGGGTGGTTTTGAATTTTGGGCTTTATGTTTGGGGGTGATACGTAGAAAAATTGTATGGGACGTTGAAGTGACCAACCATGACGAAATGATTTCGAGTTGTAAAGCAGTTTACAAGTGGTCGCAAATCCTCGCAAATAATTTTGACTTGGTTGAACGTTTTGTCGGCAATAAAAGCAAAGAATTTTTTTAAAAGTATCTTTGTGGTACTTGAAAAAAATATTTATGGCACCGACAACTAAACGACTTTTAAGTAAATACGACACGGTGTAGATTTTCGAGTCATCGTTGGTATAATTAAAATGCGAAAAGAAAATATGTTTATGCAAAACCATTCTCACTGTTCTTCGATTTCTTTCTACTTGTCGTTTTCAAGCGAAGAGGTTGTTAACCGAAGATTCTAATGTAGGTAACTTAAAGTGTGACGTCAGGCTCGTCACCTCTATGTTCTAGTGGTCTAGTTACGTTCAGCCAATCTGGTCATAGCAGAAATCGCTTCTTCTTTATAACTCTTCATTTAGATCTTGGGTCGTTGAACTATTGCATTTTATTTAATGGGCCATTGGTGATGAACTTCACGTTCCTTATATTTCATTTTAAGTGCTCGTAAAGTTGGTAAATTTGAGATTATAAATCGCAAGCTCGTAGCTTTCCTGGATCCATTACTCTCGCGCAATTTAATGACCAACAAAACAAAAATATATGCAGACATCATCAGCTGCACATGCCACAAAATAGTTCTAATTCAAAACTACTATAATGTATTCATTGCCCCTGTTGCAATTTCAAGATATTGGAAGGAAAAGTAGTCTATGAGCCACAAGTTTCATAAACTCCTCCAATAGTTAGAAAAGTTGATCGACGGACAATAGGATAAAAGTGGTCTTTTCCCATTCAAACAAAGTTTTTCCGCATAACTGTGGTTTTGAGCAACGATCGAATTGGATGAGGTCCACACACGTTCCATGAGACGTCTCGTAAAACGAATTATTCGTAAAATCTCATAATTATCGACGAAGGTATTTAGGATATTTCATTTTAAAATTATACGCACGACACTGACCCTCAAAAGTAGCTAAATGTCAAGATCCCGAACATATTTTGTGCTCATGCGAAACGGACGGTCAACAACCTCACGCGTAATGTGTTACGCTGTCTTCGAGAAAATGGTAACAGACTCACGTCGCGAACGATAATTTCGAGTTGTGAGAGTGTACCGATTAAAAGGAGCGTCGTTGATACATCGTTATAATAGGTGTAAAAATGTTGCGAATTGAGGGCGAAAGGTAAGCCGTAAGGTGTAGTAAAACTAAAAGGAGAAGAAGTTTTCTGTTGTGTGTCAATCGACTCCGTTTTATTGAAAGCTAAAGGAAAAGCGTAACTGACCACTAAATTGCGATATTAATATTCTGGTAAAATTTTTAAATTATAAATTATTCCTACTAAATATTAATGTTTCAAGGTAGACTAGGGAGCTCGCCCGTCCCGTTTCGAGATAATGTTATGTAAATGTTTTGATGTTTCAAGAGAGTTCATCGGTAAATAAAAATCTCCTCATGGTTTATTATTTTTAAAACTGCGTATTATAGGCTTGCTCAGATATGCAAATATGCATCTATTAGTCCGTTTTCATAATGTGAAGATGGTGTGGCTAGTAGGACTGTTACATTTTATCGATATTATCGAAAATATCGATATTATCGATAATATCGAATAACGATATTGGATAAAGCCAATATCGATATATCGAAATATCGATATTTTCGATAATATCGATATTTTCGATAATATCGATAATTTCGATATTATCAATATTTTCGATAATATCGATATTTTCGATATTATCGATATTTACGATAATATCGATATTTTCGATATTATCGATATTTTCGATAATATCGGTAATTTAACACATTAAGCGCCAGGTAAGACACCGGTGTCCACTGCAAGACTTCGTTACAGGGCCACGGCGGTCATCGGTGTCCGTTTTACATTTTCGGTATTTTGTTAGGGCAGAAACAAGATTTACGCTTCAAATTTTTTGGGGAGATCCCTACTATGATACTACAAGACGTCCTTAGTCCAGGTTTTCAATATCGTTTTTTTTTCTTTTGTGTCCGCCGTTTGGTGTCCGCTATGGCCCTGTAAGGCATTTTATAGAAAAACTTTTTACAGGGCCAGAGCGGACACGGATTATCGTATAAATAATAACGCATAGTTTTTGAACATAATATTTATTTCATTGTAATTAATTTTTTTCCGTTTTATTGAATTTACACTCATTTGTTTTACCTTTTCGCAATCATCGTTGTCATAGAACGTTGAAGCCGTCGCACAAAGATTTAAAATTTTTCTCGTTATATCCGTGTTTTAATGGTTTAGAAGATTGTAAAATTATTTATTTAGTAATGTAATAACAAACATTTAATATCTTAACTTGAACTTGCGCGGTTTGGGTAATCTGGAATTCCTATTATTATTAAAATTATTTTACTTAAAAATTTGTCAAGTTTTTTAATGTTAGAACCTATTTTAGAATTTTGGAAACTTTTTAGTTTTTTTTTAACTTTAGGCGCTTGTTATTAATTTGTTGACAAAGCATTTCTTGAACACAAACTTAGTTTACCGTTAGGTTCTTGCGACCATGTGCAAGTCCTTTTTGAATAATTTTAGTATTTGCTTTTTCCCAATTTCTAAAATGAAATTTCTTCTCTGACCTACCGGATGTCAGGCGCCAAAGATCCTTTTTGTTAAATTTTGTATTGTAGCTAAAAATGTATAAATTTAAAAATAAAATATAACTCAAACTGTATTGAATGCCTTATGGCCACATCAGCCGTTTTTACTCTTTCACGAAAAGCCAGATAAAAAGAAATATTTTTATAATTTCTAATTAATTTTGAATTCTACATAATTTTTGCTCTAAAACAATTAGATAAGCAGGAATTTATAACAACGTGATTCTACGGGTTATTTCCCTATGTACGGTCGGCGCAAAAATGATTGGCCACTATAGAATGTTTGATAACTACTTTGGCCACAAGTTTGCAATTTCTGCCTTGCAATTTTTATGAAATACAAATGGGATGTTTTATAATTATAGCAGTCTCGATTTTTATGCCATTATCTACTAAAATGTATATGAAAAGAAGAAAGTTACCATTTACTAGTGCCAAATACATTTTAGTGTGGCTGTACGGATAAGTGATTCAACAGGGGGTACAGAACCTAGTGCCTATACAATGAACATTTCCTTTTTGTAATTATTGTATTATATATCTAGTATTTGGGAATTTCCAATAATTTTATGATCTTCGGGTACAATATTGTTTGTTTAGTCGGGTTTATTATTTGCTACTGCACTTTCGGCACGCGGCAAGTATAACTAATTCACTAGATAAGGGGTGAAGCTGTCAACCGCTCTTTAGCCATAAATATATTTACCATAAAAATGTAAAAGACATCTTGTGTTCCAAAAATTTCATATAAAAATATAAGATTTTAATTTACATAAATACCTATTGCAAAATTTGGTTTAAAACTTTTAAATTTAGTAGGAAATACGGCAATGGACATGGTAAAGAAAAAGCTGAATTATTTTAAGACTCTACATATAATATGTTGATAAATATTTTAGAAAGTCTCGAAACTAAGATGGCTATTTTTAACAAAAAAGTCGCCACCCCACACCAATGACCAAACAGATTTGGGTTTTAATCCTCTTTCAATGCAGTCGTAAAGTAATTCAGCATTCAGCTCTTCCTTTCGGCGTGTGTATTTTGGGATATTATCGATAATATCGAAAATATCGGTAAAATCAAAAATATCGATAATATCGATAATATCGAAAATATCGATAATATCGAAAATATCGATAATATCGAAAATATCAATAATATCGAAAATATCGAAAATATCGATAATATCGAAAATATCGATAATATCGAAAATATCGATAATTTGAACTTTTCGATATTCGATATATTTTTTTTTAAAGTGACAGGCCTAGTGGCTAGCACTTCGCGTTCTAAATTTGAGCTCAGAACTCTTCCACATCTGCAGTTTAGCAACGCTCTACCCAAACAGACCACCTCGAGTACATTTTCATCACCTGTCTTTTGTTAAAAAGCACTCCAAATAAGGTATAGAATCTATGTAGAGCTCAATTCAAAAGAGAAGAGCCTCTACGTCATCTGTGCACTGCACTCGGTCACAGTCATGGTCACAGTGTAATAGTCACACTGTTATTCTAATACCTATACCTTTTGTGTAGTTGTACTATGACCAAGTGCTGAGCTCTCCGAGGTAGGTAGGCTCTCCTCTATTGAATTTACCCGTACCCCTACCGATATTATTGACTATTGCGCCCTACTACGGAAGTATGGCTTTATTGAGGGCCAAGATGCTCCGTTCTTTTCTCATAGTATATACAATTATGAGATCCCTAGGCTTTTAAATTGTTTGCGACAATCCCAAAGCAATCCAAACTAGAAAAAGATGTATTGAAGATGTGCCAAACTAAATTGACTTGGTCATAGTATATCGAGATTCAAATTCAGAGGTTGCCACGTGGTATCCGGTCCTGGCGGCCAAAGAAGAAAACAACCCTTGAACGCGAGAGAATTGGTGGAGAGTCAACGGTAGTAAGTAGTCAGTAATCGGTCATTGTTGGTCGCTCGACACAATCAGTCGCTACAGTGGTTACACGTCGCTCAAAACGTTATTAACATGTACATATAGTGATACATTAAAAATCTAAAAGTATGCGTTATGGTTTTATCAGTGCCGGATTACGGTTTTCATAGGCCCTAGGCCAAAAGAACAGAATGGGCCCCTTAGAAAGGCGATCCGGCCCAGGGACGAATTAAATAGTGGCGGCCTCCAATTAATTGCTACTTTACTTTAAAATATTTTGCTGTTTTCTAAAAGCATGTTCAGTGGTGTAGTTACATATTCAGCTCCCTGGAATAAGAAAAATCGGTTCGTCTATTTGGTTCTCAGAAGAGTTCTGTGGAAATTTGTTTTCCCAATTTTTAAAATTTTGATCTTTCACGGGTCACCTAGCGCCGCAGTCGAATTTTTTTGAGTTTTCAAGGTCATCATTAGATCCATTTTCGGAATTTTTTCACGGTAGCAGAATCCGCCTCTGACCTGGCTTGTCGTTTAAAGTTAAAAAAAGCCGCTGGAGTTTTGGGCCCCCAACGTCTTAGGGCCTAGGGGCCAGAGCCTAGTTGGCCTATAGGTAAATCCGGCACTGGGTTTTATTAGCTCATAGTATTCATTCGGGAAAAACACGTAATAACAATCCAACCCGAATAACTTACAGGAAAGTAGTAGGAAGTATCCAAAACTGAGAAGAATTCTTTTTAATAGAAAATTTCCTATCCTTTACAAAACGAATTTACGGAGATTCATCTGCGATTATTAATTCCTCTTACCTTTACGATTCGAAGTGAATTAGCGCAATTTTCGAAACAGTAAAAGTCTATAATTTAATCAGAGATTCCTTCTTCAATTAGGTACCATTCTATGATACCATGCAATAAGGCCTGGGTAAAACCTCAAAATTCGGCAAATAACATTTGTTAAAACTTTACCTTACGTCAATTTAACCCAATAGTATAGATAAATTGTAAAAAAACCTCAAATTGAGGACCTACCTTTAGTTTTCTCATTGTGCCATCAAGTCCTTCTTTGATCCCCTGCAACAAAAAAATCAATTTTAATTACAACAGCTTCAAGAGTGATGTGCGGTTTAATAACTCGATAAACTTTCCGATGAGCACTACAGAAGTTAGTTCAGAATCCAAGAATTTTAATTTTTAAATTGAAAGACACACATTAACCATGTATGAAGCATTTAACAGTCTGGTAACCGACTGATTAGCGACGACATAAATTGAGTTTGTTGATTGGCTAGTTAAGTTAAATCGCCTGTTAAAATTTGTATAAGTCGCGGGGTTAATCCCCTTCAAAAATGCACTATTTGATCAAGTTTTGCAGGTAGAGAGTATCAATGTGATAAAAGTCTTTATCGAGATGTGCAAAAGTGCAAATACCAAGAATTTCATTTGCAAATTGCTGTATTAAATTTAAATTTTTATTTTGCTTAACCTTGACAGCGTAAGGTGCGTAAACTTTTCGAATGTCTGTTCTATCGATAACAAATTCATACTCATACATTCCTGAACTGGCTAGTTTTTTACAAGAAAAATGAAATTGAAAATACCTAAAACAAAATTGGATTTTTGAAAATGCTTTTTGATCTCATATTTTCATTTCTCACGATGACTACACGGTTCATTACTAACGCAAATTTTCTTGATTTACCCTCGAATACCAGCAGGTGCTCACATAAGGGAATGATCCAGCAAACTCGGACTGCCCCTAACATTCGACAAAATAAAGAAAACTCCAAAATATGAAAAACAAATGACAAATGACCATTGGTTGTTGTGAGGACATCAGCCGTAGCGACCAAATCGATTCGACTAAAGGCATAAGCATAACTATAACCAATGGAATGGGACATATATCCTGTTAAGCTTCATTTTTTAAATTTGGTATCTTCCTATATTGTCTTCAAATGGTCTGCTCAATATTGATTGTCGTGCCCTTTCTTAGCCTCCACTAAAGCCTCAATAACTAATTTTCTGTGCTTTGCCTAAAATCTTTTTCTCGACTCTCATTAATTATTTTGTTTTGCTCTGTTGGTATCCAAAATAAGACACTACCACCACTATCTCTAAAGAGATCATCATATATAAAAATAGACGATCTAACCCCGAGTCGTACAATTTAAACAGGCGATTTAACCAGCCGGTACCCCCACACCTACCCAATCAACAGACTCGAGTGCTGCATTTAACCGCCCTAACATCACTAACCAGTCTGTAACCAGGCTTTATACAATCGGAGTTAACTCACTCTTTCAGATGCTGTAGAAGACATTCAAAACCCTGTTGTTAGATAAGCTACTAGTAAATTTTCAGTACGTCCACTGGTCCACCATTTTACATAAAGTGTAAACTCCAGCCCACACAAAGAAAATGTTTACAAAAATTAATTTTTTGGTATGTACACACGCACCGTACAGGTCAATGATTGAAAACCTTGATGTTAATATTCTCGAAAAATTCTCGTTTGCCAAATTAGCCTACAGATGTGAAATATCTTAAGTTTAATACAAATAAACCTGTTCACGCACTATTACGAGTTGGTGCGTGAGTGCGTGCTCGTGTAAGTCTTCCACCTATAAGAATATCAAATTAAAATTTTATTCTTTCAACATTCCAACGATTAATTGGTAAATATCATTTTATGTAATTATTGCTCACATTGCGGGGTGAATTAAAATTTTCTTATTCAAGAGGGCTAATTGAAGCTATTAAAACTATTATACATAGCCTCCAGATAGTAGTTATACCTATAGTTATTGTAGCAATATCAACACGGGGTAGGGTGTTAGTGCGTATTAGGCGAGGAATTTTTAATTTGGGCCCTCGTAATCAGAGTGGAATTATTGTTTATTTGAAAGCACGAGTGTTCGAGAAGTTTTAATATTAAATAAATACAAGATACAAATATTGTCTTAAATGCACTCTCGAAGCAGTTCAATGACACTCAACGTCATCGGGACCAGCTCAACGAGAGATTAAAAAAGTTAGGTCTGTACATCTTCACAAGTAAGTATTTAAATAATTCTCTTACAACAAATACCTACAAGTTGGTTTGTAACAATTGAAATGTCTTGCAGGGGTGGTAAATAAGAGAATTAGAAAACGGATTTTGCTGTACTATTCTATAGACTTTTTCGAGAAACGTGTACTTTTAAAGTCAAAAGTCAACAGACAGTCGAACAAAGAATGGTATGTAAACTTCACAATTGCAGAACAATGAAAAGTAAAATGGCTTCGAATTGGTCGGGAATGTCACCTTCGATTTGATCGCCCAGTGTAGTATGTTTAAGTCCAATATTGGAATTCAGGATTGTATCATGTAACACAATAAGTCTTTAGCCACGATTGATTAGTGATATGTTTAGTGGGGATATCATACTCTACTATCATAATAAATTAGTTTATGAAACGTCAAATTTCATATCATTGTTGTAAATATCTGAATTGAACTCAGAAGATACCAAAAACTAACCGTGGATAAAGTATAGTATTCTACTTGCATAGAACGGCTATTGCAACTATTACGCGCTTGCGTTAGCGGTCAGAGTGGTCGAACGGCTAGCACCTTCGAACTCAGGTCCATGGTTCGAATCCGGCTGGCACCTCTAGATTTTTTCTATTACAGTGAGAGAGAGAGAAGCTAACTTAATGTAAACTGGACTATATAAGTGCGATAAAACTCTAAGAAGTCTTGTAGAAGTCGCTTTCAATGCACATTTACAGTATTGCAAGAGACTTCCGCTAGACTTCCTAGAGTTTCTCCTACTTACAGTCCAGTTTACATTAAACTAGTTTATAACTGACAGTCTGTCTAACATTTCTCGCATGTGCAAAGACGCCTGAGTCAGCGATAATTTAGGGCTTTACAAAATTTTGATCAAAAAGTACTTAAAAAGTCCTAACGATTTAAAAAAATATACTAGATATCCTAGATATCGAAATATTTTTGCTTTTACCCCTCTCCCCTCCCCAGTCTCAAATTGTTGCCTCAATTGTGAAAATTCAGAAATGCGATAAATGTTAATGGTTTTGGTTTTAATGCTCAGAAGTCAAAAATTAAAAGTTCAACTTTGGGTTTAAGATCACGATCAAGTATTCTTGTGTTCTTGCTCATCTGATTTAGAATCAACTGCTGCTGGTACGAAGTAGTTTCTGCTATACGATATACAGGGTGTTTCAGGTCGAGTACGCCAACCCATACCACACGATATATTGCTCATTTTACAATTTCTATTCGTTCCATTTTTCAAAATGTCGCTTAGTTTTCTCGCTATTTGTATTTTTTATTTATCTTCCTTATTTTTTGAGTTAGGAGAAAACTAAACATATGTGTTTATCTATTAAAATATCTCTACAAATAATATTTAAAAAGTTTTATTGTATCTCTAACAATTTCAAAATGGCGGACAATTAAAGTGTCTGAAGTCCGATTTCTCCGAAACCAATCAATGCATTTTTTCGAAATAAAGTTTATAGTATTCTTCAAGCCTTCATTCACTCACAACTTTGTAATAAATATTTTTTAAAAATTCTGTGTTTGGGGACGCGTATAGAGTACACTTTGAATTTCCAGGTTTGGTGACTTTGCATGGCCCGCAAGATCACCGGACCTGACAGTCCCGGATTTTTTCCTGTGGGGAGTCCAAAGTGTACTCTACGCGTCCCCAAACACTTTTAAAACTCAAAGAAAGGATTCGTGAGGATGTAAATTTGATAAATGAAGATTTACTCAGACGCGTTATGGTAAATTTCAGAAACAGATTGCATCAATGTATAGAAGAAGACGGTGGTCATCTTAGGGACGTGATCTTTGTAAACTAAAAGTGTTATAAGAAATTTCCTGAATTGTGTTTTTAGTTGTAATAGTAATAAGTCCAAATATATTCTTTGTTTCTTAACAGTGGCTTATTAAAAACCGTTCAATCCTATTGCCGAACCCTGTACATACATAATAGAATCTGTACTGTTATTATTAATCATTATTACGCCAACTTTATATAACAGTCTTAAAAACTGTACGTTCCCTATTAAAACGGATTTTTCAGATGTAAATAATACACGTGCCGCAACATAGCCTTTCTTCACCCAAACAGTTAAATTATCCCTTTAGAAAAATTTCCGTTAGAAAATTGACAGCAAAAAATGTTAATCCAACGGCAAACAGTTAATGTTCGTTTCGTCGAAAAAAAGTTTCTCATCCCTAACAATGAATAGAAAGTAGAAAAATGTACTTTCTACCCCCTAGAGAGTGAGCGTATTTGCTATTCGTTGCATTTGTTCATGCCATAAATCAGACAACAAATTGTTGCGGTTTATGGTTAACCACCCCCCGATTTTAGTCGGTTCAATCGCTACCTTTAATTTAACTTGAAGAATCACATCTCTTGTAAGTTATTACTTTACAACTTCACGGTATTACTTTCTTATAATTTTATTACTAGAAGCTGCCATAAATCAAAAGTATGCCTATATATTTAAACTCGTTTTAGTTTATATAAAATGGTCGACACTACATTTTATCAAAATAAACGAAAAACTGTACGGAAATAAAATCATTCATTCAATTTATTAATAACTACTAGGCAGGTTTTTAATACTCAAGACGCAAAAAATATATTAGAGTTGCAAATAGTATAGTAAATGCAACGTAAAGGGTATAGCGATAGCTGGAGACTGCGATGCTGGGAAGACGAGCAACCCTACGAACATTTGTCCAATATAATTAATTGATGGAACGTTGGAGTCAAAAGGCTTAGAAATAGTCACAATTTGTTAGTACACATGGGCACCCCGTTTGTTTTTCATTTTTCATCAATTATACATTCCTTAGCCGTCTCGATAGAATCTTATTTGGGCGTGGATCTGAGTGGCATAATTACAATTTTTGGATTAAAATGCAAATTTAATGCAGAATGCCATTTATCAGGCTTTAAAATGACACTAGCAACCTTGAGGGCGTACTTAGGCCGTTTAAAACAGTTCGAAATATTGGAAGATGGCGGATTATTATTCATAAGTCACAATGAGCAATCAAAACCAAAATGAGATTATGGTTATTGACTCGATGTAAAATATTATGGACGAAATAAAAAAAAATCGACTTCCTCAAACGTAAATGTTGTTGCATTAAAGCATCTTGTTGTGCTTCTTCTTGTTCTTCTTCCTCGGAGCACCTAAGAATTCGGAGGTGAACGACCGAATTTCCCGTTAATCGGAGCTTCCAACTATCACCGCACGGCGCTCACACTGAAACCAACAGGGTCAAGTTTAACTTGTATCATCGTTAGTTTTGAAAACGCTTACGAAAGAGGAAGATTACAAAGTTACGCGTGTTTGACGTACCCCTCAACCATGCCGTGTAAACAGGTAGTTTAGTGAAGTGATTCAATCTCAAAAAAGTCATCAAATTGAGCGTATAGTAAAAACAATTTAAATATTTTGAAAAAAACGTCAAAATTGAAATTTGGAAATTATTTTGAAAAAAATTTTGTTTGGAACTTTGTGAACTATTTTTTTTTGGAAAAAAAGTGTTATTTTGGTTGTGCTTCTAGTTAGTGGTGAGCTTCCGATTAAGGGATTTTGTGACACTAGGATATAGACTTTTATATTTAAGGATAACTAGCAGAAAACTGAACCGAAGGTTAGTACGTAAGAAAAGAAAATTATTCTTGGTACTTGAATGAACTTTAATTAAATGCGGCACCATAGAGGTACCTCTGTTTTAATTCATTCCAAATTCGGCTATCGCCCCATAAGCTTTTGTATGTAAATATTACTTTACAATTGACAAAGTAATTCATAACTGGAATTACACGTCGAACTTTTTCTTTGATATTCACCAAAATTTATGGTAAATTATTTGAGCGTATTCAAATTTTTTTACATTCTCGAACGTAAGTACTGTAAGAAAACCCAAAGAGGCGGAGGGCCATCTTAAAGAGATCCCAATTTCGGAGAAACTTATTTCCTCCAATCCAAATCCAATATATAATTATTTCGCCCTGCACACCATCAAGTTTCTCAACTGGTCAGGATAATGACCAGTGAATCATCAGAAATTGGTTCGCAATTTCGTAACAAAAGCAAGTTATCGTCTCGTACTTCACGAGAGCTTTTGGCAATTGCTCAACTCGCACAGTTAGTTTATAGCACAAAATTACAGGTGCTGCGTACATTTAAAGCGAGGGTTGAAGAACAAAACCGAATTAGCATTTTAAACAGGCGATGACACCTGAAAAAAATTTTTTTTCGAAAATAAACGTACGTGTCGGGAATAAAAAAAGTAAACGTTGATACGTATACTATATGGAGGTTCATCGAACTTAGGTTATAAGTCGTCCTTGCGTCACTTGCACGTAAAGCTCAGGGTCGCTAAACTAGGAACTTGTTTCTAAAATGTTGCTATCTCGTTAACAATTTTAGTCAGTTAAATTGCATTTTATTACACTATTTTTGAGATAAAATCGTTTCGATTTGAATTTTTTCGTTCGTAACGTTAAAATTAACCGGTCTTCCATGTACCCACGGACCCATCGTCAACGTTTCGGCCGTTGAAAATTTTTTCCAAAGTAGAAGAGTTCGGAGTCAACTTTTCAAAACTAAACGCAAGGTTGAAAAGATTAATATTTTTTTGGCTACCAAATTATTGTAAAGTGGTATAAAGTTCACATTTAATTATTTAGTTCGGTCGTTGGATTAGAACTGGCGTATCCAATCCAGAAATTAGGTTTGAGTTATTACCAGCTACAATATTTTTACCTTTGTTCGTTTTTCATAATTTGATAATTTCCACAAGTCTCTATCTTACCTTCGTACGTGTTTGGTGTTAATTCGACTTTAATTACTATGTGAACTAGGATTGTTTATGTTTAATCAGTCATCGTAGGTATTGACACCAATGACCGTGCCTTCATCAGAATCTTATTGAGGCAAATTATGCGTAAATATCCTCCTTTCAAAATTACGGAATCATGAAGCTCTAAATGGAATTTTTCAGTAATTTACTGAATGGTTTGTTCGTTGGATTCGGGGCTTAGTTTATTGCCTTGGCCTTTCATACTTAATTATTTATTTGCGTTAATTTAACGTTATAATTATGGTCATGTTGAACACGTCTTATCTGACCAAGGAGTACTGACCGACTGGCGTTGAGTCATCACCAACCCTCTCGCGTTGGCTTTGAGGGTTGTTTCTTCTTTTGGCCGTCAGGACCGGAGACCACGTGGTACCCTCTACAGGTTGCTAAGACTGAAATGATCTAAAGGAGCAATGGGTTCAACGCACAGTCGATGATATAATTGTAGATGCCAGTTTCAAGAAACAAATAAAGGGTCCATTAAATCAAATGGTATACGAAAGTGTTGGCGGGGGGAGGGGGTTAAACCGTTTGTCTTTTATCTTTACGAATTTAGCTAGTTTGATAGCTAAGTATAGAATTTGAACATCTCAACTTATTCCAAAATGGTTTAGCGACCTTAGCTGCGGGGGTGCATAGTTGAAAATGGTCATAAATAAAATAAAAGAGACATCTAATATACCTGTGTTTATCAAGAAAATTTTTAATAATAAGAAAGGGCTTTCAGCCCTTAATTTACCTGGAAATTTTTCTTTGAGATAAACAATTGCGTTTTATTTGTAATCCTTTTCAATGCTACCCCCCGTAGCTAAAGTAACAAAATCATTTCGAAAAAGTGAGAAAGGGAGTTGTAATACCTTTCAACGCACTTTCAGGTTATTCTTGGCTAAAAAATTTCTTAAGGCGAGAGACAGAAAGGCAGAAAAGAGACGTTGGATGAGCGCTCTCGCTTAGAAAAGTTTGTTGGAGGCTAATTATGATTTTAAATTGAACTAAATACTAAAGAGTAGAGTAAGAAAACCCCCATGTAGCCCAGTCAAATTAGACAAACTGAAGGAAGAAAATCCAAGAGTTTTGAAAATTCGTATGGTTGTTCGTTACAACCTACGGTATATGGTATAACATACTAAAAGTCCTGGAGGGGGAAGCTGTTTAAAGAGAATTATTGCAGTCTGGAAGAGCTCATGGCACCAAGGCAGAACCTTTTGGTAAATTAATGAAAATATGCAGCATACTTCAAGCTCACACGAGAGGAAAATATTTACATTTTTGCCTTTGTTCAGATTTCGGGATATGCAGTCAATAATTGCAATTTTTATATAGTTATATGTACTTCAAGTAATTATGAGAGAGTGTAAATCCACGAGCGAACGAACGAAGTTCAGAACAGGTTAATGTGATCATGAGGCTATTAATCTTTGCAGTGTAATCTGATAATTTATTCTCGTATTTAAAAAAAATTAATTTTTCTGAAATGGAGTAGAAAAGTTCTAAAATATCGAGACATGGAGAATTACAAGTTATACAAGAAACTTTATTTGTTCTTTAAAAAAGATTCATTTTACCAGTCTGAACTCGAAGCTCTATGTAAAATTACTACATGATACAAGGTGATTTCTTTAATTATTTCAGGTAAAAAGGCCTTGGCAATAATAGTAACAGCCCATTTTCTCATTAAAAAATACATGGGTTATAAAAATCAGCCCTTAATTCCGTAAGTGTGCACGCCAAATTTGAATTACTGGGTGTATAGAGAAACCACTCCTTTTTGTTACCGATGACTTACGCTACCCGTAGAGAGGTTCAATAGAAGAAAAGAATCGAAAGAGATTATTCATCATTGTATCTAGGTATCTACTGGTGGTAAAGTCGCCAGCGCCAGAACGGAGTGGTCTATCTATAAACGAAATTGTAATCAACCTATAGTGTAAAAATTTTAATTCTGAAATTTCAGGACGTTTAATAACGCAAAATTTGTAAAATTAGAATATTGTCTGCCTAGCGACAAAATTACCCTCCCCCTTCAATACTTTTATTTCAACGTTACGAAATAGATCCAGAACGAATTCCCGATTCCAAAGAAGTAAAAATATATTTATAAGACACTCCAATTGAAAGAATTCCCAAAAAATTATAGACGTAATCCTGATTTGGTTTACAGCAATTTGGTTCAAGGGGCCTAAAATAGACTAAGGAATATTCCTTTCAACCTTGTATTATAGTGTTTAGAACTTTATCAGTATGGCGGCGGTAGTGGCAAATTAATTAAGGGTCAATGTAGACCAGGAAATTATAACTCCACATAAAACAAAAAAAAATTAAAAACACCCACGAAAAAGTTTTTGAGAAATTATTAGCCAATTTATCAATTTTCCGAATTGAAAAATATTTAAATGTATAACTTATAACTCAAGAAACGTATTTTACAAACATTCAAATTGAAAACAAACGTAATATACCGTTAGCGTAGGGGTCGATGCTAGAAAATCGAAGAGACTTCAACGCTACCTCAGGCGAGATACCTGAGTTCGATAACATTATTTCTAAAAATATACTTGCCCATTTTTTTATAAACAGATTATCGTCTTTTTAGTAAGATGTTATGGTTATTTTGTGTATAAATTTTACCCAAGAGCTAAAATGCAGGTAAATTCCCAGGTCGAGCTTTGGAAAAGAATTTTTTAAATCGTGGAATTTATAATGTTTTGTAACTAAAATTTAATGGATGTGTTTTGTGAGTCACTTTAATTTCCTACTAACATTTTGTTCTGGAAAAAACTTTCTCGCTGAATTTTCCAGAAAGAAGCCTACTTTCAGTAGAGGCAGCTTAAATGACGCACGCGTCAGGGCACAAATTTATAATTTAAAAAAATTTATTTTATGGAATGTGAGTTAATTTTTCACTTATAGATAAATGTAAGTGGTGAAAATTTTGTTGAAAAAATATGAAATGATGTAATTTTGTTCAAGTTGGCGAATATATTTTTTCTATAGTAGACTTTCTTTGCGACTTTGCCTTAGTAGGACACTGGGGCAGTTCAACGTTCTCTTCTGTACGCATATTACGTAGATTTGACAACAGAGTCGATATAAATATTACAACAAATTACTTTTAATATTATTTAAACTTAATTTGTTCGAGTTTTCCAATACCGTTCGTTTAAGCAAATTAAAAAGATAAAAAGGATTCTTCCGATTTCTTTAATTTCGAAGTTTTAGGTAAAAATTTTTTAATGTGTGTCATCGTCGATGTTTGGCTAACGGCGTTTTAAAAGGTTTATAATAGTTAACAAACTTAACCCTAATGGGTTAGACCCTTATTTCTATTAAATGGAAGATAAATTGATATCACCTGCGCCTACAACCATTACATCGTAACCTACCTCTACCCACAAAACGAATCTAACGGTGTAGATGATATAATGCCGGTATTATAACTGTATAATGAAATAAATCTAATTCAACAAAAAAATGAGCATTCACGATGGTGGGTGACAATACAATAACATAAACGCTATTGTATGTAACACGATGTTAATTTAGATTTGAAAACGTATAATTATAAACAGTTAGCATAAATTCGAAACCCCATTTTCGAGCGACTTTACCATCCTAAACCAACAAAATTTCGAGTTCTCAACTTGCGCTTCTTGCGGCATGTCCGATTGGATAAAGAAAAATAAATGATGTGTGTGTGTTTTCGTATGAGAGCATCTGTCGCTTAGTTTACTTTACAAAAGATTTTTCGGTGGTCAGCTAGCCCTTTCGGCAAAGAAAGCCATTTCTTAAATACTTAATCTCCCTAGCGCAAAATTCGCAGAAATTTTATTTTTGTTAGGCCCGCAAAAGTTATTTGTTCCTTGCTCACTTGTTTGTCATTTTAAATATTTTTTTGGCACTTGAAAATAGAATAAAGTGCTTGTAACTAAAAGGGCATTTTATTGCAAACAATGAGTTATGATCGTTTTGTAATCCTAGTGGCGACAATAGTATCCATCTCTCCGAAATAAAAACTAAACGATGGGCGTCTCGGTGTCGTCGCTTTCCCAAAAACAAAACAAAACAAAAAAAAGTAAAACAAAAACTATACTTTTACAAACTTCGCCAATTACGAATTATATTAACTTTTCTATTAACACCTTTATAGACTAAACTTCGTTTTTCTTAACGGTATTAGAGAAGGCGGAAGTGGAAAACTTGGTGGGGAAAACTAGGGGAGTAGTTGTACTGTCGGGCGTTGAACTCGTCGTTCTCAATGTTGATATCCCATTTAAAGCTTTGATCCTTGTCTAAAACCTAACATATCCCTTACAATTTTCCAAATCGATTCCAACCACTAAATTTCTATGTCTTGGACGAGTTCGATTTGTGGTTTAAATGTCGAAAATTAAAGTTTTTCTCCTATTCGACTAGTCTCGGACGACGAGAGTTTTAATTAAATTTTCGCTAATGGATTCACGAAATAACGTTAGAAATGCTAATAAATATACAAATTTATAATGTATTACATGTTCAAAAGACTGCTTCTTGTAGGTCAAGTTTAGTTTTTAGGACAAAAGGCCAATAGGCGTATTCGTACATAGACTTGTTAGTGCGAAAGTCAAGTTCTTTCGTATTATTGGTCAGTTAGTTTTGTTGACCTGATTTATGCCAATCATAGCACTATAATAAACTGATAGTAGTTCACTAATGTGTTGACAAAAAATTATAAAAGTGTTTCTATTATTAAATATATTTTATGGCCATTTGTATCCATTAGTGATTTTATTATCAACACATCTTATGTTCTATGACGATTAGCAACACGAGAATTATTGATTATTGGATTGGCAATATTTTCTTCTCGTTGAATATTCACCTGTGCAAGTGAATGACACGAGCTTGAGAAATCTATTTGCGGCCTTCATTGACGACACTCTTGTCAAATGACCGTCGTATTAGATTAGAGTATGTGATCGATGTGGTCAATGGAAGCGGCGCTATTAGGATCAACAGGCGAGATTTTGTTAAATTAACGTAAGGTCATCTCGTACTACAAATTATTTTGCTCACACGGAGGCGCCTGTGCAGTTCGGTGGACTCAAAATTCTAAGCATTGACAATCGCGTCAAAAGTTGACCAAGTTAGACGCCAGTGGGCATTCATACGGCTGGAAGCGTCAGAATCACAACGATACTAGAAGAAAAGACGGCATTTCTGAACTCTCGTTATAGAGATAACAAATAGTCACTGATTGAACTGGAAATTGGAAATAGTCGGCGACTTTTCGGGTCTTACATTTCATCAGAAATAATGTTCGATCTTTTGGCCAGTTTTCTCTTAATTTGGTCGCATTATGCATTGCTGATCAATCGCCCAAGAAGTACACCCAAATTAAGTGCAATTGAATGGGTTTTTAAAGAGGAGGCGCCCATTGAAAAGTAGTAAAAGCCTTGGGCCAAAAACTTTTTCAATTTATTTTGAACACAAACTCAAAATGAAGTCCACAAAAAGGACTTTCTTAAAAATTCGAAACGTCTTCATTTTTGCACAAAGGAGTCGCTTTGTTAAATGCCCATTTAGCTAATTGTAATACGAATTTATGGATTGTTTTGGCATTAAGGGGGAAGGGATGACCTAATGGAATTGTATTTTTTACTTTATTCGTTTGATTAGCCACTAAATATATGAATTTTCTCGAGTTATAAATATAAAAAGGAATTCTTTGTCCAAAAATTTGAAATTAAGTTTTGCAAATGCCCCTCTGCATGTATGTCTTTATCACTGTGAGAAGAAGTCAACTTGTTAAAGTAAAGAAAGAGATTCCTGGAGAGCTGTAAAGAGAGTTTTCCCACTCAAAACAATGCAAAACTCTAAAGTAAGCTCTGCAAGGGCATCAGCATCTGCCCGTTTCCATTTGAGCGAGCAGAGGTCAATTTTAAGTTGTTACAATGAACTTCAAGCTCCCGTTATTTCGAATGAAAGAGTAAACTGAGCTGGCCAATATCATCAGCCTTCCTGCTACTTGCGAGAAGAAATTTAGAGAAAGAAGAGGGCCCCCTTGTGGAAGACTTGAACCAGATTTCGCCGGAGGCGCAGAACCTACTTGTTTACGTTTCTGTTGCTAGAAAGAACCCTCATTAGCTGAAAATGAAGGGTTTCCTTTTTAGTTTTATTAAAGTTCAATTGTTGGACTGATGGGCAGAAAAAATTAGAGATCTGATAATGGGTAGGTTTTGATGCCATCTCAGAATTAGTTAAAGCCACAAAAATGGGCTAAAGTTTGATAGTCAATTTTACTGCGGAAAAATGAAATCCAATTAATAGAACTTGGAAAAATCCATAAGTAATAGGTACCTAATAGTAATTTATTAAAAGTTCAATTTCGTTAAAATACTATAAACAAATGAATAAATAAAAATTTTTACGTTTGTAGTAAATTTACGAATAGTAAATTTGAAAATGGAAAATTTTCTTAAAAGTGGGGAAAATTGAGAGTTCATCGACACAAAACTATGCGTTAAGTGAACTCCCAAACGAAACCAGACCACTGGAGGGGTAGTTTAACAGGAATGTGCATGCGGAAGGTCCGGGTTTGACCCCACATGACCTGGGCCAACACTTTCCATGGTAACCGTCACGCAAGTCGGGATTTAAATCGATTTCCCGGCATTTCCAGACTACTCAAAATTGATAAGAATTATCACACTTATATTACAATTAACATTTTCATACGTCAAGCATACGTATATTGTACTATTCATTAAACGAGGGGGACACTTATGAATGAACTTGTCAACATATTTACACATTTATGAGCTACGACGTTTAATTTCAAGTGCCGCTTGATTTTTATCAAGGAAAATTCAATTAAAAGAATTATTTATTCCAATTATTCATTAACGTTCGTTCTCGAGCTTAATAACAGCATTTCAAGTTACGCGTTAAAATAGTCGATATCCAATTTTTCAATTTTAGGTGCCCTATCAAATAATCAAAAAATGGTAAATACGAAAAAATTCGAGGTTAATTTAAAAAAACAAGTTTTCGGTTAAACTGTAAACAATCGAAATGGGCTCCCGGATTTTTGTGAGTCCCGGAAACTTCGAGTTGAATGCGCCTTGCTGAGTAAGTTCGTTGAACCTCCCTATCGATCTAAAGTAATTTCACTTTTATTTTGTTTTCGTAAAAGTTATTGCTCCATTGGAATATTGCATGAGTTAGTCAGGTGTAATTAAGATATATTGCACTTGAAATGTACGCGACTTGTACAGAAATTTAAATAAAAATTAATCTCGAGTTGGATTAATAGAGGAAAAACGAGTTTTAATTTAGTGCAATCGAAACGACTTTTTTGAGAATGCAAAAGGTCAAAAGCACGATCATTTTTGCTTTCTTGTTAAAATTTTCATTTTACTGTTCTACAGGGTGATTTGTGATTACTAAGTACGATAAACTGAAAAGTGAAGGGTCATATACGAACATAAATATGTCTCAAATGCTTCGTTTTCAAAACAAGGAGAATAAATGGATGCGTATGGAAATCTTGAAAATATGGACACCCTTCAAAGTACAACACGACATTTCCACGCAAAAAAGATAATAATAATAATAATATGTGGGCTATAGCACACTCAATGGATGAAGGTGACCATTTTCCGAGCCCATTGTTTATTTAGTAGCTTTAACTTTGATTGATTTGATTGATTGATTGACAGTTGGAAAAACGGGCTAGGACTATCCACATAAGTACGAGCCGGTATTTTGAGAAAGAAGCGTTTTAAGACATTAGGATATCCAAGATGAGACTCGCTCTTTATAAGCCTTCGTTTTCATCGTACAAAAATCAAATTATTTCAACCCTGCACTCTTTGGAAAAGCCAAACGCTATGAAGTTTTTGACTCTTGTTGGTTGGTAAGAAGGTTAGCATCAACCTTCTTATTTTAAAGAGAACATGCTATATATATTTTACATTTTTGGAATAGAACAAAGGTTTTTGACTTGTAGGCACTGTTTATGTTCATTGGTAGCCAATCGTGCCCGCGTGCTAAATCATCGTTTAAAGCAATTTTTTGGATAAATTAGAGATCGCCAAGTCTTCTCTCTCTGTCTGAATCTCGATTGCAAATTTCGAATTACGAACTATGCCGGTAAGGCGTATACTCTTTGTCCGATCGGAAAAAAAATTATTTGTCATTCTCGTAGTAAATTCCCGAGTACATAACGTAGAACAAACGTGCACAGTGCACACCCATGATGGCAAGAGCATGAAATCCATTTTATGCATCGCCGATGCGTGTCTAATAGATCCAATTACCTTTTTTTTTAAATAGAAATAATATTTGCCTACTACTTGCATAAAACTAGCCTCATAAGCCACCTATCTAAACTAGCAAGCACACTTTTTTGCCTCATTAATTCCTTTTGCGAAAGAGGATTTATTGGATCGGAAAATTGTGTGAGATGAGTCTCCTTAAAAGTTTTGATGATATACGCTACAGAAGGAAAGCAACGCAACAATGGAAGAATGGAAAAGTAGCGACATGCAACAAAAACTGGGAAGTTATGTCAACTTTAATTTTAGGTAGAAAAATTACCCCTTTAGAAATAAAATTATTATTATCCCATTTTTTCCTTCATTATATAAGTGCATAGTCGAGTACCACTAAAAGTTCCAGAAACGATTTAATTCAACATTTTGTTTTTGAAAAAAGTTCAAAAAGCAC
This sequence comes from Malthinus flaveolus, assembly GCA_950108345.1. Taxonomy (NCBI): domain Eukaryota; kingdom Metazoa; phylum Arthropoda; class Insecta; order Coleoptera; family Cantharidae; genus Malthinus; species Malthinus flaveolus. Next base: position 15,651,474 of record OX467285.1, on the reverse strand, counting down.
TTTTGATTTAACAGTCGATGGAGTTTGCCGTACTTTTATAAATACGAAAAATTCACTTTAACGTACAATAAACAAAATTCTCATAAAAATGTAAAAATATTGGTGAATGAACGTTTGCTTAAACAATATCTATTTGTTATTTCATGAATGTTGTAAATGTATTTAAATGAGCTATGGGAACAATGCACTTGGTCGACGTTTTGGAAATATTTTACTATACCAAACTAAAAGAATGATAGGTGGAGGTATGGCGAACTTCCCGAGTGGATAATGTCCAGACCAAAGAATGCGTCGACTTTGACCAGTCTAACCGCTAAATTTAATCCAAAAACCGCAGTTTTAAACCAAAAAGGAACAAGAGTCTCGATGCTGTACTCATTTTAGTCTCCGATATTTTTTAGACAGTCGTTCTTTCATTGCTCGTGCTCATTTTCTTCGTCTGACGTTTTAGTCAACTTTCATAAGAGAAGTAGAAATGTAATAGCCGTAACAACTAAAGTGCGGCTGATTGATCAATACTCGCATCGGTTCGAGAAGGCCCCCGTTAATACATCGCACTTTTGAACACAATTCTTACAAGAGAGCCTATACCAAAATTCTCTTATCAAATGTTCATGGAAATATTGATAAATCTATATTTTTCATTGCTAGTTTAGCGGTTGTTAGTAATAAAAATTTAACAACCGTTGTATTCCAAGTTGCGATTTTAATTTAATTTGATAGTACAAGAAGACCGAAGAAGAATATTTTAGATAAATCTCGAGTTTAACGACGCAAGATTTTATTTAAATCGATCACTAATTCAAACTGAAAATAAAAAGTAGTAAATTGTCGGACATCCCTTTTAAAAACGGTTCTCGTAGAACGTGGAAAGCTAGGCGCAGACTTTTATTTAATTTTGATATTTGTAGCGTTTCTTAAGACTTCGTCTTCCGACAGTTTTTAATCAAATTTTAAGATTTTTCAACGCTCTCTCGGGTTCCTGAGACTTTGTTAGACCCATATTCTCCCTCCGATGTATGCAAATTCATATATTAATCGCCACGGAATTTCATTGAAATTTGGCGATCAGATCCCCACTTAGTGGGCTCAGTTTTGATTTGTATAAACCTGTGAAGATGGACACATGAATAATTCGGTTTGAAGGGGTGGACAGATATAGTATACGTGGGCGCCATTTCAAAAGATCGTTTAGATTTTTGAGACATTTAAGACTTTTTTAACGAGGTGAAACGGTGCCAAATAGATTGCCATGTGAAATAAAAAAGTTCTAAAAAGAATTAAGAGAGTCGCTCCTGCCCCAGGTTAAGCTACACCCGTCAAACTTTCAGTTGAGCATTTGTATGTAAATAATTAGAATGAGATGCATTAGACCTCGGAGAGCAGCTCACATGCAGTTAGTTTCAGGTTTTCGACTTCTTTAAAGTCCATTATTCAAAATTGCAAAAAATGAAGTCCTCGTGAAGGGCCGACATTTCTTGCAGTTCCACCCAACAGGGCACTTTCTAAGTTTTGCTTCAGTGCAAGTCTGCCCAAACCGTAGCTCACTCTCCATAATAACTAATCTATCGAATAGAATCGGCATCGAGAATCTGCACAAACACATTCTGATAATTTTAATAGCTAAAAGAGAGTTTCTATTCCATCACAGACCATTAAGGCCATCGTACTATCTTCTAGAAGCACTTAACGTAGCCAATAATCAAACGCAATTAAAATTTAATAAATAAATAAAAAGCGATCCCATTAAATTTTTAATATTTTGTTAAGTTTTATGCGAGTAATAATTATTAAATATTAATTTTCTTACATATAATTATGATATAATTTTAACTTTTAAATTGCCATTTATGGAGTAGTAATTAATTAGTGTTAAATGAGTTTCCTTGCAACGATTTGAGCTCTTTTTTTTTGTTTATTATGCATAAGCTAATAATAATTCTATTCATGACCCCTTCGTACGGAAGAAAGTAATTAAGGTGTCTAAAATATGAAGAAATTAACGCCCTATTTGTACTGCTGGCTAAACTGACTACGTTGCAAATTATTAAAACTTGCACAAACGCTCGCAAAGTTTTATCAATATAGAGGAGAATTATTTAAAAAAAGCGCAGATTAATTGATTAAAATTTATAATTATTTAGTTAAATAATAATTTATTAAACAAAAATGTTGAATATGCGCCTTTAAAGATTACATAAAATGAGCAGGATCTCCTGAACGTAGCAAAATGCATTGTTGCATAAGCGCACACCAGAGTGTGTTGTGCTAGGTCGGCGTCGAGACGCTCAGTAACCTACAGACGGTGCATTTCCGAATGCACCATATCGCGAGTGCTCCCGCCAAAATTTGTGCATAAATATGTGCTTTTTTAAAAAAATTTGTTAACCAATTAGACGTATTTAACAATTCGCGCGAATTAAATCGCTCGTAAATTTATAAAATAAAAAAAAATTAGTTAATGTGTAATTTGAATTTAAATGGCTAATTATTCGAAGTGATTATCGATAAATATTGTAAATTAATTGTACATTCACACAAAGGCACAATTAACTACCTAATTATTAGATTTGTGTTGGCACCTAATTAATTCGTGTCAATAAACAATTTCTACGACTTCCTTCAAACGAACTGTTTTTTACGTCTATATTTGATCGGTTCAAGACTGATAACAGGTACACATCGCGTTGCAACCATCGATGGGATGGTTGTGATGGTGCAACGGGCCAAATTTTTATCGACTCTCCCAAAATTGCTATTAAAAAGGTATAATTAAACAAGAGTGGCTTTAAATTGATCGAAAATTGTCTTAAACGAACAGAAATTACATTTTTTCCGAAAAAATAGTAGTACAAAGTGATAACGAAACTGCTATTGATTAAATCTATTTTTGGAAAAGTACCACAGGAATTTTACAGAAAATAGGGAACGGAAATTTGCCAAAAAACGGAACAAAATTGAAACGACTTGATAAAGAAGTCGCTTAAAAGGGAACATAATAAGGGAAAAAGTGAAAAGTTGATAAAGAAAAGTTAAATTTTTATTGTGTTCAATACATTCAAAAGTGAAAATTCAAAATGGCCGACTCTACGTTTCCGTTGATAATACGTAGAAAACGACGCCCTTCAAGCAACTAATTTTAAACTTCTTTTCATTTTTCAAGGTAAATGTGTGTGTGTTTTAGTTATATTTTGATAACGGCCCAATTGGTCGTTGCCAAAAAGAGGAAAAAAAATTTCTTTTCTCGAGAGCGAAAATTTCCATTAGTCAACTGTGACCTTAAAAATTTTTTTTTCATTCACCATTCGAATTATTTCGTAAAAACCAAATTTCCTAATTAATAATCGGCTCGTTATAAATAATATTCAATAATCGAGTTTCTAAATGCAATGTCAGATAAAGTAAATAATTAATTTTCAATAATAGTTAGTTTCAAGTGCATTTCAAGGTTAATATCAAATGATCGCTGATGCCTTATGTAATAGTATTTATCAAAATATAATGATTTGGCGTAATATTAGGTTAAATCGTGAACTTTTAAAGGAGTTGAAAGAAAATGAAATTAAAATTGTTCGACGGAACTCGATTTTAAAAATTTCGCCGAGGTCGCGAAAAATGCAACGATAAATTGAATTGAAAGTGATTAACACGAAAAAATCTCGTCGAAACGATTAAAATTGCGCTATACTCCTTGTCGATGCCATAAAGTGACGAACTTGGTGTCAAGAATTAAAAGTGGAAGTAATCACGACATTTTCGCGAAAAGAAAATTATTGAGTATTAGTTCGCGAAAGGAAAACTAATTACTTTACGTAATAGAATTTTAGTAATGTATTAATAGATTAAACACCTGATTTAGTTTTTAAACCAATAACTCGCGTTATTTAATTTTGTTGCACTAATAATAGTGCAAGGTTGAAACGTGCATTATATGACATCACATAATCTGTTTTCCTCTTCCACAAAGTGCATTTCCTAGTGCTATCTTACTTAACAACCTTGCAACCGTTTGGCTATTTACGCGACCCTGACGAATCTTTATGTAGCATTCAATGTTAAGCGAATTATTATTGAATTGTCGTGTTAATAAATTCAATAAGGCTCAAATTAACCACTATTGCGAGTTTTGAGGACAATTTTTGAGTATTACTACTATAATTCTTTTTTTTCTTTTCAGAATCGTGTTATGATTGCCACACTCGAGCCAGTTTCGATTATGAGGATGCGACAGGTATTATTACAGATTGAAATATATATTTTAAAAACTACCGCCATTTATTTCATTTTTCACCTCTAACATTTTCTAAAATGCATAATCGTTGTGCAAACTGCAGTGTGTATGTAAGTCTAATGTCAGAGTTGAACTATCGAGCACTTGCAAATTCACGAAATGTTGGCTTAAAATTACATTGCACTTGCGAGCTTTTGAAAACTATTGATTTTAATGTGAAAACTGCATGTTTATAAATTGTGTAGGAAAAAACAACACAAAATCCACTAATGTGCTTTTCCTGGCGAGATAAATATAGACCGAAATGCTACGAAGTATAAACATGTGAGAGTATGAACTTTACATTCCTGAACGATGTATAACACTCTAACCTAATCATTGTTATTATGAAGAACGACGCAAAATAGAGAGCTCGTTGGATGGGGGGTTGCAAGTGGAAAAGAAAAATATCAAATTAGCCTCTCGAAAACACGCCACAGTTTAAGATTAGGTCTTAATTAATTTGCTTGTTTAACAAGCTGAAATTTAAATATCTATAATACAGCGTGGCTCCGAAGCCACGGATATGGATCCGTGGTTACAGTCTAAGGAAATGAAACAAAAAAATTACCGATCTTCAATTCTACGAGAAGTTTCAGAACAATTTTTTCATGCAGAAGAATTTTCAAAGGCAGAAGGTTTTCTAAAAGAAATGTCCACAAAGTCCTATTCACTCCTTAGGCACTTTCAAAAATAGAAACTTTTCTATGCAGTCGAGGGTTAGTCGAGGATTGATAAGGTGGCCTTTTCGACCACAGTTTTACTAAAATGCAAGAAGATTTAGAAAATGAAATGAAGAAGATTTCAAAAGGAACAAGTTTTCCAAAACTGTCGTATCCACTTTTCAAATCGAGGAAATCAAACAGCTCACACAGAACAGCCGTAGGGATCGGCAAGTGACGAAAACAGACTGTGAGAGGTTGTAAGACAAAGTAGTGGTACGTAAGTGATCTGGAAATTTGCCCAAAAGGGCCGAACAAGCTAGAGAGTAGAAAAATTGGCTATTAGCAAGGGTAGGAAGTCGTTTGTGATGATGTCGAGCATTATAGCAGAACAGGTATTCAAAGCAATGGCACCTAGGGGATTAGAAATTGTTTAACAGATTAATTGTCCAAGGGTAATAGCCTAGGAAAGACATCAAAATGGTATAATAAATGTAGTACAGCCGAAGAAATAATTATTGGCCACACTATAGGTTGTTCGGCGAATGCTTATGCTTATTTCCGTAATAAAATTTTTACGAATTCCAAGTGGAATGTTTTCTAGCTACAGCACTCTCAATTTTTATACCATTTTCTGCCAAAACGTTGCGAAATGAAGTCCCACTTACTAGTGCCTAATAAATTTTTCTCTGGCTGTACCTACTTCTAATTTTCCCAAAGAAAATTATTTTCTTCATTTTTTCTAATAATCCATCGCAAGGCACATTTTAAAACACCCCCATTCCATTCATTAGCTTCAAAGCTCTTTAAATTAGATCGAGAAGGCTTAAAAATGTGTTTAACATACACTTAAGTGTGCAATAGAGAACAACGCAGAAAATCACGTAAAGAGCCCCAGGAAAGCACAACCCTAAAGAAAGGAAATGAGAAAAACAAATGCACAATCATTTAGTTATACTTATCGAACTAAAAAAGAAAATTCTTTGGGTATTAAAATTTCTTTCTTGGATTGCGTCTTCAGAAACGAAGATAAAGCGTCTCGAGAATCTTTTTGCAATTGCCTTATATAGCTCATTAGCTACACCTACAACCGACTTACTAATATCTCCACTGCGGCCTTCTTTGAAAAAGTAACTGATAGAGAAAACGTTGAATCAAAACGTCGGAAAAACATTTCTACTGCATTCGCTTCCATTTACAATTAATTTTCTAGTGAAGAAAACGTAAATTTGTGCGAGTTGACAGTTCTTGTTTCACAGAAATGGTTTTATTTTAATTCTAACCCAAGAGTGGATACAAAGGGTTTCCGCCAACTTACATAAATAAATGAAGCCGAATGTTTGAGAAATGCCAAACATTGGCGCAGAAGTTGAAAAGTCAACCAATAAGTGTTTGGGTTTTTCTTCAAAATTATGTCAATTAAATTGCGTCGCGGCGTATTAGAAATTCTAATTTGAAAACAGCGTTAGCTACAAATGCGTCTCGAACAAGAAATGTTTCCAAATTAATATTGCCGATTCATCATAACCTTTCCCAAGAAGAAACGAAGAAATAGGAAATTTTTGTAAAATTTGTTTTGCTAGTAGCGCTCGTATTTTAAATTCTGGATGCATGTGACGTCAGAAATGCAGTGACGTAAAGTAGAATGCAACGGGCGTCGCGGCGGCGGTCGATAGCTGGTGCACTTACTGACCCATATCTTCCTTTCACTTAACACTTGCAATATCGAATGATGGGATCAACTTTAATTTTTAATTATTGGCAAACAATGTAAATCGAATTAAGGGAACTCTCCGAGCTGCACCTTATTGAAATGCGATCGTTTTATTAATCGCAAATTTATACGTTCACTTATGCAATAATAACTTCATTGACTGCATCCACGTCGAGTACAGAGGTCACTATTGCTTTCGTTACACATAATTGTTTTACTTTTTGTTACGATAAACTCAAAATCAATACAATAATGAGACAAACGTAAAACAATAGTTCTTATCTCAAAAGTGATACAAATTATGATCTATTAGATGCGTGCTGGTTCTAAAAGTAGGATAAAAACAATTATTGCTCAACTAAGCCTGCCTTATCGATTGATTTTAAATTATCGACAAGTTCGCACACACGACAATGCATCGCCGTGTTACTCAATCATGCGTTTAACTAATTAAATAAAAAAGCTAGAAGTCTTCTTTATAAAATTTAATTAGCAAACGAACCTTCAATAATTTCAAATGGCGATGAAACTTTCACGTCACTTCGAGCGTATATACCAAGTACTAAAAAAATATCACACTTCGATTGGCCAATAATGACCAATTTACTATTGTTCGATTGTAATAATAATAACATTTCTTAAAAACCATCAAAATTTTTCTGCTCGATTTTGTACCCATAGCAGCACAGTACCCACCCACAGTTGTCGTTATCGAGTACACGAGTAGATTTTCAACAAAGAAAATTTGTATTTCAGACCGCAATGGAAGAAGAACCTGAACCTTCGACTGACGATTTCGATCCTAATAATATCAGAGAAGAAGAATTTGAACAGTACAGCACATTTATAGTTCCTGACACACCAATAAAACCCGGAACACCAAACAGAGCCGAAACAACTTTACCACGAAATCTCGTATTGAGGCCGTCGCAAGCTCTCTCAGATGTAAGCGGCTAAACTTAAATTTTTTTAACAATACCATGATATTTTTTAATTGCAAACAGGCACAAGGAGTTTGGAGCACTGGATTCATCCCACGAGGGACGCGCTTTGGGCCTCTCGTGGGAGAAGTTTATAACAAAGATGCAGTACCAAGCACCGCGAACAGAAAATATTTTTGGAGGGTGCGTATTGTGAAATTTAATTATAATATAATAAAATAATTTTTTTTTGTAAATAAATTTTTGATTAAATTTGCCATTAAACTGTTATCATCAACTAAAAGGTTGTGGTTCTAATTTAAAAAATAAATTCTTTTTTCCGGTATAGGTGCAACTGCGAGAGGAATATTTTGAACAAAGTTCTATTAAATTCAAGGTACCTATACACGCTTTTCTCATTCTAAACTTATCCAAATCAATTTTAAAATAGTGCAGGAGAATGGTATAATTATCTGGGTGTACTTCGTTTGCCTGTTTCGAGTGCACTTGCATGGTTGTAAAAATAAAAACGCGACGAAACCGAAAACCAGAACCGTACATTGCTAAATATTTCAAATCGCGCCCTTTCGAACTAAAATAAACTCGAATGTAATATTTTAAAATTGATTCGTCGGACGCTTTTTAAAAAAATCTAAAACCTCTCGCTTAAACTAAAAATTACTAACAGTTGATACCTAATTCAATAAGTTACTTCTCAGTTTATAATTTATAATTGTAGCGACTTGTGTTTACCCAACTGAAAACTTAAGAATAATTAATAATTAATTTGCAGATCTACAAAGACAATGAACTCTACTATTATATAGATGGGTGCGATACCTCCAAAGCGAATTGGATGAGGTACGTGAACCCAGCTTATTCCAGCGAATCTCAAAACTTAATTGCCTGTCAGTATAAAATGAATATATATTTTTATACCATTAAACCCATACCCGCACACCAAGAATTACTAGTGTGGTACTGCAGAGAATTTGCAGAAAGACTTAATTATCCTCTAACCGGAGAACAGATGTTACAAAGGATACGTAAGTTTCGCGTAAATTAATAAATAATTGATTCCGAATGTTGCCGTAATTTTTAGGCCAACAAGTTCAACAATCGACAGACGTAATATTAGTTAACACCGCGGAGGCCGGCTCTCCGAAAGACGGTTGTTACGAAGAAATGACACCAAACGACGGTAGCGTAGGATCCGACGAAGGTTACCACAGTAACGAATACCACGACGACGCCTTCACCCCGCCGGAAGATTCCAGCGACTCCGATAGCGAGGAAAATTACGTTTTGGATTTTAGCAAAAAATCCGCAACGGAAGAGAAGGACGTGGTCGAGAAATCGCCCACGTCCCCAGAACATAAAAACGAATTTCGCAAAGTTAAAATTAAAATATCCAAAGCTTATCATTATAAACCCGTACGAAACGGCGAGAGCGATCACGAAGAGGAAAAGGAAGGAGAACAGCCCCCAGAAATAACCACCATAGTTCCGAGGCCGTTATCGCCACCCACCGTCGTCGTTAACGATTCTCCGCCACCTTTAGAAGTTCCTATTAAACCGTTTTACGAATCAGACGTAAAAGGTCAACCTACGATCAATAGGTATTCCCCCCCGTCTTCTAGCATATTAGAGAATATTTTACTACGCAACAGAACTGATACAAATAACAATGATAGCAACCAACACCAACCCAGCAGATCGCCCCCACGTCCATCTTCTCCTACGTCCCCAACAGAAATGGCGTACTCGTACAAAAAGAGCCACAGGTACGGAACGGTCTCGTCTTGTAGCCCCGACTCGAGCTCCAGCATGCACACGCACGACATGGGCTCGCCCCCTCCCCCAAGACACGACGGCGGTCCTCTAAGTCCCCTACCGTCCGGTACGATTTACGGACCTCCAGACTCCGACACCTACTCAAACCACATACAAGCAATGAACTACTACAACTCCGTTTATCCACCCAACAGCTCGATACACTCGTCCACCTCGGCTTCTGTACACTACGGAATTCAAAACGGCTCAAATTTCGTCAACTCGCATCACAACAATCCAACAAACTTAATCGTCCAAAGTTCCCACATAATCGCAACGAACATACCTGGCCATCACATAATTTCTGGACTGCCCTCGATCCAACAGCCCAACGGACGACCTTCGCCGTCGAATTCTGCGAGTCCAGACCACACGAGCGGACGAAGTAGTCCTCATTCCGCGAGAGGATACAAAAGCCTACCTTATCCGTTAAAAAAGAAAGACGGAAAAATGCATTACGAATGTAACGTTTGTTGCAAAACGTTCGGGCAACTATCGAACTTGAAAGTTCATTTACGTACACACAGTGGCGAAAGGCCATTCCAATGCTCGGTTTGTGACAAGTCGTTTACACAATTAGCGCATTTACAAAAACACCACCTCGTGCACACGGGCGAGAGGCCGCACGAGTGCATCGTTTGTAAGAAACGTTTTTCCTCCACTTCGAATTTAAAAACACACTTAAGACTACACAGCGGACAAAAACCGTACGCTTGCGATTTTTGTCCAGCTAGATTTACTCAGTTTGTACATCTGAAGTTACACAAGAGATTGCACACGAACGAAAGGCCATATTTGTGCCAAGAATGTGGTAAGAACTACATAAGCGCTTCTGGTCTGAGGACGCACTGGAAGACGACCAGTTGCACTTGTAAGTCGAACAAAATTATTATGGTCGGCGACGTTAACGGAGACGCTTCTCCTAATGGTTATTACGAATATGCGGGATCCGAAGTGAGCGATGGTAAGTACTCTCGAGCGCAAATTCAGAAGAGTGTATTGTAATTTTTAGGTTCGCCCGAGTTGAATAAGGATATGCACGAAGACTCCATGGAGCCGTTCGAAATGCAGACTCAAAATCAACCTCAAATGAACCATAACGGTTTTCACTCAAATTTACCTAACCAATTACCGCCGGATTCGTTACAGCCCGTAACGCAGAGGTCCGTACAACAGACGTCGCAACACCATCCTAATAAAGAGCCGAGACCAAGTGTAATCGAATCTTCTCAACCACCAATTATTGAATGTACCTAAGATGTATTTTTCTGATGCTCATCAATTAGTTTAAGTGTTGTTAAGTTTTAAAAGTTTATTTATTTTAGCGAGTAAAATTTCAACAACTATTGCTTTAATAATTTCTGTAAAAAAGTTTGTTTTTTAATATTTTTTTGTACAATTTTGTGAAGTAAGTCCGTAATTTTAAGTTTGTTCTGGCAAAAAAAAGGATTTTATTTAAGCAATAGGAATTTTTTTCAAACCGAGTTATTTGTTAAATGAAATTAATTGGTTTCAATGTGAGAGAGAACCGAATTTTGAATTTAGACTGACTACAAAAAAAAGCAATATTTCAATTAACCGCCTAAATTTGTGTGTAGTTCAAAAACTGTAGTACGTTCCATAACATTCGTGTTTTAGATATTAATAGGCGCATCGTCATGTTTCATTAGCATTTTTAAGATACATATTATATTCTGCAATTTGTATATTACAAACAACCAACGTGAGGTCTCAAATTTTTCTAGTGCTCTTATTTACAGTTTATAAAAAAATACAGTAAATTGTTTGTAAAAAGTGGTACAGCTTTACATAATTAGACAATTGTAAGCACATTTTCCATTACAAAAATTGTTAAATAAAAAAAAATTATATGTGCAGTGGCACCTAAATTTAGATCCAATTCAATTCATCGAGGAAACTCACTTTGATTAAACCTAACCGAAACAAGAAGAGCAGGCTCTCTGTAGCGCAGGCTGCGCACCAAACTTTGTTGCTTTTTTCATACACGTCTCATGATGAAGCTTTAGAAATAATTAGGTGCTACCCCCCCAAAAAAAGGTTAATTTTGAAGAATCATTGTAATCGACAAAGAATCAACTAAGTATAGACATGCACTATAAAATGTTGTTGCTACTTGTACTTGTATTTATAACAGTTTGGTGTAAGTTCATACTGTAATATGTAAAAAAAGCCTTTCAATTCATTTGTTACGTGCACACATTTTTAAATCGAAGCTCAAAATATTGTATCTTAAGATCTCCCTCTAGCCCTTTATTTAGATATTTTAATTCTTCAGGTACCTACTTTAATTAAATGATTAAATTTAAGTATTATTCGTTTTAATGTGCAAGTAAATACTTTGCGTTTTGATTTTTCGAAAATTAGTTAGTTTTATTGTTTGATGTTTCGTATTTTGTGTCGTTTATATATTATGTTGTGTTCAATGATTATATTTAAGGATGTTTTTTGAATGTTAACATTAAATCGTCTGCATTTCTCCTAAGTTAAAATACTACAAGCAAATCCTCTTTACACGTAAGTTTGTTTTATTGTATAATAAGTACCTAATTACAATAGTTGTAACTCATAACAAACAATAGTATGATACGATGTTATATATTTTTTTAGTATGTACCGTGTACAGTACATTTGTGTGTTTTTGTTATTATTTATGAACGGTTATAATGGATATTTATTTTTAACAACTCTTCATTTGTAATAGTTTTTGGGATTTTTTTTTATTAAGAACAAAAATTGTGGTATTTTACATTTTAGATACGGAACGTTTGGTATAATGTAGTTAATTTTACCTACTTATATTTTTAATTAGTTTAAGTAGGTACCTTATCTCTAAATTTTAAAAAAAGGGAGAAAAACTAAATTTAAATCTCCTAAATTGCAGAATAGTTTAAGACTAAAAGAGAAGTACCTTGTAATAATTTATTTTATCATGATCTTCATTATTTATTATTTCATCTTGTCTCATTAAAGTACTTTGTATGTAAAAATGTTCATATAAATATTAAAGGTAAATAAACAAACAGTCTATTTGTTTTCAATTTGAGTGGCAGAAATTTTATTAAATGTCTGCTGTGAGAGTGAGAACACCGGTCGTGGAACGCCCTAAATGAACATTTTCTACAATAGAGTCTCTACAACATGAACAAGCATGTAACGTTTTAAATAATTCGAGTAAAAATGTATTCATATTAGTGCAGAAGGTGGTGCAGATATTTTGAACACTTCTTCAATATTAAAATATTAACTTTCGAAATTTTAGATTGATAATAATTGCCTCACCCAATTTCAATTGACTACAGTATTCTTCTTCATCTATTACTTCCGAATTGCCGGAAATGGGGCCATTTCCAGAATGATTTAAATTAATTTAATAAAAATATATCTCTATTTATACCAAAAACACGGTTTAGATTTTTAAATTGTATGAAATGTGGCTTATAGATCAGCCTTGGTCAGAATTATACAAAGAGTAGACACATTTTGAAAAAAACGTTCTTTCGTTCCGTAGATAGATGAGAAGTGGCTTTGCCGAAACAAATCCAAAACTGTTCCTAGAACTAATTATTATCGACATCAAACCGATAAATTAAAAAGCACCCGTAGCTCTGGAGGCTTCTGGAAGACAGTTAAAGAATAATAAAAATATAGCGTTAATGAGACTTATAAAGCTGCATGGGAGAGTTTTTACTGCAATTATTATGCTAACCAAAGAGAATGGGACACTATGACTGTTTGCACCCGGAACTGGACAAATCGATACCTTTGGTGAATTTACAAGAAGCCTCAAAAAGTCCGAAGGTAATAAAAGTCCCGGTTACTACTTACGATGGAACTAAAGCGAATTCTACAAACATTTAACTCCAGATTAAACGAATTTTATTTTAAATTTTTTAATTGGGTATTTGAAACCGAAACATGACCAAAGGAATGTTTAGTAATAGAGACGGTTATGCTTTTTAAGGAGGTAAAGACGGCGTGCTCAATTTTATCGAGGGATATCCGTGCTGAGCCTGATAGCGAAACTGTCCGAGCAAAACTTTACGACAGGCTATCGTGGTGTGTAGAAACTCATACTCCATACTCCCACAAAATCAAACAGATTTTAGGAAGAGCCGTGGGTAATTAAATTCTGGAAATTTGTTTACCGTCTTTGACTCGGCACCACACAGCAAGCTCTGGCAGAAAATGTACGAGGCAGGAGCAACTACCAAATTGATATAGATCCTAAAAAATCTATATGGACAAGCCGTGATGTGGGTGCGCACAAATGGAGGGCCAATGTAATAATACACACTTGTTTATTAAATGTGGTTTATTATTATTTTTTCAAGTAATTCATTTAAGTACTTGTGGAATCACAAATGTATGAAATATTACTCATTTGCGTAATTAAACATACAGTATACAGTATACGTAGGTACCATTAGATGTTGAATCAGAGCTTGGATTGGAGAAATGATAAATATGGGGCTAGAAGAATATCAAGAATAAATCAATCTGTTGTCTGTTGCATACTTCCAACCGATGATGAACAACTGGGGTGTTTGAGAGTTCCCATTTCTGCATTAAATACTACATCATTGATTATCTTCTCCGCAAAAAGTCGCTGTTGTTTCTCCAGTGCCCTCAATTTTATCGCTATTGCTCTCCCTAAGATATCATAGCGATCTTCCTGTGGTGCAACAGGCGCAGGACGCTTAAAATAGTCTCTCACTAAGAGCAACACATTAGTAGTTAACGTCTCTTCGTCCAGTTTACTAAAATCTTCCACTTCGCAAAACTCCATTTTTATTAAGTACGGAACGCCACTAAATCACTAAATTAACAACGATGCCGATAACGCTCAACTTGTAACTGATTTATTTTTACATTTTAAAAAAGAGGTAGACGTATTTTACCCCTTCCTTGGTCCCTTCAAAACAATGCATCAGGATACAGAAATATTTCCAAGTAAAACACATTAAGCATAAAAGAGAAATATTCCAGGTAAAATACGTTAAGCCCAAAAGAGAAATAGAGGCACCACAAATGTGTCGACAGATAAAGTTTGCCCGAAGGTAACACTTTCCACAGGTAGAAAATATGAATTTTGAATTTACAACAGGTAGGGATACCTGCCAGTTTTCTCACAAAGTTCATGCGTCGGTTTGCCTGTACAGGCGACCTGAACACACTAGTTATTTTATTATTTATTATTGTTGACGTATTTTTTAAAAGTTAATAATTAAATAATTTACGCGGCTAACATACCTACACGTGCGCAGGTTCGGTGTTTTACTACCTCCTGGTAGTTTACAGTTTTGGCTCTTTAATCTTTTAGAGGAATATTTTTTAAACTGAACGGAGTCTATACCCGGTCAAATAATATATCGTTGAGTGTATAACCGCCGTAAGTATACTTATATCGCTCCGTAAAGTTCTCGGTGACTTACGCCACCAGCAGAGAGGCTTCAATAGTGAATAGGGGCCTCCCTTGAAGAAGTTAAGTACCTGTAAGGTTCAAATCTGGGTACCTAACCCTTTTAAAAGCTATTACAATAAATTATATGAGGCAGGTAGATTTAAAAAAAATATTAGAAATTCTTTTTTTTTTTTTAGATAAAAGAAAGGCATCGACAACTAAGGTCATTAGCCTATTTGAGTGGGTGTAAACGGCCCTAATTACAACTCTAATATTTAACAGTAATAAACAGACAGACAATCAACAGATCAAACTTACAAAGTAAAAATAAATAAATAAATAGGTAAATAAAATATCACAGTAACTATATCACAGTAGATTTATCACAGTTGGTTATATATGTTATTCTCCTTTAAGAATGCTAAAGTGTGTTCACATGACTCCACCAGACCATTGAGAATACCTCCCTTCAAACCCGGATAGTTATTTTTATTAGCGTATTTCAGACAATTTTCGAGGAGGTGCTTTACAGTTAGCCGGCAGCTACATGTGTCACACATAGGAGAATCGTCACCCGCCAAAATATGACTATGAGTCAGTCTTGTGTGACCTATTCTCAGACGCGTTAGCACGACCGCATCTCGTCTGCTCAAACGTAACGGAAGAGGTAGGGGATGTATTCCTGCTTTAATTTCTTTGAGCTTATTTTCATTTGTCGCATTCCAAAGAATGTTCCACTCTTCAATTATTTTGTTGAGAAGAGCAGTGTGTAGATCTTCCCTAAGAACTCCCAGGTCACCTTCAACTCCCTGATTACATGCCAGCTTTGCCACTTTGTCAACCGCTTCATTTCCACTTATTCCCACGTGTGCCGGGGTCCATACAAAAAAATTCTTACATTAATATTTACTACAGTATTTAGTATTTACATTGTTTTGAAAAACAGTGCGGTGACAAAGATTAAAAAATTTAATAAATATTTATTTGTATGCAGGCGTTCATTTGCACAAAAGAATAATAATTATAATGTACGTAATGTAGAAACATAATTTAAACTTTGGGGTGCTTTGGGTATGGTTTTTGTTTGTTATAATTTTTAGGAAAGAAGTGGGTACAAATTTTTTTAATCTCCTACAATCCTTTCAACTTTATTTTCAAATTTCAATTTAACAATTCTTAGCAAATTGACCCATACCGCTATACCTATACAAAATTTGTGTACAAATGGATTGTAGAGGATTAAAGAAATCCTTTTTGGAATTTTTGTATGAGTGTACCGTTAATTTTGGGAAGACATTTCTTTAATCCTCTACAATCCATTTGTACACAAATTTTGTATAGGTATAGGTCAATTTGCTAAGAATTGCCAAATTAAAATTTGAAAGTAAAGTTGAAGTAAAATTGGAATGAGTTTAGTTGTGTCACATATTTCGTATCATACGTATCAACTACAGCTTCTAAGTGTTTTTTTGGTTTTTATGTGTTATTTTTTTTTGAAACAAATCGGTCTTTATCAAGACTAATACACAGTGTATATTTACTTTTGAGCAGTAAGTTAAAAAACTTTTTATTTTTTCTTTGCATTTCCACTACGTATATTATTTGTTTCTAAACATCGTGTAAAAAAAGAAACGCACGGTGAAAATTTTAATTTACTGCGTAATAATTAGTATACATATTTTGATGTTACTAATATACACATTGTTTTTAATTGTGGAATAAACAAAATTGATTTGCAGATCAAGTCTTCCTCTGTTAGAATCTGCTTAATCCGCAGTAGTAAGCAACACCATTATGGATATGTGGAGACCATTTAGTGTAGACCTTGTAGAAGACCTCGATTGCGAAATGAACGATGTCAACAACTATGAAATTGACGCTCTCGATGTCGATGGCAGCGACAATGAAGTGGAATATCCACATAATAGTGTAATTGGTGTTGTAGATGACGGCGGTGATCCAGAAGAGGGTTTGCATAAAAAATCACGGCTTTGCTTTTTAATGCAGAAATGTATAATTAATGCTTACGACAAATTATTTGAAGAGGGGAATCCCCATCCGTGTAAACGAATTGGCGAATTGCTCGGATTTTCGGAAACTACCGTGCGTCCGAGAGAGACGCAGTTCAAAATAAAAGAACTGGTGGACAAGCTTTGAAGACAGTCGACGACGCTACTAAAGATATAATAGCTAGAAAAGTGTGTATAGCAATAACATAGTTCCCACTTTAAAATTCTTAAATGCCCAACTAATAGCTGATAGTGTAGAAATTCCTTATAAACAGACCCAGTTTTATAAACTATTAGCTGAAATGGGATATAAATACCAAACATTGGATAAACGGCAGTTTATTATGGAATCGTCTAGAATTCGGGGCCTTACAACAGAATATCTATCAAACATTTTCCGATACAGATCTGACAATCGACCAATCGTATATTTAGATGAGACTTGGTTTGATACGCACGATGTCGTTAAAAAGGGATCTAAGCGACGGTTCCCTGAATTTCTGCCTTAATGCACCACCCTCGCGTGGAAAAAGAATTATCATTTTGCACGCCGGCTCCAGAAATGGTTGGATTGATGATTGTCTATTTTTAGCATGTAGGAGAATTAATGATTCGAGTGCAGATTACCATGAAAACATGAAATCCTCCATTTTTGAGCGCTGGTTTAAAGAGAAGCTATTACTGGCAAACGTTTCCCAAAATAGCGTCATAGTCATGGATAATGCGTCTTATCACTCGCGCATAAAAAATAAACGTCAAACGGCAGCAAATCGAAAAGAAGAATTGCAGCTTTATTTAAAATCCTTCAACACAACATAACTACATACATACATACATTTTGTGCAAATGAACGCCTGCATACAAATAAATATTTATTACATTTTTAATCTTAGTCACCGTACTGTTTTTCATAACAATGTAAATACTGTAGTAAATATACTTATAAGAATCTCTAATATTTTTTTAAAATCTACCTGCCTCATATAATTGTAATTGCTTTTAAAAGGGTTAGATACCCAGATTTGAACCTTACAGGTACTTAACTTCTTCAAGGGAGGCCCCTATTCACTATTGTAGCCTCTCTGCTAGTGGCGTAAGTCACCGAGAACTTTACGGAGCGATATAAGTATAAGTACAAGTATTTTGTGCAAAATATGTGATTTATAATTAGGTGTAAGTAAATAATTTGTAAATGACTTTTGTGTATATTTGGAATAAAAAATTGTTGCAAAAATTTTTACTTTCCCAGTGATGCGTTTCACTTTACTTACTTGAATAACGTGATTAGCTAATTAGTCTACAATTATTGTGGAGTATAAATCTAACCAACTAGCGATAAAATGAAAACTGGCTTCATGTAAAGTCATAGGTGAGATAGGGCCAAAATAGTTATTTATGTATTAAGGGCATTAAGTAGATGTTTATACCCTGTGGGCGACAGTTTACAAACACGAGGGCCTCTGGCCCGAGGGTTTGTAAGTCGCCTGAGGGTATAAACTCTAGTAATGCCCGTGGTTCATATAAAACTTTATGTTTTACTAGTTCATTATAAATAAATAAATAATATGAGTGATTTCATTGACAAATTTTTATAGTAAGCACTGATTAAAGTCAATTAAAGTTGCTAAGAAACTACTTGTTTTATATTTGTTTAAAGTAAAAGTGCATATCTGTCATAATGGAAGAAACTAAAATTCCAGATGAAATTATAATAAAAGCTGAAAAAGCTACCGAAAAATTATTACCCCAGAAGTCTAAAGTCCTATACAATAAGGAATACGAAAAATTTCAATACTGGATGACAGAAAACAACGTTGACCAAATCAACGAGACTGTGCTGCTTGGATATTTCGGAGATTTGGCTCAATCATTTTCCCCGAATTCTTTGTGGGCTAAATACTCCATGTTGAAGAAGACATTATTAGTAAATAAAAATGTAAACGTTAAAAATTATTATAAATTAGGAGAATTTTTAAAACAAGGATCAAAAGGATATGAACCAAAAAAATCTAAAGTTTTGTCCAGAGAGCTAGTGTTACAGTTTATTCATAATGCGCCCGATGAGACATTTTTGATGGTAAAAGTTGCCTTGATTTTTGGTGTTTTTGGTGGATGTAGACGACAAGAATTGGTTAATATGTTAATTAATCATGTAGAAGACCGAGGCTCAGTTTTTGTAATAAATATACCTGAAACAAAGACTGATAAGAAGCGAGTTTTTACCATTATCGATGAAAATCAGATGAATAGTATTATGTTGGTAAGAAAATACATCTCTTTACGACCACATGGATGCTCTGAAAAAAGATTTTTCTTAGGATACAGACATGGCCGTTGTTTTGGACAGCCTGTGGGGAAAAACACGTTTGGAAAAATACCTTCCCACATGCAAAATATCTGGGTTTAAGCGATGCAGATAAATTCACTGGCCACTGTTTACGGAGAACATCTGCAACTCTTTTGGCAGAAGCAGGGGCTAGTATGACTACATTGAAACGACATGGTGGCTGGAAAAGTTCTTCGGTTGCAGAAGGATATTTAGAGGATAGCATTTCTTCAAAAAATAAGGTTTCCAGAATGTTAGCTGGTGTGCCTTCTACCTATCACGATTTATTACCAACGTCAGCCATTTCTGTGAATGAAGGCGATAAGTTAATTACAAATACGGCATCGACATTCACAGCAGCCAATGTTACTATTACTGGATCCTTTCAGAATTGTCATTTCAATATTAAGTAGACTTAATATTTACTTCATGTACTATATCAAACGAAATAAATATATATTTTTTTAAATTTGCATCTTTTAAATACTCGTTGGAATATTAAGATTTTTTAATACCCCGCGGGCGTTAAGATTCCTTAATGCCCGTGGGGGTATAATGACTAGTATAATATATCTCGTAACAAAGCAATAAAAAGATAATAATGAACTAGTAAAACATAAAATATTTTAAAAAGTTGTTGGAAATTAAGAACGCTCAAATATGAATTTAAGCTAAAAAGTTTCATTATTTATTTTTCTAACAAGCAAAAATGTATTCAGCTTTAAGGGTGCCTTAGTTGAAAAATGTCCTATTAAATTTGATTATAATGTATAATTTATTCGCTATTTTCAATTATTTTGATCGTAAACAGAAAACTAACTTGATATTTGAGATAGTAAAAAAGTTTATTACAATATTATTTTTTGTTTCAAGTATTATGCAGATTTATAATTGATCTACTATCTACAACGTATTTACACCTAATTGTAAATCACCCTGTATAGTAGCTAACATATTATATTAAATTATCCAAATTAATCTATTAATATTATGCTATACAAAACCATTGAAGTGGTCTTGACAAGTGAAAGCAAATTAAATCATATTATATTGTTTCTAATCTATTTTGTTGCATAGATAATTCGATTCATTACTATTTTATTGCTGGTTTTAGTGGTAGAGGGTTAGAGGGAGTATTTTCCTATATCAAGGGTATATTATTGAAAAACCAGCGCATAAAGCGTGCTTTGTAAGTTGTGTGATACGTGATACATAAATGTCCTAGGCGTAATTTCGATACGTAGTAGCGTCATCTGTCAACATTACTCTACAACACTTAATTATTACATTTGGTACTGTATAGTATTTATAGATGACGCTACATAAAACGTTTATGCTTTCGATTTGTGTAGGTATAGCGGTATAGGGTATGGGTAGACACCAGAATGAAGTGCTTATGCATATTAGATATTAGCCGTAACAAATAATAATGATTAGGAATGTTCTCAATAATTATACCATGGAATAATTTAATCTAGTTGAATTTAGTCTACGATTATACGCATATCGAAGAACGTTTTATCGTTGATCGAGGGAGTTAAATTCCCAATTCCCCTCAATCAACGGTTTTATAGTATATACATATACTACCCATAATACATTCTGTAGAGAGAGAAATTCTTCTGCACTCAATTTTTATTTCAATTTTGCCTAAGTTAGTCAGTGCTTGACCTACTTCTTTGAAAGTCTTTCCAAATCCTAAAATAACTAACCAAAAGACGACCTAAGAATTTAAGGGTTTGTCTAATTTACGTGTTTTCATATCAGCATAAAGTAACTTTATTTACTCTATGATATCAGCCTTCTTCTATTTCTTAATAAGTAAAACCACGTGTTCACATTTATATCATTTTTTATTCTAACTGTTTTTCCGTTCAGTTTGGATTTCTAAACTCGACTGGTCATGAAGTGCCCAGCAACTCACTACCCATTTATCTTTTCCAGGTAAATGGTAGTCGGTGCCAAATAAAATTTAACATTTCTATTTGTGTTTCTATTCTGCATGCGGAATTATGCAAAATTGGTTTAAAAAATATCGTGCCGGAAAATTCTTAACCTACTGCGGGATACAACAACCGGCTAACGTGAACAATGCTTTTATTGCATTAACCATATAACGTGAACTCCAATGCTACTAATTGCTAACGTGAACTCAATTGAAAAACTCAAAACACTTGAAAGAACTAAAAAGTGGCAGACGTGGTTTCATTTTGTTCATCACGGTATCGAGCGTCCACAATAATAGTTTAAAAAAATGTTTGTTAGTAAGAACTTTCATTTCACCGATAGGTTAATTATGTCTAGATAGTATCGTATTTTAATTATTCCAATCTTCCAAATAACAACGAAACTCACCCAAACTGTAAAACTGGAAGTCACTGGGAGTAAAAGCGAAGTGAAGTGAAGAACTGCAATACAACACAAGAAATTGGTAGTTGCATTTTGTGTTGTAGCTACTGCTCGTAAGGGGGCTCCGACGTCAAATTTCTATAAAGCTACTGCAATAAACGAATAAACCTAGCCCACATACGATAACATATAAATACGACAATACGACATAGCCACACAATCAAGACAGATTAATATAATATATGTATTATATTCTTTATAAATTTTGGTTTTGGTTGGTAGCTACTACAATGTACCTATCTTAAAGTCGTAATCATAATAAGGAGTAAGGAATATCTTGAAGTCCGGGAGCAAAACTAATGATCTTTAGATGAAGGCGGAAGGCCCACGTCAATTTACCACAAACAATATTTCTGGCGATCTCTACTCTCTACTATTACGTTTTAATCCTTTTCGTTTGTTTCCAGATATTTGTTTCATAACAAACAATTAAAGACGAGATATTTTCATTAATTTTCAAGTCAAGTTCAAGTTTACTTTCCTTCCGTAAAGTTTAATAAAAATAATTTCTTTCCAATACAGGGTGTTTCAAAATTCGCGGATACGGACAGTAGCAAAAAAAAGCTGAATAAAAAGTACTTATCCAGGTAGGTATCTTGATTTGAGATTATAAAATACTTATTTTTAAATTTACTAACACCATGTAGCTCCGACCTCAGATTTTTTTCTTGTAAATTAATTTTTTCGACAACCCGAACTTGGACTTTTCGTTGTAAAATCAATAATAAAGTTTCTTCCTCTTTTGTCAACTGCATCTGAGGACACACTGTACACTGTAGGTACACACTATACACTAAAGACGTTTCGTAAAAACGAAAAATCGGAAAGAAACTTTTTATTCGGTTTTTTGGAGATCAACTGGCCCCGTATCAGCGAATTTCGAAACATCCTGTATAATATATGTAGCTTTCATAATGTTTGAAAGAAATAATTAGCGACTTTTGTTATTTTTGGTTTCCTAACCGGATATTGTCTTATAAAATTCTTATTTTTTCCTCTCAACCCTTTTTGGGTTAATAATTTTACTTTTAGAGAAATAAACAAAAAATGCTAACCTATTAACTACATATTAATGGTTACAAGAAATTAATATCCCCATCAAAGCAGATTTTAATACACAAGCGACAAGGGTAGATAAGGAGGAAGTTAATGGCTCGTACATCTTCCACAGTCAAACGTTTTGGTTTTATAAGAAATAAACGTCATATTTTTTGGTGAAAAATCTATAGGGATTGAGGTGGCGATCGTAGAAAGCTCAGCAAATATAAAATAAACCACAAGAATATACGTTAAACCCAAAAGAAACAATAAACTGTTAAAGACGTACGGGCCACCTTTCCTGGTTTTTATTATACTAGCGCATAGGCCGTTTCTAGATATTCCGAATTGACTTATTGACTCTGCCTACAGTAATCAGTATTGAAAGGAGCCCTAAGTTAAACTTACAATGCAACTTCTTATACATTTGTTCACAATTTCAATTTTCTATAATCTTTTCAAGTAAAATTTTTAAAAATTATAAAGAATTTTGTACCCATAAAAAAGGTAAAATTGCGAATTGCTTTGTAAGTTTTATTTAGGGCTGTTCAAGAAGTGAGTCAAGGCTGAGTCAAGAAACAAATTCGGAATATGTAGAAACAGCCATAACTCAGAGTTCGTATTCACTGTGTCCCGATTCCCCATCCAGCACAGACTAATAATTTGCGTCCGACGAGATCCTTTTGTACGCAAATACCACCGCCGCCGCCTTTAGGCTAAAAGAAAACATGAAAATTCGTGTAGAGTAGACTTGTTTACGAATAGATTGACTTAATACTACAATAGACCAAACTGATAGCTGTATTGTTGAAAATATATTACGTCAAGCCTATTTTGGGTGAGACCAAAGTCAAAATTACAATTATTTTGGAATAATTCAGCATCAGCATTTGCCCCTAGAACGATAGTTTTGCTAAAAATTCTAAACGTGTTCTGTTTAAAAATTTAACCTCAATTAGTACACGTAAAAGTAATATAAATATAAGGCCCTTTCTAACTATATAACGTTTCCTCTCTTTTATAATAGAAGATTTATGGAACTTGGTTGATAACCACCCTTATAGTTGTTCAAAAATAAAAATAATTGCCAGTTTGGACCACAGCTACTGTTTAAGTTTCTCCATTTGTTTCACAATTTTGCTCCTATTGAAATTAAGATAATTCGTCCGCAACATTAACTTAAAAAAAGGTCAGGTGCCTTTGATTAAAAAGGGCTCCCAATAATGTCGTAATAATTTCTATTTAATTTTTTTAAATGACATCAAAAGCATAGACATTACATACCATTTAAACGTTAAAAGTTTAGACATCGCGTGCCGCGGGATCATTACACCGTCATTTTTGGGCGTTCCGTAAACGAAAAATTTGTTTAAATTCGAATCATTAGACTTAGGTAAGAACAGTTTTGTTGATGGCACCACCTTCTTTTATTAGTCCTTGAATAGGACTATTAGAAAAAAAAGATAAAAAATTAAAATTAATGTGTAACTAATGTTCTGGAAATTTTTCATTACGTTATCGATAATTTGAATCGAAATATATTGAATTACCATTGAGTTATTATATACTCTAATAGTGCCACATTAGGGTGTTTTCACATTTTTAGTATAATGTTCCAAGAAATTTTGTAATTACTTTCGTATTTAATATTTATAATTTATAACTAATCAAACACTGCTAATAACACTGCCAAACATAATTAAAGGTCAAAATTTAATAGACGTAGGGGTTTAATAGAGATGGGACGAAAAGAATCACTGTAACTGGACATTCCACTTCCACAATATAGAAGAAATGTGGAAAACCGTGAAAAATTGGGCAAAAGAACGTTCGCTCCAAGATGACCCAACCACACAACTAATAAGAAGTATCTAAAGGCTACGCCACTGATTGTAATAATTCAAAATTATTTTAAAAATCAAATTGATAACTTTACGTAACGAAAACTTGCGTTAATTATAACAATTTTTCTCCAATTATTTTGTAAAATTCCTAATTAAACCGCAAGATGAGGGAATCGCCTTGGGAAATTACTTTTTTTTTATAATATAAAGCGATCGATTCGCTCGCTGTAAAATAGCAATTTCAGTTAATAAGGGATTGTTATTGGATAGCTAAAACAGTTAAAAAACAAGGGGAAACTTTTCACCCTCTTTTTACTAACCAATCGTACTTTTTGACATAGGGGAACTTACACCAATAGAACGACCCTTATGTAATATTTCTGCCGATATTTGATGACTCACCCAAAAATTAATATTTGATATTGATTGATTATTTTTCTCTAAGTCGTTCTTAATTAAACTTAAAACAAAATAAGCCCCATTTAATTATTTTTTCTTCTATTACCGCCATTGTTAATAGTTTTCCTCGTTCTCCTCTTTTTAGTTTATTCATACGCGGAGTTTTTTTCGATAAAATCTGTGAAATTACCTACATAAAAGAGAGATTAGGATTTGCATGTAGTAGAAAAAATATTTTGATCCTCCCTTTGTGCGGAGAGCAAAAAATCTTTTGTAAACTTTTTATATGAATTTGACCGTTGCCCTGTTGGTAGTTTTTATCCCATTTTTTTTACATAAAGAGGGCACAAAAAAATAAATGGGCGCATGACACGTGCCAAAACCTACAAAACAAATATTTGATGCTTTTTCTAAGATAAATATGGTACATAATGTATTATTGTTTGATATAAACACACCCTTGATTTTTTTTGCAATATCAATAACTGCTCGAACGAAGTAAGGATAAACAAGAGAATTTGAAAATTGTTAATTTTCTACAAAACTGCACGAGTTCCAAGATTGTGTGGATTTGTTAAAATTTTTGCCCCAGACTCGGACTAACAATGCTTATTGTCCAGATATCCTTTTGTGATTTGCAACTGACCAAGTTCAGCCTCCCGACGTGATCTCTGATTGACAGGATATTGTTAGCGACTATTCTACCAAAAGTACAAAGCCCATATAAGTGCTTTTGACATGATGCAAACAATAGATACATTTTTACATACTATAACTAACTGTATGTATTTCGTTTTGGTTTAATTCATTATTCAAAACAGGTGAATAACAAAAATTGCTTCTACAACTACAGCTTTACTTTATAATGCAACATAAGGTCACGTAGTTACGTTTAGGGCAAGCGTATCTTTAAAATGCAATTTTTTTTACATTATAATTTTTGGTCGTTATAAATAAAATAAATTGTTTCTCCTGTAAAGCAGGACGAACTAGCAACAGACGCAAAATCAACAAATTAAAACACATCGTCTTCTATTTCCAGAGATGAGGAGTAACTAAATGATCCTCCGAGAGTACTTATTCCTATTATTTTAAATTGACTGCTCTTCTTACAACTTTTCAAAGAGTCGTAAATAAAGCTAAATTTTAGACGCCAAGCTCAATAATTCACGAAAGTGCGCAATAATTTGGGTAAAATAATTTATTTGGCAGAATCTATTCCCAAATTCAACTTTGGTTAAATTCGAAGAAATGCTTAATTTGACTAAACCCCAAAAATAGCATTAAGGATAATAATGATAATTATCTAAATTATGGCACTCAAAAATAATTAAATCGAGTGTGGTTTTAAGTAAAAATATGACTCTTTAAAAATATTACACGACCTTATTGTTAATTTTGTTTTTAGCTAATATTTGAGTTATTTAGGACAGAGTGCAAAACTAACATCGGTCCCCCATTTTGGCGTTTGCACGTTCTATATAATATTGTATTGTTAAGCATGTCCCTCAATTGCAGTGGGTCATTTCAACACCACAATGACAGCAGATGGCCATCGAGCTGACCAGGTGAAGAAATGCGATTCGAATGTAAATACAAACATATCATTTAGCTGGGATACATTAGAAGAATGCATGTTTTCGAGATATTTTTCAAACGTGAAGTTTAGAAAGTCGACAGTTGCAGATTTCTAGGAATTTAGACCGTTTTAAAACCGCTGTTTCAATTTAAGGAAAGATCAAATGGAAAGATATTACGAACAAATTACCAATAATTATACAAACGATCGAACAAGAAGTAGTAAAAGAGGCAAAATCTGTTATTAAAGACGTCGATTATAAAAATGAAAACATTAGTAGGCATGGGTAGAAGTTTAAGGGTGCACGAAAGATGAAAGACTCGAAGAGGACCTACAAATAATGTATTTGTATTTCTTCAAGAATGTGGCAACAAACGATGACGACCTGTCATAAACTCGATGGCATTTTTCGCCTCGATGCATTGTTGAAGAAGAAGAAATTGTGACAAAATTAAGATGTTTTTCACCTTCAAAGAAATCAACAACGAATAGTAAATAGAATTATCCAATAAATGTTATTAGTTATTATTCAACAAGGTCATTTTAAACCGCGGAATGTGTGAACTTCCGATATAAACAACATCTAGTCGCTATAAACGTATTATTCCAACAGTCAACTTTGAGACCTACAAGTACAATTCTTAGAATCATATTTAGTATATTATACTTTTTGACAACAGGATACAGATTTGATAAGAAAACTGATAATATTTTTCTATTTGTACAGTTTATCTTGGTGAGAACATGGTGCAGACAACTAACACTCCGCCCTTTTTCATAATTTTCCACACCCCTGCTGCCGTACTGTTTCATTTAGGGTTTGATAGATCCCTTTTAAATTAAGATAAAATTATTCCTATGGCAGTTCTGCAGTTTTATTTTTAGGCGTATAATCGATACACCTACAAGTACTTCTATCCGTAAGTCAAGTTAGCTCTGCATCTTATTCGTGGGAAAAAACAAAAAAACAAAGTAAGAACTTGTCCGTGTACGTACGTACACGTAGGAACGTGGAAATGTGTCCTAAAAACTTTACCAAAGGTATCTGTAAATAATTCGTACTTCGATTGGCGAAATGGTGGCTGAAGATTAAATAATGAAAATAACAATTGCAAGCTGTTGGAATTGAAAAGAGGTTAAAAACGCTATTTAAATATGTCACAAAAACACAATTTGGTGTTGTAAACCGAAAACTAACGAGAATATTAAAAATTCCTTCGACTCATTTTATTGTCTTAAAAAAGTGTCTGAAGTCGAACTTTTGCTAATAGCTTCAAAACAAAAGAACATCGCGAATTCCAGGGTTTTGCCACTTAGTTCCTCTAAAAACAGAACACGAAGATGCGCCATCCATTTTTCTATATCTCTTATAGTTATTTAGTTATCGATTTCTCCATAAGAACCATCTAATTTTACACACCCTGTACATCCCGAAAAACAATTCGTAACTTGCGAATAAACTCAAAAGTCTGAAATTGATATGTTCTTTGGAACTGTTTAAAATAGTCTAAAAACGAAAATCCGAAGCAATGGCTCAATTTCTACTGTCAAAAGTCAGAAGCAAAATTATCTTCATAAACGGTGATGTCAATTGGTCGCCAAAATGGTCGATTTGACACCGTTTTAGACTACTTTTTGGGGAGAGCGTAAGAGGGACGGTTTATGCGCAAATAACGCAAACAATCTGGAATTTTAGATTCGAAAGAATGGCTCCATTGCAATTGCCAGAAGTTAGAGACAGAATTATCTCTCAAAACGCCATCGTTTTGCACCGAGCACCGAGAGCGTGCGATTTGACACCTTTACGTAGAAGAGTTGGTCTTCGCTAACACAGACCTAGATTTTAAACAAGAGCTCTCTGTTGCGATTTAAGTCAGAAGCCAAATTATCTCACCCAAAGTGTTGAAAAATGCAGCAAAAATCCTCACACCTGGACGTGTGTCAACGACGAAAATGAGAAATAGCAGTAATTTTTTTTGTTTGAACTAAATCAGAATAGCCATTTGCACTAATTTTGTCAATTTGGCTGCTGTCAGCTGTTTCGATACATTGTATCATCTTCGGAGCGAGTTTTTAACTGTCTGCGTAAGGGTTGCGTCCGGTATTTATATATTCGAAGTAACGGTATTTTTCCTTATCTCGTGTTCCGTCAAGACTTTTATTATCGGAGAATTGTTGAGATCAATCTGGTCGTTTAATAATGTGTAGTTACTATTGTTGTGTTTCATGATTTCTATGGTTTCTACGTAATTTAGTTTGATTCCTTTAGTGGATATATGTAGAATCTCGGGTTTGTGAGTGAATGTGTGGTTGTGGTTAAAGATGTGTTCGGCATAGTTGGAGTCAGGTTTTCTGTGTCTGTAGCTTCTTGAGTGTTCTTTGAACCTTTGTTCAAAGGTTCTGCCGGTTTGTCCTATGTATACTGCATTGCAGTTGGGGCAGGAGAGTTTGTAGACTCCTGATTTTTTCATAGGGTCTATTTTGGTTTTGGTGTTGGTTATAATAGAGATAGAGCTGAGGGTGTTGTCAGTTTTGAATGCTACTTTTTTGTTGCTGTTTTTGGCGATGAATTTGTTGAGTTTTTCGGATGGAAGTCCGATGTAAGTGAAAGCGGTGTATTTTTTTTTGGTATCATCGTGTGCCTGTTGTGCGTAGACCATAGCCAAAGTCTTTTTGTGGAGTTTTTTCTTGAGGATGTTGGTGATTATGTTAGGACTGTATGCATTATTTTTAGCGATTATGTATATTCGGTTTAGCTCTTTTTTGTAGTTTTTGTCCGTCATTGAGACGAAAAGTAGTCTGTGAATCATAGAGTGGAAAGCGGTTAGTTTATGTGAGATGGGGTGTGTGGAGGTGTTGTGTATAGTCGTGTCTGTGTGGGTCGGTTTGTGGAAAATGGCAAAAGAGTGTTTATTGAGCTTTCTGGATATGGAGAGGTTTAGAAAGTTTAGGGTTTTGTTGTCCTCTTTTCCATAGTGAAAGTGATGTTTTTGTGGAGTGTGTTGAGGTATTGAAGGAAAGTATCTAATTGTCTGTTCGTGCCGTTTCACAGACTATTATGTCGTCGACGTATCTGTACCAGTAGCTAAAGTTTGATGTACTTATGTTTGGAGTTGTGTATTTGTTTTTCTAAGTGATTCTTAAAGATTTCAGCTAAGAGAGGAGATAGAAGAGGGCCCATGGGTAGTCCTTCTTTCTGTAAGTAGAATTTGGTTTCGAAGGTGAAATAGTTTTGTTTAAGATGGTTTAAGGCATGTAATTGTAAGTTCTAGGGTTTCTTCGATAACTCCAGGTAGGGCTTTATTGTGGTTTATCGTGTATCGTGTATCGAAATAGCTGTCAGCAACCAAACTGACAAAATTAGTGCAAATGGCTATTCTAATTTAGTTCATACAAAAATCAGTCTCGATTTGCACACAGTAAAAGCCAAATCTATTCAATAGCAGGAATTGACGGATTACGGTATTGCGTGCTGTACATGCCGGACAACAATGGGTATATTGCCAATAAACTCAGAAGTCAGAAGTTGATGTTCTCTTTGGAGATGTTTAAAACAGTCTATAAACGAAAATCCTAAGCAATGGCTCAATTGTTATTGCCAAAAGTCAGAAGCAAAATTATCTTCATAAACGGCGATGTTTATGTCATATTGACACCGCTGAACTACTTTTTCGGGAGAGCGTAAAAGGGACGCTCTATACGCGCACAATATGAAAATCTAGATTTAAAAGAATGACTTCATTGTAATTGTCAGAAGTCAGAAAAATAATTATCTCTCAGCGCCGAAAGCGTGCGATTTGACACTGTTGAACTTGAACTATTTTTATTAGGATTGCGTAACAGAATGGTTTTTTGCCACTCCGAGCGCGATTTAAAACAAGGGCTTTCTATTGCGATTTAAGTCAGAAGCCAAATTATCTCTCGAACGGAGACATCGACTATTTGACTACCGTCAAATAGTCTTCGGACTAATTAAAATCAATTAAAGTGTATATAACTTCAATTCCGTTTAAAAGAAGCCCTTATTTGAAAGAGAAGTAAAATCAAATTTAAAACTGCCCCATTTAAATAATTTAACAGCCTCATCAAATAATTTGGTTATGAAACCTGTTAGTCTAATTTATAAATAAATAAGAGACGTAACGACGTTCATGGTCAGTTCAAATAAAATAATTGGGACGGTTTCTATATTAATTTAATAAAAAAGAATGTCTCTTACCGTTGCGAGAATCTTAATTTTTTCGCTCTTCTTGATAGTAAACGAATGCAGCGAATTTCCAAGTGTTCTCATCCTCGGAGCAGGTGCTTCTGGAATTGCTGCAGCCACGAGATTGCTAGAAAATAACATAACAGATATTAGAATTTTAGAAGTTACGAATAGAATTGGCGGTAGAATACATAGTGTCGAATTTGGCGATGGAATAGTGGATTTAGGAGCGCAATGGTGTCACGGAGAAGAAAACAATACCGTATACGAGTTGGTCAAAAATCTAAGTTTGTTGGAAACGGATGTCATGCAACGAAATATTTTTTATTCCACTGGGGAAGCAATAGACAATTCTTTTACAGAACAATTAAACGGAATTTTCGAAAATATTTATTTTGTAGAGCCAAGAGATAATTCTTCTTCAGTTGGCGAGTTCTTCTCCAAAAGGTTAGTTTTAAAGTAAAATATCTGCTAATATAACACCCCAATATAATTTGACTTTTAGGTATACCGAAACGGTTGTAGAATTGTTTAAAAACGACAAACGGAAGCTCGAACTCGCGTTAGATGCTTATGAGATATTTCTCAGTTTAATTCTATCACACGAAGGTGCATTTTCGGTATTCGATATAGCAACCAATAGCGATTTTATCAACTGCGAGGGAGACTTACTATTAGCTTGGAAAAAGACTGGATACAAAATAATATTAGACGTTTTAATGCAAAAATATCCGAATCCAGAAAACGCCCTACCAGTAACAGATAAGATTGAATTTAACAAAAAAGTCGTACAAATTACGTGGAGTCACGACAATTTTACTCAAGCAGTTGTCAAGTGCTCAGACGGATCAGAATACAAAGCTGACCACGTTATCGTAACATTTTCGTTGGGAGTATTAAAAAAGTCTTATAAAAGTTTATTCCATCCTTTCCTACCCACAGAAAAAGTTAGAGCAATTGAAGAGCTCGGATTTGCGAGCGTTGGCAAAATTCTCTTACACTTCCCAAACAAATGGTGGGAGAACAGTAATTATACGGACTTTTCATTTATTTGGGATAAAAAAGATAAGGAAAGTTTATGGAATACAACGAGTTCGGATGAAAACAGACTGTGGTTACTCAACATGATTGGCTTGTTCAGCGTTAAAGATAACTCAAACGTATTGTCCGTTTGGTTGACTGGTAGTTTAATACCAGAAATTGAGTTGCTTTCCGACGAAAAAATTATAGACGGAATAATGTTTGTACTGGACAAGTTTTTAGGAAAATTAATTGATAATATAACGCCACCAGACGTTATTATGAGGTACTAATTCGAAAGGTGTTGTTTTTTAATTTCGTATTGTATTTGTTTTTAGGCACAAATGGTATTCGGACCCCAATTTTCGAGGAACTTACAGTTTTCAAACACCTTTAGCTCGCAAAAGAGCCAAATCTGGCGAAGCGATATTATCTCAACCCCTATCATCTCAAAATGGCAAACAAGCCTTGTTATTTGCTGGTGAAGCTACTCATCCGCATTATTATTCGACCGTGCATGGAGCAATTGATACTGGACGACGAGAGGCCGACAGAATAATCAAAATGTATTTTTAGAGCTGTATGTTCCATTCATTTTAATAAAGCAGTTAATTTTTTTAATTAATTTTTACCCCATTATATCTTGAGAAGCTTGAGGTTACTTGACATCTTGGTAATTGGCAATTTTAAGTTAAATTTATAAAGTTTAAAACGCTATACACCACTCGTAGGGAATTATTGTTGAAGCTGTTACGCTCCCGAGTTCTAAAGCTTTTTCAAAGTATGAGCAGGCTTATCAGTCTAGAATTAGATCCTATTGATAGACTTTACTAGTCAATATAAAATCACACGTATGCCGGTTTATAATGGCCGCATAACAGTAGGACACGCACTCAAATCACTACAAGAATTTTTACTTATAGCTTGAAAACTACGCTACTACGCACTTTTTGAAAAAAGTATTTCTAGAATAAAACTAAACTAGGTACTAACATCAAATTTCTTACAAATGACATCTGCTAGGACTTTTTCTTCAGACAAACGGCTTAGGTGCTAGAGCGCGTTCAGTTTGATGAACATTCCAAAATTGGTCAGGAAATTAATTTTTTTTTAATTTGTCGCTAATAATTCAAAAACTAAGCAGTTTATGAGAAAACTGTTCCTATTAAAAAATAAAGTACTACAATAAATTTCTTACAAATTAAATATAAATGGCGCTTTAACCATTACGGTAGGTATGTAGAACCAACTACTTACTAGAAAAATCAGTTTTTCTGACCCTTTTTGGAATCTATGTAACATTGAACGCGCGTTAGCGCCTAAGACATTTCTCTGAAGACAAACCTAGCAGATATAATTTGTAGGAAATTTGATGTAGTTTAGTTTTACATAAAAACACTTTTCTCATAAAGTGTTTAGTTTTCGAGTTATAAGCGATAAACTTAAAAACTCAGTTTTTTTGACAGATTTTGGAATCTTTGTCGCATTCAACGCGCTCTAGCGCTTAAGTCGCTTGTCTGCAAACAACCTAATAAATATAATTTGTAGGAAACTTGATGTAGTTTAGTTTTATATAAAAACACATTTTTCATAAAGTGTTTAGTTTTCGAGTTATAAGCGATAAACTAAAAAAAATCAGTTTTTCTAGGCGATTTGGAATTCTTGTTAAATTTAACGCGCTCTAGCGCCTAAACCGTTTGTTTGAAAAAACCTAACGAATATAATTAGTGGGGAATTTGATGTACTTTAATTTTCTATAGAAACACCGGTCTTAAAAAGTGTTTAGTTTTCGAGTTATAAGCGATAAACTGAAAAAAATCAGTCTTTCTGACTGATTTTGAATCTTTATTAAATTGAAAGCGCTCTAGAGTCTAAACCGTTTGTCTGAAGAAAAAACAGAACATTATATAATTTGTAAGAAATGTGATGTAGTTTAGTTTTATATAAAAACACTTTTCTCATAAAGAGTTTAGTTTTCGAGTTATAAGCAATAAACTAAAAAAATCAGTTTTTCTGACAGCTTTTGGAATATTTGTCAAATTGAACGCGCTCTAGCGCTTAAACCGCTTGCCTGAATCAAGAACCTAGCAGATATAATTTGTACGAAATTTGATGTACTTTAATTTTCTATAGAAACTTTTTCCTCACAAAATGTTTAGTTTTCGAGTTATAAGCAATAAACTAATATTTAAAAAATCAGTTTTTCTGACTGATTGTGATTTGTGATATCTTTGTCACATTGAACGCGCTCTAGAGCCTAAGTCGTTTGTCTAAAAAAAGTACCAAACGGATACAATTTGTAGGGAATTTGATGTAGTTTAGTTTTATATAGACACACATTTCTTATAAAGTGTTTAGTTTTTGAGTTATAAGCGATAAACTGAAAAAAATTTAGTTTTTCTGACTGATTTTGAATCTTTGTCATATTGAAAGCGCTCTAGCGCCAAAGTCGTTTGTATGAAGCAAAAACCGAACAAACATAATTTGTAGGAAATTTGATGTACTTAAATTTTGTATATAAACACTTTTCTCATAAAGTGCTTAGTTTTCGAGTTATAAGCGATAAATTAAAATCATTAGTTTTTCTGACCGATTTTGGAATTTTTGTCAAATTGAACGCGCTCCAGCGCCTAAACCGTTCGTTTGAAGAAAAAACCAAACATATATCATTCCTGGTCTCTATTGCATTAGGTATTACCAGGTATTACTCATAAATTGCCGAAAAGTGTATTAAACACTGGTTTTTTTTAAATGTAATTTTCGGAAAAGCTGGTAAAATTGCACGTAGTGGTCCTGAACATTGCTTCAATACCCGGTGGACCATGAAAAATTAAAATTTTTCTGTCATATTATAGTAAAGATGCAGTGGAATTAAAGAAACGAGATATAGGGGGGTTCGTAAACATCCGTATACATCACTCATAAGACGTAGTAGCGATATTACACACATTACACATTACATTATCTTGCACTTACATAATACATAATATTAATTAGTCGAAGCATTTTTTACACCGTTTCAATTTTTACTAAACTTTAATGAGGCTGATTAAATCTACAGTCAAGGTCATTTGAATATGAATAAAATAATATTTTCTGTCCTGTTTTTAATTGCATACACAATTGAGTAACAAAACGTTTAAATATTGATGCTTATCATAATATACCTTATATGATATCAACACCAAAATTTTACGTAACCCCCAATGACCAATGTACCTAATACATGCTAATACCAAAATTTTTGTTTGCTTATCTACTGCCCGAGCTTTAAAATCATTTCGATTGGGATTGTCAGCTCTTTCTTTACCTCTCATATTTAGACCGTGGAAGTTGTTTCCGCACGGATTGATAGAACTCTCCAATTTTTGGCACAATATGTACTTGCAAACCGCCGAACGCTATTTTTTCCTTCTCGTGCGGTAATTGGCATCTTTTAAATGACTTGACGAGGAATGAGGAAGAGTTAATATACCTAATATTTTGCTGAATCCACAAACTTTCACTGAAAATTAATACTTTGAATTGGTTTCAAGACACGGGAGTCGATGAGCAATCTTTTATCTAGAGATGCTATAAAAATGTGCAATACACCATTAGTCCAGTCAATGGGGGGTTTTGCCCTACAAAAGGTGGTGTAGTTCTGATTTTTGAATATGTTATTAGGTTAGGGGCCCTGATGAAAAATCCAAGTTTTCGACCTTCGTCCGCGCGATTCGCAATCTTGGATTAAGGGTACGAAAAATTGTTTTTTTCGATTTAACTTCTTAACGGTTGATTTCACGACAAAACTGTCAAATCCAACTTTGGAGAGGACAAAATGCCCTACAATATTTGTTCTATTGATTTTCTTCCTATCTGTTACGATTTCTGAGATATAAGCTGGAGAAAAAATTAATTTTTTTGGTAAACTTCGCTTGGAGACTTTTTTACGGTTTATTTGAGAGAAAATTCTTTGGAACAAAAGTTGTAGGATTTTAAATTTCCTTCAAAATGAGTGTAGCACTGATATTTTAGCTCAACTAGATCCAAAGTTAGACCAGTTTTATGATAACCTATAAATGTCGAAAAATGAGTCATGAGTGTTCGGAGCTCGAAGTTTTTGTTACCGCTCCCCCCCTCTCCCCCACATCAACCCATAACAATTTCTTCTACATTTCAACATTTATTCAATTTAAAATAATTATGGGGGGGGGGGGTAGAGATGTTGAGCGAATCTTCTCGTTTACATTGCCAACAACCTGTCTTATATGTCGACAATTATTATGGGAGGGTAGTGTTTGAGAAGAGGGTATTAGGGCGGTGGGCGACCTCAGATAACATTAAAATTGGTTCAGGGGTTTGGCAACCACACGCGTTCAAAGACTGCGGTAAGTCGCACTTCTCTATGTAACCAGGTTTGTCGGTACTCTTTTGGCCATAACTCCAAAAATATTTGCCCGATCGGTAGTTTCTTTTTTCATCTGAAAGCTGGTTAAATATCTCATCTGACTGCATAAATGAGATTTTAATCAAGCCCCATAAAATAAAAATCCTAGCACGTTAAAAACCGTGTACTGCCGTGGGATCCAAGTTTTCTTGGAATATTTTTCTCAATAACTCCGAAACGATTTGTCCGATCTAAAATTTAATTTTCTCATCTAAAAGCTGGTTAAATTTACTATCAGCCCTGTATATGAAATTTTGATTAAGTACCGTAAAATATTCACACCAGCACGCTAAATGTGTACGTTTTTCCGAAATATGACTATTTCCACATGTTCAGTGGGCTAGTGTGGGTATTTTATAGAATTTAATCAAAATTTTATATAAAGGATCTGATAGTAAATTCAACCAGCTAGGAGATGGAAAAAAGAAATTGCGGATCGGAAGTTTTGGAGTTATGGCCAAAAGAGTACCGACAAACCTGGTTTCATGGAGAAGTGTAACTTATCGCAATTGTTATAGGTTGATGTGGGGGAGAGGGGGGGAGCGGTAACAAAAACTTCAACCTGCGAACACTCATGACTCATTTTTCGACATTTATTGGTTATCATAAAACTGCTCTAACTTAGGATCTGGTTGAGTTAAAATATCAGTAATACACTCAGTTAGAAGAAAATTTAAAATCCTACAACTTTTATTTCAAAGAATTTTCTCTCACATAAACGGTAAAAAAGTCTCCAAGCAAAGTTTACCAAAGAAATTCATTTTTTCTAAAAATAGCGATTTTCTCCAGCTTATATCTCAGAAACCGTAACAGATAGGAAGCAGATGAATGGAACAAATATTGTAGGGCATTTTGTCTTCTCCAAAGTTGGATTTGACAGCTTTGTCGTGAGATCAACCGTTAAGAAGTTAAATCGGAAAAACCAATTTATCGTACCTTCAATCCAATATGGCGGATCGCGCGGACCCCCCTCAAGGTCGAAAACTTGGATTTTTCATCAGGGGCCCTAACCTAATAACATATTCAAAAATCAAAACTACACCACCTTTTGTAAGGCAATGGCCTGTTTTTCTCCCCATTGACTGGACTACATGTTCAGGAGTAAGTTTTTGTGTAATATAAGAAGAACAATTAAGAACTAAAATTGTATAGCACCGCCAGAAGCCAAACTGCCACGATACGTATTTATTTACTGCACAAAAATGCGAAAAAGCGTTCAAAGATAGTTGTTAGAAGGTTGTTCGGTTAATGCATTACGTAAACCTTCAAAACATTCAATTTACTGTAAAATTTTAAAATGAACTTGAACCTATCAGATAGTTACAGTGACGTTCACGGCCAATTTATATATTATACCATCGCAAAAGTTTTGTTATTAGTATATCATCACAGCTCAGAGAGACGAGTACAAAATGTTAGACCACGTTGTACGAACAGTAGTAATTATTTTATTTTGTGTGGTATTGATCCAATGCAACGAATCGCCAAGTGTGCTCATCCTTGGTGCCGGAGCTTCTGGAATAGCGGCAGCATCCAGATTATTGGAAAATAACATCACGAACATAAAAATATTAGAAGCGTCTAATAGAATCGGAGGTCGCATACATAGTGTGGAGTTCGGTGACGGAATAGTCGATTTAGGAGCACAGTGGTGTCATGGAGAAAAAAATAACCCGGTCTACGAATTAGTAAAAGATCTCGACTTGTTAGAGTTAGAAGAATCGCGACCACTCGTTTTATATTCTACAGGTGAAGCTATAGACGAAACAATGACGAAAGAACTCTTTGAAATATACGAAGAATTATATATCTACAACGAAGGCAATACTACCGTAGGGGAGGACTTTACAAGAAGGCGAGTTTTTCCCAAAAATTAATTTATAATTCACCAAGGTTCGATTTACAGATATACAGAAGTTGTTACACAACTATACA
Organism: Malthinus flaveolus; assembly: GCA_950108345.1. NCBI lineage: Eukaryota > Metazoa > Arthropoda > Insecta > Coleoptera > Cantharidae > Malthinus > Malthinus flaveolus. The sequence continues at coordinate 15,613,458 of OX467285.1, read as the reverse complement.
AAAACGATCCAAAGAAACTGGAAATAGCATCGGATGCTTTAGATACGCTCCTTAGACTCGCTCTATCAGTGGACGGAGCATTCTCGGCATTCGATATTGCATCTCAAAACGATTTCATTATTTGTGAAGGAAACGATTTAAGTTGGAAAAATAAGGGGTATAGAACGATATTGGATATTTTGATGAAAAAATTACCAAATCCTGAAAATGAGCTACCAGTCATGAGTAAAATAGAATTTAATAAAGAAGTTGTAGAAATTACTTGGAATGGCGATAAGGAAAACTTCACTAAGGCAATTGTAAAGTGTTCAGATGGTTCCAAATACGAGGCCGACCACGTTATTGAAACTTTTTCGTTGGGAGTACTCAAAACGTCGCACAAGACATTATTCAACCCCCCTTTACCCATTGAAAAAACGCAAGCAATCGAAGAACTTGGTTTTAATGGCGTTTCTAAAATATTCTTGCATTTTCCGAACCGATGGTGGGAAACAAGGAACAACACCGATTTTGCTTTTATTTGGAGTAAGAGTGATAAAGAAAGTTTTAGAAATTCAACTACTTCAGAAGATGATGAGTTTTGGTTTTTGGAATTTTCGTCGTTATTAGCAAGCAAAGAAAATCCAAATGTATTATCAGCGTGGTTTTCTGGTAGTTTAGTACCTAAAATAGAGTTATTGCAAGACGAAACAGTTAAAGAAGGAATCATGCTTGTAATAGAAAAATTTTTAGGAAAAAGCTTCGATAACATAACCCCACCAGATGAAATTCTACGGTATGTTTGTAAAGTAGCACCACAATTGTGCTAATAATCACTTAATTTGTTTTCAGTCATAAATGGTACTCAGATCCTTATTTTAGAGGAACTTACAGCTTTCAAACACCTTTATGCCGCAAAGGAAGTAATTCTGCAGAAGTTGCCTTATCGCAGCCTTTGGAATCTGAAAGTGGCAAACATACTTTGTTGTTCGCCGGTGAGGCAACACATCCTCATTTTTACTCTACGGTGCATGGGGCGATTGAAACAGGACAACGAGAAGCTGATAGGATAATAAGTTTTTATTCTTAATTTGTTATCGAAAGTTAATTTAAAAAAATGTAATATAGCGTTATCCAAAATCTAAGAAGTTATTCTACGCGCATTTATTGGGGTGCTTGCGCGAATATTTTACAAAGTTTAGCAATGATCGGTAGTAAAAAGAGTAAGTTTCTTGTCAAATAGTGACAATGAAGGTTACTTTATGAGCCAAAATAAGAAGAGGATTAAAAAAGTGAGAAGATATTTTAAAGTTGCAATAATTGGGGGAGGTAGTCAAAGCCATCTGTAGAGACTCCGATGAAAATTTTGTGTCCAAAAATTTTTTAAATAGCGAAATATGCCTTATTAAAATAGATCCGGAGTGGTAAAAAGCCTTTTTATTTTTTTTATGAACCTAGTAATAATAGTATGTAAAAGGTATTATTAGAAAGAAACCTTCGAATTGACGATTTTTGCAATTTGCAAACACCCCGTTATCACGTTGAACCTCCTCGTTTAAAAAAATAAAGAAACCTTGCAGGTAAGGTGCAAGTTTTTAAAAGTTCCTATGTTCATCAAGATACGTGGGCGCAGGAGGCAAGCAAGTGATTGTAACGCCTTGTCTTCAAAAAAGACGTTTCACAAGAATAAAGTAGAAACAGTCTCCACCATTTAATTTCATATTCTATTTAAATCTTATAGTAGCTGTATGAGACCCCTCAGACAATTTGTCTTACAGAAAATATTCCAATCTCGATCTAAACTTTTCTTTTTAAAGTTGACGTATAAAAAGCGACTGGTACTGGGAAATGGCGTACATCGGTTATCCAATAAATAAATAAGTTGTGGAAGAAGTAAGGGTTATACGATATTTTAAAATTTGATCTAGATTGAACTGCATTGAATTGTTTACCAACCTCGAATTAACGAAATCAATACATTTTTAACATCGCTATCTCAAAGATATTAATAACCAATTATATGGCGTGAAAAGTGTTAGTGTGTGCCGGAAATATCGTGACATGACACGAAAACGATGAGCGTTTGTTTTTGAAACAAAATCAAGTCGTTTATATCCTCCACCGATCTGGTGAGTAAGTGTAAGTTTTTAAAGAAATTCGAACCTTTATGCTACCTCGTATTTAAAAACTAGTAAAACTTTTTAAAAGAAATAATAAGTTTTTTACATTACATTATAACTACAAATTAGAACTTAGCTCGAAGACACCCTAAAACCATTTTACTCATGAATAACACCTCAAGAAAAACACCTAACCACGGAGTAGACTTGATTCCAGTTTTTCCCATGTTTTATCGAACTAGCATTTAGACGAAAACGACCGATGTGGCAATAATCGAATTTTTTCGTACGCGTTGAAAATAGTAAAAAAGATATCAGAAATAGAAGTGCATTTTCCAGCACCCAGCATTTTCCAGGACCGTGTCAAATATTTTCCAGGCCGGCCCTGAAACTACTAGTCCGGTCAATCTAGACTAAAAAATGAGAGAAGTGGTGCATAAAGTCCCAACAAGCTGAAAATCAGTAAAATTGTTCAAAACATAATTATAAATAAAATTTAAAAGTTCCCCATCATTCCCGTGTGTGGAAAAAATTTTATTTGAGGTTAAGGTCAAAAAAATGAGTTTTTTGCGATATTCAGCAAAACGGTAAGTTTTATCAAAAAAGTACTTCACACAAAAATTGTAGATCATAAAATTATCTATAATAATTGTATCAATACTTTTTTTCCTACAAGCCACCGTTTCTGAGATATAACGGTTCAAAAAGTTGTAAAAGTTGTACCGTCATAATATGCATGAGTACGCCACGTATACAGGGTGTTGCATGACGTTCTGTACAAACTTAAGGGGCATTTTTCTGAGGTAAAAATAAGTCGATTTGACCAACTTGCCCTATATACCAAAAGCCCGTTATCCCTTATTTGCCGACATGCTTCAATAATACGCTGCTGCAGTTGAGCTCGAGTATTTATTTGTACTTCGTACACTAAGCTTTTAACATGACTCCACATACCAAATTTGATCAAAATCAAACTAAGCATTTTTGAGTTATTAAAGAAAAAGAAAAAATTTTTTTCAACTTTGAAGCACCCCACGGGCTTAGGAACCATTTTGATATATAGGGTAAGTTGGTTAAATCGACTTATTTTGACCTCACAAAAATGCCCCTTAAGTTTGTACAAGACGTCATGCAACACCTTGTATACATCTCTAGAGTTGTTATATATATATATACAACTTTTTGAATCGTTATATCTCAGAAACGGTGGCTTGTAGGAAAAAAAGTATTGATACAATTCTTATAGATAATTTTATGATCTACAATTTTTGTCTGAAGTACTTTTTTGCTAAAACTTACCGTTTTGCTGAAAATCGCGAAAAACTCAATTTTTTTACCTTTAACCTCAAATAAAATTTTTTCCACACACGGGAAAAATGGGGAACTTTTAAATTTTATTTATAATTATGTTTTGAACAATTTTACTGATTTTCAGCTTGTTGGGACTTTATGTACCTTCGAATGTCTAAATTGACCGGACTATACAGTGTTTAATAATTATGAACTTCGATACCCACAACCTATCAAAATATAAACAAAATGGTCATAGCCGATTTTGAGAAAATCAGTTTTAAAAGTTTAGTCAACTTCGGTCTTTTAAAAGTAGTAAATTTTGAAATGATTTTAAAAATCGAGTAATAGTCTAGTCAGATTGTTGTTTGGCGGGGAAAAAATATAGTAGTTTCTTACAATGGCGTTTTTGTATTTTAGAATGCTAAATCCGAATTTCAACTTCGTTACCTCGAAAAAGTAATGCGTTCTGAGAAAATTGCGGAAAACTGCGGAAAAACTATTTTTTCAGTGGTTCACTTATAATTGGAAAACTACGCATTTTTTGGCAAATTATTTCTATACAAAATAAACTGCATAAAATTTTCTATAAATTATGTTTTTTGCTTTTTTTTAGATACACGGATTAGGCGCTAGGGCGTGCTAAAGTTTACTACAAATTCCAAAATAGTACAAAAAAAAGTTTTTTAAACGATAGTCATTTACACAAAAATGAAGTAAATTAAATTTCCCATAAATTATGTTTTTTAAATTGTTTTCATCATGCCAACGGTTTAGGTGCTAGAGGGCGTTTAAGATTTGTCGTATAATTCTGTCAATATAGGAAAATGAATGATAAATCCAGGAAAACATATACTAGTTTACCTATCTATGTTTATTCTATGTATACGTCGAATGACCTTTCCTACATGTCTAAAATTGTCCAAAGTCATACCTGTGTACAAAAAGGGCAAAACTACTGAAGTTGGCAACTATCGACCCATATCTTTGATACCAATTATAGCAAATTTGGTGTTGCTATTTTTGGTGTTTTTTAATGACCTGCCCGTAAACCTGACGGGGCAGAACGTGGTCCTATACGCAGATGACACCACATTATCGTCCTCTTCAAGGAAGCTACTAGAGTTGAAGCGGAGTATGTCCGCTGTAAGAAAAAGTGCTGGTGACTGGTTTACGAAAATGAACTATACCTAAACAATAATAAAACGAAGACAGTTATTTTTGGTACCTGTGCGCCGAGTGACTCTACAAAGTTTTTGGGCGTGGTTTTAGATAGTAAACTGACCTGGGAGAGTCACGTTGAGTGTTTAGTGAAATCCCTGGCCGGTGGCATATTTTCTTTAAGAAGAATTCGATATCTCATATCTATTACTACGGCTAAGTTGGCATTTCACGGCTGCATCCAATCGAGGATTGCATATGGTATACTAGTCTGGGGTCTCACGACGCACACCGACAGGGTTTTTGCTATGCAAAGAATGGCGGTAAGAGTGGTGTGTGGTCTTGGCTTCAGGGAAGATTGTAGGAGCTCTTATATAGCTTACAAAATTTTAACGGTCCCTTCTTTGTACATTTTATCGTGCTTGTTAATATATGTAAAAGATAATTTAAAGGATTATAGCCATCAATCTGATAATCACGGGTACGAGACCAGGGGTAACAACAATTTGGAATTATTTTACGCGAGGATTTACAAATCAAGAAGCTCTATCAACTATTTCGCTCCTAAATTTTATAATAAACTCCCATGTAGTGTAAAAGAATTAAACCCTACTGATTTCAGGAGTTGTGTAAGATCATTTTTGTTTAAAAATGCCTTTTACTCCATTACAGAGTTTTTGGATTGTAGTGAATGTTGTACTATGTATTAATGTTAAATGGTATGTACAGAATTTTTGACGTGTGTAAATGCATCTGCATAACTGGCACGAATAAATTATTATTATTATTATTTATTATTATTATTATCTGTCGTTCCTTATGTATTTTGGGTTGCTGAATCCGAATTTCAACTTTAGTGCCTTGGAAAAGTGATGAGTGATGAGTTCTATGAAAATTGCGGAAAACTGCTCTTTTTTTAGTTTTTCGTTTATAACTTGAAAACTACGCACTTTATGGGAAAACTACTTCTATAGAAAAATATTACAACACTTCCGGTAAAGTTGCAGAAACCCATGGATCTTAAAATTTCGTCCGTTTCATTGATCGAATTTTATAGTTACACCATGCCAATGAGACGGACAATTTCTATCGATATTAGAATTTGTACGTCTCATTCGTAGAATTATATCGTTCTATCATATTCAGCCACTGAAACGGTTGATTTCTATGCTTAAATCAAATGAAAATTTCAAAATTTGCAATTGGCTCCGAATTTGTTCAGCAAATTGTCGACAAAACCGTCTTAAAACTCATCTGTGTCTTAACCTAAACCGTTCGCCTGATGAAAAAAATTTATGAAAAATTGAATTTAATTTATTTTTGTATTAAAAAATTATTTTGTAAAAAACTATTATCTAAAAGCGCGTAGTTTCTGAGTTATAAGCAAAAAATTAAAAAAAAAAAGTTTTTTGCCCGATTGTGGCATTTGTGGCATTGGCGTTTTGGATTCAAGAGGACCCGAAACGTCGAGAAATTAAATTAAAAATTTTTTTACGCTGTCGTAAACGATGTCAATGAAAAAGTAAAAAAGATAATCCCAGTAAAAATATTCGTTATCAAATTCTGCCTAAAAAATATTCTAGGCGCCATTCGGTCAATCCTTAGTCAACTCGAGAAATGCAGTAATCCATGCTCAAAGTGCACAATATAAATGGCACTTCGAGCAACCAGCAAAAAATATTTCCGAACAACGGATGCTTGTATGTAAAAAATGGTTATGACCAAAAATTGTAGTAGGTAGAAATAGTATTTTCCAAGATATAAGTTTGATGAAGGAATGGGGAGTTGTTGTACCTCTGTAGCATTTTCTCAACCCCATTTAGTTAATTACGCTCCCCAAGAGTCAATTAGCGATTTAAATAAGAATATTGTCGATGAGCTGTAGAAATTAGTGCCAATAATGATAAAATGACGGCACGTTGCGACCGGCTGATCAACTTATTAACTTAATTAATAAGATAATAAGGTACAGCTTTGCCTATTTATGGATGCTTCCTTTCGAGGCTCGAGGGGGTTTATACAACGTAAGCGTAAAATCGCTCTCCAGCATTTTACAATCTGAAATAATGCAGAGAGCTAATCTAGTTAAATTGCATTAACAATCAGTTAAATAGGTACGTCAATTACCCTTGTTCTAGTTATCAACCAGTATATGTACAGGGTGTTAATAAAAAAAAACTTGACACACTTTGGTAGGTTCTAATAGGGATTAAGCGAAGTGTTTCGGATAAACGTTTTAGTAGACATTAGAAAGATTATACCGTATGTTCATTTTAAAACTAGCCACCCGGAATAACGTAAGCACAATTTTGCAAAAACAAACTGCTGGATTTTATTTTCGCAAACATTGTTTACTAAATCTTAAGTTATACCTTTTCACCCCTAACCCCCCCATATTTGTTATCAAAATTGTGCTTACTTTAGATCCATATTAGTTATTCTGGGCGGCTAAATTTAAATAAAACACCGTGTGTAACCTACTATAAACGTGTTTTCAAAATTCCATGGGGTGGTTATCAAACTAGCTTCGTTTGAAATGTTTGATCGACCACCATTTTGAAGTTTAACATTTTTTAAAATAATTGTACATACAAATGTTTTAGAGAATCAAAAGAGAGTTACAAAAACCTTATATTTTTTTCAATATTCCTTAAAATAGGGAAGTTAGGACGAATGTTAAAAAAGCCAAATTAAGTTCAATAACCACGAAAACCATCGAGTATTGGGACTTCGGTGTATTAGAATTTTTTTTCTGTTTTGATCTTTATGATAACCTACCAAAGTGTGAAATTTTTTTTATTACCACCCTGTATATTACACGTAGCAAAATAATTTCAATTTCCAGTACGCGATTTTTTCGCTAGTAATTGCTTGAGAAAGTCGAGTCGGTCAAACTTATTAGCAGTTGTTCTGTTCTACCATTTAACAAAATGAATAATAAGTACATTATTGAAATGGACATGTAAGGATATAATTAAATAGAATATTTTTAACAAATTATTATATTAAAATCCAACAACGTTCACGGTCAGTTTTAGTTCCAACACACAAATACAAACAACAATAGTAATAAAATGTTTACGTACAAGCTAATACTTGTCTGTTCGTTAGTTAGTATCTTGCGTGTTGTTGAATGCAGTGCATCCCCAAGCGTTTTAATACTTGGTGCAGGAGCTTCTGGAATAGCGGCAGCATCCAGATTATTGGAAAATAATATAACCAATATAAGAATTTTGGAAGCTACAAATAGAATCGGAGGTCGAATATACAGCACCGAGTTTGATGATGGAATAGTAGAGTTAGGAGCCCAATGGTGTCATGGAGAAAAAAATAATACCGTATACGAATTAGTTAAAGACCTGAATTTATTACTACCCGACGACAAGCGATCGGATTTCTATTATTCCGCAGGCGAAAAAATAGAAAAATCGTTTGGAGATGAATTGATGGCACTATTTGAAAAGCTTTATTACGCGGTAGAAAATGACAATACTACTCTTGGGGAGTATTTTACTAAACGGTTTGTATTAACTTGAAAACTATTATCAAAGTACGATACAAAAATGTTTAAGTTACAGATACACGGAAACGGTAACCGAACTGTATAAAAATGATAAGGAGAAATTAGAAATGGCCCTAAACGCTTGTGACTTATTTCTTCGTTTTATTTTATCTAATGAAGGGTCATTTTCAGCCTACGATGTCTCCAATCAACAGGATTTTGTGGAATCGAAGGGAGATAACAAATTTGTATGGAAAAAAACCGGCTACAAAATAATATTGGACGTTTTGATGAAAAAATACCCAAATCCAAAAAATGCGTTACCGGTTATCGAGAAGATTGTATTTAATACAAGAGTTGTGAAAATTACTTGGAACAGTGATGAGGACGGTTTTACTAAAGCCGTTGTCAAATGCTCGGACGGTTCAGAATATTCGGCCGATCACGTTATTGTCACTTTTTCTTTGGGAGTGCTAAAACATTCGCACAAGTCTCTATTTAGTCCGCCTTTACCTAATGAAAAAGTACAAGCAATCGACGAGCTCGGAATCGGCGCTGTTGGTAAAGTTTTGTTACGCTTTCCAACTCAATGGTGGAGGACGGGCAGTTCTACTAATTTCAATTTTATTTGGAGTAAAAAAGATCGAGAAGACTTACTAAATTCTTCTGTAAAAGGAGAAAATAACCTGTGGTTACTAGATTTTATGGGTTTGTATGCACTAGGTGATCATCCTCGTATATTATCAGCTTGGTTTGCTGGTAGTTCGGTACCTGAAATCGAATTGTTTTCCGACGATAAAATTGTAGATGGAGTAACGTTTGTGCTGAAGAAATTTTTGGGAAATATTCTGAATGGTATAACTCCACCAGATGTCGTACTTCGGTATTATATGTTTATTTATTTATGATGTAGAGTTTATTAATCGACAGTCCTTTTTAGCCACAAATGGTACTCAGATCCTAATTTTAGAGGAACTTACAGTTATCAGACACTAGCCTCGCGTTCAAGAAATATTTCGGGAGAAGAAACCTTATCACAACCCCTGAAATCTACTAAAAGTAACCTTGCGCTACTGTTTGCTGGCGAAGCAACTCATCCACATTTTTATGGAACTGTACAAGGAGCAATTGATTCAGGACGACGAGAAGCTGACCGATTAGTAAGATTATTCTCGTAAATTAGCTGAAATGTGACCTAGTTTAGCACTGCTTAAATTTTATAGTTGTTTAGTACTTATTAGTACACGGTATAATAAATATGTAAATAACTATATAGTTCTATGTCGAAATGGTGACAATAAAAGATGATGATTGTAAACCAACGTAAGGTGTTGTTTTAAAAATGTATAGGGTGGTGTTAATTAAGGTATGTAGACAAATTTTATTAAGGACTTTAAGACAGAACGTTCAGATAAACATGGGTCAGTAATGGCTCTGGATACGAGGTTTTAAAATCTGTTGCAGGGTAGGCGCTATAAAAAATTTTTTTACAACAATGTTGGACATGTACCTATCTGAAAACGTTTAATTTCTGAGATAAGGGTATTGAAACTTGAAACAATAATCAAGGTATTTTAAAAGTTTGCTGGAAAATTATTTTTTAAATTACCTAATAATAATGGCAATTTCAACGAACTAAAACTAAAACATTTCTTAAAATTTCTAGTAACAATAATTGCTAGAAACTGATCTCTTCCTGATAGATGTGCACAATTTACCCCTCCCCCGGTATCTAGAGTCTTTTCGGGCCCATGTTTATATGAACTTTTTGTCTTAAAATCAATCAAATATTCATTCCTAAAAGTTTGTGTACTTAATTACCATCCACCATCCTGTATAAGGTGGGAGATTAAAGCCTCGTAATTTTAGAGAAACTTAATACAGTTACCAGACACTTGCCTCACGTTCAAGAAGTATTTCGGGATTGGGAACGGAAAGAAAATTTCTACGGGTAGAAAAGAACTTTTGGCATCTATTTGCTGAGATATAAAATTCAGAAGAGACGAAATCTGTGCTTTAATATGCCACGGGCTGGAAATAAAGTATGTAAAGGTTTGTAATGGACAAACCTCAGAACAAACTTGATTTAGAAACATTTAAAAACGGTAATAACAGCTAATGATGAAACTAATTTTACAAGCTCTCAAACTTGGCTCGTTCTTAGGTTTTCTTCTTATAAATCGAAAACTACACACTTTAAGACAAAATCTTATTTATATAAAAGCACAGCGCATCAAATTTCTTATAAATTATATTTATTAAGTATTTTTCCTCAGGTAAACGATTTAGGCGTTAGCGCGAGTTAAAGTTAAAAAAACTTCCACAATCGGGCAAAAATTTTTTTAATCGCTCATAATTAAAAAAAGACGCACTTTTAGAAAAAAGTATACCTATACAAAAATAAAGTAAATTCAATTTCTATCAACTTTCCCTTACATTTTTTTCGTAAAAGAAACAGTTGAAGTGGTAGAGCGTGTTGAAGTTTAGAGTATATCGGATATAGTGTGTCGGGGAGGCAGAATGCCGAAATATAAAAATACAAAATTTTTGTATTTTACCGATGTAGGCTGAAAGATTATTGCAAATTCGTAATAATACCGACCGTCTGCCTCTTAAAAGTGGTAGCATTAAGTTGGGGGCGGCTCGAGAAGAGTGGGTTTTTGCTCTTTTTTCAGTTTTTCCCTAATAACTTCAAAACTACACTCTTTTTGAGAAAAGTGCATCTATGTGAAAATAAACTACATAAAATTGTCTACCAAGTATATTGGAAAGATTTTCTTCTTAGATAAACGGTTCAGGCGCTTAGAGTGCGTTAAAAAATTCTAAAAACACTGTTTTTTCTGTTTATCGCTTATAACTCGAAAACTACGCACTTTTAGTGAATAGTGTTTTTATATAAAAATAAAGGACATTCAATTACCTACAAATTACGTCTTTAAATTTTTTTCGTCAAACGAACAGTTGAGATTGTGCAGACGTTTTGATAAAAAATGACTTTTCGTCGTAAAATTAATAATAATAAAGCTTGTTAACAACTTAATCCCGGGACACACTGTATACGTATATTCCTGTTTTTATAATAATTGGCCAATTATAGGAAAATTGTTTACTGATGGTCGCCATTTTACTTACTTAAAAATTTGAAAAGATATTATTTTGATTGGGATTGTTGTGTAAGTACTAATAGCAAAGCTCATCTATCAGACTTGCAAAGTGAATAGAGCCGATTGAAACAAAATTTAGTTTCAAACTCCCTGTGGTATAGGAATTTTAGAATGAATTAGATGTTGCAATATACATCCATAGTAAGTCGAAGCTTTAATACAAAATAATGTACAAAAATAACCCCCTTATTTTGTGACACTCTGTACCGATTTATTTTAACGGCTTATTTTGTCGACGAAGCAAAACTACAACAAAACCGTTTTAGTAATTTTTGTGTTAAGGCGTTACTTATTCTAAAGATATTTATTTTTCGTAATATGTACTTAAAAAGAAATATATGACGGTTATCGACGCCCTGTAATTCCCTAAAAAAGCCCAATTGATTTTATATCAGTAGAATATACTAGTGATTAAATTGATCCATTCGTATTATTATAAATAACGCCCTGTATACGTGTTTTACGGGGTAGGTGGAACACGAACTATCTCGCTTATTAGTGATTTTATCAAAAAATGTTATTCTTTGTAAAAGTTCTTGCTTAGTCCAAAACGAATATTAGTATCTAGTTTCATTTCTGCAGTTTTTATACAGGGTCAGATAAAAAATTTGAAAGCGATGCGGCGCTGTTAATATTTAAAAAAAATTCCATGTAGGTACCTAACGATGTTTCAAGCTGCGTATTTTTATGTAAGATGTGTGAACGTAAGTAAGTAGAAGTTATATGAGTAGCAATTATTATTTATTTGTTTGTTTTTATCTCTAATAAACAAAGTTTATAAAATTGTTATAAAACATGTTAAAATCGTTTAAAAGTATTAAAAGTACAGCATCGTTTTAAAATTTTATATTTGAGTAATTAATGAGCGTACGAATAATTTTTTGTTACGGCTTTTTAATTTAAATTTTAGAGAAACGTTAATAAAAAGCACCCTGTACAAAAAACTGCAAAAATGAAACTATGAATATGAGTTTTGGAACAAATAAAAACTTTTACAAATACCTAGTTGGTTTTTGATAAAATCACTAATAAGCGACTTCGTCCGTGTTCCACCTATCCTGGGACACATTATTTGAAAATCATCGGAAACGGAAATTTATTGAGATAATACTAGTCTAGTACGACTTTCAACGTAGAAAAAGGGTAATAAATATTGCCCAACATTGGCTCTGTACACCTTTTAGCATCTTTCTTTACCACCTTATTATTATTACCTTATTACGTATAACTGGTAGCTAAGAAGAAGTTAGCCTCTTAAATTTTGTAGTATAGTAGTATATCGTAAGTATAAAATTTTACCTTCATAAAGTAGTGAAACTTCTTGCAAATGCCCCAAACGACAAAAGATAATACCAAACGCGAACACGAACACATATTCACCAAACAAAGTTCAATAATAAACTAAACTGATATTAAAAATTTGAGTAAATTACTAATTCGATGAATGTTGCGTAGTATTTGAATAACAATTTAAAACTGTTCCAATTGGTAGATTCGCACGTGCAATAATTCTTATCGAAGTAAAACAAATGGTACTATGATAAAGCTAACTAAAACGAACAAAATTTAAAGTTTTATTTTTATCAAATAAAATATTCTCGAATACGTCAAAATTACAAAAGAAAATTCAAATTTTAAATTCAAAAATTTATTATTGATAAAATTATCTCGACCTATACAGAGCGTTCCTGAAGGGTCTGCACAGAGCTCTATTACATTTATATCCGAGATTAAAATAGGACGATTAATCTCTATCCAAAAGTGATTCGTTAGGGCGCTATCGGACGCCAAAGATCTTCAAAAAAATGTAATTGTTTTAAATAACAAAAGATTGGTTTTAGCGATTGAGATAAATTGGATACGGCAGATAGCAAAATGCATGAATTTCTTTGATCAACTCTTTACCACTTACGCAAGACCACGAGAAATCAAAATATATGTGCAAAAACGCATTTTCCAGTAGATATTCTCATTACACTTTTCATTCCAATCGCTAAAAGCATTCTTTTGTTATTCAAAAAAATAATTTAATTTCGAAAGATCTTTGGCGTCCGATAGCGCCTTAACGACGCGCTTTTGGGTAGAGGTAAGGTAAATTGGGTTGACTCGTCCAACTTACTTTAGTCTCAAGATAAAGAGTGGTGGAGCACTGTACAAACCTTTCAGGGATACCCTGTACGTGGGTACAAACAATATTTTATTCGGTACAAACGAAGTACTAACGATATGTGCAGTGAAAAATTTTTTTTAAATGGAGTAGGGTGTGGTAGCGCGAAGTTAGCGCCCCCAGATTAAATTGTCTATAGTTTTTGCTCCTGTTGGGTGTACTGGTGCAAACGATGTGCACTGGAAAAATTAAAAACAAATGGAATGGGGTGTCGGGTGTGCCAGCGTGAAGTTAGCGCCGCCAAAATTGATTTGTTTACTGTTTTTCCTCTTTTTAGTACAAATGATGTTTTCTTCGGTACAAAGAGGCACAAACGAAGTACAAAAATGATGTGCACTGGAAAAAATATAAAAATACGTATGGGGTGTGCTAACTTCACAGACGTGGCCAGTTCTACTCTCTATAGGTGAGTTCGTTTATGCGCCTAATATGCGTTCTTTTCACTTTTTTTGGTTTGTTCCGTTATTAAATCGTTCGTTTATTGTAAAAAATAATTGAAAGTGCAGATAACAGAGCGTTCGTTTATTACGATGTGGTACACATAGTGGGAGCTCAATTTACTCAGTTTTTTTAAAGTTAGTGAATGACTTGCATAACATTCAAACTTCAAAGTTAAACCATGGATGTATCGGATTATCACTTAATATCACAAGCATTTCGTGGTCAAAATACAGAACTAGGACAGAAGTTTTTTATTATTGTCCATACGACCTTTACAATTATGATACAAGAGGGAGGCGTGATTTTGTGTTAAAAAAGTGAAAACGGTAGCCGGGCAGAATTATATTTTTTTAGGGGTGTGAACAGGTTACAACTGTCTTAGTGGAGATGCAAAGAATGCAGGAAGTATAATTTTGTTTAAGAGAATTTTAAGACAAAGTTATATGCCATGATGATGATGTGGTTGTAACGGGTGTTTTTTTAGAGCTGTAGAACTTTCGATTGAGACAGCTTTGATATCAGTTATCATGTGTCGAAGTTGAGTGGTTATTTTTATAAAGTAATGTTTGACATTTCATCATGTAAAGATTGACATCAGAGCAACAATTGTAAATCGTGCAAATTTATTTCGAAAGTTGTGCTTCTGTTCTCGAAACGTACAGATCGTTTTACGATCCGACATAATCGTTCATCCGAACCAATAATTGGGCAAACCATGGATCGATTTTGCACTTGGTTTACGCTACTTGATGTTAGCTTACCCTGTGGCAGAAAAAAAAGTGCATAACAAAGAAAATATAACCGCTCTTAAGAAAAGTACCGAAGAAGATCCAAACACCTCGATTCGGCACCGTGCGCAACAATTGGACCTCTGACAGACTACTTTTTTGGAAAATTTTTAAGTAAAGAACTTGGCTGAAGGCCTTATCCAGCTCGTGTAAGAATTTAAACTGCGAGACCATCGTTTTCGGCGTCTATTTGGCAAATGAGCAGAAAATCAAGTTACCCCATTATTTCATCGCAAAATTTTGTTCAGTGATGGGGCTCATTTTTGGCTCAATGGCCGTGTCATAAAGCAAAATTTTTGCATTTGTAGTGAAGAGAATTCACAAGCGAATCCTCAAAAGCCATTACAACCAACATTTTGTGTTTTATTGGCGAAATCAGACGACTAATGCTTGAAAAAGCATTAGTGTTTATGTGAAGTCACTAATTTATAAGGCATTGATTTTGCCACACATTAACTTTTGTGTAACGGTTCTGTTCGGCCTGCCACTGAAATATGAACAGAAATTGCAAAGACTTCAGAATAGGGCAATGAGAATTATTTTAAAGTGTAATAGATATACACCTATAGCTCTTATGTTGGAGACATTGAATTTTATGGATGTGGGTCAGATAATTTCTTATAGAACTTTGCTCTTTGTTTATAGGATGAAATTTGACATGGTTCCTTCCTACTTAACTAGGAGGATAAAATATGTTGGTGGCATTCACGAACACGAAACTAGAAGTAGACGAGAGAAAGATTTTTATGTTGATAAATCTAGTACCACTAAATGTATGAACGGTTTGTGTAAGGGAGGTTTTGTGTTGTTTAATTCTTTGCCTGTAGATATTAAGTGTTGTGAAAATTATCTGAGCTTTAAAAGGATGTTATACAATTTTTATAAAGGAAATGTAAATTGAAAAAATTTTATTTTATTTTTTTTTTGTGAATTTGCAGTTTGATTTTGTAATTTTTATAGCTTTGCTAAATAAATTTATTATTATTATTAAAAATGGTCGAAAATTGGACCCCCAAGATACATCATATTAGAGCCAGTAGCGGGGGTAATATGCTCAAAATATTATTTAAACTCTAAATGACAAAAGATTTTCTATTAAATTAAGCCAAAATTCCGTTCATTTGGTCAAATTATAGATGTTTTATTTCAATTTAAAGTTCTGTACCTCCAAAAAAACACCCTTTATTTGAGCATTAATAATAATTTTTTATGGTTGGGTTTTTATGTATTTATTAGTAGGGTGCTAAATAAACATTATTATTATTATTATTCTTTATAGTCAGAATTAGAGAAATACTAATTAACAGTCTGACATTTACATACTCCATAAGTCCGTCGCGTTCCTCTATCCCACTAAGCTCCAAAAATTCAGAAATCACGTAATAATTTAGGTACTCTACTCTTTTTGCATCTGCTCTGAAACCCATAAACGAACGCAGCTTCTATCTACAGCACCTTAAATATTGCAAAGTGGAAATTGTTCAAATTTTCGAAAACTAAAAACAATTTAAAAAATATTCTTTGACCATTGTACTCTCAAGTGTTCAAATATTAAAATGTGCAATTAAAATTAGTTCTTGTTAACTACTACCCTAAGTATACAGCACTTTCAGTATCAAAAAGTGTAGAAATTATAAATTTTTAGAAATACGAAACCATTGTTAAAGTTTTGTTGCATCCAACAAACCCAACTATACGATACGTATAGGTAGTGCTTTCGGTATTGAAAAGTGTAAAAGTTCGAAACTTATTGACTATTGAGTATATTGTTATACGTACGCTGGAAACGTCTCTTGGAAAATAAATTATGGTAGTACCTATTAGCAAAAATAAAATACGTCGAGAACCTTTCTAAAGAAAATCCACATTTCGAATCCCTTTTTCCACGGCATTTAAAGACCACAAATAGTGAGATTTAACCAATTTGCAGACGTTTTAAAATAATAGTACCCCACTAAATGTTTCCAACTACTATTATTTATAGTAAATATCATTTTTAAATGACGACCTTACGCGAGATAGCTATAACTTAGATTTAGAAGTTCACGGTCAGTTTATATTGTAATGCGATTGTAACAAGTAGATACACTCATTTAATTTATAATTGATACTACTATGTTTACAATAAATTTAAAAATATTACTTTGTTCGTTTTTCGTCCCTCTCGTCTATTGCAGCGAATCTCCTAGTGTTATAATTATCGGTGCAGGCGCCTCTGGAATTGCAGCAGCTTCTAGATTATTAGAAAATAACGTGACAAACATAAAAATTTTGGAAGCTTCAAATAGAATCGGAGGCCGTATACACAGTGTTGAGTTTGGTGACGAAATAGTCGATTTAGGAGCCGAGTGGTGCTACGGAGATGTAAACAACACCGCATACGAATTAGTGAAAGACTTAAATTTGTTAGAATCCGGCGATATCGAAATGAACTTTTTCTATTCCACAAACGAAACCATCGACCCATCACTCACTAGCGACTTATGGGAGGTGTTTGAAAAAATTTACTTTTCAGATGTAGTTCAAGATGCAACGACTCTCGACGAATACTTCACCGAACAGTTTGTTTTCAAATAAAGTAGTATAATAAGCACAGTAAAGAAACGTTTAAATTGCAGGTATAGAGCAACAGTAACCGAATTATACATAAACGATAAAAAGAAACTACAAACTGCCCTAGATGCTTACGACTTATTTCTTCTCTTGATTTTAGCAAACGAAGGTGCGTTTTCGGCCTCTGACATTTCCAGTCAAAAAGATTTTATTGCGGAAGGCAATTTACAATTGGCATGGAAAAATACAGGATACAAAATTATATTAGACGTTTTGATGAAGAAGTATCCAAATTCAGAAAATGCCCTACCTCTCATGGACAAACTCGAGTTTAATAAGGAAGTCGTGCACATTACTTGGAATAGTGACGAGAAAAATTTTACCAAAGCAATTGTAAAGTGTTTGGATGGTTTTGAATACGCGGCAGATCATGTCATAGTCACTTTTTCCTTAGGCGTGCTAAAGCACTCACATGAGAATTTGTTTCGACCACCTTTACCTATCGAAAAAATTCAAGCGATTGAAGAGTTAGGCATGGGAGCTGTAGGTAAAATATTTCTACACTTTCCAAATCGATGGTGGAATATTAACAATGATACAAATTTTAATTTCGTTTGGAGTGAGCAAGATAGAAAAATTATATTAAACGACACCACGCCAGAAGAAAGCAAAGTTTGGCTGTTAAACATGTTTGGCTTGTTAGGGCACAAAGAAAACCCTCACGTACTAACAGCTTGGTTTGCTGGTAGTTTAGTGCCCGAAATAGAATTGTTTACCGATGAAAAAATTATGGATGGGATCATGTTTGTGGTAGAAAAATTTTTAGGCGGTTTATACGATAATATAACTCCACCAGATGCTCTAATTCGGTATACAGTTTGGCATATTATTAAATTTTAAGTCTGAATATTTGTTTGTAGGCACAAATGGCATTCGGATCCCTACTTTAGAGGAACTTACAGTTATCAAACGCCCAAATCGCGCATAAGAAATGTATCTGGGGAAATCGTCTTATCGCAACCTCTGGAATCGATAAATAAACAGACGTTGTTGTTTGCTGGTGAAGCTACTCATCCACATTTTTACGCCACTGTGCAAGGAGCAATTGATTCTGGGCGACGAGAAGCTGATAGAATTATTAGATTGTATTCTTAATTAACAAAATTGCGTAATTGACTATCTTAAAGTTTTTGATATACAATTGTTACCTATGTGAATAGTTTCTCAGTATAGTCTGGCCATTTCTGACTTTCGCCACCAGCAGAGAGGTGAGAGAGATGCAGAGATGCCCCCTTAGAGAAGTCAAGTAGAGGTAATTTTTGAAATCTGGTTAGACTTTTTAAGGATTTTTAATGTTCCCTGATGTCGTCTTTTCAAATTCAACCGCATTTTAAATTTAGATAGGTACAAGTTTTGTTGAAAAAAATTAAATTTTGTTGAAATCCGAGTTTTTAATGCAGGTCTAACCTGATTTCGACAATTACCTACCGACCTACTTCATTTCTCTAAAGGAGGCATATATTCACTATTGCAACCTCTCTGCTGCTCTGCTGCTGGAAACTTTGCGAAATAGCCGGACTATACTTATACATGACTTTTTGTTTAAGAAATTTAAAAATTATTTTTAGTTCTTGTAAACTTATAGAAAGAAAGTGCACGAACAGAGTAGGTAATATACCGACACCCACTGGCATTTGTTTAATAGAATATTGTGTTAAAATGGTAAAACTTATTCTGACAAGATGCGAATAAAGAGAGAAAGCAAATTTTAAAAATTAACCATCGCCAACTCGAACGAGTGCATGGACCAGATCACAAGATACCCGAACCTGCGATTCTTCTCTTAGTGATGAGAGTGATGAGTGATGAGCAGAATTTTCAAATGCAGCAATTACTTATATATTTATGAATGGTAGTGGTCTAAAGATTCTTAATAAAAGAGAGAAATCATTAGTTATGGATGATGAAGAAAACAGAGTAAGGCACGTCAATCTGCATAGTACCGATGCTCTTTAGAGCGCTAAATTCGAGCCTCAGTGACTCGTCAGTGTTATCCTGCATTTGGGAAAAGCAAAAGCTGGAGAATTTTAGC
Organism: Malthinus flaveolus; assembly: GCA_950108345.1. Lineage (NCBI taxonomy): Eukaryota > Metazoa > Arthropoda > Insecta > Coleoptera > Cantharidae > Malthinus > Malthinus flaveolus. The sequence continues at coordinate 15,594,201 of OX467285.1, read as the reverse complement.
AGATAAAGTGTCCCTAATTCTGACCATGTTAAGCCAGCGTGTCGCTCTTTCGTTAATTTACGGATCACAAACTCATTAAGATCCTAATCTGCAAGAAAATTTTTCTAGCCCACGAGAGCTTTAAAAATAATGTTCATAAATTCTCAAATCTCCGTATTAGTAAGTGTTCTATTTTTGAACTGATATATCAGAAGGCCCTAGAAAGCGTCATTTTGTGGAATAAATAAATTCAATCAGTTTAATCAAGTCAATTAAGTAAAAGCTAAAGGTACTTCAGATGAAAACCCCTGGAGTGCAATAAAACAGCAGCTTAAAATTCGCACATGATAACATAATACCATGTTAAAAGTCTCGCCAAATCCTGTATCAGAGTCCCTATTTTTTAGTTTGTAAAATTTTAAAAACAGCACCAACGCATCTTTACGCGATGAATTCTAGAGTGTAAAATTCCAAATTCAATTAATCTGTTAATCCTGTCAAATAAGACAAATTGAGGGAGAAAAAAGTCAAAAGTTTTGAAAATTGGTATGGTTGTTCACTGAAAACTGTAGTAGGTACAAGATACTAAAAGTTTTTGGTGCGAGCGGGCGGAGGGAGAGCTGTTTAAAGATTATTTTTCATCGTTTTTTGCAAATAACTCGCCTTCCATAGATCGTACGTTGATGAAGGTTACTCTGAACGTTATAGAAAACATTAATTAGCTACAAGATTGGTTATAAGTATTTTTTCCGTTTAACCCTTTTCGAGAAGGACAAGGAGACTCGGAATAAATTGTGGAGTAAGACGCGTAGTCACTAAAGTTATCCACTCATGGATAATCGGGCTCTGCGTGAGGTAGAATATAGATGCAATTAAACATTTTTCAAACGCGTGTCAGGTTTCGTTCTCTAATAGTTCTTTTCTTTTGTGAAGAGGTTAAAGAACACTTTTGTTCGAAACTGTAAAATTAGTGAGCGCGCTATGGAACTTTAGAAGCTTTTCTTATTCACACCTTGGAGGTACAATAAAGATGTACTATATTATCCGGGGCTGTTTTGGATAATTCATCCGGGCCTATTTGACTGTTCAGTCCGGCCCTGTGTGGAACACCTACTAAATCCGATTACATCAGGGTCATGAAGAAGAAAGTGTAGCTTTTCTCATCAGAGAAGCTTACTGCTAAACTACCTACATCGACTGAAGAGGCGTTGGCTCAGAAACCTACGGCCAAATTTAAGAATCAAACCCACTCACACTCGCCTTAAGGTTTCGTTAACTGCCCCCGCTTTAACAAAGTCGATATTCTTCGAATATTTAGTAGGGTAGGAAGGTACACTTATAATCTAATGGTATTACCGATACTGATTCGTGCGAAAGCGAAAGTGCATGTTGTGTAGTATTGTTGTGTAGTATTTTCCTCTAAAATATTAACTTCGTCAACACATCACCACATCAGGGTAATTATTAATTAGTATGCACTGTATTAAGTACTACTACTAGGTACAGGTACTTTTTCTTAAAAATAATTAATAATCATCGGAACCAAAATCAAAGGAAGAGCATTTTCAAGTTAATACCTATCGTATTGACTATCTGAATATCTCTTTAATTTTCAGGGGGATACCTAGTCAACAGTCCATCGATTGAATTAATAACTTATTAATTTCTGTAAGTATGTGATAAAGTGTTATCATAGCTTTGTGACTACTTTAAGCTACAAACGATTAATGAACTAAATTAATAACCTATTAATGTGTATTACGTCTTTGTCTTTATTAATTGCATCCCAGATTATCTTAAATTTGAAAATAAAATAACTTACGGGACTGTTAAAATATGAAAAAAAAATTAATTAAGTGAAAGTCCGTTTAAATCGCTAATTAAAATTTTAAATAAATTCCAGTTTGTTATATGGACTAAAGTGGTATGGGTAGTTTAAAACACGCCATGTAAAGTTTGCGGTCCGAATATGAAATCGCGAATTCTAGCCGCCAATTCGCATATAATATCCCTCTCCATTACGTGTAGTAGTACCGCATGTGTTGATTCGCTAATGGTTAAAAAAGGAAATTCGCCATTTTGTTAAAGCGACCTTTAAATTAAAAATTGAAAAAGGGTTTAATTTGCCATTATTCGAATATTTTTAGAATTTTAATTGTTTAATAATAAAGGATTCAAGCTGTTTTTTGTAAATACTATCAACGAGTCTAATAGCTTTTGAAGTTAATCATAGTTTAAAATTTATATTATTAGCAAACTGTTCCCTATAGATTCTATTCTTCGAATAATTCAAAGAATAGTTTTTAAATAGGTAGGTGTAGTTTATAAGGGTAGGTTATATCGTTAGCTTTTATTTAGTTTATAGAGAGAAGTTTGCAAAACAAAGAACACACGACATGCTTTTATAAACTGTTTATCCTTCAGAAGATCTTATGAGTTTTGAGTCAGTTGGTACGTTGGTGGCCATTAATTATAAATTACAATAGGTCTCAATATTAATAAAAAGCTAAATAAACTTGTAAGTTGTAACAACCACCGACTCGAGATACGAAATTAAATCGAGAAATTGTAAATTTTTGTTCATTTCAATGACATAAACAATAAAAGTTGGCACGAATCAAATTTTTCAGTCGTTGGCTAACCTCTAAAAATTTTACAGGCACAGGTAAACCTAACCTGAGATAGGTATGGGAGATGAAAAGAGCACTGACCATCAACGAATTGATGTCTACGAGGTTTGACAATTAAGTAATGAGACTGATTCCATAAAAACCGTATATTTAAAAATTATTCTACAACTCTGCCATCCCCTTCAAATTTGTCCCCTTGGGCAGCTATACAACGATTCCAGCGCGTTTTCCTTGCTTCGTAACATTTCTGGAACGCTTCGACTGCGATGTCCGCAAGTACCCTCGTCACGGCCGCCTGGATGTCCGTAATCGACTTAAAATGGGTTCTATTGACCACCGATTTTGTTCTAGGGAACAAAAAAAAGTCACAGGGTGACATATCGGGCGAATAAGGCGGCTGTTGCAACACGGCGATCCCTTTAAAGGCCAAATACTGGGACACGCTGAGGGCGGTGTGGCACGGCGCGTTATCGTGATGAAGAATCCAGTTACGAGCGATGCCTGGGCGCACCCTGTTGACTCGTTTTTGCAATCTTTCGAGTACCTGGCGATAGTAGACTTGATTTACGGTTTGCCCCGATGAAACAAATTTGTGGACGATTCCACAGCTATCAAAAAAGGCAATAATCATCGTTTTTACCTTCGACTTGCTCATGCAAGCTTTTTTCGGGCGGGGGGCGTGCGGAGACAACTATTGTGAGCTTTGGCGTTTGGTTTTCGGGTCGTATTAGAAAAACCAGCTCTTGTCGCCTGTAATAACTCGATCAAGCAGCGTGGGATCGTTTTCCACTTGTTCCAAACATTTCGTTTCTCCATTTTCGAGAATGACGAGCACCACCAACACACGTCTACTCAACATGACACAGCAGGCGAGCTAAACAAGCTAGAGCGATGGTAAATATATCAATAGAGAGGGGAAGGATGCCGGGGAAGGGGAAGGGAATTTCAAGGTCGCAGGTTTACCACAAGTGCGGCAATAAAACCAGTCTCATTACTTAATTGTCACACCTCGTATATTAGAAGAAGATCCTGATTGCAGAAATACTAATTATCATTAGTACATCAATGTTATTTGTGTGCCACCAAAAACGAACCAAGTTACCGATGAAGAAGACATCGATGATAACGTTATTGGAGAAGGAACGCTGCAAATTGGAAACGAATATTGCGTATGAAGTACAACTGATGGATGTAGAAAATGATGACGGATGACAATTCGGACGATGACATATCTTTGATCAAATTAGGCAAACTGGAAGAGGGGTGAACCTCCATGGCCCAGAAAAAAGAGCACTATAAAATTTGCAATTTTTATTGCCTTGGCCCTTAATGGGTTAAAAAAATTTGATAAAAACTGAAACGAAAAAAATTCAATATTTGTCAATTTTTCTTGAAGCCGAACCTGGATTTTGATTTCGTTTAATAATTGAATAGATTTATCGTCGTAAGAGCAAGCTAAATGCCAAAAATAAAAAATACATTAAAGTCCTCTTATAACGAACCAGTAGAATGTACCAAAAAGCGTTCGTTATATCCGCGAGTTCGTTACAAACGGGTCCGTTATAGCCGCACTCTACTGATGTATATACCTACTGGATAATTTATGGTTTATAACATCATACTAAATCTAAATAACTATTATATAATGAAATACGCAGGAACCCAGTATCTCGGTAATGCAGGCTCTGAAACCCATTACATAATCTTATTTAGAACCACCTCGGTGATCTCTAGTTTAACATCAGAATATTTCCCTTTTTTAATGAAACGCCCTGTATAAGAAGCTGTTAAATCGTTATTTTAGGTAGATAAGCAAAAATTTACTAAAGTGATGGTTCGAGACATTCTTGGCAATTTACCTATACCTACTCTAGCAAATAGTTAAGAATAGTTTAAAGTTTAAACTGTTAAAGAAATGCTTTTTCTAAAACTGTAGGTAGGTGATGGCTTTCTATATTTTACAAGAACTTGGTGTTTAAATTTCCAAAGTGGAATAATGACCAAAATATCAAACTTTTCAAAAGTAGACCATGCATGGGACGTATATTTACACTCACAGAGCTTCACAATATAAATCTAAAAATGGTCGAAATTAGTCCATTCGTAATGTTATAAATAACACCCTGTATATTTGAAAAGCATCAGAAGCCATACATATTTATTTAGATCGTATTAGTCCAGTATAACTTTCAATGTAGATAAAAGATTACGCCATAATAGATATACTATTGTCGCTCAACTTTGTGGTTCTGTACACCTTTTGACATCTTTCTTACACAGTCTTATTGCGTAGGTAATGAGTGTAGATACGCATAACTGGTAATAAAAAAGCAGTAGCCGAGTAGCCCTAAAAATTTTGCAGTAGTAAATACAAGATATCTTACCTTATTAATGAAGTAACGGAAACTGAACTTAAAACTTCTTGCGTCCCAAACGGCATAAGATAATTCCAAACACCAGCAATGACCACTATGAGCACAGCAGCACAGCACATAAACCGAACCGAGTTCAATGGTACACTAAAAATAATAAAAATTTAACTCAATTGGATGATTAATTTGTATAACATTTAAAAATCTTATCCACGTGCAAAATTTTTTATCGAAGTATAAAACAAATGGTAATATGACAACTAATCTAAAGTATTCTTGAATAACTACAGAATTCAAATTTTTAATTTGAAATCAAAAATATTATTTGTAAAATTATCTGGACCTCGGTGTGCAAACTAATTCAGCTGTAACTATAAATACAATCAGAATCAGTAAGTACTATTACATCACTCGAAATATGACAAAATGGAAAATTTACAAATTTTCGAAAATCCAAATTATTTAAAAAATATTCTTTCGTCATTGTTCTCTCAAGTCTCAATTATTAAACCTGATAGGTAACTGAAAGTAGTTCTTGTTAACATGTTAACTAGTGCCCTAACTATTACAGCACTTTTAGTATTTAAAATAAAAATAACTTGAACACTTTCCGTATTGAAAAGTGTAAAAATTTGGAACTTAAAAAAAAACAATTCTTTTGGACGCTTCTTTATGCCATCCTGAGCGAAAAATTTTTTGAAAAATCAAACTTAGTAGGTATGTAAGCATACTCTAAAGTATGCCCTTATCAAACCCAACAACAGAAATTAGTTTTTGTTAAATACTACGATACTACCCTCACTACATCACTTTCAATAGTGAATTGCAAAAATTGAAACTTTTCAAATCAAAAACTAAGTTATTTTGTAAAACTTCCCACGCCCCATTAAGGACCAAGGCAATAAAAAATTGCAAATTTAATGATTTTCTTTGAAATACGTTCAAAACACATCAAGTAAGGCAAATTTTGCATTAATTTAAAAAAATTAGTAGTACTACAGGGTAGGGGAAACGTTAGGGTTTGACTGAAAACAATTATAAAAGTTTTGAATTTACAAAAAATAGTCATATGACTACTTTGTCTTATGAAAATTTTCGAAACTTGACACTTTTTCCAGAAATAAAAAGTTTTTGCAAAAACGGCATTTCGTTCTTGCGCAATTTTCTTCTCTTTTGAAAGAGTAGTCAATATTTTTTAATCTTACGGCATATGATAAAGCGGCTTTAGAAGGCCTTGCATGTCTTGAACTAGGACACTGAGGATTCTCCTCGGCGTTAGGAGCTCCTACTTCTCCACTAAACTTCAACAACCTCAGCACAATTGCGAACGAAAGTCAATTTGTGAAATGCTGGATTTAATTCTTATTTAGCAAATCTCCCAGCTCTTTACTAAAACACTATCGATCATGTTTGTAAGCAATGCACACCACCCCACCACTTCCATTGTCATGAAGGCCCACTCCCCGTTCCAGTTTCGCTAATTTGTTCAAAAGAATGCCATCGTCCGAATCGTCATCCGCAATCAACATCATTATTTTCAACATAACACATATACAGTTTTTGTACTTCATTCGTTCCTGCAATATCATTAGTTGGCAGTTTCCAGCGTTCCTTCTCTAATAACGTTATCATCGATGTCTTCTTCATCGGTGCCCGTTTTTGATGGCACATAAATAACAACGATGTATAATTAGTATTTCTGACATCAGGACCTTCTTCTAATATAAACATTAATTCGTTGATGGTCGGTGGTCTTTTCATCTCCCATCTCGAAAATGGGCTCATTTTGGGATAACCAAAATTAAAAGATAAACAAGATCAAGATAGCTAATAAAGTTCAATAAAAACAGTTCTCAATCAATTCCACTAACTTTTACTGAGTTCTGAGTTCACACTTATTTTTACAAAAATTTTAAAATTGACTATGTCTATACTGTAATTAGCCAAAGGTACACGTATACGATTCTTTTAGATAAACGATAGAAAATCATTATTATTTCAAAATTAGTTAGGCAAAAACATAATTTCTTGGAAGTAGTCGCAATTGGTGCCGTAATGGATAATTATTGTAGTGTAAAAGGAACGATATTTTCAGGAAACAAAAATTATTGTACATTGTTTGAACTACTTAAAACATATTATCGTCAAAAAAGTGAACAAATTAGAGCCCCTGTCTGGCAAAAAGATCAAATGTAAAAGTTATGATTACGCACCTTTGGCCATTTTTCAAATTAAAAACGGCTGATCTGGCGACGCTTTTGTACGCGCTGAAGCTAATTCTCATACACACACCTACATACTTTTTCCATACCTATTTATTTTTTCACTTTTGCATTCAGGGGCACTAGAAATTAATGTCGAGAAGTTAAATTGTAAAAATTGATTATATTACTTTTCCAAAGTATGAACGAAGTCGACGAGAAAGTAAAATCCTACACCAAGATCTATAAATTTGAATTGATTGGTTTTGACTCCACATCGAGCTTCATATCTGGCCTCAGCCTCAATCTAACAACACGCAATGAAAGATTATGCTTCTTTTTCTATAACTATAGGATAACTTTAAAAATACACATTTCTTTCAATAAATTAACCGGTAACATCATTCACTCGTATCCTAATTTTAACTTACGCAAATTGAATGGTGTAGTCAGTTGAGGAGTTTTGTTCATAGAAGTCTAATAGTTCCAGCTGTGCTAACGAACTTTATTGAATATTTGCAAAGGGGGTGAATTCAATTCTTACTAAGATTTCATAAATGTCAGGTAATAAAAATGCAGATTATACAAATATAAGGTATTTATCGCCATATTCGGGGTTGATTACACGTAATTTGCATTTACGCCCTTACTCATTAAATTTTTCTATTATTGTCCCGATCTTCGCCGGAGGTCGCTTGAAAAATTTAGCTTTGCAAAACAAGAGTCATCAATTTGAATTCTTCCGTGGAGAAGGAAGAGTAATATAACCAAATAACAAAAGAGTTTCGGCATACCTAAACTGATGCAACGGGCGCTTCTACCCTGTGCCTGGTTATTTCAAGCATTATAAATTACCCTTAGCAAAGGTGGTGCAGACAAAAAAATCGCCTCGTGAAGACATAAAATTTAATATACCTACTATCTACCTGATGCATAAACGTGCATCAACCAAAGTCAAACCTTTGAAAGATTAGGTATTTTTCATCCCAAAATAGACATGCGATCATGTGATGATACTACCTGCTTAGAAAGTTACTTGAATTATTTTGACGAAAACGAAATATAAAAATAGGGAAAATTACGCCATTTCAAATACATTAGAGAGGATAATTTAAAATCAATTTCGTATATATTGTTAACAGTCGACTAAAATAATGATCATTATTGCTTCTAGTGTTAGTACATTCGAATTACATATTAAAACCAACAAATTATTTAACGGCTCGTTTATTGTTGCGTATGTAAAAGAGTAAAAGTAAAATAAACCAATAGAAAATTTTGTTTTAAATCGCACGTTACGTTTTGTCGTCCTTGTCGATTTTAGGTGGCACAAATTGAATCCTCCCATATTGTATAGAGAAAGTTAAAGCAGCAAAATGAGGGGTGGTTTTGTAGATAAATCAGTAAGAGTTTACAGATTTAGGGGATGTTTGGTAGTGGGGGTGGCACGAAGAACTATCCAAGAACAACGTGAAAAGATTCAGGGCACTACGGGGTGATACGACATCGTGCCTAAATGTTAACATATCTCTACTTGTTTTTAAGTGGTAAAGAAATAAGTGATAAATTATTGTTCAGTTAATATTAACAACAAATGATTTTTTTTGTTTAAATAAGTAAGTGTATTTAAAAAAAAATAATTGGACTCATTTTTACAACTATTGATGACTGCTGCTGTTATTAATCAAATTGTAAGTTATTAATACAGTTTGAAGTTCAAGTAGATAATTTTATTTTTACGCATTTATTGAGTAAACATTCTTTAACTTTTAATTTATTTCGTGTGTACTTTTAAACATCCAAACTTATTACCAATCCAAAAATTTCAACCACCTATACCTGCTGTTGATAGTTCATAGTTTGTTACTTTGATCTTCGTTTATGAAGCAGTAAATAGATCTGCATATTATTATGTTTAATGCCACAGTAATTTAAATCCAACAGGTGAACTGCTTCAAACGCGTTTCCTTAAATTTTTAAATGCTCAAAATGGATGTTTATTAATTTTTTAAAATTTCGTTTCAAGTGTAAAATTATAGTACTATTAGTAAATATGCATTTTTATCTCTAGCTCCCCATGACGATACCAGTAATGGCGGAAGAAGACAGTGGAGTAGAAATGACACATCTTCAATTAGAAAACGGTAATGATCAAATATTATATTTTTTCATCAAAAAAATTCTTTATAAAAAAAACTGGTATTTATACCGACATCTTATTAGCAACCAACCTGATGCTTTCATACCTTTAGGGACATTTTTACCCACACGTTAAAAAACGATACTCAAATCCTTGTTAACCTTCTAATTTAAACATTTTTCAAAAAATTTTTCGTATAGGAAGTATTCTTGACTGTAATAAATAGTCTTGGGCTATTCATTATCGAGTCAAGTAATCAATAAGCCGAGAGATGCAATAAAAAAATTTTTTTTAAGTTGTTTGGGTACCGTAATACAATATTCTTTTGGACGACTGCATTCTTTCCAATATAAAAAACGCATCGGAATTTTTAATAGATAGTTTCTTCAAAATTATGCTCGAGAGTACAAAAATTTACCAAAACTTGAGAATGCAATAAATGATTCTCATTTATTGAATTTTTTTCGGTACCGAGACCTTTGAACACTTTCGAGTTTTTACAACTATTTTAGTCGAGAAAAATAAAAGAATCCAGGCATCAGGTAAACAAAATAAATAAACCGGTTTCCTTGCAGAAGGATGTATTTTGTTACTTCCAGTGTCATTTTAAAAACTACCCTCAACCAACTTAAATTCTATACTATGCCCAAACCTTCGTTTCAAGGACTTGGGTTTAAATTTAACGTGCCCACTGTTGCAAAGCTTTATTTCTTTGAAAAAAAAAACTTTTCAATTAGCCAATTGAAATGCATCAACTCTCATAACTCATAACCCAACCAGTGGTGTAGCCAATGGAAGGGTAGATGACTCGTTTCTAACTCCTGATGAGTGGAAATATATGCATGTTACGGTAGCCCGGAGGGCCGGTTAATTAATCAATTATAATAATTGTATTGGTGCACGATTGTCGATAGCAAAATAAATGTGGCTTATTTGCGAAGAAAGTATTATGGGGTTGCACATGCCACAGTGGGCGCTGTAAAAATAAAGATGTGTACTACGTCAAGCAAAAATAGAAGCGAGGAAAAGTCGCCTAGAGCAAAAGCCCCAAGAAGAAATTAAAAAGGGCCGAGTTGAAAGGGAACAGTTCAAGACCATCAGTCGAGTTTAGAACCTCATGAAGGATTTTTAACTTTGGCGCTTTGCTAGCTGACCGAAACAACTCAAAGAAAATCCGAAACATTACTTCAATTTGGGCTAAAAACAGGAGAGAGGGTTGCGCCCTTCTTAGGGAGTCTAGATAAGCTCCCTATAAAAAAATAAATACCAGTAATCACTATAAACGCAACCAGCTCCATTAATAAAAATGTGTGACTAAGTACGCCACTGATACTCTGATACAGATACCCACTACTAATAATTACTACTGAAAACTATTGCGTAGTACACATATTTACTGTTTCCATATGTGACCTAACAAAAACTTTTAACAAATGGATGCATTTCCGGCTTATCGGAAGGCAACCTCAAACTTTGTGATACGCTGCTACATGTTATTTTCGTTTTATATTTACATAAGTTATTTGTTTAAGTAATTTAAAATTTAAATTTTAAACGTTTCGTAGAGTTTTGATAGAAAGCAATTATTTGTTTAAAGTTTAATACGATTATTTGTTTTTTGAAACCAACTTAAAAAGTTTTACAACAACGCTCCCCGAGGTGTTAATCAGTTGAGTTGTTGAGTTTCGATAAAAAAAGATTTTGAACTTCGTAAAAGTTTAGAGCAAAAGAACTCCTCTATGAACGTCAGAAGAGAGTATGGGAGTTATTCAGAAACGCCATTTTCTTGTGTTTCGAATAACAATTTTAATGTTCTTAAAAGTATTATTAAAATAGCAAATATGAGGGAACTAGAGGAACTGTTTTAGATAGAAGATTATATTAATTAATTATTAAATCTTATTTGGAGACGAAGAAGGCCTAAATCTGGCGTTCGCACCTTCTCTTGAAAAGCATATTTATCGGAACTTATAAGTTCTTCTCAGCAAGCTAAGAATGAGACCAATGGTGCATTTAAAAATGTTCTCAACTGTAAGATGTACCTACACATTCTTAAATCGTCTCTTAGCAAGGTTGCATTGATAGTTATTTAAAATTATTGGCCAGTTAAGTACACGAACTACTCTATCCAATCATTGAAGGGGCCATGACACAAAAGTGCTTTACCGCTTAATTAAAGCATTTGACGCTTATTGGTTGTTATATGCAGCGCTTTAAAGCTTGCAGCGGAATCTGCCAGAAGTTGCTGCGAGAAGTTGCAGCGAAAAGTTGCAGCGAAAAAATGCAGCGAGATATAACCTAGCTTTGCAAAATGCGAGAAAACTAGAAAGTCTTGCAGAAGTCGCTTCCAATGCACATTTACAATATTGCAAGCGACTTCTCCAAGTTTTCCTTGAGTTTTCTCGCACTTATAGTTCAGTTTTCATTAAGCTAGTTTCTTTCTCTCTCTGTTCCTGCAATTTCTCGCAGAAGTTTCCTCGCATGTGAAGAAGAGGCCCTTAGGCCTCGTTATACTGTAAGCAAGAGTGTAAGCAGTATTGCAAGCGACTTCCTCCAGTTTCTCGCACTTATAGTCGAGTTTTCATTAAGCTAGTTTCTGTTTCTCTCTCTTCCTGTTTCCTCGCATGTGAAGAAGACGCCCTTAGGCCTCGTTATACTGTGAGCAAGAGTGTAAGCAGTATTGCAAGCGACTTCCTTCAGTTTTCTCGCACTTATAGTTGAGTTTTCATTAAGCTAGTTTCTGTTTCTCTCTCTTCCTGTTTCCTCGCATGTGAAGAAGACGCCCTTAGGCTTCGTTATACTGTGAGCAAAAGTATAAGCAGTATTGCAAGCGACTTCCTCCAGTTTTCTCGCACTTATAGTCCAGTTTTCATTAAGCTAGTTTCTGTTTCTCTCTCTTCCTGTTTCCTCGCATGTGAAGAAGACGCCCTTAGGCCTCGTTATACTGTGAGCAAAAGTATAAGCAGTATTGCAAGCGACTTCCTCCAGTTTTCTCGCACTTATAGTCGAGTTTTCATTAAGCTAGTTTCTGTTTCTCTCTCTTCCTGTTTCCTCGCATGTGAAGAAGACGCCCTTAGGCCTCGTTATACTGTGAGCAAAAGTATAAGCAGTATTGCAAGCGACTTCCTCCAGTTTTCTCGCACTTATAGTCGAGTTTTCATTAAGCTAGTTTCTGTTTCTCTCTCTTCCTGCAATTTCTCTCAGAAGTTTCCTCGCATGTGAAGAAGACGCCCTTAGGTCTCGTTATACTGTGAGCAAGAGTGTAAGCAGTATTGCAAGCGACTTCCTCCAGTTTTCTCGCACTTATAGTCGAGTTTTCATTAAGCTAGTTTCTGTTTCTCTCTCTTCCTGCAATTTCTCTCAGAAGTTTCCTCGCATGTGAAGAAGACGCCCTTAGGTCTCGTTATACTGTGAGCAAGAGTGTAAGCAGTATTGCAAGCGACTTCCTCCAGTTTTCTCGCACTTATAGTCCAGTTTTCATTAAGCTAGTTTCTGTTTCTCTCTCTTCCTGCAATTTCTCTCAGAAGTTTCCTCGCATGTTAAGAAAAGGCCCTTAGGCCTCCTTATACTCTAAGCATGAGTGTAAGCAGTATTGCAAGCGACTACCTCCAGTTTTTTCGCACTTATAGTCGAGTTTTCATTAAGCTAGTTTCTGTTTCTCTCTCTTCCTGCAATTTCTCTCAGAAGTTTCCTCGCATGTGAAGAAGACGCCCTTAGGCCTCGTTATACTGTGAGCAAGAGTGTAAGCAGTATTGCAAGCGACTTCCTCCAGTTTTCTCGCACTAATAGTCCAGTTTTCATTAAGCTAGTTTCTGTCTCTCTCTTCCTGCAATTTCTCGCAGAAGTTTTCTCGCATGTGAAGAAGACGCCCTTAGGCCTCGTTATACTGTGAGCAAGAGTGTAAGCAGTATTGCAAGCGACTTCTTCTAGTTTTCTCGCACTTATAGTCCAATTTACATTAAACTAGTTTCTGTCTCTCTCTATTTTTGAAACTGACAGTTTCTCTGACATTTCTCGCATGAAAATGACAAACACATCCGTACAGCACAGCTACGACGCCCTCTTCATTTACGAAACTTGCGCTTGCATGGTAAAAACGAAACTGTATCGTAAGTCGTAAGCAAGATAGACTACGTCGTAAGCTTATTAATGTTGGTGAATCTGGGCATTAGTGCTCTACCAATTTAAAAAAATATCATTAATAAATTTCCATAAATAAATTTTTCAGTATGTCCCAGAAAAATGTAATATTCTAATTTTGTTGCGCAATGAAATATTAGTTTGACCGCCAAAAATTTTAAATGAGATATTCAAAAAAATGTCTACGCAGACGTTAAAAATTTTGAATTTTAAATTTGACGATACATTTACCAATACCCACGAGTTTCCTTCCTCGAGCTTCCTTTCATTCACAATTACGTAGTTAATAATGTGACGTATAACTTACAGTGATAAACGATTTGAACAAAATAAAAGTTGGAAAATTATTGATGACTCGAACTAAAGGTAGCGCGTAATTAACAAAAGTTGTTCATTAGTGGCATAACTGATGTAACAAGATTAGGGGCTTCTCGTTCTGTTTGTGTAATTAAGGAATTTCTATAAAGTAGGTATAGTATATTGTGTTAAAAAATTACAAGCCCGAAATTAAATGTTATTGGAAAATATGACTGTGTCATAATAAGGACGCCATTATAAAGTAAGGGCGTCTCTAAGCAACATCCAATCATTTTAGGCGTCGTTTATGACGTCACATTTACGATATTCTGTTCACGGCGTTATAATCAATACTTTATTTGTTAATAAAATAAAAAAAAAGTTTTTTTACACTTTCCCTTCTTTTCACCACTTGAAACTCTTTAACTCTTAATGCAATTACGGACGTTTTTCTCAACTAAAACTAAAAGATTTTCCAACTTGAAAATATTATTGGCTTCTTGTATCGTACCAACTCTCGCGTTGAATAAAATATTATAACATCGGTAAATAAAATGTGAAATAATATATTTTTTGGAAATCAATGTAACTAATAAAATAAACAATTGGGAACAAATATAATTTTGTATGGACTATGGACACGCAATATGCAAGTTCGTATCCCATTAAAGTCACTTTTGGAGTTAAAGTAGGTGCAGATCCATTACTGATTGAATTGATTGTGATCAAAAATTTGTTATTTATTTTTATTTTTGGTAAATAGAGAACAAAACTTAATAAAAAAACGACTTTTAGCTCTTTACACGCCGAATGTTTCATGACATTAACAATACATTTATATACTTTTCCGTCTCGTAATGGCGCGAATTCAATTTGGAAATGTGTGAGTGCGTTCCAGATATATTAAATGTAAATAATGTCACAAAACTTTGGTAGGTATAAGTTTGGGGGAAAATAGATTATAGTTTCTCTAGATACGTGTAATGATATACGATTTTCTAGCTTCTAATGCCAAGCATCTTTTGAACGGAAAGCTGTTAGTTACGTTTTTTATCTTAGAGAAATCGAACGTAATCGTTAATAATGAAGAAGTTATTAAGCTATTTCTGAACTTCCTTTACACGTTAATAACGCCAATCCATTACGCGCGTTTCAAGTATTTTTTAGTGTAAAGAGTTACTTTCCAACGCGGAATTAGAGAGCAAGATAGAGCTAGTTACTGATAGCGCGAGCGAAACGAGGACATACGATTTCAATACGTTAATCGTTTTACTTCAAATTTTAAACAAAATTCACTTTATTAAACTCGACCACGATGGTTAGAAGTGTTAGGGACAGTACACAATCGATCAATGGAGGCAGTAATTGAATCACTTGAGCGCACGAAGTTTAATTTGTTCGATTGAATCGAGTTTGTATGCAACCTAATATACACTATTGGTATAGAGAGACCGCTGCGTTCTGGCGAACGAATACAATAATGAATAATCTCCTTTGATTCTATTCTTCTATTGCACTTCTCTATAGGTCTGTTCGTTTGTACTGTCCGAGTTTACTTCTAAAAGCAGGCAAATCATGTTGGAGTTGATTTGTGTGACGTCACGAAACTGATCTACTAAGAAAACATTTTACAAACGAACACTCGACTTCATGATCTCACGTAAAAAAGCAGCGAAACCATTACAAACGAACAGACCTTATGAGTGGCGTATGGCGTAAGTCACCAGCACCAAAAAGGAATGGTTTCTCTATACGCATTTAACCAAAATTTCCTTTTCAAACTTTACATTAAATAATGTTGAATCAATAACGAGCAAAAAAATACAAAATAAGGACACAAGTCATTGCACTTTTGATAACTAGAAATATCCATAATCTAGATTTCATTTACAGCTCATCTCAAACAATTTATTAAACACATGGTATGTAATTATTGTATAAGGCCGCGTTTTCACATGTTTAAAAACTTCTGCAAAAAACTTCAGCTGTCAAACTGGCTTAATGTAAACTGAACTGTAAGTATGAGAAAACTCTAGGAAGTCTTGTAGAAGTCGCTTGCAATACTGTAAATGTGCATTGGAAGCGACTTTCTCGCATTTTGCAAATCTAGTTTCTATCTGACACTTCACGTAGCTTCTCGCTGCAACTTCTCGCAGTTTTCCGCTGCAACTCAACTTCTTGCAGCTTCTCATTGCAACTTCCCGCAGTTTCTCGCTTTTGCAAAGCTAGTTTCAGCCTGACTCTTCTCGCTGCAACTTTTAACTTTTTGGAGCTTCCAGCTGCAACTTATCGGAGCTTTTCGCTGCAATACTCGCAATTCTGTAAATGTGCATTGGAAGCGACTTCTGCAAGACTTTTTAGTTTACTCGCATTTTGAAAATCTAGTTTCTATCTGAAGTGTCTATCTGAAGTTTCTATCTGAAGTGAAGTGTCACGTTGCAACTTCTCGCAGCTTCTCGCTGCAACTTCTCGCAGCTTCTCGCAGCTTCTGGCTGCAACTTCTCGCAACAACTTCTCGTGTCTCTCGCTGTAATTTTCGCAGCTTTAAAGCTGCGAAAGCAACTTTTCGCAGCTTTTAGCTGACATCTTAACTCCTCGCAGCTTTTCGCTGTAACTTCTCGCTGCAACGTCTCGCAGCTTCTCGCTGCAACTTCTCGCAGATTCTTGCTGCAACTTCTCGCAGATTCTCGCTGCAACTTCTCGCAGCTTCTCAACTTCTTGCATGTGAAGATGAAACCTTTAGGCCTCGTTTTACTGTAAGCAATAGTGTAAAGAGTATTGCAAGGTACTTCTACAAGCCTTCCTCGAGTTTTCTCGCTTTTACACAGTCCAGTTTACATTAAGCTAGTTTCTATCCGAGAGTCTACCTGAATTTGCTTGCATATGGAAACGAGGCTTAAGACTGCAAATTTTTTACGTGCCGCCTAATAAGTTCCCCAAAACATTTAAATGTAAAAATGTTCGGTTACTATAGACGCTGGACAAAAAACGCATTAGTAATCAATGCAGTTGAATTTTGAATTTTACCAAAAATATAAAGGACTAAAGGACATCAGCCTCGTATCTGTCCTACTTTCGATATCCGCGTGCTAAGCACCCTGTAATAAAATGTCGGTGTTTAAAAGAACCCTTAAATTTAAATTTCATTGGCATAGTACAATAATATAAAAAAATAAGGGGAAGTTTTGACCCTTATAATAGAAGGTTAAGTGCTTTCAAATTTATTATGTATTTCTTTTTTATTAAAATATTGTAAAAATAAATTATAACAAATCACGCAAATATTGAGGAAAAAAATTCAAAAATTAGCCTCCGTACACTCTTATTAAAGCAATGCCTGCCTGATTCAAGTACAAATAAGTTATTTGCGTGTCGAGTGCTTGAAATTTGCTAAAGCATTTTAATTAACAAGCAACAACCGCTTTTATCTTTAAAGGTATGTTAATTGCGGCTATTATCATCCCAAATTAGAATATACTATTAGACAAACGTTGGCACTTTTAAACAGAGTATGTATACGTATACAGACAAATTTGAAGTTACCATTTAGTTAATATCTAATTTACAATTTATTAAAGTACTATAGTACTAATTATTTAATTAGAGACTTTAAAGTTAAATATGAACCCCCATAATAATAATAATATAATACTTTATTCAGTGATGGTTGTGAGTTTAAAGCGAGATCACTGTTATTTACTGAAACTCATCTGATCTGATTTACGAAATTTAGTTAAAAGAATTTGTTAAGTGTTCACTAAAATCTGACATTCGACGTTCCCTCTTGAAAGGCAATGGCGTACCACACCAATATAAATAGTAAACCTTCTCATGAAGTCTTCACAGTTGAATGGTTTAATGGTTTAGTCAACAAAAAGTATAAAATTCCCTTTTAATTAAAAGAATATTATTTTAAGGTTTTAGTTATTTTTTTTCTTTCCTCGGGGGGTTCCTAAAAAAGGCCCTTTGCAATTAGGCCGGTACTTGCGATATTTACACAAGTTTCTTAGATCAGTGTAGTTTACAGCGCGAAAACCAGTGGATTAGAATGGAAAGCACAAAATCAAAACTTTGCAAAAACTTAAAAAATTTATCAAATTGATACTGATTTGTGAAATTTAAGGCATTGTTAGAACACAATTTTTTAAATTTAATATTCTTTAAACGTATCAATCACATCTACCTATTTATGTATTTAGTTAATAAATGTTTGAGATGTTATCATTCGCATTCTCGTTCTTCAACTTTCTCAACAATAATTATATAATAAGCTTCCTTACTAATTAAAATTAAACCAATTTAATCCATTATTATTGTTGTATTAATACAATACAGTTCAATTGATTGAATAAGAGATGCGGGCGCTGTAACAATCAGTCATCAGTTATATTAAAATGTCTATTTTAATACCTACTTAGTGGCAAGTAAATTACAATAATTTGAAAAACGGCAAAGCTTGTTGTGTTGCTTGTGAAAGTTGGACATCCAAATATTTAAAAAATAGCAATGGAACTCAAAAAAGTAACTTAAAGGGCGACGGTATCAAGAAAAACTCTCCCTGTTGTTGCGACTTTAGAGAGACTGGCGATGTCGGTAGAAGACGAGAATAGGGGCGCAAACGTGCATAATCGGGTGTAGATGACCTTTTTTGCAATTAAGTTCTTTACGAAATCGCGCTCTTGTCGCCCCAGAACTCCAATACAGCTTTAAGACTACAAGAGGCATAAGAATAAGTGAGGGAACAGTGAGAAGAAGATTAAAAAGAAGCAAACCTTCACGCTAGACCCCCTGCAATATGCCCCATTCTGTCCAGACGGCATCGAACGGCTCTATTAGCTTTTGCTCGTCAATATGTGAACAGATGGAGAATAGAAGATTTGGAAAAATGCTGTTTACAGATTAGTCGCGGTCGCGGTGCCGATGGTCGTCAAAGAGTATGGAGAAGAACTGGCGAACGGCATGCCAAATATGCGATTGCCGAGAGAAACCGATTTGGAGGTGGTTCTATAATGATTTGTAGTGGCATTTTCTTGAATGGTTTTACAGACCTCGTTGTCTTCCGATATTCTGCAAAATAATGTAGTGCCGTTTGCATATTTATGGTATCGGAGAAAATTTCTTGTTAATGCAGGATAACGCTCGCCCACATGTTGCTCACATTTCTACTGACTATTTAAATGCAGTTGGAATTAACACGTTAGATTGGTCGGCCTGCAATCCTGACTTAATTCCCACAGAACATTTATGGGATGAGCTGAAAAGACGATTACATAGTCGAAGACCAATGCCTGCTTCATTAAAGAACTGCGCCAGTCCCTACAAGTAGAATGAGACAATCAGCAGCTAGGGCCCCCGTCAGGAATCTCATTAGCAGTGTATCGAGACGTCTTCAAGCCGTGATACATTACTCGAGGAGAACATATTTATTACAATTTTCAGAAAAATGCAATACACTCTAATAGAGTGGAGATTACCACGGGGACTTAGTTTTAAAGAAGTATGTTTTGCAAGCTTTTTTAGTTAACCTTTCTTAAATTGATTTTTGTTAATTGGCATTTTTCAATAAAATATTCAGTTTAAAAAATGATTTTGTTGTAGTTAATTTTCGGATAGAGATCCGAGATCCTCTAAAAAAAATCGACATAGGTGCACATTGGCCGCTTACCCAACACAAAAACAAAACGAAATAATACTCCACTTGTGCTTGCTGCTTGTGCAGTCCAGTGAAATCTCGATCGATGCTTTCTCGCAACTAATAGATTTCCCGATTACGAAATTTACTTAACCCATCAGTAAATTTCACGTAAAACATATTTCTGCATAAAAATATTAAACGTTTTCCCCAATTAGTCATTTAGTTACAGGGTTATAGTTAAGTGGGTCTCTTCGAAAATTATATATAGACGTTCCGCTGCATTTGGATTCAAAAAATGCCCATTTGACAAATTTAAATTCTGACGTAATTCAATCATTCAGTTCCATTGCCCAATAATACAAAGATTAAAAAAATCAAATATACAAAACACTTTCTTTATCTTGCACTATCAAAATATTAGGCGTATTTATCCATTTTTTAATGTTTACACCATTTTTAAATAATGTAAACTTTATTAAAATGCGCCTACCTATTAGCGATGAAAAAAAAATCCAGTAGTAGTTAAAAAGTTGTGGAATGCGTCGATGAGTTGCCTCATTTTATTGGAAATCGTTTAATCTCGACTAGCTTTTAACGCATCGCAGTCACAAGTTCAAGAGCTTTTTGTAAAGAAGAATTTTATGAATGATTCCCAACTCTTACTCATAAAAACGTAGTAAACTATATCAAGAATTTCGAACCCAAGATTTTATTCTCGCCATTTTAAACTCTATTGAGCTTATAAAGAAGGTCGAATTAGATTTGTAGTAGCTTAAATATGATTGGCTCGAATGTTTTTTAAGGTTTCTTGCTTCCTAGTGCGTTAGTATGGTGCAAGTAGTCTATGAGTTCGGGTAGTTCGAAATGTAGTCTTCCATTATGAATGCATGTTTTTGTTTTGATATAACTTTTTTGAGTTTTGTTTTATGAAAAACTATTAATTTTAATTTTACGTTAATGGAGAGGCCCGAGTTCAAAAATGGAAGAGGTAGGAATTTTAGTGCACATTATAACTTTCCTTTATTTATTCAAATTGTACGCAATTTGTTTATAGCGCACATTTTACTTTTTGCGTAGTTTATTTGAGCCTACTTTAATTTTAATTTCGTCATTTTACGAATTCGTCTAAGAAAGATGCATTTTGATTTTGTGTTCGAATTTAAAAAAAAAGCTGTCGGGATTTGTTCAATGAGCGTCGAGTTCAAATTTATCCACGCACATTCCATTGCCTTGGAAGTGCAGTTAGAAATTGTTAACATACCTACTCTACTTAAAACTCGTAACCACATCCAAATTCCTTTTCATTTAAGAGCGATTTAAAGGTACGGTACGTCTTCGACGGTATACCGTTTTTTCCTAAAGTTGGCCCAAAATTTACCTTATTTCTTTGCTCGAACGCAATCGCTAGTAAAATTTTACAAGAAATTGGTTGGTTTTCTTTATTTAAGAGTTTCCGGCAGGTGCTGATTCACCTCGATGATAATCGTTAAATCATTCTTGGAATGCAACGCATTTTAGTAGTGCGTAACGCAAGTTTAAATTAGAATTTTTGGACAAAGACGGTAATTCTAACACAATCCTTCCATCCAACGAAGACCTAGTTTGCACTAAAATCGAAATCGTTTTTTTCCAAAATTTTTCACTAAATAAACGAATGGAACTCGTCGGCTCGTTAATATTAACGGATATTACGTGTTTGTCTCTTATATATGCAGCGTAAAATTATGTCATATAGTCTATTAATGAGCATGTTAAAAATATGCGTATTGATAAAGAAAAGTAAATGTGTAATCTTAATTATATGTATAAACTTTGTTCACCAAATTTCTACAATAAAAGTGCGGAAGTTGGAAAACTTTCCAAAATAATGGGTTTGTAAATACCAACCCCCAAATCATAATGAGTAAGTTAATAACTACTTAAAAAGTCATTAAATTCCTATCGCGGTTTGTTTTCAATAATATTCAATTAAATAAAATGCGCCATTAAACTTGAAAACGCCACCAGATCCTTCCGCAACTTCCTTTTTTTGAAAAATTAATAATATTTTTGCATAGTTTCAGCCTCAATTTACACAAGAAAAAAAGTTCTAGGTATAATGCGTGAAGCTTAGTGTGAAAGAACTTAAAAATAGATTAGAAAGTGCAATGCACCCGAACGTATGTGGTTTTAGTTTCTTTAAACTACCCCTAGCTTCCCGGGACTCTTTTCCCAGGCCGTTCCACCATATAATCTATGACCTGTTTAGTAAGAAACCCCATTTTTATCGGTTGGCACACGAGACGAGACTTTATTTACACGTGCTAGTGCCAAAAGTGCTAAAATTGCGCGTATTTTACGCTCGAAAACAATTGGGTGAAAAATGTGTTTTCTTCCCAAAAATATTTTTCAACGAAATTAAAATTACGTACCTACTAACTTTTTTCAGTGGCAATGAAACTTATTATTAATTCGTACGCCACTGTAGTTTCTAGGTAACTAGATATTAGTACAGGTATTGTTAAAACCCACCCTTGTCTAGTAGGTAACCCTTGTACGGGACTGTATCTTGAAACGGGCCATTGTAAAGCGCGGGAAAATTTTAGTTATGCACGGATATATAGTAAAGTCTATTTGGTCTATCTGATGAATAGGACTGTATAATTTAAGAGGTTTAGTTTCACATTCACTATTATTAACAATTGGTGCACTACAATCGGATTTAATATACGACCGTTACGTAAACTTGAGGTAGTTTAGGTAGTGCATACTAGCACCTTAAGGTTCTACTGCACTCAATTTATATTTCTATTTTGACCATAATACGGAATTTTAAAATACGCCTAATTTCGAGCAACCTGAGTAACATTTTAACCCTCTGGCAATTTTTGCCCTTGCTAGATAATATACCTGACACTCTTCTGGGGTTTCTATTGTATTCTTCGGGTATTTAAATTTTAGTAAATAAAAACAGAATTTTACGATTTTACGTTTTAGTTTAGAATTATGACCAAAAACTTATACTTTGGAAAAAATATTTTTGTGTTAGGTAAATTAAATATAAAAATTCGAAAGTAGAGACCTATTACAGCAATATTTTAGTCTTACTGCATTTTCACTTTTTCGTTATCTTCGTCTACTACTTTAAAAAGTATTATGATCGAAAAAAATAATTTTTTTAAATGTAATTTCTTGACAATGTGGCTCCCTCCCCCCTAATCCAAAACGCTAAAAAATCAAAACTCTTAGAAAATGTCTGTCGGGGAGGATGAGTGTGTATGTACCTAACTCCGTCAAATAAAAACTACTAAAACGATTTTGTTGAAATTTGGTTTCGGTCACTTTAACAAAATTTCATCAACAAAATAAACTTTTAAACGAATTCAATATAAAGTGGCCCAAAATAAGGGGGTTATTTTGGACGCATTTCGGAAAATTTTGACCCACAGTATTTATACTCGGTTATAAGTTAGTACACATGGGCCCTAATTTAAAAAATACCTTTTCAAATTTTTACTGCCAGCCTACCCGTATAATACCAGTATAACGATTGGCCCATTTTCTAGTTTTTTATTATAACTTCTTGGAGATAATTATTAGACTATATTATAAAAATCTAAAATAAGAATGTACCTACATATAAGCAAAATAGAGAGCTTTAGTTTTGATATAGTCGATTTTTAAAATAATTTCTAAATTGACTACTTTTAAAGCACCAAAGTTGACTAAATACCGACGATTGGCTGTCAAATGCTACCAAACATAAAATTTTAACTTCCGGTTTAATTGGAAAATATTCTTTCATATATTTTCAACGCGTACAAAAGAGTCCTATTATGGCCACATCCCACATCAAAAGTAGACGAAGTCAATGAAAAAATAATAGTTGATAGGAATAGAATTCGATTACAACATTTTTTAGAATCAACTTCCTCTAGCGGTTAAACAAGAAGAAGTCTCCACTAACATTCTTGATCTAAATGATAAATATTGATTCAAACTGACATTTTTTGTTCTTTCAAAAATCGCGGTGCGGTTTCGAAAATCAAATTTTTCAGTTTTGCGGTCCTTAATGTAAGAGTTGCATAAAAAAATACACAGTTGTCAGAAATGTTTTCCGCGTTGCTGGAAGTTCTAAAATAAAAGAGCAATTTTTAAAAATTGCGGATACGATACTCTAAGGCCCAGTTGTATAAAACGAAATAATCTCGGGGTCAGAGTTAACTCCACGATCTGAATATAAGGTTAGATCGTAGCGGGGATTTATAAGTTTAGATCGTAGCGGGGATTAGATTAGGTTAGCCCCTAGGCACTTGGTTCAGGGTTAACCCGTCCATTCTCTAGAGTCAAATACATTTCTATTTAACTCAGAATTAGTTGTTGATTTAGGTTGATCGTGGAGTTAACTCTGACTCCGAGATTAGCTTGTTTATACAACTGGGCCTAAATCGGAAAAGTTTAATTAAAATAAATGTTTGTTTTTGAAAGAGCTGCAAGCCTTATGTCTAGTCTAAGTCGAGTCGATACACCCTGTATATTTCTGTTTATAAATTTTTATAATATTAATTATCTGTAAAGTTACAATACAAAAACTAATACAAAAGAGGACGACCGAAAGGATATTTTTTTGATTAGGGATGATGTCAACTAACTTCTATAGCCTAGTTTAACTATTATGGGTAAAAATTTTACAAAATACCACCAAAATAACTTCCGCATCTTGGACCACCCTGTATCCATTTAATTTAATTTATAAGCTTTAATTAGTTTTTGTTTCATAGCGTTACACATACACCACGTCCATCCATCCACAGCCTGGTAGAATTTTTCTAAGTAATTCGTTTTTTTCATTTTTGAATTTAGAGGGACCAGAAACGTGAAGAAATTAAATTTTAAAAAAATAATTTTTCTGGAAGTCGTCGAAAATAAGAAAGATAATTTCACTTCGACACCTTATTGTCGCAGGTACCTAGCAAAAGGATTACAAAAGTGTTTGGTCTATCGTAATTGCTTTATGACCCACCTTTGTACAAAAATTTGTATTATGAGCTAAAGGGATACCAGATGTTAAAATTTGTGTCAAGTTTACGCTCAAAAGTTAAAAATTTCTCTGTTTTTAATTATGTTTTTATTGATTTTAATTAAAACTCTGCAAGTTGAAAAAAAAGTAAAAATAGGTATCGATGCAGATGATTCTGTTCTCCATGTCTGCCAAATTTCAGGAGAAAAGAAGCAGACCGAGGGACAAAATCTGAAAATTATGTTTTAGGGTTTTTAATTAATAATTAAATAATAAATGAGTTTTAAAGGAATTTAACATCGGATCTCGATAGATAAATGTAGTATAAATCCATTAAAATTGCGAGAAACGCTTCAAACTAAAATATGTGGCTAAAAAATGAGATAGAAATTTGCATTGGTTCGACTAAAATTACCAGAAATCATTTTGTTTATATCAAATTTGATCGAAAACGAATTATTTCTAATAAAAACGGAATTGTCACAAGAATGGAGACTTAATTTTTGTACACTTTGATATAAAAATTAAGATGAAATTTGAATTTGTCGAGCTTAAAAGTGAGGTCTAGTAAAAACAGTTTTTTATTAATAACAAAAAATCTACGCATGTTTTTGAAACGAAAGTTTGACACAAGAAAAGAGCACATCAAATTCTATAGATAAAAAATTCGAGCGATACTTTAAATCCAAAATTGAGACTGAAAAGTTAGGTCGCGTTTACGTTATTTTTCCCTATACCGGACAAGTGGTGCAGTAGAGCCTTAAGAAATACAAAAAATGAAAATGTTCGACTAAAAATAAAGTTTGAAAATCCTCGAGAAGCCCTAAAAGTGTCAGCTTTGTCTATGATCCAACTCAAAAGCGTACAGTTTGTGTACAGTACGTATTCTTTCGAAGAAAAAATTTCAAATAACACGAAGTAAAGAAGGGAAACCCCATAATATATACTTCTAGACGTTTTAGCTCAAGAATGGCGGTCATTTTTAGGCTACTAATCATCTTGCTAGGTACGCTTTGCATCTGTTTTTGTTTAAAAATCAGAATTCTCGAAAACAAATTTTCTCCTTTAAAGTTTTTTTACATGTGTGTGTATGTTGGGGTTAATTTGCAACGTATTAGATCTATCTAATTAAATTACCCTAAAAATTTAAAAATTTGTAAAATATTCTCGATTAAAGTAACTTTTCCCCAAAATTGTTTAGTCACACAATTGTCGTTAGCTGATAGTTCTTTTTTGTTATCCATTGTACCAGTTAAGGGTGCCTTCGACTCAAAAAATGGATCGAACAAAAAAATTTTTAGTGGAAGAAGCATGAATTTGCTTGAAAAAGGGTGCTCAATGCTGTATGTTTGTGAAGAAGAGCATGACAAGGGCGAAAACGATGTACTTACTAATATCTAAGGGATGAGCGTTTTCTTAGTCAACCCGCTCGAAACCGGAAATTCAGTAATATTGTGCTAAAAATTGAGCTCGTTTTGAACAATCAGACGACGCTTAAATGAAAGCGGATTAAGCAGCAGAAGACCTGAAAAAGTGTATTAAAAGATTGCGTTTGCCAAGAATAATCGACATTCGACTGTTGATTGGAAGAAGATTTCATTCTGAGATAAAACACGAGTGAGTCTTAAATCTCCCGATGGTATAGGAGAGACATTTACAAGTTGCTACATCTCTGTACGCCTGTACGGGCCCCTGTTACGTTTTGGGGTGGAATCTGCTTGAACGGCCGCACAGAGTTGGCTTCAATACGTGCGAGGTCTATAAATGTGGATTATTATCTGGAAAACATCGTAGTGGAACATGTAACGCCTCCTGCTCTTTTTGTGGAGCCCAATTTCTTATTCAGACAAGATAATGCTCTTCCCCACGTTATCGATTACTTGAGTGCTGTAAATATTCCGTTAATGGGGTGGTCACCTGATAGTCCCGATTTAAATCCTGTCGAGCGCCTATGGGACGCTTTTAAAAAGAACGTAGAACCCCACCTTCGTATCACAATCAACTGGTAGATGCAGTAATTGCGGAATGGGAGAATATGTCCCAGAAAGTTGTTGAAAATCTCATTTCTAGCATTCCAAGAGGCACGAATGCTACTATAATTAAGAGTAAAGAAGGGCATATACGATATTAATATTGCAGTAAATCCATTAATTCAATTGTTTTAGATTTTTGTTTGCTTTTCACGAGTTTTTAAGAAGAAAAGTTTTGAACTAAAAAATGATGTAAAATTGGAAGTTTGCTAAATTGGTGCTTTGGTGCGTTAATTTTGACCAGGGGTGTACAATATGTGTGTCCTCGGATTGGCTTCACTATAGGTATACCTACGCGATCAAGAAATTTTGAATCTCGTTTTGATACTATTGATGAGATACCGCTCTGCCTAGTCCGAAAGCGTTTCAAGCAGATTTTTAATTTTAAATGTCAAGGCGGCCATGACAATTGAGAAAAACCTATTTTCTCTTTATGTAAAGTGTCATTTTGGTTAATATGGCAAAATGTTCTAGAAAGCCAGACGAAGGGCGAAGTTGACCATTTAAAATATCGAAATTGGGATTGTTACGGAAATTGGGATAAGACAGTTGAACTTAAAATTTAGACGACACCGTTTATGCAATTTTATTAATGCGTTTTTATTTCTACAAGTATCTTATTATATTCACTTAATTCCGACAGGTTATCAATCCACGGAGTGGAAAGGTTGGAAATGAATAATAAATAATGTTAATGTTAAAAACAAACTCGCCTTTTTGAAATTGAATTAAACGTAATTAAATTACAGAGAAAAACAAAACGAAATTTTCGTCTTCATGCTTTGTACTATAATAGTGGAAAAGAGAGGAAAAGCCAAAAATAATTCTTGATATACCTACTTTTTCTATATAAGCTCCTTCCATCTTCATAAGATTACCAATCTACTTTTTTTATCAATAAGCTTTTATTTATTTAAGCATCTAACAGTATGTACTCCGTTCTAAATTTTCCCATTTTCCATTTCTAAGAAGTATTTCAATCAAATATTAATTGGGAAGTAACTTCGGTGGAAATTAAATACCTCGCACACTTACGAGTATACTTGGTTACGTATAATTTATCCATTTATAACAGTATATTCACTTAAATTTTTTTAACGTTCAATTAAATACGATTTAGGAGTTCCAAAAGCCCCTAATTATAACCCTAAAATTAAAAATTGAAATATATCAAAGTAATTTGACCTTTAAGTGGAGTTTGATGAGATGAGGATTTCTACTAAAACGATGTTAGACCACTATGTTCAAAAGTTGAAATTTAGGGGTCGTGCCATCAGGCCATAAAATACAAAATGATAAGAAACCAAGAGACTCTTCGAAAATAAGTACTGTTAATGATAGAAGTAGTGCTGTGATTTGTATTCGAGTAGATGTTCGAATAAGTAGATAAAATTCGAACAATTTAAAAACAGTTTATGCGAATTATTCGAATAATGAGAATAAATTGAATATTCGAATAAATAGAATTTTCGAATAATTTCAATGAATCGAATAATTATAATTATTTGAAAGAATTATAATTAT
Source organism: Malthinus flaveolus (assembly GCA_950108345.1). NCBI lineage: Eukaryota > Metazoa > Arthropoda > Insecta > Coleoptera > Cantharidae > Malthinus > Malthinus flaveolus. The sequence continues at coordinate 15,566,254 of OX467285.1, read as the reverse complement.
AATTATAATTATAATTGGTGCCATATAACCATGAAGTGGGTGCACCTTTAATTTAATTTAAAAAAAATTGTTTTTTTACTATTTAGGAGATTTTACATTTTTTAAATTGAGTTTTACTTTTTAAATTAAGGTATTAGTGACTTTTCAAAAATTAATTTCTTATACAAAAACAAAAAAAATTCATTCAAAGTTATACCTATTCGAATATTTGAATTATTCTAATTATTCTTACTATTCGAATTATTCTAATTATTCGGATTATTTCAATTATTGGGATTATTCGAATTATTCTAATTATTTGGATTATACGAATTGTTCTAATTATTCTGATTATTCGGATTATTTAAATTATTCGAATTGTTAGGATTATTCTGATTATTCGGTTTAATTAAGTGGTATTCGAATTACTCGAATATTTCTGATATTTAAATCGATTTCCTCCAATTTAACTAACAGTCTTCCTAAGTGCCCCCTCCTTGAACAATCCAGAATCCCAAACCAAAATTATATTACTACTAATCAGGGCCGGCGCGAGGCGCGTCTTTTAGGCGCCTTACAACTCACAAGTACGACGAACTGACATTCGCTATTACTTCGGAATACAAGTTTTACTAACTATCGGTTTATAGTCCTCAGCTGTGTCGGTGTTTTTTTATAGATTAGAATTGTAACAATTTGGTGGCATGATAGTTACAAAGAGGGGAAAAAATTTATTTTGGATTTGCCCAAAAAACACTCTTCATAAAACACCCTGCTTGTTTTCAAATACAAAATGAAGTTATAAAGCGCTTGGTGGTATGTTCCAAAAAAGTTTATTAACCGGGACTAACATATGTTTCGAGCTACAAGGTAGTTCTTCTTCAGAGCTAAAACTGAAATTATTTGAAAACGGAAAATTGTAAATGAAAAATGTGAGTAAAAGTAGTATTTCAATACGAATGGTGGAGGTTTCGTCAGCTGGAAACAACAAGACCCCTTCTTACATCAAGTGTACGTGTGTACGAGCACGAAAATAACGTAAAGACGCATTTTTCTTGTCTTAATTTTTACTAATTGCATAATTGATCATCCACACTAATAATAATTTAATGTTGCTGCTCAAAATAATTAAGAAAAAATTATTCAAACTGTAAAAATGTTTCAAAACAAGTTGTAAAAGTAGGTACGGGGTACGTTGACTCTCAAACGCATATCCATCCTAGCCAGCTACTATTTTCTTATATTTGAAGTAATAATAACGACGTATAGACGATTTATTCATTGATAAAATTTTTATCTGTCGAATTGGACTTCTTATCACACAAAACCTTATTTTTTTTCATATTTGATATTTTTCCATAAAACTACGTTTTATTATTTATTAGAGAGTGGGTATTTAATTGAAATTACAATTTTTCAGGATCGGAAGGGGGAAGTGCCAGCCAAGGAGGCTCTGAAGCTAGTTTTGGTGTTAGAAGAGGCAAGTGCAAATGGTTTAATGTTGCTAAGGGATGGGGTTTCATAACTCCCGACGATGGTGGTCAAGATGTGTTTGTGCATCAGGTAATTATCATTTTAAGCTACCTAATTAATTTAAATTCCAAATTTACATCTTTTAACCAATTAGAAGATTAGAAGGTTCTTATTTTAGTTTTTGTTTTGTTATTTTGATATCTATTGCATGTTATTAATTTTTCTTTCATACACGTGTAAACCTTGCACTATTACTCATCGAATTTTAAGCAAACAACTTGGTATAAGAGAGCGAGAAAGGGAGAGAGAGAGAGAAGATAATGAGTAGTCAAGATTTCGTAGTAAATACCTACGTCATTCATACAAAAATTGAGGAAATTATTATAATTTAATGTATAATCACTGAAAAAAGTAGCAATGAATCTAAATTTATTTTTTTAGATATCAATAAGTAGGCCTAAGTGAGTTTATCTTGATTGAAAATTTTTTTAGGAAAATTTGATTACCTTCAAAAAACTTTGTTACAAAACCCTTACAAATGGCAACAGATTATGAAACTATTATAAACGAATTTATACAATAATTCGTAAACTGGAGGGAACTTTAGTTTTATGTAAAAAGTATCGCGCGGGCGACCCCCAGGAAGTCGGGGTATTTCTAAAACAGAAATAATATTGACTTAAACTTCAAGTAGCGTCATTTTTTGAACCGCAGACAGTCACGATTTAACTCGTAATTCGTTCTTTGAGTTTGACGACTAATAACGTCTAAACGGCCTCAACGAAAGTTATCAAATTCTTGTGCAAGAAGCAGTGGTCCTTTCTTTTGAATGTCCTGCTATTAAAAAAATTATCGGTTTATTAGATTTTGTTTTAAGCCACATTTTTTGAACCGCAGATGGTCGCGATTTAACTCGCAATTCGTTCCTGGAGTTCGACGGTTAATAACGTATAAACGGCCTCAACGAAAGTTTTCAAATTATTGGGCAAGAAGCAGTGGTTCTTTCTTTTGAATGTCCTTCTATTAAAAAAATTATCGGTTCATTAGATTTTGTTTTAAGCCACATTTTTGAACCGCAGATAGTCGTGATTTAACTCGTAATTCGTTCTTTGAGTTTGACGACTAATAACGTCTAAACGGCCTCTAAGAAAGTTTTAAAATTCTTGGGCAAGAAGCAATGGTCTTTTCTCTTGGATCTCCTGCTATTTAAAAAATTATCGGTGCATTTGATTTTGTTTTAAGCCACATTTTTTGAACCGCAGATAGTCACGATTTAACTCGTAATTCGTTCTTTGAGTTTGACGACTAATAACGTCTAAACGGCCTCAACGAAAGTTATCAAATTCTTGGGCAAGAAGCAGTGGTCCTTTCTTTTGAATGTCCTGCTATTAAAAAAATTATCGGTTTATTAGATTTTGTTTTAAGCCACATTTTTTGAACCGCAGATGGTCGCGATTTAACTCGCAATTCGTTCCTGGAGTTCGACGGCTAATAACGTCTAAACGGCCTCAACGAAATTTTTCAAATTCTTGAGCAAGAAGTCTTTTCTCTTGGTTCTCCTGCAATTTAAAAAATTATCGGTTCATTAGATTTTGTTTTAAGCCACATTTTTTGAACCGCAGATAGTCGCGATTTAGCTCGTAATTCGTTCCTCGAGTTCGACGGCTAATAACGTCTAAACGGCCTCCACGAAAGTTATCAAATTCTTAGGCAAGAAGCAATGGTCTTTTCTCTTGAATCTCCTGCTATTTAAAAAATTATCGGTTCATTAGATTTGGTTTTAATTAACTATCGATCTCTTGTGATTTGCCCGGAAATATCTTCACTTCTATTTTTATATCGAGCACCCTGTATATTTTTATCATATCAAAATATATGCATTAAATTGCAAGTACACCCTGATATAAATACCTCGCCCTCATCAAATTAATTGTAAACTTCACTTAATAACCATAAAAAGTTTGTAAGCCAATAGCACTTTTTTACGACCTCCCATCTCGTCCTTCGTATTTTCGAATTTGACGCTAAGAGCAAACATACTCATAACGTTTTTGGAACAGCAAATTAGTAACTTTAGGAATCGAATTTATATTAAAAATTTGGTTAATATCACCATTTAATATTCATGAAATTAACATAATTAACGTCTAGGAAGTTTTCGACATTCGTAGATTAGTTAATTTCTAGAAAATTAGGGGAATGATTAACATTGTGATTAATAAAAACGTAAGTTCCATATGGCGGCCGTAAACGCGAAGGCTTTGAAACTTAAATTCTGCTCGTCTTAACAGCACTAATTAAGTTTTTACTTCAGAAGACACGCTATTCTAAAACTTTTGGATTTCAGAAGCAACGTTATATTCTAAAACTTTCGGATTTTTCTAGAAGGATTCAAGGAATTTTTGTACTTATAATCTTAAAATCTTTTATTAAGGTGGTTCAGACTAAATATATCATTTGTAGTAGTACTACTGTAGGTTTTACGTAATTTTGGAATGACTTATTGGCTTTATTTACGATAAGGTGGTTGAAGAAGCCCAGAAACTGAACTTACAAAGCCACCTGGGACATTTGTTAATTTTCAACTTCAATTTTAACTGGAAGAATTAAAAGAACGAGGTAAAGTTTTGAACAGAAATGTCTAGTATGGCTTTGTAAGTTTAATTTATAACCATTTTAAACCGGCTTACCGTAAGTAAAGCCAAGAAGTCACTCCGGAATAACGTGAAACCTGCAGTATCCATGACTTCTTGCGTGTTTTCTATAACTCTTATAATGACCTTCATCAACGTACGATGCATAGGAGGCGAGTTATTAGCTAAAAACGAGCAAAAGTCACCTTAAACAGCTCCCCTGAAATGCCATATTTTTGTCTAATTTGACTGAACTAAGTATGATACGAGTATATTAGTGTGATCAAAAAATAATTCTTTATGTCTCGACCACTACAGTTATTTTGATGAAATTTTGTTTCAGCCTCCCCCTGTACCTTAGTTGCAACATTAATTCATTGTTATTCAACAAAATCACAACACTCACAAAACCAACCCACAACTGTGTTGGTCGGTCATATGATTTTTAAAAGTGAAGCCCACGATTTGTTTTTGATAAGTCATACTAGAAATCGTATAGTCTGAACTCACCTTTACAAATGAAGATGAATGACATTAGAGGGCGGTTAATAAAAATAATCACAATTCGCTTAGATATTCGCTTACATAGGAATTCATCATTCATCCTACAGAGGATGTAGGAAAAATTCATAGAAACTATAACGTGTGTCGTAAATCGCTCAGTTTCCGAGACGTATGAGGTGTTTGAATTTTGAAAAAAATATTTTTCTATTTACCAATAACTACATTATTGGCATTCCTAGGCTTTCTGGATAAAATTGTATTCTCTCAGAAGCGTGTACTACGAGGTCATGATTTTTACAACAATAGTGTGCCTTAATAATGAACAATTTATTTTTCTGGAGTCGCTAAAGATCTCCAAATGGTTTCTTGTTATAAAATTGAGTGGCAACTGCAAATACTGCCAAATTCTGTTTTTGTACGATCAAAATATGACGCTAAGAAGGGATAAAGCGCCATATAGTATAAAGTAAATCGAAAACGTACCTCCTGAAATCATCAAGGGTTGGTTGACTTGAAACTCCGGGCAATCAGTCTTAGGGCAAATTGTAACAACAACTTTCCACATAAGATCATAGTTTACTATTAAAGGTTTGAATAGTGATTCTTTGATCTTACCATGAACGATGGATCTTACGTTGAACGCTGTTGGAACAATTCGCCATCTTATATTGGTTATTTCAATCCAATAGGCTCGTTCTATACAGGGTATCTCGGAGAATTACCGATTACGTTCTGCAGTGAGTTCCTAGGATCAGATTAGAAGATTTGCTCCTCTTATTATCCTAAAATGCATCCCTAAAAAGTTAGAAGCTCTCAAAGTTAAAGTTAAAGAGTTAAAGTCTAAAGGAAATTACATTATCTCTGTAAATGTTTTATTGATTTTTATACAACCGACTTATCTTATAAAAGTCAATAATATGTTTGTGATAGAAATTTCAAGCAAATCACACAACTAGAACTACCAGATAAGGAGTGGCGTCAATCCTTCAACCCTTAAACCCTTAAAAAATAGTGTTTTTGCAAAATCAATTAGAATTATTTTGCGTTACTTTAGTAATAAATTTTAAAATGCTGCATTTTTGCTTCTTAAATTTTTCTTCTAAAATCAACGGTTCTTGAGAAAATTTGAAAAACAATTTGTATTAGTCTACAACTTCTGATCGTTGTTTATTTTGTAATTCATTCAAAAGAAGGCTGTCTTTGAAAAACCGAGTTCCAACACTGATTTTGCATTAATTCCCCAAAGTGGCCCTCTTTTCATCATTCTTATTGATCAAAAAATCTTTTGAATTTACATGATTTTGCCGGATGCTTTTACGTCGAAAGAAGTGCAAAAACACTATTTTTTAAGGGCTGAAGGTTGACGCCACTCCTCAACGAGTAGTTTTAGTTGTGACATATTGACAATTCTCTAGTTTCAGAGAAAATGTGATTTTTTACATTTTGACTTTAACTGAGAGCCTATAACTTTTTAGATGTGCATTTTTGCGTATAATTTCAAGAGGGATAAATGTCCTAGTTTAGTCCTGGAAACTCACTGATGTAAAGCGTTGTTTGTGATTTTCCGGGACACCCTGTACTGTGTAGCGAAGTTAGAGAGAATTTTGTCAATCCAAATAACACCCATACAGCTTCTCCGAAATTTATTATAAACGTTATAATAGGCATTAATTTTGAGCAGCTAATTAAAAACTAAACAATAATTGACGTAGTAGTGGGACTGTAGAGCTTATTGAAGGAAATGTAGATTATACGTTTTGTCTTGAACAAAAATATACAATTCGTCTCCGGATGTGGTTTATACAAAGAGCAAACAAAAAGATTATTTTAAATTCCGAGTTTAAAAGAATCGAAAGAAAATCCAAACCACACACCGCCGAATTATTAAACGAGAGCTTTTTAAAACTAATATTTTGATTTCTCCCTAAAATTCGAGTTATAATTAATTTGAGCAATTTCCCAACTAAACTCTTGCGCACTTACCTTAATTTATTTAACCACAAAGTTTAAATTTGATTGTCCATTTTTTAAAAATATCGGTTTTCATGCAAATGTTGGTAAATCTATTTTTAATGGCAAAATTATAATTAATCCCTTCCCTTTCCGGATAACAACAAACAGTTACGCTCCGCTCCGTTGGTAGCCCTTATATAGTTGGCGAGTACCTAATAATGGGCGCTTTACACTGGAGGGCTTCAAGACACATTTACAAACTTCCTGGTTTTCTTATGTACCTACCTACTATACCTATATTTCATATAAGAACCTTTATCAAATGTTTCTTTAAAAAAGTTAGTTCTAATGCCCTTTTCCATTTATAAAATCATAAATAATACGAACAAAATGGCTGTTATCTTCGTATTTTTTGCTTTCGCCACATAAAAAATAAAGGAGGATTAATAAGTACTTAAATAATTTAAATTATAATTAAATTAATATCGATGAAACGTTTTAATTACAATTTACTAAATTTAACAAAAAAGAACTGCGAAAAAAAAATGGTTCCTTGGTCCTTGGTCCTTCGATGCTCACCGCTCAATTATCGTAATTTAAAAATATTTTTTTAAATTTTCATTTATTATTCTTAAATATTACCAATAATGGCTCTTCAACCCGTGTATTTTTTGCTGTGGTTTTATGGGGTGTAAATGTATTTATTCGATTAAATTCGTGACTAATACCACTAATACTAAGCTATGCTATATCCACGTACGGGCCAATTTATTTTATTGTAAAAAAACGAGTTTTAAATGGATTATAAAAAGCTCTCATGTATACCGGGTTCACAAACATAATAGGGAGGTAGTTAAACTGGATACGCGAAGCTTTGTGTTGTTACCCTCCTGCTTTCCCGTTTTTTACTAACTAGTAACAGGTATTTGTAGCCACCTATCCACCTAACAACCGTATCGGTGATTGTTATTATTGTATTATTGTCGTGCCCGTGATGTGTTGAACTTGTCAAAGCTCATAGATGTTAACTATGATTTATTGTTATTTAAACGCTGCATTTTTTAACACCCTGTTTTGGTTAACTGGAATTAATATATTTAAATGCGACTCTCGATATTTATTAATACCTACTATTTTAATTTGATTTGTTTAATAAGCATGAGAGCTTCCGCACAAAGTGATTTTAAATGAGCTCGAAGTAGCAATAAGTGAGAAGTCTTGTACATATTTAGCAGTATAATGATAGCTTTTAAGAGCTTTAATAAAAATGATGTATATATGCGAAAATAGCTTTACTAAGTAACCATTAGCTTTTTTATTTCACTTTTTTAATAATTAAACGTATCGAGAATTTTATTAATGTTGAACGCTGGAGGCTATTTTCATTTTTGTATTCTTTAAAATGAGAATAACTTCTTTTTTGTCGTCGCTTCGAGTTCCGACTTCTCTTTTTCAAATACCCACATCCACATCCCAAAGTTAGCTGCGGAACTTAAAAATAAGTACAGTTGTAGGTAGTATTTTTCACCTTTGCAACTGTTAGTTAGCTTCTAACACTAATAATGGGAGAGCAGAAAGAAAAGTTTTATTTAGAGAGAATTGCCTTATATACATACATACGTTATGCCTTAATTTGGCGTATTGGCAAGTCGAACAGCACCACGCTACATCCATAATTGCAACTCCTTAGTAAATAATTAAATCGATTTGTCAAAAAAACATTTTATTTTTCGAAGTACCTAAGCATTGGCGAAATATAAATTAACGTTCTTTACAGCACTACTCAAAGACGCAATTTTCCTCTAGTTTAACCAACTTCACATCTTTATATCCTCCCCATACCCCTAAAGTTAGAATCGAAACTAAAAATCATCCTCTATACCTCAGAGAGCACCCTATAGGTATTATGCAAAGCTGCCGCGATTGTGCTCACGAGAAAACTGCAAATAAGTATACACTCGCCACTCGCCTCCATTACCTACTGTCAGTGTGTCAGTGATCACTCCTCAGTGAAAGTAGTATTCGCAAAACTTGTTTTTAAATATTTTTGGAAAAAGTAAAAGTGGAAAAGTGGAAACCATTATATTTGGCTCACTGTTGATGATGTGAAAAGCAGTGGTCGCAATTTGCTTATTGGAGTTTTAAGTACCCTCTCAATCGTAGGAACCTTGTATATTGCAAAGAACTCTCAAAAACCAATGATACACCCCCATGGCAAAATCGATCCAAGATGGCTTGGCTAATTTATATTTACCCAACACAGTAGCAGCAGATAAAGTAGCTTTACTTGTGACCGATGGAGCAGCATATTAAAGATGGAACAGTACTGAAAATAATATATTTGCCTTTAGCGAAATCTATTAAAATTGTGAATGATCTCAAAAAGAAAACTTTTGAGGTGTAGGAAGCGCGGGAACAATAAATTGTAATGTAAACAAAAACCAATGGTTCCATACCTTTTCTGAGGTACTACAAGGCATAGAACATCTTGGTAAATACGATCAATCAATATGTACAAATTTGCTCTCATTACGTCGGTTGTTGCCTTTTTTGAAGCTTCTCAAGGCGTTGATTTTGAAATTATAAATGCTTATCCGGACTCTAATTATAAGTTATGGATTACCCACACAAAGTATAGCGCCAATTTTATTAATTCACGAATTTAAATTAAGCGAAAGCTCCCATAAGCGGACACACTTTTGACAGACTTTTTGTCCGGTAGTTTTTGTCTCTGAAAGGTACTTATGTACAAAACTAGAAAAAAGGGGAAGCACTAAACTTATTTACGTCGATTAATTGGAGCTTCACGTCCGTTTACGCCAGCTTTTTGTCAATTTGAGTAAAGTACGCGTCCGCCTTTTAAAAAGTAATTTTAAAAAGATTTTTTGTCCTCTTAGAAAATTAAGTTCCATTTAAGACAGCGTGGTCCTCTAATACGTAAACGAAACTTGAATATAACCATATAACTATAGTATATAAATGGAAAAGTTGTTACCCCCGATTGGTCCAATTAACTTCAAAAAAATTCTGATTTTATAAAAAAGCGTAAGCTCCTTTAAGTGAAACGCACATTTTGGACGGGCTTAATGGTTGTTTTAAGTTACGATAATTATAAGCGTTTGATAGGAATTGATTTCACGCTAAGCTTTGTTTCATGGCTTCTCATCTTATTATAGAGAGTTAAATTGAGAAAATAAAAAAATACTTGTTTTTACGGCATTAGTAGTTTTTTTTCAAAACAAAAATAAAACCGCTTTTTGCCATTAGTTAAGTGTTTTTATGATAAACATTTTGGGTATCAGGATATTGATGTATTGATACACACTTATCCAAACAATTGAAAGTTATTTTTGCCAAACATTTTTTTAAATAAAAGGGGCATTATTGTAGTTCATAATTTTGATTGAATAAATATTTACAGTTCCTAATGTAGGCCATATCGCGACATTATCAACAGATCAGCGATTTATTGATTATGCAATTAGTAAATTACGAATTATCTATGTAAAGGGGGTTTTCAATAGGGACGAAATGATTTTAAAATGTTATGTTAACCATATTTAACAAAGTAGAAATGTCAATACTCATCACTTGTTTTTAGGATACATGACAAAATACACGTCTCCACAACGTTTGGTAATTATCCCACAATACTCTGCGTGCACTTCGTGAAAGTTATAGTACACATAATCGACCTAATATGCTTTCTTTTTGTTTCTAGAAGGGTTGCACTCTTCACGATACTAACGAGGCTCATATTACTCAATAATGATTACTAAACCACCAACACAACATCCAAGTGGAAGCAGTTAAGCGAATATTGGTGCTGCTGTAAAGTGGTGGTGTTACAGAAGATGCAAATTTATCGATTCCTTGTTATTCTTAACAATTAGGCCTTTCAGCAACTACAACTGACGTATTTTACAAAAAGACTGGCTTACACCCTTATAATATTGTGTCGACTAGACTCTAGAGCAACTCAAAATTGATCCTAATTTTGGTTAAAAAAATCATCTTTCTCATTTTGGGCTAAATGGCTTCGCCAATAAGCAAAATTGTCATTATTGGTGTGAAAATAATCCACAGCAGATTCAAAACACTTAAAAATTGAATATCGAACCTTCCATTCATGAAATTAGGTCTGATTTATTGAGAAAATATTCAAAAACCGAGTTCATCGATTTCACAAAACTTCGTGAATTGTGTCTTTTGAAAATGTTTAAAGTTAAATGAGCTACAAGAAGTCACGCAATTGATTAAAATGAAATTATTAGAAACATAATTTTTGAAACGAATTATTTAAATCTCTTAATTTCCTTTCGATAAGAGCCGATTTAAATTTAAACTTTTTCAATGGCACATTTTACTCGATTTTCCTCACCTACAACAACTATCCCTACTATTTGTAACTAAAATTCAAAAATATCTTTAAATCGACAAAAATACTTACTAATACAAAAGGAATTACGCATGAATAAGATACAGTGATTAATGTTTTTCGATGAATAAATGACTAATTATTTATTTATTTGTGTTACAGAGTGTTATTCAAATGAGCGGATTTCGATCACTTGGCGACGAAGAAGAGGTCGAATTCGAATGTAAAGTATCGGATAAGGGATTGGAAGCAACTCGTGTTACAGGACCAAGTAATGGCGATTGTCAGGGTTCGCATAGACGCCCTGTTACTAAAAAACGCTTTAGAAAAATTAGGTTCGTATTCGTTGACGTTTTATTTTACAATTTCGTTTTAATTAAAGCGCCATAAAACTTTGATTAGGGCTAATGATAATACTATTTTAAGTATCCACTATAAACCGATCACACTATAAAAATATAAATTCAAGTGCAGTAATTGGACGTTTATCTAAGTAAATTACAAATTTTTTTAATTTTCGTGAGAAACTTTGAAAACGTTCTTATAAAATGTACCCTTCCCCCTTCCGATCAAGCTTATCACCATTGATTGGCTTTGAGTAGTAAATAATTCGTCATTCTTCCTATGATAGCAAAACGGATGTAACAAGGTGGGAGTGAAATTACTATTTCGTTACGGTATTAGTGGAATGGTAAAAAAAACTCTTTATTTCAAGTAGTCATCCTTCATTAGCTTAGCCGAGCTACACAAGCACGCTGCACGAATCGCAATTTCTTAAGTGTAAGCGCCGACAGATCCGCATCGAATTTTCTAATAGGTAAATAGCCGAATAAAAACTCAAAAATCATGAGTATAGCTTTTCTAATTATGTTCACATCACCTTCCTCAATATTTTTGACTAATGTGGAGTAGAAATAATCATCAATAACGACGCCACAAGCTTCTAAAAGCTCGCCCTTTCGTAAATTCCACTGCGAGACCGTGCCAACGCACCAATTTTGAAAATACAGTAAACTTTTTTGCGATTATTGCGGTTCACGAGATGCGGGCAACGCGGCTAAGTGAATGCCTGCTGCTGTTAGGTTTAAAATAAAATTAGAAATTGAATGTGAAGCGAAATTTTTATGACAAACTCGGTTTAGCACTTCATCGCGTCTTTGAATAAACGTTGAAGATGATGAAAAAGGGATTACTCGAACTACAATGGACTTTTGGAGCCTGTTTACGTGTAATTGCTTCCCTTGCAGGATAGGGGGCTCATTACTAAAAGATTAATTGATAAATTATTAGGCTGGGAGGTAAAAGTGCCCAGAAAACGAAAACTTCGGAGAAACATTTTCAAAAAAGCCCAACACGTTATCATATATGAATTTTAATATGCTTGGCGGCTCTAGTTCACAAGGCATTTTGTTTAGAAATAATTCCAACATCAGGAGTAAAAATTTGAAAAACGTTGATTGTACCTATTAGTCCTAGGAGAAAATGACTCCAATGTTTGTTGTAGTTTATTCAATTTTGAACAATTTTTTTTATAAATTCGATGCAAAATTGCAAAATGTTGAGAATTTCACTTATTTTACGATCATACCGTTGGAAAGTAAGGAACGCGGTACTACTAGTAGGCACTAATACAAAATACAATAGAGAACTAGGAAAATAATAGTAGAGTGTATGGGGTATTTAATTATGATTTCTGATTTCTCCTGGGGTACCGAAATCCGATGGCTGTCAAAATGTCATCCTATACAGGGTGGCTCAAAAATCCAAGAAAGCGAAATTCTTTACCTTTTTTCAGCTTTTGTCAATTTTGACTCCAAAGGACTAATTTTTCGGCAAAGGCAGTTGTATACTTTCTAAAAGTAGACTAAATTGTCTACAATTTGAAACCAGAATGACCTCTGTAGACCTATTGGTGTCCAAGATACAAGTGTACAAAGGTTTTGAGAAGTATACCCGATTTATTTGAGAATTTAAGCTTTCACGGCCAACGTCATTAGTGTAAGTGGTTGCTGGGGATAATGAGGCTCTTTGAGAAATTTCTGACGTTTCGTTGGTTGCTGTGGCAAACATCTTCTCCTGAACCTTCGATACGGTCACTTCGACTTCTATCACACAGGACAAAATACCTCTAAAAGTGTTTGCCACAGCAGCAAACGAAACGTCAGCAATCTCTCAAACAACCTCTCAACCACAGCCCATTAGCCCATCAGACACCATACACGATTTAGTTTTGGATATTTGAAAAAGATTATTTACTTTGCGTCAAATGGGATAGCAATGATTTTTTGGACGATCTAATAATAAATCCAAGTTTTTGTCTTCGGTGGACTTCCGGATTTGCAAACTTTTGTACACTTGTATCTCTGACACCATTAGGTATACAGAGACCATTTTGGTTTCAAATTGTAGAAACTTTTGTCAACTCTTAAGAAGTATAAAACTGCCTTTGCCGAAAAGTTAGTCCTTCTGGGCCAAATTGACAAAAACTGAAAAAAGGAAAAATTTTTGATTTTTGAGCTACTCCGTACAGGACGACATTTTGACTACCATCGGATTTTGGTCTCAGAACGAAAGGACTCATTAAAAAAAGGTTCCAGTCTTTATTCTCGAAGTGAAAACAGAGATCATTTCAAAATGACTATGATGCGACTGTAAACAAAAAGTTAAACCCACTCTATTGAATTTAAAAAGAAAATGAAAGGTTTCAGTTTTTTCAAGATATTTTAGAAACCATGTAAGCTATTTTTAGATTCTCAAAAAGCAGTAACTAGTGCCGATTTTACTGTATTGAACTAGTTTTATAGCTCTTTAATGATAAATTTGATTTTTTTTCGAAATCTTAAGGAAAATGTCATTAATTTCGTACAAATACATTTCTTAATATTTGAAAATACAAACGATGGAAAAATAGTTCAAAGTACCCATATCTCAAAATAGACCCTAGAACAAACGATAACATTTTTGGCCCCCTAACTCCACTAAGGATGAAGCTTCGAACGACGAGGAGAGTGGAAGCTTATTCAAGCTCGAACACTAATTTGAGTACAAAAATGTTTATGGGGGGGGGGGGGGGCTGGAGAAATTCTATCTCAAAAGTTCACAAAGGTATAGCTTGTTATGGTTGGAAGTTCAAAAGATAATTCCAGGAGCCCATAAAAACTCGAACGGACGTTAAGAAAATAGGCTTGATTAGGGAATTAAATCTGAAGTGATGGTGTAGCATTTCTAGGTAGAGGTTAAAGTTCAAACGTCAGGTGTGGAAGCTCATTGGAGCTCAAACAAGAGCGGCTGTCTCAAATGCCAATTTCCAAAATGGGGGAGGGCTAGAGTTTTCTCAACCGCCCCCTACATGATTGTCGAATATCTCCGCAAGGGCTAAGGTTCAAAATATAATAAATTATGCTCATTAAAACTTTGCACTGAAGCTCAAACCTTTGACTTTGGATCAAAGCGAAAATTTTAACTGGAGAAGGCCGGCAACATCCATCTTACAAAATTACTATACTAGCAGTGCACGTATCGTTTTCAACGTGTTCGAATAATTAATAATTAGTGTACGTCCAAAGTTGTTATATCATATTTTCAGCAAGAAACTTATTCTAGAAATAAAAGTAGACATTTTCGAAGCCTCACTGGTGAAATGGCATTTTAAACTAGTCTAGCCTTCGTATTAACACTTAACGATAATTTATTTTACTTTATTTGGGTATTTTGTAACACTCGAAGATTACCGTTGACTTGGAAAGAGTCTAAATTAAAAAAAAAAGCAGTAATATTACTATGTATATTACTATTATTATCGTTCCGACTATTGTCGCAATACATGAATTAGAAATTAAACGCATCAACAGTAAGAAAACTGCCTTAATTTTTATGTGACCAGTTTTTACATTACTGCGCCTCCTCTTTTTTAGTAGAAAATCCTTGAAGTGAAATGAATCATCTTACCGAAGAAGAAGAAGAAAGAAAAATGTGATAGGACGCCATATTTGATAATTTTATAAAAAATTATTAACTTACCCTCTTCTCTTTCGAACTTCTAATTCCATTTTTTAGCTTCTTCATAACTCACTTTCTACGAAAATGTCTACAATATTTCGCGCACAATGAGTTTATTAAGTTATGAACTCCAATTAAAAAGCAGTTACTGGTAGTGCTTGGTGGAATGCCTTTAACAAGGTGCGTTTGCTATGCTTCTGTGGTCCAAACACTGAAATAAGAATAAAATATTAATAATTCAAAATTCGTAAAATAGTAAAAACGTAAAATTGCAAGAGGTGCATCTAAGAATATGAGAACATTTTCATATTATAATCAGTGCACCGTTGTACACTGTAAATCATCAGTGCCCCATTTTTAAACTCCCCCTTATAAAGTAGTACTTGCCCCTATTTGCAGAGATATAAAAAAATTTGACCACGTGCCTTTGATGACTATTAAGTGCCCGTTCAGACACGGCGGAAGCCGCGCGGTTTGAATCCGCGCGTTCTTATTTACATTAGCGTATAGGGACGATCCGCGCGGATGTGTCTGAACAAGTCCATATAAGCTAATGTAAATGAGTGCTGTGTCTGAACGGGCTCTAATAGTTGACGTATGTAGATGAAAATTTAAAATTCTCCCGGATTTTCGCCCCAGAACTCAAATTTCAAATTTGAAATAAACGCGAATTTCGGTCATTATTTTTCTTTTTTTTCAAATATTAAAAAAGTGCCGAGACATTTTCTGTTCAGAATATTTATAAATAAAATCAATTTTTTATTTGGCCCATTCATATTTGAGAAAGCAAGCCAAAGCGAGTAATGGGATGCTCTTTACAGAAGAGACAGATTAAAATGAGCCCGTGGGTGGGCAAAATTCGATGGTTCTTAGGTATATAGAGAAATCGATAACTATAAATATTCAATGAAAAAATGGATGGGGCATCCTATTTCTCTTTTTTTGTGAGGAATTAGGTAGCGAAAACCGGAATTCGCGATCTTCTTTTGTTTTGGAGCTATTTGCAAAAGTTCCATTTTTCAAGTTTTTGCTAAAGGTCGATAAGTATCTCTGTTGTTGTAAAGTTCTAAAATGAGCCGGAGGAATTTTAAATATCTTCGTTAGTTTCCGGTTTATAACACATAGTAATGTGTGGCATATTTAAATAGCGTTTTTTATCCTCTTTTCAATGATATGACCTCTTTGTTGAATCTCCCCTCATAGGGAAATAACCCGTAGATTCACGTTTTTCAAATTTCCTGCTTCCCAAATTATTTTAGAGCAAAAATGAAAAAGACAAAAATCATGCAGAATACAACCGAGGTATATTTAGCGAAACTTGAAACAATCGAGCTTTTGCTCGAGCTCCAAAAACAAAGATCGAGAATTCCTGGTTATTGCATTGAGTTCATATCAAAAAAAGAGAACTAGGATGCTGCATCCATTTTTCCATATTTCTTCTAGTTCTCGATTTCTCCATAACAACCATCGAATTGTGCCCGTGCCCACCCTGTACAATAGGTCACAAATGCTTATTTTCATAAAATACGAAAAAATGATAAGGGAAGGGTTTTTCTGGTTCGACATTGCCAGATTAAGCACCACCCCTCCCGCCAAAATTCTGGAGTTCATCCGACGAATAGGATGATTCGAGATCTGATGGGAACGGGGAGGTAGTACAATGGGCCTAATTAAGTGGCCTAAGTGTAGGGAAATTGCTCCCTCTCCCTAAATAATTCAGATTCAGGGCAGAAGGACGTATTTTAAATAAACAGCAAAAATATTCGTTGATTAGAGAAATTGGGTATGTGGAAGCTTCAGTTACGTATGGCAATTTAAGCTACTTTTTGTTAAATGGTCGTACATATTTGAAATCTTAGTAAATTTTGGAAGAAATGCAATTTTGACCCTTAAAAATTAATTTCCGATCCGTCGTCTTACTAAAGAGATTTTGTAATAATTTTTGTGTTTTAGGTGTTACAATTGTGGGGAATTTGCAAATCACATTGCTGCAAAGTGTACTATGGGACCTCAACCAAAAAGATGTCACAATTGCAAAAGCGAAGACCATTTAATAGCGGACTGCCCGACGAGAACGGAAAGACAACGAACTCCACCAAGCGGCGGAAATAGCGAATCTCAACAAGATCGAAACGGTACAGGCGCAACATCGGCAGCGTCGTCTGGCGCCCCTGCTGAATAAATAGCGAAACTTACATAACCACATACACGACTGAGGGCCAATATTTCAGGCTACAATCACCAATTTGTGTTCATTACTTTGTAGGTGGCAGTATGTTGTGTCGTTAGTTTTGTTTCAAATTTAAATTTTACCGACCATCCAAATTTTTTTCATACTTTTTCATATTTTCTTTTATTATTTAGGCGATAAGATTTTGTTACGTAACTTTTGGCCCTAAAAGCCGATTATAATTACACTTTTTTCTAGTATTTTTGTTTTTGCAAAAAAGTTTTGCTTTTTTTTGACAATTTAAATTTAACACCCGGAACTAATTGTTCGAATTTTGCTGTCATGTGTACTTACAGTTACCAAAATGTTGCTCGAGAAGCGACTAGAGACTAATTTTTTTATTGCATGAACTGATACGTTTGACCTATATATTCATTCATTTACTTACATTTGCCTACGAGCGAATTTTTTCAAATTCGCCCAATTTATTAGCAAATAGTGCAATGCAATAATAACAGATGACAACGGATGGTCAATATAAAAAATAAATCTATCGAATTTACATATCGTGCTGTGAAAAGGATTTTTAATTCCATTGAAAAGTTCGTTCTTTTAAAAACTTTTTAATGAAATTAATTTCCACTATCCTTTAACATGGGGCAACAATTATATTCCAGTGGATTATTTATACGCAACTCGAAATAAAATTTTAACGAAAACATCCAAATATTTTATTCAAGTTTTGTCAAAGGAAATTATTTTTTGTAAGTATTGTGTTTGTTCGTTTATTATTAGAGATTAATCCAAAAAAAGTGTGACAATTGACGAAAATTTGTAATTTTTAGGCGTAATTAATTATTTAGTTGTCGAGAAAATTTGACTTAAGTTCTTGCCGTTTGAAAAAAGAGGGGGAAAAAATAGGCACTTTGTAAATCAAATACGGAGCGATCAAAATAAAGTTTCGCCGAGAAGGCTTGGTTCTGAAGCGCTCACGATGCACTTTCATTTTGATCGTACGGTATATATCTTAACTTAACTCAGTTAAGAATTTTTTTGAATATTGCAAAATTTAAAAAAAGATGTAGTACGACACCATTATTCTTAGGAGACGCAAATTCTAAATTTGTATTTATTTATATATTTATTTTGATCTAAATTATTTATAGAGTTAAAATTGTTTAAATTTTTTTTTCAAATTATGACAACATTAATCATTTTTGGGTGTGTTTTATTGGTAGTTTTGTTTTAAAAAAATTCTAATTCGTTTACGCTTACTTTTCTGAAATAATACAGGACGGTCAAAATAAAAGCGGTTTCGAGAAGACAGACTTGATATAGACAATCAAATATAGGTATAAACACGTAACAAAAAATTGTAATAGTAGAAACAAAGTCGAGCCCTTTTTGAAATCGTTTTTATTTTGATCGCCCACAAGTTATTCAACCGGATAGTTATTTGAGTTTTTTCGTAATTTTTCAATTCACCGTTTTGCAATTTATTCAGTAAAATTTATTTCATTGATGCTGTTTTCTAATAATTTAAAAAAAATAATAAGGCGTCGAACTACAACAACAACAAAGTACTTAAAAAATGGCATCTACTTAAACTATGCACGTTATACGGGATGTCCTAAAATTCCGTACGGACAGGGCTACTGCCTACTAGTTTGTTTCAGAGGTATTAACCCATCTTGGGTCTAGATAATTTTAGTCTTCAAAAAAAACCCAAGTAGCTGTGTATACGCGGAATTTTGGGGGCGCCCCGTGTGAACTTTTTTTTAATGTAACTGGTGTTCAAAACTTTTTATATCGTTTTAGTTTTAGGTTAATTTTAGTTTTAATAGATTCTTGCGCCGCTTTTTAATTTTTTTAAAAAAACGGTAAAAAAGATATTACCTCTGTACAACATTCTACCTCTTTGTAAAGATGTTATTATATTTATTTTTCCTATCTTGAAAGGGTTCCTAAATGAATGTGCCACTTACACTAAGAATATAGAGTAGATTATTATCTGTACCTGATAATTTATGGAACAGGTAATTTAGGTGTACTTTAAATACTAGTTCCAAAAAAATGGTACTCCATTTACAAAAAGCAAACCAAAAAAAAAAAGATTTTACACTTTTTAAAATATTTTTTTTAGACTTTGTACCTACAACTTTTTTGTAATTAAATTGTAATCACAATTTTATGTACCTTGCTGGATCACCACAGTATTTTCTGATTTGAACTGATTTTATTTGCAACTCAGGGATCACGCAGTTCAAAACAGTTTCTTTTTAAATAAATATTGTAAATTTACACCAAAAAGATAGATGTAATTTTTTCAATAATTCTTAAATAAAATATATAAGGTAGTTTGCATTAATTATTGTACTGTGTTTTTTTATATGTAGTTTCTTTCCAACAAGCACAAACAAAAGACACTCCACAAAGAGAAATGAATAAGAACAGTGAGATTCTTCTAGCAGAAAAAGCGAAAATAATGCATTATTTATAGAACAGGACCTAACTCAACATCCTACAAATGGGGTAGTTATGATTTTTTGCAATATTGTCTATGAGGGACGCCCAATGATAAGTCAAAATTCTCTGGACCGTTGTCTAAAATCAAAAAATTTCCGAAACTTTTTATCTTAAAGACGAAAACTTGGATTTAACATTACGCCTTCCTTCATCATATTACACAACTTAACAAAAAATCATAATTACTCCATTTGATGCAAAGTAACAAATTAGGTGGCAAAAATTACTGGACCAAGTATACGGAATAATCATCACCATCATTGTACCTCCTCCCAGTTTCCAATGCGTCCTACGTAAAACCACGTAAAACGTACAAATAATCTGCATTATCGAATGTAAATTGCAAAAAATAGTTATAGTTTTCACTCTAATTGTAGTTTGGCCAGTATTCATCCACTACCTAAAGATATTGAGACACCCCCTTCAGATATCTCATGTCATGGCTGTACTATCGCTATGAAAAACTTGTAAACTTTTGTACACTGGCATATTATCGTACCCCAGTTAGTAGGTCTACAGATACCGTTCTGATCTCAAGTTGTAGCAAATTTAACCTACTTAAAAAAAATTATTAAAGGTCTTTGCCGAAAAATTGGACAAAAATTGGCAAAAATGACAAAAGCTGAAAAAATCCGAAGGTGGAAAACTTGCACTTAATTATTAGGCCTCCATGCATTACATAAAACATAGTAGAAACTCATAACTACCCCCTTTGATGCAAGGTAACCCAATCTTTTTAGTTGGCACAATTACTATAAACGAAAAATAAGAAACGAACAATTTACGCCTGGACTTATGCAACCAACAAAACGTTTGTGTAATAATTTCGAGTGTTTTTGGACTTTTAAGGTTCTACTGCACTCAATTTATATTTCTATTTTGACCATAATACGGAATTTTAAAATACGCCTAATTTCGAGCAACCTGAGTAACATTTTAACCCTCTGGCAATTTTTGCTCTTGCTAGATAATATACCTGGCACACTTCTGGGGTTTCTATTGTATTCTGCAGGTATTTAAATTTTAGTAAATAAAAACAGAATTTTACGATTTTACGTTTTAGTTTAGAATTATGAACCAAAAACTTATAGGTACTTTGGAAAAAATATTTTTGTGTTAGGTAAATGAAATATAAATATTCGAAAGTAGTGACCTATTACAGCAATATTTTAGTCTTATTGCATTTTCACTTTTTCATTATCTTAGTCTATACTACTTTAAAAAGTATTATGACCGAAAAAAAAAATTTTTATAAATGTAATTTCTTGACAATATGCCCCCCCCCCGAATCCAAAACGCTAAAAAATCAAAACTCTTCTGTCTGTCGGGGAGGATGAGTGTGTATGTACCTAACTCCGTCAAATAAAAACTACTAAAACGATTTTGTTGAAATTTGGTTTCGGCCACTTTAACAAAATTTCATCAACAAAATAAACTTTTAAGGAGGGAAGGTACCCGATAATTTTAGAACTTAAAAATTTTTTTTCTAGCTTATAAAAAACTTATTTTCAGAAATCGATGATGTAGGGAATATTAGCTAGGGCTGTAGTTAATATCTGTATAATATAAAAGTCATAATCATTATAGTTTAAAAGATAGATTTTTAGATATTCACGGACTTAATATCAGTTTAATTGAATCGGCGTTTAACCATGTTATAGAGAATCCCTTACTCCAGGGTATGACATATTTAAAATTTTGTTTATTATTTTGATACTTGTACAATTCAACTTTATTAGAGTTGTAATATGTCTCACTAACACAAAAGTAGTCATATTATCTTACCTAATTGCCCAATTTGCTTCAAATTTTGTTATACCCTGAACTGAATCGCGATGATAAGATATACTTTTAAAATTTTATATTCGATGGGTAATTAAAGCTGTACTTATCTAAAATAATTTAGTAAAATATCGCAGAGTAAGTGCGGTAGAACCCAGAAAAGGATAGAGAAGTACACGAATTTCGGCACTTTACCTGATGCGATATAAAAGACACAACCCTTCTCGCCCGGGGTCATTTTCTAAGTTTTTGAAGAATTACAACAAAAATGTATTTTATGAGACTACGAGACTTCCAATTTCATATTAAATGAAATTAGATTTTTAGCCTATTTTTTTTCATTTTTTAAACCTTTATGCTAATTTCATTTATCGTGCTATTTTGATGTATTCTAATGAATCGCATTTTCATATTTTCTTACTGACTAATGACTAAAAGTCTACTCTCAACAGCTAATCAAACTACTCAAAAACAATGATAATAATACAAATATTAAAAAACTGAGCAGATGTTTCAAACGGATAGATTATATTCTTAAAACTCTTAAAAACAATTAAAGATGATAACTATATACCTTTGCTACAAACAAGTGCATTGTTTGAAGAGATTTGCAAAGTAATGACAACGTTGTTCAATCAAATCGTCTTTCTAGAAATGTCACTACCAATTATACGGAGAGGTATTTATACGAGCCTTGTGGCAAAATTTTCTAGTGGAAATTTTATGGTAGAACACACGAAAATGTTGCTATAGAAAAATATGAGGAAATCTAGAAAGTGGAAAGTCAAGTCAAGCGGCTTTTTTGTACCTAAAGAATACCCTCACTTATGTTGTAGCCCTGATAGACTAGTGAATGATAATGAATTGGTGGAAGTCAAGTGTTTGTATTCGATAAGAACCCAAAAAATTAAGGAAAGTTAAAAAAATAAGCAAAACAATATGTGTGTAAAACTTGAGCGGGGTAAATAGTGTTTTAAAAAAATTACCAATATTTTTATCAAATTTAAGGTCAATTAAATATATTAGATCGAACTTGTGACTTAATTTTTTAATTTAATGAGATTAAAGTGCTAGTAGTAAAAATAATCGTGTATACACTACCGTTGCGAAGACTATTATAGACCACGCGTCTTGTAACCCTAGGCGCTTCGCACTTCAGGCTACAATCCTGGCGCTAAATCTATAATAGTACGTATATAAATTAGGAAACGTAAATACATGTATAAAATGATATGTTGATAATAAATACTATAATATGGTATCATTCAGCGTTCTTGGCGTGTGCATCATTATATATTATCGGGCATAATTCATAAAATACAATAAATACGGAAAAATAAGGGAACCTGACAAACATAAAATCAAAAACGTATGTCGTTTATTGTATCAACGCACTTCTAATGCTAAGTAACGTTGGGATGAGAGTGGAAACAATAATGAAACTCATAAATCGATGCATGTACGCGCCAAGATTGCTGAATAATACTATAACAACTAGGTAATCTTTGCTATTGGCATAAGTACTTGGCACTTTTATACTGTTTTGTACTGTTCTTATACAATGCAACGAAAAGTCGCCACCTGTTTGGTACATACAAAAGATTATGTGTACCTGCTTGTCGATTTTATTTTCTTCATTGTTATCGGTAAAGTTGGCTATTTCTTTTATATTTTATGCTACTTAGCCTTACACGATGTGTACGTAGGCTTAAATAAGGCAAGTAAGTTGGGTTGCCTATTTAAAATGTTACGAATTTAGCTAGGGTACCTTCCACCCTTAAACGAATTCAATATAAAGTGGCCCAAAATAAGGGGGTTATTTTGGACGCATTTCGGAAAATTTTGACCCACAGTATTTATACTCGGTTATAAGTTAGTACACATGGGCCCTAATTTAAAAAATACCTTTTCAAATTTTTACTGCCAGCCTACCCGTATACCAGTATAACGATTGGCCCGTTTTCTAGTTTTTTATTATAACTTCTTGGAGATAATTATTAGACTATATTATAAAAATCTAAAAATAGGAATGTACCTACATATAAGCAAAATAGAGAGCTTTAGTTTTGATATAGTCGATTTTTAAAATAATTTCTAAATTGACTACTTTTAAAGCACCAAAGTTGACTAAATACCGACGATTGGCTGCCAAATGCTACCAAACATATAAAAGTTTAACTTCCGGTTTAATTGGAAAATATTTTTCCTTATATTTTCATCGCTTACAAAAAAGTGCTATTATGGCCACATTTCACATCAAAAGTAGACGAAGTCAATGAAAAAATAATAGTTGATAGGAATAGAATTTGATTACAACATTTTTTAGAATCAACTTCTTCTAGCGGTTAAACAAGAAGAAGTCTCCACTAACTTTCTTGATCTAAGTGATAAATATTGATTGGTACAACGGTATTGGACAAACTGACATTTTTTGTTCTTTCAAAAATCGCGGTGCGGTTTCGAAAATCAAATTTTTCAGTTTTGCGGCCCTTAATGTAAGAGTTGCATAAAAAAATACACAGTTCTCAAAAATGTTTTCAGCGTTGCTGGAAGTTCTAAAATAAAAGAGCAATTCTAAAAAATTGCGGGTACGATACTCTAAGGCCCAGTTGTATAAAACGAAATAATCTCGGAGTCAGAGTTAACTCCACGATCTGAATATAAGGTTAGATCTTAGCGGGGATTAGATTAGGTTAGCCCCTATGCACTTGGTTCAGAGTTAACCCGTCCATTTTCTAGAGTCAAATATATTTCTATTTAACTCAGAATTAGTTGTTGATTTAGGTTGATCGTGAAGTTAACTCTGACTTCGAGATTAGCTTGTTTATACAACTGGGCCTAAATCGGAAAAATTATAAACAAAACAAAAGCTTAATTAAAAAAATTAAGCCGATACAATTCTAGAGTTTTATCTAACCTTTCCAATGAAACTAATAACGGGATAAACAAACAATATTTACGCTGAAAAAACTTGAAAAACAAAATTATATCTTTAATTAATTAAGAAGAAATGAAAAGTTTAATCAAAAATTTGCGCCAGTACAAATCTGTAGAATACTGTAAGCAATTGATAGAGACGTCAAGCGCTATTTCAACTGTTTAAATAAGCAAAAAAAAAGTTAAAAATGTTAGAGCAATTTAACATTGCTAAAGATATTAGTATTGAGGACTCTTAAAGGGTAAATA
The DNA here is from genome assembly GCA_950108345.1 of Malthinus flaveolus. Classification (NCBI taxonomy): domain Eukaryota; kingdom Metazoa; phylum Arthropoda; class Insecta; order Coleoptera; family Cantharidae; genus Malthinus; species Malthinus flaveolus. The sequence continues at coordinate 15,541,671 of OX467285.1, read as the reverse complement.
ATCATTTACGCCAGGACCGTTCTTAGAATTTGCAGAGCCAGGGCAAACATTATTGCTATTAGGCCTACATGAATCTGCGACGCCTAGTTTAATGGCTTTTAGTGACAAAATAAGTGAGTCGGATTTTGTTTTTACCTATATTAAAATTTCTTCCAACTTTCTTCGGGTTTAGAGACTTCAATCTTCTTAGATTACATAGTAATTAGGTATTCTTAGTTTCATTACTAACTTCTATCGCCCAAAAGTGAACTTATTCCTTATACTTTATAGTTTCTAGATATTTATCTAACTATTTTGTTATTATTTGAATTTTGACTCGGCTTCATAAGTGAGAGGGCCTAAATTAAACAAAAAAGCAGAAGGTCTGTGATCTGCCCCCTCCCCCCGACGGCTTCGATTTATATCCAGAAGGTTTCCAAATATTAAGAGTATGACGAAAGGTCTTTATCTTCTTAACTCTGCCACTTAAGTGGGAAGCCGCAAATAAAACAAAATAGCACGAGGTCTAGGGCCTGGGATCTGACCTCTCGTACGCTTCTTGGCGTGTACACAAAATCTTTAATAAACCCTTATTGTTTTTCCATACTTTCAAATTTTCCAAAGTAGTTACAAACTCGCCCAAAGAACGAAAACGTGCACAGTATTCATTTTGATACCCTGTTGCTTTTTTTCTAGCCATTATTCACGAACGAATGTCTCCCCTGTTCTCAATGTTCAAAATTTTGCGCTGCAGCAATGAAATTGCTGCATATCTGCGATTCTCAGTCATTGTCATGAAGTCACGGTCATATTTTTTCCATTTACAAACAATCGTGAAACAAAATGAAAGTTCGTTAGAAAACATGCTCTGAGCAGGATGTTCATTTGCGCGGTTCCACATAAATGGCCCTAGAAACTTAATTTTTAAAATTTGACACTCTTGACAGCCCTGTTAGTTAATTAATGACGAAGAAAAGTAATGCATTTGAAAGATTTCAGACTCGAAGATTCTTAATTTTTGTTGCAACTTCTAGTTTGTTGATAAATGCCAAATAGTGGTAAAATGGCTTTTTCAGTTAACTTCTTGTTTATTATCTTGTCACTTTATTAATTACCCGCTTACATCTGCTTGTACAGTTATCTGACTTCAAACTTTCACAGCTACGAGCTCCCAAGCTGCGGTGTATTTATATACGGAAACGCATTTGGCTAAACCAGCAGATTCTAAAAATTGATCCCTTAAAAACTATTTTTCCTCTGGTATGTTATCACCCAGAATCGGAAGATAAAAGTTCTTTACATCAACGTAGAAGTCAGATGGAGATTGATAATTATGAATTTTTTCCAAAGAACATTTTACGTTTTCTATTCTTAGTTCCCTAGTTGTAACGTACAAATCGGCCTATAATAATACTTAGGTATGGATCTAAAAGTGCCTATAGACTGGCGAGAAGCCTCGCGCGATTTGTTGTCCGACAGCAGTGTCACTAATATAAATAGCACTGCGAGTCTACTCACTAAAACTTGCGACAACGGTTATCAGACTTGCCAAAATGTAAACAACTAAAATTGCAGTTGCCCGATTTCTCGCACTGTTTCCAGTTGGTTGTTACAAAAATTTGGTTTGAAGTTGTTGAAAATATGGTTATACGGATCAAAATCTTTAAAAATTTTCCGAATATGTACGTTGCAATAAAATATAAACTATTTTTATTCATCGTGACCTTTTTTTAAGTACTAAACGATTTGCATAAATCTTCATTTGAGAATGTTTTGGCATGAGCTTTCTCCAGGAGTATTTTTATCTTAGTGAAGGAAATGTGACATTGTTGTAACAATGAGACATCAAAAATAACGTTTTATTTACTTAATTAACGTAACTTATTACGAACATACTGATGTAAACAAAAGTTCCTTAATTCCCACTTTATAAAAATAAAAATCTCTTCAAAAAACGTATAGAAAGCTAAATATAGCCACCGCCGCCAATAAGTAACAGACATCACATGCGACAGTAATAAACTTGTAGAAAATTCATCACACGAATTTAACTTGCAAAGTCATATTTCAAAGTGATATTGGTGGCAGAAGAGGCAAATGATAACATGATATTAAAGTGTTTGGCACACAGGGCGTCGTAATCCAGAAGCAGATGAGACGGGCGTAGCTGATACTCACCGTTGCGATATTTACACGCCTGGAATCAATATTTTAGTAAGGTGCGGTCATTACACCGGCTTTACAAACATTTTATAACTTTTTTAACATGAAATCCCAATATAATTAGTTTTCTATCGCAAATAGTTTAGGATAGCGAACTGTATTCTGACCATTATCTAGAAGGCCCAATTTTTACTCCAAGTTTTATTCATTTTTATTAAAAAATTTCAAATAATAAATGTTAATCTTCTATTAGGGTAATACGGGTTTTTAATAATAATTCGTTTTGAATAGAAAATCGAGGCATGCAATTTAAAATAACACGTTGGAATTAAATTATATTATTCACTTCCTCTTTGTTTCAAGTCTTGATTTTGCAATTTAAATTAATTTTAGTAGATATAATATAAAATTAAATGATAACAGTGTAAAGAGTAAATAATTTTTAAACCTTGGATAAAATAAAACAAAATAAATTTAATGTAACATTTTTTTGGTTACTATACAAAAACTAGGAGGTAAATACTTTGTCTTTTCCAATTTTGAGTAAGCATGAAATTTGAAATTCAAGGCAAAATTTGGCAACACATAATGCTTTCACTTAGGCTACGCTTGCCCAACACTTTTCCATGCGTAATATTATGACTATTACTGTACGAATAAATCGTAAATTGCAAAGTACAAATAAATATTTCTTTTTTATAAACAAAAACGTAATGATCACTTATTCTTCGTTTAAATAACTAATTTATCCACCACTGAAACAAGTAAAACTTAATACACAAGACGTGAAATGCAGAAAATACTTACTAGCCCCCTTTAGTGCCCGAACTCGCAGATATACTGGCACCCGTTTTAATTCCATAGCCACCTTGAGAACTGCTACCAATTCCGATGCCAAATCCACCTCCACTTCCAAATCCTCCACCGCTTCCACCTCCGAACCCCCCTCCTCCGCCACCACCTCCTCCACCGCCACCTCCTCCTCCTGCGCCGTATCCTCCTCCTGAACCGTAACCACCTCCTGCTCCATGTCCACCTGCCGCAAGACTACCAGTAGATACATGTCCTCCCCATACTGGTTTTCCATCAATACTTATTTCAAAGCCATGTCCACCTCCATGGCCACTTCCGTGCCCACCTCCATGTCCACTTCCATGACCTTCGCCTAAACCTCCTCCTAAGGAACCACCATGGCCCCCGCCTCCAATTATAAATCCTCCACTTCCATGTCCACCGCCACTTCCGTGTCCTCCTCCAGCACCACTTCCGTGTCCTCCTCCATGTCCACTTCCGTGTCCTCCGCCTAAACCGCCTTCTAACGAACCACCATGACCACCGCCTCCAATTATAAATCCTCCACTTCCATGTCCACCGCCACTTCCGTGTCCTCCTCCATGTCCACTTCCGTGTCCTCCGCCTAAACCGCCTTCTAATGAACCACCATGGCCACCGCCACCAATTATAAATCCTCCACTTCCGTGTTCTCCGCCAGAACCACTACCATGTCCTCCTCCACTTACATGGCTACCACTACTTCCACTGCCACCTCCAATTTCAAATCCTCCAGTTCCATGTCCACCGCCACTTCCGAGTCCTCCGCCAGAACCACTACCATGTCCCCCTCCACTTCCATGGCTACCACTACTTCCACTGCCACCACCAATTTCAAATCCTCCACTTCCATGTCCACCTCCACCCCCTAGTCCACCGCCCCCATGACTTCCACTTCCAATTCCGATACTGCTTCCACTTCCATGGCTACCACTACTTCCACTGCCACCTCCAATTTCAAATCCTCCAGTGCCTCCTCCACTACCACTGCCTTGGCCACCACCACTTCCATGCCCTCCTGCTCCTCCACTACCAATAATTCCAATACTAATTTCACTGCCATGACCACCACTACTACCGTGTCCACTTCCGTGCCCACTTCCAGAACCACCACCAAGACCTCCGCCACCTCCTAGTCCACTACTTTCACTGCTACCTCCAATTTCAAATCCTCCAGTGCTTCCTCCAATTCCATTACCACTGCCAAGGCCAACACCACTTCCGTGGCCTCCACCAGTACTATGTCCACTTCCATAACCACCACCATGTCCACCAATAATGCCTATACCACCTCCACTACTATGACTTCCTCCAATTTCAATAAAGCTTCCATGGCCACCGCTTGTACTGTGTGCTCCACTACCGAGACTTCCACTTCCTCCAATACCGTTTCCACCACTAACACCACCACCACTCCCTTGGCCTCCGCCCGTAGCTCCACCGTGTCCTCCACCAATTCCTAGACCTCCTCCAATTCCACCTCCGCTACCACCGCTATGACTTCCTCCTATTACGCTATGACTGCCAGTTTCAAATTCAAATCCTCCTCCGTGTCCTCCAACTTCGATTACAGTTTCACCGCCATGGGCTCCACCACTGCCATGTCCACCTCCAATGCCTCCTCCAATACCGCCACCAGCCCCTCCGCTATGTCCTCCTCCAATACCAATACCACTTATGCCATGGCCAGTGCCAGCTCCTCCACCAGTTCCTGCCCCAACTCCCCCGCTGGTTTCGCCGCCAGCTCCTCCTCCTAATCCTCCTCCTGCTCCACCACCCAGTCCTCCGCCTGCTCCTCCACCCAGTCCTCCACCGAGTCCTCCGCCTGCTCCTCCACCTAGTCCTCCACCTGTTCCTCCACCTAGTCCTCCGCCATGTCCTCCGCCATATCCTCCGCCATGTCCTCCGCCATGTCCTCCGCCGATACTACCACCGATTTCTATTTCAAATCCACCGTTGTCGTGACCTACTCCAATACCACTTCCATGTCCTCCTCCAATGCCTGCTCCACTTCCATGCCCTCCACTACCACCGTATCCCCCACCAAATCCGCTGCTTCCAGAAGCCCCTCCATGTCCACCACCTAATCCGCCTCCAATTCCATTTCCACCTCCGTGGCCTTCGATTATTTCTAGTAATCCTCCAAGTCCAGATCCTCCTCCACCACTACCGCTTCCTCCACCTTTTCCACCGCCATACCCTCCCCCTTTTCCTCCGCCATATCCTCCTCCAAATCCGCCACCGTACCCTCCTCCTCCTCCTCCACCGCCTCCTCCTCCTCCACCGCCTCCTCCTCCTCCGATGCCAGCACCGAATCCAAAGCCGCCGCCTCCTCCCCCTCCGCCTCCGTAGCCACCTTTATAGTTTGTAGCGTATCTTTTATAACGAAGTGGAGTATCGTCATTCGTCTTGAGCTGCTTCTATAATTAATAAAGATTTATCGTTAGAATTGTCCCCCCAGTAATTAATTTGAAATTCTGTTTTGTACTTTCTAGCCAAAAATTCAATTTTTTCCAATTTGTTTGCTATTTGTCGTGAACTAAAAAAATACTAACGTCAAAATCCTTAACAATTTCTTTATTCTTTGGTCTAAAATAAATTCCATCGGGAAGATCTTCGTTATCAGGTATTGCTTTCACATCTTTCTTCGAGTAGAAACCATCTTGAACTGATCCAACTAAATATACGGCACCACCAGTCGTCGCACTTTTATCCTCATCTAATGCAAATCCATAAAATGTCGATAACAAGAAACTCAAAACACATATTGACCACTTCATTATTAAAACACAATTACGCTCCCACTCAACTAACAAAACGCTTTTATAACATTAGCGATGAGTTTTTTTAAATTGTTCTTTAAAAATAAACCAATCATTCAAAAGTCACGCTTTGTTACATAACTCGATTTGTTTATTTGCACAAGATCCGTTTTTAAAAAGTTGTGAAGTTTTCTCAACGTCGATACGTCGACAGTCGACAGGGTTGATGTAATTATTAAGAGGAATATTTTTTATTTAAATTAATACCGAGTAATCAAACAGAACAATTGGAAAAACCGTGTTAAGTCAATTAATAATAAATCCGTGCACATTCTTTTGTTGGGGAGGAGGATGTGATGAAAAAAATTTGTTTTAATTAAATTCTAATTTCGCGTGCAGAAAAATTGATTCGCTTTGATTTCGTTAAAATAATTACAATGCGTTGTTCTAATAATTTAAATTAGTACGTCAATCGTCAATTAAATTATTAGAGAAGTATAAATAAACAGATAATTATAATTAACTCTAATAAATAAATGAATGACCTTCATTAAATGCATTTATAAATTCATATTTTTGTTAATTATTCTATAGATTTTCAGATATTGTTAAAAAGTTTTCTCGCGGATGCGGTGGGAGTGGGGATAGGTGGTTTCCAATAGCTTAAATGGCAATTTCTATTGCGTTTTAAGTCATATAATACAAGAAATTAATTAAAAAATTGAAATCAAAATATTGCTTCTTAGAAAGTCTTCCAATTGCCTAGTGGTGCCAGTCAGCTCAGGACAAGCCATCCATGTATCCAACAAGGACATTTGTCATTTGTTTTTTCAGATAAGTGAAGTGAAGGTCTACTATTTATTATAATGTCTTCAATTTCAAGCAAAAATCGCTTAAAAGTAATTAAAATTCACTACATAAATGGTTGATCTGTGAAAACTACATAACGGATATTTTCGGTTGTTATAATCGTCCTTCTGAGACTGTCATTAAAAATTTGGTGCTTAAATTTGAGTTAAGTGATTCGGTACATGACAAACCAACAATAATACGCGTTCGTCCGGGTCGACCTGCTAACAATATTGCTGCTGTAAGTGAAAGTGTTGAGAAAGATCCAACTTTTTCAATTCCACGCCGTTCCCAACAATTGGACCTGTCCAAGTGTCCAAGGTCCCCACATGACGCATTTTGCGTAAAGTGCTCTAAAACCTTATAAGGTTCAGTTAGTGGAAGAATTAAAGTCAGCCGACCATGCTGTTCGTCGATAATCCGCTAATTTCATCATTGAACAAGATGACGGTTCTTATAGAAAATCATCTTTTCAGATGAAGTTCATTTTCATTTAAATGGTTATATTAATAAACCGAATTGCCGCATTTAGGCTTCAGAAAATCTAAGAGTGGTTGTTAAGAAGCCTTTACGTTCCGCTCGTGCTATACTGTTTGGTGCGCTTTTTGGTCTGGAGGAGCGATTAGACCTATTTTATTGAAAATGAGGCTGGAAACGCCGTTACTGACAATGGATTGCGTTTTCGGTATATGTTAACCAATTTTTTTGACTATTATTGATGATATGGATGTGAGTGATATAAGGTTTCAGCAGGACAGCGCCACATGCCACACAGTTACTGAAACAAGTAATTTTTTGCAAATGAAATTTTCTGCTAGAATAATTTCGCGTAATTCTGCAGTCTAACGGCCGCCTAGATCGTGTGATCAAACGCCGTTTAGACTATTTCTTGTGCGCTATGCGAAAGATCAAGTCTATACAGACAATCCACAATCCATTGAAGTCTTTAAAGCCAGCATCAATCTGACGCCTAATTTGTAATATAGGGTCGCAATTATGCGAAAATGTAATAGAAAATTTTGATAAAAGAATCGACGTCCGTATGGGTGGTTTTAGTGGACATACAGGTATGCTGTACCTGGGTATTCTAGCTCTCAAGTCATCTAATTCGTTTTAGAAAACTGCAAAATCATTAATAAGCAAAACAAAAAAAGATTCCTTAAGTTTAAACCACTAAAAAAGCATTTTTTACCAAAATTGTTGGAGGAGATAGACGTTTTTAAAAACTCGTTCGGTATTACAAAAAAAGTGTAAACAATTACTCGCTTTTAAGATACTTGTTTTCGGCAATTATATTGTCTCAATTGAAGAATGATTGCGACGTCGTGACACGTTAATTACGTCGGTTGTTACTCTGAGAAACAAGGATTAAATTTTGGTTTACGTCAACATCTTTTGTACACCAATTTCTCTTCAAAGAGCAGTGGCATACCATCAAGGGTAACTTGTCTGAACAAATCCTTGATAATCTGTTGAGCTCCTGTTGCAGTTGATGAACGCTATTCTCCACCAGAATAATATTTTAAAAACTAGGTGGGGAAGCACCGATAATGTAGACACTTGCAGACCCATTTTTTGAAAATTAAATACATTACTCAATATAATTATCTGCGAATTTACATAACAGGTAGAATTTGGGGTTTTTCTAATACTCAATTTAAATATATTAAAATAAAGTATCTATAGTTATAATTAAATTAAAAAATTGTAAGTAATTGTATTGTTAGCGGAGATACATTGATTTTAATTAATATTAATAAAATTCGAGTATAATATACACCGGCACTTCTAAAACCTATTAAATTAAAAAAGAAACGTTAATCGAGAAAACTAATTATATATTTTTATTTTTAGTAAAATAATTAAAGAAGCGTTTAAATGATTTATAGAATAGGACGCCTCGTCTGGAAATAATTAAACGATTAAAATAAAAGAGTATTTTAAAGTGCAATTGCATAATTAAATTGTAGTAAAATTTCTTATTATTACGTACTACATAAAATACTCCGTTGAAATAATTGTTAATAATATGAAATAAATAATTATTTTACAATAAATAGCAAACCAGGAAAGTTTTATGACATCAGCGTCTCAAATCGACCTTCAACAATTTCAGATGAATGACGTATTTAGATTTTGAAAAAAAAATTAGATACCCCTCGTCGCTTTTTCAAAAAGTTGACTCGTTTTTTGTTACTCTCTCGTAGTATCACTGCGAGATCACCACTTTTCGAACATACACAGACTTTTCTACTTTGTACGGGCAAGCAATTGAGAATTTGCGGACAGTTGTAGCACATTCAACTTATAAAGTTGGATTTGAAAAATTGCCAATTTACAGACGTCTAAGAATTATTTCGTATATTGGTCATCGTTTCTAATACGAAGCAAAAGTCTTAAATTTGCATATTTCTTTGAGTTATGAGTGCCTTATTTTGAAATGTGTTAATTGAACATAAATCGTCGAGTAACATCGAGAATATTTGCATACAATTCTAATAGTTTCCGACAAGAATAAAAGTGAAGGTTAACAGTTTATCAATTTTTTTGCTCTGCCAAGTTTATCATCTTTGGCTTGTATTTTTCAAATACAAAGTAATAAAATAAAGGTCAAATTAATATCTCCAATAACAGATTCTACTGCAGTACTGCAGTTGTTTATCAAAGTTGCATAATGCTATGCAGGCTTGTCTTTTACGGAGCCACCATCCAGCTTTAGCAGCTTGAACCCATTTTCATATATCTCACCATACGAGAACATGGTTTTCATGAAACAATCACGATAACAGCGAACTGCGAACATTTTTCATTTGTGGAAATAAAGCAGACGAAATTATTTTCGTATTTTTAGGTCCCCTACAACGTATTGTAAAACCTATCTGCCACTTAGGAGTTACCCTGTATAAATAGAATAACGACCTGCCATAGTGTAGCGATTTCTTCTCCTCATGCTATTTATAAATTAAAAGTAATTCTTAAAAGAGTAGAAAGATTTTCATTTTACATAAATCAGTCTACATATAGATTTGTTGACGTATAAGCAGATAAGCACTGTAAAAGTAGGAATGGAACTAGAAAAGTTCTCAAGTCAGTTGAAATATAAAGTTTATAAAGCCATCCATAAGGAGCCAACATAAAGAAAAATAAATGCGCATTTCATTCTCGAAATATTACTTTAAGCCCACCTTTTATATTTGCTTGGCATTTTTATTCAAATTAAACGTTTCAGATTGAAATTATATTTTACGTCTGTTTTTTTCTATTTAAAATTTTATTAAACACCTTTTGCATTTCTTGAAAGAGGAAAGAGGAACGCTCAGTTTAACGGTGGTCTTTATGACCATATCGTCGCCTCAGAGCAAAAACTTAATTTTGAGTAAAATCCATTTTAAGGTTCTCAGACGGCAGTAGGACATGAATTTCGCAAAAAATTGAGCTACTTCTGTAACTTTTCAGAAAAGCTTCATCAGGACATCAACAATAACAACACATCTCTACTTTTGCTTAAGATTTATGAGCGACAAATATTCAATAATAAAAACGCTGTTCCGTTCTCGTGTCGTTAGAAATTCACAGAGTACTATAATTAATTAATTTGAGAGTTTACAGACAGACAGATACAGACAAGACATTTTTTCCTAAAAATACAGTTTTTGTACATTAAAAGTTGTTTAATGGCTATTTCGTCGCTCTGAGGCGTCGATACGGCCTATTCTGTGAGGACCACCCTGTAGATTGAATAATATTTGTCGATAAGTAAATGAATAATAAATCACGAAAGGATGATCATATATTTTTTCGCTAGAATAGTTTCACATCAATGTTTCCAATTAACAAGATACTAATTCGAAACTTGAAAACTTGTTTAATGAAACAAATTTCAAAAACTCGTAAGGGTAAGTGAGTGTAACAAAAAAATTATTTTTAATGGAAGCACTTACAATATTTTTTGAATTAAATAACTGTAAAATTTAAGTTATAAAAAGTTTAAGGACTTTGCAGTAGTTAAATGTAGTTGTTAAATTAATGTAAATTTTCGCCCGATCGTGTTTTTTAACGTACTTACAAGCCTTGTTGATCGACTGTGTAAATCAAATTTACAACACCTTTATAGTTTCCATATAGACCAGTCAAAACAATGCTGTTATAAGGTTATAACCTAGCTCCGTGCGGTAAGTAAAGTTGGTACTCCTTGCAAAATCACTATTTTGTTGACATTTAAATTTTTGACATTTGCAAAAATTAATTTAAAATTTAAAAAAAAGCCTGTCTATTATATTTTGATCGGGCGAAAAATAGAATACGATATACGGTTGTTAAGTGCTATAATAACAAAATCTCGAAAATTGAAAAATCTCGACTTCGTCTCGCTTTTTCAAACTCTTTCTCGATTTTGTTATAGTGCACTTACCAACCTTATATCGCAATATACTATAAAGATTTAAGGGTGGCATAGCTGTAAATTAAATTTTCTTTCTGACTTTTCCATAACAATTTTAGTCGGTTCAGTAACCAATAAAATTAGAACTCCCTTTTAAACGTTAAATACGTGATACTCGAGTTAGTGATTAGTGATTACTGTTAAAATTGAAAATCTTCTAAAAAACAACTACTGGACATGTTGCATTGCTGAATTAAGGTTGATTCACACACATCAGTGACGTATCCGTAACGTGCAGTATCCGAACGTATCCGTGACGTGAAAAATTATCGTACCTATATAGGTGTTTTTAAACGGCTTCATTCACACTCGTCCGTATTTTTCTTCCCGACGTGACGACAACGTGACGACGACGATCCGTATCAGCGACGTAAAATTTTAAAGGTTTATTAACACATATCAGTGTTGTGTCAGTCCCGTGTTTGTTCAGTTCCGTGAAATTAATGCCATCAGTATCCGGTAAAAATGAATGAATGCTTCCCCTGAATAAGGGTATGTACGTTGCATGCTACAATTTCGGAATCTTTCTTATTTCATATCTCATGTTTATACTATGAGGAGTTACATATTATTATTATTAGGTAGAGCTAGAAAGAGCCCTTAAATGAAGAGGCGTGTGGCGTAGCCCACGGAGCCTGCTAGTATTCTATAAAATTAACAAAAACATTCTAAAATGAGTTATAAACTAAATAACGAGAAACTTTTCGTACACGTTAATAATATATAAAAATATAACAGAAATAGTACCTAACAATAATATGCTCAGAAGCTCTCTCAGATTTCCAAAAACGAAAATAATACGGGGCGTTTCTATTTGAAATCGCATTTTCGGTTGAATTGGAAGCTAAAATATTACATGTTTAGTATCACTAGACAGCTAGTTTTACAATCTTTCAACCCACATAAAATATACAGGGTGTTGTACTTAAAATAAAAAAGCTAACTCCATTTCCGGTTAAACCGGACGTAAAAATTTAACATGTTTAGTATCATTGTATAACTAATCTTACGATATTTTGAAAAATCAGAAAATATACAGGATGTTTTTAAAAACCTCTTCTGTTTGGCTAATTTCCGGTTTAACCTAAAGTGTAAAATAGTAACAAATAATAGATTTTAATGCAATAAATGAATATACCGACTTGCAATTACAAGTTCAAATTACAAAACAAATTATAAACTTTGGAAATTTTGACTTTCAAAAAATCATAACTCTGGATCTGCTTGTAGCAAATGAACCAAACAGCGGTGCGTAATTAAAAACTTCTATATGCACAACATACCAAACTATTGACAAAACGGCCGCAGCCAATTTTGAAACAATCTGTTTAAAAATTTTAGTCAACTTTGGTTCTTAAAAGGTAGTTAATTTTCAAATAATATTAAATATCAACTATATCAAAAGTAAAGCTCTATATTTTGTCTATATATTCCTGTTTTTAAATTTTTATAATAATAATTATCTCCAAAGTTACAATTAAAAAACTAAAAAATGAGCCAATCGTCATTGGGCGCCATTTTGAATTTAAAAATTTGAAAAAGCATTTTTTTGGGCTGACCTGTACTAACTTATAGCCTAGTATAAATACTGTGGGTCAAGGTTGTCCAAAGTGCGACCAAAATAACCTTTTTATTTTGGGCCACCCTCTGTATCGATTTCGTTTAAAAGCTTATTTTTGTTTATGAAATTTTCTAGTGGCCGGAACCGAATTTTAACAAAATCGCTTTAGTAGTTTTTATTTGATGGCGTTACTTACCCATATACGCATACAGACATAACACACACACAGACAGACATTTTCTAAGAGAGTTTTATTTTTTTAGCATTTTGGATTCAAGAGGGCCGAAACGTGGAAAAATTAAATAAAAAAATTTAGTTTTCTCTTATACTTCTTCAAAGTAGACGAAGTGAACGAAAAGGAAAACCCTTGTCATGGGGAATGAGGTAAGCAAGTTACCCTGGAGTTCTCCAAGTAGCCCCCAATTATACGGGTTTATTTCTCGGTAACTCCTCTCTTAAAACACACCGCGATTACTTGAAATGAATTATTACGTCATAAAATTGATAGAATTGTAAGAATAAGTGTAGGATGCCGAAATCCATTTAAAACTATAGAAAATGAACTTACTTTTAGTGCCTACAAATTTTAATTCAATTACCTAGCGACTAAAGAAGACAATAATAAATAAGTAAATTATTTGAACAATATTGAAACTTCCGAGCTTGTTCGTGCACAATCGCCCTTTGTAAAATTGCAACTTGAGCGAAGACGTCGGGACGCCGCCGCCCACGGTGAGCAGATCGTGTACTACGCCGAGGAGGGTGCACACGCCCGTATAATGTTATATATTATTAACAATCTTGTTACTCCCTAACAATCGCTCAAATAAACCATCAATTTGCATAGTGGCCCTAAACTATCATGTAAAACGTGTGATTATTACGAAAAAGTGCGCTGTGATTTATAAATGAGTTTCGTTTGATAGATATATTTTATTAATTAGTCGAATACGAAGTACTTTAAGTAAAATTACGCTCAAATTTCAGGTATAATTGAATTGTTTTGTCAAAAAAAGTTTTGTTTTACGTTAGTTTTAGAATAGAAGGCTGCCCATCGGCTTATTATTTTTTTTGTTTTTGTTGTAAGACACGACAAAAGAGCAACAAAAACGAGACTAATTGTTGCGTTACATTAAAAGTATTACTTAATGCAATTACTATAGTGTTCTTCTTAAGACGAGGGTGTAAATTACAGCTTACTTTTTGTTTAATGAATTTTTTGTGCTGTTAGCATTTGTTTGTATGTTTTAATATAATTATTATTAATAAAATGTACGCAAAAGGAGTTACTATTTTTCTTAAATATCAAAAATGTATAGTGTGTACCTCGTATCTTGTGATGCTTTAGACACGCTTTTAACTTTGAAATTTATTTTTTTCCAGATTTAAAAATAAACCAAAAATCTAATTTATAAAAAAGACCTAACAAACATTTCTAAATAAAAACGTTTCTTTATAAAACTGTTAAATAGTTGGCTAAAAAATTGTTATACCAGAACAATAATTTTATTATAAAGAAAAACTTAAAATTAAAAAAAATAAATAAAAACTTATTAACGTTGTTAAAAAATATGTTGTATCCACGATAAACGATCCAGCTTCCACTTATAAATAGAGAGCGACATACACAAATAAGATGTTACGGTAAGTAATTTAAAATTGTATGGATGTTTTGGATGTTTATAATAAACGTTTAGCAAAAGTAGTGCCGGAAAAGCTCAATTTGTGCAGTCTCCGACAAATCATTACGAATTTATTATTCGAAATAACCTATAAAGTGTACGCCCATCTTTTTCAAAAAATGAACCAAAACAAAACACAGTCGATTTTGCGACTACAGCGCTGGATCGTGGGCGGCCGGGTCGAGAACTTGCCACGCCCGCGGTCCCGGGAATCACTCTACTCCTGTGCCCACACAACTTTTCAATTTGAATAGAATGAACCATCGCTTTTTTCCTCTTAACCAAGATTTTATTTACAGGCCTTACTTTCTTGACACTTTAATGCGAAAAGGGCCCTAAAAAACTTGTAACCTGATTTGTGGAAATCGACAACAATCGAACAACCTCAGCTTGTTTATTTTCCACTATTTTTTCGCAAAGAAGCAAATTGAATTTTCCATCGCTATATTTTTAGTCAAAACAAATTTCGGAAAAGCTCGAACGGCTCAAATTTATCGGAACGAAAGTGGAAATTTTGCTTCGAAGTTTGAAATATTGCGAAAAAATCTAATTAACACTCTTTATTTACTTTAGTGTATGTATATCTAATAGGTAAAGAGCTTTGAAAAGCTCGCGACGCTTGCGTCGCTCGTAGTGTCTTCTTGCGGAGAGCTTACGAACTTTAGTCTGACCCGAACTGTCGCGTTCATAGCAGTCGATTTTATTGGCGATAAAAAATAATAATACAGTGATTTGTCCCTTAATTCCGCAACCTAATTGTGCATGCATATCCATTTAACCTATAGTGCCAAATTGTGAATTAATAAGTAATTAATTAAAAACGTAAACAACAATTTTTTGGGGTCATTTTATAGTGCCCATTTTAAATTTTACAATAAATAATTTACGCAACTAGTGCCAAATTTTAATGAACTTCTTATAGATACGAGTTTAATACACTTATTTGTTATTAGTACACTTTTATAATCGGTATATTGTGTAGTTAATAAGTCATGGGAGCAAAAGGGAGCGTGGAGGCTGCTAAAATCAATGCACAAAACTGGAATAACCTAGAGGTGAGATAAACGAAAATAGATAAACGCCGATTTCACATTTTTTGCGTGAAAACGATTTTAAAAGTTCGATTTTCGAAAATTGAATTGAATTAAAAATCGTTAAAGTATCCACCGACCATCTCGAAAACTTTGACAGTTCACACCCCTAAATTCAATCGCTTTGTACATACTCTCGATTCAAAATAATTAGTTTAACACTTAACTCTATTAAAACACTTTGAATACTTCAATACGAAACATTTATACCTAAATTTGAATTAAACGAGACCTATTTGCATATTTAGAAAAATCTTGCCTTTCATCGTGAGGTGGGCCGGTTGATTAATTGAAACCAAACGAAACGAAATTTAAACGTTTTTCAATTTTTCCTCTAAAATTACTTCGTTTATTATTGCAACAATAAAATTTTATTGTGTACCTTTTCTACTGCAATGCTGCAAAATCTGTGCCAACAGCATATTTTAAGTTTTAGATGCCAGCTAACGTTATTAGCATGAATAATTTATTTAATTCTTTTCCCATCAACCGAAATTTACAGTTTGATACCTATTTCCAACCAATGGGGAATAAAAAAAAATATTTCCTTGTTTACAAACTAACCATTATTGGCAAATTTATTTATCTAAACCACCTTATATAGGAGCTTTTTCACGTCTCGTAACAAATTTCTAGATATCTCTTCCCGAGCTCCAAGCATTAAAATATAGGCCCGTTCTGCTATCTACACTTCTTCACCTATTGACTTAAATAATGGGTCTTGAGTGCTCTTACAGCAAAAATCAATCTTCAACCCTTAGACAACAATTTAATTTAATCCCGAGCTGTGATTCATGTATTATACAATATTTTCCAAGATTGCAACTTGAATAAATACATTTAAAAAAAGAGTTAAGTAACTACAAAAAACAATTATTTACATCAAATCATTTCAAAACGATCGTTAAACATGATTAGGAGGATAAAAAGCTGTCTCATCAATAAGAGTTTCTTAAGAAGTTTATAAAAAGGTTTTTCAAAGCCACATTGGTAACCTAAGAGCTAATTGTTTATGAAGATAAAATTAACGTGCTTTTAAGATCTTTAAACAAATCGATATATACGGGGTGCTTCGTTTAATTTTATGCGCGCGGAGAGCCCGTACAGCTATCAGCATTGGAAGGCGACTTAAGAGTGTAGCAGACGTCTAAGAATATGTCCGATGAAAAGTCACCGTTCTTGCAATAGAATCTTTCGAAGAGATTTTTTTTACAATTTACAAATGAAACTTTTTATAGAAAAAGGTTCAACGTATGTCGGTACAATATTATTTTTGAAATTTGTTGTCGGCATTCGTGGAAGAGCATAGCAAGAGTGGAGACTCTGCCAGTGTGTTTACAGTTTCACTTTAGAATATCTTTAACCCGCCTCTCGATGCATGGGGTAGACATAACCTCAAAAATTGTCTACATATACTTTTAAAGTAACAGCAGGTAGTAATTTCTATATACCTAATAGACATATTTATTCCATATTCGATTGTTGTGAGGCCAACGTTTCACAACGTCCTATCTCTTTTGGACAAAACTTAAGGATTCATAAATATTTGTATTTAGGTAAAGTTTATTTTTCAAAACCTCAGAGTAATAATAATAATAATAATTAAATGCTTCTTGTGTGACTTTCCATTCGTATTCTCGGTCGCTTTAAAGCTGTAAAGCATTATAAGCTACTTATTCTTAAACGATACCATATATTATTTATAGATTTTTTCAACGGCGTCTTGCAATTCAATTTGCGTCGTATATCAAGAAGCGTGTGTCGAACTATTTTAATTAACCCTATTTGAATTTACAGAAAAATTTTAATCTCGTATAATACCTATACATTAAATGTTTGGATCAATTCGTTAAAAAGGCAAGTGTTTTCTTCCATAAGTAACACCGGTCTTTGCATGCCTTAAAATATATCGTACTATTACTGCTAACCCTGCAATAGTTGTTCAGCTGTTTAAGTAGCTACAGAAAACAATTATTTACATCAAATCACTTCAGAACAATCGTTAAACATGATTAGTCTGTCACAATATACTTAAAATTTACACAAAAAATACAATTTTTTCCCTAAAACCCACTCTTCTCGATGCCCTATACTTGAACGCGATTTAACACCTAAACTGTTCGTCTAACGAAAAAAATATAAGAAGCTTAATTTGTAGGAAATTTAATTTACTTTATTTTAGTATAAGAACACTTATCTTAAAAAGAGCGTAGTTTTCGAGTTATCGGCGATAAACTTAAATCAAAGAAAACGGTTTTTTGGGGAGATTTGGAAATTTTTGTCAAAACTTCAGCGCGTTTTGGCGCCTAAACTGTTTGTCTAAGAAAAAAACCTTTTAGATATAATGTGTAGGAAATTGTAGGTACTTTATTTTTGTTTAGGAACACTTATCTCTAAAAGAGCGTAGTTTTTGAGTTATTGGCCATAAACCAAAGAAACAAAGTTTTTGGGCAGATTTTGGAATTTTTGTCAAAGTTCGACGCGCTCTAGTGCCTAAACTGTTTGTCTAAGAAAAAACCTTTCAGATATAATGTGTAGGAAATTGTAGGTACTTTATTTTTGTTTAGGAACACTTATCTCTAAAAGAGCGTAGTTTTTGAATTATTGGCCATAAACCAAAGAAACAAAGTTTTTGGGCAGATTTTGGAATTTTTGTCAAAGTTCGACGCGCTCTAGTGCCTAAACTGTTTGTCTAAGAAAAAACCTTTCAGATATAATGTGTAGGAAATTGTAGGTACTTTATTTTTGTTTAGGAACACTTATCTCTAAAAGAGCGTAGTTTTTGAGTTATTGGCCATAAACCAAAGAAACAAAGTTTTTGGGCAGATTTTGGAATTTTTGTCAAAGTTCGACGCGCTCTAGTGCCTAAACTGTTTGTCTAAGAAAAAACCTTTCAGATATAATGTGTAGGAAATTGTAGGTACTTTATTTTTGTTTCGGAACACTTATCTCTAAAAGAGCGTAGTTTTTGAGTTATTGGCCATAAACCAAAGAAACAAAGTTTTTGGGCAAATTTTGGAATTTTTGTCAAAGTTCGACGCGCTCTAGTGCCTAAACTGTTTGTCTAAAAAAAAACTTTTTAGATATAATGTATAGGAAATTGTAGGTACTTTATTTTTGTTTAGGAACACTTATCTCTAAAAGAGCGCAGTTTTCGAGTTATCGGCAATATAGCAAAGAAAAACAGTTTTTGGGTAGATTTTTAAATTTTTGTCTAACTTCGACGTTCTCTAGTGCCTAAACTGTGTCTCTAAGAAAAAAAACCTTTCAAATATAATCTGTAGGAAATTGCATGTAAGTAATTTATTTTTGTATAAAAACACTTATCTCTAAAAAAGGGTAGTTTTCGAGTTATCGGCCATAAACCAAAGAAAAACAGTTTTTGAGCAGATTTTGGAATTTTTGTCTAACTTTGACGTGCTCTAGTGCCTAAACTGCGGATCTAAGGAGAATACCTTTGATATAATGTGTAGGAAATATGATGTAGTTTACTTTTATTTAAAAGCCCTTTTCTCATGAAG
The DNA here is from genome assembly GCA_950108345.1 of Malthinus flaveolus. NCBI lineage: Eukaryota > Metazoa > Arthropoda > Insecta > Coleoptera > Cantharidae > Malthinus > Malthinus flaveolus. Next base: position 15,522,791 of record OX467285.1, on the reverse strand, counting down.
TATGTATATTTTGAGTTATACGCGAAAAACCAAAAAAAGAGCAAAACACACCTTTCCCGAGCCACCCCCAAGTAAATGTTGCCACTTTGTAGTGGCAGGCGGTTGGTTTGGCTATTCATTTGCAATATTCTTTCAGCCTCCATCGTTAAAAATGTTGTAGTTCACCATTTAGTAAAAGTGTTCGCTGCCTCCCCGAGTATCAGTACTCATGTGTTCTAAACTTTATGTTACCTCTCTCCATGAACTCTTCGTACAATAATTTCCCATTTATATTCTTGCAACTCTCACGGTCTATTTTTTTACTTTCTAGGGGTTCACGGTACCTCATCTCTTACATTAAAAACTGACCCAAATTTAATTCAAATTACCTCCCGTCTTTTCCGTAAAAATGACAATGCCTTGAAAATATTAAACGTACCTAAATTAATTTTAATCGTTTTTGTCGGTGGCACACCCGTTTTGAAGCTTGTGACTGCGTATTTTATATAACGGTGACCTCTGATATTTTCCCATTTCTAAAAAGCTCTCACAAAATTGAATTTGATGAATTTCCAAACAAAAATTAATTAACCGACGATTATAAAATTTTCCACTTATTATTTACTCGAATGTCGAAATATTATAATGAAACAATATTATTGAGATTGAAGTATCATTTTTATATCAAACCCTTTCTCAAATAGACCCGTATTTATTATACAGTTTGAATTTCAAGTATGCCATACAATGGCATCGAATTTAAATGTCAAGATTTTATTTTGAAAATAGACCGATATTATTGTTGAAATTTCTTTTCTAAAAACAACTATACACTTACGTAAGTCAAAATAATACCGTAAACGTAACTAATTAAATCTTTTCCGTGCAGGAAAAAAATGAACACGCAATCTTTGCTGATAAATCTACAGATTAAGCTAATTACCTTTCCCGTATAAAAAACGAAATGTTTTCATTCATATACTTGTAGGTTGTGCGTAAATGTTTAGTAGTGTTACTCATTGTCGGACAAAACTCAGCTAACGAGACCTAATTAAGTCGAAGTAGCTGGGAAATGATTAAAACACACTTTTTCGATAGATAAATCCATGTTCGTTTAGGCACTAAAGTGAAGATAACGAAAAAGCGCGTAAATTTTACAAGAAATCCCGGAGCTCCTGCACATTTTGATTAGACGTGTGCGCTATCTCACGATCGTCCTAAAATTCTTGACTTTTCTCTTTGTGATTACGCGAAGTCAGCGATGTACAGGAAGGGGAAGATATTTCGGCAAAAGCGATCGAATAGTTTAGTGGCTCGGATTTAATGTTAACCAGATATGAAGAGTGAAGAGAAGTCTGTCACAGTATCGCGAGTTGCGAGTCTTTAAAGGAGAAAAATTAATTAAATTTCCAAATTAGTTTGTTCCACTGTTACGTACTTTGAGAGTAATGAGTTGAATTGTTGAAAAAATTTTAACAGAAAATTTAGTTAGTGTAAGTTTCAAGATGAGCTCAAATGGCTCTTTAGATTGTAAGATAAGTCTTATAAAGTAGTATACTACCAAAATTTAATGAGTGTTTTGTATGTGAAACAAGTTGGCCCTATGGCATGGAACTCGACCACCTTATTATTTATTTATAAGCCAACATTTTTCATTAGGCGGGCATTGAATGGCGTTTCGTAGATGCGAATAATAAGATAAAAGTAGGTAACGTTTTTTAAATGAAAACTCGTTTATGAGTTTCACGAAAAACAAAAAAGTTAAATGAGTGAAAATTAAATATTAGGTGTATTTATTAATTTGGGCAACTTTTTCGGGGTTAAATTTAAGTACGTGAGAGAAAAGAAAAAAGAATATCCAATGACTTTTATACAACGTCAGCCATTACTTTTTTGGCTCTGAATTTCGTGAATTTGAAATTTTGCCAAACCGTTTGTTAGTTGAAGGAACTTGATATCTCGATGTATTAAAAAAAGAACTACCCTAAAAACTTTTTTGATTCCAAAAGATTTAACTTGATATGTAAGGGCATAGATAAAAATTAATATGTAAATTTTGTAAAAAAAAGCTTCGTATTATTTTTATTATTAAGTTAGCTCGTATTTCTTTATCATATTTTCTGCAAATTGAATTTTTTAATTAAAAATCATAACTTCACATTAATTATTTGGCAACCAGGTTAATAATTTGTTATACCTACGAAATTTAATATATTATGTTAAGCAGAGTTTATTTCATTTCAAAGAGCTTTTTTAAAATTGTGGGTTTTAAAAATTAATCTGAAATTCAACAAATTAAATCCCTCCTTCCAGAAATTATAAGATTTACACTTCTTACCCGACATGCGATTTTCATCTCAAGGAGAGAAACGACCGATGTGGCCCCATAAAAGGATTTTTACGTACGCGTTGCAAAAATTAAAAAAGATGTTAGACCTAGTACCTAACAATAGTATGTTCCGAAGCTCTCCCAGATTTCAAAAAAATAAAATTATACTGGGAGTTTCTATTAAATTTGAAATAGGGAGCTAATCTGATTTCCGTTTGAACCGGAAGCCAAAATATTAAATGCTTGTTATCACTAGACAGCTAGTTTTACAATGTTTCAACCCACCTAAAATATACAGGGTGTTTTATTTAAAATAGAAAAACTAACCCCATTTTCGGTTAAACCGAAAGCTAAAATTTAATATTTTTAGTATCACTGCATAGCTAATACAACGATCTTTTAAAAAATCGTAAAATATACAGGGTGTTTTAAAAAAACCTTTCTGCTTGGCCAATTTTCGGTTTAACCGGAAGTGTTTTTTAAACCAAAACTGTAACAAATAATAGAACTTAATACAATAAATTAATATACCAACTTGCAATTACAAATTTTTATTACAAAAGAAATTATAAATTTTTGAAACTATGACAATCAAAAAATCATAAACTTTGGCTCTTAAAAGGTATATCTAACTATATCACAACGAAAGCCCATACTTTGTCTATATATCCCTGTTTTTAGATTTTTATAATAATAATTATCTCCAAAGTTATAATAAAAAAACTAAAAAATGAGCCAATCGTTCTACTGGCGCCATTTTAAATTAAAAAATTTTTTTAAATATTTTTTTAATTGGTGCCGGTGTGTACTAACTTATATCCGAGTATAAATACTGTAGGTGAAGATTGTCCAAAATGCGACCAAAATAACCCCTTTATTTTGGGTCACCCTGTATTGATTTTGTCTAAAAGCTTATTTTGTCCATTAAATTCTGTTCAAGTGACTGAAACCAAGTTTAAATCAAATCGCTTTAGTGGTCAACGAAAAAGTAAAAATGCAGACAAGCATCGATTAAATGGACATGGGCAGACAAATTTGGAAATAGATTGCCAAAAAAGTGTTTTAATTAAAAATAAATACAACAGACAGATAGAAGGATGATGGTTAGCAAACAGGCAATATATAGATAAGTAGTGACGAAAAACGCCCATCCGAGAAGCATGCCGTTTCAGAAGTTTCTCTTGACAGAGTGTCCGCCACGCCACCATGGTCGGCGATGACTCGCATTTCTGTAGGTTTTTTGAGTGTCATGGTCCTATTCCGTCAAGCAACATTGCGTCTTAAAGTGAGTGGAAAATCTAACGCTAGTGTTCGCTAAACCGAAGGAATTTGGTCACGGTCGCTTAGAAAACGTCCTAAACATTATTACACAAGTTACCCTTTAGTTTTGTAATGCTTCATGGTTGTGCAGACAACGAAACTGAAATGGAACCACCCTGTTTTACGGCTCCATCAAGATCCGATCCGCAACTATTCTTAAAATTACGCATGTGCTTAGCGGTACGAAAAATTCACGAATATAAAGAAAAAAGTAATTTATAAAACGAATAACTTGTCAAACATCATTAGTTTACGTCCAAAACTAACTTGATTTCTTGATGTTAGACAATTTTTCAGATTTAACTTTTCGGGAATGTAATCAATAATCATTCTTTTGTCCTCTGGTTTCCCATTTATTCCACTTAAATCTAATTTTGTATTCAAAGTCTTGAGTTGATGCAAAACTACTATTTGACTTGTTCAATTCTATTAAGTAATAAATTCAATAATTCAAATTTACCTGGAAAGTAGGAGAGTAAATCCAAGCTTATATTTGGTGATTGATTTGAAATACTTTTATACAGAGACATTTGTTATCTTTCTTGTTTTAAAGCCCATCTATTTATTTTCATTTGTAGGTACGGGATGGTTTAGTGGGCCCTGCAAATGCAGTTAGGAAATGAAAATGTAGGAGTTTACACGTAAATGATTAAGGACATGGAATTATTCCAAAATAATGACCAAATTAGCTAAAGTTCATTATCATCAGTTTAGTTCTTAATTAGGGATTGTAAATTGCAATGATTTACTACCGAATAGTAAACAACAATTTTTTCAGCCTTGACTAAATTCTCAGCTGGGAAAATATATGTTATATAGTACCTGCCTTGAATCAAAGAGCATCCTGTAAGTCTTTGGCCGAATATAAAAAATCATTTTTCAAGAAATGGCTAATTACCTACTATACCACTAAAAAAGCAACGCAAATTTATGAGTTGGTTGCAGTCGCGAAGATAACTGGGAATTAAGGATATTTTATCTCAAAATAATTCAAATAAAATAAAAATGCTTAGTTGTAATTTAAAATTTAGATACGATTCATGTAACTCTTAGCTGTCCAATTCATTGAACGAGCAGCTTTTAATTAAAACATTCAAATTTTAATCTGAAATCTTGAAAAATCAATGGTTTTAACATACCCGTCTAAAGCCTATGAACTGCAGATTTTACTGATATCGAATATTATTAAGAATAGTCTCTAATAATAAAGTTGTAAGCTTCATAAAACTACCCATATATTAACTTCGCACCATTAGAAATGGTAACTTTTGTAAACAATATGTGTGCTAACTACTTGAAGCTAGGTCTTAAGAGCTGCCGCACAAGACAGACAGTCGGTGACCGTCAAAATAGTCGGTTACAATGCTCAGTACAGATTCTAGACCCGTCATTTTAGTCGGTTGACTACGGTGCTACATAAGAATCTCTAACCGACTATTTTGACGGTCACCGACTGTCTGTCGTGTGCGGCAGCTCTTACATGTAATTAGGGGTCGTGCATAAATCCTAAGAATAAAATGTTAAATATTTCAATAGGGTGTAGTAAAAAATTCGAGTGTCCGATTTATAGGCCGTCCAGGATAACTCCTGGATTAGTAAGGTATATTTCAATAAGAGACAGGCTTTTCAGACTTCACTCGCTGTATCCGAATAATTTGGAATTGAGTCAGATGTACCACCAATACAAAAATAACATCTCGCACCTTGTAAAAGTAACAAAAAGTAATTATTACGGAAATGGGATTCTGGCTAGCCCAGGTGATTCTAAGCTATTGTGGAATACAGCCAACACAATCTTAAATAGAAAGACAAAACAAAAAAAAATAGTATAGTTGTTGAGGGCAGAGTACTGGAGACCGGGAAATCAATTTCAGATGAATTAAATAAATATTTTGTAAGGGTGGCGGATGAGTTACTCGGTGGGCGATTGGTTAGTAAGCAGCTACAACAATCAATGCTGGATTCAATAGAGGTCAATCCCGAGTCTTTGTTTCTTAGCCCAACCGATAGCACTGAGGTAGAATCTGTAATTTCTGGGTAAAGAAACAAGAGGTCTTGTGGCCCTGATAAGTTGTCGGCCACCTTAATTAAAAAAATTGCAGACGTAATCTCTGAGCCGCTAGCTGACTTAATAAATCGGAGTCTGTCGGAGGGACGCTTCCCGAGACAACTAAAAAAGTCAATAGTTATACCAGTTTACAAGGGGGGTAACTCTGAAACTCCGAACAACTATAGGCCCATTTCACTGATTTCCACATTCGGCAAAATATTTGAAAAAATTATTTTTGGCAGATTGTATTTATTTTTAGCTGTCAACAAGATTATAGCGAATAATCAGTTTGGGTTTGTGAGGGGTAGGGGGGCCTCTGAGGCCATATCGTGTCTGACAAGTAACATCTACTTTGGGCTGGATAATTCGGATAAAAGTATGGTTGTTTTTTTTGACTTTTGTAAAGCGTTCGATACCGTAAATCACAGCCTCTTGCTTAGAAAGTTGGACAGGTATGGCATCAGGGGTTTGCCTTTGCGACTTGTCGAAAGTTATCTCTCCGGCAGGACTCAGTCTGTGGAGTGCTTGGCCTGCGTTAGTGCCGAGCTACCGATTAGTAGTGGTGTTCCGCAGGGTACGATTTTTGGCCCGATTCTTTTCTTACTGTATATCAACGATCTTTTAACATCTAGTAATTTTAATGGTAAATTAATATCATATGCAGATGATACAGCATTAATTGTGAGGGCCGAGAGTTGGGATTCTGTACGACGTCTGGCGCAGCTTAATCTCGATCAATTTAAGGAGTGGTCGGATTTAAATTGTTTAACTCTAAATAGTGGAAAAACAGTATTTTTAACGTTTGGTATGCAAAAAAATAGTATACCAACTACAGACACTATAGAGTTTGGGAAATCGGGCGAGTTAAAAATCCACAGAAGTGAGTGTGTGAGATATCTTGGGGTTTTGATCGATCAGCATATGAGATGGGATCGGCACATCTCTGGAATGTGTAAAAAACTGCGTAAGACGTTATACATATTTAAAATACTGAAAAGAGTGGTTCCATTGAGATTACTGTATACCATTTATTATGGATTAGTGCAGTCTATATTAACATACGAAATTATGGGATGGGGTGGTGCTGCGAACACATATGTTGGTCGAGTTGAAGTGGTGCAGCGTGCCATAATAAAAATCATGTTGGGCAGGCCTTTGAGGTACTCTAGCGATCTTTTATATCGGGAGTCTGAAATACTGAGAGTATCTCAGCTGTATAGTGCAAGGGTACTCAAATTCATTGGCAAGGGTTTCATCGGGCTGGCTTTTCCTTCACATGGACATGATACGCGTAATAAAGACAACTCTACAATTCTACGTACAAATAAAGAGGTTGGACATAGATGTTTTACTTATTTTGCTCCTAAGATTTATAATTTGTTTAATATATTTTTAAGTCATAAAAGCGAGGTGGTTGACGCAGGGAACCGTAACCGGTTGGTGAGACTGTTTGTAGCTGAGTATGGGACTCAGTTGAGTTTGGTGTTTGGGCGTTAAGAGTCCGTTATTTTGTTATTAATGCATTGGTTTTTGTTTTTGTTTTGGGATAGGGTAACACCACTAGTTTTTGACAATTGATTTGACAGTTTGATTCAATAAGTTTAAGTGCAACCACACACAAACCTCGAGGTTTATGTGGTTAATTTTGGGATATTTCTACCTTATGTTGATATTTTGCAAATTAATTGTTAAAGGAATGTGATTTATACAATTCTACTGTAGTGTGCTATGATCATTTAATAAACATTTAAACTTCAAGGAAGCTTGTTTTAATTTTGAAAATGCTGCATTTCTAAAACAAGTGGAAATCGAATAAAACAACCTTTGGGTTTGTTTGTGTGTTGTGGGTGTATAATACGTTCTTAGAGTTTGGTGCATTCCTCCCGACTCACCCTGTATAGTACTTATTGTACACTTCGACTGCTAAGTAAAGATAAACATCCTAGTTTGTAACACACATTATCTCCACCAATATGCAAAACTAGAGAGTGGCGGGGGCCTGTTTGTTTTATCTCAACTCTCGAGCTCATCATGTTGAAAAGCATCGTTTGTTTTCAACGATTTAAACAAATTAAAATTATATTGATGCGATATCGGCAAAAATGAACTAAAAATATTTTTCAACATAATATCCGTTAACACTTTTTGAGTGTGACAAGCTCGTTACGTCGAATACGCGAGTGAATTTGTTCACGACCAATGAATTTTCTCACTCCGCTACATATTTTAACTACCTACTCTATTTCAGCTAGCGCAGTATGTCTAATATCTTTGATTAGTGATTAGTGGTTAAACATTGTACTACTTCTACCTACGTAAACAGAGAAACAGAGCACACTACACAAAATCCGGGTTTTTGAGTAAAACTTTTTCAAACATTGCGTATAGGTACGTATCAAATGTAGGTCGACACTAATTCGTTCCTCCGGCAAAATTCGCATTTCGCCAAAAATCGACGTTGAATATTTCCCCCTTATGTTTAGTTTATGTAAAAGTTTTACATATCACTTAATATCGAACGCGAGCAAGTGTGTGCGGCGTACCCTACCGTTTATTTCTTCAGGTGATAAGGGATCAAAATCCCGTACATTTCACTTTAGTCAAGATTTTTACCCGCATCTAATTTTTGAATTAAACTTACCCAATTATTCCTGCCTCCTACGTCCCGTCGTTGAAAACTGCAACAAAAAACTCTATTTCAGATACACATACAGATACATCCACTTATTTATTTTTCATTATACGAAACGTCTATTTTGTGCGCATAAAAAAATGTCCCCAGAGTGCTTAGCACGCACTATACCTTTGCAGTTAGTTCTTGGGGGCATATCCAACCGCTCCTACAATATCGAACCCCATTAATCAAATTGGCTCGGACCAGTTCAGAGGAGAAAATCTATAATTTTCCAAATGATCACGTTACGGTTGGTCGCTTCGAAATGCTCGTAACGTAATGCCATGGGCAACAAACTGCAATTCGGTTGCTAACTTAAACATATAATAATAACAAAACTTTTGAAAGTTTCTCCAACTCACATTTGAGTTTTCATCCTGCTCGGTATATACGTGTAATTTAAAATTTGAGATAATTTCCATTTATTTCACAATTACAATAAATAAAATTCCTTTCTGTCGTTTTAGAAAAGTCCTCAAAGTTAATTGCTTTTGGAAACATTAAAAAAGTTTCTTTATTAAAATACTTTTCAAATTCAAATAGGTGAAACTTTAATCTTGCGTCTTCGGTTAAGCTGTGTCAAAATCATGCAGTTCTCTCTTTAATTATTAATTAAATTAATGCATTTTAATCATTTTTATTAAAGGCAGACTCGTTCGTAGAGGACACGTTTGTAAAATAATTTCAATTTTAATTCGGTAATTCTCTTCGTGTGTGACATTTATGACCGAATTTAATTAAATAGAAAAGCAATTACTAATATTACGCTCTATTAGAATCACAAACGAAGGTGTACGGCTCTATTTCCCATCATTTTAAGTATTTCAATTTGTGTGTGTTGGGAGATAGATGATTTCAATATTAAACGATTTGAAACGACTTTCAGTTTAAACTAAAAATAATATCAACTTTTTTTTCTTTTACGAGTTTGCCTCTGTATGAGATTTCATTAGTTATTATCGAAGAAAAAGTAATAATAAAGAAGAAAAATAAAAACTGCCATTAGTGGATCCAGGATCCAGAGAAAGCGAGTTTGGCTACCTATTGCCATTGCTTTAAACGTCGTAAGAGTTCTAAATGTCCTTCATTCAAAGTTAGCAAAGTCAAAAGGACAGTTTAAAATTTAAATGGAATATACACCTAACGAGGGTGTAAAATTGCATCGTAGGTATTTTAAATAATTTCAGTTACGACACTAATTACTTTTCAAATACTGCCTCATACCAGTTAAAATCGCAATTGCGCTGCAGTTCGTGGTTAGTTTTCGTGCTCATAAGCATTGCTCTTTAGAAATCGCCGCTGGAAGTAGTTTCGGACGTTCGCATTTCATTTACTCAATAGCGGAGGCCGAGAACGTCTTTTTCAGTCATTCCATTGAGGTTTCGCATCAACCCGAGCCTTTCTTCTGGCCCACGAGCTATCAGGCCAAATTCCTTTAGATGAGTTTCTAGATAGTATCTACCTATTGTGCGAGAGGCGAGAGGCAGCAAACACTAAATCATAAAGTGCAAAAGTTTTGACTATGCAGAATCAAAGAACATTGCAAATGAGTAAGAAAACCGACCCCTGCCTGTTAAAAGTGGCTGCATTAACTTAGGCTCGAGAAGGGTGGATTTTGGTTCTTTTCTCATTTTTGCGGTTACAACTCAAAAACTACGCACTTCATGAGAAAAGTTTTTCTAAACAAATATAAAATATATTAAATTTTCTACAAATGATATCTCTTAAGTTTTTTTTCTCAGGTTAACAATTTAGACGCTAGCGCGCCATAAAATCCAAAATCGCTCATTTTAGAAATTTTCATTATCGTTTCATAACATGAAACTTCCCACTTTTAGAGCAAATATTTCTATAGAAAAATAAAATACCATCAATTTCCTACAAATTATGCTTCTTAAATTTTTTTCTTCACACAAACAGTTGAGATGGTTGAGCACAGCGCGTTGAAGTTTTATCGGAGGCAGAATGTCGAAATAAAAAATTTTTTATTCTGACAGTTGTTGTTGGCTGAAAGAACATTACAAATGGGTAATATATAGAACTAACCGTCTGTCTTTTGAAAGTGGCAGCATTAACTTGGGGGCGGCTCGAGAAGAGTGAGTTTTGGTACTTTCTTTCAGTTTTTCGCTTAGAACTTCAAAACTACATACTTTTTGAAAAAGTTCATCTATGCAAAAGTAAACTAAAAAAAATTGACTACCAACTATATAAGAAAGGTTTTTTCCTCGGATAAAGGGCTTAGGCGCTAGAGTGCGTTAAAGTTTGACAAAAATTCCAAAAAACTGTTTTTGTTAGCTTATCGCTTATAACTCAAAAACTACGCACTTCTAGTAAATAGCGTTTCTATACAAAAATAAAGGAAATTAAATTTCCTAAAAATTATGTTTCTTAGATTTCATTCGCCAAATTTTAGTAGTTTTTGTAGTTTAGGTAGTAGGGCGCGTTGAAGTAGTAAGTAAGTGCTCGAGAAGGTTGGATTTTAGGTCTTTAATAGGTTTGTCGCTTATAACTTGAAAACTACGCATTTTATGAGAAAAGTTCTTCTATACAAAAATAACGAACACTCAATTGTATACAAATTGTATCTCTTAAGTTTGTTTTCTAAGATAAACTATTTAGGCGCTAGCGCGCGTTAAAGTAAAAAGTACTTTTACAATCAGCCAAAAAGTTGATTTATCGCTCATAACTCGAAAACTGCGCCGTTTCACAGAAACGTGTCTATAAAAAACTGAAGCACATCCAGTTCTACAAATTCATCTTAAACTGTTTCGATTGCGACTCAAGAATAGCACCTTGTACGGGTCCGTTAACCTACCTGCCCCCCCCCCGTGAATATTTTCTTCTGAAAACCTAGCTCCCTAAAGTACACACCTAGCACCGGCTAGCACCCCAACCCCAAAGCTAGCACCACCCCCGTTTCCAAAATACGACCACTTAAAGTCGGGGGGGGGGGAGTTAACGCTAGCCTCCCCCAATTGTTCTAGAAGTACCAAAAGCTAGCTCTGCACTCTACTGAGCTGGCACCAGCTAGCACTCAAATCTTAAAGCTAGCACCACCACCCCTACGGAGATAATGGGGGTTAAAAAAAAATCTGCCCCCCCCCCTCTCCGTTAGAATTTCTTTTTGACATTTGGGAGATTGAACCTAATGAGCTAGCACCACCTAGCTCCCGATTTTGAACCACTTCCCTTCGGCCGTTTTGGAGATATTGAAAAACCTTTTCGGGGGGGGGGGGGGGGTAAGTTAACGCTAGCCCCCCCAATGGTTTTAGAGGTACCAAAAGCTGGCTCTGCACTCTACTGAGCTAGCACCAGCTAGCACTCAAATCTTAAAGCTAGCACCACCACCCTTGCGGAGATAATGGGGGTTAAAAAAAAATCTAGCCCCCCCAGTGAGTATTTATTTTTAAAATTTGGGGGAACAAACCTACTCAGCTAGCACCACCTGGCTCTCAAATTTGAACCACTTGTCCCCGGCAGTTTTGGAGATATTAAAAACCTTTTCTGGGGGTGGACCAAGTTAACGTTAGCTCTCCCCAATTGATTTAGAGCGACTAAAAGCTAGCTCTGCAATCTACTACGCTAGCACTAGCTAGCACTCAAGTCTCAAATCTAGGACCACCACCCTTGCGGAGATAATGGGGGTAGCTCCTAGCCCCATCAACAATTGAGGGGGGGGGGGGCTAGCGTTAACTTAGCCCCTCCCCCCGACTTTAAGTGGTCGTATTTTGGAAACGGGGGTGGTGATAGCTTTTGGGTTGGGGTGCTAGCCGGTGCTAGGTGTGTACTTTAGGGAGCTAGGTTTTCAGAAGAAAATATTCACTGGGGGGAGGGCAGGTTAACGGACCCACCTTGTACTTGGCTACCTGGCTCATTCTACTGTAGAGTATACCTATATTATAGCTACTGCTGCCTTGCAACTTTGACAGTACACTCAATGTGGTTGACGCATTTAAAAAAAAGCGTACTAATGTAACTCTAATCTAGAGCATTTCCAATTCAGTAGAGTTTTGATCGGTGGGTAGGTATTTACATATAAATTGTTATTTTGAATATTTACTCGCAAAAGCTTAAAGTAGGTCTTATGTTCGTACTTTTACATAATACACTATGTCATTAACGGACTTAAATGAAGTATCGGAAATTATTTAAAAAAAATTTCTATAATTTACTTCAAATCACATCTATACGTAATAAAATAAATACCAAGAATTGTGTACCTCATTTAAAAAGAAGTCTTTATATATTTTTTCAAACGACAAATTATAGAAATATTTGATTTAGTAATTTGCCGCATTTCTCTTCCACCACGTTTCGCATCTAATACAAGAAAAAAGAAAAGTCGGGCGTAAAGCAGAAAATTTTCAAACAAATAAAAAGAGTGGAATTGGTAAAAATTTAAGTTTCTCCTAAAATCTTCTCACGCCTTTAAAAATTTTACTATTCTAACACCAATTTTATAAACCGTATAAAAAGAATTGGTTTTTTCTTTAGTTTAATGTACACACGATCTGATTTGAATAATGTATTTTTTGTCCCCTCTCACTCTCTTCGCTCATTTTTTAAACTTGGAGCTGTTACTGTATTCATAATTCATAATACACCCCAGGGCCGTTATAAAAAACAACTAAATTATTACATCTACACTGAAAAGTTCTCTTACGTGGGTGTTGTTGCAAAATAATTTGCTAGTTACTGTTACCTCGACACTTTTCGCCCTATAGGCGCAGGAACACGGATTTTTTCGTGGTGGCCCACACAGTGCTGCCACACACCATCCTATAGATGGAGAGAACTGGGTATAAGATGCCATGATCCGACTAAAGTGTCTGGAGACTGGAGACACTAGTGTTCTCTGTTGATATGTGCTTGGGAAACAATCAAGACAGTCGTCAGAAAGCGATTGATGCTACGTGACTTTGGAGAAAAATGCTACGCACTTTGACGACCATGGGAAAAGTCTCGTATAAGCAACTCTCGACAAAAATTTGCCTGGTCGATGCCTGGTCACTTGAGAAACTTAGAAAAAGTAAAGTAAAATACAAATTGTTGTAATTAATTTAGCAAATAAGACAGACACCCCTTAAAAAATTCTTTTTCGTATCCATTAATCAGTTTAGTTAATACAACGTCGCCTTTCATTATCAGATTAAATCAAATAATTAGAGCTATTACTTATAGGAGTATTTAAAGAAAGAGCTTTTTTACTCGATGCTTTTTTCGCGTTTTACATTATTTCGAAAGTGCGAAAAAATTATTCTTCGTATTCTTCGATTGAGAGGAAAAAAAGCGCGTGGGCGGAAAAGCTCCCCAGGAAATAATGTTGAGTGTAGCGAGTGTTGAAACACACTTTTTTTGTGTTATTTCAAGAGATTTGTGAACGTGAACGCAGTGATTAGCCCTAGAAATGAATAACATGTGTGACGTACGAAATTTTCGAGGTTTTATAAAGTATCGTGGGGCGTGTTGATGTAAAAAAATATGAAAAAGAGTTTTTTGGAGAGAAAATGTAGATTAATCTGAGCATTTTGACGCTAAAGTTAATTTAAGATTAAGATAAATTGCGTTAAAATGCAAGTTGATATTTAATAAGTGTAAAAAAGTGAATTAATTATAAAATAGAAAATTAGGAAGTATTATAAGACGAAAATACAACGCTTCTGAGCTGCTTTAATATAAAATTCTTCTATTACTGGTTACTGGACGAGTTACACTCCTCATCTTTTCACTCTTTGTTTACTTTTAGCTTCATTTTTGTAACTTTTTCGTTTCGATTTTAACATAGAATGTTTTTTAATAAAAAAAGGTATTATAATTTAGCTTTCCTCGATATTTTTCTATATTGCTTTTTCTCACAAACTTTTAGGCTCGAATATTATACGTGATATCCATTGAAGATATGGGAGCCTAATTTATTTGTTTATTTGTTACTGTTCTACTTTCGAACCTGCCAATAAACAAAAATATCGATTTTTATCCACGGCCCGGTTTACTTATCAAAAGGACGCAGTGTTTCGTAATTGGAAACAAAAGATAACACAATAATGAAATTCTCAATCTTATACTATCATTTCTCCAGATTGTTCATATTGTTAACCCATTCAATTAAATTCGGATTTCCGTTTTCGGATACCTAGAATAATTGAAAGATCGTATCAACTGTTGAAGAGAGTCGGTTAACACCTCGGCACCTCTCTCAACTGCTGCTAATTAAAATTGAATTTAACGCTTATTACCGATTCTTCGAGTAAAACAAGACTATTTTGACGATTGGTTTTAATTTATCGCAAATTTAAATCTTCGTCGAATTAAAAGAGATCCAACTTTAGTTGGAAATATTCTCCGACTAGGTAGTGAATAAATTACTTCAATGAATGCTGCAAAGTCTGGCTTTGAAAGGTATGAAAGTGACAAGCTTTAAATGCCAACCAAGGAAAATGCTAAATCCGAAAGATCAGAAACGTTTAAAACTATTTAAAGTCGACAAACCTAAAACCGCTAAAACATTCGCAGAAAGCAAAAAAATCGAAAAAGTTTAGAAAGTCTAACGAAGATACGGGGTGTCGTCAAAAAAAGTTTTGAATATATCAAACAAAACCTAAAGGTCTCAACGAAATGTTCATATTCGTTTAATTAAAGCAGTGCACAAGTGGTTTGGCCGATTTGGAAACAGTTATGAATCGATGGATCACGAGAAGTGATCTGGGCATTTCACTTCGTATCCCAGGGAAAAGAACCTTCCAAAATGAAAGGTATGGCTCCATCAAGCCAGAGATTAGCCCTTGAGCAAATGATCGATATGCTCCCATATACCAATTAGTTGCGCACAGCAAATTGAGCTTCGAGCTTTACTTCAAGCTTTTATGGTGTGTTGCAACCACCTTCTGGCTCTTACACAAAACTAAATAATCATGAAGGTTGGACCGATGGGTGGGAGATATTAAAGAAACCACGACAGCACACTGTAGAGCAGTTTCAGCGTTTAAACAACTGTGGAATGGACCTACAAGGAGAGCGAATAAAAAGGAAATAAGTCATATTCACCGTTTCATCAATGAAATCTGGTCATTTACCATTTGATCGGTGCCAACCTGGGTGTTCATAAATGAGACTCTTGTGGATATTTTTTTAGTTCATCACCTGCACGATAATATATTTCGGTTAATTTCGAAACTGGGCGCTAATAATTTAGGCTCTATTGATCTATACGTCTGTTCGTCGATCCCCGAACAACTTTCAAAGTCCAAACTGTAAAGCATAGAGAGCTAAAATTTGGGACAGTTCGGATAGTAAAATCAGCAAGTGAAAATTCAGGTTCGTAGGTCATTGGGATCACGTGATATTTTCGAGCTATACGAGCTATACGATTACCCTGGCCAGTTTATAAACTAAACAAGCACTTGTTTATTTGCGAAAGAAAATTGTAACGTTCTCATCACAAGAGAAATAAAGTGTACAATAGAGAAAAGAAATAAGCAAAGAAACATTGACAAGAATTGGTATTGGTTTCTCAATAAATGAGCATTTTCTAAAGAGTTGCCCTGCCCGTGTTCTCATTGTATTGAGGCCGTTTTTTAATAGATAGTACCTACTATCTAATCGAATACCGCTTTACCGTCCACAGCCAATAGCTACATTTTTAGTGCAGTTCTACTCAATTTAGCTTGAGCCTAGAAAGCTCGTAAAAGATTTTAGAGCACTCTGAATCATAATTGTTCATTTATTCTTATAGCAATGCTCCAAACACACATTTTTCGTCTAAACTAAAATAAAACTTTCCAACTAATAGATCCGAAAGATTGTTCATTTTTTTCTTAAAATATCATAAGGAGGCGTGCAAATCCGACCGGGGAATATTTTGAGGTCGTCTTTTGGGAATACCAACCGCTAAAGAAATGATTAATTGATTACATTTAATTTAGCAATGATGAGATGATAAATCATACAGGGTTGGCCAACGATGCGGGACACGTTTTAATTCTTAACTTACACTTGAAATCGCCTGTTGGAAAGTTTTAATAAAATGCAAAAATAGCAATTTTGCAAAGTTTTAGAAAAATGTTCGGATGGCATTTAGTCGTCTTTTCGTTTGAGTCTAGAGGGCAATATCCCGTGTTTTAAAACGCCACGCCTCGTTGCATCTATATCGACAATATTGCAATTAGTGCATACCTTTAGAGAAACGCCAGATTTTCACAGGTTACCTCGGTAGTTTTTAAATTTTCTCTTTTGAATTCGCATTTTTGCCAAAACTTTGAAAACATTCAAAACAATGCAGCAGCTTTGGCTTTGACATTTTTTGCTACTTTTTACAAAAATGTCAATTGAAAAATGAAAAATTATGCTATAATTCGTTTCCCATCCAAAATCCTCCGAGCTGCATTTCCTGCTATTTTTATAATAAAATTAAAACGACTGATAAAGCCTTTTATTTTTATCCACGTACTACCCCTGCGTGTACTTACACGTACAGGAGGGAGGAGACTAATGTTCATTTGCGCACATGAGTACTTCTCTTGGAAGGTTCTGCGAGCATAGATTTGTGGGTTTCATTTTAGAACACCCCGTATCTGCCGCACCTCTTGGAAGACAATGGCAAACGGTTTGTAGTTCTGGTATTCGAAATCAAACTGTAAGGGCCTCTCAACGTTGTTGAAGGTGTTAAAGGTGCTTAAATGCAAATTTAACTAAAAATTATTTCGTAAGTACTTCCAAAACTAATTTATCAATTTAAATAAAAAATACATCTACCTACAGTAGAGCGAAAATTTGGAACTTGTAATTATACCGCTACTATTTGCACTACTACCTACTTTATATCTAAAATTCCTATGTTCAAAATTCTAGTTTACTGCCTTGCTTACACCTATAATCAAATTTATTAAAGAGCTCACTAAAGGGTGCGGTTTATTTTTTAAAACATAATACCAAGGAAGTATAGGGAGTAAGTTGGTAGTGGATGTAGATAGTAACTTCTTGCTGAACAATTCAGTACATCCTTGTAATTTTCTTTACATCGGTTTAGTGGTTTTAATCTCACTAATAACGCTTAAAGTACAACATTAACAATTTTATTAAGAAATTTCATTCGAAATTCGATTGAGTTCGAAATAATTATAAAATTTTCAAAGCTCAAGCAACAAATCGATTTCGCTCTTTGCCATTTAAGTTTCAATAAATTAGTACCACCTTAAATATGGAAAGTTTAAAGGGAACTTGACGTGCCTCGAGCGGTCGTTTAATTAGATTGAGCTTGTTACGGCTATTACAAAGATTTGAATTGACTCAGTTTTTTTCTAATTGTCAAAATTCGTTAGTTGAAGAAAGAAAATTGGGGTTTTGAGAGTTGAGAGTACACTTAAAATCGTTAAGTGGTTAGCAATTTAATGAGGGGGTGAGCCAAAAAATTACTCTACTAACGTCTACTATGTTGTAACAAATTTGAAAGTTATTAAAGTATGAAAAAGAACAACTTTGCTACCCCTAAGTCGCCACAGAGGCCAACCATAGACACGGCATGCAGCAAGATGGAGCTATCAGCACCCTAACCGTCTCTTTTCCTTCTACAATTCTACATTTTTGTAATTGTTACATACCACCGCATCTCATAATCACACCAGTTGTTCTAGTAGGCAGAAGCATCATATCATCATCATAGCATCATTTTGGGGAAGTTTTAAAGGCCTCCAGATGCCAAAACACCACTTTTCAATTACAGGACTATTGGTTTCACTTTGAAATTAAAAGCTGGAACCTTTTTCAAATCCTTCCTTGCCTTCTGGGGGTACCAAAATTCGATGGTCGTCAAAATGTCGTCTTGTACGGGGTGACTCATAAATCCAAGAAATTGCCAACTTTTTATTTTTTAGTTTTTGCTAATTTTGACCTAGAAGGACCAATTTTTTGGCTAAGATAGTTTTATTCTTTTTAAAAAAAGACTATATTTTCTACAATTTGAGACCGGAATGGTTTCTGTAGACCTAATGGTATCCGAGATACAAGTGTACAAAGGTTTGCAAAAATATACACGATTTATTTTAGAATTAATGGACCTTGGTCGAGAAGTTATTTGAGAGATTCCTGACGTTTCGTTGGTTGTCATGGCAACCATCTCCTCCTGAACTCTCGGTACGGTTACTTCGACCTTTACCACACAGGACAAAACACCTCTGAAGATGTTTGTAACAGTCAGTCAGGATCCTTTCAAAGAACCTCTCGACCAGGACCCATTAGCTCAGCAACCACTCACACTAATACACGATTTAGTTTTGGATTTTTGACAAATACCGGATTATTTTATCTTGCGCCAAATGGGATAGTTATATTTTCTTGGTATGTTGTATATGATGGATGATGAAGGCCTAATAATAAATTCTAGTTTTTGACTTCGGCTGGCCTCTCGATTTGCAAACTTTTGTACACTTGTATCTAAGACACAATTAGGTTTACAGAGATCATTCTAGCCTCAAATTGAAGACAATTTAGACTACTTTAAAAAATTATAAAACTGCTCTTGCCAAAAAATAGTCCTTCTAGCCCACAATAGACAAAAACTGGAAAAAGAAGGAAAAGTTTCTTGGGTTTTAGAGCAACCCCGTACAGGACGACATTTTAACGACCATCGGACTTTGGTCTCCCAGAAGATAAGGAATCATTTGCAAAAAGGTTCCACCAAATCATTTCTAAACGACGTTGACGCGGTTGTACACTACACTATGACTAAATTGAAACATTAATTCCCATTTAAAGTGAAGTTTTTCCAAAGATATCTTTTACGACAAAAATGTGTTTTGGTGCTCTTCTCTGTAATAAATTTAAAAAAAATTCTCCAATTGCAATAATTTCTTCAATAGTTTACCCATTCTTAATTGAATTTTGCCAAATTTTCTCGTTTATCTATCTTTTAGAGAGAAAAAAAATAACGAACTTCTCGAGATATGTTGCTAATGCAATTTCACAGCTCTAAATTTGTGACACTTTTTCTAATTAAAGTTTTCCCTAAAGAATAATGTGTATTGAACAAAAAGCTCATCGACAAAATTTACCACTTAAACTTTTTTTCCCCTCTTAATTTATATGAGCTTAATTTTAATTAGTTGCTTATACCAAACCGAGAAACCATTACAATAAATACTTTTGAATCCGAAATAACTTACTTTAAGTCAAAAACCTCGTGAGATAATTTAGCGTTTGAAAAAAAAATGATTGAAAAATATTGATGCATAAAACGTTCGATAACTGGGAAACAACAATTCGGGGGTTGTAGTAGATGAAACGTAATGTTTAGACGGTCGAGGTGACGTCATCCGCCCGGATACTTGGATCGATGTGCTGCCTCTCCCTAACCAACATATCCAGACGGATGCTGTTTCGGTATCACAAACCTAGATAAATGTATACTCTAAAAGTTCCTAAGTATAATAGACGTATTCTCAAACTGAAAATTTTTCAATTCGACATTCTTCACAATCATAAAAAATAAGAGACGACTCCATATTTGCGTAAAAATTTAAATAAAGTCGAATAGGACACGTGACTAACACGTGCTTCGGATTTCCTCCACTATATAATCGTTTGCATTTTCGATGTTTGATTTGTTTTTTGCAGCCCACGTTTCTTCTTCGTTACTTCCCTTTTTCGGACGTCTAAAACTGTCAGTTAAGGTTTAAACTAAATTCACTCCTATAAACTTTTGCATTATCCTTAATATGATATATGCTGTGTATTTTCACAGATTGTTCTTTGTGTATCTTTTTTTTCTAGGGAGAAAAACAAAGTTAAAATAAAACGTCAACGTTTTTATTTTCTTTTATTCCCGACAACTTTTTCGTACTTTCACATAATGTGACATAATCCCGATTAAGAGTACACAAATAACTTTTTTATTACTAACTTATTCAGATGTTTGGCATAAACGTCGCATTGCATTATTGAAAAGTGTTCTACTGGATTTACGCGAGCTAATTCTTCAAAAATTGACATAATAAAATAGAGAGAAGATTGCGGTCCCCTGTCAACGAATTTTTAACAAACATTGTAGAGATCATAACCGTGCTGGTATAGGATTGGGATTGGAATTGGGATTCGGAAAGCTAGAGACTACACAAGTATTCTGCATGATACCGAACACCTAGTCTAGATTATATAAACTACTCACGTTGTATTCGTTCCCTAGCGCCCTACTTTCACAGTTTTTTTACTCAGTGTAACAAAAAAACTTTCAGATATTTCGAACTCATACAATGGAATCGAAAAAGCTAGAAAATAAAGGAAGCCAAAGTACTGCAAAATTCAGCATTAAAAAAATATACCAACAATAAAAAACTTCCGATATTCTGCAGATATAAAATGCCAAGTGGACTGTTATTGGAAAACAAAATTAAGTAGCGTATAGATGAGGTGAACCAAAAGAGAAAAATAAAAAGTCACTATTAAAAATTTTTGGCTTAATTTCTTTACAGGGACTACATCTACACACTGTATAATTAACACAATTTCTGATGGCTGTTATACGCTCCGCAAAAAAACTAATGCATGACCTGTTTTTTTTCATTTAACGATTAATCGCCATAAATCTTATTCTATAGGCCTAAGTAGACCTAAGTAGCCTAGTAGGCCTAAGTAAGTCTAGATTGGAAGTTCAGCAACCAGCAAAGTGATATTACTGCAGTTATGTTTATTGTATCGAGAGAAAATCGAAGAAATAACAAATTGACAAATAAATATAGGTGTATTGCCACTTCTGCCACGTTTTCCCATGCTAGTAATTTATTAATATTCGAACATCATCTAGTGGAATATCATATTACTTATCATATACCTACAAGAGTTTGCCGAAGCTGGTTCAGATCGATTGACGGTAGAAGCAAAGTTCTAACCCTTCTTTGCATCCTAATTTCTCATAAACACTGCCCAGTCTACTGCTCGACTACCCATCTTGGATATAGCTGATGAACTAGCTAGAACAGGCTCAAAAGCTATCCCGATTGGACCAGAACCCTTCTGTGGGCTATCCAAAACACACAGAACAGCAAAGATCCAAAAATGGGAAACTGAGAACAAAAAATCTCACTGGCATAATATACCAGGACATAGACAGGCGAAGAAATTCATTGAGTACTCGTCTACGAATGCTAAAAAGCTTCTTCTTCTATCAAAGAACGAAATCAGACTTATCACAGGTCTGCTTACTGGACACTGCCCAGTGAGGTACCACCTCAAAAAACTGGGATTGGAAGACAGTGACATATGCAGGCTATGTGAAACGGAGGTCGAATCCACCGAGCACATTCTCTGCAATTCCGATGCACTAGCCCGACTCAGGTTGAAACACTTAGGGCAGGCACAACTAACGCCTGAAGAAATGAAAAGAAAGCCTCTCAGGGACACTCTAGGCCTCGTTGACAAGATCGAATTCCTGAGAATATAATACGAGTAGGGACATGAACAAAAGATCAATGCTGGTCGCAGTTCTGTAAGGCTCACGTAGCCAATCGACCCCTGAGTACAATACAATACAATACAATACCCATCTTGGATGAAGGTGCAAAAGGGACTACATCTATAATAGTACAATGATGTTAGCAGTATAGCGTACAACAGTTAGGCTACCTCCATCGATAACGCAAAGCTCTGTACACATTCTCAAGGATATGTCGCCCCAAACCATTACCGAGTGTCCACAGTAAAATATGATTTATCTAATGTTACATGCAGAGGAAAATTCATTTGGCCCCTAGGACAACGATCTGAACTGTATAAACAAAATTTGGATTCGTCTGATAATAAGACTTTTGCACAATCTGCAAGTTAACAGATGCTAACCTGACTCCACGGTGCTCTACAGACAACCTCAGGCAGGTTGTTACCACTCTAGGGTAATAATTTTGATACGAACTGTATTTGAAAGCTTCTTGCTGTAGTAAACCGTTTTCTAACAGCCCAAGGCTTTAAAAAGCTGTCTTCAACGTCTTTCCCTGCTCTTTTTAAGTACTCATTATTTGTCTAGCTGTAGCACTCTAGTAATCGTAGTATGAGACACACCGAATTCGCGGTTTGTGACTCTTTCAGTAGACAAAGTTGCAACTTGAACGCACTAGTCGCGAGTTAAATTTCTTGTAACTTGTAACGCGTTCCATTCTTGGGTAAACAATTTGATAATCTCGTTTGATTTTAACCCTAAGATGCACATCATGGGATGGGCATGAGAGACCCAGCGACCGATTATAATACTTCGTGTAGGTAATTTTTATACCACATTCCAAATAATCCAAGTTATAATTTTTAATTAATTTTAATTAACTCATTAAAATCTTCTATTTACACATGATGGACTTGCGTGACCCACAAATTAATCCCCCAAAAGAAAAATTGGAAGATAGATGTTAAATGTATGCAACAAATGTAACGATTAAGAATTCTAGTTTTTTACCGAAATATTTTACTGTTTTTGAAGGAAATGTATGACTTTTGGGGGCGCATTAAGGTCTCGCAGGTCCTTGTTGTGCAAAAGAGTAAATTATCCTAAGGGTAAAAATGAACTCAAAAAATCAGGTAATCCGCAAAAATTGAGAATTATGACACGCGCATTTGTAGTTTTCTCCAATTTTGTATCTACCCTTAGCAGTTGAACGAACGCAAAACTCAATACAAAAAGAGTAAAAGCTAAATGGCTATAATAGTTAAAGAAAAACAAAATAAATCGATGCCAACTAACATGAAGATTAGCAGGCGGCCTACGTCTCCCAAAAGGATTACGTTTACTTTATGTCTATAAACTACGTAGTAGACCTCCGCGCGGCGAAGGATATCTATTAGAATTATTGAGAAGCACAATTTACATTGAGCTTATGAGGAAATCTTACGTCGTCCTCAGGGCATAGGAAATACATTTTCTTTTAAATCTATTAGAATAGATATATTCTATATCATATCCTCTATGGCATGACATATTTTATATCGTTTTAAGTATATACTCCGCAACAGAAAACAATCAGTTTAAACGTACTATAATTTGCCACTTATCAGGAATTTTTTTTGATACTTTCTAATACTTTTTTTGAATTTTAAAATATGTCATACCATAGAATAGCTCTTTGGCGAAACCCTACAAAAAAACATTAGTTGTAATTGTTTAGTTTTAAAGCTGTTCAGGACGACGTAATATACACCCTGTACGTAACCTATAATTCTCAAACCATAAGAGTACATTCAAAATTCAATTCAGACTATTTTCCGGCATGATTCATGGGCTTCATAGAAGCTCGAGAATAAAAATTTTGACATGTATGGGAAGATAATAGATCGGAGAAGGAGTTCTGAACTATAATAGTAAAAAATAGAATTCTTAAACTAAATAACAGCGTTTCACCGAAACTTGTCTCCACAGATTTTGTTCAAAATTTCAAAGTGTCGAGGCAGCTTCCACAATAATGAAGTTTCAAAATATTAAGTTTCGGAGATTAGTAATAAAAGCGTGAATCATTTCAGCGCGAAATAATTGAAATTTATCAAAAATTCCGCCAGTTTTAATGATCAGGTTCACAACCCTGCTGTTTTTCAGCAATAAATTAAAGATCTATTTATTTAAACCATCTGAATGTAGTGAAAAGTTTCTTCAGTAAAACTTGTTGTTAAAAAAGAAGGACGCATGGGCCAATATCATCTATTAAAGTACTTTTTAACTGTTAAGTTACACCACTCTGAAACAAGAGGAAGGGAGTCAACTTTCTTTTAAGACTTTAAGTGAGCATAACAGGAATCTTCGATTCACCTATATAAGAGTTATTTATGTCAATGGAGTAATAAGCTGAAAATAAACTTTACCAGGTCAGTTAGCGATCATGAGCGAAGACTTAAAAGAGAAGATTTTTTACGATTGGGTCATCCTTGAACCAAGGGATTACACATTACACACTACTCGTATACTGAAAGCTTATAATTTTCTTTGTGCTTGAAACTTTGGTAAATTCTAAAAATCGTTGTTGGCCTAATATAACCGTCTACTCAACTACTAAGAGATTCTTCCCCAACTCGTTTTATTTTTTACGTTTTTATACATTTTTAATAATTTTAATCCATTTATTTTATTCCCACTGTTTTTTCGAATCGCTTTTCGATTTTGTCTTTGGTTGATTAGTTTTTCTTTCTTTTTCTCTTCGTAGGTAGCCCATTCCCGTATTTTATTAGTTACCCTACGGTTTTTTAACGCCTCGCGTCAAATTACTTTTTAGGTTTATTACCTTCGGAAAAATAAAAATGCACCCTACATACAGGCTGTTTCAAGAAACTCTTTGTGAAATTGAGATCTTGTTTATTTGCACAATTCTGATGGATCGACAACAACGCCTTGATAGCATATTTTATTCTAATAATCTGATAAAATAGATTTCCAGCCCAATTATTGTGCGATCACTAAGAAATATAAGATTTTGTTTTTCAATTTTCCATATTGAGTCATGCAACCGGCACTTCGCAATTTAAAAGTTGCTGTTTGGTGTGTGTCTTCAGATGTCATGATTGAAGATGGAAAAATTATTTTTGAACATCGCATTCATGCAGGATGATGCACCGCCCGCCCCACATTCTTAACCGAGTAAAAAAATATTTATGTAAAACTTTTGACGACCGTGTATCCGTAGGATTGTAAGCAATTTTCCGAAGCTTTGTCTACAAGGTTGTTTCCTAACAGATCTACGTGAAATCATCAGTTGAAGGAATCCGTGAGCTCAGCAAAGATGCTGTTTACGAAGCAATGCTGCGACTTGCACGAGGAGAAAATGGTGGACACATACGACATTATTTACCGTGACGTTATGTCACTTTTTTATCCCAAAATTCAATTTTTAAAGCTATTGCAAGCAACTTTTTTATTAAAGATATAGAAATAATGAAACTTAAGTTTTCGTATGATGTGCACAATCGCAATCTTTAAAAAATGAAAACTTGTTTTTTTTGTTAGAAATATTTTCTTTTGGTTTGTTTGTTCTTTTTTTTCATATCTAATAAAATTTCATGTTAAGTTTTTATTTTATAGGTGACTTGAGTTGTTTCCAAAAAAAATAAATGCATTTCGCAGTTGACGACGATTCGGCCACTGCACATTATACACTCATCGATAGCTGAAACTTCGTCAACTACAGGATGGCCTTTATCTCCTTTTCGGTGATTTTATTTACACTAATTATTAGTCTTGAATGTCTTGAAAATAAACAAAAATCTCCGATAAATAACTCTCATGTTCTCATTTTTCACCGGATGCTTTGAGGGTTTAATGCCTTTCCCTTTCACGTCACCAGTAGATCCAACTAACGATTCTGCATAGCGTCCCCACATAGGAAAACTTGGACTTATCGCTAGAGCTCTTAAATAAATGCAAAGAAATTAATAAAAAACTTGTTTACCGGCTAGAGAAGAGTGGCAATGAAACGAACACTAATCATTATCTTAAGAACTAAAATGTATTTCCCTTTGACATTTGGTTAACCGTTCGTCGTTCGTCTGTCAAAAAACCTAGGAAACTTAATTTATAGAAAAGTAAATCTACTTTAGTTTTTTGGGGAACTCTTTTCCCGAAACGTGAGTCAGTTTCGAGTTACAAACAATCGATAAACTAAACAAATCATTTTTCGGTCAATTTGGTAATTTTTGTCAAAGTTTAACTCGCTCTATTGCCTAAACCGTTTGTTTGTAGAAAAAAACCTAAGAAACTTAATTTGTAGAAAGACGAATGTAATTTATTCTTTTATAGGAACCCTTTCCCCGAAAAGTGCGTTGTTCTCGAGTTAAAAGCGATAAACTAAGCAAATCACTTTTTAGTAGATTATGTAATTTTTTTCAAACTTTAACGGGCTCTAATGCCTAAACCGTTCGTTTGTCAAAAACACCTAAGAGACTTAATTGGTAGGAAAGTGAATGTAGTTTATTTTTTTATAGGTACCATTTTTCCTAAAAGTGCGTAGTTTTCGCGTTAGAAGCGATAAACCAAACAAATCAGTTTTTGGCCGATTTTAGAATTTTTGTCAAACTTGAACGCGCTCTAGCGCCTAAACCGTTTGTCTGTCAAAAACACCTAAGAAACTTAATTTATAGAAAAGTGAATGTACTTTATTATTCTATGGAAGCCCTTTCCGCACAAGTACGTAATTCTCGAGTTATAAGGGATAAACTAAACAAATCATTTTTTAGTAGATTATGTAATTTTTGTCAAACTTTAACGCGCTCTAATGCCTAAACCGTTTGTTTGTCAAAAACAACTAAGAGACTTAATTTATAGCAAGGTAAATGTACTTTATTTTTTTATAGAAGCCATTTTTCCTAAAAGTGCGTAGTTTGCGCGTTAGAAGCGATAAACTAAGCAAATCAGTTTTTGGCCGATTTTGGAATTTTTGTCAAACTTGAACGCGCTCTAGCGCCTAAGGTGTTTGTCTGAAAAAAGCCTATAAGACATAAATTGTAGGAAATTTGATGTCGTTTATTTTTATATAAAAGCACTTTTATCAAAAAGTACGTAGTTTTCAAGTTATAGGCGAAAAACTGAAAAAGAACCAAATTTGAGTAAGTACGTAATTTGCAAAAAATCTTATTTCACCTTTATATTTTAAAAGGGAATTACGGGATTCTTATCATCCCTAAAAGTTCCTGTCATTGAGAATATAAATGTTAGGTTTATCGGGCGCTGTCCGTAACATAACACCATGTGCCCGATTCAAAACTCTAGTGTCGGGAAACGGACATTTTCAGACTTTTGTTAAAAAGTTAAGAATATTTCAGTTTTCAGTAAGTCGAATTTATGGTTTGGTTAGCAAATACAACCATTTGAAAAAAAAACTGTCCGATTCATTGGCACTCCCCCGTAACTCACTGGTTTAATACAATTTAGAAACTTTTAGAAACAATTTAGCCACCCAATTTTTGGAAACACTGCAAAATTTCGTTTCTTCTATCTTAGAGCTTCTAATTCGACCTTTGTGCTATTCTAGAAGCTATTATTGTAAAATAACACCTAATAAAGATAGCCTAACGCTGTTACAAACTAACAACCGAGAAACGTAATCCCTCACTTCCTTATACTTGGCGAAAGCGCTTGTGCGTCTGTTAGAATAATTAATGGCGGTAAATCATAATTTATTTTGTATTAGATCTTACACATAAAAATAGTTTATAGTTGCAATCAAATTACTTTATGAAACAAACTGGAAGGTCTAAAATATGTAAAATAGTCCGAAGGGTAAAATTTTTATTATTTAAGCTTCTAATCCATAAATTTTTAGGACGAAAGCTGCCGGTAACACAGGTGAAAATTTCGTGCTACATAAATTATATTTAATTACCTAACAATATGTATAGCCACAAGATTACAATAAATATTGTAGTGTTCCATTTCTATTAACACGGCAATAATAGTTAATTTTAATCGACTCGTAAGTGGTTACATAAATTATTTCGTTTTCGTTCACCATCGGGTAAATTTTTTCGAAAAAAACGCAACGCGTCGGATATTTTTTGTAAAGATAAAGTGACATTTACAAATTTACAAGATTTATATAAAATGTAAACTGATCAAGAAAAAGATCAAGATGAAGATGTAATCTAAACCTACTTTATTTAGGATTTCGAAACTTTTTTGCTCGTGAATTTCAATTTAAGCGCACCCAATTTACGAACGTTGAAAGAATACACTAGTATAGTAGTACTATAAGTAAAAATTATAAAAAATAAGGTTTGTAATCGTTCTTTATTAGTTTTTATAATCCTACGCAATATTTACACTAGTTTTGCTATATAAGTACACGATTTAAAATACTAAATAACTTTCTTTCTTATTTTAGCACAAACACAAATCTGTACACCAGCGGTCTCAGTCGCTGAACCGTGGTGTACGAGGACAGTGGGGCTCTCGCGGTCCCGAAATCGGTCACGGAGACATGTGGTGACAACGGGGGCAGTGCCAGTGCCCAGCAGCTATGGGCAACAAACTTAGCTGTTCTTGCGCCCCCCTTATAAGGAAAGCCTACCGTTACGAAGATTCCCCATGGCAGACATCGCGGAGACGAGACGGCCACTTATTACGGTAAGCGAAACGCAAATCGACGATAATTTAAAAAAATCGATTCTTTAAGATAACCCTTCTTTTAGAATAAACTAACATCGTCTTAAGAAGTAATAAACTTTCTTCAAACTTGAAGTAGGTGTAAGGTAGTAAGGTTTCTAGGCAACTGTTAACTAATTTATACATTACTTTAAGAAACTTTCTCAGTTTATTTGAGCTCCTTATTGAAAGTGGCTCCTTTATTTTTAATTCAAAAGGAAAAGGCTTTTAAGGATGTTTTAAATATACATAACGTTCTGCGTTAAATTGTAACCCAACGAACTAGTTTAGCCCCCAGGTCGATTCAGTTTAGTTTTCTTGGGAGGCCGTCGCGTATAGCGAAATCAAACGCCCATACCGAAATCAAACTAAAAACTAATAGGAAACAAAACGTCTCGAAAATCAAACACAAATTTCCAACAACAGACGAGGAGTAAATTTTCATATACAATATAACAAGGGAGCGGGATATATCCGACAATTTTACGCGCTATCTTTTACAAGTGCTTGTTGCCTCGAAAACTGCCCAAGCGCGCAGCGCGCGGGTAGTTTTCTGTGTCAACAAGCACGCGTATTGATAGCAAGGAAAATTGTCTGGAGATATCCCGCAAACGCGTTATATTTGATAAGAGAATCGCCTGATTTTAAATTTAAAAACTTAAATTTAAATTATTAAGTTTGCCTTGATTTTTGTTTCTGCGAAATTAGTTGTCAGATTATACTTGTCATAGAGAAAGTCGCAATTTTGTAGTTAAAAATGTGTTCGAGGTTTGGCAACAAAACTTTGAAAGATATTGACGACGAAATTAAAAAAAAACATGCCAATTAACACCGTCCGCTCTAAAAATTCGGTGTGGAAACAATTTGATAAGTTTTGTAAAGAGAGAAAATATGACGTTGAAACTGAGCCCTTAGCTTCTGAGAAAATCAACGATATTTTAAAAGATTGGGGTTTCAATATGAAAAAAACTGATGGAATTGATTATAAAGAATTAGTGGTGAAACAAATGTGGAACTCAGTTGCAAAGCAAATTCAAGAATTATATTTCAAATATTCAATCAAATTATGTTTCTAATAATGTAAATAAAAAGCCGCTTATTGAAGGCAATGTTCCAAATACTTACAATAATTGTACTATAAATTTCACAAATTGTACAAATATTCATTTTATATAGGTAATAAACAGTTCTTTTTAATAAACGTTGATAGAAAAATAAATTACTATATTCATTGTTCTATAGTTGCTAGTTTTAAATTATTTAATAAAATCGGTCGTCGAATATTAGTCTAGGGAAATTGTCGAATATTTCTCGTCGTTCTTGGAAACATGAAATTGTTGCAAAATCAAGATTTCATTGGCAGTAAATAAAACAATGCAAGCTTGTTATTGGTGTATTTTAGTCATGTGACGTATGAGGGCGATTGTCATTTTAAGTTACTTACACAAAGAAAATTTCTATGAGGTGTAAGGAGCTCATTTAAAATTACTTTTCTTGAATTTCAAGTTTTATGATGCGTTTTTATACCTCATTCTGCTCTATAAACTTTTAAAAACTTGCCATCAAATGGAGATGATGATTGTTATTCGGGCGCAATTGCAAGTCTAATTAAATTTTCAACTCATTTCAAGTGAAGTGATGAGTGAACGAATTTGACGATGCAAGGAGCGGCTAGGAAACGAAGTCTGATCGATTGGCAATAAATTAATAAGAGAGGTACGTTTGAATCTGCAAGATGCAGTCAACGTCATTGAAGGCGTAAATATGGCGCGTGCAAAGTTTAGTTGACTAGTTCACCTATTAATGGCCAAAAAGGTGCATAAACGCAACTTTTCGATTTTTTTTAGCTAGTCAGGGGCCGCAATTTGATCTCTTTTTTGACGATAATTTCTTTTAAATAGTTCAAACAATGTAACAGTAATTTTTGTTTCCTGAAAATATCGTTTCTTTTACACTAAAAAAATTAACTTCCAAAACATGATTTTTTTGCCTAACTAATTATGGAATAATAATGATTTTATCTAAAAGGTGCGTATACGCACCTTTGGCCAATAACAGTATACCTATAGTCAATTTTTTAAATTTTGTGAAAATAAGAGTCAACTCAGAACTCAGTAAATGTTACTGCAGTATTTTTGGAATTTTTTTTATTGAACTTAGCTTTCGTGTTTATCGTTTTATTTTGAATATTCCAAAATGAGCCAATTTTCGAGATGGGAGATGACAAGACCACTGACCATCAACTAATTGATGTGTATATTAGAAGAAGATTCTGATTGCAGAAATACTAATTACATCGATGTTATTTATGTGCCAAGTTACCGATGAAGAAGACATCGATGATAGTGTGGTCAATACAGTCAAGGAAATCTAGTGAGATTAACGAAACAGATTGTCTGTCTGTTAGTCAAGTTTCCACGAGGCCGTTTTCATGAGGCCTGGTGTGGATGTGAGGGTAGATAAAACAATGTATCGGTATTCGGTATATAATTAATTGTTTGAGCCACCAGGCAGACTCGTTTTAAGCATTTTCGAAAATACATACAAAAATCTTCCAAACGTCACTGACAAATGACGCGACCAAATATTTTTCTCTAGTAAGTCGCCCATTTAAGTATTTAGACATATATTTTGCTGCATCCGGTACATGTAATGTGTACCGGTTTGGTGAAAGAACTAAAATTTTTTTTTCCAACGCGGTTTTTACTCTGTAGTTAGTAAGTTATTTACAAAAAAAAATTCTATAGCAAGGAAACTTGAAAAAAAGAATTTTTTTTCAGTTTTACAACAGTTTTATATCTTTGAAATAAATTTAGTAAAACGTATCTCTTATGCAACTTTTCGTAAAAGAAATCTGAACTAAAAGAATCAAACTTCTTTACAAAAATAAGTTCACTTGCATCAAGTTCTGAAATTTCAAACTAGAGATGAGCACTTGAATGTACAGGACGATTAGAAATGAAAATAAACAAAAAGAATAGTTTTCTGTTTTTTACTAATCTACAAATTTTGACTTTGACGGCGTTTGAGCTCCTTAACCCATCTCAATCTATTCGACCCTTACAACTTACAATTCAAATATTTGTAATGAAACAGGGACGGTAAAATTAATATGCCAAAAACAATGGTGCACAAACATATCGAGTTATAGAAAGGAAAATAATATGAATGTTGAATGAAGTTAGGATAGCTCGGAGATAAATAAAAGAAGAATCGATTTAATGTTACAAAAAGTAAGGCTAGAACTGATACGGTACGTACGAGTAATAAAAAGCTGGTGAAAACTGACACCGTTAGAGAAATAAAAGTAAAAGAAAAGGAAAAGGCAATCTCGATACTAATTAAAAATACAATTCTGTAGAACTGTAGAAGAAACAGACAAGTTATCCAAAATACTGTAAGTAGCCGACAGTAATGAGAAGATATTTTCGTTTCTTTCTTCGTAAATTAGTTTGGCGACAATTCAACAATTTTTGGAAAGTTCAAGGGAAGGGTAATTTTTCACTATCCCCTTCTTCTTAACGAAAGCTTAAAAAATACATCTCTTTCCCCTTTTCCATTTCTTCCGAGCTTTAAATTTATTTTACAGTAAAATAATTTGAATAAAATTTTAAGCCGAAACCTTTTACATGTTTTTAAAAGTAAATCGCATTTATTTTTTTAAACCGCAATATACAAAAGGTTGATAGAAAGTTAATTGAATTTTAAATCGATTTTAATGCGCTACTTCAAAGGCCGATTAGAGATACATGATTTGCACTATACAGGGCGTCAATTTGAAAACTAACCAACTCCAATATCGTCGGCTTAGTATAAAATATTAAAATTGGGCGTGAGCCCTCAATTTAATTGTCGAGGGGGACATTTTAATGAAGTGTTTACGTTCTCACTAGATCGACCCCCGAAGGGGGTTGACTTAACTTCTTAAAAAAATATTAAATGGGAAGAGGCTTGAGTGGCACTTTTTTGAAAGCTGTTTTAATTGTCTTTACAACGATATGATGATAGTAATTTTGGAGTAGTAGTTTTCACGATAATAAAAAATTAAATAAGTGCAGGCAAGAAATACTATTAATAAATTGTTGAAGATGTTCTTCATAATGTTCCAAACAATAATAAATTATGTTTTGAAACTTTTCTCTATTCAAATTTCTAAATACTTCAACTATAGTGATTCTCATTGTCACTAAAAATATTAATCCAAAAGTAACCAATTAGCATATCGTTGTAAAGGCGTTGGAGGGGCTTTCACAAAATGTACCACGCGACCCCCTCTTTCTATCTAAGGTATAAGGATTTAAGCCTGTCCCACTTGGGGGCTTATCTAGATAAACTGCTAACACTCGATTAAAGTGTTTTATGCTAAGGCGAAGATATTGGAGGTGGGAAGTTTTCAAATTTGGAGTGTGTGGAGTTGTGATTTCTGTTTTCGCTTCAAGATTAAGAGCTGGACTCTTTTTCAAATGATTCCAAACCTCCAGGGGCATCTACCAAAATCCGATAGTCGTCAAAATGTCGTCCTGCACGGGTTGGCTCAATAATCCAAGAAACTGCGAAATTCTTTACCTTTTTCAATTTTTGACAATTTTGACCCAGAAGGATTACTTTTTCGGCAAAGACAGTTATTTAAAAGTAGACTAAATTATCTACAATTTTAGACCATTATGGTCACTGTAGACCGAGATACAAGTGTCCAAAAGTTTGCATGGAAATTACACGATTTATTTGAGAATTTAAGCTTTTACGACCGGAGTCATTAGTGCGAGTGATTTCTGAGCTAATGGGCCGTAGCCGAAAGGTTCTTTGATAGATTTTTGTCATTTTGTTGGCTGCTGTGGCATACATCTACTCCTAAACCTTCAGTACTGTCACCTCGACCTTTACCACACAGGACAAAATAGCAAAATACCTCTGAAGTTTGTCACAGCAGCAAACGAAACATCAAGCATCTCTCAAAGAACCTCTCAAACACGGCTTATTAGCCCAGAAACCACTCACAATAATAAATACACGATTTATTTTTTATTTTTTACAAAGACTGGATTATTTACCTTGCGTCAAATGGGATTTTCTAATAAATCCAAGTTTTTATCCTCGGACCTCCGAATTTGCAAACTTTTGTACATCTGTATCTAAGACATCATTAGGTCCACAGAGACCATTCTGGCCTCAAATGGTAGAAAATTTAGTGTACTCTCCAAAAGTATAAAACTACCTTTGCCGAAAAATTAGTTCTTTGGGGTCAAAATTCACAAAAACTAAGAAAAGGTTAAGTTTGTTGGATTTTTGAGCCACCCCGTGCAGGACAACATTTTGACGATCGAAGCTTGTTGCTTTTTGTAATCTTTGGAAATTTGTATATCATCCTGAGACAAATGGGGCCTAAAAATGAAACTGACTACACCTAATGAATTAAATATTTTAATCATTTTTTGCTTAATTTTAATACGAATAAAAGAAGAAAGCTCCAATTTGTAAATAAAATCTCAAATTCGTTTACGCGAAAGAAGAAGACATAGACGTTTACGATATTATGAACATCATAGACGTGTACAAATTTTGTCTCTAAGTTGAGAGTGGCAGTAAATTAGTGTGAACGTAAAACTATCTTCCTTGTCACCTTATTGAGAAGAATAATGTTCTTGCGAGATTACGTAAAAGAATTGAATGGAACTTGACGCGCAATAATCTACGTTGATGGTATTGTTACTTAGTTTAGTTTAAATACGACTGGGGTGAATGTAAAAATTATTGACGCGCTTAAGAGGGGCTTACAAATTGCTATTGTAATTAACGTGTGCACGATGTAAAAGTGATTTTAGACGCACGTTGAATTTGCTCGTCTGGCGTTAGAAGTAGGTATGTGGGTACTTTAAACTTGAAGGCTCTCTTTTTGATGCGTTCGCTTTATTACACAATTTTACATCTGCAGTCCACGAAAATGTTATTTTAATAAAAATACTTCTTTTTCGGTCGAGGGAGAGAAAGAAATATTTTGTGTCAAGTTTAATGTATTCACTCAACAACAAAAAAAACATAAATTTTGAAAACGTACGTTTTGTAAAACATCTCTAAAATTGTTTTACATCTTTATAACATCGACCTTTTTTTTTCAGTTTATGGGCGGAGGTTTTTCATGTATCTGCTAGTGGCGCAGGAACCGTGAAATGGCAGCAGGTGAGCGAGGACCTCGTACCGGTGAATATAACTTGCATCCAGGACTCGCCTGAATGTGTATTTCACATTACGGCCTACAATTCCCAAGTTGATAAGATCTTGGATGTACGGTTAGTGCAGCCCGGTAAGTTATTTCTAACTTAAGTTATATCCGCACAAAAATAAATTTAAGGCCAAAACGCAAAAACTCGGGGAATTTACAGAAACAGTTTTATTCTCCTCAAACGAAACTTTTTTAAGTTAAGCGTAATTTAATTTATTTTCAAAAAGTAATGTGTTTAGAAAAAATTGAATAATTCAATATTTTACCGCGAGTAAAAAACTGGAGGTAAGGACTAAATAAAGCGTACCCCTTAAGCTCACTCGCTTAATTTCCACCCTCTTTTTTCCACTTAATAATCTTTACAAAGAAAAATTTCTACTTCTTTTTTAGATTAACACAAAAACCTTTATAATTTGTCAAAAGTATTTAAGAGACACAACTAGAGTAATTATCCTTCCTTCAAATATCTAACGCCGTATTCGCTCAAAAAAACTTTTTGAAAAGCTTCACTTTTTAATTATCAATTACTACAAACGAAAATTTAAAGAAACAAACTGAAAGCAGCCCTCTCATTAAAAAGTAAGTATAACCCCAAAACTTGTTTACGGGTCGCAACAACAAAAAAAGGCATTATACTGCGCTGTCGAGTAAAAATTTAAAAATGCATTCAAACTCCAACTTTAGAAATTATTTGGTCGGGGCTTTTCCGCGACTCTTCTTCTACTTCCCTCGTGCTCGTGGCAGAGGTGGATGCCTCAGTAGTTGCTTGCTCTATTGATCCAATAAAATTATTTTTATGTACGCCATAAAAGCATTTTATCAAAACTTATTAAACTTTAAAAAAGACAATAAACAATGTCTAAATTTTATTATTTCGCCTTTAAAAAATGCATAAATATGATGGGCGACTGATAAATAACTTTTATACGTAATACATTTTTCAATTTATTTAAAAGTTTAACATAAGGGATGTCACCATTTACTGAACTTTTATGACACATCAAATTCGCCAATAAAATTCTTCACAATCCTAAAAAAATGTTAGCCATAATTTTAGGAACATGTTTGACCTTACTCTCTTTATACACGAGAGAATGAAACACCTTTGTAACTCCATTATTTATTATCTTATTTACAGGAAAGTGACTAAAAAGAATGTTTGCGTAATTGTACAATTTTTCATTAAGTAGACCATCCCTAATACAAGGCGAAAAACTAGTACCTTCAAGAAATCCACTACTATTAAATAGGAAACAAATCGAACATGTTCCTACTACACAGGCACACCCACCCGGCCAGACGTTGGGACCCGAAACGTAGAAAAATTAAAATAAAAACTTTGTTTTGATCACATTACTTTTTAAAAGTAGACGAAATCAACGAAAAAGTAAAATTTTGGAATATAAGTAAAAACTAACCTTCATGACGTAGGAAATTGAGCTTAAAACTTCTTGTAAAATGTCCTAACCGGCAAAAGATAATGCCAAACGCACTGAGCACAAGCACAACATAACCGAACCGAGTTCAATGATACACTGAAATTGAATATTAAAAATTCGAGTTAATACTAATTCGATGATTAATTACTACGTTGTATTTTGTATAACATTTTAAAAGTTTATTCCATTTGATAGCACGTGCAAAAATTCTTATCGAAAGAAAACACCTTGTTGTAAGATAAAGAAGTATAGCGAAACAAAACCAAACTGAGTTTTATTTATATCAAATAAATATTCTCGAACACGTTAAAACTACAAAAGAGAATTCAACTTTTTTCAATTATTTTAAAAATATTATTTCCCATTGTACTCTCAAGTGTCCAATTATTAAAACGTGTAACTGAAATTAGTTCTTGTTAACAATATAGTGCTCTAACTACAGTCTCTTCAGTATTGAAAACGTGTAGAAACGAATAATTCTTCAGAAATACAAAATTATTTTAAAGCGTTCTTGCGTTTAATTAGAGCGATTGTTAATTTAAGCGAGGTACTCTCCAATGTGGCATTATTGAACTCTTTAACTAAACTTAGTTTATATGAAATAGTGCCCTAACTACGAGTACTATAATAACACTTTCGGTATTAAAACGTGTAAAAATTTGAAATTATATAAAAATATAAAACAATGATTATTCTGGGCGCAAATTTCTTTGAAGGCTCAAGCTTAGTACTACTTTAAAATGTGCCCTTATCCAGCCCAATAACAGAAATTAGCTTTTATCGCCAATAACTCGAAAATTACGCACTTTTGGAAAAAAGCGTTGCTGTACAAAAATAAGCTACATTCAATTTCCTACAAATTATGTCTCTTAAACTTTTTTTGTCATACAAACAGTTGAGGTGGTAGAACGCGTTGAATTTTTGGGTATATCCGGATATGGCGAGTCCGGGAAGCGGAATGTCGAAATGCAAAAATAAAACAAATTTTTATTTTGACCGATGCATGCTGAATGGACATTGCAAATGAGTAATAAAACCGACTGCTTGCATCTTAAAAGTGTCAGC
Source organism: Malthinus flaveolus (assembly GCA_950108345.1). Lineage (NCBI taxonomy): Eukaryota > Metazoa > Arthropoda > Insecta > Coleoptera > Cantharidae > Malthinus > Malthinus flaveolus. The sequence continues at coordinate 15,485,626 of OX467285.1, read as the reverse complement.
TTAGCTTGGGGGCGACTCGAGAAGGGTGGATTTTTGCTCTTTTCTCAGGTTTTTGCATATAACTTCTAACCTAGACACTTTCTGAGAAAAGTAAATCTATGCAAAAGTAAATTAAATAAAATTTCCTACCAACTATGTTTGGAAGATCTTTTCCTCAGACAAACCGCTTAGGCGCTAGAGAGCATTAAAATTTAACAAAGAGAAAAACTGTTTTTTAGGTTTATCGCTTATAACTCAAAAACTACGCACTTTTAGAGAAAAGGGTTCCCATAAAAAAATTAAGCGCATATAATTTTCTAAAAATTATGTCTCTTAAGTTTTTTTTATATCATGAATAATTTATGTGCTAGGGCGCGTTGAAGTGTGAAGGGTAGTTTTCAGGGGTAAAACAAAATTATATTGGACACGTCAAATAATTTTATGCCTAAAACTGGCACTTTTCGTGTAAATTGTCTGTCTCTTAAAAGTTGAAGCATTAACTTGGGGGGCGGCTCGAGAAGAGTGGGGTTATTCTCTTCTCACTTTTTCTCAATTTTTGGACTAATTTTGAAGTTTTCTTAAATTTGGCACGCGCTAGTAACTAAATTGTTCACCTGAAGAAAAAATCTTAAGAGATATCATTTGTAGGAAATTTAATGTACTTTATTTTTGTAGAAATGAATTTTTTTCACAAAGTGCGTAGTTTTCAAGTTACGAACGAAAGCGAAAAACCTAAAAAAGAGCCAAAACGAGCACTTCTGTATATTATCGTCTATCGCTCGCTCGCTTGGTCTGCGAAAATCGCCCATAAAACTTCAAAGCTTTAAAAGCGTTTACCATCACGAAGGCCATCTTCCACAATATAAATATTTATGAAATCTACTCAGAAATGCGAAATATTTGGTACAAAAATTTTTCATGCTATAATCACTATAAGTAATGGTTTAGTTATACCTTCAACAACCATCCTTCATACTTCAACACGCTTTAGCACCTACACTGTTCGTTTCACGAAAAAAATTAAAAATACATAATTTGTAGGAAATTCAATGTAATTTGTTTTTGTATACAAACACTAGTCACTAAAAGAGGGTAGTTTTTGAGTTATAAGCAAGAAACCGAAAAAGAGGACTTCATCGTACGCGTTGAAGTTAATTCTACAAGCTCTCAAAATATTAAAAAAGATATCTAAAATAGTATCAAACAATAGGATGTTCAGAAGGATGTTCGCCTGCAGAGTTTCATCGACAGGAATAATTTGTTGTCCGCCTACCAACATGGCTTCAGGGAGGGGTTTTCCACCGGCACCGCGCTTCATGCTTTTTTTTCTTCGGTCATAGATTGTCTTGAGAGCGGCGAGTGTCCTGTCGGCATTTTCTGTGATTTAAGCAAAGCATTTGATTGTGTCGATCATGGACGTTTATTGCAAAAGCTTTGCAATATGGGTATAAGAGGTGTAGTTTTGGACTGGGTCTCGTCATTTCTGGAGTCACGTGCGCAGTTTGTTTCAGTTAGACATGTGCGTGCCGGACTTGTTTCTACTTACAGTTCTTCTGAGCGATTTGTGACCTTGGGTGTACCGCAGGGGTCAGTATTGGGTCCGGTACTTTTTGTTCTTTATGAAAACGATCTTTTTGGCGGGCTGGGGGACTGTTCTGAGGTTTCTTCATACGCCGATGATACCTCATTGTTGGTGTCTTCTGGCGGGAGTGACGTTTCGGAGCAGAAGTGCTCTCGGATTCTTTCCAATGTCGCTGATTGGTTCTCTTTGAATAGGCTTCACCTGAATCAAAATAAGACCAACTATATTAGGTTCCGTCATGTTCAAAATAGATCTAATATGGAACTAGACCTAAAGATAAATGATTTTGAAATTCAACCAGTTAACCATTTTAGGCTTCTTGGTGTTACGGTCTATAAAAATCTTGATTGGAAGGAGCATTGCGGTCTTCTAGCGCATAGGCTCGGTTCTATAAGCTACTTGTTCCGAAATTTAAAGACATTTTGAGCCGTGGGCAGCTTGTGGTCTCATACTTATCGCTGGTTGAATCCAGGATTAGATATGGCATCTGTTTTTGGGGCGGATCGACTGCTTCGTCTGAAGTATTTGTTGCGCAGAAGCGAATCTTGCGAATTGTGGCTGGAGTTGGGCCGAGAACTTCCTGCAGGGAACTTTTTAGAGATTTTGATGTTTTGACCTTGCCAGGAATCTTCATATATGAGCTCTGCGTGTATGTATTTGTAAACAAAAGTAAGTTTAGTATCAATAGTGAGTATCACAATTTTAACACAAGACAAAAAAACAGCTTTCACGTACTTCGCTGCAGGTTTAAAATTAGTCAGAAATCCCCACATCACTTGGGCTTATTATTTTATAACAATTTACCTACACTTTTGAGAGGGCTAAGGACTGTCGATGCTTTCAAGAGAGACTTGAGGGCATTTTTAATCTGTAAGTCATTTTACTCTGTAAACGAATTTTATACTTTTTAATTGTTGTTTGTTGTATGCTTTTTTGACATGCTGTATACCATTTTATCTGGTCCATTGGCAATAAATATTATTATTATTATTATTATTATTATCATTAAGCTCTCTCTCTGAGTTCAAAAATCTAAAATTATGTCCAAAACTTTAAAATTATACGGGGTGCTTTATTTAAATACGAAAGTTAATCTCATTTTCGGTAGGTAAATGAACTTAAATAAACAAAATAATTCTCTTATTTAGGGCCACCCTGTCCCTGTATCGATTAAAAGCTTATTTTGTCGATAAAATTCTGTTAAAGGCTCAAGCAAAATCGCTTTAGTAGTTTTTGTTTTACGGCGTTATACACACACCCACGCCGTCTGTTGTCTGAGAAAATACCTGCACATAATCCGTATACAAAAATAGAAAAAAATCACATGAGTGTGTTCAGCGCAGGGCTCAAGACAAGAAGACATATTATGAAGATCAATCACGGATGCGAGTCCCTTAAACCCCCTTACGCATTAATTCTGGCTCCCTCGGACTTCCAGAAAGAGTGCAAGAGATCGTACATTTTTGTCTAAATAGAAGATAATAGAAACTCATCTGTTAAGAAAAGATTTTTTCTAAAAGGGTTACGTGCGCCTCTATTATTAAAATAATAACACGAGGCGTATTGAAGAGTCTTTTACTGAAGACTGTAACTCTTTAGTAATAGGCTTAGAATATTTCAACACGTTTTCGTATTAGTTTTCGTTTCATAAAGCGCTTGTGAAAGCATCGATTTTAGGTTGTAGTTTTCAGATTTGTTCAGTCATAGTCATAGTTTTCCTACACAAGAGAATCTCTGTAGATTTGACGTAGTATATTTTTGGTTAGCTTATAAGATAAGCGAGACAATTTATTTTCAAAAAGTAAATCGTAATGGCGCAATCCTTTACGTGCCGCTTAATATATTTTTAAGCTCATTTTTTCAAATTTCTCGTACTAAACCCCTCTTTGTTATTAAAAAAAATTTTTTTTGTGTGCCCAAATCCAGGATTCTTTTTGTAATGATTGCGCAGCTTATTTAAATTGCTCGGACCAAAATTTCAATATCTTGTATAAAAGAGAGATTTATAGTAAATAGCCTAAATGCCCCTTTTTAAAACCCAAACAGTTTTTCTTTTCGCTCGAAGAATAACTCAAGAAGGATTTAATGTATCCGCGTTTTGCATTTTTGGTTCGTTTACGAAATAATTTAACCAAGTTGCATTTTTAACGGTCGTTTACTTAAAATGTTTTTGAATTTTTAGGAACAAGAATAGGACAAGCTTCGGAATGTTTTGTTTACTGGAAGGACCCAATGACCAACGATACGTGGGGCTTAAATTTTACTTCTCCTATCGATGCAAAACAGTTTAGAGAATGCTGTGTAAGTATTAATTTATTTATCTGTTTAATATTAAACGCATGGAATTTTTTGTTTAAAAAAAGAAGAGTTAATAAAAAGAAAATTAGAGTAATTCGGGTAAAAATTTATTTTTGTATGAATACCTGAGTGTCTTGCATTTCAATGTAATAAAATTAAATTACAGTCTGGTGCGTTTTGTATCATCACGCTAAGTAATGAATAATTAAATGTCATTATAGCAATTCTACCTCCAGTTAGCTTAGGGGTAATGAGATTAACTTCAAATTATACAAAATGTAGTGCTTTATTCTTCCAGTAGTGGAAACGGGCCAGCGTCTGCGAGACGCTCGCTCGGTGCTTAACATTTTAACAATTTTTATTACTCGAAACGAATTACTAATCCAAAACAGGGATGAAAGATAAACTGCTTCTACTTTACATTTTCTTAAAAATCAAAAGAATACTTTTAACCCCATTTTCGCGGTTAAAAATTCGAGCGAAAAATTTACCGACCTCAAATTGAATTTATTAAAATTTGAATAATCCTTAATACATTTTTTCATCACCACAATATTGGCTAAATAAGTATTTTTAAATCAAATCAGTTGGGTTTTTTACCCACGTTAATGAGTCTCGCAGTAGGGTTCGTCCTTATAAATAAATAAAGTCGGGTAATCTTCGAAATTTTCCAACCATCACAGCTTGAAGCCAAATCTTATAAACTTTACCCAAATGAACTTTTAGCAATCATCGTTTTATCTTTTCTAAAATAATTTGAGACATTATTGACTCGCTTAAAAGTTCTCTTTCATACTAAAAAGGGGCAAAAGAATATATTTAAAGGGACGAAGAGATAAAATATTAAATTACTCTTGTTTATGAAGATGTTTTGTATTCTTTTGCGATTCTTTTATGCCGTTAATCGTTAACTCAATTAAGCGCGAAGATTAATAAAATGAAATATTTTTCTTTAGCGCCAACACAAAAATAATCCACTTCATTTGTACATACTTATTAATGTTAATTAAATAAAACCCACCCCCTTAAAAGAAGCTTGCATTGAAACTGTAGCTGTAGCGTTTGGGGACTTATTTATTTTAATAATTACGCGGCTTTTAGCCGAATTTGGGTTTATTTTAGACAAAAAAAATTATGAAAATTCGAAACCGAGTGGTTTAAATAGCGACCAAGATGATTTGTTAATTTATAAATCCAACAGGGCGTAGACTAATTTATAACAAGAGATACAATTGATAATGAAATATAAAAATATGACAATCAAACTTGAATTCGAGTAGGAGTTTGAAAGGGGTGGTAAATCAAGAACATAATTTTACAAATTACGAGTTATCATTTGTTTTATTAATTAATGTTTGAATGCGAATTTGATGTATGGAGGGATTCGAACAAAACAACAAAAGTTAAAAATAATGATTAATCTAAATTAATCTTTACAATTATTGTCATGGATAAGGAATTTTCACTTTTAAATAAATTAAAAAGGACTAAATTGGGAAATTAAAAAAAAAGTAAAATTCCTCCCGTCGAATTTTAGTGTTTGAAGTTTGGGTGAGCCATTTAATTTTAATCTATTTTTGTGTAAACACCTTAGTAGTTGCATATTACAACAGTGCAAGTTCAGAAATCACGACAAACTTAACATTTCTAGCACAACCCCGGAATTTTACCCATTGCATGCAATTTGTGTACCCCGAAATTATCCAAAAAAATTTTTTTAACTTAAAGTGTTATTCACGTCCAATTATTGTTTTTTAATTTCGCACAGTCAGTGTATTCTAAAGGTACTTATTATTAACAGTGTGATCAATTGCAGTCGCCATCTTTCAAATTCTCAAGGAAGGCGTCGTCGTCGTATTCTCTCAAATTGGAACCGCCAAATAAGCAGAAGTTTAAAACAAAGCGTAAACCACTTAGCACGCCAGCTTCGCCGAGTAGAGCCAGAGAACCGCAATGTACCTGCATGACTGCAGAGCAATACGCAAGGTTACGTGCTCAAGATCCCCGTTACAGAGGTTAGAGGTGACAAATATTATTTTACGCATTTTAACTTGTCGAGCTTTTAATTGGTTTTCAACTTAACCCCAACAACTGTAAGTTTCCTTTTTTCAACACGTAATTCGCACTATTTTCGTGAAACTTTTCAGAAATGTTTTTAATGAGATTAAGCTCATTTAAAACGTCTCGACATAAAAAGCGCTTAAAGAGGAACATTTTACGCAAAGTGCTCATCATCATTTCGATAAAAACTAATTTAAATAACTTCTCCGCGTAGGGTTGGTAAAAAAGAAATTTGCGTTAGACGATTTGTTTTCGGAAATAATTTTTGCAATTTAAATTACTCGAACCTTTTGAGTGTGTGTAGTAATAAAATGGTGATGTTAGTTAGTACTTTATATGCAAGTTAGTTAAATCGTACGGTCAAATTAACAAACTTTAAGTGGATGTTAAATGTTCATAAGGCCAGGATTAAAGCTAAACCTGCGACACTTAAATAACCCTAAATCTTATCTAAATATGGTCGAATCTTATTATTTAAACTCTAAACTTTACAATAAACCTTAGACCGTAGTTTTGATCACTTTGGTTCTTTCAAGTCTTGAGCAAGCATTTTTTTAAATTAGCGTACAGGTAATAACTAAGTTTGGTTACGTAACTCTTGATGGCTTAATAAGTAACTACGGGTTTTTCAATAAGAACGATAATATGATTTTGAACTGAAACAGTCACAATTTTTTCTGAAGCACAAATGATTAAATTATTTTCTACATTACACACCCTGTATATGGTCACTTCAGGATCGTTCCCAAGAGTGAAATCGATGAACTTTTGAAGACTTTTTTCCATAAACTAAGGGTAACTTCATGAATGGAGAGTTCGATATTCAATTTTCAGACATCAATTGCGCAAGTTGAATCTTCTGCGGAGTATTTTCACCTCAAAAACAACAATTTTGCTTTTAACAAAGCCATTTAGGCAAAAATGAGATTTATCCGAAAAGATGTTTTTTACCAAAATTAAGATCAATTTTGAGTTGCTCTAGATCCCAATAGGAAAACTCACGATGATTACGTTGGTCTATTAGAGTCGACACTACTCTCATAAGAGTGCAGATGCAAATCTTTTCAAAGTGGAGGTTAATTCCCTACTCATCCGTACATGCAAGATTCACACTTTTACATTAGGGACAAAACGTACCTTCAGACGGTGATTAATTTGAAGGTTGAACTGAACAAGTCCGCTGTTCAGATCTATGGTGGTGGCAGAAGCAATTATTTCTGAAAGAAGAAGTATCGTCGATAATACAAATTGAAGATAGTTTTACAATACAGCAGGAATTTATCTTTCCCGGTATGGCAATAGTCGTAACTCGACATCCTGTGTATTATGAAATCCCTAATTAGAAGAAACGATTTCTATAGCTATTGCTAGGTGAACAGTAGTCTCATGAAAACCATTGCTACTTATTCCATTGTCCTCATCAGTGGGTGAATAGGGGAAAACAAAAAAACTTGAATTAGTGACTTGACAGGTTCCAGGAAAGGGCTTATTATGTATTTATGCAGCAACTATAGAAATTATTCACTAAGACTTGTCTGGAATCTTACGTTCACACTTCAGACGAAGCATTTAATAATTATCTAAAGAGACTTTGATAATAATTTGACATACAATATGTCTGGAGTACATACTGGAGTATGTTTAACGCAGCATACATAGATGTTACCAAAGCAACATGTTGCCTATACAGGGTGTGAATAAACAAGCTTTACAGACTTTGTTAGATCAGAATAGAGATCAAAACAAGAAAAAAATTCTAATACAGCGAGGTCCAATATTCGATGACTTTCGAGGAATGGACTTTTAAATTTTCACTTACACTTTTAAATTTGAAATCGCGATGAAATAAAGAATCGCTATCCTTTGAGGCATTTTCCATTTCATTCAACTTTTCAAGTAGTCGCGAAATGCGTTGTTTTGACTTGGACAGTATTGGACTTGTTTTGATCTGCATTATCAACTACCAAAGTGTGTAAAGCTTCTTTATTAGCACCCTGTATAAGAACCAGTGTGTTGAAACAGCGCGTATAATGAAGTAAGCTGTGAAAACCTATACAGGATGTCTCAAAATTGACGCCCGTCCTTTCAGAATATGAATCGGGGGGCTAAAACGAATTAAAACGTAAGAATAAAAAAATTGCGTTATGTCCATGGTTACAGAGTTATTGACAAAAAACAAAGATCTAACATTCAATGTTTAAACTTTATTAAAAACGAATATTTGTTACAAAACAAGAAATTAATTTATAAAAGGTGTTCAAACAAATCGTCTCCTACTTCAATACAAATATTTGCACGATTTATCATTGAATCACGAACCCTCTGTAGCATGTTTTCGTCTATAAATGACACAGCAGCGTGAATACGAGCTACTACATCTTCCACACTCTCAACAGGTTCAAAGTAAATTTTTTCTTTCAAGAATCCCCAGAAGAAAAAATCTAATGGATTTAGATCTGGAGATCTAGGAGGCCATAGTACGGGGCCACCTCTTCCAATCCAACAGTCGGGGAATGTTTGATTTAGTAATGTTCTCACTTGTCTACCATAATGTGCAGGAGCACCATCATGTTGGAACCAACAATTCAATCTAGTTGCTAATGGAACTTGATCGAGAAATGGCAGTGGTAAATTGTCGTTTAAAAAATGAAAATACGATGCTGAATTAAGTCGGTTAGGTAACATATTTGGGCCGATTATATTATTATTTAATAATCCAGCCCAAATGTTTACTGACCATCGTCTTTGGTGACATCTTTTATATTCCCTGTCTGGGTAAATGTACACTCATCAGTAAACATAATATTTTCTATAAAATGTGGATCATTGTTTACGTTATTCAATAACCATCTACAAAAATTTCGAAGCTCCCTATCTCCTTCATGTAAAACTTGAACTTTTTGAGGCCTAAATGGATATAAGCCATTCCTTCTTAATAATCTATGAATGGTATCTTTTTGGAAATGCGTTTGTCTCGATGTAACTCGAAGACTTGTATTTGGTTCCGCTTCAACAAAATTTTTTGTTTTTTTTTATTTTACGATATTACGGAATTTTACGGTATATGCTCTAGATGCAGCACTGGCATTATCATTATGCGCACCTAATACTTTTAACATATCAACATATTCTCGATTGGAATAATAACGTTCCATTTTTAAAACAAATAACCGTATGAAATTATACTTATACTTATTATGACAAAAGTTGACAGAACTAATAATTAACATTTAACATTACCATATGCTACAACCTATGCTACTCATTTGTTTTTAGCTGACTTCGTTTTTAATAAAGTTTAAACATTGAATGTTAGATCTTTGTTTTTTGTCAATAACTCTGTAACCATGGACATAACCCAATTTTTTTATTCTTACGTTTTAATTCGTTTTAGCTCCCCGATTCATATTCTGAAAGGACGGGCGTCAATTTTGAGACACCCTGTATAGGTCCCTTTCACTCATAAGCGGGATTTCAGTCATTTCGTTGGACCTAACCTAACCTAACCAAGGTTACACACTAACCTAAACACACGGATTGGTAATCTCTTTTTACCGCCCTCTCACTTCCTCTTCTGCGTATCTAGGGTCGGTGAGGTTTTGAAAGATGCCTAAATTGTGATTTCTGTTTTCACTTTGAGATTAAAAGCTAGAACCTTTTTCAAACGATTCCATGCCTTCTGGAGTACCAAAATCCGTTGGTCGTCAAAATGTCGTCCTGAACGGGGTGGCTCTAGGGGGGGGGGGATGTGAAAAATTCCCAAAAACATAGTTTGTCAAATTATAATCTACAAAACATGAGGAACACTTGTGTTGAAGTACAATTTTGATTAGAGTTAAGATAACCATTAGCAAATCAAAAGAAAACAATTCGGAAAGCGCGCTTTTAAATGGACGCCTTAAACGCCCCCCTAGAGCCACCCCGTACAGGACGACATTTAAACGACCAACGGATTTTGGTACTCCAGAAGATATGGAATCGTTTGAGAAAGGTTCAAGCTTTTAATCTCAAAGTGAAAACAGAAATAATTTCTTTGATGCGACTGGGCACTATACTATTAGTGGAAAGTTAGTTAGATATATTTTTAATTCTTTAGTGTTTGGGTTAAGTTGGGGTGGTAATTGTCCCCCGTGCCATTCCCAGATCCCAGCCCTGCTTCCACTGTCCACGAAGATACACTTTTCTCTCTCTTTCTCTGGTAATAGTTTATCATCAACTATTCTACTACTACGACTACTTACGTACTTACTACCACTAGCTACTATACCACTACAAGCTGACTACAAGAGTAGAGAGTAGTTCATTCAAGAGGCTGCTTTAAAATTATGTCATAATCATATTATCAGGCAATATCACAATATCAGCAAGGGATGATTTGAAGTAATTACAATTCTTCCTCTCTTTGTATCGATCAAAGTTTCAGTAGTCACATCGGTTTTACAGAAGTATTATGCTTGTTTTGTAACCAGTAGCAACTGTTGAATTGAACCTTAAAACGATTTTGAAGATTTTTTGTTTTCTTATACAATTATCTCTACAAAACTCGAGTTGTTGTAGCGAAAAGAACAAGCGGTTGCTATAACAACGATACTATATGTTGGACACGAGAGAAACAATTGGATAAAAAATATCAGAAAAAAAGAACATATTCTGTTTGATTAAGAATTCTCTACCCTACTCCCTAAATGCGCGAATTTTTAATCAGTTCCCCATTAGAAACGAAAACACTTTTACATTGTAGCTTTAACTCGCCAAGAATAGACTTATTTCATTAAATTGTATGATATATTCCAACAATAAGAACTAATTCACAATTAGGCCAATGTAAACCATTTTCTTAAGAAATTAGGAAATTCTCATTTCCCACAAGTGTAAACTTTAAAAATAGCGTCGCAAGCGCCTTTACGGCCGCTTTTCGTACAATCGACCCCTTAAGAAAGTTTTCTTGTTAACTTATATGCCCAGAATAGTAATTATCATTCTCGGTAGATTTTAGAATTACAATGATAGATAACTAAGTTTGTTATACGTAAGCTTTTTTTAAAATATAACCTTTGAACTTCAACGTCTATTACGCCATTGAGGTTTGGTTGCACAAAAGAAGATGGTGATAGTTTGTGCTAAAATATTTCTTTAATATCTTTTAAAGTGACACATAATTTCACGGAGGTTGATATTCGATATTTTTGAAGGGCCTCTTCCGCTTTTTAAAAATAAAATGATCCCTTAAGTACCCTAAAGCGAATAACCTTTTAGTATGATTAGGAATAACGTAATCGTAACTTTCTATCCATACGATAAAAAGAATTAAAAGGGATATCGGTTACTGTTTCTAATTTTTTACAACTAATTTTTCCCACTAATACAAAAAGGTAATAAAATGAAATTATGGGTAAGCATAGGAACTATTAGAAATAAGTTTGTTATTAAGTAGTAGAGAAAATCAGGTCTGCAAATTAAAAATGATTAACTCAAATTTAATGTGTTTATAGGCACACCCTAGACGCTCACGATCTTTGGATCACGATACGGTATCGCTATATTTATTGAGCGCGTAGGAACTTTCAGTTTGTATTCACAGATATCCATACTGTTTCACCCCATTGAAAGTTCTTTTTTGTTTTGCTAGGAGTCCGCGTACTAAATCTCAAGCTTTAAGTAAAAAAAATTAATTTGGCCTGTCTATGGACACTCTAACTAACGAAAAGTTTGAGCAAAGTTAGTACTTGAAATTTAGTATTTATATGTTTTTTTACGACACGAGAACGGAACCGCAAAGCATTTTACGGGTCCGCAATAAACAAAACTTTTACCCTATTGATTTGTTTACGAAATTTTTGAGAATTGGGTTGTAAAAAGATTTTTTGGGAAATAGTTTTGCTCTACTTTGCAACACTGTGATCTAAATCTCAGACGCAAACGACCAAGCACGGCCCTTCTGAGCTCCTTGGTTGGCAAAATGTGCTAATTGACGTAATCAGAAGGAAGTGTAGTTCGTTTATTGTAAACGGTTTTACCAAAACTAAAATAGTGGCCAAAAAAATATACATTTCCAACTTGTAACATGCAACCGATCTTTGCTTTACGTTTAATTAAATCTACATAAAAGAGCACTCAACTTAATTGAACATTTTTACACGAGTAATGACCGTTAATTTAAATAATTCAATTGCTTATGTAAGGCGTGCGAATTTAACACGCAATACTTAATTATAACCCTAGTAGTAATTTACACACACCAGCTAGTTGTCGCTACTGTTTTAGTAATAGCTTAATTTTGAAAGCGAAAGAAAGTATTTCAAAAAAAGGTAAAAAAAAATTAAAAATAATGATAAAAAAGTGTAAGTACCTACTTTGCTTTAAAAGATGATCAATTACAAACTTAATTTGTTTTAAATTCAAAACTAACACCACCCGTAATTTTAAGTTAAATAATCTCAATCGTAAATTACATCAACCCTATAGAACTACACTATCTCGGTTTTACGTTTGCTGCTTTGTTAAGAGAAGACGTTCTTGATATAATCGTTAATATCTGCACCCAGTTCACGTACAGATTCAAGCTACAGCTTTCAAAGTAAATCATGTGTAAATGATTTATTCTTTCAGGGTCCTCCACGTTACCGAGAGCTCAAACTAGAACTACAGATGCAGATACGAGACCAGATAAAGTTACAGCAGCCACCTCTTCCACAAGTCTTTACGATAATGTTGGTGCTAATTCACAGACTGGACTCTCCGCACAAGGTTATTTAACGTTAAATAAATTTACACGAACCAGAGGTTAATTCGAATAAATTTTACAGGTACGAAAGGAACGCAAAGGGAAGGTAGTCAGGTTAGAGCAACAAGAGATAGAGCCGTACAACAACAATCGCAAGAAACGAGCACGATGACTTCGAACACTTCCACCGGACCAAAGACTGTAACCGCTTCGATCGGCACTCAAAATAATGTCGGTTCTCAGGTATTAATCCACATTCCTCATACTAATCCTAATAACGCGCGTTTTAATTTTTAGGCCGCTCAAACCGAATCTCCCGCACAAACCCAATCGACAGAAACGTCTAAATCCGAAGGAATACAAGCTGGAGGAACTCTACAATCCAACACAAAATCCTCCTCTACTTCCACACGACCACCTTTCAGAGATAACTTACACCACGTATTAACGAACACCCGATCCGTCGATTATTCAGATATGGATATGGTTAGAGAAGCCGAGCTAAGATCCGCACATCATCACAACATTTTAAACAATAACATTAGCAATAGAAGAAGCAAATCGAAAAGTACCGAAGATATGAACGCTCAAAATAGCATGAACTTAGATAGTAATACAATTAAAAGAATGCTTAAACCGATGCCTAGCGCCGAAAGTCCCGTCACGTCTCCCGAAATGGGACGCAAAAGATACAACTACTACAACACGCATCATCACCGCCATCCGAATAATAACGGAAGATATTCCGAACCCGAAACTACAAGACTGCTTCCTAGATCTGCAATGGCACAAAATTCACGATTTTCCGGATCTAGGTAACCAAAATTTTTAAAAGCGAGGTCAAACTATTAATCATAATTATTTCAGGTCTTCTCACGAAATAGGGCGAGGTTATCCAGGGCGCGGATTGTATTTAGAATTAGAAAGGGGTGCGGCTGGCGATCTTTCTCCACCGTCTGATAATGTATTGTTTGATAATCAATGTTACGCAACAACGCCAAGTTCTAGTAATGGTAATTCTGACCCAGAACAAGCCTCTCATTATCATGGACGAAGTCAAAGGCATGGACATCACCATCAAGTAATTTAAAATTTAATTTTCATTTAAAATTCAATTTAACTAAATAATTACGTTGTAGAACGCAAACGAATCTTCTGCCCCAGGTTCGCCTACAAGCCGCTTATTGCTTGAATACGAAATGCACTTAAGAAATACTTTGGCAAAAGGAATGGACGCCGAAAGTTATAGTTTACATACGTTCGAAGCGCTACTTACTCAAAGCATGGAAAATTTAGGTAATACACGTTTTAGGTTCAAGTTTCAACTCGATAAAAGTTGAATTGTTTTAGAATTTGCCGAAAGTTTACCGGGCTCCAATCAAAGGAGTCCTTATCCTTCTAGAAAAAGTAAGTTTTAGTGTGTGCACCAACTTGATGTTAACCTTTTGCACTTGGTCGCAGGACCAGCTCCCTCTAGTTGTTCCATAAACAAGTCTTCGACCTTGCCTTTATCCCATAGACTGAGTGTTGATCGTTCTTCAGGTGCTAGAGATAGAGATCGCGAACGCGACGGATATTACAGCGACAGAAACGAACTAATTAGAGAGAGAGAAAAGGAACGAGAACGTGAACGAGGCTACTTGAGCGATCACAATACGGCAGGGTATTTATTAATAAGTTTGGAGGTGGTAAAATTACCTAATGGATTTAGTTACAGTTCTAGATGCGCGTCTTGTATTGGCGAGTCGAGTAGAGCGCAGTGGTTTCGTCATTCAGATGGTTGGAGATCTGGTAGCTCTACGTATAGTTCGACACAGGGACTTCCGCCTACTGGACATAAAAGATCTCCGTGGGATTCTTTGCCTTCATTACGACAAGATAGTAGTCTCAATGACAGTGGTTACAAAAGTGCTCGGACCGATTCGTTTGAGCAAAGGTACTATTTTGGAAGTTACTATAAGATATGAGGGGCTTCTGGACGTGATCGAGAGGGTTTTAGTGAGATATTTGACGTTTGTCTGCTACTGTGGCAGACATTCTCAGAGGGTTATTTCTTTCTGCGTGGTAGTGGTCGAGTGAACGCACCGCACCGATAGTTTAGGACCACTTCGTTTGCTTCGAGTAGTACTGTGGAAGAAATAACTCTTTGAAAATGCCTGGCACAGTAGTAGACGAAACGTTAGGTATCTTAATACTAAGAAACTCTTGACCACGGTCCTCTAGCCCAAAAACCCCTCATACTAATGACGCCGTAATAAACACTAAAAAGTTACTGTAGGGTTTTCGGTATGGGAAAGGTCGTAAAATGTAAGAGGAAAATCGATTACAAATCGGAATCTATTGTAGAATCTATTGTGGAGTGGCAAATAGCGAGGGATACGAGCGAGTAGCAGGGAAGGCAGCGAGTAGAGAGGATAGTAGCAGAGTATGCCAAGTATACCACAAGATGAACAACGCGTTAATTAGTACGGTCCATGGAGACTCTTAGGATTCGAGACGGTCGAAGAAATGTTTGTATACTGGGCTAAATTTCAATTAATATTGCGAATACACTTCTACCGCCCAAGAAGAGAGACTGAAATCATGAATTTTTTATATTATACCGAATGTTTGATAAATGTGCCGTCATCTATACCTCCTGCAGTATTGTAAAAGTGTTAAATTTGAAAAAATAATTATTTAAAAGTAATCTAAAATGTAGTACAGAGTGAGTGATAACTGATAACGTGATAACATACAAGCAGAAACATTTCAAATTACAGAAATTTTTTGAATGGAACGCTCTGTAAATCTCTGCAGCGTCTATTGTAGTTTAAGCCCACTAAGCACTAAGTAAAACATTTTATAATAAAGAGCATATAAGAACAAAGAGAGTACGAATTTGACGTTAGAAAATGGCTGTATCAAAAGTTAGTGACAAAACAGCAAAAACCAAACGCCAACAAAGAACTTAGCGAACAGAAATGTATACAAAGCATTCCAAAGTAGTCCGAAGACTCCCGATAGCACTGACCACTACTGTAATAATAAATTATGAGCTATGAGCTATGAGACAGAAGTACTAATTTGTATTGGAATTGATTTTCATCAAATACCTAGTGGTCATATTCAATCACATTCCATCTCTACACGTCTTCCCTCACTGCTACTACCTCTACTAATATATAGAATAGACCGACAAACGCATTTATTTATGCAGGTTACTCTCCACTTTCCAGTAAGTGCTTCTCAGTGGCATACCTCTATAACAGCCACTCCACTATGATGTCTACAATCTTATTCTCCAAAATTTTTAGAAAATGTATAATATCAAACGTACAGTATGTAAACGTTCTTATGTCATTTCGACACATTGTTATTTGCCAAAGGTAACTTTAATTCACCTTTTTCAAAATTTTCATTTTTAAAAGTAATAGTAATCGACGTATAGAGCGTTTCAAGTTAGCTGCGGGAGAGCAGGATTTAAGTGACCAATAAATTAAATAATAACACCTAGGTAATGATGTCCTTGTTACTAATTTCAAATAACAAAAATATTATAAAAAAGTGCTTCAGATAAGTAAAGAAACTTTTGTAGTAAGGAATTTCATGTTTAAACGCACGTAGGATGAGCCTACGCTACTTTATTGATGCCTCTTTTCAAATCCACTCACCGTAGCCACAAAGTCATTTCGGAATAACTTGAGACTCTATAACTAATTATCGGAGATTTCTCTCTCAATTTGTAAAGCAAGCTCTATAGTCCATTCAAATTTGAGCCGCAGTAGACGTAAAAGGCCGTACCGGGCCGTACTCAAAATTTAAAAGAAAATTTTACAATCCGTAATTTACCAAGATGCGAGTAGACCTTTTTGCGGTATTTTTATGAAATAAAAATTATTATTATGAAACACAAGTAAAGGGTGAGCTATCTAACGTTTGGAATTTGAATCGGCTGTAAAAAAACTGATAAATATTTTTTCAAAATTATGAGTCTATTAGAAAGATTGGACATTTTCATTTTAGAATGAAACACACACAACATCGTTCAAATGACCGCCACGGCTGGCTTGACAGTCCCTATTCGATCAACCCAATTTTCAAGTACATTTTCGAATGATTGGGCTCCAATCGCAAGAATGGCAACTTCTATTTCGTGTTTCAAGGCATTAATCGTCTCTGGATGGTTAGCGTAACACTTATCGTAAGGGATCCTTACAAAAAAATCCAACGGGGTCAAATCATAGCTTCTCGGCGGTCAATTGACATCAGCATTTCGGCTGATTAGTCGATTTCCAAAAACAGTGCGCAAAAGATCGATGGTTACGTTGACTGTGTGGCAAGTGGCCCCCTCTTGTTGAAACCAAATGTCATCGATGCCAGACTTTTCAATTTTTGGAAACTCCTCGTTCCGACGGCTCCTTGTTCATTTTCGAAGAAAAATGGGCCAATGATGACGTGGAGCTGTGGAGTTGCGATTTGCCCTCGTTAGACTTTTTTTTGTGTTACGCTAACCATCCAGAGACGATTAATGCCTTGAAACACGAAATAGAAGTTGCCATTCATGCGATTGAAGCCCAAACAATCAAAAATGTACCGAAAAATTGGATTGATCGGATGGGGTACTGTCAAGCCAGCCGTGACGGTCTTTAAATGCTGTTGTGTTTCATTCTTAAATGAAAATGTCCGAATTAGTTTTTTTTAATAGCCGATTCAAATTCCAAACGTTAGATGGGCAACCCTTTACCTACTGTGTAGTTGAAAAATGCAAATGATTATAGTATCCTTCAAAATTAAAGACACACCGGTTAGTTTTAAACAACAAGAAAGTTTTTTGTAATATTTAAACCCACTACTATCTAAATCCGCCTCTGTTCAATTGTTCTTCCATGTGCCCCCCATTAACACGTGCAGCCTGCTTGTATTTGTTTACGTCTACTGCAGCTCGAATCTGAATCGAGTATAGACTCTTTTCCCATAATTGTAGGTTTTTCGACATTTTTTACAGTCGCCTTCTCTGTCTTTCTTTTAAATGCTCAAATGTTTTCAACACCTCAAGAAAATTTAGTCTTTATTTTCCTTTTTAAATAAAACTTTTCTTGTTTTAGCATCTTTCAGTAAAGTTATTCTAAAATTAATATTCCGTCATTTGTCCCTTCTGAAAATTGGGAAAAGCATTTTCTTTACAATTCACTTTTCCACGATACTTTTACTTTAAATTTTCTCCATTGTTTACACTCACAGATATCAAATTTATCGATACTGGATGCGCTTTCCTACAGTGAAACTGAGTTAGTTTCATAAATAAATGTTTACTCTACCCTTTTTTAGATTGTTGTTACTGAAAAAAAAACCGTCCACCCTTCTGTATGATTGACTATCGATTTTTGAGCACCCTTCTCCGTATTTGTTTTCGTATCCATCTATCAATTATACCCAGGGTTGCTTTTTTTGTCTGTTATAGCATTATCTTAATTACATCTTGTAACCTAATTCTGCTAGTCTGTCTACTGATTTATCTGACATGCACAGATTGTATTGAACTACTAAATCAACAATATTGCAAGCAGAGCTCACAGACAATAATACGTATAAAACTATCGATAGGGCTTTTGACTAGCGCGTAGTTAAGTATTCCGCTCATATATTACGTTGTATTTCAGGGGAATTTTTGATCGGCAAGACAGCCTCAGATCTGATTACATGAGCGATCGCGAATCAAGATATGGAATAGTACAACAGGCTTCTATCGAGAGTGCAGATTCTAAACTGTGTTACCTCACGTCATCTGAGGTAAGTGATGCATGTCAATAAATATTTTTTGACAACTTTTATGTACGAAATAACAAAAATGGGCGAAATTGCTTTCAACTGTTGCCGTCTAACGGGAAATGTTCAAAGAAATTTGCATTTTTCTGTAATTGGCGTTGCGACAAGTGCCATAAATGTAGTTTAAATGCAAGAAACTGAAAAGTTCTGCAGTTTCTACACAATTCTTCTCCCGAAGAGATTTTTAAGTTTATTAAGAGCGCTTCTGAGATAAGGAAAAGGCGTTGGATAATTAATTGAATATTTAAGCTGAAAACTGAACATTTGTGAAAATTTTGAATGAAGAAACGGGGTTTTCTAAAATATACTCAATTATTTTTGACTATTGAGACTTTCAGGATACTATATCTAATTCTAAATAGAACAATTTTCAAATCACTCAACCTTTAATTCTCAATGCCATCGTCTCGCTAGTAGATGGCAGAAGTGTTTTATATTTAAATCCTTCTCGTGAGCTTTTAAATTAAACTAGATTTATCAAAAGCGGAAAGTGGTAAATAACCAATTTTCTTATTTAAAATACTTGCGATGTGGCATACAGAGCAGTTTTTAAATTTCGCAAGGAAAAATGCGCATATGAAAGCTTCCCATCCATAACCCATTTTATATACTCGTACGACTTTGACAGAAGAAAACAAATTTAATTTCCGACTGCTGCGAAATTGAAAATATTTTTGAAATTATTTGCTTCATTAAGTGATCTTGTTCGTTCGTGCAATTTTTAAAATATTATTTTTTATTAAATTTGTCACTTGAGGTAAATATCGTTTTTAAAAAGTATATATTTTTGCTTCGACAAAACAAGGCATAAAAAATTCAAAAAATTAAAATTACAAATTGGTGCATTAGTTTGCATAATGCCATTTTCAGCTACATTTTAAAATTGATTTATACAGAAGTTTGTAGAGCGGCAAAATGTAAATAAATAATATGGAAATTTAGGCACAAATAGAAACTTATTTTAATTTGTAATTAGATGGCATTCACGTCCAAGAAATCTTCATTCTGCTCGCTGTAGTTCTTTTTAGAGGCAGCCCTTTTATAAGAAAAAGTCTTTCAATTGAAGGATTCGTTAAATAATATATACAGGTTGTTTGATAAATAATGCCAGATACTATAACTCCACTATTTCTTGTTAGATTTATGGGAACAATTACAAGAATTATTTATTTATCAAACACTCTGTATATAGGTAATTACTTGAGTGTTTGTACATCAATCGTTTATTGTTCTAATATACACCGAATTATTTATTCCTCACAATAGTGAGAGCCTTCTACTAGCAAACAAGAACCTAAGGCTAGGGCTAGGGTTTGCAGGCTCAGAATTTTGATTTCCTGAATCGTGAACATCTCAACCGAAAATTATACCCTTAACCATTATTAAAAAAGTGGCAAAAGGTGTCATTTTGTTTACACGGCCTACTAAATTTAATATTCTCAATAAAGGGTCATGCTCGATTCTCGCTTCTGCTTCTGAAAATTAATGTTTGGCAACTTTTATAAAAAATGCCGTATGTTCCAAATTCAGAACTCACCATCGCAGTAAGCGCGAGATACAGCATCCTATGTATTTAAAAAAATAAAATTAATGCCTAAGCTGTATCTTAAAAGACAATTTACGAAATTGCAATAGTGAGCTTCGAGTTTGGGACACCCTAGACATCCCGAGATAGATGTTAGGATTAAGAACAACTACGGTGTCCAATTTACGAAATTATAAAATTGATTACGGATTGCACTACATAGTTGCAATTCGAACGTTTCAAAAAAACTAAAACGTAAGCAGAATAAGAATAAGAATTAACAATTTTTACATATACAATCGTACACAGGGTGTTTAAGAAACATTTCTAGTTTTTCACTTAGTGGTTTGCTAATTAATTCTTCTAATATATCCAAATGACTTTCTTTTTTATATAACGAACGTAATTTTACTACTACTATTGGAATGAAATTACCCATTAATTAGAAAAAGGTAAAAAGTTGTAATAATTATTACACTTCGGTAAAAGTCTTTAGACCAAATCTCATTCAGTTTGGTTAAGGATTCTCCAAATATCAATAGGAGATTCCGGCACTTTAAAGCCGGAAATATTAATAATGAATAACAATCTTTTGGTGCTAGGGGTATCTTGAATTTAGGTCTTACATTTTTTAAGCATCCCTTAAAGGATGTGTTAGCAATGGATTCACAAATTTAAACCGTAGATATCTCGAATAAAAATAAAAATAAATTTAGACAGGCAGGGGGTCCCTAAGCTATAGCCTAAAACTTTATTCAAGCTTTGTAGAGACAGTTACAAAATTCACATAAAAAAATCTAAGGTTTCGAATTTTATCCAAAATGATTCATCCATCCAAGGGAAGCTTCATTTTTAGAGCCTCATTTTCTACACGACTGGTTACTTTAGAAAAGCGATTTTCTAAATTTTCTAGGTATTTGGATTCCGCGTTAAATTGAGAAAAAATGTAACTTTTTCAAAAGTTTGATTGAATGCTGCTTCCGATGTGTTTGACTGTGCTAAATGTTGAAAAACACACCGAAATCCAAAGTTCTAAGTGATGTACTGCCTAAAGTACAACCTACATGTTTATTCGAGTCTATAAAATGTATTTTAATTTGGCTAATGGCAGTTAGTTAATAATTTAAACGTATTGCGTTAAAACGATATCGTAAGCGGGACACCCTGTGGTAACTTGTGTATTGTTGGTTTACATTTTTTTTCAGTTTATGACTCGCTTAGAATGATTTTTCTTAATTATTTCACTTTAAAATACAATAAAATGGCTTTAGAGTTAGAGTTAAGCTGTGGCTCCGATTCAGTGGCGGCACTAAGACTTCTTTTAAGATGAACAGATGAGGGCACAGAAAATAGTTAGCGAGGCGACCACACAAACTGCGACGAGAGGATGCTCGGGTAAAATGTTTTGCATTTGAAAATATGACTTGGTAATAAAATAAAATAGCGACGCAGGCAAGAATTTTTGATTGTTCAAAGTCAAGCGGCTTAAAATGAAGTTCAGGAACCAAAAATATTGTTGGAGAAGGCTTGGTAAATCCAGGCTTGCCAATTCTAATACGTAATTATTTTATACAATTCATAAAATTGCTGAGATTCAAATAAAAGTGTTATTTTAAACATATAGATCTACATAATATATGGATAGGCAATTTTTTAAGAAGCCCGGGCTTGCCTTAACTCTGGGGGCGCAGGACGCTCTAATTAAAGCCCAGCTTTGCAGTTATTTTTTAGGATAAACTTAACTCTACAATTAGAAAAACGCGGAAAACATTAAATCTCTTCAACACTAAAGTGATGCCAATTCGGTGTTAATAAAAAATTGCAATAGTACATTTTTCTATATTTTCCAGGGTGGGCGATAGGGTGGCGGAAGAACTTATGATGTGGTCTCACGTTAAACATTTTGCCAAGAATTCAATGCGAATTCTAACAAACGCAATCAATAAATTGAGATTTTCACGCACTAAAAAATATGTGCTATTATTAATAACACATATTTACAGAAGATTGGCGTTTTTAAGGGGTAAAAGTTGGAACTCGAATTTAAGTAATCGACAGCGATTTTAATATAATTCGCGAAAATTTAATGCTAAAAGTTAAAACCTACAGCGCATAAAATCGGCCGTGTAGGAGAATACATAATCTGGCTAATAAAAACGATTTTCCTAAGCTTTCTGTCAACCATTGCTCCAAATAATTCGATTCGACAGCTTTAATTCGAATAGAATTTATCTATGAGTGCAATGGCTAGCAAATAACGAGCTGACTTTTACTTAAATTTAATAGTTTATAATTTTTATTACGAGAGTCAGCTTATTAATTCACGTGAGAGTGAGAAATAGTTTTATTTCATCTCATGGCTCTAGATCTAGACTTTGAGGCAGTTATGCAAGTATGCATAATAATGTGTACAAGCCATGGCTGTACTAAGCACAACATGTTACGTATAATAGTGCCGATTAAATCCATTAGTAGTGTGTGTATAATAGTATATAGGAAATATTCGTCAGAAGTTTTAGGTCAACAATTTGATTTTCAATTTAATGCAAAATTTGGAAATAATTTTGAATTTTTAATGCAAACTTGCCGGTCCAAAAAATGTAAATTAATTTCATTTAACAATTTTACATTGTACACGGTGCAATTTGCATTTTTTGTTGTCAATTTTGTTGATTTTATTTGTGACCGTAATTTGGTGGTCGCAAAAGTTATTTGATTATTTTTTACTCGTTAATAATAAGTCGAGAAGTTTTTCGATGACTCAATCATAATGAAGATTCCATTTCTATGACTTACAAATCTCGAAAGAAGGAGAAGGAGTAGGTGGAAATACCTTTAAAAGTTGAGTGTATAAAATGTGTAAAATGATGCACTTGAAAAGGCATTTCCACGAATACTAACAAAAAATTTAAAAAAACACTACGGTACGGACATACGTAGAACCTTTTTCTGTAAGAGGATAAAGTTTCATTTGAAAAAAAAATCCCTTTGAAAAATTATACAGCAAGAGCGCAGAGGAGGCTTTGCTAGCGAGTTTACAATTTCACTTTAGAGTCCCCTTAAGATCTACTTATTTCCCTTCGCATTTTCTGCAAAAAAATTTAACAAAATAGTTTCACGTTGTACTAGTAAGTTTGAAATTTTTTTGAATGTATAACACGCATATATTACAACCGTAGAACGATAAACCACGACTCGAAGAAAATAGCGGAAAAGATCATTACGATTTAAAACTTTTGTGCTTTTCTAGCAAAATTACCACATTCTAAGTAGGTTTTTCAAAAAAATCTTGCAATAAATAAAAACTAAGTGCTAGGTCAGGTTGATAATACAAAATTTTTTAACTATACCTTCATGCATTAATATCTCCTTCCAGGTCCTCCATTATTTCTCCTTGACTCGACACGAAAGCCTACACTCACGCACTAATTTTATTGTTCACAATAATTGACGAAAGTATTAGTTCAAACTTAACACGCTTTTACTAATATCTTCAAAGATCCATCAGTTCTAACTCGAAATGGTAATTAATAATAATGAATTTTAGGGGTGAGACGAAACCGAAAATTTAGGTACGAACGCGACACTTGATGGTCTCCAAACTCGAAACTCGAAGCGGACCTGCAAGCAGATAAAACATAAAAATTAAAAATTAAAGGCTATGAGAAGTGTGTTTTGTTACGATAACTAACATACCCAAGTGAAATAATAATCTAATCCCAAGACGCAGCGACAATTCGTCGATTGCTGATTAACAAAAGTGAAAAATTTGGTGACAGGTGTGCGAAAATAGATGCTTTCGTAACCCATTTAAGCATTTAAATGATAAAATGAAAACTGCAAACTACTTCTAATCGAGAGGGAAATCTTCTAAAAAAATTTCAGTAATGGCTGATAGATTTGAAAATAAAAAGTACTATAGCATTACTTCGTGAAACTGAAGCAAAAAAACGTCTAGTAATTTTAAAGACGGTCATCGCCAAAGCCTGGATAAAGTTAAATTGGTAATATTTCATAAATTCAATTTACTATTTTCTTTATCCTTAAAATCTATTAGTAGCGTTTCGATTGCTTATTTTCTATTTTGTTCAACAAAAACGAAAAATTGATAAAAATAATAAAACACAACATAATGTTTAAAAGTGTTCTTACTTAGGAACAATTTATCTTAAAATGTTTAGCCTCGCTTCAATTCAAAATAAAACTATGGCCATTGTCGCTTAACGATAAGTTATACTCGTATCGACAGCTTTGGGAGTTGACGTTTCGAACTGATAGTTTTAGCGCGAGATTTAGGATCGGTCGTTTACGACACGATTAATGAGTAAAAGAAAACTAGGTGAAAATAATAATAAATTGAGAAATGACTTCAAAATTTATTGCTCCCAAAAAGTCGCCATCGTGACAGTGTTGCCACTACATTAATTAAAACCCTCGTACAATTATAACGAATGGAGTCCATTACAGAATAAAAATTTCCAATTCTTTCGTATTTTGCACCCCATTTTTGTATTTGAATACATTAAAGTTGAGAGATTTTCCCACAGAATTACATAAAAAACGACTGATGTGGCCATAACAGGACTTTTTCGTACGCGTTGAAATTATTTAAAAACATATCACAAGGTCCTAATAGTCCAGTCAATGGGGAGAATAACAGGCCATTGCCTTACATAAGGTGGTGTAGTTCTGATTTTTGAATATGTTATTGAGTTAGGGGCTCTGATGAAAAATCTAAGTTTTCGATCTTGAGGGGGGTCCGCGCGATCCGCCATCTTGGATTAAAGGTACAAAAAATTGGTTTTTCAGATTTAACTTCTTAAGAGTTGATCCCACGACAAAACTGTCAAATCCAACTTTGGAGAGGACAAAATGCCCTACAATATTTGTTCCATTCATCTTCTTCCTATCTGTTACGGTTTCTAAGATATAAGCTGGAGAAAATCGCTATTTTTAGAAAAAATGGATTTTTTTGGTGAACTTCGCTTGGAGACTTTTTTACCGTTTATTTGAGAGAAAATTCTTTGGAACAAAAGTTGTAGGATTTTAAATTGCCTTCAAACTGAGTGTATCACTGATATTTTAACTCAACCAGATCCAAAGTTAGAGCAGTTTTATGATAACCTATAAATGTCGAAAAATGAATCATGATTGTTCGCAGCTCGAAGTTTTTGTTACAGCCCCCCCCCTCACCCCATTTCAACCCATAACAATTTTTCTCACATTTCAACATTTATTCAATTTAAAATGGTTATAGGGGGGTAGAGATGTTGTGCAAATTTTCTCGTTTATATTGCCAACAACCAGTCTCATATGTCGACAATTCTAACGTTTTGGAGGGTAGTGGTTGAGGAGAAGGAGGGGTCAACCTCATAATACCTTAAAATCGGTTCAGGGGCTTGGCAACCACACGCGTTCAAAGATTGGCTCACTTTCAATTAGTCGCACTTCTCCATAAAACCTGGTTTGTCGGTACTCTTTTAGCAATAACTCCAAAAATATTTGTCCGATTCGTAGTTTCTTTTTTTCATCTGAAAGCTGGTTAAATATCCCATCAGACCCCATATATGAGGTTTTAATCAAGCCCTATAAAATAAAAATCCTAGCACGTTAAAAACCGTGTACTGCTGTGGAATCCAAGTTTTCTTGGCACATTTTTCCCAATAACTACGAAACTATTTGTCCGATCTAAAATTTATTTTTTTTATCTAAAAGCTGCTTAAATTTACTATCAGCCCTGTATATGAAATTTTGATTACATACCGTAAAATACTCACACCAGCACGCTAAATGTGTACGTTTTTTCAAAATATGACGATTTCCACATGTTCAGTGGGCTAGTGTGGGTATTTTATAGGATTTAATCAAAATTTCATATAAAGGATCTGATAGTAAATTTAACCAGCTTGGAGATGGAAAAAAGAAATTGCGGATCGAACAAAAAGTTTTGGAGTTATGGCCAAAAGAGTACTGACAAACCTGGTTTCATGGAGAAGTGCGACTTACCGCAATCTTTGAACGCGTTTGTTTGCCAAACCCCTGAACCGATTTTAATGTTATATGAAGTAACCCCCCCCCCTCAATCCCTCCCTTTCAAAAGTACCCTCCCATAATAATTTTCGACATATGAGACAGGTTGTTGGCAATATAAACGAGAAAATTTGCTCAACATCTCCACCCCTCCCCCCATAACCATTTTAAATTGAATAAATGTTGAAATGTAAGAGAAATTGTTATGGGTTGAAATGGGGTGAGGGGGGGGGGGCTGTAACTGCTCTAACTTTAGATCTGGTTGAGCTAAAATATTAGTGATACACTCAGTTTGAAGGCAATTTAAAATCCTACAACTTTTGTTTCAAAGAATTTTCTCTCAAATGAACGGTAAAAAAGTCTCCAATCGAAGTTTACCAAAAAATTCATTTTTTCTAAAAATAGCGATTTTCTCCAGCTTATATCTTAGAAACCGTAACAGATAGGAAGAAGATGAATGGAACAAATATTGTAGGGCATTTTGTCCTCTCCAAAGTTGGATTTGACAGTTTTGTCGTGGGATCAACTCTTAAGAAGTTAAATCTGAAAAACCAATTTTTCGTACCTTTAATCCAAGATGGCGGATCGCGCGGACCCCCCTCAAGGTCGAAAACTTAGATTTTTCATCAGGGCCCCTAACTCAATAACATATTCAAAAATCAGAACTACACCACCTTTTGTAGGGCAAAACCCCTCATTGACTGGACTATAACTACAGTAGTACACCTTAACCTGATTTCAAAAAATAAAATTATACGGAGCGTTTCTATTTGAACTAGGAAGTTAATCTCATTTCCGGTTGAATCGGAAGTTAAAATTTAATATGTTTGATACGCTTTGACAGCTAATTTTACAATTTTTAAATATTTATTTTAACTTGGCTAATTTTTGGTTTAACCGGAAGTGTTCGTTAAATCAAAATTCTAACAAATAATAGAAGTTTATGGGATAAATTAATTTACCAACTTGCAATTTCAAATTTTAATTACAAAAGAAATAAAAAAATTTTGAAGTGTTGATCTTCAAAAAATCCTAACTCCAAATCTGCTTACAGCAAATGAACCAAACTACGGTGTTTAATTAAGAACTTCAATATCTACAACATATCAAAATATAGACAAAACGGCCTTAGTCAATTTTGAAAAACTTTGAAAGTTTTAAAATTTTAGTCAACTTTGGTTCTTTAAAAGTAGTAAATTTTTGAATTATTTAAAAAATCGACTAATATATCAAAACTAAAGCCCAATATGTTGTCAACATATTTCTGTTTTTAGAGTTATTTATTAATCTTTACTGCTTATTACCATTTCTGGTGTACAGTTTTAAAACAACATATGAATTCTATCAGAAAAAAACCAAAAAATATACACACAGCAAGTACAAATATATATACACTATTCACTCTCCTCCCTGACAAACTTCTTCCATTCCCGTCTACTTTTCGCTATCTCCTTCGCCTCCCTCTATGTCTTTCTCCTTTTTTCCAATATTCCCGCTATTGTTGCATCCCATGTTTTCTTTGGTCTTCCTCTTTTCCTATTTTTTTCTATTCGAGCTTCCCATATCTGTTTCACTGGCGTATCTTCCTTCATTCTTTGTAGGTGTCCCCACCAGCTTAGCTGCCTTTTTTCTATGTATTTTAATGTCGATTCCATTCCCAATTCTTTACTTATTTCTGTATTTCTTATTCTGTCTCTCTTTGTTACTCCTATGACTCTCCTCAAATATTTCATTTCTACTGCTTGTATTTTACTTTTCTGTCTTTCGTTCAGCACCCAAGACTCGCTACCATAGGTCAACACAGGGCGGTAGACTGCCTTGTATATCTTCATCTTTGTTTCTCTCGATATTTATTTTCTATTTATAAAGTTCCTATTCATGGTATAATATAGTTTCATTATGTTCTCGATTCTCTTGTTTATTTCCGCCTCTTCTGTCCCCGTTTGATGAATTGTTACTCCTAGGTATGGAAAACTATTTACTTGTTCTATTGTACTCTCTTCTATCCTTATTTCTATCTCTTGTTGCTCTTCCCCTATCACCATTACTTTAGTTTTTGTTTTGTTTATTTTCATCCCATGTTCTTTAAGTATTGCATTCCATATCTCTAAATTCCCTTGCAAGTCCCTCTCCTCCTCTGCGACCACTACGATATCGTCCGCGAATGCCCCTATGGACACCTCCACCCCCTGTAGCTTCCTGTGTCCGACTTTTAGTTTTTTTGTTTTTACTTTGCAGGCTTTAATTATTACGTCCATATACGTTATGAATAACAGTGGGCTTAGTCCTCCTCCCTGTCTTAATCCTGCATTGGTGCTGAAGGTATCCGACTGTCTATTGTTTCTTATAACCCTGTTAACATTATTTTTGTAAATATTTTGTATTAGTCTTATTATCTTGTCACTGACACCTCTCTCTCTCAACGTCTTCCATACTCTTTCTCTTGGTACTCTGTCGAAGGCTTTTTCCAAGTAGATAAACGCCACATATACTTTTCTTTTCTCTTTTATTGCCTTTTCCGTTATTTGTTTAATTGTGAAGATGTGGTCTTGCGCTGATTTTCCCCTTCTGAAACCGCTTTGTTCGCTATCTAGTGTTCGTTCTATTTTCTCCCTTACTCTTTTCTCTAATATTTGTTCGAACATCTTCATGCTTGTGTTTAGCAATGTTATTCCTCTGTAATTACTGCACTCTGTCTTGTCCCCCTTTTCGTATATAAGCACTATTAGGGCTGTCTGCCAGTTTTCTGGTATCTCCTCTTTCTGCCATATTTTATTAAAAATTTTCAATAGTAGTTCTGCTCCTTTTTGTCCCATATTCTTTATCATTTCTCCTGCTATTTTATCTGATCCTGGTGCTTTTCCATATTTCAGTCTTCTTATCGTATCTGTTAATTCCTCCATGGTTATTATTTCTTCATCGTCTTCTTCCTTTGTGCTTATTTGTTCATTGCTTGTGTTAGTGTCTGCTCCTTCATTCAGTAGTTTTTGAAAATATTCTTTCCACCTTTCCATTATTTCTGTCTCTTCTGTTATTGTGTTTCCTTCTTTATCTTTTATGTAATCTTCCGTTTGATTATTCTTATTTCTTACGTTTCTGAGTACTTTATAAAATAATTTTTGGTTATTTTTACTGTCTATTTCCATTTTTTCTCCAAACTTCCTCCATTTATCTCTTTTTTCTTTTGCACTAGTTCTTTTACTTCCTTCCTTTTTTCCTTATACTTGTTGTAGTTTTGTTCCGTGCTTTCGCTTAGATATCTCTTCCATGCCTTCTTTTTTTCTTTCACTTGCATTTTTATATCTTCTGTCCACCACGCCGTCTGTTTATTCTTACTCCTTGTTGTGTTCATTCCACACACTTCTTTAGCTGCGTCTAGTAATGTGTTTTTGAAGACGTTCCATAGCTGCATGGTATCTTCGTCATTCTCCTGTCTTTCCAGTTTTTCTGTTACTAATTTCCCATACTTTTTAGCAGTAGCCTCTTCTCTAAGTTTGTATATTTTTATGTTAGCCTGCGTACTTACTGCCTTTCTTGTATTCGTACTTCTTTCCTTTTCTACACTTTCTTTAATTTTAGATACTACTAAATAGTGATCACTTCCAATTTCTGCTCCTCTATGTACCTTTGTGTCCATTACTGCCTTTCTGTTATCTTTTTCTACTAATACGTAGTCAATTATAGATTTTTCTCCCCTACTCTTAACTTCTCTTGTGATCTTGTGTATTTCTTTGTGTTGGTAGAATGTGTTTGTTACTACCAGGTTGTGCAGCATGCAGAAATCCAGCATTCTTTTCCCATTGTTGTTTCTCGCCTCTTCGCCATGTTTCCCTATGGCCGTGTTGTATATTTCGTCCCTCTTCCCCCCTTGACAGCTAATTTTACAATTTTTAAATATTTATTTTAACTTGGCTAATTTTTGGTTTAACCGGAAGTGTTCGTTAAATCAAAATTCTAACAAATAATAGAAGTTTATGGGATAAATTAATTTACCAACTTGCAATTACAAATTTTAATTACAAAAGAGATAAAAAAATTTTGAAGTGTTGATCTTCAAAAAATCCTAACTCCAAATCTGCTTACAGCAAATGAACCAAACTACGGTGTTTAATTAAGAACTTCAATATCTACAACATATCAAAATATAGACAAAACGGCCTTAGTCAATTTTGAAAAACTTTGAAAGTTTTAAAATTTTAGTCAACTTTGGTTCTTTAAAAGTAGTAAATTTTTGAATTATTTAAAAAATCGACTAATATATCAAAACTAAAGCCCAATATGTTGTCAACATATTTCTGTTTTTAGAGTTTAAAAGTAATAATTACCTTCAAAGTTATAATAAAAAAACTAAAAAATCAGCCGATAGTTATACTGGCCGCCATTTTGAATTTAAAAATTTGAAAAATTATTTTTTTTTATTAAGGCTGATGTGTACTAACTGAGGGTCAAGAGTCTCCTACATGGAACCAAAATAACCCCCATATTTTGGGCCACACTATATCGATTTCGTTTAAAAGCGTAGTTTGTCAATGAAATTTACATACAGACAGACCGACCTACATTAGGCGTCGTTTTGACATGCGAGAAATGTCCCGGGAGAAATGTCAGAGAGACTGCTCGGTTAGTTTAATGTAAATTGGGCTGTAAGTGCCAGAAAACAGTCCAATTTACATTAAGCTAGTTTCTCTCTCTCTTTCTCTTCCAGCGATTTATCGCAATATCGCATATCTCCCACATGTGAAGAAGAGGCTTTCACGCCTCGTTTAGTGAAAGTTTTTTTAGTCGCCATATTACTTTTTCAAAGTAGACAAAGTCAGCGAAAAAGTAAAAGCGATATCCCAAAATTTAATTTAACGGTGGGCGAACTTTTCTTACTTACGGTGAGAATGAAATTTCAACATTAAAAAAAATGAAAAATAATCGATAAAGATCCAAACTAGCAATTTTATAATTTTTCCCTATTAAGCGAACTGAATAAGATTTTTTCCGACGCTTTACTTTTTAGCGAAACAGGAATATTTTTTATTCATGAATAAAGTGTTAGGGAGCCGCAAGCGCCGACAGCCTGCTTCAAATTGCGTGATTAAAGCTCTTACTCGAATTTTATTTTAGCAATTTTTCTTATACGAGACTGTTATCTGGGTATAAAAAATTTGTTTTTTCCCAACTCAAACCTAATCAAAACATACTGCAGTAGCTAGTTTTCCCCCCTTTGCCTCTTATAAAAAAAGTTTCTGTACACTGCATGAAAGCGATTTGCATATGAAGGGCTTGATTGTGTATAAGTGTAAACCATAAACAGTTACTTGAGTTACTACATACGTGTTAGTTCCATTTGGACACGTAACACATTAAATTGCACTCTTGGGCATGTTTTTCGACTACCTACTAGTAATGTTTTACTGGTTTTACGCAGTTGTTGTCTAAAATTTACGCGCGCCACGATTTTAATTCCTCCAAAAAATAAAAGGTTAGTGTTATTTTATTTCTATCCTACCCCGAGAGTCCTCGATTTGAAAATCTAATCATTACAAAGCCAATAGTTGCAATTTGCAGCCTTCGGTAATTTTAAAAGAACATGGTCGAGTGACTCAATCCAAGTTTCACCCTTCAATATAAACTAACTGTTGTTGTTCTCTAGACTCTAGATTTTCCTTTCAATTATCTCTTTGTGTAGTTTTCAGAAATTCGACAGGAAAATAATTTAATTAAAATTGAATTAGTGTGATTGGTGATTCGATCGCTACTCAATATTAATGACAGCTGTTGATTGACTTACAGAATGTGTCGAATTAATGTGCCAATCATACGAAGCCAATAAATTATTTCTAATGCGTTCAGAAATTTTGTTGTTAATTAATTATTAATTGGTTTCATGTGTATAAGTACGTATACAAGATGAGTTTAGATCGATAAGCAATTAGAACTAGCTACATTGGGCTTATGGAAAAATATTAAAAGATGTCTTTCTGATCTGATCGGATCTGATCTAATACGGAATTTCCTGTATTTATAAACACCCTGTATAGCAGACAATGCTACAAAGATGTTAGATCTTTAAGTGACCCCGTGTCGTTCATTACCAGTGTGTACGATCTTTCTTCGTTGATCTGGTTATCGCACTTTTTGGTCTGTCTGTCTATCTAATTAGTAGGTGCCTAATTAGTTTGAGTTTGGCCCATCCATCAGTCCCCCCTTACTTATACGTTTGTTTGTGATGTATGCAGTATATACTTTTTTAAAAGCGTATTTTGCGTATAAATACGATAAATGTAGGTCAAGTAGGTACGGGAAAAGTAATAAAAAATTCGAATTCTTAAAAATAAACATTTTTATGCTGCAATTTTGTCTATGGGTTGAGCGTATGACTGATTAAGACTGCAGGTCTCAAATTTACATCTAGTGTTCACAGAATATAATTTTAACGTTTCTTTCTTGAAAGTTACTTATTCTTATTTCATAAGCTGCGTTTATAAGGGACGTATTTAACGATGAAAATACGAAATTGTGCAATTAAGTACAAAAACAAGACAATTTTATCACTTAGATTCTTATCTGAACTCATATCGCTCTTTTTGTTATAATCATGTTTTTTATTAACTCTTTAAAACAATACGTAGTTCGGGATGTGATGTAAAACAACTTTCTTTCGCATTATAAACTTTTAAAATAAAAATTTAAGTTCCTTCACTATAAAAGTTTTTATAACATCCTTAATAAGGGAGATAAAAATATAGTATTACACATTTAATAATAAAATTTGAATTTGAAAAACTAAGAAGTTGCCTTGTTTTTCTTCTTTTTAATATGCCTCCAGACTGTTCAATTTTAGCTGTTTTGATGAAGAATGTCCTTTGAAGTGCAGCTTATACAAACTAATAAGAGGTAGTTTAACCCAGTCACTAGAGGAAAATATAAAAGTTATACGTTCTGAGAAAATTGAGAAAAAATGTTATTTTTTTCAGTTTTTCGCTTGTAACTAGAAAAATACGCAGTTTTTGAGAAAAATTTTTTTATAAAAAAATAAACTACATTAACTACAAATTATGTTTTTTAGGTTTTTTTTCTAAGACAAACGGTTTAGGCGCGAGAGTTCGTTAAAGTTAGATGAAAATTTCAAAATCGGCTAAAACATGTTTTTTAATATTTTGCTCATAACTCGCAAACTACGCACTTTCTGACAAAATTGACGTTATACAAACATTGACTACATCAAATTTTCTACAAATCATGTTTCTTAGTTTTTTTCTTTGAGACAAACGATTTAGGCGCGAGAGCTCGTTAAAGTGTGATGTAAATGTCAAAATCTGCCAGAAAGCTGTCTTTTTAGTTTTTCGCTTATAACTTGGAAACTACGCATTTTATGAATAGGCACGTTTAAAAAATAAATAAACTAAATTCAATTTCTTACAAATTGTATTTGTTATGTTTTTCTTCCAGACAAACGGTTTAGGCGCTACGGCGCGTTCAAATTTGATAAAAATTTAAAATGCTTCCAAAAGGCTGTGTTTTTAGTTTTTCGCTTATAACTCGAAAACTATGCACTTTGAAAGAAAAGTGCTCCTGTACAAAAATAAGGCACATTAAATTTACAACAAGTTATGTCTTTATGCCTTTTACGTCAGACGTACGGTTTGGGTTAGGCGCTAGAGCACATTGAAGTTTAGTGTAGGTACATCGGACGTAACGGTTAAGCCGAAAACAACACCCTCGTTTCTCGTGGTGAGCTCTATTTTCGCAATATTTTTATTTAAAACAATTCAATTAGGTAATATTTAATTAGTTTAATTACCCCTGCAACCCTACGGTCCACCATAACATAATTTATCTTTTCTATTGAAATTATGCGTACCTATGATCCATTTTGATTATTTGTTCATCTGCCCGGGCGACTATCGACTATTTAATCTGCTTATTTATGTACCTACCCGGCCCTTGTAAGCATTAGGACAGAAAATATCTGTTCCAAATGGTAAACTTTTGCGCTGTACCTGTCTACCCATCTATCTCTCGTCCTGTATTGTGTATCTACAGGTCTACACGTCTACCAATTTGTTCGCCCTCATCGTTCGTCGTTAGCAACAAAGATTAAATTGTATTTCAAATATTGTTCTCGTAATGAGGACGTATCTATCTCCTCCACCAAAAGCAGTAGAGAAACTGCGACATTCTCTTCGAGAATCAATATTTAAATGAGCGGAGGAGAAGCAGAAAAAACGTTTGTTATTAAAACTTTTTTTGGCGGAAATAATTTTATAAAATTGGCAGCTTCAACAATTTTTTTGTTATTCATTGCAATCAATAGATAAGAAATTCTATAACGTAAAAAATTCAATAACAATTTCCGAACTTACACCTTTCTATTATATTCGACACGTCAAGGTTCAATCGTTCAAAATTTTCCATTTTTATATCAAAAATATTTAAATTATTTTACTAGAAAAAATTATTTAAAAAATGTAATTTAAGAAAAGTGTTGTTATAAAATGGATAAATTAATCAAGACGAAGTTTATTGTTTAACAGATAGAACTTTGCTTCTGAATAAATAGAAGAGAGAGATACCTAAAACAATTTGAGTAGAATTGCAAACCTTATATTCCTAATTCCTTTGAATGCGAATCTTTGCTCAGCCGCCACTTTAAATTACACAACGTTTGATGAAGCTCTAAAGCACACTCGAATAATTTTGTTTAATCGTTTAATTAAACCACAATTTTGGTAACACATGTGACAATTATATTTTACATCTTTCCTACGAGAATTTAAAGGTCTTAATTAGGACAATAATGGGAAGGCTTTTTCTTTTCTCGTTTTTTAGTTAGGTGCGTAAAAGATCGGACATAAAAACAAATTATCCTTCTGCTAGAAGGACTAAATCGATAGGAACAGTAGAGGAATATCCAATTACGCAAGGGAAATCATTTTGTCATTATCGTACACTTTCTTTATTTTATGGTTTCGCTATGTGAAAAATAATTCAACAACAAACAGAAATAATCCGAATTAATTTACAGAACTCTTAACGAGTTTACAAAATTGAATTAACTTTTTGTCCGTTGAGTGGAAAAATTGTACCTTTCCGGTATGTTTTCTCTATCAGTTTGTTCGTGGTAGTTCGAGTATACTCAATATCAAGTTTTTAGTGATCATGCAGAATGAAATGAGTAATAAAACCAACCGTTTGCCTGTTAAAAGTGGCAGCATTTGCTTGGGAGAGGCTCAAAAAGGTGGGTTTTAGCTCTTTTTCAGTTTTTCGCTTATAACTCAAAAACTACGCACTTGATAAGAAAAATTTGTCGACAATAAAATAAATCACATTAAATTTCCTACAAATAATATCTGAGAAGTTTTTCTCTCAGGTAAACGATTTAGGCGCTAGCGCGCGTTAAAGTTAAAAACACTTCCAAAATCACCCAAAATTTCTTCTAGCTCTCATAACTCAAAAACTAGGCACTTTATGAGAAAAATTCTTCAACGAAAAAATAAAGTGCGTTAAATTTCCTACAAATAATATCTGAGAGGTTTTTCTCTCCGGTAAACGATTTAGGCGCTAGCGCGCGTTAAAGTTAAAAACAGTTCTAAAATCGCTCAAAATTTCTTCTAGCTCTCATAACTCGAAAACTAGGCACTTTATGAGAAAAATTCTTCGACGCAAAAATAAAGTGCATTAAATTTCCTACTAATAACATCTAGAAGATTTTTCCCTTAAGTAAACGATTTAGTCGCTAGCACGCGTGAAAGTTTAAAAAACTTCTAAAATTACGCAAAATTTTATTTTTGCGCTCATAACTTGAAAACTACGCTATTTTGGAGAAAAGTGTTCCTATAAAAAAAGAAGCTACATTCAATTTCCTCCAAATTATGCTTCTTAAATTTTTTTGTTAAACAAACAGTTGAGGTGGTAGAGCGCGTTGAAGTTTAAGGTATATCGGACATCATGTCGTATTTTATGGTTCAGTAAAGTGTTCGCTGCCTCCCGGACTATTTGGTGCTCTACTATAGGCTGGCCTTTAGGGCCAACACTTGTAGTTTTTTCCGGAATAGACGCATCGTTTAACGTGTACAGACAGAAACTTTTAAAAAGTGTCATCAATCTGGGCTCTTAGTTTTCAAGTCTGTATGTAGTGGCTTTCCTCGCGTTCATAGGAACACCCTGCTGAGGTTTTCACTTTTTGCAAAACGACGTAGAAATCCTTAGTGCTATTCTTAGCTAAAAATCGTATAGTAATATAACAAAAGAATTAATTTTTACGTCTAATCCGATCGTCGAACAAAGAACATGTGGAAAGCGTAGAGAAAGTAAATTCGGTGGCAGTCGGACACGGTGTGCACCTCGTCCAGCGATTAGACACCGTCGCGTCGTCCGGGAACGCATCAGTTTACCACTTATTTATTTATACGTTATCTTTTAAATATTTAATTCGTCGAAATTCAAAAGTTTATTATTGCCTAAAAGTTATTGAGCAACTTTTTGATATAAAAGTTGAGAATTTAAAAGAAGTTTTCAAGTTGTTGTCGAATATAGAAAAATTTTGATGACATTGACATTGAAACGCGAGACTTAATTCGAGTATGTGATGATTTTAACAATAACTTAAGTAAACCAGATCATGGTTTTCCAATTGATTCTGCCAAAGTACAGCAATGGCTTGGCCCGGCCTTGTCCCTATTTCCTTCCGGGTGCCGGGAGCTTGCGCAAAACTCAACCCCGGAATGTCATCTTCTAGTGCGCGAAAAGCTGTTACCGTCTATGTGTGTTTTGCATTTTAATTTAATTATTTATAAAAAAAGTGAAATTAAATTGCACTTTTTAGCGACGAAACTTTAAACTAATCGCGAAAGTTTGAACGTTCTCCGGTAAGACTCGATAAACAGTACACGAGTTGAAACTTAAAATTGTGGCATTTGGTGTTATTATTAAAAAAAAATGATTTGTTTCAGAATGATTTGGTTTGTTAATTAAAAAACATGTTCTTCCAATTAAACAATAACAACAATATGTACTTAATTTTATTTTTGAAATCGAAAGAAACTCTAATTTGTAGTTTGTTTATAAAAACATGCCGAAAGTACGCAAGCGTATTGTATCCGCGATTATGAGACTGGTATGTATTTTCAATGTTTGAAAATTTTTTGATAGACAACAAAACGAGAATGTTGCAACGATTTACAAAATTCCCGAATTTACCCGATTAGGTAAACAAAAAAAAGAGCACGAAGAAAAACGTAAGTATTCGTGTCGTTCGCGATACTGAAATTTTATTAAATCTCCCCTATTATTGCTTGGAAAACACAAAGCCAAAGGAATTTTAACAACCGATATAAAATCCATCCCTATAATTTTTGAAATTATTAATTTCGAGTCGATTCAAATTTGTTCAACCGTTAAAATTTACGCAAACAAAACGGATAATGCTAGGAGGCTGTACGTCAAGTGTACTTTCCGTTAAAACGACATTGTTGTCATTGTATCGTTAAATTCGTTACGACAGTTTTATTATGTAAGTAAAACCCGCGATGTACTAGTACCATTAAGGAGAAGACGTAATTGCGCCTCACACCAATAAATCTAATCTTAATTAAAATTGGAGACGACGCGTAAAAATTCTCGAGAAGAAGACACGAGCTCAACAAGTTGCAACAATTGTAATTGCACAACATTTGCTCTTATGGCAGTGTGGTTAAAGTGCAATTTAGTAGTTGGCAACGTGTTGCTGCCAGAAAATGTTAGTTTTGTCCACATCCTTCCGATTTGCTCGAAATTATTTCTTCAAAAACCTGCTGTATTGCGTTAAATCGACTCGTTAACTTTCCCCTGAATTATATACGAGGAAACTTTTCGCCGTATTGTTGAAAACGACCTTATTGGACTTCTTTTTTCTTCTTTTGTTTATATAACGTTAAACTTTTTTCAAACAAAGAGTTCTGACCACAAGTTTGAGTTAACGGTCGACCCCGCAGCACTTTTTAAACTGACGTTGCTGACATTGTAAAAAAAAGCATTAAAAATCGACCTAATTGGTTGGGCTCGAAGATTCAAAAGAAGGATTTTAAAAGGATTCATCAGCGAGTTAGGGTAAATATTTTCAGTTGGACGTAGTTATAGAATCGATTCTTTGAAAGTTTACGTTTTTATAAGGATCCTTTTCAAAAGTTTGGCACATGGTTAGCATCGGGGTTGCTCAAAGTGAATTTGAGGAATTAAGAAAATTCTAAATACGATTTAATCCTCTTGAAATTACTCCCTTTTGCGAGTAATTCGCACTTATTCCGACATTGATGCCAGTTACTAAAACAGCCCTTCAGCAATGTTACCAGAAGTTTTTTTTTCCAAATTAGCAAATAGGAGGCTGAAACTTGACAACAGATTGATAATGACAAATTTAATTAGTTTGATCATGTACGTTTGTGAATAATGGGCATCATCAAAGGAATTTCCTACAAAACGTAATAATACACTCATAAATTGAAAAATGATTAAACTTTAATTTAAATTCGAGACATATACTTATTCTAGTATTAAAATTATTGTTATTACTATTTGAGGACAATAATTAGGGTCGGCTAATGAATTATCACGACCCATTGAAGCCATTCATTGCTTTCATACCAACGAAAATGATTAAAACGACTTATAATTATTTGTTTCGGGAACAAATTCCAATTAAAAAGTTTCCTATTTGTGGAAATATGCGAGACAACAATGTAGTGCATGAAAGGTAGATTCGTGCTAAAATTGAAACCGTTAACAATAGTTAATTAGAGCTCCCGGATTGATTTGATAATAATATTTTGAAACAATTCGTTTCGATAGCTCCCTCCCTCACCCATACGCCAAATAATAAGGGCTCGGATGTCATTACAATTTGAGGTTGAGAGTGCTTTCGAGTGCCGAAACTTGTACATTTTATTTAACGACGAAACAATGCCATTGAAGCAATTCTTTTTCGAACAAGTGCTCTAGAGTAGTTTAATTTTTTATTCGTGAAATGTGTCGGAGTGTATTAGAAAATAGGAATTATACGAAATTAAAGGGAAATTTGCGAATACTACCGTTAATCTTGATTTATTATTTTTAGTACCACACAGTAATTTTCCTAATGGTTAGGGGTTGTAATTGGGCCAAAAGATTAAATTTACGTTTTGACATCTCATTATTACCATTTACATGTAATTACGATTACTACGAGTAAATAAAGGATGTGCCATTGTGTAGGTAGGCACTACGTTTAGGAAATTCATCACAGAGAATGTAATTTTGTTTCCGTTAAATCTGAAAATTCGAGATTACGTTTTCCAGTTATTATTACAAAGTTTTAAGGAAGCCTCGCAAGTAATTTAGATTTTAATTTACCGTCAATTATTTTTCTTTGGAAAAATCGAAAATTGGGCACTCGTTCCGTACTACTGGAATTTTCTAATGTTTTAGTTTTTACGGCGACTTGGCAGAAATAAATAAAAACGCAATAAGAATTACAGCCATAAAGCGTGTACGATGTAGCAACAAAACAATAAATAACTGAATAAAAAAAATGCCCCAGAAACACCAATGAAAATTTTCTATTACGCTTTGTGTTCAGGGTAGATTCGGTTTTCACCCACTGTTAGCCCACTGTTTATTTATTTGCTGTGGAAATACTCGAGGTTAGTTATATTATTTAAAAAAAAGTAGCGATTGTTATTGTTGTACACTACAGATCAAATCTTTTTGGAAAACGCTGAATTTTTAAAAACTGCACGTTACCGACGAGTCTTGGTCTAACGCGTGAGCTATTCGTTGGTTTCTTTTTTAAGTGAGTGATAAACAGTGTCAAACCTTCGCTGTAAGAAATTGTTCGTTTTACTCTTGAGAAACGCTAGCAAAAAATATTGAAAATTTATTTCTAAAATGAGTGTTGTGTAGCAGAAACTGTGCGAAGATTGAAAACAATTTTTGGCCAAAATAATGCGCGAAGCTGCAATTAAACGCAGTTGGACTTTTTTTTATGGAGAAATGGTTAGGACCATTGTTACTCCAACCACCCACAAACAATTGACGCGCTTAGGAAAACATCCGTACTAGAGCTTTTCTTGAGATGGAGCCACAAACGGACAAAAAATCGATATAGTACTGCAAAATTGGGTTAACAGGATGGGGCACTTTCAAGCCAGTGGCGGTAGCCGTTTAAATGAAATTGTTTTTTCAAAAATAACCGGAGGGGTAGTTTCTTCAATAGATCAACAATCATTGTACAATATTGAACGGTGCAGCTTTAATAGCTATTTCAAAAAGATGCCAACAAATGGCCCGCCGAATTTTTAGCCAAAATGAAGCGCAACTGCGATTAAACGCGTCAGTTGGACTTTTTTATGGGGAAATTATTAGGACCTCTGTTACTCTAAGAACCCACTCCCAATTGACGTACTTAAGGAAAACATTCTTAGAATTATTCTTGAGATGGAAGTCACAAATGGACAAAAAACCGATAAAGTACTGCAAAATTGGGTTAACAGGATGGGGTACTTTCAAGCCAGCAGTGGCAGCCATTTATATGAAATTGTTTTTCAAAAATAATCGGAACGTGTAGCTTCTTCAGTAGATCAAGAATCATCGTGAGATATTTAACGGTGCAGCTTTAATAACCATTTCAAAAAGAAACCAACAAATGAGCCACCCTATAAATTGAAAAACAGACTTGGCAAGACAGTCGGTCTTATCGAGCACTTAATGGCGTAATGATAAACTAATATTTACTCAAATATCAGTTATTGCTGCCAGGTCGAGTTTTCAATTTGTCCTTTGGCTGTAACAAGACGTCCAACCTGATTGGTCTAGAACAAACTTGCAGGCGGGGCTAATTAATTTAGTTCGGCATTAGGTTAATTGAGAGCTGTAAAACTATACTTTAACCTCCTGCTAAGATAAAACTGTTAGATAGAGATATGTACTTGTTTAGGAACGCGTAATTAATTAAATTACCCCAAAAAATATGACAATAAAAAATCCTCTTAAGAAAATTTTAAGGCCTTGTCGATCTTTAAAAATTTTGATTGCAAAGCGACAACAACTATTTGAACACTAAAAATTTTGTTGTCGTATCGTTCCGACCTTTTCGAGTTTTTTGTATAAAAACAGCAAGGAAAACTAAATTATCTACAACCCCAGAGGTTCAAGACGTACGATACATTACAAGCAAAAAAATTGATTTTATTAAACATAATAAAATTGAAGCTTAAAGAGGCCTCAAAACCTCTTTTGAAAAAAAATATTGCAGTTCACGTTTACGTAATTCTAAACAAGTTATATACCAATCAAAGGAAAATCTCTGATTCGGACAAAGAAATTTTATCGTACAATAAAAATAAAATATACGAAGTAAGCAGAAATAAGAACCTTCTTACATTTATTCATATTATTTAAATTTTTTCCATTATAATTTTAAAGGCAGGTAGTATTTTTCTAATCTCCCACTCAAGTTAGACTAAACTTCTTGATTTATTCCAAGTGTACAAAGCACCGTTCGATTTTTAATTAAATTCGACCCAATTTTTTTACGCTAAATCGCTAAATCATTGGGCAACAAATTTTAGCAGGGATTTTTAAAAGAAAATTAGTGCCGTTATTTATGACTCTTTCTACCTCCTTCCCTCCTACATTTTTTAAACGATTAAATGAAGTTGTTAGAAGTATAATAGTAGCGTAGTATATACAGGGTGTTGAATAGATTAATTAACGTCGAGAAATGAAATTGATACAATACCTACTAATATATTGGAAAACGACGTCAAAAAACAAAATGAAAACCAATTAATTGAAAAGATAATCCTGTAATGATGTGGATTTTGGGATGGTTCGGAGTAGTTATGAATCCTGAGATTCTGGCTGCGAACTATGAAAATCAGCATCGTTTATACGCTATCTCTGGGGTTATTCAGTAGTCACTGAGTTTCTCCTTGTTTTGTAAATTCAGTAAATATCCCAAAACTTTTTGCTATCTAAATTTTTCCCTCTTCGTCAATTTTTTCCCCTTAATTTTAATTGTCATTTAAATTTAAAATAACCGTGTTTTAGATATCGTTCCAAGTGCAAGCGTCGATAGGAGATTTACTCGCGACCTTGCACGCTTTTAATTCAATTTAATTTCACCTTTAGTTAAAATTCAAAATTTTTAATTTGTTTTAAACAAATTTTTGCCCCCTTTCAAATAATTTAATTTGTGTCCTAGCCCCTTGTAATTTTTTGTCATCAGCCCTTAATTTTTTTAGTCATTCATTTAATTATTCTTGTGTCCCGCTCTTAATCATTCTCCGTTAATTTTAAAATTTATATTCAAGTGGTCCCCATTTAAGAGCGCTT
Source organism: Malthinus flaveolus (assembly GCA_950108345.1). NCBI lineage: Eukaryota > Metazoa > Arthropoda > Insecta > Coleoptera > Cantharidae > Malthinus > Malthinus flaveolus. Next base: position 15,443,281 of record OX467285.1, on the reverse strand, counting down.
CTCGTCCCAATATTAGTTTTTCCAAATTGTAATCTCCCTAAGAATTTTCCCTTGCATCTCTATTTAGATAACTTCGAAATCCCCACTGGTACCGCCATCACGAGGTAAGCTCTGATTGGTGCTCGTGTACGGTGGTGGAGAAGTGGAGAAGGAAAGTCCGCGTTTGTCTCGTCCAACATTGTCTACATTTTTCAACCCTTCAGTGACACTGACCATCCCGATCAACCCTTGTTCTGTGGTAGTTTTTCGCAGTGATTTTATTTAAGCCGCTGTGGAATCTAAGCTTCCGCATTATTTTGGGTTGGATCTTTTGTGGTAGTTTTCCGTAGTGATTTTTTTAAGCCGCTGTGGAATCTAAGCTTCCGCGTTAGTTGATATTATCTCTTCGTCCGTGAGTGGTTGCCGTTTTGCTGTGGTTCTTTCTGAGCCGCAGTAGGGCCTAAGCTTCCGCTGTTCCGTGTTTTCCCTTGAAGAAGATAAGAAGATTTTCTCTGCAGTTTTTTTAAAGAAGATTTTCCCTACATTTTTTTTAAAGAAGTTTCTTTTATATTTTTTTATTTCTTGTTTTTTGAATAAACAATTTTTTCCCTTTCGCCGTGAGTTTTTATTTTATTTTTTCCCTCGAACCCTGCCCGTCTTCGACTTTGAGCTAAGTCGCTGGCAGAATAGCTCATCGACGAAGTTCGGGGTTACAGTCCCCGGGAAATTATTAAATTCTTGCGTAAGAAGCAACTCTTTATTGAGAAGTTTAAAGAACGGTTCAATGAAAATTAAGTCAAATAATGAATGCAAGTCGTTAAGTTCAAAAGTTGAGAGCTTTTGCAATTTATTTCTAAAAGTGGCACGTTTTGACTTTTTTTTGTAAATTAATGGCCGCTTCTTTCAGCTATTTTTCGCAAATTCCAATCAAGGCGAACAAAAATAAGAAAAAAAATTCTAGAATAATTTACGTGATTAAACTACGTTATAATGAAAGTAGTTTAGGGTTTAGGTGCGCTCTTAGTTCTTATTAAATATTGATTCTTAACTTAGTGGTGCCTTTCATCCGATTTATATTATGTTTGTACGTAAGTCTAGTCACGAGTCCCGAGCTAATAATAACTGGGACAACGCACTAAAACTATTGTTATTAGAGGGAGTGGGTTTTGTGCACCCAATTTATGTATTTTAGGAATTAAATTTCGAAGATCGGCTTTTATTGTTACTTTGTTATTCACGAAAAAATTGATGTCAGGTCTTTAGAAAAGAAAAATATTATACCAGGGAAAAAATGATATGAGAAAACGCTTCAAAGCAATAAAAATACAGTATATTACGCCTAAATACATGTCTCAAAGTGATATTTTACCTCATAACCTCCTTTATATAGCGTAAGAAGAGAATAATAGCCTTGCGAGTATTAAACTTAGTTTTAGGACGACTCAAAAGTATATTTTTTGACCATTTTTACCCAATTCTTTTCTTCGCCTAGTTTTCCTTTTGTAACGGACGAATTTTAAATAATTTATTTTCGGTCGTTCGTTAACTTCTTGTTATACTTTTTAATTTACTAAAGAAATTTATAACTCCGGAAGGCGACTATAAAGCAACAACTAGAAAATCTAACAAAAGTTTTAAATTTGCTCCAGGACAAATTTTTTAAAAAGTTTTTTAATTTAAAAGCCACTACCGAAACTCGCAAAGTGAAAAAGAACGTTGAATATGATTGTTCTTTTATTAAACATTACTAAAATTAGCATTTCCATTCGAAATGCTCGTTTATTCAAATCGTGGCTGTAATTGAAATGCAGAGATTTCATGTTTTGTAACTACTTGTCGTTCAGACAGCGTCAAGTCAAACAATTTCTAATGTAATCAATTGATTTCTTTTTATCAGAAAAATTAATTTAGCGACAATGCGACAAGCTTTCCCAACTTTTATCTTATCGTATTGAACATTATTACCCTGTACAAATCGACAATTAATTAATTTTAAAATTTAAAGCTAAAAAAATTTGCTCTTTTCATTGGTGTAAAATTTTGCATACGGTGCCATTTAAAATTAGACAGTTAGGTGCATTATCTCAAAAACGGCCAATGAAAAAAGATTATTAGTAGTATTTTCAAATTCTAGACAAAAAATTAAGGTAATGTCGTTTAAACTTTTTTTCAATATCTTTTTTAATTAGTGATGGACACGATACAAGACCAGTCTCGTCTCGTCTCGAGTCTCGTCTCGAAATTCGAGACGATACTCGAGACAAGACCGTATTATAAGCACGAGACGAGACCATAAAAAGTACGAGACGAGACGAGATTAACAAAAAAAAGTCTCGTCTGTCTCGAAATTTTGACTTTTTTTTTAAATACCTAATTTTTCCGGGGAATAGGTAATAACTTTGCAAAAAAAATATATAATTTCAAAGAAGTATTTGTGTTCTAAGTAAAACTGCCTACACGAAAATAGGCGTAAGTTTTACTTTTTCTGATAATTCATCAATTCATATACATATTCGTATTCATAAGACTCAAAACCAAACTCAATAATTTATTGAAATGCGTTGTGTTGGGGTGTATTAGTAATTGGAGTATTTATAATAAATTAATAAACACATCTACTCGATAGTTTCTCTGAAAATCCTCATTATAAGGCTTTTTTAAATTTATGAGTTTCATGTTTCGTATAGCCATACTCGTGTAGCTAAAAATTGTTTTAACTGAAAAATTGGCCCAGGTTAAAATTTTCAAAAACTTAGAAATTATTTTTTGAAATCTGCATTACCTAATAATGTAACTTCAGTGCGTTTTTGACACTATTTAATAATTGGCATTGAAAAACGAGACTTAACGAGACTTTTCGAGACGAGACGAGACTTCATCAAACTAGACGAGACTTTTCGAGACGAGACGAGTCTCGTCTTGTCTAGACGAAACTAGAGCTTATACATTCGAGACGAGACGAGACTAACCCAAGTCTCGTCTCGTCTCGTCTCAAGTCCATCACTATTTTTAATACAATTGTTATAGCAGTTTGAAGAGTTTCCCATTTTTTAGTTTGCCGGCCATATTTAAACAACTGAACATCCTATCCAAAATTTAAATGCATCAATGAATTACTGTTTAAAAACTGGACTACTTTCCCCATTTAACCGACTCCCTAACTCATACAATAAGCGAGATGTTTATAGGGGAAATTAAATATAATTCACCACCCTGTATACCACGTGAAAATTTAAAATTTATTATTCAAAAATAGTAGGTACGACATAAAAATAAAAATAGATTTTTGCGCCAACTCCAACTCCAACCCTGCGAAGAATATAAATTTTAACCAAATCTGACAAGTTTTGTGTTCTACTTTTTTTTTGTAAAAAGTTCCCATTTAATCAGATGCACGCAATGTTAGCGCGACGCCTTAGCCTTAAATCTCCGATTATCTACAAAAACACATACGAAATAATACGTTACATCATTTCACCCACTTTTTTATATAATTTAATAAGGGACAAAGTGAGTAAAAAATTTAATAACAAGTAAACTCGACGTATACTGAATAAACTGAAATGGAGCTTTCAAAATGAAAGCAAAGTAAATACGCTCAAAGCGTGACAAATTGCTAGTTTCAACTATCAGGAAGTTATTCTCCAATACAAATTTGTCTACTACAATTACCAGTAAAATCAATTATTAACTGATGCATTTTGTAGAAAAACAAATGGCGCTAATGGCACAGTGAGCGACAACAATGGAGGTAAATAAAAATAGCAAATAGGGGAATGTTGTTTAGTTTTTTTTTCAAATGACCACCGTGATGATAAGAAAGAAAATTTAAATTTACCAGCATTGCTGACGCTTTTATAAAACTAACGTGAAATTATAGGTAAACCAAAACTAATTAAACTGTCAGACTTAGCGTAACGTCAAATTTTGCTTTTTTTCCTAATAAAAAGTAATATAAAATCATAAATGTTAATGAAAAAATTTATCAAAATAAAGTAGTATAAGCAAGTAGAAAAAACTTTTTAGTTAAAAAAGCGTTATTTTCGTGCAAATGACAGGTACCTTATATAGATGTAATAAAAATAATAGCGTCGAGTCTCCCTGTTGTCTTCCTTTCAAAGTTCATTTCACAAACGATTTCCACTTGCGTTAGTTTAAAGTTACCCAAAAAAATTGATATCGGTCGGCGGTAAATGTAAATTTATTGCAACAGCACAACTGAAAAGAACTTATCTCGCTGAATGCCATTTAAGCTTAAATGAAACGAATTTAATGGATCTGAAGGATTGAAGCGCTGGTCAATAAATTTTCATCACTTTAATAACCTCGCCTTTTTGTTAATTGTTGCAATTTAACGCATTTTTTCGGAAAAAAAAACAGGCACACGAACCTATCTAGGAGACATTGTTACAATTGTAACAACTGTCACAAAAATGGTAATTAAGTGCAATTTTAATAGTTATTTGCGTACTACTATAAGTGAATGGAGTAAATCGCAATTGTGATAAGCGATAAACAAGAACTTTAGTTACAGTTTTTGCACGGTGGGTTGTATTGGGTGAGCTAATAAGAGTTTCACCATGAGTGGTGAATAAAATTTGAGCGTAAAAACAAAATTGTGCCATCTACAGGTATTAACAGTTTTAGCTGTGCATAGATATGCAGTGGCACGACGCGTTAAATTATGCAAGCTTATGGGTGTTTTGTATACGTTAATAAGCAAAATTGGCGCACTTGGGCCGATGAAAACCCAAGAGAGCTCATCAAAAAACCGATTCATCCTCAAAGAGTCACTGTTGTGGTTTTTGGACTGGAGAAATTATTAAACCGTTTTTTTTCCAAATGATGCCTGCAATCCTATAATGTCTTTACTGTGAATGGTGAACCCTATCGTACCATGATAACGGCTCTTTATGGTTCAAATTGCATGATATGGATGTGAATGATATGTGGTTTCACGAAGATGGAGCCACATGCCACACAACCAATGTTTTTTTGCACGATAAGTTCCCGAGACGTATTATCTGGCGTCTCGTGAAGCAACGAGATCAATTGGCCACCGCTATCGTGCGATTTGACACCCTTGGACTTCTTTCTTTGGGATTATCTGTAAAGTAAGGTTTATGCCAATAAGCCAGCAACAATTCAATAGCTAAAGGACGAGATAATAAGGCATATTGGTGGAATAGAGGAGAAATTATGCCAGGATGTCATCTTAAATTTTAACAAATGGATTGATGTGTGCCACCGAAGCTGGGGTGAACATTTGGCCGATATTCTCTTTCACACATAATTCTTATCGATCAATAAGCATGATTCATTAAAGAAATCAAAATCAGTCCAACGCAATTGTGTTTTATTTACATGGTGAACCACCTCTTATTCACCACCCAAAATTGTTAAAAAGTGCAACTTTAGTTTTTATCTTATTAGTGATTTTTGAAGAACACTTACGAGGATATATTGAAAAATTCTTAGCCTACTATAGAACGAAACAAAATTTCAATGTCAAAATATTTTATTACTCAACATATTCTCCTCTTAATTGGATACATTTATTACAGCGAACCTGCAACGTCTCTAGACTTTCCAAAAAAAAAGTTTCTTCTTGCTCTGCAAACCAGACCTCCACAGCTTTTATTACCTCCTCGTTGGAAGTAAATTTACGACCTTTTAAACTTTTTTTCAGTTGAGGAAAGAGATGATAGTCGGACGGAGCCAAATCTTAAGAATAAGGGGGGTGTTCTAGTAATTCAAACCCTAAATCACGATTTTTTTGCATAGCAACATGAGATTTGTCCTGCAAAAACACAACACTTTTGGATAGCTTTCCGCGTCTTTTCTCTTTAATTTTTTCCCGTAGAGTGGTCAGTAATGTCGAATAGTAATCTCCAGTTATTGTTCTACCCTTATCCAAAAAATCGATCATGACTACTCCATGGCAATCCCAAAAAACTGAAGCAAGAACTTTTCCAGCAGATTTTTGGACACGAAACTTCTTAGGTCTTGGAGAACCAGAGTGTCGTCATTCCATCGATTGTTGCTTTGTTTCTGGATCGTAGAAATGTACCCAAGTTTCATCCATAGTAACAATTCGGTTTAAAAAGTCTACATCGTTTTCAAATCGAGCACAGATCGAACACGATGCTTCTACCCTTGCACGCTTTTGGTCAACATTCAAACATTTGGGGATCCATTTTGCAGAAATTTTTCTCATGTCCAAATTGACGTGAACTATATGATGAAAGCGTTCGTATGAAATATTCAGTGCTTCAGATATCCGTTTTAGCCCAATTCGACGGTCTGATAAAATCATGTCATGAACTGCATCGATATTTTCGGGGACTGACACAGAAACTAGCCTTCCCGATCGGTCATCATCTTCAATTGAAAATTTACCTCTTTTGAAGCTTGCAGTCCAATTTTTCACGGTCGCATACGAAGGACATTAATCACCAAGGGTATTAACCATATCTTCGTAAATCTGCTTACCTTTTGACCCTTTTAAATACAGGTACTTGATGATGGCTCGATACTCCAATTTTTCGATTTTCACAATTTCGGTGGACATCTTTTTTCTTTTAATTTATTGCTTAACTCTGGTTTACTTTTTTGACGTCAAACTTTACACTGACACTTCTAATAAGTTATTGTTCGTTGCTATGGTAACGCAATATTTTGTTTATGTATGTAACTGGTCTAGGCTAACTAGATATCAATACATCCTCGTATTTGCAATAAAAAGTTGAACCCACAGCAAATATTTAGTTTGAGCGATTGTAACCAAAACCCGAGCATCCTATTTGTTCAATTGCGTGAAAAATTTTGAATTCAATTTCATGATTCATAATTCAAAATCAACAGTAGTATATACTCGTAGTTACTATTGATATTGATATAAAGCTGAAGCAGAAATTGTGCTAGTAATTTTATTTTTCGTACATTTAAATTCAAAGTTTCAATATCGCTTTTTTTAAATCATGGGGTAGGTAGGTACACATAGTTTGAATTAACAAAGTTCCTCAAACAAAAGTGAAATTAACTAAGGAAGTTCCGCACTTCTTGATGGAATTAAGAATAGTTTTGTACAAACGGAAAAGAATTATTATTTTGAATTATACAAATTCACGAGGGGGCGATGAATAAACATTATGCTTAGTTTGCATTATTTCTTAGTGCTAAACGAACTGCGCGCTGGCCACCAGAATAATTAAATTTGGTTTGGCTAATACTGCGAAAACACGATATTATTTGCTTTAATTAGAACAAATTGATAAATTCAGACTAAGAAACATGTTAGAATTAGAATAATTTTGAATATAATTGAAGTGTGCAGTCGGTGAAAGTTTGTGTAAGAATAATCATCGCGTAGTAATATATGCAGTAGTTTTGTTTTACTAAAAACAAATGCCTCGAGTTATTCGATCTTAAGGACGTTCTTTAGTGTCTAGTGAATTATCCGATTACGTTATTATACCCTGCATCCCTGCTCTAATTATTTTAATTATTGGAATATGAGGACGATTTTAGTGACTCACTCTAAGCTCTAGACGCAAGGGAAAATATTGGTTTACAAGGGCCGAGGTAGCTTAGTGCTAAAAGCACCCGGCGCGACACCGTGAAGACTCTTCCACGTTTCCACGTCTACCGCCCTCGATAACGTAACGTATGCTAAAGGCTTAATAGTTTAACGCATATTAGAATTATCGGAGATGATACATACATTCAGACATACAGATAAGCAGACAGCAGTAAGACATAAAATTCGGGCTTAAAATGTAATTTAATTAGAAATTTAACCACCTTTGTCCGAAAAATAGTGTATTAACGAGATAGCCTTCGATGCGACTCTTATAATAATATTATGTTCACTATCTAATTGGTAAAATCGAAAACATACCATTGAATTAGTTGTGATGCGAATCGCTTCCAAATAATTTAATTCGGAACTTTTCTAAGATGCGAAAAATGTAATGCGATAAACTTTTTATATTTTTACGCTTTTTTATTTATTTTAAATTTTTCAAGAAAAGGTAATCCACGAGTCTAGAAAAACCTTTCACTGCAACATTTAATAAAACCTTAGTAAAGCAAAATTCTTTTCACGCTATATTGATTAAATAAGAACATTCAATTTTCTTTATCTATCTAAATAGAAGTAATAAATTGAGCAAAAAATATGTAAGTAATATATCTATATATTTAATATTTCTTGCGAGCTCCCTCGCGTTTCTTTCTCAATTTTCAATTAGGTTTTTAAGTTATAACGCGACTTGGTTGATAAATTAAATTCTTGTAAAAGTTTCTCGGATCTTAAATTAAAAATGCCAGTCTGCAAGTCTTCTAAGGTCTCAATAATTAAATTAAACAAATGACACATCTGAGATTTTTACAAAAAATTCAAAAGTTACATAATTTACCGAGTGTTGCATTAAAAAATCGAGAAAGATTGAAATTCGCGTACGATAATCACTCTGTATAACCTAATGAGATTTTATTACTTTATGCTTCCCCAGTAGAACCATTTTTCCAATATAACCGTGCGGCAAAATTTACCCAGCTATAGAATGTTGTTATAATTTTGTTATTTCCTTTACAATTGTCAAAGGTGAAGTTTTTTTATCAAAGTAGAAAGATACAGAATTTTGCTATGGAACGTTATTAGTCTCAAGAACGCGCAGAAATTGTTAAATTTTATTTTCAAAACTTTTCTTCGATAGTTTCAACTCGACGCGCTTTAATGGAGAACGGTATCGAACAATGATATACGTGAATTTTTGCAACCTCGGTTAGAAGAGCTTGGCATGGAAAACTTCTGGTTTCAGCAGGATGGTGCTACATGGTACACAGCGCGTGAAACGGTCGCTCTTCTTACAAACATTTTCCCTGTTTGGCTGCTTTCAAAAAATGGAGATATTGAGTGGCCGCCTCATTCCCCAGATTTGACGGCACCAGATTTTTTCTTGTGGGGTTGCTTGAAAAGTAAAGTGTATAATAATCGCCCACAACGTTAGAAGACTTAAAGTCAAATATTCGTGAAGAAATTGCCCGAATTCTATTAAACCGTTTTTTTTCCAAATGATGCCTGCAATCCTATAATGTCTTTACTGTGAATGGTGAACCCTATCGTACCATGATAACGGCTCTTTATGGTTCAAATTGCATGATATGGATGTGAATGATATGTGGTTTCACGAAGATGGAGCCACATGCCACACAACCAATGTTTTTTTGCACGATAAGTTCCCGAGACGTATTATCTGGCGTCTCGTGAAGCAACGAGATCAATTGGCCACCGCTATCGTGCGATTTGACACCCTTGGACTTCTTTCTTTGGGATTATCTGTAAAGTAAGGTTTATGCCAATAAGCCAGCAACAATTCAATAGCTAAAGGACGAGATAATAAGGCATATTGGTGGAATAGAGGAGAAATTATGCCAGGATGTCATCTTAAATTTTAACAAATGGATTGATGTGTGCCACCGAAGCTGGGGTGAACATTTGGCCGATATTCTCTTTCACACATAATTCTTATCGATCAATAAGCATGATTCATTAAAGAAATCAAAATCAGTCCAACGCAATTGTGTTTTATTTACATGGTGAACCACCTCTTATTCACCACCCAAAATTGTTAAAAAGTGCAACTTTAGTTTTTATCTTATTAGTGATTTTTGAAGAACACTTACGAGGATATATTGAAAAATTCTTAGCCTACTATAGAACGAAACAAAATTTCAATGTCAAAATATTTTATTACTCAACATATTCTCCTCTTAATTGGATACATTTATTACAGCGAACCTGCAACGTTTTTATTTTTTCTTGTGGGGTTGCTTGAAAAGTAAAGTGTATAATAATCGCCCACAACGTTAGAAGACTTAAAGTCAAATATTCGTGAAGAAATTGCCCGAATTCTAGCTGAAATATTGAGCAAAGCAATGCTACATGCTCAAAAAAGAGTTGGCCATTGTCTGGCTTGTCATGACGGTTATTTACTTGATGTTGTTTTTCATTCATAATTTTACATATGTTAATAAATGGTTTTTATAAAAAAAATTATTATTTTTTGCGCCGAATTTATTTTATTTTGAAAAACTTCGCTGGGTATATTTTGCCGCACCCTTTACTGCTACAAAGTCTATCAAGAGCTCAAAAACCCACTTTTCTCGAGCTGTCCTAAACCGCGCGTCTGACAAAAAAACTTAAGAGACCTAATTTGTAGAAAATATTTTCTTTTTTATATAGAACCAACTTTCTCTAAAAGTGCGTAATTCTCGAGTTATAAGTGATCAAATAAAAAACGTTTTTTTTGCCGATTTATTCTTTGACAGACTTTAACACACTCTAGCGCCTAAACCGTTTGTTCTATAAAAAAATCTAAAAAATATAATTTGTACGAAATTTAATGCACTTCATTTCTTATATAAAACCAATTTTCCCTAAAAGTGGGTAATTCTCGAGTTATACGTGATCAAATAAAAAACAGTTTTTTGGCCGATTTATATTTTGGCAAACTTATACGCACTCTAGCGCCTAAACCGGCCGTTTTATGAAAAAATCTAACAATATAATTTGTGGAAAATTTAATGCACTTCATCTTTATATAAAACCACTTTTCTCTAAAAGTGCGTAATTCTCGAGCTACGAGGGTTGCCTTTTATATTTCGGGATTTGAAAACAATAACAAATATTCATCATCGAAAATGGCTTTATTGTTTTTCAAAATATTCTCCATGAAGGTCAATACACTTTTGCATGCGCTTGAACCAACTTTCGAAGCACTTTTTCTACTCCAATTGAGCTACCTGCAAAACATGCATTTTGAACGCATCAACCGCTTCTTCAGGTGTCAAAAAATGTTGACCTCGCAATTTATTTTTGATTTTGGGGAATAAAAAAAAGTCATTAGGTACCAAATCAGAACTATAAGGCGGATGACTCATCAAGTCGACGTTTTGGGTGCTCAAAAAGTCACGTGTTGCAGCCGATGTGTGAGAGCTCGCATTGTCGTGGTGGAGAATGATTCGTTTTCGGCGGTCGGTTTTCCTTATTTCTCCAAAGACTTCTGGCAAACAAATAGTTGTGTACCATTCAGAATTTACCGTTCTACGTTGCACCAATGGTACGGTTGCGACATGTCCAGTTTTTCCGAAAAAACAAGCGACCATTTGCTTCGAAGTGCTTCGTGCGCGAACCACTTTTGTTGGATTGGGCTCATCTTGAAATACCCATACAGTCGACTGCTGTTTACTTTCGGGCTCATACGAATAAATCCACGACTCATCACCTGTCACGATGTCATAGACATGTTTAGAAGCACCGCGATCGTATTTTTTGAGCATTTCTTCCGCCCAATCGACACGAGCCTTTTTTTGAGCGATTGTCAAATTATGTGGGATCCAACGCGAACAAATCTTTTTGGTGGCCAAATGTTCATGCAATATTGAATGTACGCTGGTCCCACTAATGCCCAAGGATACCTCAATCTCTCGATAAGTCACATGACGATCTTTCAGAATCAGTTCATGCACAGCATCAATGTTTTCAGGGACAACAATTGATTTTGGACGACCTTCACAAAATTTGTCGCTGAGCGAACTACGACCACGATTGAATTCGGAAAACCATCGATAAATACTGGTCCTTGATAATGCTTCGTCGCCAAAAGTCGAATTTAGTTCATCAATGCACTGTTGTTGCGTTAATCCACGTCGAAAGTTGTAAAAAATAATCGCACGAAAATGCTCACGGTTCAATTCCATTTTTTGAGCGAAATCAATTTTTCAAATTACTGTAAATACATAAATAGCGCTCGTACGTCAAAAACTTCTGAGTACATATACTGTCAAAAATGTAAAATTTTACGTTAGCGACGTCAGTTGCCAGATGGCAGCACTAGGTTTGTGCAATCCCGAAATATAAGAGGCAACCCTCGTATAAGTGATCAAATAAAAAACAGTTTTTTGGTCGATTTATTTTTTGGCAAACATTAATTGAAACGCCCCTGACTGTCGCCCCGAATAGTTGTGGAATATTTCAAAGTGGTGGTTAGTGGTGAGATTACTGTCATCCTTGGTTACAGTTAGTAATTGGTATGTTTTTCTTTTATAAATAATAGAAGGATTGTTAATAGTATTATATTCTATTTGGGTGTGTGTGTATATCAAAACTGACCCTCCCCGTACGGTACCTCAAAAAGTTGACCAAGAATTTTTTTAAATAATTAATAATCGAATAAACAATTTTAAAAAAATCTGGATTACATCACGGCTCCAAAGTTGACTATATTATCATTAAAGTGACAATATCTCACGGACTGTTAGCAATATGCACATAAAAGTTAAGACAATTTTAATTCTAAACACTACGGAGAATCTGAATTTCTAAAAATATGCAATATATTTTATTAAATAACGGCTGAAGGAGGCCATTTCGGACGCGTTTAAAATATTTAAAAAGATATCAAAAACAGTACCTAACAATAGTATGCTCAGAAGCTCTGCCAGATTTCAATAAAACTAAAATTATACGGGAAGTTTTTATTTGAAATAGGAAGCAAATCTTATTTGCGGTTGAATCGGAAGTGAAAATATTAAATATTTAGTATCATTAAATAGCTAATTGTACAATCTTCCAAACTACTTAAAATATACTGGGTGTTGTATTTAAAATAGAAAAGTTAACCCCATTTCAGGTCAAACCATAACTAAAATTTAACATGTTTGGTATTATTACACAGCTAACTTTACCATACTTTTAAAAATAATAAAATATACAGGGTGTTTTTAAGAACTACTTTTTCTTAGCTAATTTCCGGTTTAACAGGAAGTGTTTTTAATCTAAAATCAGGGGGACCCGAAACATCGAGAAATTAAATAACAGAATGAAGGATGAATTTTCGTGAATAGGCCTGTATGCACCTAAATATTTTTAAATGGAAGTAGAGCAAAAATTGTTCCTCTTCTAAAGTCAATCCGGAGAATCGGATTTTCTTCATTTTTTCTTTAATTACCTATGCGCGAGTTATTTAAATGTGTGTTAGGTTTTAAAAGGTGAAAAAAGTCCCCACAGACCCAAAACTTAAACTTCAGCCGTGTGACAGACGTCGGGCTCGTTTAAAACAGCTTTTAGTCTTTCTTATAGAAGCTGTCCAGTGACATACTCGAACCCCTGAACAGATCATCTATTAAATGATATTTGCACATATTTTGCAACACTTGTAAATAAAGGGATGCTTAGCCATACCTACCTGAAGTTTCTTGCATAATCTCTTCGTTGCATTTTAATTTTTAATATTTTCAATCAGTATCGGTACGCACGAGTTTAGATTACAAAGATGCTCTTAGCATAAAATATACTTTTAGGAATTTGTTTAAAAACAAAATTAATTAAAAATGAAATATTGTAAAGTGCATTTGCAAATAAATAATATTAAAGAAGTCCCTTCATGTGGCACTCAGAAAATGAAAGTTGTCAGCATTTTAACAGACACGCAATTAAATAAATTACTCCTGATGCGTGTTAAATTTGAAAAAAAATGACGAGAATCTTTATTTCCCAATAGTGCATAATATTATAGAGGCCTTATTTTCTATACCCTGTACATGCGTAATATTTTTCAAAATACGCACATTTTGAGCAAAATGTATTGTTATACAGTATTCACAATGGCGTTGCTGGCCATGTGGCCGTGCTGTTATGAATAATTAATTTTATTCAAATGGCATAATCTAAACCCATATCACATCTAAATTAAAAAAAGCAATAAACTGTCTGTGAATTTGTCATTTCGGGCGTCGGTAAAGCTCGCAGTGAGAAGTGAAAACCGAAAATATAGTAACAAAATAAAAGAAAAAATTATGAGTCGTAATGAAACAATTTTAATTAATTCGGCGTCCTCGACACCCTTATAAAAAATAATGGAAGTTTGGTGATTATATAAAAAAATATTACCTTTCGATGCAGCCATCTTCGATCTCGTCTTCGACTACTGTCCCGCAACGCTTTTCTGTAAATAAAATAAAAAATTAATTCTCATTGAGAATTCTTTTTAATCGAATGTTGAAAAATTATTTTCCTGAACCAGACACGAAAACTTCATTCAACTTCAAATAAACTTATCAGTTATCAGTTACTATAAGATCGCCAAGTGTAAAAGTTCCATCGAGTTAAATTTATATCAAACTTTTGCACTCACATTTATATCTTTGCTCGTACAGATTAGTGATACCAAACAAATATTTTTACTATAAAATTACAGGCCCGTCTTCTGATTATTTGCATCATATTTTATATTCAAATTAATATTGCAAAAAATTAAATAATAAACTCGTACGACTTTCCTAGCCTCTTTCATTTATTGAGATCAACTCGAGTACCTCAATTTTTGAGGATCGTATAGATCTTTCTGCAGGCGATGACCCCAAAAATTGGATCTACTGTTGGTGATAAACTTGAAGAGCTCTTTGAGTCTAGGCTTTTAGCTTTCACCACAATACTCTTTCAAAGTCTATGTAAATCTTCTTAGAAGTACCTACCATCAGCGATCACGAAAAATATAGACGCGCACATATTATTATTCCAAGGGCCCTTTAAGGACAGTGTGTCAGTTATTCAGCAATTCGGATCCCCACTTTGAAATAGTAAAACCCAAAGAAATAAAAAGTTGTAAACACTAAACGAATTTGTTCCTCACAACTCACAACGCCTTTTTTGTGCAATCTATTATTCTTCAAGGCAGATTCGATAGTGTCCCGAATCTGTTTTGCCACAAAAATGGGCTTATTGACCGTTGTAATTTTTTAATGCAAATTATTATCCATCGTCCTCTTTACTACTACTTTTTAGCTACTCTTTTGTTGGGTGAGATTTTTAATTTTAATTAAAAAGTTTTTTGCACATTAATTTGCGCTAAATTGTTTACCACAAAAACAACATTCCTAAATCCTCGTAAAAAAATACAAAAATAATTCAAAAGTTTAAAGAATTAAATAAAAAAAAAGTAATGTAGTACAAAAACTCAAAAATATACGTAATTTACCCTCGGTATTTATTATTATATTCACTTTGCGTGTTGAAATGCTCAACTTGTTCTTACCATGATCATGATTAATTACTATTACCTAATATTAACAACGTAGTAGATAGTACACTTTTGACTATAGCTAACAGTAGGTACATGATAAATAAATGCTGTGAGGTTTAAACTAAATTCTATTCGATGTCATCCTTAATTACCGTATCGGAGAGAGTGTTACAAATTTCGGCCATTAGAAATATGTTCAGAAACTGCTATTCACATTAACACTATACGTACAACATAAATATGTCACGAAAGTTGCTTGTAACATATACTGACGTAATATATTATGTAGAAGGTAGAAGCTTTCCACTGTTGGAAATTCTCTAATCTCTACATTATATTCTATACGTGGAATCAGATAATTTGGTGTTTACACACATCACGAAAGTTTTCTAAACAAAGCAAAATAAACTAGTGTAAAATGTTGCAAAATTATGTACGAATAGCTTTATTTGCGTAGTATAATATGCACACATGCACAGTGTGGCCTCGTATACAGTTTGTTAAATTAGCAAAGTCGGAAAATTTGAAACATGAGTAACTTTAGTTTTGAGTGTAAATCACATAAATATATCCATACTAGTCCGGAAGGCACGGAACACTACTTTTAAACCATAAAAAACCGACCGTTTGTCTATTAAAAGTGACAACATTAACTTGGGGGAGGCTTGAGAAAACTAAAGTTTGGCTTTTTTTGGTTTTTCGTTTATAACTCGAAAAGTACGCACTTAATGAGAAAAGTTTTTCTATACAAAATAAAGCATATTAAATTTTTTACAGTTGATATTTCTTAAGTGTTTTTTCTCAGGTAAACGATTTAGGCACTAGCATGCGTTAAAGTTAACAAAACATTCCAAAATTTGCCAAAACATTTTTTTATTGTTCAAAACTCTTTTTTTCTCTAGCACTTAAATTGCTTGTTTGACGGAAAAAATTTAAGAAACATAATTTGTAGGAAATTGAATGTACTTTGTTTTTGTATAGAAATACTTTTCTCTAAAAGTGCGTAGCATTCGAGTTATGACCGATAAAACACTTTTTGGGCTGATTTTGAAAGTTTTTTAAATTTTAACGCGAGCTAGCGCCTCAATTGTTTACCTGAAAAAAAACTTAACAAATATAATTTGTAAGAAATTTAATTTAATTTATTTTTGTATAGAAGCATTTTTTTATAAAGTGCGTAGTTTTCACGTTATAAACGAAAAACTCAAAAATTTGCCAGAATTCAATCTTCTCTCACTCGCTCGTTCTGCGAAATCCGCCCATTAAACTTCAAAGCCGCAAAGGCGTTTATCACCACGATGGTGACACAACGTCTGCCACAATACATTTATATAAGATCTAACCAAAAAAGCAATTTTTTGGTATACTATACCCTATATGCGTAGTTTTTGAATTATGAGCGATAAAAAAATTTTTAGGACGATTTTAGAATTTTTTTTGTAGTTTAACTCACGCTAGCGCCTGAATCGTTCATCGGAGGAAAATAACTTTCGAAATATAATTTGTTAAGAATTAACTATACTTTATTTTTGTATAGAAGAACTTTTTTTATAAAGTGCGTAGTTTTCGAATTATAAGCTAAAAATTGAAAAAGAGCCAAAATCCACCCTTCTCGAGCCGCCGCGCCCCCAACTTAATGCAGCCACTTTTAATAGGCAGACAGTCGGCTTTATTACCCATTTGCAATATTATTTTTCAGACTGCATTGGTCATAATCGAAAATCTACCACTCAACTGTTTATTTGGCGAATTTGTTTTTTACCGACTCTGGAAGTATTTTCAACTTTAACGCGCGGTAGCGCCTAAATCGTTTACCTGAGGGAAAAACCGTAAGATATATCATTTGTAGCAAATTTAATAAAATTTATTTTTATTTAGAACAACTTTTCTCATAAAAGATGCAATTTTTGAGTTATAAGCGAAAAACCGAAAAAGAGCCAAAATCCACCCTTCTCGAGCCTTCCCCAAGTTAATGCTGCCACTTTTAACGGATGATCGGTTATTACTCATTTGCAATGCTTTTTCATCCTGTATAGTCAAAATTTTTTTACTTTACAATTTTTACTTTAAGGTTTAGTAACAGGCTCTCGGAGCATAAGGAAGCTAACGTAGAAATTCAACCTGTTGAATAACTGTGACTGGACGCGATGCACTTTATGTCAACTCGGGTAATGCACTATCTTATCTCGTAATGTTTACTTAAAACATTCCGTAGTTTAGCAAAGAGTAAGTTTTGAACGTTTATAAAATTGTCCCTAAGTAATTGGTTCCCAAGAATTTTTGCGTCCTGTTCTGTATATTTAATGCGATTTTTTTTATAGAGGAGTAGGTTTTACTACCAATATAAGAAAAAACCATTCCATCCTCTTAAATACAGTTTTTTAACATCCCACGAAGAGCTGAACTTTTAGAACCTTTCCACGAGAACTTGTAATTTTTTAATCACCACGCCGAGCAAATCTAAATTCTTACTAAGTATACTTTTTTCAATTTTATGCCCTCATTAAACTTTGATTTGAATTTTCTTCATTTTTTTCTCTTTTTCTTTTACAGGAGTAAATATTTTCCCATTTCCTTCGTTAAAATTAAATTTTACACTTTTTATTTTTTCAAAAAAATTTAAACACAAACTTGAAGTTAATAATTCAATTAGTAGTTGAGTGGTTCGAAACTCGAAATCAACGCTTTTCATCCTTTAGAATTAACTTAAAAGGAAGCAAACATTTAAGGATTTTTTATTTCTTTTCAATCAGTTCTAAATAAGGCACTTTACGCGCGAAATTGTTACTTTTAACAATAAACGTCTCCAAATATTTATATAGAAACTAAATGGATAACTTCTATCTACTTCACGCACCCAATTTAAACGAGAGTCGCTTTCGCATTTTATTATTATTAGTAGCTTCTCTATTTTGATCAAAATTATTATTTGTTCGACTTTCAGACTCGTTTCATTCAATACGCACGCACGCATTAAGTTTTGTGAGCAAATTACATTCAAAGTATACTTTGATGTAATGACATGGAGAAACTCGAAAGTAAAATGGTTATAAGTTGATTATAAGGTGGCGAATGAGTGGTAGCGTTTATACGAAATAAATGGAAACTTAAGAAGTCGTAAAATCATAGACGCCACCTATAAATATATTAGTAGAGAATTGAGATAATTTTTAGATTGTAAGAATTTAAGGGTTGGAAAAATCGCATTTCATCCCACTATAAATTTAGTCAAGCCAGCGTTTTATATTCACTTATATACAACGTAATTTTAATACGATTTCTAAAAAAGTGGCAAACAAGTTTCATTCGAACGAATGAGCGTTGAAGTAAAAATGGAACGAATTTATTACAATCGTTCCTTTATTTCTCCGCCGTATTTGTCCACAAAATCAACAATTGGCATTAAATATTGATTTTAAAACTTTACGTTGGTTTGTAGAATTAATAAAGTATCAAAAAAACTGCAAACATCCAAAAACGAAGATTATTTTTTCGCGAAAATTCCGATGAAACATTTCAAACACTCGCTCCTACTCTTCATAATGCTTAATGGAAAAATCCACGTTTATCTTTCCAATATTTACAGGTAAGTATAAGAAGCTTATTTTCGATAACGAGTTGGAAAAATACTGGCCATTGATATTCAACTTTTACAAATATAGAAACTCCCGAGGTTCACTTGTGACAACTCAAGAAAGTGAACATTTGCAAATGATCGAACCACATCAGTTGCAGCTAATGCAAATAAACTTGAAGTTGTTGGAGTGTAACTTTCTATAAAAAAAGTTCACAATTATAGTTTAAGGCCGAGCAGAGTAACGGCTAGCGAAACTATTGTAAACTACGAACTAACGAATCGTTATGGGTTCAAAGAAATTTGCGACGGTTCAGGATTTACACAAAGAACAAATAAGAGCCGCCATTTTTGCCAAAGGGGGCCAAATCACAGTTTTAATCTTAGGAAGGAGGCTTTTGGTATATTCGATGAAAAGAAAAATGTAACTTCTTCACTAATTACACGCGTTTAGCAACTTTTGCAAAGTCAAAAACTATACTTTTGCACTTCTAGCGTTGATCAATCAACGCTTCTAGTTAAAGTCCGAGAGGGAGCGAGTACTTTTACTAAACAAAGTAGGCACAAAACGACGCAGGCCGAAAGAACATTGCAAATTAGTAATTATTTATTATGTAATCAAAATATTTTTAGATTCTTGAATGGGTAAAAAAAACTATATCACAACACCTGGATCTTCTAGAAGCTTGTCCATCTCGCAAAAGTAGAATTTCGACGAATTTAAAATGGATATGAGACGATGAGAAAGCGCTTACGTCTCCATGAATTAGAAAAAATTAATTTTAAAAACTGACCTTTATCCTGTTGTTGAGCTGGTTAATTCGATTTGCGTCTTAAAAAATCCAAAAAGGCACAAAACACAAAAATAAAGCACCTAACGCGAACTTGAACACCGGCAGTTACAAGTCGTACTAAATAATAAAATATTTGACCACACATATCGTACAACATGTGCGGATCACCTCATGAAATTAAGTTGAACGTTATTTGTTATCTCTTATCTACCTATGCCAGGCATGAATATTTTAATTATTTTAAAATTATTATTTTATTTGTTAAACATTTTTAGATTATACAGGATGCAACCAAATTCTGTTTTGTGTGTTAAAATTCTTCTAATAGAAAATTCTGAATTATTTTAGGGAACAAAGCGACCATCAACTTTTTCAGCATGCAACAAAGAAGTAGTTCGGGAGGCAGCATGCACTTTTACTAAACGATAGAGTAGGTACACAATTTTTAACGAAACGGGCTGAAAGAGCATTGCAAATGAGTAATCAAGCCGACTGTCTGCTACTCCAACATGACAATATTAACTTGGGGGTGGCCTTTTTCGGTTTTTCGCTTATAATTCGAAAACTGAACATTTTATGAGAAAATTGCTAAGTATAAATATAAACTACATTCAATTTCCAACAAATTATATCTTTTATGTTTTTTCTTCAGACAAACGGTTTAAGTGTTAGAGCGCGTTAAAGTTTGACAGAAATTACAAAATCGGACAAGAAAATTCGGTCTTCCAACTTCAAAGGCGCCTGCCACCACCAAGGTGCCAGTTTTAAACCTTCTCAATTTTTTGGTATATTATACATACACTTTTCGTGTAGTAGAGTAATAACAGGGAATGAAAAACCCACCACGTAATTCCCGTTAAAGTTTCAAAGTAGATATGTACCTACTGCAGTTGAATAGAAACGAACGTAGTGCCATGTTATTATTTATTACCAATTATTACTTAGTCGCAAATGTCAGGTTAAAACGTGCATGTTTATCTTTGTAGCTTTGGTCATGTGGTGGGGTCTTCTTTTCCTGATATCACTCTACCTTATGGTTTAGTTTGAATGTCAACCCTTTTTGAAGAGCTATACTTTAACGCCTTATAGAACCTAAACTGTTCGTTTAACGAAAAAAGTTTAAAAAACATAATTTGTAGGAAATTGAGTGTACTTTAGTTTTATACTAGAACACTTTTTTCTAAAGTGCCTAATTTTGAGTTATAAGCGATAAACAAAACAATCAGTCATTTTGGCAGATTTTGGAATTTTTGGCAAACTTTAACGCGTTGTAGCGCCTCAACTGTTTGTTTAAAAAATACTGCCGAGGCATAATTTGTAGGAAAGTTGATGAAGTTCATTTTTATACAGAAGCACTCCTCTCAAAAAATGAGTAGTTTTGAAGTTATAAGCGAAAACCTGAAAAAAGCAAAATCCACTCTTTTCGAACCGCCCCGTCCCCAAGTTATTGCTGCCACTTGGGAATGGCAGACGACCGATTTTATTACTCCCTTGCTATGTTCTTTCAGCCTGTATCGTCAACGTCAAAGATTTTGTATTTTAGTATTAGGTACCTATCTGCACCCTGCCTCCCGGATACGGCTACTAAGAAATATAATTTGTAGGGAATTTAATTACATTTTTATTCCTGTAACCTTTTTTATTTCTTTTCTTGTTCTTGCACGTAAAGTGCGTAGGTTTCGAGTTCTAAGCAAAAAATCGAAAGAAAAGCAAAAGCCCACCCTTCTCCAGCTACCACCAAGTTAGCGCTGCCACTTTGGAATGACATACGGTCGGTTCCATCACTCATTTTCAATGTTCTTTCAGCATGCAGCATTAAACATTTGCTCGCTACCTCCCAGACTATTAGTCAGGTGTGCTTTACCTAGACAGTTTTTAAAATTATTATTATAGCCTTTAGAACAAAAGACAAACTCAATTTTCACTTGAAAGGAACCAAGAAAAGTATAATTCTGAGCGTAAACAATTCAATTACCTAAATAATTTTCCTCATAAAGTTGAAAGATTAAACTTCTTAAATAAACCTTGAAATAATAAGTTCATTAAAACTCAAGAAATTTCAAAAATGTCTAAAACATTCTTAAAATAATTTTTTAACAACGTCAGTGTTACTTATGGTTAGAGCCTAACAATTAAATAAATTATTCCATGGTACTAATGACAATAATTTACTTTTTTTATCTTTGTGCTTAAAAATTAAAGTTTTACCCCTGCCAAATTAGGAGCCATTTTTGTGGAAATTGTGTCTATTATTCTTAAGCTCAGTGCCTTAAGATCAGCGTTTAAGTCTGGAACTCTTACTAAACTTTATGACTTACTGCGAGCTCCCCATACCTAAAATAACTACTGTAGTTTATTCTTATTCTTTCTGTTTTACAGAGACAAGTAAATAATCTCTAAGGTGTCATATTAGGATCACTGAGTGCATAATAAATATTTTTAAAACTGAAGTGGTCTCTTTGCCACAAATGAGTTCGTCTAAAATTGAGAATTACATTTTTTCTGAAAAATTGAAATTCGAAATTGTAGCTTTTTAAACCCCTTTGCAGGTTCCCTAACCCTAAGGAGTCCGTGGACTCTATGTTCGATATCTTTCAAAGACTCAATAGGCTCAAAACAAGAGCTACATTTAAGTATTTCCAAACGATTTTGAAATATTTTAAGGCAGCTTGAAACATATATTGTACAATTCGAAATATTTGCTTCAAACGTACAAGAAAAATTAACCAAGGCCACTACAGTGCGCTTAAAAAGGTTCTTTGTAAATCCTTTTAATCTCGATTTTATTTTCCACTTTAACATGTCTCAAAATTGCGATGGTAATTCGCACTAGTTGGGAAATCCATTAAAGTTACTTGAAAACAAATGCACTGTGGTGTTATCGAGTGAAAAATGGAAATCTTATACGTATAAAACGAGAGCGTGTGAAAATTTCGCTTCAGATAAAGTTGCTCTTTTTACTACAAGTCCTATGCTAGATTAAAATGAATTGATTTGTTTAAATTTACATTTAAGTAGCTATACACTTGTTTGTAAACTTATTTTGGCACGGACCGACTTCTAGAAGTCTTTGCATCTAAAATCAATCCCTTAAGTTATTTGCCAATTAAAATTATGTAACTCGAGTACTATTTCACTGTTTGCGAGTTTACATTCTCAACTACCAACTCGAAAAACCTCTTTTCGCAAACAAATTTCAAGCTTTGTCGAAGCATTTTATTGTTTTGAAAAGTTTCCAAGAGGCAAATTTGAATAGTGTAGGTAATATTTTATTGTTAAAGTTTACGCTCGCCAATTCTAATTTAATTTTGTATAGTTTTCTTTATTTTCCAAGGAAAGACTACCGCAAGCAGAGTCGTCCGCTAATTTTAAGCTTCGCAGACAGAACATGAGGTTTTTGTTTTATTCAACTCTAAGTGGTTAACTACAAAATTCTTAATTAGAGTTTTTCCTACCAATTTTCTTCTTAATTTATAAACTTTTTTCACTTTTAGAATTAACTGTCGTTTCAGATGAGAGAGACAGGCCACTAAAGTTTATTTTTAATTTTCCCAAAGTTACCGCAATTAGTTTTAAAAATAATTTCAAAATTAAACATTTGTTTTCTAAGTTGCTGTTTCTCAATATGTTGAATTATTGATATACAACCCCTACACTACTGAACTGTTTAAACTGTTCCATTAATAATTACAGTTTAGAAGTGTGTGTTTTTGTCCATGCTCCTTATTAAGTCTTGACAGTTCGCAGAGTAGGCCCGGCGGATGACAGAAAAAACATTCTTAATCTAATAAAAAAGACTGAACTCGTTCAGCTCAAATGAAGTGTAACAATATTTCCAGCTACAAAAACTGGCACAAACAATTGAAAATTTGCGTTAAGAAAATATAAAGCTCCGACGTTTCTTTGATCTTTCGCATTAAATAAAAAATTATAGCACCCATCAGCTTTCTTCCTAAACACTAACAAGAACATGCTTGTTTTTTTTGAAAATATTTGTAATTTAACGAAGGTTTTTATTTTCTGTCTTCATATTTCAATATGAGTACATTTCAACGCCAGGTCTCCTAAACGATCGAGTTAATTCAACTGGATGGAATTATGATAAAATATTTTTTATTCGGTAAAAGAATTTTTAAAGGCGGTTTTTACGGAGCCTTGGTAGTATGTGGCACAAAAAATTTCTTGTTGCTAAAGGGACATTACAAAAATATTTTGTTTTTACAAAAACAACAAAGGGCCGAAGTTTACAAAGGATTTCGTATGTACTTACTATAGCTGAATTTTCGTGATTATAGTAGAACTTTTTCGAGTTTTAAAACAAAAGTTAATTTCTCTTGCTAAAAAAGTTGATGGGTAATGGGTGCCTACATTAATTTAAGCGTTTAAGCTTTAAAAGGTAAAGTTAAAACCACCTTACAAATTAATAAATACAATTTTTGTTGCGAGGCTGGGGAAAACTTTAAGTTTCATGGAAGGCTTTCTTCTACGTGGAAAGGATTTAAGAGCTTTTGTAAATTTGTTGCGTGCTACTCGAATATTTCTTTTAGCAAAGAGTAAATTTGGAACGTACCTACCTACTGTACAATAAACATTAAAAACGTTTTTTCCCCTTACGCTCATCAATAATTAAGTAGAAAAGTTTTTCCAAAAAAAGTAAAATTGAGTTGAGTAATGAGGCTGTTTAAAATACCCGGACTGCTTTGGTATTGTCTCACAAGGTAAAAATAATCGAAAATGTAACTAAACTTTGTCTTCTATTTAGGTCACACCTAAAAGTATTGTGTTATTATCTTTACTCTTATTTTTTTTGCAAACATTAAAAGAGTTCATAGACATAAAGATATTTCAATCGTCATTTAATAGTTTCTTTCTTTAACAACCACCCATATGAGCGTTTTAGTAGATTGTTTTTGTTCCTACGTGAATTTTCTATTTTTCCATTGTGTATAATAATATAAAGAAAATTCTATTATATCCTATATATGGTTGAAATAACATAAAAATATCAATCTCGAACAAAAACGACTAAATAGAGGCATTGAAGGTGATTTGTATGTATACGAAACGAAACTTATTTTTCGTAAATTTATGAAATTTTGCATTTATTTATGTAGATGAAGCAAATTTAATAGACGACCGGTAATAACGTTTCAGTACGACATTCACAAAACGTCGAATAGCAAACATGTACGAATTTCCTACATCAATCGGATACGTCTGATTTTCTTCCAGTTTCATTACTGTAAGCGTAAGCTATAAGTCAATTTCATTTCTTTTAAAATCAATATTGTGGCGCCATCTGGGGCTTTTCTAATTTTCTATATTTAAAATTTAAAAAGCTATACATTTCAAGTTAAAAAGAATCATTGTGGTCGGTTCAGAATTTTATTTTTAAGCTACTCCCAGTTCCCAGTGAATGGAAATCGATGAAAAACTACTTCTCGTAATTTTTGAGATGATTCTAAATTATAACTCTCATGCAACTAATGAATTTAACGTCAACACTATATTATGACACCTTATACTGTGCCACGAAGACAAAACTCGTTTGAATTCAGAGCATGGATAGTAATTTGACTAGATTACGTCAAATTTATTACAACAATTGCACTTGAAGCTACTTAAATGGGCGTTTTACACATGCAGTAGTTTCAAGAGCACTTATGAAAATGAGCTTGACGTAACCTATAGTCAAATTACAATTGGTATGTCTAATTTTAGCGTAAACTGCATTTTGATGACACCTAGGTAGTTTTTCTAGAAAGTAGGTTATGTTCAAACTTGAATAACTATTCTAGTAAACGAAGTGGGCGGTTTGGTTCGTAAATGTGAAAACTGGAATTTTTCAAATGAACGTCAAACATTTTTAAAGCAGCTGAAATTTAAATAATTATTCGATACGCGTAATTTATCTGAAATTTGTAGCAAATTTCCAATTTTTAATCACTTTTTCAAGCAATTGGGGTCTTATTTCTGAAATAACCAGCAACTTCACTTGTTTCCACAGAAAATAGTCCAATGGCCGTTAAATCACACGACCTTGAAGGCCAATTCACTGGACCATTTCTTGAAATGATGTCTTCATGAAATTTGTCTTTCAATAAATTAACTGTTTGGGTCGCTGTATGGCACGTAGCTCCATCTTGCCAAAACCAAAAGTTTTCCAGGTAAATTTCAAGTAAATTTGGTTACAAATAACTATTTATCAAGGTTCTGTAACGATCACCATTGATTGTAACATTCGTTTTGTTTAAAACAAAATGGCCCAATGATGCCATCAGCATGTAAACCACACCAAACAGTACAAGTTTCAGGATGTAGTGGAACTTGGGGATCATCTTGCGGATTATTATCACTCCATATATGGCAATTCTGTTTCTTAGCGTAACCATTTAACCAAGAATGAGCTTCACAGAAAAGTAGGTCAATTCCCAATTAAATTTCGGCCCATTCACAAAACAAACGACGCGAACGATGGTCTTATGGCTTGAGATTTTGAACCTATGGGTGTAGACCTAGATCTTTATGTAAAATTTTCTATGTAACGGAATTACAAATACCAACTTGTTGAGAACAGAGCCGAATAGACAAATGCGAATCTTCTCCAACATAAGCACCGATATTTTCTTCTGTACGTACAGTTTTTCGTCTTGTTATTGCTTTGGTATCAATTAGAGTAAACGTTGTTCGGAATTTATCAATAACTCCACGAGCAAGTGGCTCAGATGGGCGATTAGGTACACCCTTAATATACACTCAAAATACTAGCCATTTTTAAGTCATTTTCAAAATTACTTTTATCCGTGCAGTGGTTTACAAACCGTGTAACAATTCGAATTTATTGGTAAAACTTTTCCACATAATTTCAAAATTTTAAGTTGGATAATAGATAGAGCGAGACTATGGGGATTTGAAAGGTTCAACAATTTACATAAAAACGCCAAAATGTATTTGCCAATTGTACAAATATATTTTTCATTTTATTAACACTTTTGGAACACCGACACCGATAACCGACTGGTTATAAAAATAAAATAACTTTTAATTTCGAGCAAAAAGTGTCAACAAGAATATTCCAAAATTCTGATATTGCGCGACAAAAACTTTCAATAGGTACCTCAAACTCTCCTTTTTTTAAATTTACATTTGATCCGTATGCTAGCGGCCATTATTTTATATTCAAACTATTTATTTTGAATTGTAAAAAACTGAATAATGTATCGAGCAGCGTTTTGCAGGAGTTTTGTTGTTCTCCATTTCAATGGCTTATAATTTTTATGATAACAAATCCGCGGTTAAAATAACAAAACTTTATTACAGCGTAGCCAGCAAATTCATATTTCTATTCATTTACCGATGAACAGTTAAATGGTGAACATGTTTGTCTTCCAGTGTAATACAAGAAAAAGTTGAATTAATTTTTGGTTGAGCTCCAAATTTTCTATTTAGTACCTACTCCTTTCTGATTGGACCAGAAGCGCATATTAAACGCCCTTTTTGGCATTTTGTTTTTTATAAGAATTTTATACTTTTTTCAGTTGTCCAAATTAATAATTTTCCCGAAAGATTCTCTTCCTCTTTGTTACACGAAAACAAGAACAAAATTATGACCTTATTATTTCATCTAAGCCCGATAATTAATCGAAATTCAAGTAATAAAAGTCGTAATTACTATCTTTTCTTTTTATAGCTCATACTAAGAGCAGGAAATAATTTAGCAATTTTCTTTATGAACTGGAAGATTAAGTATTAAATTAGTGCTTACTCCTAATAATAAATGCAAACTCGACGCCTTCAAATATATTAATAACACTTTAAAATGAACACTTTCGGAGTTATTTAAAATAAATGCTCAAAATTGTAATGTTGGGTCCAACAATTTGATTATAAAAGAGCAACTTAAAATGCTCGTATATTTTTTGTGAAAATCTAAAAGCAATTAATAACACCACCGGTTTTGCTCTTATGTAAGCATCATCAGGTGCATGTAATAATTAAAGTAGCATCGCGTAAGTTACGCCAGTTTACACACTAATGCTGCGTCTAACCATCCATAACTGACGCCTACTCTGAAAGCTCGCTCAGCAAGCTCGTAACTCGCAACCTTCTTCGTCTCCACTATCCTTCTGCTTGTATGGAATCCAAACTGTGACCTTCTTCTATTCTTTCAGAGTTTAGAGCAGGTATTGAAGTTATGCACATCAGCTTTTTGTGGTATATTGGAGTGTTGAGCTCCAGGTTACAGGTTTCTTTTGGAGAAGTCGCCTTAGCACGTCTTTAAAGACGTAGATTATGGAATTAGTTCTCTTTGGCCATCTGGATGTTAAGTCGTTGGATCGTTTTTGAAATAAACATAAAGTTAATGCAAAACCCGTGCTGAAAGTTATTAGGAAAGGTGATAAAATAGTGTTATATAATGCGGAAAAGTCTTGAATTAGAATAATATCGCTAGGGATGTGTGGTAAAAAAAGGTTAACGCGGTTACATTCACTTTGAATATCAATGATATAAAAAAATTGATTTTCTATTGTATTTTAAATAAACTATCCTTTTTTAGCCTTTTCTAACCCAACATTTGACCTAAATTTTCCGTAATTTGCAATTTCAAAAAGCAAAAATTTTGTTGCGAACCACCAAGTTGTAAAGTTTCGTCTTCGATAGAAAAACTTTTACCCGTCAAATTGCAAAATTTCGATTATAACTTCAAATGGAGTAAAAATTACTAAGAACATACGAAAGTAAACTGTTAGATGTTCAAAAATAGTCAATTGCCATTTAGTAAAGGTCACAACCAATTGATAACTGACAATTTCGTGTATAATGTGGGTATGTACCTATACGTGTGTGCCGCCCCGGAAAAATCCAGAGCAAGATGCGCATTGATCCAGAATAGTTCTAGCTTTTCCCGCTTCGAGCTTTCAGTGTTGAAGCTTTCGGAGAGTTTTCAGCTCAGTTTGACGTCATGGCTCGGACTGAAAATACGTAGCTCCGTTGAGAACAACTGAACTACGTATACGTTTTTTAAAAAAAGACGAGTGGTGCAGGCTTAAATATTTTTTTTTAATTATTAAATTTTTTGTGGCGTTAAATAAATCTTTAAAAAAATGTGATTCTTATTATTTCAGGAAAATTTTAAATTTAGCATTTGAAAAATATTTTGTATCTACTTATTAAAAAAATAGCTTGTGATGTGAGTAGGTTACATGGATAAAAACACATAATCAAAAATAAATAGATTATTGTCGTATTTTAAGTGTTCAACTTGCTGTGATACAATCAAAACTGTGCAAATAATCGCCTTATGTATACGGCTTAAATTATTATTGTGCCTTCGTCCTGTGGTCATTAACACCAAAATTTAAAAAAAATTAAAGAGCGAGTTTAAAAAATTTTATTGGCGAAGAAATCATTAAGCGAATAGCGTTACGTTTAAGAAATTTACGAAATGTTGAGCAAAAATATTTTATTTTAAAAAAATATAAACTTTTTGTAAAATGGTCGAAGCGAATGCAAGTTGCAGTCAGAAATGCACGAGACACGCCGATCTTGCAACTCCAGACAAAGGATGTACGTTATCCCGTAGACGACGACACAAAACGGTCCACTTTGGCGACAATCTTTTATTACAAGTTTGTGCAAACGCAAATATTAGTTCTCAAGTAACGACAAAAATGGAACCGAACGTGCAACAGCTTTTCAGTTTCATCGAGGCGGTATTAAGCGCCTGGGTGACCGAGGACGGTTTAACTTCTCAGGGTGAAGTTAGTGAGGCGGACGAAAAAACTTTGCAAAAGAGACGATATAAAAAACACTGTGCGAAAGTTAAGAAACTCGACATTAAGAGGCTAGCCACCGAAGTTTCCAAGTTGAACGGAACTCGATTTCTAGGGGCTGTTAGATTTCGTCACGTACATTGGAAGGGAAAACCTGACGCGGATGGGTGTAACGAATATTTTCTTAGAAAAGTAAGTTGTTTTAAGAGTCGAAAAATCTATTTTACCTCAGAATTATCCTCAACCAAAAGAGGGATATTAAAATAAAAATGTATCGAGAGCCATTTAGGAGTTTTCGCGACAACTGGGACAAAACAAACGTATTAGGCGCGCGGATACATTTTTATTTTAATCCCGCAGTAAACATAGTGGGAAAATTAAGAGTGGCTGTACAGCAATAGCCGTGTAATTTTCAGGGAAAAAACCTCAATTTAAATTTGCTCCACTTTATATTCAATATTCACGGTTGATTTATCAATATCTTGTCATCTGACAGTAACCAAATGATAAATGTCGTCGGTTAGATTCAAATTTCGATATTCAATTAGTAAGCGACTCAAAAGCTGGGTATTAATTCGAACTTTTTTAATTGAAATTCTTATTTTTTTAAGTGTCTAAGCCGTGATGAGAATCCATCATTTTTAAGCCAAGTGACGCATGCTACTATTTAAACAGCTTTCATTACCTGAAAAGCAAATCCCTTTGCCTCTCGTTAAAAAGACGACTTTTTCTAGATTAGAACCAAAAAGTTAACTCACATTTCCATTTATAGCTTAAAACTTTGATCATTATTCCAATTTTATTCAAAATCGATACGAATTGTCTTAGTGAATAAATCTAAATGTGTACCAAATTCCAAATTTATATTAAAATCCCTTAATCCTTTTAAAAGTTATCGCGAAAACATAAGTTGTCTCCGTAAGTCGCTTTTGTAAGCTCGGGACGATTGCAACTCGATTAACTTCTCCTTTTTAGAAACAAAAGTACTAAAAAGTGAATTTTAAATTTTCGACCATATAAACAACCCTTTCTGTTTTTATGTGCCTCGGCCTACATAAGTATATACACACACGTAAAATTTAGATCTTTTCCAAGCACTAAAACGTATGATTTAACGAAGTTAAACTATGAAGGCAACGTTTATTACCCGAAGCTTACGGCATATAAACACTTGCATATAGAGAGCCCCTTTAGAAGTTAAGTTTTAGTGCCTTAAGAGCAGAATAGTTGAAATATTAACGTAATCCTTTAGAGTCTCTCACATTTTGTGGGGAAGTTTTTTAATTTAAAGATAGGCACAATTTTAAAAAATGTCGTTGAAAAACAAAAGAAAACTATTCAGAGTGACATAATTTTTAAAATGCTTGTGTAAGGAATTTTTATCGCACGAAAAATACGTTAGCGGTGTAAAACTATTCTTAAATTAGATCCAGATTGAGAAAGTTAAGTTTTTGTTATTCACCTAGTATAAGTATTCAATTGTATTTCCGGACCCACGATAGACCCTATTAACCCAACATCGAAATACCTTTCATTATTTACTCTTTCTACAGAAAACTCTGTAGAACATTTTGAAGTTAAAGCACCTACTTACAACTTATGTGGGTTAGTAGGTAATGTAGAGCATTTGTCTGTCAACTATAGCCGCATTTATTTTAGGGGTAGAAAATATTTTTGAAAATTGAGACTGGAAGATAGCAGCAAAGTAGAACGACACATTCTCTTTAATGCGAGAATGAAAAACGCCAAAGCCATCTATTAGAACTGGCTTTAAATAAAATGATTAGTTGATAATTCAAAAATTTGTAAGCAACGCCAAAAAACTTTTTTGTTGAAATAACCGACAATGGGGTCATCCGGTTCCAGTTATTCTAGTTCTTGAATAGTCTTGAAAATCACAAGCGTTCACAGATAAGACGTTTTGTTGCCCAACTAATAATGGCCTCATTTTGAAGATTTACGTTAAATGTTCTAAGCACTATATTATTTATTTATTATTATTTCAGGTATAGGTAGGTACGTGATTTCATTTTTTTTTCATTTATCCCAAGCAACTTTCATTCTTGGCCCAGTACCGAGCTTTCGCTATACCTGAATCGTCTCATTCATTCGACTCCTTTCATTCATACACTCACTCTCATATTTTTAATGTACTTTATAGTTCTGCATTTCACAAGTTCTGCCGAATTTAGCCGTCGGATTCTTCGCGCTTCCCGCAAAAGCGGGCCAGCGCGAGTCCTCCGACGTTAGTTTCCGCCCCCGCCACGAGGAGGCACCGGCTTCTTACTTTCTAGCTATGTAGCTAAGCGATTTTTTGAGCGCCCCGGAAACTCTTGCATCCGGCGGCGCTCCTCTTCTGCTTACATGTGTCATTTGCGTTGTCTGCACTATCCGTCTCTTTCAAAATTGAAAGCCGGAGTGCGACTAGCCGAGCAAGCTCCAGCTCGGCACATCCGCCCCAGGTCCGGACAGGTAGTCAGCCAGTCCAGCCACTGGGGCGGCACATCACAACATATAACACTTTAAAAGACCAGACACTTACATCCACCTCGGGACCGAACGGTTTTTCGGCCAGTTCGGCCACCAAGGCGACATTTCACAACAGTCAACACTTAAAAAACATTTTAAAATAACATCACATCCGCCTCACATTCGGTGTGAGCGGTCTCACGACCAGCTCAGTCTCCAAGACGGCACTCCACAACATTCAACACTTTGAAATAACATTCTACATAACATCACATCCGCCTCAGGACTGAGCGGCCTCTCAACCAACTCAACCTCTAAGGCGGCACTGCACAACACTTAACACTTTAAAATCTGTTTTTACAACTTTTGTCTTATCCTCCCTCAAGCTCGAGCCTGAGGGAGTCCCGACGCCTCGCCATGTCACGACATAGGTAGGTACGTGATGAAGGAACTATCGCTATGACAGGGTGTCATAGTTTTATGAGATTTGCCACAGTTCGTCTGTATGTTTCTGTAAATCTGTATAGTCGCCCTATTACCTATTTTATTCAAATTCGTTGTGCAACATGGGTATCTCGCTTATCTGAAGAGCTAGATCATAGGTTGAAATTTATTATATTCGGTGTTTATAAATAATCTTAAAAAATTGAAAAAGTTTTCTCGAAAACTGAAGAAACCTAAAATTTTTTAATTTTCCTTTCACTGGTAAAAGTATACATGGTTGCATTCAGAATTTAAAAATAAACCATTTTGTAAACAAAATCCAATATGGCGCCAATAAGAAAAATAAAGTTGACATTAAAAGACCCAAGAACAAATAAACTAATCGAAATGGTGAAAATTGCTTTAACTGTCTCGCAGCTTTGTTCTCAAAAATTGCTTTTTTATGTACTAACGTTGATTAGGACTTTTTGCCTTTTAAATAATAAATGAAACACCCTGTATGCTAACTCACGCAAGTTAAAATATGGAGTGTCTATTATTAAATAAAGAAAACCGGATTAGAGACATTATAAGGGTCCTAGATTTAGCAGAAACCCTTGATTTTATTGCTAAGTAATAATTCCACGAGAGTTCAGTCTCACCGAGCGCATCCCGCATACTTATTTTTCCATCAAAAAAATTTATGAGGTCAAAGTAATAAAAAAAAATTTTTTTGACTTTAAAATAAACGAATATTTGACGTTTTGAATTGCACTTTATAATACTTCTCTCTCTCTAATAACTCTCATTAAAATCATTTTAAGTCTTCACATAATTTATAAACTCGAATAAGGGATAAAACCTATTTATTTTTTTTCAATCTCACAAAATTATTTGAAATCATTGAAACTACAATTTTCCAAAATTTACCAAGTAAACAAATGGCCTTTTGAACAGCGCTTACCCTTAACAGTTGTGGATGTTGTAACTTTCCCTTATTCCTTCTAAAGTTACTAAATGTAAACATAATATACAGAAGAGTAAACAAATAACATTCGCGGTTTCAATTAAATTTCACTTGTTTTCAACCTTTATTAAACCGAGACTAGGAACTTATCCTAACCTCTTCGAATTTCATCACACTACGCGAAGGCGCCTATGCAGTAAACAGGGTGGGCCGGAGATTATAAAATTTCTATATTTGAATTAAAACGCAGAAAGCTCCAAATTTATATTACAAGATTCTGAGATAAATAGTCCGCATCGAACGTGCTCCGTCAATTAAAATGAACCTACAGAGAATCAAGTACCAGCGCTGTCCTATAGTTCTAGTTTAAAACCTATTGGTAGCACTTTTTTAAACCAACACAGTAGCGCAAAAAACTATAATTGTCTCAGATATCGTACTTTCGGCTAGTTTAGTAAGTACAAATATTCTTTTTAATTTTATTGCTCTTTTTTCTCAAGAAGCCATCTTTTAAAAAGTAGCTCTGAAATACATAAATCTCGAAAGAACGTCTACTCATTTCCCACTCAGATTATTCAACATGGTGGTTTTAAAAGTCAAAGAATGGAAAAGATTAACGTGATGTATAGTATTTGTTAAAGGAAGCTCTAACTTTATTTATTTCGTCTTTTCTTACTACTCTTCTTTTTTATATCGCCATTTAATTAAAAAAATTATTATTTGACAAATACACAGCGAGTCACCAAATATGACTGAGTCGATATTTCCTTTGAGTTTGTTTGAGTATCAGTTAGATGAGAATAAGAGTAGGTTATAGGCACATACACAAATTGGGAATGGATGGGTAGGGGTTAGCTTGAAGCGCTATTCGAATATTTGAAAACACATAGAGTGCCGTATTTCAAAAAATTGTTTGAAGGGGCGTGTTGTAACTTCAAAGCTCATAATCGAACACCTTCGTATGCAGTTTAAGGTAATGGTTATAGTTGCGAAACGTTGGGAAAATTGGGGGTACAATAAACGGAATTTGCCATTTAAACAAGTTGGTTGTGTCGTGCCCATACTGTGTGCTCTCTGTGTAACTAACAAAAATTTTATAACGTCGTACTCTTGTTCTGTTTTGTTATGTTCTCGTAAATTTTAGTTTTTTAACATTTCCTGTACTATTTCTAGTAAGGGAGGTATCGACCGAAACATTCTAAACAACTCACCCAGTAGAACAAGCTCACTTACAGTAGAAAAGAGCTGACCACTAACAATCATAGTTTTCACATATATCAGAAAGTTGTATTTGCAGAGGGTGGTGTTAATGTGCCAAAAAGTTTGTCCTTTATTATTTATTAGTTTTGCAATTCTTTCTGTTTTGTGTTAAGAATTACAGTTAATTTTAGTTTAACTCGACGAAACTACAACTGTAATTTATCAAATTAGATATAATTTTCGCGCACGGTCCCATATTCCAAAAAACAGTGTTCTAATTTTCAATCGCCCACAAATTTGATTTTTCATCGGTCATTAGTCATCAGTGATTGTGGCAAGTCCTCGTGATTGTTTTCACGCCCGATGCGTCTACAAACCTCGTGATTTTCGTCAGTGGTCAGTCATGGTGACAAACATGAGGTTCAATCACCACGATTTGTCACGATGACCGATGAAAAATTATCTGTGGGTCTGTGGGCTCATCGGGCTAGTCATGATGACCGATGATCAATCACGATGTCTGTGGGCGTCTTTATAAGGCACATTAGTGAGTTTCGAGAACATAATTTGATATATTTTGCATTTATAACAAAAACTCTCTTTTTACCCTATTTCTATTATTATTTTTAATGTATAAATTCAACAATCCCATATAAATATATAACGTTATCTACTTTGCTGGTTACAACTTGCAACATCATGTTTGTTGAATTTGAAAGTTAATCGATTTTGGCGGAATTAATTCTGTCAACTAGAAACTAACTAACAAACAAATACCAGAGTTATATCATGTAATTGAAGTTGTTTTGTTGTTAAAAAGACTAGGTATGTTAATAACGCTTTACATCAGTTCAAAATTTATACGAAGCTGCGAGTGGAAGTTTAATGCAACTGGATGTACTCAACAGTACTAACAAGTGCCTACCAAATACTGTCATCATAAACTGTTTCTCCCTATAGAATGTCTCGCTAAATTAATTTGAATTTATACAGTGTGTCGTGTGTGTGTAAAAAGTTAAAATTCGCCGAAATAATGTTGAAAAAGGGTTGTGAAATTCGGGAGGAATTCAGCACTAAAGGTCAAAGCAATTTTTAGAATTCGGCGTTTGTATTTATTTCTTCTTCCATGTAGTTTGGAAAATACCAACTTTGATTGGCCGATTGAAAAGTATTTATAGAGAATCATGGGACTGCGATACGGCGGCGCAATCTTCGATGCGACAGAAGGCCTCTTCACAAGTCCCTGACCCAAAGCAGAAGCAGAACAATTGGATGGGGGTCTACGAAGATATCATTCCTTCATTTGGTTCAGACGCTCTTGAAATACGAACTGAAAACGTTGCAAGAATTATCTTCGATTTCGATGTTAGTGCTTATGATGCCATCTTAATACCCCGTTTATTGGAGATAGGCCATGACGTAAAAACCCACTCAATGAGCCTTAACAAAGGAAACTTTTTTACTTGACATAAATAACGAAGAACAAAATAAGTGGAAAAATTTTACCTTGGAAAATCTGTATGTAATAAAAAAAATTGTCAAATTAAATCTAAATTATTCGATAAATATCGACAAACTGATTTGGAAACAAAAACTTTTAATGGTGAAGTTAGGGAGCTTAACAATCAAATTATACTTTTTCAATAATTGAATAGTTTTCATTTACAAAAACCGATTAAAAGTACTTACCTAGTATATCAAAAAACTTTCGATTAGGTGAAGTATCAGAAGTTGGTAAATGGTTTACACAGGGTGCAGTAGAAGACACTTTAAGAAAAGCATTCCCCATTTGGTAAATGTTAACTTTTTGTTTTTTTATTCTTCTCTAAAAATATACAGGGTGACCTGAAATCGTATTCCCACTTATAACATGGGGTAATGGTGGCAATAGTTACAACATTTATTGGAAAAGTTATTAATTTATTGTTAAAAAAGTGATCTAATTCTAATTCCACATTATTGGTCGGTTTATTCGATTTCTAGTACCTATCAAATAAATTGCCACGGAAATCCATTGAACACACTATAAAATTTTCTCATTGTTTAATTTTCCTGAAATTTTATACTTGCTCTTAAAGAGCTCTCCTAACGACGTCGTCGAGATAAAATTATATTGGCTTTTCTTTATTACATAAAACTCTTGTAATCGTTCAAACAATATAATATACGACAACGGCAATTTCTCAAATAAAATAACAATAAACCTTCTTCATTACTTAAGAATTTTTTTCACAATACCAGTTAACTGTATACAGGATCTTGTAAAAAAATTTAAATAAACCCACTTGGATGAAGAGCTCGTAAAAAAAGCAACAAAACGTCGAATTAGAAAATTGATTCTATAGTATAATAGCTATTTCCAAACCTCATGGGCTGTTTTTAAGAAAGAAAATTTATCTAAAGTTACTTTGTATAAAATTGAATTAACTTATGATAAATCTTTTCTCAATTAATTTAGGGGCCTTCAAGAAACGGGCCTGATTGTAATTTTCAAAAGCATAGGCGGCCAGACGAAACGTATTAAAATTTAGCGCCACCAAAGATTTTTCAAGGATTCTCCTAGAGCTGCAGACGAAATTATTTGGAATTTTCAAGATCAACTTTAGAAAAATTTTTGTACTCTGAAATTAAACAATTATATCGAAAGAAACTGTATTTGATAACGAATTATGACAACAAAAATTTATTGGCATCATCTGAAAGAACTGAAAAAGTTACCATAAGAAAGTCTTTTCAGTTTTTAAATGCTTTTCAAATAACAATTTAATATTGGAGGAGATACATTTTGTTTTTTGATTTGGTGTATGTACTTATAACTCGAGGATCATTTTTGTCCATTTTACCAACTCTCTATCTATTTAACACGAAACTTGATACATCCGGTATAATATTTATAATTAAAATTCGGGGACCGGATATAATTCCTTGGAGGACCGAATCTGGCCCGAAGACCATTCATAGTTCTGCCACTGATAGTTTGACCTCTGAATTAATTGGTCGACTACTTTTTTCTATTTCGCGTTTCTTCAAGCTTTGTTTCGTCACCGAAAACAGGACGGAAACAGGGCCTGTTTCCACACTAGTATAGGAATTTTATTTTGAGGTTGGCAAAGCTCGTTAGTTTTTACTGCTTTTAGGTTCCCGCGTTTGTCTTTATAAAAATTATTTTTCAGAAAGTTTTAGCTAGTTTTATTTAGGAAAACGATAAATATGAATACGGTATATTTATAATTGGTACATAGTCTCTAAGTAACTTTGACCCTTGCCCTTTACTTCTAACGTTATAAAAAAGTCGGTAATGAGCACATAAAATATGTAACCAACACATTCTCTAAAGAGGTTTTAAATGCTTGTAAGCACAATTATTTATAATAATTTATTGCTAAATAGAAACAATAGTATAAAAAATTTGAGTCACAAGGGCTTTTTGGCACACTCAGAAAATTGCAGACCACTTTTTCTTCGTACAACAGACAGCTAGCTTGTAACACAAACATGTAGTGTTAGTAGTACCTACTAATTCATTTTAATTTCAATTTCTTCAAGGTCACGGTTCATGACATACGCAAATACCTTTGTGGGTCGCGTTAACGCTATTTATACGTAAAATATATTTAAATTTCATATCTTAGTCTTGTAGCAATTATAAAGTTCTACCTACCTACAACATTTTATTCAACTTTTTTAATGAACAAAAATGTTTTCATTTTATAATTTGGCACACCTGTCGAGCTGTATGACAAAAATTATATTTTCTACATTCATTATTTGTTTGTATAGAAATTTTTTGTACTTTCTTTTTTTGGAGTATGAAAAGAAAATATTTAAAAGAATCTCTAGATGTGCGTTAATTAATTATACTGTACTTGTGCACTACCTTTTGGCACCTAAAATGAGAACGTCTCGAGAAATAATTCAAATAATTTTAGTTCTTCCATTAGAAAAACTCTTTTCCTTATGTAACACCATAGTAGTATTTGCAAGGAACAGGTTGTGAAAATTTTTCAATAAAGTAGTTTAGCTAAGTTATGGTGGCAATTGGAATATTTTATTTATACGCGAAAGGACAAAGTATTACGATTAAATATATATTTTTGCACTTATGTTAAATTACTCGTCCAAATGAGTATAAATAATATGTACAAAAAATCAACTATTCTTCATTTTTACGCTATTTTCGTTACAATTTTCAGACTATAAATATTGTGTCTACCTACGTGTTCGTTTCCACAAATGCTCTCATATAAGCTCGAGAATAATAAAATTTTAGTGGGTGCAGCTTCAAAATCGAAAGGATATAACTCTCGAGAAAAGATACCGTCTCTTTTTCAGCATAAAGGGATATTTCATAACGTGTGAAGTTATAAAGAAGTTGAAAGCTCTGGTACGTGTGCCAGAGTTCCACTCACAATAATTAAAAAGTATCCACAAGCTGTAAATAAAAGTGTAATTGATTTGTGCTACATCGGTGCTACAAGAGTCACTGTGCATTAAAACAACATTTCCAGGTATTTTTTGTATTTTCTATAGCAGATATGCACACATGCACAGTGCCTATGCAAGATTTCTCATGTTATGAAAGGCAGGGAGAGTGCCTGATGACTGATGAGCGATGAGTTTCAACAGTAACTAAGAAAAATAATAAAATCAACTGACAAAAAATGTTCAAAGCAATTTTACTAGAAAACGGTGGATCCTATCAATTTTGACAATAGTACCCTATCTCTGTAAATAACTATGAAATTTAATAATTTCATGTCAAAAGCCTACGAACAAATAAGTTAGAACGACTATTTGCACCTCAACCCCAAATTTAACCTAACCTGAGTTGACATCTCAAAATCTTATTAAGTTGGCATTGTTAAGCATCAAAAATCAAAAACTCTTTTTAAGGACCCCTTTCCAAGGGCTGCACCTTCAGATACACCTTAGAGAAAAACTTTATTAAGCTTTTCGTCATACATTGACTTGCTCTAGGTATATCTGTTAGGCTCCAAGACCGAAAACGGCCACTGAGCGGAAAAGACGACTCAACGCGTTCTGGCAACAGTTTAAGGTTGAGTTAAAAAAGGAATTAATAAATGGAAATAAGATTATTTAAATAGGTAGAAAAGGCCGTAATCTTCTGAAAGTGGATTCACCAAATAATCAAAAATTAGGTTATTTCTCAATGGAAATCGCCGCGTCGTCAAGAATAAGAAACAGAAGAATGACGAACATTTGTCCACACGAGTAAACTTAACTTTTTTGTCGATACCTATTTGTTCGTCTTAATGATGATCTAAAATATCTAATTTACTTCGTGACTCTCGAGTCTCAAGTTTCAATTTTACAGCCCAAATCCGGATTAGAGAGGTTAAATATATAACTTATTATATCATTACCTTACTAACCGTATTATTAGCTCGTGAACAATATTACATGATATTAAATCCAATTTTCCAGATTATTTACTAATTACTAACAATTATTAGCAACACTGACGAATTAATTTAAATTGCAGTCACTGTGGTACTTTTCCCCCATTTTATGGTGTTTTATGCCCCGATTTTAGTTAAACTATTTTTTTTTGTCTTGTGTGGTGCGAATGAAAAGCTCATAATTGCATTGCCCAACCTATCGTGACCTAAAAATTCTAAAATTCTATTCTCTTGTTAAGGAATTTTAATTATGCCGTTTTAAGTGTCTCAAAGGTTATTCACAACTGCAAAATTACTCGAGAAGTATAGGAATTTGTATTACATTTAATTCGCTTTCATCATAAAACAAATAATTTTGTTTTTATATGGACACTACGCCTACACAAGAATAGTGAATTAATTCATTAGATTTTAATTGTATTCGCTTTTAGAAAGTCGTAATGTGCGTGTAATGTATTACATATTCTCTTTGAGGCAGCAGAGGGCATTTTGAAATTTTAATTACGCTCGTTTCGTAAAATTAATTCTTACATATTGCCATCGGTTTTGTAAACAGAAAATTCATTTATTATACTATGATAAATAAATTTTTATTAATTTTAAACGTCTCTGCCGTATAGAGATGATTAATGTTAAATTATAAGAGGAAGCTGTTTGAGTTACGAGAAGCCAACTAGGATTTATGTTTCTGCTACAGATTAATAAATCGCTTAATGAATTGCTTCAAGATCCAAGGTTCGGATTCAATTGTATTACTACTAATACCTGCACATTTAATGGAAAATATGGTGTAAAATTCGAATTTTATCACCATCACTAATATACAGGATGTATTTTTAAACGTTTTAAGTGCCTATAGGAATCTCGCTTATCGTAAGAGATAGAGACTTGGTTAATTCGGAAAAAATAATTCCTGACTTATGCCTAAATAAAATCAAAAAACAAAATTTACCCTCCTCCATAACGTTTCTGAAATTTGGCGAAAAATAACAAAAGTGGAGTATAGGCATTCGTCGGGAATGATTTTTGCCTATTTAACGGAGTCTCTATCTCTTATAATAAACAAAAACCTTGTACTAAAAACGTTTTAAAATACATCCTGTATATTTTGTTTTAAACACTTTAATTCCTAAATTAGATACGGCCACAGAAAAATGTATTGGCCACTAGTCACTAGTAAGTGATAACTTTATTCTTTCCATACGCGTTGTAGCAAAGCATGGCATACAATCGAAAGCTGTAACTGGATCTCAATCTAGATAATTTAGGAGGGGGGGGGGGCTAACTCCCTGCACTTAGGCCAAAATTAATCGTACCCATCAGATAAAGCCATCCAACTTGTCGGATGAACTCCTGGATTCTGGCGGGACGGGTAGTGCTTATTCTGGCCATTTCGAGCCAAGAGTCCTCAACAAGGATCTTCTTATCGACGTTAAGGCTGGGGAGTCTTTTCGTTCGCATCCACGACATATGGAATTATTAAAATCCAAGTTACTGCTGTAGTGTAAAACATTCTATTTGTAATTCGTGATAATTTCGATGTAAAAATTATTTCTCCGACTATACATCCTACATTTTGATCTCTAATCAACTATCACCATTTCAAGTTTTAAATATCAGACTACATTATTATAAAAAGTAGGTATTCAAAGTAATATTTCATAAGTTGGAGCAGCCATACAGCTTAAAATTCCCACTTTACTATCCTTTATTCGCTTGCCTCAAGATGCCAGTTTGGAATCCCTCATGGGCTTCACTCCGATTTTCTATGTCACGATCGTTTCTTCTTCTTTAATATATTTCGATTGATAATACCTTCCTGGCGATACAGTTAGTAACAATTTCTATACTATTATACTCAGTGTAATGTGTAATTTTGCTCGGTTTACTGCACCATGTTCGTCCATGCAGGGCTCCGGTCATATTTCTTCATTTCAAGCATTATTCCTTCTCTTCTGGCTATACTTGTCTTGTTGCAGCCACACATGTCGCAAGTGGGAAGCTCATCGCACTGGTTAGTCCAGATGGGCAGGTCTGTGAACAATTTTCACTAGTTTTCAAGTTTCTACTAGCGCACTCAGGCACTCTCGGGCTTTCTGCAGAAATTTTTCCCCCTAAACGTTGACAATTTTTATGCGCATGCCAGCTTTTAACAAATTTTCATTCACAGTCTATAAATAGAAGTGCACTTCTACGTTAAGAATGAATTTCTTTATATTATATGGTAGGGGCTAGTAAGTATCGTGGATACAATTTTAGCTTTATAACGGAAATTGACTTTGGGTATTGTGGATTTAAAAGTCGTAAGTCAAGTTATCACCTTTTTTAAGATTCCAGAGCGCTATTTTCTTATTGATATTTTTGCCCCTTGCTCAAATTTACGTCTTTGCACCGAATTCGGATACGATATGCTGTAACTAATTTGCGCTCAGCGATTTTGAACGGTAAGCGTTTTTAGGTGCCATAAAATGCCATTTTACATTTTCAGAATTTTTTGAGTACAAACGATACACGATGTTTGAAAACACCGATCAAACAAGAATTATAGAATACGGGTTTACAATGGTCAATATTTTATTTGCTGTATCTACTGTTGCAATATTTTTGTCTGTGTTCACACCGTTTCTCCTCGTCGGTCGATTCAAACCTTCTTCAAAATCGAAACTTGGTATAACATTTTCTGAGTCTCTTTTGGACTTTTTGCCAGGTTTAAAACAAAATTAAATATTCAATATTCTTTGATCACCTCCCGCTGACTCTTGTAAATAAGAGCTGTAGAATAATTTGAAAAAATTCATAACTTCTTTTTCGAATATGTGTGACCCATATATTCTAACAGCTATGTCGTATGTTTTTACTTTTTTTATTAAAAACGAACTACATAATATAACAAGCTTAGGAGCTCACACAAGAAATTCAAATTTTATTTTTCATTTTTTTCACAACCAAAAGAAGAATTCCAATTTAGTTTTATTAATAAATGTAATACTAATAATGCTAAGACACTATAAGGTTATTGTTTCATTTTTTAAAGAAAAAAGTTGCAATTATCATTTAAATTTCTTACTGCAGAAGTACTAAGTAGAAAATGAAACCTTTTATCCTTGTTACTTACACCACACTAGCAATCTGGAAAATCTCCAATAAAACCGCACACTTGCACTAGCTAAAGATAATTTTATTACAGACTTTCAAGTAATTGCGATTAATGGAAATTCTTCCCCTATTAACCTCATTGAAAATCAAATATGAATATAATCAGATTTACAAGACTCCCTGCCTTTTTAAAGGCGCTAAAATGGTAATGAGACGACTTGACGAAAAGAGTGTTTTCCGGATGGAAATTGTTCGGAGTAGGTACCCGCTTGGGCAAATTTTCGAATGGTTGTTTATCCGATCAAAAGCACTTCAATTCGTCTTCAACTCATCGGAGCTGTGATCGAATTACATATATCTCGTTAAAATTTTTCCGACGCACGAGGCACTTTAAACTCGGTGTGTACTTTTAAATCCCCAAAGTCACATTATACGTAGAAGTTTTTTTTAAATGTTAAACGATTTCGTAATTTGCATAAATTTATTTAAATGTGTAAGCCAACTTTGGTATTCTGCCAAATTTTGATTAAAGTTGCACGAACTGCAACTTTCCAAATTCACAACGTATTTTGCAAACGCAACCAACATCTCTTTAAGTTAAAAAAAGAAATTTTTGAGCACCGAAATAAAGTTTATTTCGATTCTATTGTATCAACTCGGATTATCTTATAAAATCAGGTCATGAAATCTTATCATAACAGTGGATGGAAGATTTAATTTTAAGTGTTCGGTTGTGCGAGTGGTCTCGAAACCAACAAGAAACAGAGATAAAATTTTATTGAAAAAGTTATGAGAAAAACAGAGTTAAAACTCGCCCACAAGCGCAAGAAGCTTAGATTACGTTCGCCATTTTGAATACTCGATTTTAATTTCATTAATGAGTTATAGTTTTCTAATCTGCCTAATTATAATAATCAAGAACTATTTGGTTACGCGACTTGTGCTAAAAATTGACATCGGGGTCTTTAGCGGCTTGCAGGAACACCTACGCTCCTACTTCATTTTCTGAAGCTTTATGCGATTCTTATTTGGAATATTAATGTTGTAGCGACAGTGCTGAACGAAAATTCTTCTGCTCTACATCAGTAAGCAGCCGTGAAATTTATTTACGATAACTTGATAACAAAGGGTATGGATGACAGAATGAATGCACGTAAAGCTTAAGTTCTTTGACTAACGCGTAAGCGTAAAGCAATTTCCCGGCGCCTAGACGAGACGAATCTTGTCAACATTTTCTGCGCCCACTTAATCACTGACGTGCAAAATTAATTATTGTAATCACGCAGAGAGCTTTCATTCTCTGGTGGATTTCCAGTAGTGGCTAAAAACAAACGGGTTACTGCAAAAAGTTTAGCAGACTCCTCATCAATTGAAGGCAATTCTCGCGGGAAGCACGTCGTGCCTTACGCAATCCGCACGTGTTTTTATTAATCTATCGTAGTGGAAACCGAAACATCATAAAGATTAACTTCTAAACTAGTATTGTCTCTAGAATCGCTGCATAAAAATGTTTAGTTACCACCTAACCTAAAATGATTTCACTGGTCTTTTATTAAAGATTTCGATCTGTTCTTAATCTTTCCGGCATTGTCCAAGCCGTTCAGTACGTTTTAATCGCTTTATAGAAGCTTTCGATTTATACGTATTGTTTGGAAATCATTGTCTTTCAGATTCGCTCCGAAAGTCCGTTTATTGTACAACTAATCGAAAATTCTGAAGATTAAAAATTTCTCGCCGTAATAGAAAGAATATAAAAAAGAAAAACTTTTATACGAAAACGCTTTTTGTAAGTAGATCTTACATCTTAAACAGAAATAAAATTGAAGTTAAAACCTTTAGGAAGACTGAGTATGTACGTAATACAAATTACAACGTTATAAGATGTTATAGGCTAAATAGCATCGTCGTGAAGAGGACCTTTAGGACCCCTCGAAAATATCTCGAGTTTTCTCGACAACTTTACCACGCTTTAAAGCTTTTAAAATTAGTAGACATTAAGAAAATGTAAACGAACTTATCTCTTAAAAAATGAAATAATTTACCTAGGTATTACCTACCTACAATTTGAGATAAGAAAGATTTTCATTTCATCCG
Source organism: Malthinus flaveolus (assembly GCA_950108345.1). Classification (NCBI taxonomy): domain Eukaryota; kingdom Metazoa; phylum Arthropoda; class Insecta; order Coleoptera; family Cantharidae; genus Malthinus; species Malthinus flaveolus. The sequence goes on along the minus strand of OX467285.1, from coordinate 15,398,403 downwards.
CATTTATTTCTTACCGTGGCGCAAATACGTGCTCGTAAAAAAAGACAAACATTTTGTATAATGGAATAATCCGTTTTGTTTTTTCTTTTTCTTCGGTGTGTCTAAAAATGGAGTTGTATAAATCTACCGTATGATAATACGTGTTCGTTTCGCAAGCTCGGCAATGTCTACATCTAGATGTTTACATTTTGCGAGATTACTTTGAATTTATTTTTATGCGGGTAAATGTATCGTTCATAATTGATGAATAATTTTAGGCCGCAAAATAATTCGAAAAATTTAAAAGTTATTAAACACAAGCGAGCCGACGAGATGTATCTTTTAAAAGCTTTTTAATATCAGATTAGGCACTAAACGTCGCGCAGATACGGTCTGGTATTGTTAAAAAGTAAAGACGTTCGGTAATTTAAAAGATTTAGATGGAAAAGAGATAAATCGTTCAAAATGAAATTTTTTGGCGTTGTTAGGCTAACGCGAAATACTGGTATTAAAAGAAAACAGCACGTTCGGCTTAATAATATTTGTTTTTGGGGGATTATCCAGCGACAAATAATTCAAAAAAATGTGATTTCTTCTTTAGTTTGTTTTCGGAATATTAATTTTTAGGTAAACTCTGGCGCGAGGCGTGTGGCATATACTGCGCTCTTCCAAGTCTATAAGTTCTAAGGAACTTATCTATAATTTTATAGTAAATTCTAAGTACCTACATATTTTCTAAATCACGGCAATATAAGCCCTGCTATACGACATAAATAAAATGATAATCGAGAAGGAGTTTGTAATAAATATGTAACTTTGGCACGTTCAACCCGTAAGCTTCGCTTCTTATATGGATGTTAGATCAAACTATGACGGAACAAAATAGTTTTCTAGCCAAAAATGACAGAAGAGGATGTTTCTAAACCCCCAGATTTTAAGTGTTTTGAGTTAATGCTCCTTGAAGAGGAAAACAAAGGCAAGTTGTGCGTATTCTAATATAGCCACCCACACATGTAGCTCTGTGTGCTACAAAATTCAGTACGTACATGGAAAAGCCGATACACAAGATCAACAAAATAAGACCGCGAGAAGAAGTAGTCAAATATGATGAGCGAGCAACCCCAAGCAGCTCGATGAGATTGGTTTTTTATGTTATCCCTAAGGCAGGAATTTCCAGTACCTGACGTATATACAATTTTTTTTAAATTCTCGTGCCAAAATAACTACACACGACACACTTATAATACCAAATAAAAATACCAAAAAGTGGTAGATCGATAATTTCTGCATCGCTAGCAATTTACGCGAACTTTTCGTGAAAAGAAAGACATCAATTTTTCAATTTCCATCGCGAACGAAATTACTTTGAAATTTTCAGTAAATACGTCGCGCCGTTGTTAAAACTTTACAGCTTTTAATACGTCACTTTTAAGTTTCGTGAAAATTGCGCTTTGTATTTTCTTAAAACTATGCTTTTACGTAATCGTAAATTTGCTCGCGTTTTTTTCCCTACACCGAAACATTTATTTGAGCTCAGTTTCTTTTTCGTACCAGATTTTTCAATAAACAACTTTGTTTTCATGTCTTTAACATGCCAAAGTGAAAGATGGTTTTTCACGTTTTAAAAATTTCCACTTCTCAGTCTTTCTCTTTTTTTGGTACCTTTTTTTTTTAAATAAATTGATTTCAACAAGTAAGTAATGCATTGCTATATTTTCTCCAACTTTCTTCTCTATCCCATTTTCATAAAAGCATTTTTTTTATTAAAAATCCGTATTAGGTACTACCTCGCATAAAGAAGAAATAGTTTTTTTGCTTTTGGAGTTTTGCACACGTAGGTGGTAATAGCCTTGCTATAGTGCACTTGAAGTATACTCAAATTTAACAACTTCACATCTTTTCGAAAATAGTTTTGAGAAATACTGTTCTGTTATTTTAAATTAAATATTGTTATTGTTACATTTCCATACAAAACGTTTTCAAGTTTTTGTTAAAAGTAAATATCCTTGCTCTGGAGTTCTGGTCTGTTCTATTTAAAATTGTGCAGTCATGGGCGGGATTAAAAGACCTGGTTCTCACAGGCGCCTTACTGACGACCGAGTACTCCGACTTTGAACCAGGAATATGTTGTTCTCGACCAAATTATCGATTTAATTCATTTACTATTTGCCATGTGACTAGAGTATTGAAACGATTTCAAATTGCGCAACTTATTGTCGTATCTTAGTATATTTGAGTTTTGGAGGATGGCAAATTCCTCAAAATACAAAAACATAGCCTTAAGCCTGAAGCACTCCACAATGTGAGGAACCTTAAAAACCACGAATGGATGCCTCAGTGACGAAATGAACTATATTCGGAAACATGAAGACGAAGTTAAAATCTCGAGCTTAAAAACAGCAACTAACGCAGAGAGCGAGTTGCTCTGTGGTGCGATAAAACGTCTTAATCTTCCCTTAGGTACACATATTACTCCTCCCTTCTTCATCGCAAAGCCACCTTTTCACAATTTAATTTCTGTTAGTTTCCAACAAACGCAAAAAACTTAACCATATTTAATAAATTAACCGGCTTTGTTGCACGTTATAAATGAAACTCCATTTATTTCTTACGACCACTAAATGAAATTCAAACAAAAAAAGTTCTTTTGATAAAACATTGTGGTGTTTGTTAGTAATTTCAAACTATTAATAATTCAACTTGTGTTTCTTCCAAACCCGTGTCAAAGATAATTAATATTTTTAATTAAAGCAGGTAAAAACGATTATATCTAGACGAGGATGAGGGGGAAAACTTCACAATTTTTTGTTACGTTCGATTTAATTACCATTTAATGTTGCGAGATTGGCACCTTAATTTATTGTCATCGAAATATAATTAAATTATACTTCGGGCGCATCGCGCAAATTAAATATTGACTACCACTTTTTAACAGACAAAATATTGAATTTTAGCTCGAAATATACTTTTCTGTTCAACGCTCTCAAATAAGACTCGGCTTGCAAGTGTCAGGCTCTTGTCGAACATTTCCTGCATTTTCAAACTCGTAAAATGTTCCTGACAAGTAATCAAATTGCAGATTTAACAAGTTTAACTCTTAATTTAGGTTAATCAAACAGTAATTACACTTAATTTAATTATACGAATAATTATTAAATTTTATTAATAGCCGAAGAAAATTAATAAATCTCGCTTTCACTTGCTTGGATGGTTTCCCGTTGGTGACCTTTAAAGTTGACTGTTCGTTTGTTGGTTTGTACGTACCTAATGTTTTTGTGGTTGATTTTGCTTTTAAACGTCCTAATAAACCAGTCTGAAAACGCCAAAAACAGAAATAAGCTTAGGAGGAATATGGAAAGATATACGACCCTGGCAAACCTTCTAATACTTATAGAGTACCTAATAAGACAAATTTTCAGTCTTTTCTTGGCAAATATTCTTGTCTTTCAAAAAAGTAAAGTAACCAGGCCACAATTAAGACTGGAGAATTATAGGTTATGTACAGGGTGTCCTGAAGAGCTTTAAAACTTTACAATTACTACTAACGTTTTTTGTAGGGTTTAGCCAAAGAGCTATTCTATGATATGACATATTTTAAAATTCAAAAAAAATATTAGCAAGTCACAAAAAAAAATTCCTGAAAAGTGGCAAATTATAGACAGTTTAAACTAATTGTTTTCCGTTGCGTATAAATACTTAGAAAGATATGAAATATGTCATACTATAGAGGATATGATATAGAATATATTTATAATAATAGATTTAAAAGAAAACGTGTTTCCTATGCCTTGAGGACGACGTAAGCTTTCCTCATAAGCTCAATGTAAATTGAGCTTCTCAAAAATTCTAATAGATGTCGTCAACCAGTCGTCGCTGCTAGCCATAACCGTAGACAAATAATTGTACAGGCAATGAAAGGTTTGACCTGGAACAAGATAGACAGAAACTAAGATGTGGCATACGACTTTCAAGGCAAGCGGGGGCTTATGTGAAGAGTGGATTTTTTTAAGACAACAAAAATAACAATTTTTGTATCTCATTTCCTGGAAGAGGTGGTTAAAAAATTGCTTGCTTTTCAAAGCAAGCAGCAGTTTCCTTAAAAAGTCAATTTGTTTGAAGAATCAAAACTCAATACATGGAGATACTATATAATATACTAAACAGTCTTAACAGAACGGAACTAAAAGCAACTGGTAGGGGTTGCTACCAATTGAAGGCAAAAAGAAGAAAATTGGCAATCTAGCAATAAAGAAACCGGAAACACTATTTGTTAGCCTATAGCCGGTTCTGGAGGTATTCAAAAGAACTGAAAGTAAAAAAAAGTGAGTTTTTGTTCGAAAACCACCAACTATAAAAAAGCTATTAAAGGGAGGGGTTGCGGAAAAACAAGCTGTACCATGGATTGTCAGTCCGATGTAAATTGGGCTGGTATGTATGGTACGACATGGTAAGCTAGTAGGAATTTTTGAAAAATTCGTATAGAACTGAAAATTTGTACGGAATACCGTAGGTACCTCCAATTTGTGAATAAGAAGCTTCTGAAGGTTTACAATTTCAAACACTTTTTTATAACTTTCTTCAAAATAGGTAAAGACCTCTTTATTGAAATCTTTATTTTACCTCATCCAGTGCCGGATTATCCATGAGTAGATAACTTTGGTGACTGATTCCTATAATGAAACTTACGCGTCTTACTCCGCAATTTCACAGCGGCATCCCGTAAATAATTCACTGTAACCCCTTCTCCACACTATATCTCGAAAAGAGTTCAACTTACGAAAAAATGCACATAACCGATCTCGTAGCTAATAATGTTTTCTATAATTTTCATAATAACCTTCATTAACGTACGATCTCTAAGGGGTGATTTATTTGCGAAAAACAAGAACAAGTCATCTTAAACATCTCCCCCTCCCTGCTCGCCCCCTTCTAGCGGAATTTTTAGTATGTTGTACTCCAGATTCTAACAAATATATATTTTATTAATTTTCAAAACTCCTGGATCTTTTCTCTTAAATGCCGTCTATTTTGGGGTCAGTTGCCCTGCCATCCTCAGTATATATTTACTTCTAAAAACCTAGCTCTCTAAAGTACACATCTAGTAGCGACTAGCACCCCAACCCCAAAGCTAACACCACCCCCATTTTCAAAATACGACCACTTAAAGTCGGGGAGGGGAGACTAAGTTAATGCTGGCCGCTCCCAATTATTTTAAAGCGACCACAATCTAGCTCTGCAATCTTCTAACCTAGCACTAGCTAGCACCAAATCACAAAGCTTAACACCACCACCTTTGGTGAGTACTTTAGAAAGCTAGATTTTCAGAAGAAAATATTTACTGGGAGGGGGGGGGGCAGGTTAACGAATCTTCTATTTTGACTAATGTTATGAGATATTTACGAAAAAACGACTTTTCGATTTCGACTTTGAAAAAAACTTTTTTAGCAAAAGTAGGATCAATGGAATCAATGGGAACTTTTGACATTTCACCTACAATAATATATTTAAAGCCTGTGCCAATTTTCAGTTGTTCTATGCGAGTTTTTCCGAAGTTGAGTGTCTATTTTGACTGGCCTATGAATAGATTCCCACTACAGCAGTAATGAAGCTTCTTAGTAGACGTATCTTCAAAAACTACTTAAAAGGCATTGGCCTGTACAACGGGCACTTAGATTGCAGATTGGGAATAGAGACAGCTCCACATATTTTGTCTCTGTAGGACGTTCTCGGACTAAATACGATATTCAGCAGCCATATAGGGGACACTTGCGCCCAGTTAGGGATTGCAATAACTCAAACAACTTGGCACGCACATTAGTTTTCAGGCTGTATGAATTGCTTTAGTTGAAAAAAAACATCTGAAGCTTACAAACACAATTTAAACATTATTCGTTGGAATTAATTGATGTAGATATACAAATTTGAATTTTTGGTCAAATCCATTCAAACAGAAAACCGCTGTGATAAGCAATAACGTGATAACGCGTGACCTAAATTTAAGAATAAAATTAGTTTTTTTAAATTTCTGTCTTTTTTAATTTGAATTTGTGTTAAAAGTTCCTTTAATAGGAAATCATATCGGACTCAATACATTGATCATAAAAGTATGGTAAGTTGTATTAGGCGCAGTTCAGTTATAGCTCGCGGCACTTTTGCAATTCGTACTCGTATAAGCAATTCTACAAGTTGAATTGTGAACGCCGAAAAAAAAATTTAAGAGCTCTCGCAAAATTGGATTTCGTTTTATACCGAAATCCTCCTCGGCTTATTTCTATATAAATATATTTGCAATTTACAATTTTAATTAGAGTTATCGTGCTTGGCATTATGAGTGTAATAAGAATTTCGAGACGTTTTCAGAAGTCATTTAGTACCAAAGATTGCATTTTTATCTATTGGCAATCATTATTCAATTTAATTTTTCTTAATTATTCCACAATACTTGTTTTAACGAGCGCACAAGTAAAGAAAAGATTCAAATTTCGTATTTTTGTTCAGACGTACCCCAGAGACATGCGAGCTTCCTAGCGAAACAAAAAGCTAGGAAGCATTGAATAAATAACACGGTCGATTCATTGAGACATTTATTCTTTATTTTCTTACATTTAGCAATGATTAATTACGCAAAAACAAATTAATTTGGGGGTGTAGTTCGTTATAACCACACTATAAGTGCATACAATTGCAACTCTGAATAGTACAATAAGCTCCGAGCGCATATAAGAGGCGACTTGACCGAAATTGTAGAAAATTTAATTAAAAGTTTGGAACTATGCAGCACGTGCACTTAGGGTTAACCTAATTATCGTTAATCAAATTTGCACTTTAATAGGCATTATGCAGTTACGCGCTCTTATTTGTTTTATTTCGAGGCATTGACGAAGTTTACGAATGTTTGAAATTACACTGGGCAAAGTAAATACGGAACCATCAATTTAAATTTCAAGTTGCCGATATTCTATTATCGTCTAGCATCTGGCGTTTGTAAATGCGCAAGGCGTCGAGCACACGTTATGAGACAAAAGTGACATGCGTTCTTAAAGCCTGTATTTTACAAAGTCTTGTCGTAACGTAAATAAGGCGTAAAAAGGATCGATTTTATACTTTTAAGACAGGCAGACGGCCAAACTCTTAATAAAAGGGAAAGCAATATTGGAAATAAGCTTAATCGCCCGGGAGCTGAAATCCAAGATTTTAATCTCAAAGCTTGCCTCGGAGCTCTTTAATTACCGTGTGTACGAAATAACTTTAAGTTTTAGTTTCTTCATTAATTAACATTAAGTTACAAACACCCGAGTTTGCACACGACTGCAAGAAATTAATTAATTTGTACTTATATTTTTGTTGTTATACGAGCTGCAACAAATGCCTTACACTTGCGACTACCAAAAACAGTTAATTAATTTATATTTTGTCAGAAGGAAGCCGTCAGGACCTTTTGGTGGTTTTTAACTTAGTTAGACGCTAACGTTAACTCTATTAGGCAAAATAATTTTTTAACAGTTTTATGTAACTTAACAAAATTAATAAAGTCGACCATCTTTTTAATGTTTAAACAAGCCTAAACGCTCGTGCTCGCTCCGTTTGGTTACAATTCTTTAAATATTTTCTCAAAACAATTTACATTATTTAAAGTAGGTAGCAGAAAAACAAAACCAAATTTTTTAGGGCGTTTTTATAAAATTTCCAAAAGTATTTCTATCTCGATTCTTTTATCCACTTTTACGCTACATGAGAGCAAGAAAAAATTAAGGTAATAAAATCCAGGCCCAAGAGAATAAATTCAACAAATTAAAATTATGCCACTTCAGAACAGCTATTCATACTTGCTCTTTTTTTTATATTACACGGAGGCAATAGGCAAACATAAATATTATATGAAATTATCATTTTTTTAAAGTAAATCATAGTTGTGGCTCTAATGGGATTTGCTGGTTAATAATGTCGCCCTATTGTGATATCGTATCAGATTGAAATAAAACACGAAGCATTGTAAATGTGAATAATGTAACTTCACGTTTTTAACCAAAAATTACTGTATTTGTGTATTTTACCACTATATAATAATGTATACATCTTTCAAAACCTCAACGACCCTAGATGCGCAGAAGGGGAAGTGAGAAAGCAGTAAAAAGAGACACCCAATACATGTGTATAGGTTAATGTGAAACTTTGGTTACGGTGTTGTACGAAATTTAGTTTTCTGCGCAGGTCGGTGAGGTTTTGAAAGATGTATAAAATGTGGCCATACAAGCAAGAGTATACCTGCTTAGGTGGTTGCCTATACAGGCAAAACAAAGCGTGTATGTGGCAAATTATGTATTATGCCACCTGAAAATAATTAAAAATTTATAACTGTAGCAACTCAAGATTAACGTGAGCAAGCGTTAAATACAAGAGAATTGCAAGCACCGAGGTAGCTTAGTGGTAAAGCACCCGGCGCGACTCCAAGTTTCCAATCCCTTGGATAATCAGGTCAGCACCGACGTCTACAGACCACGACCATCTAATTGTGTAAGATTTTAGTGAATTGTATAAATCTAAATAAAGCTATAAAGCTAAGATTACCACGCTAGAAATAAAAAATAGCAGCCGCATATTAATGCTGAACTGCAAAATTCAAGAGATTGAACCAAACTCTTTGAAATGTGACGTATTTAACAAAACTGTTTGTGTAGTAACGTAAGACAATAGAAGAAGTATAAAGAAATGAATATTTTTTATTAAAGCCGGGAGCGTCCGCAGACGATGGTCGACTGAGAGATTGTCGCAGGTTCGCCGCTACGTGTATGACCAAAGTTGAGCTACTGTTAGCACAACTTCATGTTTACCTGGACAGATATACAGTTGCGTGTATGATCACATTAAGACTTAAAGTTTGCCGTTACAGTTAAGCCTATTTAACAAGTGTAATAGTCACGCGGGACCGCGAAAACCAACAAACGCGAAAATTGGTCACCTTTTATCTTTGGCGTTCCCGTTGATGGTCAAGCATGTGTAAACGTCATTCGTGTGGGGTTGCACTAATACACAATAGGCGTTTATAAAGTGAGGTTGCGTAACTTACATATTTGGAGTTTGCTTTGAAGTTTTGATAATAATAATGGAAAAGAATGACGAGTTATTAATTTTGAAAGTCAAAAAAGTACAGAGCTCTGAAAAAATTGAAATGACTGTCATCCTCTCGCGTTCAATTGTGAAATAACTGTTTACTGTCCGCGTTGACGTTTGCGTTGCCGTTAATTGTGAAACAAGCTTGAGCCACTTCCACTTTAATTATTAACAGTTGCCAAAATAAAATCGTATTTATTCATAAAAAGTTTATTTTTGAGAATTCGAATTTTTTCCTCATTTTACAAACTTTTAAAAAAGCATTTCCAATTGAGGGTGTAGTTTTAAAGCCAGAACCTGTTGTGAGCTTATTATACACACTTTTCTCATTTTCATAACGACCTTTTGTGCTATTATGTTAATTATTATTAACATTCTGTATCGTGCAATACTGTAACCACAATAAAATGCTGTTTTCTAGGTAAGCACTGGTGGCGTATTTAACTAGAGCAAATACCACACAATTAGTGCTTGATTGACCCTGTCGTCGCTTACCAATTATCTTGACACACTGTGAATTGTGTACCTAGAGTAGCTTTATTTTTGATAGTTTTCGAAGTATTTTCATGCCGCAGGAGCTCGTTACTCGACTGGGTCAATTCTGTTAAAAAATGAAAACGAACCAAAAATAATTCTCTCTTCTCTACTCTTGTGGCATACTAGATACGACGTTACATTTTTATGTAATTCTCGCGATTCTTCACGATTGTCGCTTACGTCTATCTTTCAATGAAAACCACAGCTGGCTTTGACACTGTTGCCAATTTAGAAAATTCGTCATAACCTTTTTATTTCATAAAATTTTATAAATCTGTAAAACCATTTTTATGACAGCTTTTTTACCAATCCAATTTGTTTTTGTCGGACGATAGTCAACTTTTTATTCTTATTGACCCAATTTTACATTCTTTCATCAATAGATAGTTTTCTTTTGTTTCTGAATTATACCACATTCATGTGACGATCATCTACCAAGAGTCACCTCTCGGAAAATTAGACCCCCGAAAATTAAATTACCTACTACTTGACGATTGCAGGCTGGCCCCTGAGAATTCTATTCGCAGGTTGGCCATAACCCTCGCAGTAGCTGGAGCTAAACGTCGTACGATGACGCACCTCGGGGGCCAAGCTATAATCGTCGAGAAGTAGTAAAGCTTTCCAATTTTGAGCTACAGCCCTTGCGTTAGGTGTACAGTGACAAACAGTAGGTCACATTTGTATTTTAAGGCGCTCAAACGCCAAATTCAAGGAAGGGAAGATATCTACTCTTTGCAAAAAATAATGCCCCGAAAGAGCAACTATTCTCGATGTCTTCGAAAAGAATAATTTATGGTTTAACTTGAATATTTCAAATCAGAACCAAACGAATATTTCGAAATTTTTGTTTTAACTGTAAATTGATTAAAAAAGCCAATTGATACGAATTTGCCCATGTAGATAAAGTAAAATCAACATAAGCTCCCAGGGGACGCGCGGATTTAGCAAGGCATTAAATTATTGCGTTTCAAATAATATATGCCCCAGTGCATCGATAACAACTAGGTACTGTGTTTAAAATCGAAATATAACGACCCAATTTGTTAATTCGATTGAGCCGTTTACATCTAGACGTAGAATTAATGAGCTAAGCAAGTTTTTGTTATTCTTTAGCTGAATATACTTTAAAGGAAAGACGACTTTGATGTCAGATACGACTACAAAACTATTATTGTACATTGTGCAACTGCAAACTACCCCACTTCAACCATTACACAGTATAACGAATGCCTCATTTCTCATTTCATAGATCAAAACCATAGCTAAGCTCAAATTATATTCAAATTTTAATTATTGCTTATTGGTTTCAAAAAGGTTACGAGTGAGTTATGAATTTCAACGTCGATCATTATCTTTTTTTTTTGGGTGGGTGAGGAAACTTTTTGCAATTATAACATCCAGAGATTGTTAATCGAGAAACGTTTGTTGACATCGTCCGCAGGGTAGGCACTTATTAACTATAGAAGATTAGTTTTATAAACTTAAGCTCATATCATCGCATTTTGGCAGATTTTAAATTGGTTTATAGTTCGATACGAGCCATAATAAAGAGTCAAGCAAAAGTTCAAACACTTCAAAGGTTTAAAAGAAACCCCCGGGGAGGTAAATTAAACTTTTTGCAGAAGAAAGTTCACAATATGGTGGTTTGGACGATTTCTAATGAAATCGAATACCGTGGCTCCTTCAAGAAAACGAAAGAAGTTTTTCATTTTGCCGATTGGGAACTTGTGAAGATTTATAAAACTACACGACCTAACTCGAAAAAGATGCAGCTTGTTGAAAAAGTATCTAAAAAAGTATCTAAAAAAGTAAAAGAGAGGAATAAAGCCCACTAAGGCCCTAGCATCTCCTACTGACACCACAATTAAGAACTGAAGATTTTGAAAAAACCTATACCTTGTAGATTAGATCGTAAATCTGCGTGTGAAGCCCCAACCTTTTCTTCACACGGAGCTGGAACTTTGGACCCCCTGGCGGCGATCATGTTTGGCACTCTATACACCTCTACCCTTAATGAGCAATTAACGCATTATGCCTTCAATTGTTTTATAATAAACGTTGAATGCATGCTTAATTTACAATGAACGTCAAGCTAAATTAACCCAATTTTCTCTTCCATCGCTTACTTGATGAATAACAATTAGGCATGAATGAACTGAAATTACCTTGAAAATTATGCATCTCTCGGAATAATTAGAAATTGTAGACGAAAATTGAACATTAGATACGAAACATGCATTAAAATAAATTTTTCAATTAGTCAACATAATAATGTTGTTTAAAAGTGTATTTTCTTAAGTTTTTTAATTAGTAAAACACGAATGCGTTCAAAAGTTGAAGTTTTGGGAATAATATTTTCTTTAATTAAATAAATTTGTATTCTATAAAGTGAAAATTCGACAACGAAGAAAATTTTGTTTTTTGTGTAAATTTTTGAAAGGCTTTCGAAAATAGCGATTTAATTAGGTACGTAAATGTGTCGTGTTTTCACTAATAATAATTCGTTTTGTTTGCCAAAAACGTTTAATAAATTTAATTATGAAAAAGCAGCTTTATAAATTTTTAAACTTTTATGAATAGGGGTTAAAATCAGGAACGATTTTTATTTTACAGAACAAAGCATCTTGTGAAAATTCCAACAATAAAAAAATGTAAAATATTGTCGACTCTTACGTGTAGTAGTTCACTTTTATGTATGAAGAGGTTTGTTGCTTATAAGAATTTTCACAAGACACTTAAGTTAAGTGGCTATACACTTTTTCCCAACATTGCCGAGCTCTTTTCAGTCTTACCCTCCTCCTCTTACCCCTTTCGTCGTTTTAAATTAATTAGAAAATTTTAAAAGATGAGCATGAACTTTTAATAGATTTCTTTTCATAACGTAATGAAAAGTAATTAACTTTTCACTAACCTCTCTTACATCCCTTACATCTCAACTGTTTTTGATTAACGAACTATTTGTGAACGTCTAAGTTTGAAATTTACTTAAAATAGTTTAAAAAGTCGGCTATTATTAAGAGAATGCGGCGGATTACACATATTATGTTCAAAACTGTTTTTATTTTAATAAAATTTACGAAAACTTCGATTTAAAAAACTCTAGACAGACACAAATGGCACATGGCACGCACTATCTCATCATAATGTAATGTAAAGCTCGAATCGTGAGTCACTTACTAATGAATTAATGAACAGAAAAATGGCAGTCCAATTAAATAAAATTAAAAATCAAGTATACAGAATGTTAAAAAACTTGAGACACTCACTTAAAGAGGGATAGTACGGTCCAAATATGCAAGAAAAGTCTTAAATAACAGGAACCCGTAAAATGGCCGGTTTCAGAGATACCTTTCTGACTTTTCTGCATATTTTGGGTCATACTACCCCCCCTTCAAGTTTATGACACATTATTTTTCAAATTTTAATAAAAGTGTGAAAATTGAAAAGCTTAAAGCTATCCACGAATACTAAGAAAGTGCAGATATGAGATATATACGAAAGTCAGCCTGAAAAGCCAATACTTGGGATGCAAGTTCAGCGGCGAAGCAAGGTTATAGCAAGGACCCCGATGCAAGCTGCAATTATGGGTCCTATACAAGGCTGTAGCCAGAAAAAAATTGCCGGAGGGTGTTGCAAGCCGAGTCGGACATAGGGCACACCAGGTCAATTTTGCGCCTCTTCAAATGTGACTTTTGATGGCGTAGATACTTAAAGTGATAAAATGTCATGCGTTAGATATAAAATAATATTTTTGTTTCGACAAGATCAAATGGATTTAAATATCTCCAAAAAAGTTGTTTCGCAAAAACAAGGGATGAAAATTAAGAATTAAATTAATATTTTTTTTAAAGATAAACAAACAATATTGGGGAATAATTATGGGGCTCTACGCTTTACCCTAATGGTAACTCCAGACCTGATGAGACCCAATTCTAATACACGTCGTTTGATTTTGATTTTAATATTTTTCGTGAGCTTTTTTTTATCGGGTATGCTGGGGACAAGATGCAGAAAAGTACTTAAACTGTAGATTATTTTCCATTTTTTCAAACCTCTGGAAATATTTGGGCAGGGGGAGGCAAACGCTGCTAATTCCCTCCCTAGCTATGGTCTTTAATACTTGCTTACATCACTTCAGTAGATGACGATATTAAGAGCACTTAAAAACTGCAAAATAAATTCATCATTTATTATTTCGAAATGCTTTATGAGCCATTTCGGCTATGGACCCGGATGCGCCTTTCTTTCGGATATTTCAAAAATGCTTCACATTTGAGAAACTAGAACGAGTTTCGTGGGCACACCAAAAGAATTATATGTAGGGTATTAAGCAAACCTTAATCTAGCATCGTATCAGATTCAAGAGTCAACAAGTTCCTTTACTTTCCTCCTAAAAAATATGATAGGAATCTACCTTGCACTTTTGCAAGAAAATTAATTTTAAAGACCTTCTCCAAGCGATGATTTCGTGACTGCTAATCCCCACTCCTTTCCACTAAAGTGCAATAACGATATACGACAATTAATAGTGATAAGGGTATTATTCCCCTCTTCTCGGGAAAATCGCTAATAAAAACTTTAAAATCTCTACATTAACAAATGAAGTTTTCACAGTGGTTGGTGGGACTGACTCAATACTCACGTATTAGATTATGATGTAGGTAGCACATCCAACACGTTTAATGTACGGATAAGTTCAAAATGAGTACGTGTATTTGTTTTACCTACAACAAGGACCTACGCATAGCCGAAAACGTTTTAAATAAATATTTAATTTCCGTCTTAAATTTGAATGTTTACATCCAATCACTCTTAATGTAAATAAAACAAGGAACGACAAACAAACCGACAAGGAGACGACTTTTGTCTATTGTTCCGGAAATTAAACGGAGAAAAGTTGACATACGTTTTTACAAGTCTTTCAAATAAAATAATTGCGTATACAAGACCTCCAAATTTTACTAAACAAAAAGCGTAACGTTGGTAACCTAATTACAAAAACCTCATTTTTGAGGACCTACCTTTTCATTATGTTGTAACCTAGTTCTCTAACGTCTTCTTCACGGACGTCGATCTAAAAAAGAAAACTAATTATAAAAAAGTCGATGCAAGAAGCTTTGTGCAATTATAAATTCATCAGACTGTAATTTAATAAAAGTGTTTTATTTTAAAGCAATGTTGAACTGCCTGTAAGTAGATATAGGTACGACCTTTCTCAGGTGAAGCTTCATTTCTTTAAATTTTCAAGACGAAAATTAAGAGATTGAAAAATACCTGTAATTTCTACCCGTTTTGTGAACTCAACAGGTCGGTTCTAACTAACGTTAAGGGTATTGCCAATAATTATGGCTTATTTTAAAATTCGCTAAAGATAGGCAACTAAACATACAAAAATGCTTTCAAGGTTACCTACAAAGGTAGGTACAAAATAAGCCTCTAGCCTTTTTCTCTCTGATTGTACGATGGTACCAACCCTATCAAACTCTTCTATTAAATGAAGACTTTTAGCTTATTTGTTAAATAAGAAGTAAACGATGAGCATTGTGTTATTATGGCTCGGACAGACAGGCTGGCAGACACTAACACTAACACAAGACAGATAGCAAGGCTTATCGACTCTCAGAAAATTAGACAGTCGTGGTCCAGACTTGTTCAAAGTAAAAAATTACACAAAGCAAAAAATGTTCTAAAATACACGTTCTCTTCCGTAATAGCCGTGAATTTTTTGTACGTACAAAGCTTCGCTATCTGTTTAATAAATTGGCTGTGGCGAGAGTATTGGCATATTGTAAACTTGATTTGTTATTGTAATTTATTTTACTTGTTTATTATTGAATAAAACGTTATTCATCAAGAAGTAAATCTTGGTAAATTAATCTCGGTTAGCTAAAGTTGTATTTCAATAATTCAATTCTAAGTTGGGGTTTCCACAACAAACAACAAATTGACGTTTACTCGATAAATAATTGCCTCGCAAAATATAACGACCCTACCTTCATTTTATGAAAGGTGAAATTAATTTAATGGATTTTCGGGAACTGATGATTATTGATAGCAGAGGATGGTTACGGTTGAGGATATCAACTTGTCATCTTATTTTTCTATAAAACCGATATCCGCGGCGCAAAACTTTGATATATTGTGATGGTCGAATTTTAAGTTTTTCCGTATACAACGCGATGAAAAATAGGAAAATGTCGGGTTATTTTTACATGACGGGCATACGTGCATTGTTATTTAGTGTTGTATTGTTAAAATCTTATGCAAAACGGGCGGGTATTAAACAAAAAATAATTTTTTCCATTTACCGTTCGAACAATTAATTTTGTCGGCGTTTTATTCGTCTTCGTATATCATCGGTGTTGTAAATTTGGGGCAGGAATTCAAGTCCTTTTTGTTTAAGTTCTATAGAATGACCAATAAGGGATTCAATGATTGATCGAAATAGTAAATCAAGAAAGGGTTTGAGTTAACGACTTAATTTCCTCTTCATTTCACTAATTGTTCAAAATAGGATCGTTGTATTATATTGTTATTCATAATTTAATTTATCAAAGCCCATTTTCGGTGTAATATAATGTAATATATGGGTTGCTACATAATTATAGTGGAGTTGACTTAGTTCAAATATTATTTTCTACTAAATACGGCAATCGGGAGCTACTTGGACGCCCTTTTACCACTTACTTATTTAGAAATGATTTTTAAACGAATAAATATTTTGGTCTCCCAAAATTTGGCTATATTACCGGCATCATCAAAATGAAACGCGTAACGTATGGATAAAGTATAAATTGTGAATGATTTTGGAAGAAAAAAAAATTTATTAGGTGACCAAGTTATCCGTAATTGTAGGGCCACTTGGTTACCTTATTAAAAGTTAGTGTATCTCAATGGCATTTAGAACGCGTTTTCTGACCATCTTACCACGGATTTAAATAGAAATTAAAAAAAAAAAGCTCGGTCCTAGGGCCTAGGCAATTTTTAAAGTCATTTTTTTGAATTTGAACTCTGGAGGTATCTCTTTTATTTTAAAAAATTAACAAAAATGATTCAAAAACGAATTATAAACTAAAAAACACAATCAAAGTTTTAAGTGTAAACTCTAATCCGGAACACCCTGTATCTGTATATAAACATGCAATATCAGATTTATAAATATAAATTAATGAAATTCCATAGCATTAATTTTGCGGATTGAATCAAGAAATAATTAAATAATTTAGCAAGTATTTTCATTATATTTCCAACACTAGCTAGATACTAAGTATAATGTTTAGTTAAGCAATAAACATAACAATCAAACGAACTATTTGAAAATTAAAACAATTATAAACTATTATTAATTCATGGATCAACTCACGTACAGAATGTGGCTGTAGAGTTACAGATTAGGCTCGGAAATAAAAGGAAGAAAGTCAACTTTAAAGTCTTTTCGTAGTAGGTACTTTTTTGGAAATATCCCATATTTCATAATATTTATATTATACGCCTTCCTCTCAACTACTTTTTAAAAGTTTATGCAATGCCTCGACATATTAATCATTGACCATTTTAAGATCTATAGTCCATTCAAATTCAAGGTGCAGTAAACGTCAACACATACATGCAGATGCAGATATCCTGGTAAATAACGGAATGTAATTTTTTTTAGATTTTGAGTAGAGGCCCGGTGGTGCCTAGATATTTAGTGAGTTGGAATAATATCTGCAGTCAATTGCAGTCGTTACGCGATGATCACTGTTGACATTTACTGCTCCTTGAATTTGAATGGACTATAGGATCGTATACAACATACCGGTTGGCACAAGAAAACGGGAAGCTTTGAATATAGTAGTGGCAGCCCCGAGGATCCGATAGACAGGTGGGAGTGGCATCCCTGAGGCCTTAGTGTATAACTGCTTGCCATTTAGTTAATTATGGATCAGTAGATAGGTTTACAAGGTGCATTTGTTGTGAAGTCGTTTTTAAAAAAGGGTAACAGTGCGACTGCTGCTTAACGGAACGTCTGATGTCATTACAATTTAGAACGTCATGCCCGCGTTTCAGCTTGCCACGCCATCAATACATAAGTTAAGAATTTTGAGGAGACTAATTCAGATCTAAAAAGAAAACCACCAGGAGGTTAACGTACTTAACGAATCCCAGAAAACATTGACGCAGTTCGGGCTTCAATTGGAAGAAGTTCATAACGATCGGCAAAGAAACACGCAGAAGCATTGAACCTAAACCAAAAACAGTGATTTGAAGTTTCACCCTTACAAAATTCAAGGTGTACAGGAATTAGACTACTTGGCGCGACAACGGTTCTGTAAAACAATGACTGAAAGTACTAATGACCCCCAAGATCACCAGTCTTGTATGTGTACGATTTTTTTTTGTGCGCCCAGAGCACGTGAGAATTGTTGGTAATGAGCTGGTTAATCAAGCGGCTCGTGCTGCACTATCACAAGAGGTATATGAGATTCGTGTTCGACCAGAAGATGTTTAAAACAAAAATTTAAAGAATTGTGGAGAGAGGAGTGGTTCCGGCAGAACACTGCAGCTATAGAAATAAAACAATCTATAGAACCGTTGGACTTTCCAAACACATAAGATGCGAGCAATAGCAGTTTCTAGGTTAAGCACTGGCCACACAAACTTGACTGATTTATATATTTTCTCCAAAATACTGAGTCCACGATGTGAAGAGTGTGACCGAACCATTACAATAGAGTATATATTTTAATATCTTGCAGTAAATATAGAGCAGTACGATTGCGTCTAGGGCTTCCTGGCACGTTAACAGGAGTACTTGCTCATAATGAATAATGAGTTTGTTCTAGGTAGATTGGTTTTCTACCCTTAGCGATACTTTAATTAGAAAAACTGTAAAAGTCACTTTAAGGAAAAACTTTAAGAAGAAGTATTTTTAATTTTAGTTCTTGCTCCTTTATAGCGTTTTGAATTTCTATTCAACTAAAGCCCAATTTCCGTGTGTGTAAAGTAACTTAATTTTCCAAATCAAGTAAACGAAATTTAGTTACCTCCTTGTTCGCGGAAACAAATGCACGGAGTAAATGCTACTCTAGCGTTTTAACAATACAAGTAACTAACTTCGTCAACTCGCTTTAGCTACTGTACTCGTTTACACGAGTAAACTTCAGCAAAGTTACAGTAATAGCCACATTTTTTCCGCTACTAATTTTTCTTTGATCCTTTGCATTCACTTTAAAATTTGGACGAGCGCCAATAAATTTCTATAAGTGGTTTTAAGTGCAAGTTTTTTGTACTTAAAAGCGCCATTGCCGGTGGCGCAAGTAAATCATTGCACATATGCCAATATGCCACGACGTTATGAATTCTATTCAACCCTAAAATGAATTTTGAGGTCAAATTATTCAGAGTGTTAACGAGTTGACGTCATTTCTTCACAAAGAGATGAATGAGACACCCCACCACCCCCTTTTCAATTTTTAGCTTCAACAATAATAAGCGAAGAAGTAAAAATAAGCACATGAAGTCTTACAAAAAGCGCGTAATATGAAAAATACGTCGCGTAATTGTTGGAAATTTAATAACGTTCAGTCTTATAGCGTTTGCAATTTCTCATCAAGTCATGCAGTAAAGAATTTTCATATGTCACAACAAGTTTCTTTGGTGTACACGACAATAAAACAAAACTACTAACCTTTATTATAATGATATTAAAATTAATTTTGTTTAAAACTTTATTGTTACAAATTGACAATATATTAGAAAAGCTGCATCAAACGAAAATTCGTATGATAATAGAAAACAAACAAAATGAAAAGTTTTAGATGATTTATGAACGATAACGACCTATACAACCCCGTCGGCGCATTTTTCTATTTAATAGAATTTCCAACCCCTATATTATCTAAAAAAAATTTACTCTAAAATATTACCTACGGTTTAAGCGTTTTATTCGATGTTTTAAAAGCGAGTTAAAAACAAATTATTGTAATGTATACAAAAACGCACAGAATTAACAAAACTAAAACATTAGTTTTCCCTGTAAAGCGCATTGGGGTTTCATTTAAGTCCGTGACGTGATGATCGGCAATTTAGAAAGCTTTTAGTAGTTTACCACGCGATACTTTGTTAAATAACGGAAATTTTTGGAAGCAATTTTCTTGTAGTTTTTCACGCGAACCGATATAGTACCCTCAATCATTGTGTATTTTGTTACAGATTTCGGATGATGAACGTATGTCACTTACTACGGCGGTTTCGGACGAAGACGATGGCGAAAGCGTAATGAACTCACCCTATAAAGCGAAACAAACTGGTACGGCCGCTGCTTCCTTCAATTGTACCGGTGCTGTAAGAAAAGCAGGGTAAGTCAGACTATTTTATAAATAAGTGAAGTTAGAACATTTTCAAAACTGATTTCCGGTTGAACTGAAATCAAGTGGCGCAATTTTCTTCAAAAGATATTTTAATATTTTTTACCCTCTACGAACTTTTGAGGATGGTAAAATAAATACGAAGGTTCTTTATAGACTATTGCAATAAATATCCTGTTGGTTTTCAGTCAATATACAGTCGTAGTAGGTCACTACACTACTAATCTAGATGCCTAGATTTTTTTGAAATTGGAATTCACTCAACTAGCTTTTCTGAATACTGGACGACTAAAAACGTAGAGCTGACCCCATTATCATCATGTTCGTGTAATGCGAAGCTCACGATAGTGATTTGTAAGAGCTGAACTCTTCAGAAATTTCCACCGTTAAAAAGGGAACCATACACTACCCCATTTTGAATTAATACGCATCGTCACCCACCCATTTTCCATTTTTAAAATTAAAAATTTCGCTTTTAGAAAAGAAACTTTAAGTAGCAAATTTATAAACATAGCTTTAAGTTTACAAGAAAAAAAGGAAAATTCGTCATGTCTCTTTTATATGATATTGTCGTTTCAACTTACCACCGACAATATTGAGGGCGTAAAACAGAAGCAACTGTCAGCAAGTTGTATCACAATAATAACGAGTTTATATAAGACGTGAAAAACATACAAAAATCATAATATTTTCCAAGTGGATTTTTTAGTTACAAGTTTACGAAAATGTCACATCTTGTTTACTTTGCGTAAACTGAAATAAAAGAATTATTTGTAGCAAGAAACTCTTGCTTATCAATACCATTATACTGAGTGGCTCTGGAAGTGGGGGCGCTATATTAATTCAGAAATATACTTTTTGCAGCTTAAATAGGTAAGATTATTACCGTATAAAATACTCATATCGGAGAAGTCAGACTGAGAAGAAGTAATCTCTTCTCTAAAAAATAATAAGTAACTAGTTATTGACGTCATAAGTCCGGGAAGTGACGTATTACAGCTTACAGCATGAATTTATAGTCCGGGAGGTCCGATAGAACCTAAACTTCAACCTACCACCTTAACTCTTTGTTTGACGATAAAAATTTAAGAGGCATAACTTATAGGAAATTGACTTGAATTTACTTTTGTATAGAATAGCTTTTCACAAAGAGTGCGTAGTTTTTGAGTTATGAGCAATAAAACAATTTTTTCCACTATTAGTAATATAGCTTGTCATTATGAAATATGATAATTAAGTGTGAAGTTGCATTTCTCTACCACAGGTAAATAATTTTTCATTTTTTACCTTGGTAAATAATGAATAAAATTCAAGTTTTTGAAAATTGTGAAATCGTTTTGAAGAAACAATTCTTATAACACGTAATAAGATGATCCGGAAATTGTAATTTTTGGTATTCTGAGCATTAAAAACGTTTAATCAATTTAAAATTTGTATTTTTCACAAATTATAAATAACAAATGACAGATTTCGTCATTGGTAAAGCATGCGCATTCGTACCAGAGATTTGACAGATCTCGTCGTTGGTAAAACTCGCAATAGGTGGCGCTAACATTGTTTGAATTAATTCATTGATAGTGATTTGAAAATTAATTTGATTTAAATGTGCTAGTAGTGGAAAAAATAGTATATCCAACACGGTTGAGAAAATTATTATAGCCCTCACGCATTGTATCCTTCGGCGCTTCGCACCTCTGGATACAATCTTCACGTTCGGGCTTTAATAATTGACTTCTCGACTTTTGTGTATAATATACTATTTTTGTCAATTTTAAAAGTTATTTTAACTTTAACGCGCGTCAGCGCCTAAATAGTTCACCTAACGTAAAAAACTTAAGAAACATTATTTGCAGAAAATTCAATGTACCTTATTTTTGTATAGGACTAATTTTTCCTAAAAGTGCGTAGTTTTTGAGTTATGAGCGACAGAACAATTTTTTTGGCAATTTTGGAAGTTGTTTTAACTTTAACGCGCGCCAGCGCGTAAATCGTCTATCTGAGGAAAAAACTTAAGAGATATAATTTGTATGAAATTTAGTTTAATTTAATTTTGTATAGAACAACTTGTTTTATAAAATTTGTAGTTTTTGAGTTATAAGCACAAAACCGAAAAATAGCTAAAATCTACCCTTCTCCCCAAAGTTAATGTTGCCACTTGCAATAGACAGACGGTCACTGTTATTACTTATTTGCAATGTTATTTCATCCTGCAGAGCCAAAACTTGTGGACTTTATGGTTTAGTAAACGTGTTCGATGCTTTCCAGACTATAGATGTTTAGGGACGAAGCGGAGCTGAGTCCAGAATTTTTAAACGAATGTTGTAATAATAATCAAAAACGGCATTTTTGACATTTTTACCTATTGTTAAATTAAGTATATTAAGTACATATATATTAAGTAATGAAGGTTAATTAATAAATTTCCTTAAAACAGTCTGAGAAGTTAGTGTTGCTACACAATACTGGACTGAAATAAATGTGCCATTTCACGGAATCGTCTGTTGACCTTTAAAATTTCAGAAAAAGTTGCCGGAGGCGCTGGGAGCGTGGACATAAAAAATCTTTAGATACACATGCATTCTAATAATCCATAAAAATATTTTTCGTCCGATCCTTCTATGTTTTTCTAAAGTTCAATCTGGTTCGTTTCTCAAAAAGTTTGGTGAACCCTGTCGTGCAGTATGAAATAAAACTATTTACAATTTACAATAAATGTCACTCTTTAACATACTTTTTTTGGTTTTTGGTAGTAACTGCCACTTTGATTTGGAAATGAAATATCGACAACGCCATCACGGCTACCAAAACCATAAAATAGTGACATTTTTAGTGCGAGCTTCGCTGTTAGTCTACGCGTGAGCGTTTTTTGCAACTTGGAGGCGCAAAAGACGTGATAAGTTGAAAATATAATATAAATTTTCAGGAGGTAAACGTAAAATAATTGCTTTTTAGAATTAATTGACAATTTTCTCCAAAAGTAGCTAATGTTGCAAAACGTCAAAGCGTTTATCTGTAAAACCATTAGCTTAACTTTAGAATGAGCTTATTCCTCACAAAACGACAACTTTCTTAACGGCTGACGATAAATTATCACTACACAAAATATTTTGATATTGATGAACAAGTTGGCTTCTAACTACACTTTAGCATCTCTTACAACAAGTCAAAAAAGAGGTCCAAACTTTTACTATTCGCGATTTAAGCTCCAATAGTTCCTTATTCGATCACTGTGTTTTAACTACCAAAGTTGGTTAAAAGTGGAATCACGATTTGGTCTATTTCGAGAAGTTTTAACGTATCAAGTCGAAATTTAGAAACGTGGTTCGATAATCATTCCTCGAGTATTAAATTATTAAATATTTAAGGGATGAAAATTTAATTTTTAATTCAGAGTGTATTGATAAAATATTTATAAAAGTGCAACTTTCGATTTCTGATTGATAGGATGGGAAACTCGCAAAATTTTTCTCTTTACGATTACTTCGAAGACTTTTGTCTTAATCGCGTTTTAAGTCTAACTTATTCTTATTAGGAGGGGTGACTCGATTAATCCGATTGCAAAAAAATAAAATTAACGCGAATTTCTTTTGCGAAAATTTACAAAAACGCGTAATTAATCAAACCCATTTCATATACGTAGGTAACATGTAAAATTGCTTTTGTGTGAAAATCTTGGAAATAATGGAAAATCTCTTGAAATACTTCTGCATTTGAAAGGTTCATAAATTATTTACGTATCAATTAATCTATGAATGTATTTTTTAATATTTATTCGACAGGAAAATATTCATTATTTTCATTTTCGTCTAATATAAAAGCAATTCATTATGATTAATTGTTAAGTTGAACTTTTTTAGCTCCTGAAAAAATTTAATGCGAAAATTAGAGACTTTGTAAGGTGTACTCGAGCATTAATACAGTTGTATGGCGAACGAAAATAGACGAGTACATAAGAGCTCTTCCGCATGATACGATTGCATTGGTGAAGAGTTCAGGAATTGTGGATTCTAATACATGTAAACTTTGCTGAAGTGGTTTATAATTTATTATTGTACGTTGAGTTTTAATTACACTATCCTAATAGAAATTAAATTATCGTTTTCTACGAGTATTCAAAACTCGACCTCAACAAAAGTAGTACCAATGAAGTTCATACTTCACACCGATACCTACTTAGTCCAGAGTGCTTTATAAATGTATATTATAAATAATGCAATGGCATAGAGTCCCTAACGAGGTTATCAAAACATTCAAGATAATTCAGACGAGATTTGGTCGAGAAACTTGCCAATGGGTACAGTATAAACTTCAAATACCAAAATAGGTCAGAACAAGTGACTTTTTTTTAGTTTATCGCTTATAACTCAAAAACTAAGTACTTTTTGAGAAAAGGGTTTCTATATAAAATTAAATTACATTAAATTTGCTGCAAATTCTATCTACTGCGCTTTTTCTTCAGACAAAGGACTTAAGCGCTAGAACGCGTTCAATTTAACAAAAACTCCGAAATGGGTCAGAAAAACTGATTTTTTTAGTTTATCGCTTGTAACTCAAAAACTAAGTAATTTTTGAGAACAGTTTTTTTTACATAAATTTAAACTACATCAAATTTACTACAAATTACATCTGTTAGGTTTTTTCTTCAGAAAAAAGGCTTTGGCGCTAGAGTGCGTTCAATTTAAGGAAAATTCCAAAATCGGTTAAAAAAACAAATTAAGTTTAAGTTTGTCGCTTATAATTCGAAAACTAAGCATTTAACAAAAAATGTTCCTATTCAAAAATGAAATACAATAGATTTCTTACAACTTTTGTTGATTATGAGACGAACGATTTAAGGTAGGTGCTAGGTGCTATTAGGGCGCGTTGAAGTTTAGCTGTAGAGAACCGCCCCGCACGTGTTTTCTTCAGCTTCAAAGCTGTTTGCCTCCATGAATTCTACGCTTAAGACCGTCTGCCATAGTATATTCCAAATCTACACAAAAAATACAATTTTTTGGTATATAAATTTGTCGTGTACCTACCGTATGGTTTAGTTTTACTTTTTTTTTTAGAGAAAATTGGGATTTTGGCATCTTTGTCAAATTCAACGCGCTCTGGCGCGTAAGCCGCTTATCCAAAGAAAAAATCTAACATATATAATTTGGAGGAAATTTGATGTAGTTTATGTTTGGATAAAAACACTTTTCTCAAAAAGTGCGTAGTTTTCGAGTTATAAGCGGAAATTCTTGTGGTAATCTGACAATAAGTTTATTGATTTTAATCATGTATTGGCCACATCCATCGAATTATTAATAAAAACATCCAAAAATTAGCCCCAAGGTCTCATGGGAAGTACGGCTCTTGTAAAACTATACATATTTTAAGAAGTTCGCGATCTTTTTTCAAATTCACGTAAGACAAACTGCAAACGATCTGTTTTGCCTCACTTACAGTTTTTTTATTGAGATTTATATCTTCCAGAACAGATGATGTATATTTTTTTGTTTTTAAATTTTAAAAGAACGCGATATTACTTAACAGTATAAGATTAATTAATTGGCTAAAGCAAAAAGCAACGACATTTTCAATGACCATTAAAATACTGGCCATGTAACATTGAAGGGTCCAAAATAAACAAAACTACCGCCACTTTCTTTAAAATTGATGAAACTTTTTAGATCTACATGTTTTTGACATTAATAATTTCAAACAAATGGTGTTTCGAGTCGTAGTTTTTTAATTCGTAAACGAGCAACTTGTATAACCTCGTCAATACCTAATACAACATTGAAAAATACCCTTCAAAATCGGATTGCTCTTTTGTGAATTAAATATGAATATGGCCCACGTACTATTCGACCAAATTTCTCTACACAAATACATCTTATCGCAAGAAACCAAATGTTAACATGTGAAGTTCATTTTGTGTGAATAATTTAAAACGAACTCTCTTCAAATCGAATATTTTGTAGTAAATTCTACAGAATAATATAATGCAGCTGCAGCAATCCGTTATAATCGCATTAAAATTATTACCTTAGAGTTTGAAAAAGCAGTTTGGATGGCAGCAAATGATTTAAAGGCTTTCCAAAGGACTAAAGTAGTAAATAATTTATTGGTAAAAATAATTGTATTAACAAATATGACTTTTCTGCGACAACACAGTCCAAATTAGTTAAGCCAGAGCTATTAACTCCAAACAAAATAAATATAAGTAGGTAGCTACTACAGGTACAAGGAGAGTTTAGATAAAAGAAACGTGTCAGGGGATGATTTCAGCTGGTTATGAAATCGACAAGGTTGTTTCCTATTATCTAAATGTGAGTCATTAGCTTAAACCCATTGCTCATGAGATTTTCTCCACTTTCTGTCATTCTGTTCATGTCTTTGTGTTAACACGCAAATTTGCGATGTAACGTTTTGGAGATTTAAAAGCTCTTGACTCTGCAAGAATTTTCTACGCACTACGCACGCACTCTGAAATCAAACTATCTGTATAGCCTTTTCTATAGCCTTAGAACTTTAGCAGTAGAGTTTACTGCAAATTAACGATACATTTTATCTATTCCAAAGGGTATCCACAATTGGATAAGACCCAAAAGTTTATTACAAATAAAAAAATTTAAACTACTATTTTAACATCAACGCCTTATTGCTACAAATAATAATTCTAAGCCACGCATCGTAGCGTCTTGATGCCGCTCGTTCATCAGGTTATTCAAACTCAATACATCTCAAACCACTTACAGACGTTGAATTATAAATCAAAAAGTACAGCAAATAGATCAACGTTCGATTTAAGGTGCACTTAGTTTATGCATTTACTCCAATACATACCAAACAGGAAAAATATTCATTTTGTTTTCAACATTTCCTAATAAGCTACCCGTACATTATTGAAATAGAATCAAAAGTTTATAAAATGTACCTGCCCCATCAATCTCCACTTAACATATGTTATTTTTTGAACTGCTAAAATGAATACTTTTGTGAATTTCACAATTCTGTTGGAAAATTGCCTGGCGCTGTACGCTCTTCAAATTTTTAGGTGCATTCCTTGTGTTTTCGTTTTAATACCAGTTAATAGAGACTAACAAATTTCACCGAAAAATAACATGAAAGTCTTGTTATACTACCTACTATTAAAAAATGATCATTAATCACAGCATCAAAGCCATCATGTAGATGGAAGATCCCACTAAAGACATATGACATGTGTCATACAATAAAGCTGAATTATTTTACAAGTAAACGCTAATTTACCGCCAGAAATATGTTGCGACGTACATGTTATTCAATTGCAATTTTTTAACATAATAAAAGTAATATTTGAATTAATTTTCTCCTAGGAATTATATATGATAGTCGAGGGTAGAGGTAAATTCAATAGAGAAGAGCCTACTGCGTCATAAACGTAGACAACTTGGTCATAGTAGGGGAGAACTACCTTGAAATGGACTGCCTATGAATCGGACACTGGAATTTTACAATACACCCGATTGAACTATTTAACATTTTATTCTTGGGATTTATGCACGACGCCTAATTACATCTATTAGACCTAGCTTTAAGTAGTTAGCACACATATTGTTCACAAGTAGATTTACAATGCAGTGCAGTAGTCTTGGTACTATAAACAGTGAGATCGGACCTAGTTAAATTATTATAAATTGACACAAAATACTATAAGTTACAATTTGGATTAAGTTATGAAATTACGAAAGTGAAAAGGTAAAATGAATAATAGTCGAGTTTTCTATTACAACTTTGTTTAAACTTGGACATGTAAAAAGTTTAAATTTATAGCACTTATTGATCCGCCTAAACTTTCGGGAACACTCTCTCGCTTCTAAACAGTTGGAAATTTTTTTTTAAGTATTCCACCGAAGCCAGAACTGGTAGAAAATTAACAACATGACGTTATTTACGCGCCTATTTAATGCCTACGCATTAACCGCTCATTTATTTATAATTTCAAAAAGTTATAACAAAAATAATGCGACTTTGAAGCTCTTCCGCTCTAATTTTACGAGAGCCATATCTAAAACTGGAGAATTTACGACCAACATTTCAAGCCACAAAATTTCACTCAACTAATTCGTTTGTGCTAAACAGCCAAATTTTGGCATTGTTTGAATCACACAAATTCCCAAACATATTATTTGAATAAATTCGTCAGATTCCTGCACTTTGAAAGAAAGTGTACCTAGTGGTGGTGCTATAAAGTAAGTAAATTGAGCAAACTTGTAAAAGAATACCCTGTATATTCGTGAAATTAATATTTTTTTATTGTAATTCAATTCGGTCGGCTCAGAAACTAAACAGGCACCTCGTTAAATTTAACAAAAAATGTAGTATTTTATACAAAAGAGAAATCGATAATTTATATTTTGTGAATAAGTTTCTGAAAGGCCCAATTTTATTTATAATTATTATTAGATTAGTACGTGTTTTGTTTTGTAACCCAATTACACGACTTCCTAATTTTCCACAAAGGTGGGCGAACCTCAATAACACGGGATGTAATTTAAACTACCTATGGGTATATCAAAATTTTCTAATTGTTTCTAGCCTTTTCATGTAACAAAGTTATGGTTTTATTCGAAAATTACAAATATTTTTATTTTAACCTACAACATCCAATAAATGGCCGCCACGACGCTACTGGCACTGATTTGTCTTTTTAGAAAAATTGGAGATTACATTTTCGCATTTTGCCTTTCAATTTTGCCAAGTGCACGTTGAACTTCTTTCTTCAGCTCAAGAATTATGGCTGGTTGGTTGACATAGACGAAAGACTTTACAGATTCCCATAGAGAAACGTCGAAGGGCGTTTGATCGCTCGATCTTGGGGGCCAATTCTGGTCACCACAGTGCGTGAGATAACACAGCCAGGAAATCTCTCATGCAACAACAACTGCCTTGTCTCTCGCACAGTGTGACAGGTTGTCTCGCCCTTCTGATATATCTCGTCTAGATCCACACCGACCAATATAAGCCACAAAAACTCTTTGATCATGTTGCGATAAGGTTCACGATTTACTGTCAGGGCATTGGAAGAAGTATGGCCCAACCACTGCACCAGTCCAAAATCCGTACCACATGGGGAATCGTTGTGGAGACATTGCTTTCTAAGGAACATAATGCGGATTCTCTAATCCCAAAATCCGGCTATTTTGGGCTTTTACGTACCCGTTAAAGTTAAAAACAGTCTTTCTAATAACATCAGCGTTCAATTTTAGGTTTTCCAACACCCAGCTGACGAAGCTGGATTAAGCTCATGAGTCAATTGAACTTTATATGGATGCAGATGGAGATCTTTCTTTAAAATTATCTTCAAACTGGTTATGGAAATGGCCAGTTGCTGCGAACTGCGACGAACCGATGTTCCTGGATTCTCACCAACTCATGCACGCACTGAGGCAATATTTTCAATCGGCCTGGCCGAGTACGACCTGATATTTCCTCGCCCACAACCGAGCCAGTTTGATCGAATTTATCGATAATTTTGTATCTGAACTGTTGAATAATTTGATACATTTTGTCGACTAAAAGTTACACGCGCTCTGCGGACTCGTGCCGCTAAACTTTATTTTACGTTATTATCGAGCTTGTAAGGCCAGTTTCAACTAAAATTTAAGTAACGTGGTTGTTGCTAAATTAAAAATTGGATGATATTAAATTTTTTATGAGTAAATACATAAAAGTGACCTTTTAAGTAAATATTCTATCCCAAAAAGCTCCTTTTCGAACGTCGCTTTTGATTTAAGAATGTAATATTTAATATGTTTTATTGATTTTCAATTTTAATACATGAAAAATATTTTATAATATCTTCATATCGATATGTTTCGTAAAAATCCCACGGTGATTTAATTTAAATTTAATTTTGCAATGGGGAAAAAGCAGTCTCAAAAAAGAAGTGGAATATACAAGAGAAGGAAATTTAGACGTCTTAAGAAAAATAAAACCTCTCTCTGCGGTATGTTTAAAGTTTTTTAGATTTCCCGATGATTATATTTTAAACTGAATGTTTGAAGTTCTTTTTTCCCTCAAACTTATAAAAACTCGATTATATCTCGTACACTCGAGTTCACTACAAAAGAAATTGCTTGAACGTAAGTGTAAATACCAAATTATACCAAATGATAAAATTTTAATACTGGCAATTTACGCCTCATTACTGCAATTAAAATTAATTTCATAACCACTTCAACTTTTCAGAGCTGAACTATATTGTTGACACTATGAATTCATTAAGATGATTAATTCAATTATTTCTTTGCTAACGATTTTTCTTAGTTTGTCTAGGAGTGCTACTGTGCTCCGACAATTTAAATTTTAAATGGTAGTGCGGGTTAAACCATTAGCGCCTATTTTCGTACAAAAAATAATTAAAACGACATGCCATCGTGAAAAAAAAAACTCCGCGCATAGTTCGGCTCAATTTGATGTCGTTCCAATATGTTCTTATGCTTAGGAACCAAACTTTAACTAAAGTGGGAAGAAGGAATATCCAAAAAGGGGGGTACTTACAAAAAAATGGAGTTTATAAAGAACCACCAAAGAACGGTAAACATAGCACGTGAATCTGTGACCTATATAATCATAGGCTTCATCGCCTCACGAATACCAACTATTCTAGGTTATCTAATTTGGGAAAACGGGCGGAGTTAACGAAAGCTTAAGAGCTGAGCGTGAGTTGAGTTTGATGCTTGTATTTAGTTCTTGGCAATGGGCGGTAGGTTACACGATATAATTATGATTTTACGTAAACAGATAACATTTTCCATTACACTCTAACTCGTCAAGTTTCAGCTCGAGCCACCCCTAAACTGCGCTATGCAAATAGTCCGGTAATTTCTAACCCTTTTTAGTAATTTCTTGCGATATTTAAATTTCTACAATGACTCTAAACAAGTTTAGATAATAATTGAAATATGGTGTAGTAGTAAATGAAGTTAGCAAGGTTTGGGTTTATCTATATAAATTACTACTATATCTAGTTAGCGGAGTATTCAAACTATCGGTAATCTCTTCCCCTTTTTGGATTCTCTCTCATAATAAAATTGATAGCTTATCAACATCGATTGTTTAGAATCTCAAACACGTGAGGTATGCAGGAAGATTGTTGAAATTTATACCCTAAAGCCCCGAGATAATATTCACTCGATTTACTTTCAATAATATAATAATAAAATCGCTAGTAGGTATATGAAGTTTATGTAATAAATGTAAAAGATTCGTTTTATTCAAAACACTATTGACTCGAAAGTCAGAAAAGAAACCCTTAAATATGGCATAGAATGGAAAGATGAATGTAGTTACTATTAAATGTATTTCTAAAGGCTTCTTAACTTTATAAAGATTTTTATGCTGTCGGTAGAAAGCTCGATCTATCATGAAGGTGATACCGACGTCTGGGGATTCTCCAAGTTTTTTTTAACCCCTAAGTACGAATATATACCTAATATTGAAAATTTTGAGAATAAATTAACTAAAATGTTAACGATGTAACTCACACTCTGCGTAAACAAGTTTAATGTTAGGTAAACGGATACTCGCACTACTCACAGCACACGAAGTATGAACTCTGGAAGATTTTATTTCTTGACACTGTTTACTATGATTAGTAATGGAAGTGTGACATAATTTACAATTCGTTGTTTTCTACAAAAAAAATGAAGTTGGAAAATAAAAGTGTCCAGGGGCGTATGAGCTCGACGTCACTGGTCCGGGAAATTTTTGTTAAAAAGGCCGATCAAGGGTGCTGGAGGCAAAATAACGCAACAAACCGGCCGTTGGAGTAGAAGTAGTAGTTCGAGAAATTTTCGGCGAAGTGTCCTTTCGGTGGAGCAGAAGTATTGAAATACTTAATTGTAAATATACGTATGCTTATCTGAGGATTAAAGATATTATAAAAATTTCAAAAATTGTTTGTTGGGAACTGGCAGAGAGTTAAAAGAATTATATAATCAAAAATTCTAAAACGTTATTGGTAATTAGGCCAAACGGGTTCTAGCTCAATCTACATAATCCGCGAGACCCGCTAGTTTGGATTTTGCGTTTTTTCACGGTCCTTTTTTGGTTTTTTGGGTTTTATGTATGTTTTTATTCCACGGGCGCGGATTATGCAAATTGAGGTTGAACCCGTATTGCCTATCTACTGTTATTAAATAATTAAACATGAAAAGCAATGCCCTGCTATTACGAATTCATTTTTAAAAATCTCAGTTTTCACTCCACCCTAGTGAACAATTAATTGTATATTGTTCATGATAGTTATTAGGTTATTACTAAAGAGGAATGAGGAGGCATTGCTGCAGTGCCGTACTGTATCCGAGACCAAATGTATGAAGGCAACAAAAAATATGCTTATTATTACGCCATTTTAATCGCAAAAGATCGTCATATCGTGAAAAAAATTAGCAAGCTCTGAAAATGTAAACAAGCAAACCTTTCAAAGTAACCCTTTGGGAAAGTTGTTTGAAATCGAGATAGCTCGAGAAGAAAGCAAGAGATTGCGCCATTCGATTTCTCATCTCTAAATTAGTTATAAAAAATACTTTAAAATCGCGATTAAGTCTACCATCAATCAATCAGACAGATACATAGCCTTACTTTTGAGGTCGTCGTTATAAATGTTTACTTTATTTTGTGCGAATGGATTGTATAAAAATTTATTGTTATTTTATGTACTAAATTTACCTTATATCGACGTACTTGTGTCTATTTTCCTCAATATCTAAAGCAATTACATAAATGGCTATCGCACCTGCTACCTTTTCCGAAATGATTATATACGAGCTACAAGGAA
Source organism: Malthinus flaveolus (assembly GCA_950108345.1). Classification (NCBI taxonomy): domain Eukaryota; kingdom Metazoa; phylum Arthropoda; class Insecta; order Coleoptera; family Cantharidae; genus Malthinus; species Malthinus flaveolus. The sequence goes on along the minus strand of OX467285.1, from coordinate 15,365,631 downwards.
TACGTATCTGATATTAGGTTGGCTTGTTATCTGGTTATAGTATGCAGGATATATAAATGAATATTAATTCGCTAGTACGTGGTATATAATATAAAATAGTAGGTATAACCTTAATTAAAATACGATGAATAAATCATTTTTACTTGTTAAAACCTAAAATAGACTCCCAAAGCTTACTTGATCGAACTTGTCACTTTTTGATTGAAACAAGGATTTAGTACGTCGTTGTAAAATTTGAAATCGCTTTTTTCTATAATTGGATAAGACCAACAACGTTTTATATGCTCGTATAAATTGTATTTTTCGGGAATATAGTAGCAAGAGAGAAAGAATTTAATGTTAGCAAATGAACTCGTTTAGTTGATCCCTTTACGTTTATGAATCCTTAGTACATTTGCAATATTTTACGTACGAAATAACTGGACTAAAGCTACTGGAAACTTTAAGCCGTTATTATTGTACTTTTTTGCTAGGTATGTTGTTCAACTTTAGTTTCTATTTTGTTTGTAAACTATCTCACGAAAACGACCCGTTTTATATAACGGTTCTCAAGTTTAGTAACTCTACAGCTTCACCTGATTCTCAGTTTGTTTTTCTGGGCTATATTTTTATTTTACCCGTGTTTTGTTTTACACCGATGGTTTTAATATAGAAAACAAAAACAAAATATGGAAAATTATTATTACGGGGTTAAAGATGGTTCGTGAAAAACTCCACAATTGGTCGCGGCAGTTGGTAAACTCTGGAGAAGACGAAAAAACTCATTTCCCGTACAAAGTAGAGAAAGCGGTGTTTTTCTTTTATTACGAAGTTTCTACAAAGCGTAACCTAATATACTACAACTTCACAGAGTACGAACTTACGTAATAAATGCAAGTTTCCTATTTTTAAACATTTTATAACTTAAAAGTGCACACAAGTTTTAATTTAATTTTATATAAAATGCAATGAGAAGCCCTCAATTTAATTTTTGCTTCAAACAAATTCATTATTTTTAAACTTAATTTGTGCACAAATTTTAGGTACTTTAAAGGAAGTTTTAATGCAGATAAATTACATTAATCGTAGTTTTCACAAAAGCGAATGGTATATTTGTCGGATTTTAATCGTTTTCAACACATTTCGTCCTTTTTGTTCGAGGATTCGCAGTCTATGTTATGTTTTCTACTGCTAACTCCACAGGAAATGACCAATTCACTGTTTGATGGTACATTATTGGTTAAAATTTACTATCGACGATCTTCTTAAGTTTTTTGCTCGTTATCATTGGGAAGAAGAATTTAATACAACGCTGATGAAAGCGTTTAATGACAAAAATAAAAAGTACAAACTTTCAATTCAAAAATAGCCCAAGTTAATCCAGTTTTCATTCATCGGTAGGAAATGAGGTAACGGGACAAAACGTAAACATTCTAAAGAGGTCTTTATGCAGTTTACTCGGACCACTAATTAAAGAATTTCTGTAGAGCAGATTATAAATGGTGACGCAAAAGCTGCAACAAACGTTGATGAATTGTATATTTATACACGCCTAATCGCCGAAGCTTAAAGACTCGACACCGTCATAATCAGCAAACTACAATGTTCGGAAAGGTGTGGAAATTAAAGCGACAAAATATACATTTTGTTTAATACTATTTGTTCTACGCGCAAATAAAATAAGGTGGAAAATACACATTTATATGGATCTCTAGTAACATGTTCCAACAGGTGAAACGCTGTCATTTACGCTCTGTTGCAAGAGTAGTGTTCGTTTGTAATTGCCCGACATGTTGTTTTATTTCTCTAGAGACGAGGAATTAGATCGATTTTTTCAAATAATCTGAAGTAATTGAAATGATGGTTTGACGATGAGTGATATCGCCAGTGAAAGTCTTTATTTGGTAATGATGTTGATAATATTAATGTATAACCATTATCTTCCTTCTATTAACCTTTATTTTCAATTATGCCAGTGTTAAGTCGCGATAATCCACTTAAAGCGACACTGTTGTTGAAAGAAGGAAGAAAGCAGAATTATGTTGTATTGCGGTTAGGAGTTAATCAATTGACAATTTCTCGTCTTCAAAAACGGCTTAGAGAGACTGGCTATGTCGTTAGAAGACGAGGACAGGGTCGTAAACGTGCATCATCGGGCGTAGACCATTGTTTTTTGCAATTAAGTTCTTTACGAAATCGCACTCTTACCACCCCGGAACTCCAAAACAGCCTTGTAACTACAAGAAGCATAAGAATAAGTGCGAGAACGGTAAGAGAAGGAAACCTTCACGCTAGATCTGTGCAGACGTCATCGAACGACTCGATTACCTTTTGCTCGTCAATATGTGAACTGGAGAATAGAGAAATGGGAAAATGTTTACAAACGAGTCGCGGGTTTCTTTAAAGGGTGCTGATGGTCGTCAAAGAGTGGGGAGAAGAACTGGCGAACGTTATGCCAAATATGCGATCCTGAGAGAAACCAGTTTGGAGGTGGCTCGATAATGAGTTAAATTGTTTTTTGACAATAGCTCGCCTTCTAAAGATCGTTGTTACCACCCGGCAGGTGGTCGTCGGGGGGCCCAGGCTAGACCCAGAGGATGGTGGTCGTGAGTCCAATAAAAAAAATATAGAAACGATGTTTTGAGTTGGGCGCCAAGCGACCTGGCCCGTGGGCACCCCCAGCTGGTTGCTGAACACCGGGCGGTGACGACAACGGTAGGAATAAGATAATTCACTATCAGTAAAAATACACTTCGAATAATGAGGTGTGTGTTGGTGACCTAAACGAAGACAAATTATACACAAATTATAAATTAGCTCTAACCACACGAAGATTAAGTCCGTCCGACGAGCCGGAAGACGGTCAATCCAATTCAAATCGAAGACGGACGCCAGAAACGGAACAAGAAGGCCGGTACACGGAAGGCCGAAACGAAAGAAGGCCGGAACGAAAGAACCGGAACGAAGGAACCGGAACGAAAAAGCCGCCCGTGGACCACGAGAACGGTGGTGATAACAAAGAACAAAAACCCCAAAAAAAACACTTACCTTCAACAAAAGGCGGCTAGATGAGATTAGAGAGCACGCAAATTCTCTCGACGGGCCACGAGAACCGGTAAGCGAAAAGGTAGCGAAGATAGAGCCGGCTCCCGTTTACGACGGGGTGGGGTCACACTAATTAAATTTACAGAAACAAAAATCACCACTTCATTCGTGGATGCCCCACAACACGTCGACATGACTCTCTATATTCAACAAAACGTTCCCCGTGCGTCGACGGGTCACTGCTATCACCTTTACGCTCTCGTAATCGTGGCGGGGACAAACACAATAAATTTGTTATTTTCCTGAAAGTCGGAAAAATAACGTAACAAGAGATATGATACGGAGAAGAAGTAATTAGGAATTCGTCTAGGACTGTGATAACGCTGTATAAACTGCTGAATAACTCGCGGAAATTGCATGACAGGAATCTGCCACCAAATTTATCCACTCATGGATAATCCGGCACTGCACGAGGTAGAATAAAGATGTAATTAAAGATTTGTAAAAACAAAAGTCGGGTTGGGTTTGGCCTTCACCTGTGTGTGAAGAAATTAGTGAGCATTAGTGTAACATTAGTGATATAGGAAAGCTACGGTTGAACTACGACGACAACTTTTGTGCAAAAACGACAAAAAAACTCACAATGGCTTCCCTGATATGTGCCTTTTGTTCGAAAACACACTCTGACGCCTTTCTTATAGTTAATTACTCTTGTCCTCCGCACTCGACAGAAACCGTCCAAGTACTACACTTATGGTTTCTCTGTCAAAGTATCTAGAACGATTCGGTGGTAAGATTTGCAGAGAAATACACCGATGAATTGAGTGCGAGGTTTATTTCATTCGCATCGTAATCGAATTGTGGACATACTTTTCGATTGAAAATTTTCTAAAATTAATAATTACAAGAGTATAGATTGAGTTAAAGTTCTACAACTTTTGGATTTTGGATAGTAAAGCTCCTTATACAGGGTATACATAAATACTAAGTCGTTTTGTCCGAAAATGACAGTTGTAACTTGGAGCTCCAATTTGTAGTTATTGAACTTTTTTGATATTTCTCGTAATAGGCATAACTTCCTTATTTTAAGGATTATTGAAAAAAATCAAAGTTTTTTAGAATTTTCTTTTGATTTTCTAAAACATTTGTTATCACAACTATTGCAATTTTTTTCAAATAACAAAATGGCGGCCGATTAAAAACTTCAAACGAAGATATTTAGATATTTTGATAACCACCTCATGGATTTTAGAAAATTACTAATCAAACATACTGTATATAACTTGAATTTATGTACTAGTTCGTAGACGAAGAATAGTATATTAAAAAGCATGTGTCACAAGCTAGCTTTTTGTCGCAAGAAGGAAAAGTTTCCTGAATTTATTTTCTTAAAACTTGTCTCCGTAAAAAGTCTCGAAACGAATTTTCAACTACTAATTTCTTAATAGAACGTTTCTCGTGGCTTTTAAGTAAAAATAGAAAGTAAAAATAAAAGCAAAAATAAAGTTATTCGAGATTATTTTGAAACAAACATAAAAGAGTTGAGCCATAAAAAAATATCGATATTAAAATATGCTCCCATTTTACACTTTATTGCCAAACCTACTCCAAGAAGCTACGAATTTATAAGGCCAAAGTTATGATAGCCTTTTAGATTTTGGCTTTGTTACAAAAAAGTAATAATTTATAGCCCATAAGTGGCGTGTTGTGAGTTTTATAGAATTCAAAATTCCAATTTAATTACCAGATATAATAATTTTTACGTTTTTTATTCCACTTTTACGAGAAAAAGAGTAGAAGTTCGATTTTTTAATCCCTACGTAACTAATAGCTTATCGTAAACTTACTCCAGAGAGTGCCAAGAAATGAAAATAGAAGAAAAAGTTTAAAACACTTTTTTGATTACATTGAAGTAATTGGAACATAAATTTTTGTGTGAATGCGTTGTAAAACTTAATTCGAGTTTAGCAAACTTTTTATATTGATGGTAAAACTAAAAGCATGCAGGTGAAAATTTCGATCCAATTATTTTTTAAATTTCCTTTTATCGTTTAATTTCAACAAGGAGATGGTGGTGCAAAAATAACCAGCGTTAAATCGCCTTCATTTTATTTTCAATTGGGCACAGTCGACTGCGTGAACATTTACGGTGATAATTATATTAATGCAGCTTTCCATTTGCATCCAACTGCAGAGGTGGTTTGAAATGAGCAGAGCTGTGATGCAGAAACCAAAATTTGCGTAAATTGTAAATTACTTGGAACTGGTTGTTCTTTTCTATTTTTGCTGATAAATTAATCCACATCCACTCAAGTTTTTACCTGAAAGTTAGCAGAGTGTGACTTTACGGTGCGTCGTTCGTTCAGGAAAAAAAGCTTGTGGCTTGTAAGTTCTAACGTCGCCCCTATTACAATTAAACTAGCATTAAACAGTTTTTCTCCAGACTTAATTACCACTACGCCGAAGCGTCCTATATAGTTTTTTGGGTACTTGTACTTGTTATTATTTTTATCTACTGATTTTAATGGTAACTTGCCAAGAATTGAAGTTGCTCGCAAGTTTGAGAAGAGATTACGTACTTCGTGCTCTAAATTGAATAAAATCGGATGACTAGTTTATTATTTTTTGTCAAAGTTTACGTCATTTATCTTCAAAGGTTCCACTAAATTAAGAAATTAGAACAAATACTCGGAGAGTCGACTTGAGGCACTTACAAAATGGAAGGTTTATGAAGAAGGTCGAGATTTAGAATAATGGCCTACATAAAAGGGCCAAATTTGAATTATATTAAATGCTTAGCCCTGTAAATTTATTGTTTATGATTATGTGCGTAAAACGTGTACGTGAAGCTTGAAAATAAATTATAAGCAGAAATTATAAATCAGGGACCTGCTATACTTTTAAAGAGATTGAAAAATGCAAACAAAATTTTAAAATATGTTTTGTAAATTTACATTTTTCGAGGCAGGTCGTCGATGCATATTTTAACAGGTAGTATTCTAAATTCGATTTATTACGAGGTACTATAAAGTAAATGGCGAAATGGCGAAATGAACAAACTTGGTGAGATGTGAGACATTTGCGTAAGAAACTACTATTTACACGAAATTATCGACGAGACTTCGGAATAGATAAAAACTTATTAACTTATTATGGTAACGGTTGGTACAAGTAGCTTTGGTATGAAATGATTATTAATGGAGTACTCGGACGAGACTTCTGGTAACGATTAATTAACGATTAAAATCGATAACGAACATAGTTCTCGGCTAGATTAAACATAAATTGACGCTCGTAAAGCTGCAAGGTGCATCTGCAAGTTCTGTAAAGGTGAGATCTCTGTACTGTAAAGGAAGGACCCTATTTTTAAAAGCTGTGGGGAAAGCAAACCAGCAAACGAATCATTTACACACATATTAAGCAGATGACCATCAACTACTGAGATAATCAATTTACTCTGGGTTTTGCGTAAGCAAAACCAGTGGATATGTTACGCTCCATGCCGAAAACGACCACTAAGTGAAAAAGACTTCCACAATGTGTTCTGGCAACAGATGAATGCCACAACACGAAATTCGTGCCTCTAGATTAAACATAAATTGACGCTCGTAAAGCTGCAAGGTGCAATCTGCAAGTTCTGTAAAGGTGAGATCTCTGTACTGCAAAGGAAGGACCCTATTTTTAAAAGCTGTGGGGAAAACAAACCAACAAACGAATCATTCACACACATATTAAGCAGATGACCAACTACTGAGATAATCAGTTTACTCTGGGTTTTGCGTAAGCAAAACCAATGAATATGTTACGCTCCATGCCAAAAACGACCACTGAGTGAAAAAGACTTCCACGCGTGTTCTGGCAACAGATGAATGCCACAACACGAAATTCGTGCCTCTAAACGCTTTGTGGTCTCTACAAAACAGCCTCAAAGCGAAATTTGTGTTCTGGTTCTGTTAGAAACCGACCCGAACGTGTTTTGGAATTAAAAAATGTCACAACGCATTAAGAATGTTTTTCCTCTCCATCTCAGCAAGGTGTGATCCCCATTTTGAATTTACGGAACGAAATCGTGTACTACAGGTCGCTCAGATTCAACTGAGATATACCATGCTGTACAAAGAGTGCGTAGATGGGAAACAAGCGCAGTACTAGTTGGAGAGAGATAACTCTATTCACCACTACTAATGCGCACCCGGTTGCATATCTCAGTTGAATCTGAGCGACCTGTATTTCGGTAAATATTGGTTGTACTTGAAAACTTAATATTACAAAAATGTTAAGGAAGATACATATAACAACTTTTGTTTAGAGGTCCGTGAAGTTACAATAACCACATTTTCCGATTTTAATGAAACTTGGTGATAATTTAGTATGAATTTAGTGTAATTTAGTGCGCTAAACTCCTAAACTAGACGTGCTCTAAATTTTTTTGTTGGCGCACTAAATTACACTAAATTCATACTAAATTATTACCAAGTTTCATAAAAATCGGAGAAGGTGGTTATTACGCGTGAACTTACAATAACCACATTTCCAACGCGTATAGCGCCTAAACTAGACGCGCACTAAATTTTTTTATTAGCGCACTAAATTACACTAAATTCATACTAAATTATCACCAAGTTTCATAAAAATCGGAGAAGGTGGTTATTACGCGTGAACTTACAATAACCACATTTCCAACGCGTATAGCGCCTAAACTAGACGCGCACTAAATTTTTTTATTAGCGCACTAAATTACACTAAATTCATACTAAATTATCACCAAATTTCATTAAAATCGGAGAAGGTGGTTATTACGCGTGAACTTACAATAACCACATTTCCAACGCGTATAGCGCCTAAACTAGACGCGCACTAAATTTTTTTATTAGCGCACTAAATTACACTAAATTCATACTAAATTATCACCAAATTTCATTAAAATCGGAGAAGGTGGTTATTACGCGTGAACTTACAATAACCACATTTCCAACGCGTATAGCGCCTAAACTAGACGCGCACTAAATTTTTTTATTAGCGCACTAAATTACACTAAATTCATACTAAATTATCGTCAAATTTCATTAAAATCGGAGAAGGTGGTTATTACGCGTGAACTTACAATAACCACATTTCCAACGCGTATAGCGCCTAAACTAGACGCGCACTAAATTTTTTTATTAGCGCACTAAATTACACTAAATTCATACTAAATTATCGTCAAATTTCATTAAAATCGGAGAAGGTGGTTATTACGCGTGAACTTACAATAACCACATTTCCAACGCGTATAGCGCCTAAACTAGACGCGCACTAAATTTTTTTATTAGCGCACTAAATTACACTAAATTCATACTAAATTATCACCAAATTTCATTAAAATCGGAGAAGGTGGTTATTACGCGTGAACTTACAATAACCACATTTCCAACGCGTATAGCGCCTAAACTAGACGCGCACTAAATTTTTTTATTAGCGCACTAAATTACACTAAATTCATACTAAATTATCACCAAATTTCATTAAAATCGGAGAAGGTGGTTATTACGCGTGAACTTACAATAACCACATTTCCAACGCGTATAGCGCCTAAACTAGACGCGCACTAAATTTTTTTATTAGCGCACTAAATTACACTAAATTCATACTAAATTATCACCAAGTTTCATAAAAATCGGAGAAGGTGGTTATTACGCGTGAACTTACAATAACCACATTTCCAACGCGTATAGCGCCTAAACTAGACGCGCACTAAATTTTTTTATTAGCGCACTAAATTACACTAAATTCATACTAAATTATCACCAAGTTTCATAAAAATCGGAGAAGGTGGTTATTACGCGTGAACTTACAATAACCACATTTCCAACGCGTATAGCGCCTAAACTAGACGCGCACTAAATTTTTTTATTAGCGCACTAAATTACACTAAATTCATACTAAATTATCACCAAATTTCATTAAAATCGGAGAAGGTGGTTATTACGCGTGAACTTACAATAACCACATTTCCAACGCGTATAGCGCCTAAACTAGACGCGCACTAAATTTTTTTATTAGCGCACTAAATTACACTAAATTCATACTAAATTATCACCAAATTTCATTAAAATCGGAGAAGGTGGTTATTACGCGTGAACTTACAATAACCACATTTCCAACGCGTATAGCGCCTAAACTAGACGCGCACTAAATTTTTTTATTAGCGCACTAAATTACACTAAATTCATACTAAATTATCGTCAAATTTCATTAAAATCGGAGAAGTTGGTTATTACGCGTGAACTTACAATAACCACATTTCCAACGCGTATAGCGCCTAAACTAGACGCGCACTAAATTTTTTTATTAGCGCACTAAATTACACTAAATTCATACTAAATTATCACCAAATTTCATTAAAATCGGAGAAGGTGGTTATTACGCGTGAACTTACAATAACCACATTTCCAACGCGTATAGCGCCTAAACTAGACGCGCACTAAATTTTTTTATTAGCGCACTAAATTACACTAAATTCATACTAAATTATCACCAAATTTCATTAAAATCGGAGAAGGTGGTTATTACGCGTGAACTTACAATAACCACATTTCCAACGCGTATAGCGCCTAAACTAGACGCGCACTAAATTTTTTTATTAGCGCACTAAATTACACTAAATTCATACTAAATTATCACCAAGTTTCATAAAAATCGGAGAAGGTGGTTATTACGCGTGAACTTACAATAACCACATTTCCAACGCGTATAGCGCCTAAACTAGACGCGCACTAAATTTTTTTATTAGCGCAATAAATTACACTAAATTCATACTAAATTATCACCAAGTTTCATAAAAATCGGAGAAGGTGGTTATTACGCGTGAACTTACAATAACCACATTTCCAACGCGTATAGCGCCTAAACTAGACGCGCACTAAATTTTTTTATTAGCGCACTAAATTACACTAAATTCATACTAAATTATCACCAAGTTTCATAAAAATCGGAGAAGGTGGTTATTACGCGTGAACTTACAATAACCACATTTCCAACGCGTATAGCGCCTAAACTAGACGCGCACTAAATTTTTTTATTAGCGCACTAAATTACACTAAATTCATACTAAATTATCACCAAATTTCATTAAAATCGGAGAAGGTGGTTATTACGCGTGAACTTACAATAACCACATTTCCAACGCGTATAGCGCCTAAACTAGACGCGCACTAAATTTTTTTATTAGCGCACTAAATTACACTAAATTCATACTAAATTATCACCAAATTTCATTAAAATCGGAGAAGGTGGTTATTACGCGTGAACTTACAATAACCACATTTCCAACGCGTATAGCGCCTAAACTAGACGCGCACTAAATTTTTTTATTAGCGCACTAAATTACACTAAATTCATACTAAATTATCGTCAAATTTCATTAAAATCGGAGAAGGTGGTTATTACGCGTGAACTTACAATAACCACATTTCCAACGCGTATAGCGCCTAAACTAGACGCGCACTAAATTTTTTTATTAGCGCACTAAATTACACTAAATTCATACTAAATTATCACCAAATTTCATTAAAATCGGAGAAGGTGGTTATTACGCGTGAACTTACAATAACCACATTTCCAACGCGTATAGCGCCTAAACTAGACGCGCACTAAATTTTTTTATTAGCGCACTAAATTACACTAAATTCATACTAAATTATCACCAAATTTCATTAAAATCGGAGAAGGTGGTTATTACGCGTGAACTTACAATAACCACATTTCCAACGCGTATAGCGCCTAAACTAGACGCGCACTAAATTTTTTTATTAGCGCACTAAATTACACTAAATTCATACTAAATTATCACCAAGTTTCATAAAAATCGGAGAAGGTGGTTATTACGCGTGAACTTACAATAACCACATTTCCAACGCGTATAGCGCCTAAACTAGACGCGCACTAAATTTTTTTATTAGCGCAATAAATTACACTAAATTCATACTAAATTATAGCATTATTTTTTTTATTTTTTTTTAAAGTGGTTGTTGTAACTTCACGGACCTTTTGTTTAGAACTTTTTTTAAAATTTCTTATTATTTAAAAGTTATAAATTTTCAAAAATGACATTTTTTGGAGGGTGGAAACAGTTTTTTTTTAATTTTCCAACAAAATAGTCAATCTAGAATCTAGAGCAAAAAATGGTTAAGAGAAAAGTTGTAGATTTTGATATTCTATACAATGCACATGTGCACAGGGGGCGCCAAAGGTCCGCCCAATATTTTGAAAATTTTTCAATTTTGCACGTAACTAATTATTTCAAGTCATCGCAAACTTTCAATCGAGGTGCCCACTTATTATAAATTTCGTGAAAATGCGATAAATTCGAGAGAGAAAAGTTGGCTAGAGAGTTCTAGTAGGACCCCCTACCTACCATAAAAATTTCATCAACCTCCTGGACTATTACACTACTTTAATAAACATTCTTAATACTTTGTGACCCTTTTTAATTCCAAAACGCGTTCTGGTCGCTTTGTGGCTTTTTTAGAGACTACAACGCGTTGTAAGCGTTTTTGTAATAGCCTCGACACAAATGTTGTCTTCTTCGAGAAGACAGGACTGCGAACGGTTCTATAACACAACCGGGATGGTTTGGTGGAAGCAATAACTGTCACATAATTGGAAATCGTAGAAGTTCACAGGAAGATTAATTAATATTAATTTAGTTTTTAATAATTAATTTAGAACGGGCCACTACAAATTTGGCGCCCGAGCATCTTTCTAAGAAATCCCTAACGAAAAAGTAAATAAAACACGAGATGTAGTGATTGTGTTCCAATTTCTGATTGTCACTTTGCTGTTTATCGATACATTTCTTCAGTTTTCAGTATTTTCGTTTATACGTATGAAAACCAAGAGTGTACAGGGCCTTTGCATAACCTGCTCAAGTTTAAACTGCCAGTTTGAAAGCGGAAGGTTGTCAGACTGTGATTTATAAGGGTAAAAATAATATTCATTCTACAAATCCAAAATGCGGTTATATCCACCAAATTATTGGATTACTCCTCACTCCTTGCACTATACAAATCTAATTTCTTTATCTTAAGATAACATAAGCTACGTTTCTAAGGAGAATGAGTTTTGTTGAAGAACAAATTTTCCCAACTCACCATAAATATTGAATATTAGTTGGACACTTCGTTCCTACATCCTACGATAACACGTACTACCCATATCATTGCTATCAAGTTGTAAGTCGGCCTTGGGAAGAATGTTTAATTAAAGATGTGCATTAGATGAGTTTGATTAAGGTAATAAGCATCCGCTTAAATTTGTAAAACTATTTTGAATATTAATGCTCCCGACGAACAATAACTGCCAAACTTTCATTTTTCAAATTCGTTGTACAATGACGAACGCAGTTAACGACATTTCATAAAAATGCACTAATGCACAACAAATGGATTTTTTTGTCCATTCTAAATTCATATTAGGATAATGTGTATATAAACTATTGTTCGTGTGCTACAAAGTTATTAATGCGCCAACATCACGACGTATCGTATATATAGTTTTTTAGCGTGTTTAAAGTTCTCTCCGGTTTCATCAACTTAAAGTAATGGAGGACAACGGCATAAATTTAGACAATAGACTTATCTAGAGCGTCTTTCGAGACATATTGTTTTATGTTAGTTCCAATGAACACTATTTTCCGGTCCGTTAACTTCCTCGCATCACACCCCTATCTCGCAACTAAAACTTGCGACATGTTCAGCACTAACTACGACGATTATTTGTTGTAAACATACGAAATGCGTCATTTTTAAGACAATCGAGATGCAACGATTCAATCTGACGCCAAGTTTGCGATTTAACTAAAGTTTAAATTGGGCCAACTTTGGACATAAAAGTATATTTCTTAGTTACAAATGCAGTTGTAATAAATTCGACTAAAATAATAATATAATAATAAATATATCGAGACCTTTTATACGTTTTAGTTGATATATAGTTTGTTATTTCTATATCATTCAGTTTCCTCGATTCATATTATGTATTATTCCGTGAAATGCAAATACGCTGTTTATCTTGCTTATACTAACGAAATGTTCAAATACATAAATAGAATTTACTAACTCAATATTGCTACTAGTCGCACATGAAGCAAGTACATAAATTGCGCTTTCTAATCAAATTAGGTTATTAATTACTACTAGCACAGAAGATGCGTAGATTAGGGATTGCTTCTTTGTTAGCTCATAACAGACTATTAAAACAAATATTTTAACAATTAATTGTAAGAAAATTAGAGGCGTCTTAAAACGCATTCAGGTTGAAATAACATTGTAAATGAGTAGTACTAAAACCGACCGCCCGTGCATCGTGCATCGTGCCCGTGCATCGTGCATCGTTGACGATGCACGATTTTGCGCTTATAGCTCGAAAAATACGTACTTTGTGAAAAAAGTGGTTCTCTATCAAAATAAACTACATTAAATTTCCTACAAATTATATTTCTTAAATTTTTATTCTAGGGGGAAAGGTTTAGGGGCTACAGCGCGTTAAAGCTAGACAAAAATTTGAAAATTGGCCAAAAAACTGTTTGATCGGCTATAATTCGAAAGCTACCCACTTTTAAAAAAAATTCCTTTTATACAAAAATAAGATAAATTAAATTCTAAATAAATTATGTTTATTAGAGTTTTTGGCAAACAGGCAGTTTAGGTGAAGTTTATAGTGGAGCGGATCGACAGTGAAAATGTGCACGTTTTTTTTTCTGGAGTAGAATCATATGGCACCTTTACTATCTTATTAAGGAACCTCCAAAGCACCAGAATCTCGGCTTACGACATTTTCCCGTGGTACTGACAAAAGTTATGAGCCTTCGAACCTGAAATATGGGTCTTTTTTCTCACGCGTTACATCTTTCAAAAACATTATTTTTCTCCGTCATTACTACACGCACAGGACTGTTTTTGGTCTCAATTAATAGAGTCACTACTGGGAAATAGAAAACGATTTATAGAGTTTAAAAACCATGATCAGTTTTGGCAGTATTAGTTTGTTTTTTGGAAATGTCGAGACAAAATGTGTAAAGTTCCGACTTTAAACACTCTCAACTTTTGATTTCACGATATGGAATTTAGTTTCTTGGCTACATATAGCTGAATTAGAGCTTTGTCAACTTATGATCTCGCTTAACATATAGTCGCGTTTCAAAAATAAAGTCTCTAGGGTCATTTATAAGAAACGATGCAAATGAACTTATTTAGTATAATATTTTGCGAGAGAGAGACCGAGTCATACGGCAACACGGGCGTTAAACAAAGAGCACAATACATTTATAAAATTTCCGTAATTTTTCTGTTCTGTTGATATCCATTTGGACAACATTTAAGATGCACAAAATTTAAAAAATACTACCTAAGCCAAAAAGTAAGTCCTTATTTGTTGAAAAGTGAGTAAAATGATAAATAGTCTATTATTGAATGACTAGACTCTTAATACAATGTGCGCGATAGTCTCTTAAAAACACTCTAGAAATCGCGTAAATTTGCTGACAAATTACTGTTAAGGGGACACTTCATACAGTTCTCTCAGGTCTTAAATCGTATTTTGAATTAATCCGTTCTAAACTAATTTATTTATTCCACAATATTACCCACCATGTAGAGCTTCTTAAATGAGACCTATAGATTGCTGTTGCCAAAAAAAGAAGGAACGCGGGATCTTTCTGGAGGCATCAATTGGTTTAAGGTTTTGCCTTATTAATTAATAATTTATAATAGTTTTTTAGCTTTCTTGTTAATGATAATAATATTTTGAAGATAATAAAGCCAATATATATTGGCTTTATTATATATAAATATATATATTTTATATATAAATAAAGCCAATATATATTGGCTTTATTATCTTCAAAATATTATTAATTAATAATCCTTTGGCCTAGGATTTTATACGGCTTACGATGATGATTACACTGGAGGAAATATTTGTAACAAAAATTCCAAATTGCATCATTCAGTATTAATATTGTTATAGTGTCACAAATTTTTCCTGCAGTGTTAATCACGATCGTATACCGTATAAAATCCTAGGCATAAAGACTAATAATTAATTAGGCAACACCTTAAACCAATTGATGCCTCCAGAAAAGATAAAAATTCCCGTCGTGAATTCTATAAGAACAAAATAATTTAGTGTATATGTTAAGCTCCAAGATCGAAAACGGCCACTGAGCGAAAAAGACGACCCCAACGCGTTCTGGCAACAGTTTAAAGCTACAACACGAAATTCGTGTCGTGGCTATTGCCAAAACGCCCAAAACGCGTTGTGGTCTCTACAAAAAGATCACAAAGCGAAATTCCTGCTGTGGTTATTTTAAGAAAACATGCTCTCTCTAATTATGAATTGAGTGATGAAAATGCGGTGAATCCAAAGCTGAGACTAGCTTGTAGTGTTCTAGTGGCACCCCCTACCTACCATTAAGATTTCATCAAACTTCTAATTAACGCAATTTAAAAGTACTATTTGACTGGACTATTATTATTACACTATATTGTAAACATTCTTGATGCGTTGTGGCACTTTTTAATTCCAAAACGCGTTCTGGTCGGTTTCTAAAAGAACCACAACACAAATTTCGCTTGTAGCTGTTTCGGAGAGAGCACAACGCGTTGTGAGCGTATTTTTTGCTCAGTGGCCGTTTTCGGTCTTGAAGCCAAACATAATATAACCTAATTATTTTACCTAATTTTTAAGCAAAATCTTAACCAAAAGTGACACCGCGAGAAAGGTATAAGAAGTCCCGCACATCTAATACCTATAAGTACAAATATACACGATTCTTAATATTGTCTTTTTGCGGAATTAATAAATCAGTTTAAAAAAGATTAATTCTAAAGACGTTTTATTAGTACAGAGAACTCTATCGAGTCTACAACAATTTCTCACAACGATTATTAAAGTGTATAGATATTTTTGATTATCAAATGCTTAAAATCTGTTGTAAAGAAACCAAAAAATGAACAGTCTTAAAACATTTTGATAGGATTGTTGGACAAGACATGAAGAAAGAAGTGGACAATTTTTTTTCAATTTAACTGAATCGATAGACTATTTATATAATAGACTATTTATCATTTTACTCACTTTTCAACAAATAAGGACTTACTTTTTGGCTTAGGTAGTATTTTTTAAATTTTGTGCATCTTAAATGTTGTCCAAATGGATATCAACAGAACAGAAAAATTACGGAAATTTTATAAATGTATTGTGCTTCTTGTTTAACGCCCGTGTTGCTGTATGACTCGGTCTCTCTCTCGCAAAATATTATACCAAATAAGTTCATTTGCATCGTTTCTTATAAATGGCCCTAGAGACTTTATTTTTGAAACGCGACTATATGTTAAGCGAGATCATAAGTTGACAAAGCTTTAATTCAGCTATATGTAGCCAAGAAACTAAATTCCATATCGTGAAATCAAAAGTTGAGGGTGTTTAAAGTCGGAACTTTACACATTTTGTCTCGATATTTCCAAAAAACAAACTAATACTGCCAAAACTGATCATGGTTTTTAAACTCTATAAATCGTTTTCTATTTCCCAGTAGTGACTCTATTAATTGAGACCAAAAACAGTCCTGTGCGTGTAGTAATGACGGAGAAAAATAATGTTTTTGAAAGATGTAACGCGTGAGAAAAAAGACCCATATTTCAGTCTCGAAGGCTCATAACTTTTGTCAGTACCACGGGAAAATGTCGTAAGCCGAGATTCTGGTGCTTTGGAGGTTCTTTAATAAGATAGTAAAGGTGCCATATGATTCTACTCCGAAAAATTTTACTACACGAAATAAGCGACTTTTTACTGACGATCCGCTCCACTATTAGTGTATATCGAACGTAGGAGGCAGAGTGCAGATAGACCATACTAATAAAATACAAAATTATTGACGTTGACGATGCACGGTATTACGCTTATAACTCGAAAACTACGCACTTTGTAAAAAAAGTGTTTTTATATTAAAATAAGCTAAATTAAATGTTATACACATTATATTTCCTAAATTGTTTCTCTAGGGCAAACAGTTTAGACGCTAGAGCGTGATAAATTTTGGTATAAATTCCAAAATCTGCCCAAAAACTTTTTTATCGGTTATAACTCAAAAACTACGAACTTTTGGTGAAAATTGTTCCTTTACAAAAATAAAGTAAATTAAATTTTCTACCAATTAAGTTTGTTAAATTTTTTTTCAAACAAACAACCTAGATGCTAGAGCACGTTGAAGTTTAGTATCCAGACGTAGCGCGTCCGGAAGGCAGAACGCAGATAAAAATACAAAATTTTTGACGTTGACAATGCAGGTTGTAAGTACATAGCAAAGGAGTAATACAACCGATTGTCTACCATTCGTAAGTGGCAACATTTACTTGGGCCAGCTCGAAAAAGGTGGGTATTTGCTCTTTTTTCAGCTTTTCGCTTATAACTTCAAAAATTACACACTTTTTGAGAAAAGTTCTTCTATATAAAAGAAAACTAAATCAAATTTTCTACAAATTATAATTAATAGCTTTTTTCTGTAGACAACCGGTTTAGGCGTTAGAATGCTTTAAAGTTTGAGAAAAATTCCAAAATCGACCAAAAGCAACGATGTGTTTGTCGCTTATAACTCAAAAATTAGGCATTTCTGCAAGAATATTCGCTCCTCGCTTTTCTTAAAGCAAAATTGTCTTTACGGAATATTACTTATAACCCCATCAGACGCCATATTTGTTTCATTAATTTGTTGAAAAGTGTTTCTTATGCATTCTATTTATAATACATATCTGCGCGCGTTGTTGGACAATCCGTAAAAACAATTTCCTTAGCTCTTCTCCTTAAAAAAAGTGATGTATGGGTAAAAACAATTGCACATCAGTAAAGAGAAGAAAATTCTCTGTTGATTAACTTGCATTTCATACATTTCAGACACGCAGAGGCATCCTCTACAAAATTCATCTCTACGTAATCGCTTAACGCATATAATAGTAGTAGGTACATAGATACCTTTCGAAACTCAAAGGTGGAGTTGAAAAAATTTTTTCTCACTATAAATGTGACCTGAGCGAGTTTTTGGTAAAGCCTCCTATTTAAATTGTGTTACCCACAGCATTTTTCTGAATACGTGCAACTTAGCAGTACAATATCGTATTATGCTGGCTAAATGTGGACTCGAGTTTAAAATCTATTTCAGTGTTAAAATGCCCGCCTTCAAGTTGTTTTTTCTCCACTTTTGGAAAATCACGCACAACACAGAATTATTTAAAAAGATGTCGCTACAACACGAGTTATCTACCGCCGTACAGTATTTCATTTTTATATCGTAACTAACAAAGATCTTCCGCTTGCTATTAACCGACGCTATAAAAATAAACAAAATCTGTATGTGCAATAAAATTGCCGTTCTCAAATCTGAGTTTTATATTTACGAAAATTTATGTAAAGAAAAGTTCAAGTAGGCTTCGCAATAAATAGGTTAGTTAACAACTTGGAAACTATTGCCACAGTTGAAAAAGACAATAACGGCTGAATTATATTATTTTCTTACAATTTCTATATTTCATTTAATATTTAAATTTTATACTTACTGAATTTTTATTTTAAAATTTCTATTAATGTTAAACCATCGAGTGTGAAAGTTCGTATTTATGGAAAAAGCGTTCTGAATACGTAATTAAATTAAAATCCCAAGCTACCTTCTTAATGCAAAAGGTGAAAATACAAACAACACGATGATTTTTGCTCGAAACTTTAAAAACAAAAATAAATCGGTGAATAATTCATATTTTCTCATTGCCAGTCTCTTTCTATATTAATTTAGTAAATCAACTTTAATACTTTTTTACTTTTAAGTTGGCACGGAACTTAATTCGTTTTACTTAAAAAAACGTTTATTCTATTAAAAAATATGAAGTAGATGGACTATTTAATAAACGTACATTTTACCGGAATTTTAGAAAATGTAAAATAAAATAAAATAAAACTAAAAGTAATGTTTCGCATCTTTACTTTAATAAAAATCAAGAGCACTACTTTGGTTTTCCACATAATACTTTTTACGAATTATTTACCCGAAAACTGCCCTTACAGATATTAAAAAAAACATAAAAGCTTTGTTGAAATCGTAAATATTATAAAGGCTTGGCCTATCCTAAGCAAAGAATGACACGAACTTTGTTCTAGAAGAAAAAAGAAATAAAAGGGTGGTTTATTTAAACGTTAAATGTTTGCTTTCAATATTTATTAAATTGCTTTTCTACGTGTTTACAGAGGAGGAGATCATTAGTATTTCATAAAATTAGAATTTAACAGACTCGTGTTTTCTCTTTAACGGTTACAATATTTACAAAATTTTAGTCTGACGAGTTTTACAGGAAATTTATTAGTTACTAATAATGAAAGCTTTATTAATTTCATGTAGCACGTACTTTGTTCAAATTCGAAACAAATCCAACAATATTTAGATAATTTTACAATTTCAAGGCGATAAATTGAGTTTTCATTGCTTTCTAAATCTGAGTGCATTAGAGTTAATTACAAGGAGTTATAGTGTAGCGGGCAGACTCTTAAAATGTGCATGCTTTTTTTCGGAGAAGAAAGATACGAGACCTTCGTTCACTATCTTATTAAAGAACCTCATATTCAAATTTTGGTCCAATAGATATCAATTGGGAAATTACGGTAAAGCCGTCGATTTAATAAATTTATTCTACTTTTTGTTTAACGACGGCGTTGCAGTATAACTCGCACTCTCGAAAATGTTATGAGCATATTAGTTCATTTGCGTGGATCCATATAAATGGCCATAAAAACTTTATTTTTGAAACGCGACTATATGTTATGCGAAATAATATTTATGTTGACAGGACTTTAATTCGGCTATATGTACCAAAAAAACTAAATTCCATGTCGTGAAAAAGAAGTTGAGCGTGTTTAAAGTCGAAACTTTACATATTTTGTCGCCCCATTTCTACAAAACAAATTGATACTGCCCAAACTGAAAGCTATTTTTAGACTATATCCATAGTTTTCTAATCCCCAGTAGTCACTCTTTGAATTGAGATAAAAAACAGCCCTGTGCGTTAATTAATGAGGGAGAAAAAAAAGTTTTTTGAATGATATAACGTGTAAGAAAAAATATCCATATTTCAGATTCGAAAGCTCATAGCTTTTGGCAGTATTACGGCAAAATGTCGTAAAACGAGATTATAATGCCCTTGAGGTTCCTTAATAAGATGATAAAGGTGCCATACCTTTTTACCCAAAAAAATTTTACCACCCTAAATAAGCGACTTTTCAGCTTTTCACTGTCTATCCGCTCCACTAGTAGGCCAGTCAGTAGAGGTCCAAAACACCCTTCTATGATGCAATAAATGGTGTAGAAGCTTTTATTTTTTAAATTGTTTATATGGGCGTAAACGAGTAAAAAACAAAAATGCTAACACCGGCGACCTCGGAGACTTTTTGGCACCCAAAAAACTCCAAAATTTTAGGACTTGTTTTGTTTTTTCGCCTATAACCCCTAAACGGTGCATCTTAAAAGTTTCTATATAACAATTAAATATCATTAAATTCTGCGTCGAATGAGTACCAACACTTCATAATTCGGTTGAACGGTATGGTCGAAAACCGCGGTCAAAAAACGACGACTTTTTCCAACTTTTTCAAAAACTGACATATAGCATTATAATATATGAGTCTGCAGTTTAGAAATTAATACTCTAAGAGAAAAACTTATTAAATGAAAGTTGTAGAGCATTTAATTCTGCGTTCACGTGTATAAAAATTTTTCAATTCGGTCAAGGACACCTCTTCAAATTGGCAATATTCTGATGTCCGACAATTGGTATAGTAGGAAAATAGTCCAGTCGAATAAGGATTTTCGGTCAGAATAATTCCTACAAAGCTGGATTTTGGTATACACGTACATTAAGATGTTCCAAATAAGTATATCACAAAATCAGAAAAATTTCGGAAGAGCAATTTGAGATATTCAAGGTCAAAGGTCACAAAAATTGTTTTTTGCAAATAACTCGCCTTCTATAGATCGTACGTTGATGAAAGTTAATATAAAAGTTATAGAGAACATTATTAGCTACAAGATTTGTTATATTCATTTTTATCATAAGTTTAACCCTTTTCGAGTTATTGCGCGGAGTAAAACGCGTAAGTCTTATAAAAGGAGTCGGCCACTAAACTTAACGACTGATGGATAATGTGGCACTGCATGAAGCACTATAAAGAATGTAATAAAAACTTTTTTGTAATTCTTCATAAAATGAAAAGGGGGGACCTGGCACCACTTTGTTTCTAAAAAATCTTCAGCTACGTCTTTATTCTATCTGATGTGATATATGAAATCTTTATCGTGCTTCTAAGTTGTGAAAGAAGCTCTTGAAGTTGAATAGCGCGCTTAGTAAGTGTCACAATTTCGAACAATCTGTTTTTTAAATTTCTTTGCAATAGGTCAAGACGAGACCGAACACCATTTTTACTTTCATAAATATTTTTGTTTTGTGGTAGTGGTAGTTTTTCGTAAAGTTACGCTTTGGTGTGTACAGTGAAAATTGTAGCTGTTTTACTATTGTTATAAGTTGATAATAGCAATTACTGTAGACCTAATAATGCGTACAACTTAATCAAATAACAGGAATACGCATAAGTGGCGCCTCTAGCGGTCTGAGTTGCTCAAAGTTTTCTCAACTTTAACGGTCGAGTGTCTAACAGAAAGGCATTGAAATTGTTATTTGAGGGTTTAACATAAATATAATTCCAACTAATTCCACTTTTCAATTTTGATTTACCTACCCGAAGATTGACTACCACCTACGGCAACTCAAGCCAATAGATGGCGCTAAAGATCGATTCTGAAGAAAATGCTTAGAAACGTATAAAGTTATACGTATTATTAGGTCTACAGGACAGTTGTGCGCAGTTGTTAAATAATTATTTCCTTTTTTACCTGCTACTAGATTAAATGAAAACCAACACCAAATAAACAACTGTTTACTCGTTCCTATTCCAATTACAGGGACTGCGTGATGGGATTGTGGCTGCGTGACAATGTCTACTTATACATTATTCTAATTCCAAAACGAGCAGATGTTACAGTTAAAATGCAAATAACAACACTAAAAAACAGATTACTGGCGGCATTATTTAATTCGGATAAAATTAAGCAACTACCCCGTTAATTATTATTAAAAAATTGAAATCGAAAAGTACATAAATATCAGTTTATTGAAATTTGAAACATGAAACAATTTTTTTAGCACGTAAAACGAGAGTATTCCGAGATCAAAGTGTTTGATGTAAAAATAAATTTATACGTAAGTTAAATTGCCCGTGAAAGTGGGTATACGAATAAGATCTTTGATCTTATCATCTTATTTTTCATCTTTGGCTAAATCAAAATATTATTTACCTGATAAATAGAAGAGTTTAGAAATTTTTGGGCATTTTCGAAAAGTCGCATAAATAGTCACATTTTTTACTTTCTCATAACAGCCCCAGCCTTTTAAAAGTAGCCTAAAAATCTACTAATAAGTTGAGAATAGTCAGTATAGTAGCCCGAGGTGCGAAGCGCCGAGGGTACTAGGTGCGGGGTCTATAATAGTCTTCTCAACTGTAGTGTATACACTATTTTTTCACTACTAGCACTTTAATCCTATCATTGAATGGTTTTAAATTTTTATCAACAGCTGTCAGCAGCAGAAGATGTGCGCCTTTTGAGGTAAACGAGAAGTAAGCACAATAGTTGTGTATGATAAATTTCTGCCCAAAAAACAAAATATTTTTAAATAAAACGATAGTTTTGAGAAACGTATTTGACAGTTTTTAGTATTGACCTGTTGGTAAAAATCAACTTCACAACCCCAAAAGAGGCTAATAATCATAGATTCTGAGATTAAGTAATGGATAAAAGCATATGTTCACATGCACCCACACCATTCAAAATGCTTCCTGAATTATTTCACGAATACTAACAATTCCCAACCTCGTATTTTGTGTGTTGTCACGTCAAACATTAACATTTCTCTAAACCTTGTTAGCATTAAACATTATACATTTGCTACGTCATCATTAACATTTTTAGTTAACTATGACAGTGCAGCCTATATAGATTCTATTTACACGCCAGTGTGTTAGCTTTACGCTTAAAATATCATAGAAACTCATATATTATACAAAAACAATCGTATTATGGAAAAGTGTAGTTCCGAGAAACGCCTCTAATTGAAAATTCTAACATTTAAAACAAAGTTTTGCAGCAATCTCGGTTATTATTTCGCCCTAGTTAAATGTTCCCAAAAATATTATTTTTTGTCTCGCCAATTAATTTGAATTTGTTCCGAAACACACACACACAAGAGACTGGAATTAGACGGATGTTTTGTTTTATAAATTGCCTTTTCTTTGTCTTATAAGAACTTATAAAAAGGAGACTAACGCACATGTTACGTAACAAAATTAGCTGATTAATTAGCATTTGAGATTTATGATTAATTTCGTAGCAGCCCTTTTAATTAATTTATTAGGGGCGGAGATATCCTCGCTAATAAACTTCCTAATAACTATTCGGCTATTAATTTTTGGTCGCAATGTAAATTCGTCTCTGGGTTTTGGTTTTTGTTTTGCTACTAAGGACAATTGTTTAATTCAAGTTAAAAGTCCCCTTCTAACCCTCTAACCCCCTCTACAATTTTCCATCTTTTACAGAATGGTGATCAAACATACATCTTCTTTTCAAGTAAGTTGTAGCAAGTTCAGATTTTTGACTTTTGGGGGCTGTCCACAAGGAAAGCTGCTGATAAACAGTAGAAAACAAATAATTGAATCGAACATTTACATTCCCCTACTTCGCATCAGAGAGTTATTTAAATTTTACCAGTTGGTACTTATAGCGTAGATAATTGGAAACTTTTGTGGTGCTAAATTAGTTTAGTATTCGAATGATCGAAAATTAGTAGATTAGGCCTACAAGGCACAAGCTAATATCACCGATATGTATTATTGAGATGATGATAATAATAGTACCTAATATCATTTTACGGTAATGGAATATTTAATTACAACATTCGAACGATTTAAAATATTTAAATTTTATTTTAATTAACAACGAACTAATAATTACAATTTAATATAGTGCAAAACACGCTCTGGTACCTATAACCGGGTATAACGTTCTGCTCAATTAAAAATAATTGTCGTTTTAGTTTGGTTATGCGAAAAGCGTAGGTCCTTTGTAAAAAAATGGAGTTAAAACTAAATGCAAATTTTGAGTTTAAACCGTCGCAAGAATGCGTCTACTGCATTTTCACAACTAAATTTCCATTTGAGAAATTGCAATATTAAAGCAATAATAGGACGTGGATGGTTTGGTGACTATACACGCGTAAACACATCAATCAGAGTGTTTTATGCCTAAATAATTTTATACGTAGAGCCGTAGAACGATTTATTTCGTTGGACTCAATTTTTTATTGTTTTTATTGTTCGTCTTCGTTTAATTCTGGCATTATCGATAAATCCAAACAACTTAGTTTTCGAATAGAATCGCTTTAAAGGCGTTGTCTTAATTGGAAGAAACTTCTCCGGCAAAGTCCTCTTTGCACATGTAACTAGATGTTGGTATTCGGGCGGAATACGAGAAGTTTCCGTCTTCTCTATGTGTTTGTTAAATTCTCGTTTTGCACCTCTGTCATTTCCAATTTGTTTGGTTTTCGCGTTTAAGGGACGGCTATTAAAATTTTGCATTTTTCTCGCATCTATTCGCTAAAATTGGTTTCGTTTAGTTTTATTACAGCTGTAAATGTTCCACATTTGTATTGGTTTTAAATAATTCCAAAGACAACTAAATTATACATTCGACGGTGATACCATTTAGAAATCTAGTCTTGCCAATAGAATAGGAACGTTTCTCCACGGTTTAGAATATACCTAAAACCGTTAAATATTTTTGTATGTGTATTTTAACCGCTGTTAAAATTTAATATAACAGAGTTATGTTAGGTAGCTTTTTTACGGTACACCCTCTGCATATTTAAAAATGATTTCGTGATGTAGACCGTTTTGAACCTTCCAAGTTTGATTTAGGGTGTTTTTTAGTGTTTCTCATAGATATAATTTTAATGTCATATCGATCTAAACTCACCATGTACCTAATACAGTAGAGGTTACATACAGAGGCAAACAGCTTCCTTAACCCGCCGTTAGTCGCTATATGAGCAGGGCTATACCTCCCTTAGAAGACACTTTAGAGAAAAATTTGATTAAGCTTATCATTGACTTGCTCTATATCCGCTGAAACGTTGAGTAAGAATTTTAGAATCACCTTGTATATCTCATAGATATTGAGATATCCTAAGGGCAAGGACTTTGTACTAGTAAAGGAAAATCAAATTAAAAGCATTTCCAGATATCCTTTGAGTATTTGAAGACTTGCTTATATTGCACACGATGCACATGCACACACACTCTACATTCTACATCTACAATCTACATGTTAACCCTTTTAATAGTACGGTGTTTGTTAACTTTGTACTATCTAAAACGACTCGATTGATTTTATTGTAATGAATCAAAGCATCGTGCATACAATCGTGTAACAAAAAGATATTAAGTAGGTATACATATTGTACTTGTACAAAGAAATAAAATGTTTTAATCTGTGTTTCGACGTTATATGTCACTTTATTATAACAACGAGACGTCTAAAAAAGATCGAACTAAGCCACACAATACTCGTCTAAGATCATATTTTTGTGCAAATATTTAAGCAAGCATTAAATATGTCATTTCAAAGTTTGTATCTTAAAGTTTGTAATTGTCAGATATCACCTTGATGGCATTTTATAGACTACGTCTAATGGGAACCGAGAATCATAGGAGAGAGTAGCAATGAATCGGACAATTTTTTATGAACAAAACATAAATTCGACTAACTTGTGACATACTAATATTTTTCTTCTTAATGACATATCTACGAGTAAAACTAACTTCTGCATCAAAACTGAAAAGTTGTTAGCTTTATAACAAAGGTCAGAAAATTTCTCTTTCACGACACCAGATTCTTGAATCGGACACATGATGTTATGTTATCAATAGTGAAATATTAAAGTGAAATTTTAGTTCTTAGGTCCGTTTCGTAGATCGCCCGATTCATTACCACTCTCTCTTACAAACACTATGTTTTTAAAAATATTCTAAACTAAGAACCATAACTTTTATTTTGATTTTGAAAAGGCGAAAGAGTGGGAGGAGAATTTAAGAACCCAGAAAACCTTTTGTTGTACCCCTAACGATAACGGGAATTATTTTGTTCATTTTTGAACAACCGTACAGGTTCTAAGTAATTTAAACAGAGAAGGTAATAGTATTTCATTTCAATTAAATAGTGGGCAAAAGTTTGTAACATTGTTTTCAGAATATAGGTACTTCAGTATACCAATTTATATTACGAAATTAATGGCTTCAGTTCGGTGCATATGCCCAATTGACTAGAAACAGCTTAACTCATAAAGTTTGTAATTACTTTGCAAATTAACACTAAGTTTTTAACAGTTCGAAACTACACAAAATGGTTTGTTGCATTTAAATATTTGTCCACTGTTTCATCGTAGCTTACGCTCGTTAGTAAATTGTTAATGTTTAGTCACCAACTTATCGTTAATAATTGTGTATATTATTTAGAGAGGTGTAAAATTCAAAGTTCTGCATTGTCAGCTTCTAAATAGGGCGATTTTCTTAATTTACTGATTTTAATAAAATATATCCTTTTCTGATAACTGGACTAATCTAATAACGAGTAAGAGTAGTGTTAATATATAATTTATAAATTAGTTTGAAGGGGCTAATTATTGCTAATTCTATTGACGTGGCGATACTTGATGAAAATCAACGAGCATATTATTGTAAAACGACCATGAGAAACAAAAAATTTAAACCTTCGCATGAGAAAAGTAGCTGTAGCTGCATAGGGTAACAAAACGCGTTATGCTGTTTTATGAAAATTCTGAAAATCCGATCGTTATTTTATTCCAATATAAAATTATTACTTTTTAGCTCATACATCTAAAAGCGATAATGTTAAAATGTTTGTCTATAAGGCAAACAGTTTTCAGTTAAGACATTACGGAATGATCTACTTATGGCAGTTGCCACTGGTTTGTTTCTTCCTAACTTCTAACTAAGCCCCGTTAATTTATTCCTTACAGCTTAACTATCGATTTGTATTTAAACTATAGTACTATATAGATACAGCTATAGGTACAGACTAGTCAGCTACTCAGAATTCTATAGAAATGAGTTGGATGCCTACTAAAATATCACAAATCGGATAATAAGGTTACTCCAATCATTTGAAAATTCTCTAGACCCTTGAACCAATGAATATAAAGTCCGCTATACTTATACACGCGTTCAACTCGCTCAACTTGGCTTGATTTAAGGCCAGTTCCGCCAACTCTGATTAAATAATTTTGAGTCAGTTGCACTAACTCGGATTAAAAAATTGAATCGCGGTTACTGGCAGTTATCAATGGGTGCGTTTAGCGGACAAAGCTGCTTAAAGTAAGCGGTGAGTTATGCTGAGTATCTTGACATTTAAAGGCTTACAATCCACTAAACTGTATGCTAAAAGTCAGCATACAATGAATTTAGCTACCATAGCGCTGTTGTGCTGACGTTCAGCATACGGTTTAGCTGATTATAGGCCTTTGAATGTCAATATGGTCAGCATAATTGACCGCTTACTTTAAGCAGCTTTGTCCGCTAAACGCACCCAATGAATAGGTACCAAAAGTATCAAGGTACCAAAGGTACCTCTACTAAAGAGTTGGCATGACAATGTGCCGTTAACCGTCATTAAATTTCTTAATTAAAGTTGGTAGGACTGGTCTTGACTTGTTTGAGCGTATAGTGAAAGTTGGGCTTGAGTTAGGTTGGAAGTTGGGTTTGTAAGAAATAGGGCAAAACCAATTGCGTACCTACATCAGTTAGAACTTCATGCAGACTTCGAGACTAAAGAATTTTTAACCGAATCTCTAGATATCTATAAAGAAAATCTATTTCTATGGCAAATTGAAACGAAATACTTTAGTAATACAGATTGTGTAGGCGGGCCATTTTGAAACGGTCTTGGTGACTTACGCTACGTGCAGAGGGGTTCAATAGAATCGATAGAAGAATATACTACAAAGAAATTATTCTAGTTATTATGCTAGTGATAAAGCCACCGATACCGTTTCGAAAACGTCCCGTCTCTACCTACGTGTTGAGACGCCGGCAAACAACAGTCTTTATACCCAACTTTGCTTGACAAACCAAGTTGGCCTAGTTACTCGTGCATAGGGACGGGCTTAATACATGTTTAGGAAAATAAATTTTTATTGACCAGGGTGTCCCGGGAGAAATCTGCCGAATTTCAGGGATGTATTCCTTATCTTTAGGTCATTTTAAGCAAAAAAAGTTATATCTACATAAGGTCCGATTCGGAAAGGTTAACGAGCTATGAATTGGTGAAGCGAAACTGAACTTCACCTGAAGCATTAGAAATTCACCGAATTAATAGGTCTTGGCTATCCGCCTTCTCTGCATAAACAAGCTCTTTCATGTGTCCCTAAAGATAATAATCCTGCAATTGTTTTTCAAAGCCTACTCCTTAAAATTCTCTACAGTAGGCTGCTGTTTTCTTCAACAAGTTTTAACTCCCTAACTTTTTCAAATCGAACCTATGTTGGATAGGTACCTTTTTTGCTGTAAATGGAGTGGTAGGAATATACCCCTGAAGTTTGGCAGATTCCTCTCGGGACACGCTGTATGGTAGGTAGGTACTTTAATTTATTATAATAAATTTGAACGTGCAATATAATGTTACAATTTAAGATCGCGTAACTTTACGTAATTGTATTTGTTCCCCTATAGCTGCACAAGGGTCCTTAATTTGCGGCACTATGTATTACCAAGCGCATGTTGTATTATGTGATATTGTCAACACTATCGATAATGGTTTTAATTTAACAGAATAGTAAATTACAATGTTACATTAATCATAAAATATTACTACGCAATAATGTAATTTTATTTATTAGGTACAAAATGGCGTAACAATTACGTATTAACAACAATGTATGTCGATATCCGCGTTATTCGTCATCGATAAATTTTAAGTTTGTAGCAGTTTTACCAAAAATAAGTTCTTGTCTCAACTAATAAAGAAATTGATACTTAACAAAAGTCTTTTTCCTCCAAGTGGATTATTATCAAAAAAAATTTATTTATACTGACTTATATTAGATATTAGTGGAGAAGGTTTTATTTGTTCAAATGAAATTTTAGAACTACCTATAATATTGTTTACCAGTCTATTGATATTAAATATAAATTGGTCAAATATGCCCTTAGGGGATTACATGCGTAGGAGGAAAACTTTTAAAAGTCAAAAGTTACGAATACGCCGGTGGTTGCTTTATACCCCAAGAAAACCACATCAGAAACACGCCTAGCGGAAGGTTTTGTTATTTTTCAGCGAAACTATAAAGTCTCTAGTCTCTAATATTACAGAAAGTTGTATACTTATTCAAAATCTCGTTACTTAATTAAATGTCCGATAGGTTGTTATAATCACTTTTGAGCAGACAGCAATCAAATTTTCTGGACATAGGTTTGTTACGGTTTAAGTTTATAAATGAGTCGTTTTGTTATATTCAAACAAAAACGTCTGAAACCGAATTGGAAATAATTACTATTAAAACAAGTTTGAATGAGCTGGCAGTTCCGCTGAAACATTCAAACTCAAAACTTTTGAATTAAAAATTGCGCCAGTCAAAACTTTGTTGCCTTTCGCACAACATTTAAATCGTATAATAATTCATTGTTTGGCTCGCATAATTTAAACGCTATTTTCGACAAAAATTCACCAAATTTGTTTCTTTTTCAGATTTCTCAGTGTAAAAAAATGGCTATTAAGAAAAAAGCATCAGATTGAATTAGCTAGAAAACGAGGATGGAAAGGTTATTGGGTTTGTTTAAAAGGCACAACACTTTTATTTTATCCCTGCGATTCGAGAGAGGGTCGTTCTGTTGAAGCTGCTCCCAAACATCTCATAATTGTTGATGGTGCAATCATGCAACCTATTCCCGAACATCCCAAGAGAGATTACATTTTTTGTCTAAGCACGGCTTTCGGCGATGCCTATTTATTTCAAGCGCCATGTCAGGTGAGTTTATTACTGCTAATTAAAAAGTTCGTAAATTAAATTGGCAGCTTTTGTACTGCATCCAAAATTTTACGAGAGTGAAGTTTTAAACGCTAACTTGTAATTCGAATCATTTGCTCTAATACGAGTAAGCATCTAGAATCTAGAGCGTAAAAGGTAACACGTTTCTAGAAGAGCATAGTGTAACCGTAAGGATCGCATTACTGCTAAAATTAAATAAGAGTAATGCGTTTTTGGTTACATAAAAATAGATACAAACTCTTTTCGAATTGGAAGAAATTTTACAATAACTCGCAGATAATGCAAATTCTTATATTAATAGAAATGCCATGCAAAACATTAATGCAGTCGCAACTTATTTATCGAATTTGTAAGAATTTAAATTCGTAAGAAATAAAGAAGTATAATGCAATAAACTGATATCAATTTTTTAATACTTTATTGGCCGTGGACTATAAAATTCTTCAACTTCAAACGATGGATTTTATAACACAAAATATTCATCATTCAGAATAATAATTTTGCTACGGGTATCGAGAATAATGAAATGTAAAATTTTACCAAACTTTACAGCATGTAATGCGGATGAAAAACAAAACTTTTAACGAATTGCGCGCGAGAAAAAATTTTACCATAGCTCACAATCCCCGATCGCATTTAGATAGTGTACACAAGAATTCAATTTTACAGCCGATTTAGTTACGTTCCAATATTTAACTTTAGTGGAATACCTATACGTATCTACGAAGAAGGTTCATTTGAACGAACTTAGCCTACATCGATACTTTATCTAAACTGAACTGCATCCCCCATATCTGCGCCCGTTACTACCCAGTCTCACTATTTTCCGTGGGACAGTTCTCATTCAATGATCCATTACAACGAAAATTATGTTTTCTAATTCACACAACTTTTCATTTGCGTGTGCATTTATAATTTCAAGAGAGATAAATGTCCTGATTTAGTCCAGGGAGCTCCCTGTAGAGCGTTATCGGTGATTTTCCGAGACACTCTGTATATGGTGTCTTCTAACCAGTAATGTAGTGAAAAGTCTCAAGCTTCTTAAAACGATTTGAAAATAAGTTGACGGCTATGCCTAGAAAACGTGAAGTGCACTTCTAAGAAGGTTCAATTAGCGAATTCAATCAAACGACAAACTTGAGGAGTTTATTAATTTGATCACTTATCATTTTTCGACTACACTAGTCCAATTAACTATTCGGAAGTACAGTATTCCTTAATAATCAATATCAAAACTTAGTTACGTGTGGAGTGTTAAATAAAAATTTCTCTCCCATTAATTTAACTACGTTTTCAGTTGTAGACACCATTATCTCTTGCTCAAGTCCAGTGAAAAAAAAAATTGGACCAAAATAAATTCGTAATTTAATGTAAATGATTGTAAAACAAAAAGAACGAGCGCCACACAACAAAACTTGGAAATTCTCCG
Source organism: Malthinus flaveolus (assembly GCA_950108345.1). Taxonomy (NCBI): domain Eukaryota; kingdom Metazoa; phylum Arthropoda; class Insecta; order Coleoptera; family Cantharidae; genus Malthinus; species Malthinus flaveolus. The sequence goes on along the minus strand of OX467285.1, from coordinate 15,333,936 downwards.
ACAAAAAATTTTGAAATATGTTGGCAGAATAACCGTCGTTATCGATGCATAAAAAACAATGTTCGAAACTTGGAAAGTTTTGTGGCAATGGAGTATAGAGAAACTTTTAAAATATTTACGAAAATTGCGAAATACTTTTTAAAAAAGTGGATAGTTTTTTTGTTAACTTCGATAGTCTTTCAATCTTTGAAAAGTCGACGAAGTTGCGACAGCTTGCTGGGTTTATTAATTGATTTCAAACTTTTTTTTCTAAAGTTCAGTACTGAAGCGGCGGGGTTTATTCAGAATTGTACTGACGAGTGATGTCGAATTTGCGCATAGAGGCCAGTTCAGTAAGTTCGGTAAAAATAAAAATAAAACAGAAGGCATCACAAAAACAAAATTAAAATTTCATTTACCAACAACAATTTTTCAATAGTTTGCATACAAATTTTGAGACGTAAATGCCAATTAGTTTGATCGTGGTAATCATTTAAGTAACAGTGGAGTTGAGAATGAAACGTCGCTTATTTCGGATAGTAAAGTGTTTGGAGTAGAAAGATATAGCACCTTTACTGTCTTATTAGGGAACCTCAAAGGCACTAGAATCTCGTCCTAGGGACAAAGCCATAATTCAGTGTAGCCCAATAATTTTCGTGATGTTATTAATCAAGTGACATTAATAAAGTGTAGCTATTTTTAATTTTCTTGTATCAACTGCTTTAAATTTGCTAGAGAGTCCCAAAAATAGACAGTCTGAAAGTATTTTGATGGGATTTTTGGATAGGAAGTAGACAATTTATTTTCAATTTAATTCAATTAATTACAAAATACTAAAAGCATTGATTATTTAACTTTCTGGGGTATTTTTACCCTACTACAGAAACTACAACTACAGAAAAAAACAGGCACACTTTAAGGATCTTGTCGCTATACACTATAAGGCCACTTATCATTTTTATGCAAAAATAGGAAAACTGAATTTTGTGTTTTGATAAAACACTATTTTCAGCGTAGAAAAACAATTATAGAACAAATCAAAGATAACAACTATAGCCCAAACTCTGCACAATCGATTAAAATTATTCATATTTATGTGGTTTAGTGTAATTCGTTATGGTCGTGCAGATACGAATGACGCTCATCGTTCAGACAAGCCAAATTAGGTCATTACTCAAAAAAAATCGGGTTATGGTTTGGAAAATCGCAGATTGAAAGGTTGCTGATATATGAACTTGGTATTATTGGAACAGTAATTTCAATTTTACATGATCATTTGGATCTAAAGAAGCTATCAGCAAGATGGATGCCGCGTTCGTTAACGGTTGAACAAACACGCAATCGCGTGACAACATCAATGTATTGTTTACAACTATTTTAGAGAAATCCGCGCGAATAATGCGTCGATTTATCACTTTTGGCAAAGCATTAGATTCACATTTATACACCAGAAACAAAATAGCATTCCGAGACTATGGGTAAAAGTCGGTGGAAGTGCTTCAAAGAAGGAGAAAAGGTTATGGCAACTGTTTATTGAGATGCTGATGACGCAATATTTATCGATAATCTGGAAAGATGCAAAACAGTAACAGGGTCTTCTTATGCAGATTTATTGGATCGATTGAACCTTAAACTTGCGTGCAAAAACGGCAACATTTTGAGAGGAAAAAAGTACTTCTACACCATGGCAATGCACTACACTAGAGCATCCATCAAAAATTGCCACACATAAATTGGTAAAATTTCATGAAGAATTGCATCCCCATCCTCCATATTCTCGAGGTTTAGTGCCGTGTGAAAATTTCTCTGTTAGTAAACCTTAAAAATGGCTTGCTGCAAAGAGATTTCAATCAAATGAAGAAGTAATCGCTGAAAACAGAGTATATTTTGAAGGCTTGGAGAAATCGTATGGAAATGTATATATTGATGGCGTCAAAAAACTTTAACTTTGTTTGAAGTGTATAGAGTTGAAAGTTGAAAGGAGACTGTTGAAAAAGTGTCCTATATGCCTCATTTCTTACCCGACTTATTAAACTCTATTAACATATGGTTGCATAACACCTTATTGTATACAGGGTATAAATACTAAGTCGTTATCCCCGAAAATAGCAGTTTCAGCTTATCGAAACAAACAACTTTCTAAGCAATAACTACTTTATTTTAAGGACCATTGAGAAAAATTAAATATTTTCATAATTATCTTTCAATTCTCTAAATCATTTGTTTTTACAACTTCTTAGATTTTTTTTAAATAACAAAATGGCGGCTAATCAAAGATAACGATTATGTTAGAAAATCCTAAGAAGTTCAATAACTACGAACTGGAGCTCCAAATAAAAAATAAAAAATTGGTACCAACCAAAGCCATTTATTACGATGAGTTGTAACTGCCATTTTCGGGCGTGAGTCCTTTTAGTATTTACACCCACCCTGTAGGCTCAATAGCAGACCGGAGTTTGTCACGTTCCAAATATTCGTAAGTAAGCTACATAAATATACAATATTTATTATTGTAAACGCCCACAATTATTTTAATAAAAAATTCCAAAAAATAACTATAAAGATGGTCTAAAATAAATTAATAGTCGTTTAGTGAGAAATTAAGAAATTTTGCATAAAATTAATTATGAAAAAAAACCTTGGGAGTAATTTGAAGGTATTTTCTAATTGGATAATTTTCCGACTTGGCAAGCAATTCTAAAAGAGAATATAAAATAGTATTTAAAATTCCCAATTTGCATTTACTAATTTGCTAATTAAAAGCGAAAAGTTAAATAATTGCTATGTAATTTTTTGGGCGCCGCTAGAAACTCTTTTGAATTAAAAACGATAATGAAGGACCTTTTTTCCCGAGTAACCTGGCGTAAGAACGAATTAAACAGTCACATTTTAAAAGTTCCGAAACTGATTTAATGAGATAGGTACGTTATAACTTTTATAAAAAAATCTTCCGCAATGAAAAAATAAAATTCTTAGTTATGCATAAAGTCGACGGTTATAATGCAGAAGACCTAAACCAAATCACGTAGCTTTATTAGATGTTTAGATCGGTTAGATATTAATCTGAAGTTTCAGGAGGTTAAATAACGAAAAATATTGAATTTATCCACTATAGTAAACTTGAAAAGCCACCCTCTCTAAACTTATTCTATTTTACTCGTTATTAATTTGTTTGGTACGCTGCTAATAGTGAACAGGGCTTTTTCCTTACCCAACGAACGGTTAAATATGCTAGCCGAGGCAAGTTTCTCCAATTTGAGTTTTGAGCCAAAACTTTCCACAAAGAAATTGCGAAGATTTTTTCGTCACTCGTAAAATCCACCCCATATAGTTTCGTCACGTACGCTGCGAACCGGACTTTAATGCATGTGACAATGTGACAATAGCTTGTCGGTAGATCAATTTGGTATTCTCAGCTATTTCTTGCACATTGGAAGTATAAACGTAAAATAGTAATAAAGGAACTAAAAAAAGATGCTTCTCGTTTTAGGTTTTACCATGACCCTCTCGAGAGCTGTTCGTATGAAAAATTTCTTAAAAATTAATAAAAAATAACATCTCCTAAAGCTCTTTGAAACGTAGTTCTATAAAAAGCGGCGAGTGATCGATAATTAAATTTGAGCACAATTTAGGCGTCTTAAATCCAATTAAAACTGTAATTAAATATTTTCCATATTGTAAAAAAATTCCCATATTTTTAGGGTTGTTTCTTAAAAGCACAAATTTAAATGAGATTACAGAGCTCATTATAAAACTTGGACAAAAGCTGTCGGAAAATGTGTTAAAATATTACAACTTTGAAGCTAAAAACTTAGTACTACGTATTGTTGTAAACTTTAAATTAAAGATAAGGCACTTAAAGAAACTTGTAATGTACATTTGGCTTTCGTTTTAAAATATACAATTTTACGGTACAATTAATTAGTTATTTAGGGCGGTAGTCTCAGAAAAAGAAAACTTGAAAACTTCCAAATGAATAATGAAATTTTAGTAGCATTGTGGCTCTTGTACCTCTCACTGAGCTACTGAGCATCATTCGAAAGTCTCCAAATTTCCTATCTTAGGGTCTCAAAGTTGTAAAAGAAAATAACTGACGTGTAAAATGCATAGTCTCCCCGTTGAAGGCGTCTTGCTACTGAACAGTTACGTCCCGAGACGTACCTACATCTTAAGTCTTAGAGGATTACACTCTCAAGCAAGTGACACTTGTAATACTTCTTAGGTTCAAAAACGTAAATGGCTCCCATTTCTCGTCTTGGGAAATTTTGGGACCGTTTTGACGATCATGTGCGACGAGACAAAAATTTCGTGTGCACGAATTTTCACGGATGAAAATTTATAACTCCGGGATTAATTTTAATCTTTTTGAAACGAGCAAATTTACCGGAACAAAAATCACGTGATCACCTATAAATATTAATGTTTTTCACGTAAAGGGTTGTAAAGGTGAAAGATCATTTTTTCTTTGAAGTAATCATAGCTTTTTTAATGAACCCTGAGGCTGTATAGCTTTTTAATTACTTTTTAAAAAATGCAAAAGTCTCCAACAAATGCTCTGAAATTATCTTTAAAAGAGATATACGGTTGATTTACATTTGGTCGTTTATTTAAAGTTCGCTGATATTACAGTTTATTCAGTGTTTTCATTCCATGCAAGGCTATTTAGGTTACAGTTTTACGGTGCAAGCTGTAAATTGAACCGATCACGCCGTCCGTATTGAACGTATTGAACCGACGAGAAATAACAAATAGCACAATGCACCATTATCAATATAAATTTTGCCCGGTAGATACGACCCTGATACGCATTCATTACGATAATTAAATATCTACGTTGAACTCCCAGGACACCCTCACAGCTTTTCTGGCAGATGAACATCTACAATTACCGTTACTTTAAAAACAACACTCGATTCAACATTTTTTCACAAAATTATGTTTTTTACGAACTACAAGTTAGATGGCTACGATAGCTCAGAAGACTCCATGGGGATTACTGAAAAAAAAATAAGCTCCAAACCAGCATTTTAAGATTAATTTCGCAAGATATGACTTGAAAATTGATAACATTGTGTTATTTTTAACCAAAACACAAAAACACGTACGGCGTTAATCGGCTCTTCGTATGAAAAAAAGTTTTGCGCTCTCGAAATTGGCAGTTTAAAAATTACGTGACTGATTTGCATCGATGTAAATGAATAGATGAGTAAATAGTTTTATGACAAGTGATTACACAAAGGGTTAATGATTAGTCTGAACACGATCACTTCAATTGCCACATTTAACGAATAATGCCAACATTTTATTGCTAATACGACGTGAATTGAAATAGTTTGTTTTAACGAACAATCAACATACACGAGGCATTTGCGTGCATTTATGTTCAAAATTTTATAAAATAAATGAAATAAAAATTTATGTTGTTAGGGAATTAAGACGAACCCTTAATCAGGCATATAGACGGTGATTAAATAATTTTTGCAGGCTAAATGGGGGTTGAAAACTCTCAACACACATCAAAGAGCCACTAAAGCGACTTTTTCAAATTAAATTGATAGTGGGCACTATGGCCTCTTGATAAAGACTTTTCGACCTATTGATAATGGCCGAATAAGTCGAAACGTCGTTAGCAGTAATAGCAAATATACTTTTTTTAACACAACAATTTCCTGAAAATGACAGGGAAATAGGGAGATCAGAGTGCTCTGTTGCTCCTAGCCTTAAAGCATGTCGCATATGACTTCTGTTTTAATAATATATGACCATCGCGGATTAAGTGGTCGTTTCTCTAAAAACTTTGCTTGTATACAGGGTGATGTTTAATCACGTCAAAAAAATTTCAGTGATGTTAGAATAAGCCAATACAATAATTTTCTGTTTATACGTTTGGGGGTCACCGACGCTTCCTAACCCCGTAATTCTCTCTGGAAATTTAGGGGTGGAATGAGGTTTTTCGCAAACATTTAAGAAACCGTCTTACCGACTAGGATGAAAATTTAACAACGAGTTACCCTAATTATTGCACATTAAATACAGGAGATTAATTTGATGTCTTGCTCATGGGCGGCTCGTTTGGGTAGCGATGGTTTATTTTTTAAATCAAGTTTTTAGAAGTGAACATATTCAAGTCTTTATCTATTGGATTCAAAATCTTGTTAATTTCTTATCAGATTAAAAGTTTTCGATTTAATAGCCAATGGGCTAATATGTACGTATTTTTAAGTTTAGAGAGATGATTTTCATTGGCTTTTACATGGCAAAACTGTTAATCTGACAAGAAATTAACAAGACACATCCTGGAATCCAATACTGACTTGAACACGCCAATTCAAAATAAAAAATGTTCCATTGCTAAAATTATTATTTAAAAAATAAGCCATCCCCCATCCCAAACAGTGTTCCGAAGCGTCGGTGACCCTCTAAATCGCGGCGCGTAAATCGTTTATCTTAAGATAATTTGTAGGAAATTCAACGTACTTTATTTTATTATTAAGTGTGTAGTTTTCAAGTATAAGCGAAAACCTACAAAAGATTCAGAACACAACCTTCTCGGCCACTTCCGCGTATTATCGTTTCTCGCTCGCTCGCTCATTGAAATCCGCCCATCAAACTTGAAAGGGGTTTACCACCCAGAAGGCAAGAAATTCATTTTGTGGATTTTTAAAATTTTTTATGTATTAACCTTTAGGTTCAGTTTTACCCTCAAAACCACCATTCATACTTCAAAGCGCTCTATCACCTAAACTGTTCGTTTGAAGAAAGAGACGTAATTTATAGAAAATTTAATGTATCTACTATATTTTTTTAAACTATTCACTAAAAGTGCGTAGTTTTCGAGGTATAAGCGATATACAAGAAAAAACCGTTTTTTCATCATTTTTCTCAAATTTTAACGCACTCTGGTGCCTAAGCCGTTTGTCTGAGGAGAAAAGCTTTCGGATATAGTTTATAGGAAATTTTATCTAGTTTATGTTTACATAGACGCACTTTTCTCAAAAAGAGTAGTTTTGAAGTTATTGGCGAAAAACTGAAAAAAGAGCAAAAGTTTACCCTCTTCGAGCCGCCCTCCGCAAATTTAGTTAAACGGTCGGTTTTATCTGCTTTTTTTTATTGATTTTCAATGTTCTTTCAGCCTGTATCGGTGAAAATCAAAAATTTTGTATTTTTATATTTCGGCATTTTGCCTTCCGAACACGCTGCCCGACATACCCTAAACTTCAACGCGCTCTACCACTGCAACTGTTTGTTTGAAAAAAAATTTAAGATGCATAATTTGTAGGAACTTGAATGTACCTTATTTTTGTATAGTAACACTTTTTTCTAATAGTGCGTAGTTTTCGAGTTATAAGCAAAAAAAATTTATTTTTCGATTTTGGAATCTTATTAACTTTAACACGCGCTAGCGCCTAAATCGTTTACCCGAGGAAAAAAACTTAAGAGATATAATTTGTAGAAAATTTAATGTGGTTTGTTTTTATGCAGATAAACTTATCCCATTAAGTGCGTATTTTTTGAGTTATAGACGAAAAACCTAAAAAAGAGCCGAAATCCATACTTCCCGAGCCTCCCCGAAGTTAATACTGCCACTTTTAAAAGCAGACGGTCGGTTTTGCATTGCTCTTTCATCCTGCATACTCAAAAATTTTGTATTTTATGGTTTAGTAAAAGTGTTCGCTGTCTTCCGAACTAGTATTATGTTAACTACAAGTGAACTGTTGAGGCAGCCAGTCGTAGACCTCGTTTTCACATGCGAGAAAAACTTATACGAGAAATGTTGGAGAGACTGTTTGTTAGAAACTCGCTTAATGTAAACTGGACTGTATATACGAGAAAAATATTTGCAAGACTTCCAATTTTACAAAGCTAGTTTTTCTATCTGACACTTCTCGCTGCAACTTCTCGTAGAAGTTGCATGACGAGAGACCTAATACAGACTACTTTATCTTGATATGTTATAGGACAAATAAGTAAACCTACCATGAAGATATACCGAAAGTTTTGCCAAATTAGAATTTAAATTAGAATTTAGTGTATTACACCTCATATTGCGCCACTAATATGGGTTACTTCATCTGCATTTACTAACCATCATTCTAAAGTTATAATTGGCTTTAGCCATCATTTTAAGTTTTCGGGAATTAGGAATGAGATTTTGCACATGAGGAAGGAAAATTTGCCAGAATTGCGATTTTTTCGACAAAATATTACCAGAGTTTCCCAAACAATTATACGATTTACACTGGCGTAATACTCATAAGAGCATCCAGTGATTTTTTAACAGTAGTATCACAAACAAAATTGTACCTATCTCACTGGAAAATTTTTTACCCTAGTAACAGCTAACGCCAAAAAATGAAGTAGATATCTGTAGTCGACCTACACCAGCATTAAGATTGAAGAGCTTTTTTTGAGAAATTCTATTGCCCATTTGTTTCAACCCTAGGATATATCGTAGATATATTGCTGTATTACTCTTCACCATTGTTTTTTAGACAATACAAATTCCAATAACCTAATATTTTGGCAACTTCTGTTGAGTCTTAACGAGTTATGAAACTAAGAAGCTAGAAAAGGATCGCTAGTAGATTTGGATTAAGGCGAAACTTTCAATCACAAAAATAATATCAAACTTTAGTCGAAGAAACCTAATAAAACTCGAGAAAAGCACAATATTAAACCACAAAAACCAGATCCCAAAAATTATTTTATTTCTCCATCTTTTCTTTATCTTGTTTGAAATTAGCATAAAATTGACTTCGTGAGTATTTTAAATTATTGTCTCTTGGAAGTGGAACTAAGCCGCAAAAGGAGCATGTTTCGTAGTAATTTTCAATTAAATCTTCATGCTAATTTTAATCTAAATATTTTCTCAACAAATAAATCAACCTTCAGATAACCATTTCACCCAGACTAAACAAAAACAAGAGCGTTTTAATACGAGTCGGGAGGGATAAAATTGCTCACTTTGGAGATCCAATATCTGCATATTATATACGGGTTTTGTGTGTATATAGACTATAGACGTATAGACTATCGAGATAAGCTCTTGGACGAGAGCTTATGCTTTAAAAAAATAATTGATTGCAATGAAAAACAGGATCGATAAAAAACTTTATATCAGTTTTTCCTCTCGAAAAATTATCATAATCGATTCGAACGTTTAGCGTTTACGAGTTTTCACTAATCTTTTCCTCCTACTTGATGTCAATAATAAAAATAGTTGGCAATAAAATAAAATCTTAACTAAATAACGTAAAATATTAGAATAACAAATAATAATTTATATTTTTTGCGTTGTTTGAATTTCTTTTGATATTTTGAAATTGGGAACTTTTTTGGAAATTCACAAAGGAAAATTCTGCAACAAAGGATATTTAATATTTAAAATCCTATAACCAATTTTAGAAATTAATTACTTCGTCTCCTATAATTTAAATTACAATACACAATACCCTCAACCCTTATTAATCTACTCGCGCGAATCTTACGAAAGTCCAAAAAAAGCTTGTTGGTGATCGTTGAAAAATAAGTTTCTCAAATAAATAAACGTGTGAGTTGTGGATAAAATTGTGAAATTTCAGTTACATCATGGTGTTATCCAATTCAAAATAAATAAATTTTCTAGCGTTTACGTAAACATTTCTTAAACGTAATAAAAACCGACAGTTTCTTATTTATAATTTCTTCTAGCGTAATCCATCTTGTCTGACGCAAAACTTTTTATATAGAAAATCCTTTAAGATAAGTTCATCCCTATGAACAAAATTATAATTGACAGAAGAAGTGTATCGCTAGATCCTGTATCGACTTAATTTTATTACTTTTGTTTCTTTGCGAAAGGCAATAAGGGAGTTGAATGGAGAACGAAGTTTAGCACGATGATGGCTAAAAGTAACAAATTACGACTATTAGACCATTAGTCTCTTTTAGGGCTGTTTCGAAAGTTATCATTTCGAGTTTTGAAATTTTTGGCCTATAGAGACAAACGATACGATAAACAGTCCGATGATCAAAATTCAAAAGTCTTGTTAGAAGGAAAATTTACGACCTTCCCACAACACAAATTTGTTTTAAGGAAAATCTGAGAGGGCGAAATCTTGTGAGGGAATGGGAGGTGCAAGTAACTTGAGGTCAGACATCGGGCTTCCTGCCACAAGACAGGCACGTTTGAAATAATATTTCCTGCCTGACAGAAACACGAAAATTCACATGCTCGAGTGGACGCAGCACTTTCACTCTTGACCATTTCAACACCTAACCATTTAAAACGCAGAAATTTTATACTAAATCAAAATTTTGATTGAAGCACTATAAAATTGTTACTCGACCAAGAGTGAGACCAAGAGTGAGAATCGACTTTTGTGAAAACAAAAAGTAAGGATGCTCCAAACCGCAAAGCTCACTAGATCGTAGCTGTTTTTCCAGCTTCGCTAATAGAGACGGTATTGAAAGTATATTATGCAGTTAAATCTTATAATGCATTCTAAATAATACAAACTCTCAACCTTCGACTTACAGGAAACTTGATAATTTCCCAAGTACACAAATACTATCTGAAGAAAAGTTCGAGAAATAGATTTTCGCTGGTAGCAATTTAAACAAGTATTTGCACAGATTTAGATTCGTATTTACAAACGTCTCTTGTACACTTTAACGATATTTTCTATTAACGACCCTATTTCACAAACATTACTTGGAAATAGGAAAGTTTCAGCCATAATTATTGTAAATTACCCTATCACTTTATTTATGGCTTTTTAGTCGAAATGTTGGAGTTGAATAATGAATTACGCAAAGAATAATAGCCGAGTCGAAATTCTGACCTATTCACGTGAAAGGCAAATGATGTTTAATTTTATAAACAGGATCTCAAATAACTTTTGAAGTAAATTAAGAATTATGGGGTAGAAAAAGGCTACGCATTGGTCTCATTACTCATTACATCGCTGAAGAAACCATCGTATAATTTGAGTAGCGTTATAATGAACTCCTCAACACATTCATAGTTATTTAATTGTTATGACGTCATGGTACATCTCATATGCAATTTTAGTAAAAACTTTTCTTATGTACTCAAAATAATTTTACATTGTTGAAAGGAGAAAGAAAAACTATATCACAACACGAGGATGCCCTAAAAGCTTATATCTCGCAAAAGTAGAATTTTGACGAACTCAAAATGGAGATGAGTAGGCGTATACGTTTCAGTAAATACATATTTTTAAGTCCTACGTAATTAGAAATAATAAATAAATCAAATCATGCACATTACACATTACAATAGCCCATCAATTACAAAAATAAAGTTAAAAAACTAACCTTTATTTAGTTGTTTGGCTGGTTAATTCGAATTGTCTCTTAAAAAATCCGAAAAGGCCCAAAACACGCAAAACTAAAGTAATGCGAACTTGAACACCGGCAGTTACAAGTCGTACTAAATAATAAAATTTACCACATACGAATGTATGCGAATCATGTTGTGCGAATCATCTCATGAAATTAAGTTGAACATTTGTTATCTCTTATCTACCTATGCCAGGCACCAATATTTAGATCATTTCAAAATAATTGTGTTATTTTATTTGTTAAATATTTTTAAATTGTACAGGATGCAGTCAAATTTCATTTCTTTTATTAAAAATTTTTAAAAAGAAAATTAGAAATTTAAAGAAGTTTACTAGTCCCGGAGGCAGCGAGCACTCTTACTAAACCATAAAGCACATGGACGGGAGCACGAGAGTGGTGGGTTTTTGCTCCTTTTTAAGTTTCTCGCTTATAATTTTAAAACTACACACTTTTGGTAAAGAGTGCTTTTATATAAAAGTAAATTCATGAGATTTCCTACAAATTAAGTCTCTCGGGTTTTTGCCTCAGACGAGCGGCTTGGGCGCTACAGCGCGATGAAGTTTGCCAAAAATTTCAAAATCGAGCAAAAAACTGTTTTTTTGTTTCTCGCTTATAACTCCAAAACTACACACATTTGGCAAAGAATGCGTTTATATAAAAGAAAACTATATGAGATTTCCTACGAATTATTTTTCTTAAATTTTTGCTTCAGACAAACCGTTTAGGCGCTACAGCGCGATAAAGTTTGCCAAAAATTTCAAAATCGACCAAAAAATTGTTTTTTTGTTTCTCGCTTATAACTCCAAAACTACACACATTTGGCGAAGAATGCGTTTATATAAAAGTAAACTATATGAGATTTCCTACGAATTATTTTTCTTAGATTTTTGCTTCAGACAAACCGTTTAGGCGCTACAGCGCGATGAAGTTTGCCAAAAATTTTAAAATCGACCAAAAAACTGTTTTTTTGTTTCTCGCTTATAACTCCAAAACTACACACATTTGGCGAAGAATGCGTTTATATAAAAGTAAACTATATGAGATTTCCTACGAATTATTTTTCTTAGATTTTTGCTTCAGACAAACCGTTTAGGCGCTACAGCGCGATGAAGTTTGCCAAAAATTTTAAAATCGACCAAAAAACTGTTTTTTTGTTTCTCGCTTATAACTCCAAAACTACACACATTTGGCAAAGAATGCGTTTATATAAAAGAAAACTATATGAGATTTCCTACAAATTATTTCTCTTAGATTTTTGCTTCAGACAAACCGTTTAGGCGCTACAGCGCGATAAAGTTTGCCAAAAATTTCAAAATCGACCAAAAAATTGTTTTTTTTGTGCCTTGATTTATAAACCCGCCAAATCATAGTTAATCCTACTATTATTATTATAGGTACTTACTACCTAAATAAAATAATTTTAAACAAATGTATTAGGTGTATTAAGTTTCATTTAGGATCTTTTCATCTGGCATTCCGTAAGAAAAGTCAATAAGTCATTTCAGAATAGCGAGAAAGAATGTGATGTCACTCAAATAGTAATTAATAGTATTATACTCAAACAAAGAATGAGTTAACTCGAAACATTGTGTGATAAGTGATAGGGTACCCCATTTAACCTAACCCCGAAATTTTTTAATTAATTTGTTGATAACGATTTGGTGATTCGATACAATATTACAATATCAAATTATGACCATATTCAGCTCTTTCGATAACGAAATGCATTTTTTTAAGTTATCTCGTTGATATCTCGTACTGTAGTTTTTATTCTGTCCCTTAAAATTTCTAAATTGTTCCTTATAATAAATTATAAACTGTTAGCTTAAGATTTAAGTCCCATAAAGAAATCTAATGATGCATTTAAATTATATCAAACACTACAAAAGAGCAAATTCGTTTGGTCGTGTTTAATTTATTTTAAAAGCGAACGAACGAACTCGTTCGGATTCACTCAGGTTTCATTAAGATTTTGAAAATCCCAAAATATTCAAATGAAATTCTAAAATAATTTATTGTGTGTTAGCCCTATGGTTAACTCAATCCGTATACACGCTGTATACACACACACCCACGCACCTAGACATTTTCTACCGAGACGAGACCCTAAACGTCTAGAAATTAAACTAAACAATTTTTTTCGGACATAATACTTTTTCAAAGTAGGTACCTAGACGATTTCAACGAAAAAGTAACAAACGATATTCAAATTTGTTACAAAAAATGCGATAAAGTAGAACATCTCCTTTAGTTTTAAAATAAGGAATTTTACGTACCTCCTAAATTTTGGAAGACCAACCGGGACGTAGCCATTTTATAATTACCTAGGTACCTCTGCTTATACAGAGGAGTCTGTTCATAGAATCAGAAGGCACAAATAAGATTTAAGAAAAAAACGTACACCAACGGTTAATTAAATTATAAATTTATATAAAAACTTGTAAATTAAATTAATTTAAATAGGTACGCGACCACCGAATTAACGTGCGTTGTTTTTGTTTACATTTTTGCGCTTAACGTCGACTTGTGACTTGTCTTAACTCGCTTAAACAAAAGCAGCTGCGCGCCGAGAAGAAAATGTGTTCAGTTCTGCACGCAACTGAAAAAATTATTTTATTTTATTTTGTTATTAGATACATTTTTAAGCGGGTTTTTCTAAAATTACAATTATAAAACTAATTTATGATTTATTGTGGAAAAATTTGGACTTTTTAACAGTAAAATATTGTAAAAATAGCCAACTTTGGTACAAAATTTTCGTTTGCGTTGCGTGCAGAATTTCAATAGCAGCCGAGATTGCGATGACGCGTCATGTTGCGCTAAACTGCCAAGTCTCCTAAATTTGCATTGTTGCCGTATTTTTTAACGTACTAATTGTTCATTTATTTGCATTTTCTTAGCAACTCGGATTAATAATTACACAAAATTGTAAAGTTTTACACATAAGTGGTCGAAACTCGTTTTGTTTGAAAGCCTTGCTTTGCAACCTTGACAGTAAGGCATATCGATAAGCGCTCATTGCGAACAGACATCGTAGATTATTAAATAATTTGAAACTGTTTTAATAATTTCGAGATTTTGCTTCCTGCTATAGCAAAATATTAATGAACTGCGCTTATTGAGGCATTAAATGCAGTTTTAATCCTCACTCTCCTAATTGTATATGTGTGGTGTGTTAATGAAGATAACAAGTAAATTGAAATGAGTGATTATTTGATTGCACCTTTTAATATACGTCTTGGCAACTTTTCTCTATAAATATAATTAGAGGAGCCAATAATTGCAACTATTTAATTTACAACCGAGATTTCCATGAGTAAATTTCAATTTTTAACTACCGCATAAGCTATCAAACTGCCAATCAAACATTATTGAGCATGGCATGATTACAAATTTTAAAATTATAAAAACTTCGCTTCTAATCAATGTTGCCGCTACATATCATATATTTTGATATGAGCTAATAACAACTAATTAGCAATTAATCATCACTAATAGAATTACCTCCAGTAGAATTGGTAAATTGAAGTTGCTAATCGAGATAATAACGAGCTTACTCTTATTAATTTTCATTTTGCTTCAAGCTTTCGAATAACCGACTATAGGTAGGAATCATTACTTTTTGTCGATCCTTCATCATCTTCTAAAGCTCATTTTATCATTTCACCCATCGCATGACTTTGTTCCCACATTAAATGCTACATTAGCTCACAGATTTAATCAACTAAAAATATTGGAAAAACATTCTTTCTACCCATTAATGTATTTTTTACATCATAAGTTAATTTATTTCACGGAATAGTCACTAAAAGGAAAATTGATTAAATATTTTTGATAAACTATGAATTTAATACTAATATGTATAATAGAGTGATGATTTTGTTGGTCTAATACGTCAATATAGCTGAAAGCTCCACGAATTGGGTCATAAATTCCTTATCTTTTAGAGTGGTAACTATCTTGATTTATTGCGATCAATTATTTTATTAAAAAGTTACCCTCCTTCAAACAATTCGGCAAACAAATTTGGTACATTTCTTTCGAGCTCGTTTAATATGTACTTTTAAATGGGTCGGCTCTTTATGAATAGAAAAATTCTTTTTATAAATATTCAAGAAATGAATGGTAAAAAGAAAATTTACTTGGTTTGAGGCTATATCTGAAAATTTTAGAACTTACTTCACATATTTCAATAGATGTATCTATCTACTTGTTAGTTTTTTTAACGCTTTTGACTAAATTAACCAATGGAACTTTTTATAAAAGAACTACACTAGGTACAAGAAACATTTTTATTAAGTAAATTTTTTTCTTTTATAAAATTATTTATTAATGCAGTAGACTACTATATGCGTCTGCGTAACCATAATAGCGGTATATTTTTCAAAATTATTTATCAACACGACTTTCATTTTTCTGTGTAATGTATCTAATTTTTATAAAGAAAACGTCTCCCGCTCGTAAACAAAAATAATATATGGAAAAATATTTTTCAGGTCGAGTTGGAAAATTGGGTAAATAGCATACACAGTGCTTGTGCCGCCGCCTTCGCAAGACATAGAGGTAAAACTGGAACACTTCACCTTTTACAAGAAGAAATATTCCGTTTAGAAAAGGCCATTGAAACGGTAAGCAAAACACACAAAGTCAATTTACTCTTAGGTGAAAACAATTTCAATTATTATTAATAGCGCTTAGCAATTATTATTTAACAATAAAGCTAATTCCAACAGTTTACTACCTAAAATAGCAGACTTATTAATATTTTATTAATTAAGTTGAACAAGAAATTTCATTATTATTGTCGTGGGTCGCCACAACCCACAAACTGCTCGTTGCAATTTTCTCGAGAGATATAACTTGGTGATGTCTTGACGTAAATGTTAGTAGAAGCAACGACGACTCGTAAGCAAATGATGAGGGATTAATTACAAATTACAAAATTGTTTCTGGGGATTAAATTTTTTTTAATTTACTAGCTTAGGCTTATCGCACGACCCATTAACAATTTACTTATTAACAACAATCTATTCGAATTTAAGCCATCGACGTTCTGCATAATGAGATTAGGCGTGTGGGTTACGAAACATGTGTTTTCGTTCCATTATAAATTTTGATGCATGCACTTATGCACATGCACATCAATAGTTTGTTTATTTTGCAATTTTCGCAAGAATTGTATTCAAAATTTACGACCTGTTTCTTGTTTCTTTAATAAAATTATTATTAAATTGATATTGAATAGTGCATTCTTCAAGTGCCATCAAGTGTAACGTGAAAATTTTATTTGAAAATCTGCCAAGTGTCTGTAGGAAGAAAATATCTAACAAATAAGATTTACGATACTACCGTTTCCATGACAATCAAAGTATACGAGCTTTAGAACCTTTCAATTGTATAGAAATCTAGAAACGTTTTGATTTTAAGCGAATTTTTCTAAAACAAATACTGGCTATCTGAATACCTTTCGCAGAAGAAAATCGTTGACATGGTTTGAATCTAACGAAGGGAGTTTAGTTACAAAGGAGAAATATAAAAAGTAAGTGAATGATCCCCAAAAGAGGATATTGAGAGATGTCAAGTAGATATCGTAAGAGAAAAAAACACTCAGGTAGGTTACAAACACAATACAGGTGGAGTTTTAAGAACCAACTTCGATGTTATGAGCATTTCTAAAGAGGTTCATGAATAACTTCAGAAAATGCGATGTCTAAATTCGGAGCTCTTCAGATTTACCGGCAAAAAATAGAGAAATAAGCTCGGAATTTTGTAACAGAAATAGAATTAGCTTTCGTATAGAGAAATGTGAGTTATGAAAATTGTAGTGGGTAGGTAGATGCTTTTTAATAACAACAAAACATAATCAAAAATTTTGACGAACTAGGGCGAATTTTTCTCCTGGAGTTCCAAATAAAGAAAAACTAATTTATTTTATTAAGGCATGGCGTTGTTTAATACAGAGTGATGCACAATTCAAGCGGGCCCTATTAAAATTTAATTTAATTGAAAATTGGTGGTAAATGTTGGAATTGTATCTCTCGCGTCTCAAATACAAAGTTTCAAATAAACCATTTACATTTATTTTAAAGACTCTCTAGACACAAGCCCCACACGCAACCCTTTAAACAAAAATTGTGGCTAGATCTGCCCAGACCTGGAATCTTAACTTCTTCAAGCAGTGGACTACGCGAAATAATTTTAATTTTTAATGGTGATTAGATTAGATTTACTTGCCTAACTCGACAAGAAAGGCTAGGCAGAGAGGTAAAATCTGACGCGTAGTTTTATGTTTTTTAAGTATTTAGGACAACAACAAACATACTGTTCAATAACAGTTATCCACTACATGATAATATCATTCGGCTAAGGGGGGCATTTATTCCTGAGTTAGTGCACCGAAAAGGCTGACAAAAAGGTGACACTCTACGGGTATGCAAGGTGGGAACGCGAATACCGAAATTCTGAAACAGCTCAGGACAGCCTAAAAATCAAATAACAAAATTGCAAGTCGAGCAACGTCCTGCGCATTTAAAAAGTTGGGAGCACAACATCCCGGCCTGGGCACCTCCTACGGAAGAGTCTTATAAATCTATTCTGAACCCGCTCTAGTCGAGCATTACATTGGGGTGACCAGACAGAGCTGCAGTAGTACTACAAACGACTTCTACCCAAGAAATATACAAGACCCGCAACGCCTCGACATTGGTGAACTGGTGAACTCTGAACACGTACACGTACGAATTATTAAACATCAAATTACTGTCAAACGTGACCCACAGGCGCTTCACCAGCATCGCCGTAATCAAAGGAGCTCCGTCCAACGAATACGTAAATATGTTCCAACTTGTTAACATCTGAATGAAGCTCTAAACAATGATTTATGTTGTTTACGTCTTTAAAAATCTTAAAATGATCTGCATACAACAAATAATTGGAATGAAAAGCACTTAGATGTTATATTGTTTATAAAAATGATGAAGAAGGGTAAACTCAGATGTGATCCCTGAAGAACTTCAGGGATTTTTGCCCGAAATAAGAACCAATGAGACCGCCATATTAGGCACTAACCACCTTTAGCTTACGTAGCATCAAGCTACGATTTGAAGTGTCGAATGCTTTGCTAAAGTCGGTGTATAGAGAGTCAACTCCGCCCCCCCAAAGGTGCTTGTACATGTACACCGTCTGGTGTAACAAAAACAGATCGAAAATAGTTAGAAAAAAATCGCAAACGTCTTGACTGTCGGCATCACGAAGGAATAGCTGAATTTGCTCGTTTGCGGGATACAAAAGACGAAAATATTCCCGAATTAGTAGAAATTTCCGTCAGAACATCATTTAAATATTTTCTGTAATTAAAATTTATCAAGTTACGTGCACGTCTTCTAAGAAGATTAAAGACCCTAAAGGGAGGGGCAGTTCTATACCTTTTAAAACTTAAATGTGCCATCCGTGTCTCCCCCAGAAGCTTCAAAATTTTGGGGATGAACCACTTTGGAGACTCGTGACGATTTACAGTATTACGTGGCACGAAGCGATTAATAATGTGATTCAAAATGTTATGAAAGCCCAAACCCGAGAACCTAGACTTCCAAGACACTGAACGCAAAACCTCAAATGAGGTATTGTAACTCTTGTAAGTGTCGTGTATAAACAAACTCCGTGTAAAGAGAGTTAAATCTACAAATTCGTGTAAAAGGAGATAAGTCAACAAATCCGTGTAAAAGGAGATAAATAAGTCAACAAATCCGTGTAAAAAGGGATAAATTTTATGATAAGAAGTAGTAGTTCCTTAGGTTTGATCTCGTACGTTTAGGTTAACATAGGTTGTGTCGTTTCGTTCTTAAAATCAAAAAGCAACCTAAAAACTATTTAAAAATATATAATTTTTTGCGAAATAATCATTAGGTACTTTAAGAAAATATGCAATACACGTGTAGAGTAGCTAAATTAACGTTTAAGTGCTAAACTTTGTGTGAAACTTGGCGAGTTTCCAAAATAAGTACCTACACGAAATGTTAATATTAGTTTATGGAGATGCTGCAGCAACCTTCGAGACTATCTGCAAGTATTAAATCAAAGTTTGATCAAGAAGGAAATTAACCATTTGGAACTACTCAAGAAACCTGGAACTGGACTGGCATTATAGAGGTGCTACTAATGGGAGATTAAAATGTTATAAAAGTCTACTAAAACGTTTGCAAAATAATAGTTAGAAAAAAGTCGAAGAAGTGGGCGAATCGTGTTATTTTTCCGATTTAAAACTTTTGGGTTTTTCTTTGTCAAGCAGAAGAGACGGGTTGAGTCGATATAAGAGACTTCAAGTTCCAAGTAGAAAGGTATTCGAGAATGACTAGAGATCGCTGAAACGCACCAACAAAAGACGACTTTCAGGACTGTTGTAATAAGACCAGAGGGTTAGAGGAGTAGGTACTTCAAAGGAATGCAATTAATAAATTGTGTTTGATTCGCCCATTCATCCCTTGATTCGATCAAACCTCGTATAACTTACTGCGAGCAAAATAAATGACTAGGCTAAACGACTCTTAATAACAAATCAAATTTTAACAAAATGGGGTCATTGAATTTTAGTGCAAGTTGGCCCTAACACATTTTCTATTTTGATTCAAAAGTAAGAAAATTGTATTTAAAATTACCAAGCATAAATTCCAATTTGATTCTCTCTCAAAGTTCAAAATTTAATCAAAGATGGTACGTGCACACGCGTGTTAGTATAAAGAACGTTTGCATGAGGGCTTTTGAATGAATCCTCATCAAACACAACTCAGATTAAGAAAGTACGAAGTTGTTTATGCCAAACTTGGCGGTGGTTTTTTCTTTTTAATTTAAATGGAGTCGCGCTCGTGGTTGTTAAAATAAAATTACTATAGTACATACGTTGGTTGCAAACTAACGAAAAAGCAAGACTTATGAATATTAAGAATGTGGTTATGCATATATTACATTTACTACATTATGAGCGTAATAAGTATTTTCGTATCACAATAAAAAGAAGAGTTTAGTGAGCATTATTTGGAATTCAAACTGCAATTTCTCGTCTAAAATTTGAATGTTTAATCGGAACTTTGTTAATAGCGAACCCATTTTCATTATTACCCAGATGATTAATTAAATTGTAATCAAATAACTCAAATAAACTTGTTTTGTTTTAATGAAAAACCAATAATCAAGATAGCTTTGCATTTTTGTTTTATTTCGTCCTCGAATTAATGGATGAAATAGATTAGAGATGTGTTCCAAGTTAAGATGCGACCTACTGGGAATTTTCAAAATAGCTCGAGTGTATAATAAAAATCTTCCCTATTTTCACTTTTTTTTTATTTCATTACTTTTGGATTTATTGACGCTTTTGATGACCTTTTTATAACTCTGGTTTTAAATTTAAAGCCTCGTTGATCGAATTAAAACGAAATTCAGTACGCTTTTGTTTTTATTTTAGATTTTAGCTTCGAAATAACTACATACTAAAGCTTGTACAAGTTAGAAATGGGATTGTGACGTATTTTAGTTCGAATGGTTATCGATGCAAGCCGCATACTATTTTACGACCTGCTCGACTATGAAAGTACAGAATAATTTTGTGCCGCTCCGATTTTGAGTGGTTTGTAATTTCTAGAGGTAGGCCTGCCGCTGGACCAGTTGAGTAATGTTTATAAATATGCTACAATTCTTTGAAAAAAATTGCTTGGTCCACTATTATTGTGACAGCTAGTAACCATACAGTTGCTTTTGTGAACTGTCAATCAGTGGCGTACCAGGTACTTTTTGCAGATAATTTAAGGTAAAACTTTTATTAGTGCGCACCTGAACTTGACTCTCTGTACTGATTGGACGCTTGCAAAGTAAGTAGTTGGCGGTAGCATTTGTCTCAATCCCATTTATAATTTGTACAAGCTCTAGTATCACAATTTTCTTTGCGACTTTTACCATTACAAAAAGTGGATGTTTTACGCCAGCCCATGCCTATGGGGGTTAAATTAAAATTGCTTTAAAGGTTAAAGCACGATGGAAACTTAAATTAGTTAAATACAGTACCTATAAGTTTAGAATATTAAAAGTTCTCGAGCCTTTTCAATCCTACTCCGTAGCTAAAGTCATAACGTCATTTTGGAATTACTTTGAAACATTCTAAACTCAAAACGTCCCTTTTTATTATTTTCTATTCGATCAATTAAACAAATTTAACGTTGGATGAGTGAAAATTTTTTATAACGTAATGTGTGGTTAAGGTACGTTTCCATTCCTACAAGTCCCCGGGACATGTCGCACCGATTTTGTTTTGGTGTTTCCATTCCCTGCAACATGTCGCAGATGATTTGGAGGCAAGACTCTCAGTTTGGACTCTGCATTGTAGCTATGCAGATTGATTTGCCAGTGCGAACGAAGATTGTGAAGTTTCTTTTCTACTTCTTCTGTCGTACTCTCGAACACCTCCGCGATTCGTTTGAGGGCATCAACACGACTATTACAGTTTTTATGTTGTGAACTCTTTATGTTCTACAACACGGACTCTTGCTCAAACATCTCAATCAGTTTACTTATTTGACATTTGGACCACTCCATCACTCCGACACTCTTACGCCCAAATCAGACAAATAAAATAAAAAGCACAGTGTAATAACAACACGAACAGTGCACAGCGCAATACAAGAAAACACGCACCGGTGAATCTGTGACAGAGAAGGTTAGGTTTCGTGGTCAGGGAGTGTATACAGTACTCCTGCGCATGCGCGTGTCCCGGAACAAGTCGCAGACCGTTTCCATTGCCCGTGCGACAAGTCGCAAGGACATGTTTTGTTGCGCGGTCGGCTGAGACATTTTTGCCCCTGGAACATGTCGCCTGACTTGTCGCAGACCGTTTCCGTTCTACCCAGGGACTTGTCGCAGGAGTGTTTCGTAGGAATGGAAACGTTCTTTTAGCAGACATAAAAAATATTTGTATCAGGCTGTCGGAAACACATACATTTTCAAAAAGATAAAAGAAAGCAGACTGAGTAGGTACGTATTTTACATAAATAAAAAAAATAAGAAAGAAAGAGTCTTGTGGATTACGACCACACACGCGCCAAATATTTCATTTGTAAATAGCTCGCTTTCCGTTGTTCCTTTCTTGTAACTTCATGATTTTTGCTTATTTAGTTCACAGTAGTATCGATACGTGTCAAATATGTGCCTGGTTCCTACCGTGAAAAACGAAAACTCGTTAAAATGGCTTAAGATCGCCTAGATTTAGGCGATGGCGCACCCCATCTTCGTTTTGTTCATTTTTTCTAGATATAAAGGACGTCCCAAGATTCACACAAAGAGCAATTTAGATGGAAAACACAGGTTTCTAATTAAAAATTGAAAATTTTTTATTGATACGTAAAGTATACAGTATAGGGTTGTGTAAGGAATGGTATATCGGGCAAATTCGGCCTCCACGGCACGGCTTTTTTTGCAATTTGCCGTGATAGTTTTCCATAAATGTGGCTGAATTTCGTTGATATACCGCTCAATTTCCTCCTTCAAAGTGTGAAGACTTCAAAATACCCAGTGATAAATGTTCAACGGCGCTAAATCGCATGATCTGGGCGGCCAATTCTGATAATTGAGTTGTTTCTCAAGCTGAGGTATGGCAAGTGGCACCGTCTTGTGCGTAGATGCTGATCTTTCGAACAAAATTATCTTCAGCGATGAGACTGATTTCCATCTTGATAGCTTTTGGTTAATCGACAAAATTGTCGCATTTGTGGTTCAGAAAATCCACGAGTGATGGTTGAGAAACATATGCATTCATAACGTGTCCCTGTTTGGTGAGGATTTTGGGCTCGAGACATCATCGGAGCCATTCTTCTTCGAAAATGCGACTGGTCAGGCAATGACAGTTAATGGTGCTCGCTATTGCGATATAATAATCTAGTTTTTTGTGCCTAAATTACAAGATATGGATGCGAACGATATGTGGTTTTAACAAGATGGTGCCACAATACCGTACAGTCCGAGAAACAATTCAATTACTGCATGAACCATTTTCTGGTTTGTGTATAATTTAGCGTTTTGGTGATCAGATTTAGCCGCCCAGATCATGCGATTCAACGCAGTTGAACTTTTTTTTTGAGGTTTTCTAAAGTCTAAGGTTTACCCGTTTACCCCAACAAGCCAACGACCACCCACGCCTTGAAGGAGGCAAGTTAACGCTATATCATCGAAATTCGGAAACATTTATGCAAAACGGAAAATTTCAACAAAAGAGTGCGTATGTGCCAGCAAAGTTGTGGAGGCCAAATTTACCCGATATGCTATTCCATACATAATTATATACTGGACCAATTAAACCAATTAAAAAATTTCGTTTTTTAATTATAAACCTGTGTTTTCTATAAAGATTACTTCTTGCGTGAATTTTGGGACACCCTTTTAGATACT
Organism: Malthinus flaveolus; assembly: GCA_950108345.1. NCBI lineage: Eukaryota > Metazoa > Arthropoda > Insecta > Coleoptera > Cantharidae > Malthinus > Malthinus flaveolus. The sequence continues at coordinate 15,310,185 of OX467285.1, read as the reverse complement.
TTTTTATTATTTTGATCTCTGTGCACTCTAGTTTAGATATCGATTTGAAACTATTCAGCAAGAAGAAAAAATATATAAAACTTCTCGAACGTCGACTTTTTAAGTTTTGGGAGGAACCTAAGGCAGTATTGATGTCTTTGGCAAATACCACGAAATGAGAAAGAGAACAATTAATGAATCGTCCTCAAGTGAATACAAAAAAGAGTTTTTATTTAACAACGTAAAGCGTAAATTGTGACTATCTTATATTCAGCTTAGTTCATATTACTAAAAGGGTGTGTTTATAGAGGTCAAAGAATGCGGTTAGATATGATATTATTAAGGGAGGGTATTTGACTCAATATTGCTTGTTTGAGAAGATCAAATTACTCTATTAGGAATTTAATAAACAGTCTCAAAATGCAAATAAATAGTCCTAATAATGTATACATTTTCCGCCGCATGAGTTTTTTTGTGTGGCGCAAAATTTGAATTTTCTACTAATTTAAAACAATGTTCCCCTTCAAACGGAAATTTTACTTCGTCAAAGAACTAAGCAGATTATTCTATTGAATGGAGGAAATATATATTCTTGACTATTTCACTAAATCCCAGCTTGTAGTCGTTGATATATGTCAACTGCATAACTGTAAACTATAATTTAGAGCCTTGTTGTACGAGAAAGTGAGTTTTGAGGAGACGTAATTAGCAATTTCGAAGCCAATTTAATTAGAATCACTAACCTCACGCCTAAAATTGCAAAATTACAATATTCATCATCATCACAAACCCAGTTACACTATTTTGTACAAAATGAACATTTATTTGGGGCTCTTCTATTTTTAAGGTAGAAAACTGGAAATTTTTTAGCGTTCTATATCTCCTTTTTAAAGTAGAGATAGAGATAGATGGTGGTAGTATTCAAACGGAGATAGTGATTTTAATAACTAAAAAAATTATTGTGCAAAATGCAGATGTAGATTTTTATAAATGTCTATGCCTAAAGGGCTATTGCGCCACAAGGCTGTTATTAAAGAAAAGCCACTATTTCTTGCGGAGCGAGCCAGTCTTAAAGATCCTGAAGATTATAATAGATCAAAGTGTTACGGAGAATGTTTACTAACTGCATGGAATCATCGTATTGGCACAACCAAAACACCTATTTATGTATGAATGAACAACAGCGCATGAAACATAAAACCGCCATCTAATAAATATTTGATAACAAAGGAGAATAAAATATTGTAAATTTCCACAATGGCCTGAATAATTTTCAGATTTCATTGTAACTTCAGGCAGAATCAATACATAGTCACAAAGACAATATGAATTTGACTGGAAATGAACGTTTTCTTTGATCTCATTTAACGGAGAAGCTACTACTATACATATTATTTATAATAGATGCTAGATGGCACTCGAATACTTTTTATAAATGCCGTTAATGAAGTAGGCACCTCCATGAACTTATAAAAGCAACGCAGTATCCAACAAATTCTTAAAGTAAACAATAGTTATACGGATCGACGAATTTAAGTTTCTCGAAGGAAGCTTTAGAGCGAGAGATGAGAAGCTGAATTTGTGTTTTAAGATGAAGAATGATCGTCATTTAGCCGAGAATAGTTTTTCGAACTTCGACATTTTTTTATAGCTCGTGTATCTGACATTATCAACCCACTTGAATGAGTTGAAGCTCATAGGCGACGGGCGACCTACTTGAACAGTATGTGACAGGAAAATATAAATGATGAAACTAACTAATAACAACGCATAGTATGGCAAAGAAAAACTTAACTTGTATAAAATCCGATGAAACTAAAAAAGAAAAAGGTTAAAAAGGTTGGTGCTTGGTTTTGGTTGGAAAATAAAACGCGTAAAGCGCCCCCAAAAGTAACATCGACTCACCTAGCCCTTAAAGCTTTACTTTTTTTTTATAAGAACGAAACAAAAGTCAAAAATGCTAATCGAACCGAGCCCGATTTTAGTGAAACAACTCACATAACTTTTTTAAACAAAAACAAACGGTAATTGAATGTAATTTCTCAATCTTGTAAATGTTTTCCGCAGTTAACAAAGAAAGGCACTTTTTTTATAAACCCAAACTTTTTTGCACAAAAAGGAACTAAATATTTTTGCGTTATAAAATAATTATACAAAAAATTGCGTAAATTTAAACACTCGAAATTATATCCTATTTTTCATAATAAATCTAGTGGGTATTGTTTCCAGAAGTTCCGGTCGTTACTTTTCCTTGTTTTCTTATTTTGGACAAAATCCAAAAACCTAATAGTTCGGTTATTTTAGTTTTAAAAATACGCAAAAAAATTTCATTCAATATTAAATCCGAGAGACTAGAAATAAATTTTTCGATATTACGTTTTTTTTGTAATCCTTATTGAATGGGGGATTTTTCAACTTGCTTTGAGTTTTTGAAAATTTAATCTCACTTTTGTATACGACGCATTATTACAGTGTCTCTTTAAAGCATTAAAATTTAGTCCTTGATTAAACTTGCCTCATTTTCATTGAGTAGGGGTTTAAATACGTTTCTTGTTAAACTTGTTCTCTGGTTTCTCAAGTCTCTCCACTTCTCTCAACGTTTTGTTAATTAACATCGTTAACTTTTACCACTTTGCTATTTGTAAACGAACTACATTATTTGTAGGTACTAAAAGAAAAATATATTTGTTTCAAAGGATTGTCAACTATTGGCGATCGAGTCGGTAAAAATTGCAATTAGAAGATATTTTTAGAGTTTCAGGTTTCCATTCATATTTCATTAAAACTCCTTTTTTAAAATTCATTTATAAGGAGATATACTTAAAGGTATTTCCGGTTTAACCGGAGGTGTTTTTAAAACAAAATTGTAACAAATAATAGAAGTTAATGGAATAAATTAATATACCAACTTGCAATTACAAATTTTAATCACAAAAGAAATGATAAATTTTTGAAATTTTTACCTTCAAAAAATTATAGCTCCGGATCTGCTCACAGCGAGTGAACCAAACCACGGTGTATAATTAAAAACTTCGATATCTACAACATATCAAAATATAGGCGAAATGGCGGAAGCCGATTTTGAGAAAATCCGTTTTAAAGTTTTAGTCAACTTTGGTCCTTTAGAGGTAGCCAATTTGGAAATTGTTTTAAAAATCGACAATATCGAAATTAAGGCCCTATATTTTGCCTATATATTTCTATTTTTACATTTTTATAGTAATCTGCAAAGTTATTAACGTCGAAAAATTAAATGAAAAAATAAAAACAATTTTTTTTAGTTCGTAATACTTTTTCAAAGTAGACGAAGTCCACGGAAGAGTAAAAAGTTTGGCACGATGTTCTCGTGATCCTTTAAATCTCCAAACTATAAGAAATCTAAAATCTATAAAATTAATTTTTGGGTAAAGATGGAAAATTAATTTCACGTATTTTTCCCTAATAGAGCAGCCAGTTAGGATGTGACTTTGAAACACTTCGGCAAACTTTGAATCGACTTTTTAGATCTTGTAAGCTGAAGGGAAATGGGAAACAAATAATGCGCTTAATAGTATTTAAGCTGTTACAATTAATTAGAATTTATTTAGCGACTACGAAAATAGAGTGCACATCAGAAACTTACAAAAATTTATTTTTAAATTAAAAAGTAAAGGCAATCGTTTCTTAAAATAAATAATTCATTTAATAAATCCCGCGAAACCAATTAATTCCTTATTCAAATTTAAATTAACACAATGTGAATTTTTCCTATTAAAAAATGAGGCTTAAATTTCCATTTATATTATAAAAATTTTTAATTTTTACAAAAAAACGTTCGTCTTTTGTAGGGATTTATAAAGATCAAAGGGTCGTTTCTGTATCAGACTTAATATGGATGCGAAATACACATTTAAAGAGCTTAATTTTTTGAAACCATGTACCTACATTAAACATGCTCAAATACTTCCGTTCCTAATACGCAACAAAAAAACTTAAAGAACTGGAAGTCTCGAATTTACATCGGAAATGATCGGGATGACTGAAGGGAGAGTCTACAGGTTTTATAAGATAAGCGTAATAGAATAATTCAATAAATTGCGATACTCAAAGTGAAACGATGAAAAACCAATTTTACATCGCCCTTCCCCCACTCCAATTGTCAGCGATATCTTGCGGTTCCGTTCTTATATCGTTAGAAATGCATACGTCAAATTCGTGAGTATACAGATAGATGAAATGGGCGTCTTTTGTAACTTTTTTAAAAACAAAACTTTTTCTACTTTGTGCGGGAAAGCAATTAAAAATAAGCCGTTTGAAGTTTAAAAAAACCTCACCCAAGTATCTCGAGTTGATTAGGCAAATAATAATTTATGCCTGCAATGGTCGTGTAGCAATTACCAAAACTTCGTATGTATAATCTTCTTAAAAGCTGCCCAATTTACGAGTATAGTGTTATGTTTGTAACTAAACACGTAGTTACAAAAAAATAAGGTTTAATTAGTATTCATTTATTTAAATTCGCCCTTTTTAACAAGGTAAAGTAAAAACTTGCGTAGGTACGTTTTTTTCCTCCATTGTCGAAATTAATTTGTATTCACTGTTGTTTTATCGTCGAAACAAAAATGTCTATTGAAACGTATTAAAAGTTTAATAAAGAATAAAAGCTAGTGCATAATGTAAGGCTCTTTTTTAAAAATATAATTAGAGAGCTCTTAATTAATATTCCGCATGTTTATCCAGCTATGAAATGTTTAAACAAAATTGAGTGATTAGCGCGAGTGTGTCCTATTGTATACACACGATTTCCCAGTTGATAAACTGAACTCTTAACAACCATACTTCAATACTTTTTATAAAAAGCAAAAAAGTTATCCGTTAACAGCAGGAAAAACTGCAGTCAAGCCAAATATAAGTTGCTGCAGCATTTAAAGGCTCGTGTCCACTAGCAAGCAACTTGTGATAGATTTTTCAGACACTGCTTGCGTAGCCGTGTACACACAATTTACGTTTTTATCGAATTTACTCTACACAAATTACTATAGCAAGTAGCTTTTGTGGTTTCAAGTGTACACGTCTTTATTGAAATATCTCCGGCTATAGAAAGAAGCAGGTAGTGTACCTACCATAAAACTCATCGATTTACAAAGAGCTTTGGAAATTATCTTTTAAATTTTGAGAAGACATTTATTTAATCCCCTACAATCCATTTGCACACAAATTTTGTATAGGTATTTACTAAGATTTACTAAGTATAATTAATTTTTTTTACTTTTTACTTTTACTTTTACTTTTACTAAGTATAAATAAAAAAAATAAAGAATAATTTACTAAGAATTACCAAATTCAAATTTGAAAATAAAGTTGAAGTCAAATTGGAATGAGTTTTAGTTGTGTTGCATATTTCGTATCATATACGAATCAACTACAGCTTCTAAGTGATTTTTGGTTTTTATGTGCTACTTTTCTTTAAAACAAATCAGTCTTTATCAAGACTATATAGTGTATATTATTTACTTTTGAGCAGTAAGTTAAAAATCTTTTTATTTTTTAAATCATAACCGTGCATTTCCACTACGTATATTATTTGTTTCTACACATCGTGTAAAAAAAGAAACGCACGGTGAAAATTTTAATTTAGTCCGTAATAATTAGTATACATATTTTGATGTTACTAATATATTTACACATTGTTTTTAATTGTGGAGTAAACGAAATTGATTTGCAGATCAAGTCTTTGATGAAAGCAAAAGTTTTTTTTTGTTATCGACCACTTTGTTTGTCGAAATACCGACTTCAAAGCTTGTCGTAAATCTTAGTATTTAGGTACTTGAGTACAAAAGAGGACCAAATGAAAGTGAATCATAAGTACATCAAAATATTCCCAAGAATACGTAACTCGTCTGTCTTTTGGCCACTTTTACTTTTATGAATTTTCTTTCATTCCTGGTTTATCTATTTCCTTAAAATTATGTAATCTCCGTTGAATCTCAGTCCTTTCGAACAATTGCGCTAATTTCACCAATGTGGCTTATTTTTTTATTCGTTTTTTGCTTGGGATACAATTCAAAAGTGTAATTTAGCAAATAAGTATCTTTTGCTCGCTCAAAGACGTTTTTCTTTCATCTTGTATATCAGTAATTTGTACGCTTGCTAAAAACTTTCGGAACTGTTCCGAAAGTTTTGCTTCATTCGGTTTTGGCAAAACGCCCGTGAACACTTGCAAATTAGGGGTCGACCAAATTTATACCTCTCACACCGAAAAGATTTATTTACTTGCGAAAATTTTTGTCGAGAACTGTCAATCATTTCAAAGTTGCTTCGTATTTTACTACCTGAGGGTAGTAATAAAGGTTTACAATTTTAAGATATATGGACGCAGTTGACCAGTCCAGTAATGCTTAAAAGAATGCCACAGCACTTCTAAAAAATTGTTTGGTCAACTTTCGTTGTGACAGTAAAGTCTTCCGTCCTTCTTATAAATAATTTGAAAACTTGTTGTCTAACCATTGGAACAGCTCCGAAAGTATTTGCCCGAGTCGGTCTTGCCAAGTCGCACGTGTACACTAGCAAATCGTGCGATTGTATACTTGCAGCAGTTTTACTCTATGTGCCGTGTACACGTGGTTTACACAGTATGCACCTGTTCTCAGACCTAACTTGCGAAACTTTTACTTGCTAGTGAACACGAGCCTTAAAAGAAATTAGTAGCAACTCTAGTATAGACTGGCAAAGTGTTGTCGTCATAAACATGGCCGCCGACCATATGATGGGTAAAAACATTAGTTTGTTGCCATAACGTTAACACGTGAAAATGTTCATCATAAGTTTATCGGCAATTTTAGAATTATTTAGTGATGAGATTAGTGTTTTCAAAAAAGCAAAAAACTGCCTAGATAGTGGGCACTGCAAAGAAATAATTTTTGATGGCAGTTTGGGTTTCCCCTCTACTAACATGTGAACACCCTGAGTAATAACAATAAGGCATTTTGAATTAAATAATTAACTTAAAACTGGAATAAAAACGAAAACTTATGTTTAAGCTGTGCAACGTATACGGTGAAACTGGTTTGTTTTTACCCATTACCCACATTTGTGACGTCACACTTTTCCAGTCTATTAGATACAGGGAGAGACCATTACAAAAAGGAAAAAGGTTTTTCACTAAGAGCGACGCACTTTTAAATTGAAGTTATTGCTATGTTAGTGTTTTGCTTTCCACTGAAATTCGTGTTTGTCAAAGTATATCATTTAATTATGAAGCAGTACACGCTTCCACGACGATTTGAGACGAAGCGTCGTACAGTCGTGGCAACTATTTGTGCCTAACAGCAATTTGCGGTCGCTATAGTCGTCCAACTCGAAGAACAATTGAACGATTGGTGCTGAAATTCGAGTCAACATCAAGTCACGCTAACGTTCCTCTGCCAATTAGATTAAGAAATGTACGGAGAAAAGAAAATATTCCTGCTGTACGAGAGCAAATTAGGGCAGGTAAAAATGTATCGATCGATTCCTCGCCGTGATCAACAATTGGGTTTCTTAAAATCGACTTGGTGGGAAATTTTACAAAAATATTATAGTATACGTCTTTAGAATATTGCTTTGGCTCAAGAGCTTAAACCACTTACCTACACCACACTGCCAATGCAACAAAATCTTTTTTAAGAGAAAAGTGCGGTGAGTCGATTATTTCAAGAAATAGACCAGTCGATTGGCAGCCTCGTTTACATCCTTAGACTCTTTGCCCACTTTGCCCCTCCCTCAACCCCGTTACCCCCGCCCTTTTGTATTTCAGCCTTACCCAGTAACTAAACCCTGTGGTGAGTGCCCATCGTTTCCACGATGACAGCTCCATAGAGGGAACTCTCAAAAACCTATATACTATTAGGTGCTCTTTACGTTCTGCATATATGCATATATTATGTAAAAGATACTGGAAAGGGAATGAATTTTCTCAATACATTATTAGGAAACGGCACTTAGACGGTCTATCTTGAGTATACATATACCCCCACAGGCACAGAAACAGAAATTATGTTAGTAAATTGAATAAAAATAATATTTTTTGACTTAATTGCATTGGGGGGGGGGTTCTCTTTTGCTCAAAATTATTTCTGGCCACGGTCTTGGCAACAATAGGAGTTGAAAACGAAAAATTCGTAAAGCGCGCTTGTATTAGCATGTTTTTGTGAAATATTGTTTTTGGAGACACTATCAATATCAATCGCTATTTTAAGTCGTTTGACCTTGAACGCTATTGCATTTTATTGAAGACCAAATTTGAAGGGGCGCAAAATTGACGGAGTCCAGCTCTGCTTGCAACCTCTTCTCCCAAATTTTGTGTTGGGTACGTCCTTGTACGGGGCACAGAGTTTAAGTTTCCATCCGGGCTCATGCTAACCTTGCTACGCCGCTGTGCCGCTGTATCCGGGAATCACCATCCGCCAGAATGTGTTGGCGTTTCTTTAAGTTCAACCGCTACTTGATACGTCCATCATACCTGAAATTCTCAAAATTCACACAAAACGATCTACTTGAAGATGCCCTAGAAGCCCAAATCGATACGGTTCTCCAAAATTAATATTTCTCGTTTTATGCGTAAAAAGTGCCCAGGTACGACCGTTTCCTTACATATGAAACACCTGGTATACACCTAACATCTAAATACACTTTTCAGGAAATTGCAACCCTTTGGAAAACTCTTATAAAATAGCGTTTCACAAATCGATATTAATATTGTTGAAGTGAAGACAATCTGTTTCTCTCTTCGCAGCACATTTATACCTGACTGCTCTTATATTCGCGGTTTTAGACAATTTTTGAAAGTAACTTTCCAATTTCTTTTGTTTCTATAAATATATCACTAGAGGCCACCGTTCCCGAGATAACTTAAAAGGAGTTTCAGTAGGTTAAATTATGCGACCGACCTTTCTAACTTTTCCTACAATTTCCGAACTAAAAAAAATGACTGTTTCGTTTAGTACGATTTGTATTTATAAATTATCACTGTGGTTGAAAGTCTCTTAAACCTGGTTTTACGTTAAACGAATTCAACAATCGAGGAGTGATAAATGTTCTCTTTGAATGCTTTGTTTTCTAAATACTGTTGTGAGTAGGGTAGGTACGGCTTCTCAAGTAAATACACAAAAATAAATCACTATTTCAAATTGAGAATTATGTAAATGGGCAAGGGATGGCCGAATTACGTCCCGTCTCTATGATATTGGATATTAATATAATATAGAGATGATCACATATATGATCAGGTTGGTCGAGATGACTTTATCCTTTTTTTGTCCTTCTCAGCTTAATTAGAATCGATTTTTCTAAACTGAACGCCACTAAATAGAGTAGCCCTTTAAAAAAATCGGTACTAACGCAAATTAATAGTTTTAAACCAAACTAATAATCAATTATGTCCTCAAGTTTGGGCCCCACGTATGAAAAGCAAAGTGGCTATGAGGTACTACAGCACACGTAAACTTACTAAAAAATTTTCGAATTCACAAACTCATTAAAATTGCTATGACATCCATTAATGCAGGCACAAAGTTTTAAGATTTAAAATCACTTTCGGTTCTCATTTTACAGTCAAGTCACGACGCTATTTAAGCACAATATTTAAAAGGGGAAAAAATTGGAATTTTCAACAATGCCATCCCAACTTGAAAACTAAAAAGTTTTTCAAGTCCGCCGTAAAATTTTATGTTCGTCATATTGAGAGCAGCTTCGAAGCTTGCAACTTAGGATTACACGGTCTTTATTTGGAATACAATGTATGTGATTAAGTTCCTACTTATAAATAATTACAAGAAACTTGGCAAAACTACATTTAAATGCACTTAATTTGAACTCAAATAGAGCAAAAAATTAAAAGCCAAGCTGTGATGCAGCCGCAGATTCATCGCTTCTTCCATTTGCTTTTCTTGGCGATTTGCTAGGTGCTAAGCCAAGCTAGTTTATTCGTGATATTAATCTTCGAATCTTCGAATGTTTGTTTTACAAAGGTTTTACTAAGCGTCTCGTAGCTTTTCACGTAAAAGGGTAGATGGCGAGGTAAATTAAAAATGAAGGAGCGAGACATGTTTTGTTTAAATTTTCTTAGCAAACATTTTCGAAATATTAACGTATATTTACCGAAAATTGAGCGTGAAAGCATGAATAAGCCGTGTTGCATTTAGGAGCGGTTTTACACTACAAAACTACATTTAAATGCACTTAATTTGAACTCAAATAGAGCAAAAAATTAAAAGCCAAGCTGTGATGCAACCGCAGATTCATCGCTTCTTCCATTTGCTTTTCTTGGCGATTTGCTAGGTGCTAAGCCAAGCTAGTTTATTCGTGATATTAATCTTCGAATCTTCGAATGTTTGTTTTACAAAGGTTTTACTAAGCGTCTCGTAGCTTTTCACGTAAAAGGGTAGATGGCGAGGTAAATTAAAAATGAGGGAACGAGACATGTTTTGTTTAAATTTTCTTAGCAAACATTTTCGAAATATTAACGTATATTTACCGAAAATTGAGCGTGAAAGCATGAATAAGCCGTGTTGCATTTAGGGGCGGTTTTACACTACAAAACTACATTTAAATGCACTTAATTTGAACTCAAATAGAGCAAAAAATTAAAAGCCAAGCTGTGATGCAACCGCAGATTCATCGCTTCTTCCATTTGCTTTTCTTGGCGATTTGCTAGGTGCTAAGCCAAGCTAGTTTATTCGTGATATTAATCTTCGAATCTTCGAATGTTTGTTTTACAAAGGTTTTACTAAGCGTCTCGTAGCTTTTCACGTAAAAGGGTAGATGGCGAGGTAAATTAAAAATGAGGGAACGAGACATGTTTTGTTTAAATTTTCTTAGCAAACATTTTCGAAATATTAACGTATATTTACCGAAAATTGAGCGTGAAAGCATGAATAAGCCGTGTTGCATTTAGGGGCGGTTTTTCGTTTTTCCTTTCACGCCGGTAAGCGAGAAGACTTTATTTCAGTTCTTCAACAATGTTTTAATGAAGTTTCGAAACTTAAAGTACTTTATTTTTCCGACTATAGTATAGGAACATTTTCTCTTATTTTAATTGTATTATTAAAATATATGCAAATTTAATTTAGAAAAACAGCAGTTAATTGGAGTAAAATTCAGCGTCAATCGATTTTTTCAACGGTTTAATTTAGATGAACGTTTAATTGATATAAATTTAGTTTTTAACGTCAATTAGTTACACGAATTTATTGTTTGACTAACACTAATTGTGGTGCGTTTTATGCATTTACAATGCGAACAATAACATAATTGAATTAACAAAAAAGAGTGATGTTGAACAATTATTTTTGTTAATTTTACCCAATTTTTGTTTTTCAGGATCACAAATTAAAACACATGGCAGAACTGCAACAATCGGTTGTAGGAGATTCTGAAACTCGTCAGCAGATTGCTAATCAAGTGGTGCAATGGGAGGAAAATCTGGAACGTCTGCATTGCGAACAATTCCGTCTTCGGTGCTACATGGCTAGTTTACAAAGCGGGGAACTTCCCAACCCTAAGGTACGTTCAAATGCTTTTAGTGTTTGATGAAAGGTTTAAACAACGCGATTGTCTTGTTTAACTTGTATCTTCGTAACGAGTAAAGAAAAAAAATTACTTTTTTTATTTGCAAACTATAACACAATATTTTCATCGACTACCCTCTTAACTACCTTACTACACTACCTACAACTACGACACGCATTTATTATAATTTTGTACAAATTCAAATGTAGGGCGCTGCACAAACAATTGAAGCAATTAATTATCGAGACATTACTGTTAATTGCTTGTTTGATTAATTGTAAATTTAATTTACTGCAATTAAGAATTTATTAATTAATGATTTAAACACCCAGAGCTTACCGCGACTCAGGTCAACAAACCAGCGCAATAAAACGTGCTGGTTATTGCAGTGTGTCTTATAAGATGAAGTAACAAGTGTTAAAACAAAAATGCCAATTTAAAGCCTGGATCAGACGACTGGTGTACTTGGCAAATACACAAATATTTGTATATTTGACAAGTATACCAGTTTAACTTGTACAAATACGCCAGCAAATTGATACAAATGCTGGTGGGGTGAGTGAGATTTTGGCTCTTTTGTTTTTCGCTTATAACTCGAAAACTACGCACTTTATGAAAAAAGCTTTTTTACACTAAAATAAAGCACATTAAATTTCCTACAAATTATGCCTCTTAAATTTTTTTGTCAAACAAACAGTCGAGGTGGTAGAGTACAATTAAGTTGCTACAAATGATATATCTCTTAAGTTTTTTTCTTCAGGTGAACAATTTAGGCGCTAGCGCGCGGTAAAGTGAAAACACTTCCAATTACGGTCAAACAAGTTTTATTGCTCATAACCCAAAAACTACAAACTTTTGGAGAAAAGTGTTTTTATACAAAAAATAAGGGGCATTAAATTTCCTACAAATTATACATTTGGGGTGGTAGAGCGCTTTGAAGTTTAGGGTATATTCAAGGCCTTGGTATATCGGACATAGAGTGTTCGGGAGGTAAAATGCCGAGCTAAAAAAATACGAAATTTTTGATTTTGACCAAAACTGACTTTTTAAATTTTTGTTAAACTTTAACGCACTCTAACGCCTAAACCGTTTGTCTGATGAAAAAACCTTTCGGATATAGTTGGTAGGAAATTTTATTTACTTTACTTCTATATAGACGCAGTTTTTTCAAAAAGTGGGTAGTTTAGAAGTTATTAGCGAAAAACTGATAAAAGAGCAAAAACCCACCCTTCTCGAACCGCCTCCAAGTTAATGCGCACCAGCGCCAAAATCATTTACCTGAAGAAAAAATGTAAGAGAAATAATTTGTAGAAAATTGAAAATGCTTTATTTTAGTATAGAAAAACTTTTTTCGTAAAGTAGTACTTAGTTTTCGAGTTATACGCGCAAAAAGACCAAAAAAAGAGCCAAAGTCGTATGAGTGCAACCACAAGTAGAAGCAAATATTTACTTGTTAAGGAGGGAAGGTACCCGATAATTTTAAAACTTAAAAAATTTTTTTCTAGCTTATTAAAAACTTATTTTCAGAAATCGATGATGTGAGGAATATTAGCTAGGGCTGTAGTTAATATCTGTATAATATAAAAGTCATAATCATTATAGTTTAAAAGATAGCTTTTTAGATATTCACGGACTTAATATCAGTTTAATTAAATCGGCGTTTAAACCATGTTATAGAGAATCCCTTACTCCAGGGTATGACATATTTAAAATTTTGTTTATTATTTTGATACTTGTACAATTCAACTTTATTAGAGTTGTAATATGTCTCACTAACACAAAAGTAGTCATATTATCTTACCTAATTGCCCAATTTGCTTCAAATTTTGTTATACCCTGAACTGAATCACGATGATAAGATATACTTTTAAAATTTTATATTCGATAGGTAATTAAAGCCGTACTTATCTAAAATAATTTAGTAAAATATCGCAGAGTAAGTGCGGTAGAGCCCAGAAAAGGATAGAGAAGTACACGAATTTCGGCACTTTACCTGCGATATAAGGACACAACCCTTCTCGCCCGGGGTCATTTTCTAAGTTTTTGAAGAATTACAACAAAAATGTATTTTATGAGACTACGAGACTTCCAATTTCATATTAAATGAAATTAGATTTTTAGCCTATTTTTTTCATTTTTTAAACCTCTATGCTAATTTCATTTATCGTGCTATTTTGATGTATTCTAATGAATCGCATTTTCATACTTTCTTACTGACTAATGACTAAAAGTCTACTCTCAACAGCTAATCAAACTACTCAAAAACAATGATAATAATACAAATATTAAAAAACTGAGCAGATGTTTCAAACGGATAGATTATATTCTTAAAACTCTTAAAAACAATTAAAGATGATAACTATATGCCTTTGCTACAAACAAGTGCATTGTTTGAAGAGATTTGCAAAGTAATGACAACGTTGTTCAATCAAATCGTCTTTCTAGAAATGTCACTACCAATTATACGGAGAGGTATTTATACGAGTCTTGTGGCAAAATTTTCTAGTGGAAATTTTATGGTAGAACACACGAAAATGTTGCTATAGAAAAATATGAGGAAATCTAGAAAGTGGAAAGTCAAGTCAAGCAGCTTTTTTATACCTAAAGAATACCCTCACTTATGTTGTAGCCCTGATAGACTAGTGAATGATAATGAATTGGTGGAAGTCAAGTGTTTGTATTCGATAAGAACCCAAAAAATTAAGGAAAGTTAAAAAAATAAGCAAAACAATATGTGTGTAAAACTTGAGCGGGGTAAATAGTATTTTAAAAGAATTACCAGTATTTTTTATCAAATTCAAGGTCAATTAAATATATTAGATCGAACTTGTGATTTAATTTAATGAGATTAAAGTGCTAGTAGTAAAAATAATCGTGTATACACAAACGTTGTGAAGACTATTATAGACCACGCGTCTTGTAACCCTAGGCGCTTCGCATTTCAGGCTACAATCCTGGCGCTAAATCTATAATAGTACGTATATAAATAAGGAAACGTAAATACATGTATGAAATGATAATTTGATAATAAATACTATAATATGGTATCATTCAGCGTTCTTGGCGTGTGCGTCATTATATATTATTGGGCATAATTCATAAAATACGGAAAAATAAGGGAACCTGACAACCATAAAATCAAAAACGTATGTCATTTATTGTATCAACGCACTTCTAATGCTAAGTAACGTTGGGATGAGAGTGGAAACAATAATGAAACTCATAAATTGATGCATGTACGCGCCAAGATTGCTGAATAATACTATAACAACTAGGTAATCTTTGCTATTGGCATAAGTACTTGGCACTTTTACTGTTCTTATACAATGCAACGAAAAGTCGCCACCTGTTTGGTACATACAAAAGATTATGTGTACCTGCTTGTCGATTTTATTTTCTTCATTGTTATCGGTAAAGTTGGCTATTTCTTTTATATTTTATGCTACTTAGCCTTACACGATGTATACGTAGGCTTAAATAAGGCAAGTAAGTTGGGTTGCCTATTTAAAATGTTACGAATTTAGCTAGGGTACCTTCCACCCTTAAGTTTATAAATAATTGTAATCCATTCGGCCGCAATAATTTTGACTAACAACCGATGGAAAACTCACCAATACACACTATAGTGGCAAATAATTGAACAAGAAGCAAACCACTCATACATGGCAAGTATACGCCATTAACAAATATTTGCCAAGTACACCAGTGGTCTGATTCCGGTTTTAGAGCTATGTATAAGGAAAACCAATGTTAATAATATAAAATGTGTATAACCATTCCAAAAAAATACGCAACATAACTCCATTAATTCTTGAATTTAAACTTTCTTTGATAAACACAACATTTTATTCGATGTTTAATTTTCAAATTTTCGGTTGTCTAAAATAATATTTTTAAAACAATGTGAAAAAGTATTACTTTTTTGACAAGGGATGAGTTTTGGTAATTAAACTTTTAGCAAATGAAAAAAAAATTTGAATTACTCTCACATCTTTTGTTGTAGAATTTTTTCATTTTTTGTGGAGTTTTCGATGCATAATTTTTGTGTTCAAACATAAAAGCTCGCATTCGGCGATATCTTATCTTCATTTTTCTTAAAAATGATCTTTAATGTTAATTGACTTTTTTTAAGTTAATTAATGCTCAAATTTAAGTTACGAAAGATTTTAATTATGCAATTATTAGCTTTGCACAGAGGGCTTTGTAAACAGTTTAAAAATACCAGCAAACTATTTCTTGAGTAACTTTGCGAAAACTTATTTTAATTTCAATACGACCTGTAAAGCGTTTAGCCTATCTTCTAATAGTACGTAGTTGAAACTTGTGCCTCATAGACACCTAATCTAAATGGTGTTTTACTGTGTGTCAAAGGTAAACAGGCAGCTTAAAAAGTTATTCTTAGCCTAGAAGTTGGTATAATCGTATGTCTGCGATGAGCAGGTCTTTCACGTTCAATCCGTCCAATTCCTGACGGCTGGAGAATAGAGCCGCAAGATATCGGTAGAAGAAGGGACCAAAGGAGGGTCAAACTTGCTTAATAAAGCTTTTCACCAAAATTAGATTTCCTACTCCTAACTGTCCTTTTTTGTGATCCCCACTCCAAGTGGAAATACTTGAAAATTAGCAACAGTAAATATAATCATGTTTAGACATTCTTTATCCGATTATTAAGGCACAACGGCATTCCTTTCTGAACCTACTGGAAATTACTAGATACCATTAACCTTTTGTAAAAAACTTTCTCCTTTTTAGCTTCTTCAGAAACTGACAATTTCGAGATCTTTCATTCTAAAAATCCTATAACTATTTCTTAATTTTAATTTGCTAATTCACGATTCATTTCGTTTGTTAATAAATCTCAGTTGATTTATCTTTAAATTAACTTATTTCATTTAAGGTTGAAACGAGATTGCTTCAGGTTGAAATAAATATCCGAACCGAGACTCGATGAATATTCAGAAACTTCAAATTAAAAATAAGAATTGTTTAGAAGCTAAATAATAAGAGGAAAATTTTAATTAAGGATTTATTTTATTTATTTCAGTCCTTGTTAACTCACGTCTCGAGAGCAACGAAGAACACGCTTAATAAGCTCGGAGTATTTACCGTCTCGTCATTCCATGCGTTTATTTGTGCAAGAAGCCCTTCACTTCTAAATAATCTTTTAGCCGGAAGAGGAGCTACGAAACGTCGACCACCTATGCTTTCTAGATCAAATAGCGGTTCTAGTAGGAGATCATTGCAGGTTAGTAAGTTTAGAATTTTTTATTTTTCAACAAACGAGCTTTTCGTGAAAAGCCAGTCACTTAAGCGGTTTTATGTAAAAGAAAAACTTGAAATTTATTACTCAGGAGCAGATGCATTGAAATGGTTGGTAAACATGGCCGAGTTTTAAAAATATATTCGATTACTTGAGGCTAACAATACAAAACAAGCAGAGAAATTTTAACTTGTAGATTAAATTACTAAAAACACTAACGGAGACTATTCAAAAATAGCGTCGTTGCGACGCCAACCCTTTTCTTTGATGTCGCACCTTTTTCTTAAAAACCTAACAACAATAGGAAAAATAAAGAAGTGTTTTTCCCGTCCAGCCATCCACAATTTTATTAAACAAATTAAATGGAATGGACGTATTAAAAGCGTCCATAGCGAGCCTATACCTTTATCACTATAAAGCTAATAGAAAAATGGGCGTCCTGAGAGTCAACATTTCGTACTTTATTTTTATGTCTTCGGTTGGTCATAACAAAGATCTAAAAATGTCACCAAAACCTATGTTTATTGCTCCGTACAAACATAATTTTTCCATCAATTTTGACTTTGATGTTAAGCAATTTCGTTTCCGAACTACCCCAACATAATTTTCAATTTCGGCGAGTTTATTTAATTTATTTACAATCTCGAGCAAGGAGCCTCAAAAACATTTTGCGGTGTTAGAAGAAAATAAAAAATTAAAAATCACGGCCATTTTTTAATCCAGTCGATCAACACAAATTACTTTTTGATGATGATGATGATGGGATACTTTATTATTGGATAAAAAGTAATATTTTAGGCGATTAATTTATTGGAATTAGGGAAAAATGTAAATTTTTATTGCTAAATTTGTACACAAGCCTCAAATTCCCATCGGTTTAATTGTACCAAAACAGGTTGCTATATTGATTTATGTATCGGTTTAAGCAAGTAGAGGACGTTTAATTGCAGTCCCAGTTACGTCAACGTCGCGGCGTTTCTTTAATTGAAATGTTACAAAGAGAAAGGGTCGATATTTTCATTTCATCCTTAGATCTTTGTAAATTTAGACAAAAATTTTTGAAATTTGTAATCCAGGAGTACACCTAAGTAGGAGAAGTTTTTTTTGTGAAATTCCGTACAATGGAGCACACTCAGGTATTTGAAGCTTGCTGTAAGAGGCTTTACAAACAGTTTAGTTTTAGTCTTATCGCCAAACAATAGAAGAGTATTATATGTATATTGATCTATACTAAAACAATATTTTATCGTATTTGCACTTCGTAACACCTCAACTACTTGAAAAGCAAGTTACGTGCCAAGTAACAATGATCATAGTCGAGGCGATACCTTTATATTTATATTATTGAACTATATTATAGTCCGAACCAACAAATATCGCATCTTCTACAAACATTTGCTTTAGCATTACTCGCATAGCCAGTTACTAAAACAAGGATAAAGCATTTCCCACATCTCCACGTTTATTTACCTATTGTTAAAAACATCTCTTGCTTAGCACCTTCAGTTTTTCAGAAAAAAACGTCGTTACTGTCCTTTTAGGGCAAATAATTGGAACTAGATCTCACCTACTTTTGTTTTATTTTCGTAACTTAAATAACTGACGAACTAGAAATGCCAAAGACTTGAAATAGAAACAGCTTTAAAGTTCTTAATACACCCCATTGTTCTTCCACACTTCTAAAGCCCACATAGTTATTTAGTTTTGGTCCTGAAAAGCGTTTCACTTTTAAAAATACTTCGCATGATCATTATCTTAAGATTTCCCGGAGCTAAATTTATTGTTTTGTGTAGTTGAAATTGTCTTGAAATTTACATTTAGGTAAATGCATTTTATTTATTTAAATTTGCCTCTCTTCTGAATTCTTATCACCTAATAGAGTCGTCGAGCATAGCATGAGTGACGGGAAAGAATTAAAACAGACACGACTATAATATGTAGTGAGTTGTTGACACATCCAATTTCCAATTCCAAGCTCCATGGAAGAGCAAGGAAAGAGGCACGTTCTTCTCATAGGTATTTTATTATATTCTGAGGGCGAAACATTTTCAAGTACATAAATCAAGCAAAACTGAAGTTTTAATCAGAGATCCCAAGTATATTTGTTAGGAATTAGGAATTATTTTGTATTACAATGAAAATATAATGACTTATATAGGTAGAAATATAAGGCGGGTATTTAGGTAGGTAGGTAATGGCAAATAAAAATGCCTAAAATGAATTTAATTGGAATTTTTTTTAAAGTCAACAAGCAATTTGAAAATTATTGACAATCTCAAATTGGAATTGACTAATTATAGATAAAACCAGACCGTGCGTACTGCCTCCCTCATTCTAACAGTAACTAGTGGTGGCGAAATTGGAAATTCTCCATCAATGTGTAATTACCAAATGATTGAAATTTTTTATTTGATGAAGAAGGTGCATGAAGTAGATGCCATAATTTAAATCAAATTGGTCTACCTACGCATCAAAGCTTGTATAATAAGACTTTACAAAAGCAGTATAAGCGATATACGATATTAAAGTGTTACAGAACATGAATGTAAAACATGGAAAAAAACAGATCACCCACATGCATTTTAAGGGTTTGCTCAATACCTTCCACACTTTTCATGGTAGACGCATTTTTTTGACCTCTTGTTCAATTTCGCTATCTGCCACAGTTTCGACGGAAAACGAATAAACTTCATTTGTAGGTGAACTCCCCAAAATTTGGTTTCTGATTATTATTTTGCAAAAGGTGAATCGGAAGCCAAAAATTCTGTGCGAGTCATAGTTTTCATGTTATACGTTATACACCATGCATAAGAGTTGGAGTGGAAATTGTTTAAATAAATTAATTTAATTTGGCAGACTAATAGAGACTTTTTCTTCTACAATTTCAGTTCTATACATTTTCATCGAAAACCTATCGTATTTTGAGATATGAGCTTTATTGCTGTAGTATGCATTACGTGCAGCAAATGGAAATTATTGTTTTCTGTTTAAACATTGGGTGCGTTTAGCGGACAAAGCTGATGCTTAAAGTAAGCATCTTGACATTCAAAGATCTACAATCCGCTAAACTGTATGCTGAGAGTCAGCACAACAGCATTGTGGTTACTAAATTCATCGTATGCTGACTTTCAACATACAGTTTAGGAGTTTAGTGTTTAGTGGATTGTAGGTCTTTGAATGTCAATATATTCACGCACCCTAGGACAGATAGCGAAATCGAATAAGAGGGCAATAAATATGCTGTACTTACGAGGATGTATTGATAACTAGTTAACCTAGACCAGTTCCATGCAAAAAAAATATTGCGTTACCATAGCAACGAACAATAACTTATTAGAAGTGTCAGTGTAAAGTTTGACGTCAAAAAAGTAAACCAGAGTTAAGCAATAAATTAAAAGAAAAAAGATGTCCACCGAAATTGTGAAAATCGAAAAATTGGAGTATCGAGCCATCATCAAGTACCTGTATTTAAAAGGGTTAAGAGGTAAGCAGATTTACGAAGATATGGTTAATACCCTTGGTGATCAATGTCCTTCGTATGCGACCGTGAAAAATTGGACTGCAAGCTTCAAAAGAGGTAAATTTTCAATTGAAGATGATGACCGATCGAAAAGTTCTTGCTTCAGTTTTTTGGGATTGCCGTGGAGTAATCATGATTGATTTTTTGGATAAAGGTAGAACAATAACTGGAGATTACTATTCGACATTACTGACCACTCTACGGGACAAAATTAAAGAGAAAAGACGCGGAAAGCTATCCAAAGGTGTTTTGTTTTTGCAGGACAACGCCCCTGCACACAAATCTCATGTTGCCATGCAAAAAATTCGTGATTTAGGGTTTGAATTACTAGAACACCCCCCTTATTCTCCAGATTTGGCTCCGTCCGACTATCATCTCTTTCCTCAACTGAAAAAAAGTTTAAAAGGTCGTAAATTTTCTTCCAACGAGGAGGTAATAAAAGCTGTGGAGGTCTGGTTTGCAGAGAAAGAAGAAACATTTTTTTTGAAAGGTCTAGCGACGTTGCAGGTTTGCTGTAATAAATGTATCCAATTAAGAGGAGGATATGTTGAGTAATAAAATATTTTGACATTGAAATTTTGTTTGGTTCTATAGTAGGCTAAGAATTTTTCAATATAGCCTCGTAAATCAAAATATCTACCTGTGTGAAAAGTGTGGAAGGTATTGATCTAACCGTTAAAAACGTATTTGTATGAGATTCTTTGCATGTGGACGATCAACTTTTCACCACTAACTTGGCGGCTTGTCACGATGACTGATGAGCGATGAAAAATCACGAAATCTGTGATTTCTGAAGGATAAACAAAGACATGATCAGAGTTAGAAAATGTGTCCTAAAACGAGTTGGTTTTGACTTACAACTCCTTTCTTAATTTACGAAAATTTCTGTTTGTCGTGGCACTCCAGATTAATAAATAATCACGAAAATCAGGTTAACTGTTTAAATGGTAAATTCCAATCAGAATTTTTGATGTATTTCAAAAAATACGCGATTCGGTTACAGTTTAAAAATCAATGAAAACTTCTGATAGCAAAAGCTTTAAATAACAACTATTGGATACATGCATACTTGCATACGCAGGTAACTTTAAAAATAAATTGAAAATATAAGCCAAAAGCAACTCTACATATTATACTCTTGCGAGCAACTCTATATGAACGAATAGATTATTGGGGGAAAAACGTATTTTTCGGATTTAGGTTCGAAGCAATTTAGCTTAATTTGTAACGTGGGAAAAAATTCACGGTTGTACAATAAAACAATTTAATGTTTAATTTTTGTTAGGGTATGTATAATAAAAAACTCATTTCTTTAATTACAAGCTATAATTTTCCTGTATGCAAACAATGGATGTACTCTATATTTTACGAACGTATTTTTAAAACTCCATTAATTTTCCTGCACGCGATTGAATACAATTTTAGCAGTGGCGTTACGTTTTGATTT
Source organism: Malthinus flaveolus (assembly GCA_950108345.1). Taxonomy (NCBI): domain Eukaryota; kingdom Metazoa; phylum Arthropoda; class Insecta; order Coleoptera; family Cantharidae; genus Malthinus; species Malthinus flaveolus. Next base: position 15,288,453 of record OX467285.1, on the reverse strand, counting down.
CCAATGCCTGTTCGAGGGGTGCGCAATTAGAATGTTTAAATCCAACCCGAGCGTATTGATCTACATCAATTAGACGCAGCCCAAACTTCAATGCTATGCTAAAAGTATTTCTTAGGACGTTAAATTCCGTCGGCCTTTTCTGAAAGCAGCTCAAATTCGAAAAACAATTTGCGCGTCGCGCCCCTGACCTTTCAGATTGAGCAATTAAATTTGTTGGATTTAAATAAAAAATAAAAATAAATTTCAGTATACAGTACTTCTGAGTGAACAAAGAGTGTACCTGTGTGCAATACAATACCATTAATAACGTAAGAAAGGCGCCATTTGATTGAAATATTGGAAAAACAAAATGAAACTGAAGCACGAACTGATATTAATTATTTTTCAAACACACGAACGTTTTGGCAAAGTGAATTTGTTTGTAAAAAAAATAAAATGACGTAAATGTGTTAATCTCAATTTGCTCGGTTCAATTTTACATAATTTTCTCTTTTTGCGACTTGAATAATTTACTTTTAAATGACTTTTTCACAGATGAACTCGAGGGAGGAATCGGAGAAAACGGTAAAGGTGTCGTTACCCGATTCGGCAACTGTTACTGTTTTCGTAAGAGAAGGCATGTCGGTGGAAGAGTTTCTCAGTAGTGCTTGCACAAGGAAAAATCTTAATCCGACCGAACATTTTGTGAGGGTGAAAAAGAGAAGAGAAATGGAAGATCATAATTATTTTGTTCCGCATCGAAGTGACGTGATTGAAACATACGTAAGTGTAGACAATTTCCTTTCTGAAAGTAGGAGATTTAATTCAATTTTTTCAAATTGAAATCCGTCTCTTCGGTTTGGAAACATCATTTGTTCGAAATGCACGAAATTTATTACAAATTTTGTTATTTATTAAAAAAATGTTTTTCCTAATATTCAAAATTACGAACGTTTTTATTTCAAATTTAAATAATGGGCTTATTTCTTTTTCTATAGCTGCATACACACGAAATTGTTGAAGTGTGTGCAAAAATTCTGTATCAAGTAGAATTATCTAGGAACACATTGGAACAAATGTGGGGATTTAGTGTCGAAGCTGAGCTCGTTGAAAATGCAGATCGGCAAGACGAACTTTGTTGTTACGTGAGCAGAGTTGAGGACAAAAGCGTCGCCATGCAAAATGGTAAACAATAAATTTTACAATAATTGTCATTCGTTTTAGAAAGAAAAAAGCGTAATAATTATATACTCTAAATCTGTATAGTGATTGAAGTGCTTGCTATAGTTTTTATCCATACATTCCATCAATTTTATTAATCGTTGTTGTAGAGACTTTCTTAGAAAGGATGGCTCAAACTGAATTTAATCGTGGAGTAGCTCGTGCAAAAAAGTAGTAAAGTTTAGTTTTTTGTTTATTGCCCAAAAATGATGCCACAATTGAGTAAAGATCCTGTTGCAAAGCAGTCTTTGAGTATTTTAATTTTTCAAAACTGTCACGGGCGTACTGATTCAGATGCCGATTTCTCGATAACGATCTTATTTCTCATTTACGTAACATATGCAAATATTTATAACTCTCGTCCTTTCCTACCCAGGCAATTACCAAATTATGTGGTTTTATTCACATTTATTCAAAATCCACCATTGTATTCATCATTTGCTTTGTCCAATACATCTGTATTGTCTGTAATCATGCCCGAATTGTTGACACATCTTTAGCGGTTACCCAATTATCCATTATAACTCCAATTCCAATTTTTTTTGCTCATCTAAAGCATTTTTACAACGCACTCTACGTTAAGAGTGCTCTAATTTTCGAAGACCATTTCTGACAAAATAAGACAAAATTCCGCAACTAAACTTCAAGACACATGCTTCATAAAAGTCTACTCTTATCAAGTTTTTGTCTTAAATAAAGTCTTTAAGATACTAAAATACAAGTGATAGTTTTTAAAAAATTCAGAGCTATAATAGCACATAGTATGTAGCGACACAAAACTAGGCGCGATACCGTGAAGACTCGGGTTCGATCTCCGATCAAGGTTCTATCTTTTCCCTTGGATTATCAACGCCGCACGGGCGTCCACCGTCTACGAACACCTAACGCTTACCAAAGTGGTGACCCCGACGTGATCAGTCAGCAGTGCTCCCGAATCCAACTACCACACTCGCCTGTATCCGTCGGGGTTCCGATCAACGGGTCATAAGCACAGATGTTATCGAGACGAACGTCGTCTCTGAAAGAGGAGTACTGTAACGACTCGAGACTAAAGTGAGCATCGTTAAAAATTACAAGGACCTAGGTAGCTTAGTGGTAAAGCACCCGGCGCGACACCGTAAAGACTCAGGTTTGATCCCCGATCGCGGTCCAAGTTTCCTCTCATTGACCCAGCACGGACGTCTACAGTCTACGAACACTTAACGCGTGCCAAAACTTATTATAATAGCAAAATGCCGACGATGAGTAATTGTAGACAATATAATATCTGATTGCGTAGGGATTGGGATTAATACTGCTGTCATTTATGACCATTTTAAAGCCTTCTAGATCTAGATTTTAACCATATTTAACTTTTATCCATTAATGGAAATCATTTTAGTCGATTAGGGAGTATTAGATTTATCTCAAAAATGTACTTTTTGCTACTCGAACGACACAAATGTATCCAAAGATTAGATCTAATTTGAGTCATTCTACCCTACTACCCTAGTCTGATTTTCTTAAGTGGTTCTGACATTACTCTTTCAGTAGCGGTGAAAGTTTCACATTTGGCGAAATTAGAAAAAAATAGAAGAATCTGTTTAGAAGCCAAAAAAAATTTAAAGAGCTCCGGAAATATTAAAACAATTTAAAATCATTTTAGAAAAACATACTTTGAGCAATTTAATTGCGTGTCTCTCAGGTCAATATTTTGTTTTTTTACGGATTCCTGCGACTTTTTTATAAAAATTTAAACTGATGCGCCTCTCCACACTGCTTCAATTTGAATTTATATAAAAAACAAAGAGAGCAACTATATAGCTCGCTTCACTTTAATTATGCTCATGTTGATACACAGAGAAGCCTATTTTGTTACCACAAAAATATCAATGTCAACTTGATAGCATTGCTTAAATCGGCAAAGAAATCGTAAAAATGGAAATAACGTTTGAAGTAGTCAATTCCTTTATTTTGCGTAAAAAAGTTGTAGGCGGCCTTAAGAAAACAGATTTATTGACCGTAATTACACCTAGCGTCGTAATTTGGTGAGAAAACTGAAAATTAACGGTTTTCGATCTTTTGAAAAAATTTGTAGAATTATTCAGAAATTTATCAGCCCATAAATAGACCATTAGATGGCTTTGTTTGCAACTCGACCGAACAATATAAAAGTTACAATGTCACTCATACCTCCGCCGAGATAGCAATGCTAGTTCCACTCAAAATAATCACCCTGTATTTCCAACTATTTTGAACTTATGCGGTGGGTTTTACAACCTGATTGTCGTTACACTACATTAGTTATCATAAACTCAACAGCTATCTTAAATCTCATAGGTATTATTAAAGGAGACGAAATTATGGTAATAAATGGAGCCATTGTTTCTGATTTGGATATGATGTACTTGGAGAGCGTGTTACAAGAAGAGTTAGCTTTGTGCATGATGATGAGATCGTCTAGAACTGAACCGCCCGAAATAGTCAGCATTCTACGAACTACAGACGATACTATCGAAAGTTTAGTTTGTCCTCCTCCCCCATCGGAACCGCACGTTATTAGCGAAGAGATGATATCTGGTCTTATAGTTCCAGCGCCAGGTTGGAGTGAGTATTATTATTGTTTACAACGAACGAGCGCGTAAGTAAATAAAAAATTATATATTTTGTAGAATCAGATAACTTTTTAGCTTCGTCGGGCGACAGTGGCATGAAATTTAGTTCGAGAACAAATTCGTTCGAGATAGAAAATTTATTAAAGACTGCCGAACAAGTGACAGGGTTTTGTAGATCGCCTGTTGAAACTAGAAAATCGAGTCCCACGGGTAGCATAGTTAGTAATGCTTCTCAGACGCCTTCTCGACAGCTTACAGATGCCGAAAAATTAAGAAAGGTTATTTTAGAATTAATCGACACCGAACGGACATACGTTAAGGTAAATCGATAGACGTGCGAGTTTAATTCCGAATGTTCGTCTTTGATCTTTTTTTCTTGTAGCATTTAAATAGCTTGTTAGAAAATTATCTCGAACCTTTGAAACGCGAAACATTCCTATCAAACGCCGAAATTAACGCTCTGTTTGGTAATATTCAAGAAATTGTCACGTTTCAAAGACAATTTTTGCAAAATTTGGACGAGGCGCTGGAAATGGAGCCAGAATTTTGTAAATTCGATTACCCCACTCAATTTAAAGTAAGGCGTTGTTTTCGTAAAAGATTTTTTCCACTAAATTTTGGTTTCAGAACGTCTTATTTTCTATTGGAAGTGCTTTCTTGTATTATGTAAATCATTTCAAATTATACAGTTCGTTTTGTGCTAGTCACAGTAAAGCACAAAAAGTTCTTCATCCGAGTAAGTATTTTCCTGTGTTATTTTTCTGTTTACATACCTACACGGATTTTAGATGAAGGTAACCAGGCACTCCAGGAATTTTTATCCTCTAGAAATCCCAGACAACAACATTCGTCGACCTTAGAATCATATCTTATTAAACCCATTCAAAGAATATTGAAGTATCCGTTACTTTTACAACAATTGAGAAATTTGACGGATTCTTCAACGGACGAACATCAGCACTTAGTCGGTAAGAAAACATTTTCTACTCGGGGGGTTTTGCGGAAGGTGGGACCGGAAAACTTGTAGCATTACATGATTTTTGTTGAAAGCACTAAATAAGTAATTTTTACAGAGGCGTTGAAGGGAATGGAGAAAGTAGCAGAACACATAAACGAAATGCAGAGAATACACGAAGAATACGGTGCTATTTTTGACCACCTCTTCAGACAACATCAAAAATCCTGCAAGCAGGTAACTAACGGCTTCTAGCTTAACTGCCAAAAATTTAAAAAAATAAACTTTTCAGCCAATAGATTTAAGTCCTGGCGATCTTTTATACTACGGAGGAGTAGAATGGCTCAACATTTCTGATTTCTTGGGCAAAATTAAAAAAGGATTAGAACTACACGCAATGTGCTTTGTATTTAAATCGGCGGTGGTATTTTTATGCAAAGAACGATTACGTCAGAAGAAAAAGCTCATGGTTTGTAAAAGAAAACTTTTTGTAAATATTAGCGACACTTACCCAAAAACTATTCCAGGGCGTTTCGAGCAAAAGTAACGCGTCCGAAGTCGAAATAATTAGGTACCAAGTTCTAATTCCTGTAACAGAAGTTCAAGTTAGAGCATCTTCTGCCAAGGATATGGACTCGCATTTCTTATGGGAATTAATCCATTTGAGAAGTCAATTACAGAGGAGATCGGAAAAAGTTTATGTGCTTTCAAATAGGTACTAATTTCACTTTATAACCTATATATAAATTTTTAATAATTTTTTTAAAAATTATAGTACGGCCGATTTTAGAAACGCTTTTCTGAAAACGATCAGACAAATTATTAGAGAATCGGTTAGAAATATGTCAATACCCGCCACAAAACCAGGTGCTGGTCCAGGAATTATTTTAGTTTCTACGCATAAGGGAGAAATGATTAGTAGTCAAACATTAGAGAGACCAAATAAACACACCATAATTATTCAAGGCTCGCATACTTTAGGAAAAACAAAAAAGTCTAAAACGTCTCAGAGGCATTCTGCCGGAAATATCGATTACGATAATATAAGTCAAGAGGCTGACGAGCCGCCTTGCGTAACTTTTAGAAGTAGAAGCAAAACTGTTGGTGACTCAGCAGGTGAGAACTATTCCCAGTTAATTAATTAATTAACAATTTGAATCAAAGTACTCGCTTTTGCGTTTGAAAGGCGCAAAATGTAGGATTACTGAGTAATTGCAAAAATTGGTATTTTGATGTCACCGAATTAGCCCCAGTGGTAGTCACATTGTAAAATACGGCATTTCATGAAAAGTCTATACGTTTCGTGAAATGCGGACAAACAGTGCAATAAACTAAAGTACTCGGTACACTAAATACCGAAGATTTTTATTCATTTCATGAAATGCAATTTGCTTCTAGACTTGTACTGTAATTCCAAATAATTTCATCATTATTAAGACGCCATTTTATCTGTGACCGTGCAGTATTTAATACTGTCTAGCTTAGTATCTTATAGCTACATAATATTGGTGCTGTTAGCTTCAACGGTTTAATAAATTGTTTTTATAGATCCACCTAAGAAGGGGGAACACGAAAAAGGGGATGCAGGAATAAAGTCGGAAGGAGAAGACGACTCTCAAGGTGGAAGCTCAAAAGGAAAGTTGGGTCTTGGTCGCACTCCAAATCATTTAACATTAAGGTAATAAGCGAATTAAGCATGTGAGTTTACATTCTATTTACATTGTAGTCGAATCTACAGCACAACGTCAACATTATCGGCCGGTAGCACTGGAAGTCAAGCCCGCTTAATTCAATCGTCGCACCACCCCGAAAATTACCATCCCATGCAAATAGAAGAGTTAGGTAAGCAAAATTCATCCAACACTAAAACGGTAAAAGCCGAAGTACACACAACAAAATCCAAGTCTCCTACACGATCTCCCAAAAAACGTAGTAAAAAAGACACCAGCCCTAATCGTTCCCGCAAATCGAGCCCAAGTAGTACTAATTCACGAAAGTCGAGTCCAAGTAGTAATTCGCGAAAATCGAGTCCTAAATTAATGAGAAAATCGGAAAGTTTAAAAGGCGATTCGAAGGGAATCAAAAATAGTTTGTCGCCGCAATGTAGCGAAGACTCCAAAAGTCCCAAAAAGATGAAGTCGTCGTTAAAACAGCCTTCGAAATCTTTGAGTATCGAAAATCCTACGTGCGTAGAATGTTATTTATCTGGAAAAACAGATAAAAGATAATGTAACTTACATTTTTAATTTATAAGTGTTATTGTTGTTAAATTACGGGTAATTAATTAGTGTTTTTAGCTATTAAAAGAATATTCCTGTAAAAATTTATTATTTTTTTCCCCTTTATGATTTTGCATTTTTATTTACCGCTTAATTTTATTTATGTAAGTAGCATCCTGCTTTGTAGTAGAAATTAGTTTATTTAAACTTGTCTATTGGACTTCTACACAATTTTGTCAGAGTAAAACTAGTTTACTCTGTAGATGGTGTTGTTTATTAAAGATTTTCATTTATTTTTCATAGAAACTTCAGACTTTCAGTTAAAAAAATTTTTTCTTGAATCCTTATCAACTTGTCGTTTTTAAGCAATTTTAATACTTAAAAAAATTGTTGTTAATTACTAATAGTTGATGTTTATAAATACAATTATGTAAAACTCTAAATGGATAAATAAAGGAGGGTTAAAAAAGTTGCTGTTTTGTTTACGAAATTTTTAACTGAAAGTCCAAAAAAAATTTTCTTTAAAAAGAAAGAATAATAAATAAAATTTACTTTTGTAGGGTCGCCTGTGTGGAAACCAAGAGACAGTAGTTTAGAAGCATCCTGTACCACCCTCCCGCGTAAGGGTAAGGAACCCAACTCGACGGCGCTAAGCGCCTCGCGTAAGTCGTTAGTTGATATAAATAGCGGGCTGGAAATACATAGTTCGTTTAACAAATCCTAAAAAATAATTAAATTATAATAACGATAATTCGATCAATTCTGATTTAAACATACTGCTAGTAAACAAATCGATTCCTTAAAAATTTTAAAATTTTCAGTCGGCTTTACGTTTCTTCCACTTTCGAAACGTCAAATATTTAAAATGCCTCCCCAGAGAACCCTAGCTTTATGTTTATACCAGAACTACCCAATAATAAAGAATTTTTTTGTTAAAAATCAAATATATGTGTGTGTGGAGTAAAAATAGAATATTAAAGAAGACGTTGATCACCCAGTGCTAAAAAAATTGTTAAAGTTGGGATCATTTTTTGAGGATGCTTATAAATCGGAGAAAAAAAAATTAGAGGTAACCGGCCTCAAAATTAGATAGAATTATTATTTGTAACTAATCAAAAATAATAATTTTAATTGTTTTGGGGTACAAAACAAAAAAAATAGTTGTAGATAATCACGACGAAACAGCATAATATTACAGGGCCCTGTTAGTACCGTAACTTTTTAATATTTGTAGAAAATTTGAAAAGTAAATGATCCTTCGTAATAATAATAATATTATTATTTATTTGAGCCAGCTTTTTCTTCATTTATTTTTTGACAACATTTTCAAATTCTAGTCATCTTAGGCGGAACGTTTGGTAAATAAATATCTTATCACCGAACGGGTTAAAAATTCGTCTGCCCTAAATTGAGGTATTGCGCCTAATTAGCTTTAATTCGATTGCTATTTACTTTGTTATATACCTGTAATGGTTAAAAACGCACAAAAGGGTAGGTACCCATAGCCGCATCATATAGGTTTGCTTGCGGGAAACGTTTCTTCGGGAAATCTTACTTTAGGTGAAGGGTTCAATTGAGCTCGTTTTTTCCTGGAGCAAAAAAGTGTATGCGTGTGCTCAACTCTTTATGATTCTGTTAGCTTCTGGCGTATCCGTATGTCCGACCGAACAGGCCGTAAGATATTATAAAGTGAGTTGTACGTTGTACAGGATTAGAGGTCTCTAGAGAGTTCTAGAGGTATAATAGGCCGTGGTCGAAAGCTTCTATTTGCAAATCCCAACGTTTTGCCCACTACTACAGTAGGCATTTTCAAAGGTCACTTTGGTGAATCCTGTGCGGTAGCGGTCATAGTATGCGTAACGCTACCGTATGCGTAACCACTATTACCGCTACCGCACAGGATTCACCGAAGTGTCCTTTTAAACTACCTACCAAAGTAGTGGGCGAAACGTTAAGTAGCGCAAATAGAACCTTTCGACCACGGCCCATTAGTTCTAGAACCTCTACCTCTAATGACGCCGGCCGTAAAAGCATTAATACTGTTGTACAGGATGTTTTTAAAATTAAAACAATGCAGGCGATGTAACTTCTTGGATAATTTATAATGATGTCCTTAGTCTTTTTTAAAAATCTAAGCAGTTAACTGAATTAACCCAGAGATAAACAAAATTGGGCTTAAAAGTTGTGGAAAGTGTAGCTCTTGTCTCAGAACTATCATACAACTTTCCACGTACTCGATTAGATTGTATCAAAGAGAACTAGAATTTAAGAAGCGTTTAGGTTTTTAAGATGGTTAAGAAACTCAAGTATGGGACATACAACCAAATGTGGTTAACCCTTGCCTTCTGAAAGGTGGCGCCTTGTGAAACTTACTTACGAATGCCAGTTTCATTATTTTGATGTTCAGAATCGAACTCAAGGATTTTACATAAGAAGAGAAGAGCTGGAATGATAGGAACCTAACTTTAAAATCTCTAAATTTCCATCAATCGAAAGCAACAGGTTAAACCTTGCCCTTATTTCGATGCTCCCCCAAACAGCCGATAAATTAAAATGTTTGCAAAATGCCATTAAACACTAAAATCTGAGAAAAGAAAATGTAATAAAGCAACCGATGAATGATGAATAGGCTCTCCAGATTTTGACAAATATTTATTGAACATCCTGTATATATTTTTAATAGTAATTTCCTTTTAAAACGAGTGTGTACCTTTATCTCTGATACACTTGACCTGCAAAATAGGATTTATCTAAATCTCAGTCAACCAGAGCTTCCCAAAATTTGACAAAATTTTTTAAAATGTATTAATTTGATCTTCCACCCCCACCCCTGCGATATTTGATATTTCAAATGTTATATTTATATGAACTCTTGCCTTGCCAGGAGCCAGGAGCCTCCTAGCATGTTGTAACAATGATAAGATATTTACATTCCAATCAGTTTCAGTCGCAACTAAGGTTTTCTATTCCCTAATTTAATGAGAAACCTTTCTAATAATAGTCTAATTAAATTTGCGTTGCTTAAAATCTAGTACCTGCCTCTAGTTTAAATTTAACCCAAAAACAGGCAAATTACTTATTTAGTTTATAGTTATTATTGAATAATTCAAAACTTTTTTCAAACTAATACAATGCAATCACATACAAGTAGCAGATGAGAAATTAGAATGATCACGTTACTATTAAATAATATAAAAAAATTTAGCAAATAGTTGAACCGTACGTAGATTTAATTACATAGAACGTTAACTGTATTTTTAAAGGAAAAAGTACATGTAGTTTATTGTTTAAAAAAATTTTATTGATTAAAAAAACACCTTATATTAACATTTAATTGTTAATTAATAAAATATGTTATCGTTACACCTTGCACCTACTACTTACTTGTATAATTTCTAATTATTAGTAAGCACACGTTTCGTGCGCAAGTAACGGCTTGTACTTTTTTAAAAAAATAAATAAATGTCAAACATTGAAAAGATAACATATTATATTAATATAATTTTTGAAAACTTACTAACTATCGAATTCTGCTGTCAAACAAAAATATTTCGATCGCACAAGAATTTTGAGTTACTACGATTAATAATAATAAAAAGAAAATATAGAAAGTAGAGAGGAAACTTTAAAATGAAAAAGAATTAAAAAAAGACTTGGTGTCGAATGGACTGTTTTGTGTATGAATGAAAATTAAAAAAATCACCAAGTTGGCTCAAACGTAAACGTAATTAAATATATATTGTTATTAAATAATGTCTTTTTCATTACGCTATTAGTGCTAATTATTGACTTGAATCTATTTTATAATTAATTTGTATTTATAACAAAGGCTACAACAAAAAAGATCGGTTTGTACATTTTCATCTTGTGTCACTAAATGAAGAAAAATTTATTTAATCTCTGTGTAAACGTATCAAGTTATTTAAGTATTTAAATACAAAATAAAATGAATTATCGAACTTAGTCTAAGTTAGGAAATAATGTGAAATTTATAAAAGAAATAATTTATTTGCACATTTATAATGTAATTATTTCTAGTAATTAGTATTTATAATATTGTGACGTTACTTTTTGTATGTTTTAAGCGTATATAAATAATGTCGCGAGAAAAAAAACATTGCCATGAGACGAAAAGAAGTGCCAAAACCAAAAAAAATATTGTAACAATTTGAATAATGTAAGTATATTTGACTTACGACATTATTTAAAAAAGAAATTACTTTGTAATGTTTATATTTTTATCTGTTTATTAGAAGTAAGCATTTTATTGTATTTATGTGTGTATGTCTACGTTAATGTGAGGTTGTACGGAACTACGAACAAGAAAATTTAAAATATAATATTTAAAAATTAATCGTTCGTTTCATTCAATTTAAATCGGTGCTTTTAATAAAGTTTGAAAATTAAGCACCCTGTATATTTATTATTATTATTTTTCCTAAGGCTGGCCCCCAGTGGTTCCTTGCACCGCGACCTCTTGCGTCTATTGTGCGCCTCGGATATACTCTTCTTTTATATGAGTTCTGTGCTTTTGATAAAGTCTAGAATTCCCTTTATTGGTAGTTTGGGCAATTCTCTTTGGAGCATCTTCTCCTTTCCGAGAATGCTGTGACGACTTCTTGTGAAAGCTTCACAGTGTAGCTAAAGATGAATTGGAGTTTCCTCTGCATCTGCACACCCTCTGCATAGTGTTCTAGTCTCATCGTATACAGGTGCTTTTTGAGCTGGCAATGTCCCGTTATCAGTGCCGTTGCCAGTCGTAGCTCACCTCTACTCATTCCGAGTAGAGAGTGGGTTTTTTTGTCAGAGGGTTTCTCCAGTAGGACTAGCACCCTGTATAGAGAACGCTTAGAGGCCTAGCGTACCTATACGAATACGAAGAAGAAGAATTAAAGAAAACAAATATACTAATCTGTGAATAAGTTAGATTTTCTATTTCAATTTCATAGAAGTCTTAACCGTGCAAATACACGGTAGCACGCGTTAGGTGGTCGTAGACGGTAGACGTTCAAGATGCGTTGATAATCTAATGAACTGGATCCCGTGATCGGGAATCGAACCCGAGCCTCAATAGCTCAAACTGAGGAAAAAGAGAGTTTTGAAAATCGATATAGTTGTTCGTTAGAACTTGCAGTATAACACACAGTCCTAATGGGGGCGGAGCGATGAGAAGAGCTATTTAAAGGTGACTTTTTCTAGTTTTTTGCAAATAACTCGCCTCCTATAAATCGTACGTTGATGAAGGTTATTAAAAAAGTTGTAGAACATATTATTATCTACACTATCACACAAGATGCATTTTTTCGGTAAGTTTAACCCTTTTCAAGATATAGCTTTCACGCATGCTCACGTTAGTCCGGGCTTTAGAAATAGTGTTTTCCATCAGTATTTGACCAATTTCAAATTTTGTCTTAAAAAGAAAAATAACTGTAATGCTTTAATGGTTATTGACGCCCTAACGAGATTTTAAAACTACAACTTCCTTTATCTACTACCGATGGGGCGAGTTATATTTATTTATTTATTTGTGCAACCAACAGTTACAAAAACCAATGACAGGTTACATATAAAAAGCAAAGGAATGTAAAATAAAATTTGGTGTAACTCATTTACAACCGCCATTACACATAAGTACTAAGAGTTAATAGATATAATAATAGTTATAAGTAATTCACTAATTTATTAGTGTTTACAAACACACCGAATATACAACTAAACAATTATTAGTGCTCACGAATACACCGAAAATCCAACTCACCTAAAAAGTGGCTATAACTAAATTTTTGAAAACCTTCAACTACACATAAAAAATATCTATACTATTGAGCATATTGGCATCAACACACATCCTGTACACGGGAGAGTTCTTTGCATTATTAGTTCTACATTTAGGAAGCGGAAAGAGAAGCCTGTACCTAGAGTTATAGTTGGTCACATAGAAACCCAACGAGCTCAAGATCCTTGGGTCATCAACCCCACCGCGAATCAATTTATAAATGAAAACACAAGACGCCAGCGCCCTTCGATTCCACAAGACACGAAACTAAACTCCCGAAGAAGAGAGTCGTACGAATTGTAGAAGGGGTACACACCGAACCTCCTCAAATATAAAAAACGCAAAAACTTCTTCTAAATCCTCTCCAGTTCGCTCACATGACACGCATAAAAAGGCAACCAAACGATCGACGAAAATTCTAAATGGCATCGTACATACGAGTCATATAAACGAACCAGAGAAGAAACTCGCGTAAAAGAAGAAGAGTTCCACAGTATGCACCCCAGCATCGAATAAGCCCTCCTCGAGCACAAAGAAACATGCTCGTTGAAGGACAGCGCGCTATCGAATACGACCCCCAAATCCTTTACATTATCTTTCTTTTGCAGAAGTTTACTCATATTACTCATAGAGTAATTACAGTCATATGGCTTAAGCTTCCTGGAGTGCGTCATGCAAGAACACTTGCTAATATTAAACTGCAACCGATTTGTCATCGACTATCGATATACTCGGTTCAAGTCCCCCTGCAGAGATGCACAGTCAGAATAAGACCGAATTTCTCTATATATTTTTAAGTCGTCGGCAAAAAGCTCACATCGACAGGATTCGAGTACACCGGGCAAGTCGTTAATCAAACTAACAAAAAGAAGCGGTCCCAAATTTGACCCCTGCGGCACACCCGATACTGCCTCGTACCTCTCAGAAGATGAACCATTGAACACTACGTATTGATATCTATTACTTAAATAGGAAAAAAACAATGACAACATTTTTGTGGATAGACCGAAAGAACTTAGTTTGCTCAATAATATACCATGGTCTACTCGGTCAAATGCTTTCGCAAAGTCCGTATAGACCACGTCCACCTGCAAATTATTATTAACGGACGATGAAACGTACTCGGTAAAATTGATCAAATTTGTATTTATTGAGCGGCCCGAGACAAATCCATGTTGATGAGGAGATACCTTTTTAATATGAGCATACAAACTTTTATAAATGATCGATTCGAATATTTTACTCGGTACCGCCGATAACGCTACCGGTCTGTACTTACTTACATCCTCCTTATTACTGCTCTTAAATACTGGGCAAACTTTGGTGGTCTTCCACAAATCCGGAAAAACAGCCGACCTCAAAATAAGATTAAAAATGTTGTGTAAAGGGGGAATAAAAAAATCTTTGCATGCCTTAAATACAAAAGGGGGGACACCATCAGGACCCACAGATTTCTTGGGTTTAAGAGAATCAATAGCCAGAGCAACGTCCGCTTCGCTTACAGTTGACAAATGAAAGGAATTCAACGGAGAAGGAGACAAATTCAAGTCGTCAATTTTAGAAATTCGATTGTTTTGTTGAAAACATGACTTAAAATTCTCTGCTAAAGCGTTTACTATTTCTTGACTATTAACTAATTCAACCCCATTAAATGACATACTACTAACGGACCTCAAACTTCTCTTAGAGGCCTTGACAAATGACCAAAAAGAAGAAGGATGTCGGTCAAGATTTCCCTCGACCCCATCCACGTAATCCCTATAAGCCAAAGAAATATCGTTTTTTATTTTCTCTCGAAAATATTCAAATCTCTCTCTATCGTGTTCGTTCTTAAACTTTTTATAATTGAGACGGTATCTATGCTTTCGCCGGACATCCATTATGATGTCAGGCGTAAACCGCACAGGATAGACTCGCCTCCTGCAGGAAGTCTTCGGAATTGCACCATCCAATTACACAGTGGTAGCATCTCTGTGGACAATGGGCACATAGTGACACACAGTAGGTATACAGATCATACTGATTTTGACTTACGTAAAGAGTATATTACAAATCTACAGCCAAATTCGAGATCAAAAGTCGTCTCTATGTCTCCAGAGCTTGTCAACCCATTGATGTAGTGCAATTTTAAAAGGTTAAATTCCATATTTAAAGTTCATTTCTAGATTCCAGATTACCATGCACTCATGCATCTATTTCACTCCATTAGCTTATAAAATTTGTTCCTAGTACAAAGCAAATCTTTTGGCAAGTACCACTTCTTCTTCCTGCAAAATTTGAATAGCAAAAATTTATTTTTGCACGTTTTGAACCCGTTTCAAAGCAAAATTTAGGTAAACAAGTACCTACTCGATACTTGATCGCATAAATTAGATATAATTGAATTATTTTAATCAATACGTGACTGATTATGAATGATAACTCGTTATAACTTACTGTATTACAATTTTTCACCACTTTGGCACTGGGCAAGTTTCACTCGACAGTGGCTAGATAAATCTCTTTATAATGAAGACATTAATTTGTATTCTCGTTGTTGTTTTTAGTTCTGCAAATGCCGGATTTTACAGTAAGTTTTAAATTTTGCTCAGTTTTTCACATAAAAGAAAACTTAAATTTTGTAGCTACTTGTGAAATTGAAGGACTTGTCACCACGGACTGGTTATTAGGTTACTCCATTAGAGAGGCCATCAATGATACGCATCGAGGATTTATAGCTTCTTTTACAACTCACAATGTAACCGGTAATAATAAATGAGGCTGTACCAAGGAGAATAAACTACAAATATTTGTTTATACCTACAGGAGTAAAAGTCGAAGAGCCTACATACCTAGATGCCGTTTTAGAGAATGGCGAACTGCGGCTGTTCGTTACAGAAAGATTTAATAATTTTGAAATAGAAAATCAAGGAAAAGGATCCTACGTGGAACAAATAAGCGTAGAAATTTCTTTTGATTGCACAAAGGATGACTCTGACACTTTGGTAAGTAAACCGTGAATAAACAATTTCGAATTGACCTAAATTCGTAACATGGAAGTTTAGGGATTATTTTAGTTGGTCCTTTGGATGTCACAGTCTTTACAGGACACTCGTTTAGAAAGCTCTTCTCAGCTGTTGCTCTACCAGCTATGACTTTTTCTTTCCTCCACATTTTAAAATTTGTTTAATCTAAAAGTTTCAAATTTATTGTAGACTATCAAAGTACCCGTTATAGACATCAACAATCACCTACCGCTCTTTAATAGAGAAGTATACGAATATCGCTTTGGTATGGAAATTCCTGCAAAGTTTGAATTAACCGAACTACTTCCAATTAGCGCGTCTGACGTAGACTTTACTAATAAAAAAATATCGTTTTCGTTCGAATCGGATAAGTCTGAATATTTTACTCTTCGATCTTACGGGCAAACTAAATATCCAAATTACGAAAATTATTACACTACAATAGAAGCAAAAAAGAACATAAGCGAGTCTATTCGAGAAGAATTTACCATCGTTGCTACTGTAAGCTTAAAACTTGAAAATGGGGTTAAGAAGTTTAATTTTTATTTGATTATAGGATGGAAGGGAGCCTGTAAGTACGTCGACCGCAAAATTAATAATTGTAGTGGATACGGGTAGCACTTCTACACCTACACCAAGCAGTCCAGTTCACCCTCCTGTATTTTCCAAAAGCGTATATTACGCCGATTATAATGAAGACCACGAGTATATCATGGAAGAGTCAATAAGCCTGCTATTTGGAGAACCAAATTTAATTTTACAACAATCAGGTATAAATTTAAAATTTTAAATTACCAACAGTAATTATAAAAATGTAAATTATGTTTGTTAGACTATGCCGAATATTTCGAAATAAGTTACGATAACACAAGAAAAGAAGTCGACGTTACAGCAAGAAAGGCATTGCCTGATGATGTGTTAGAGAAAAATTACTTAATCATTCAGATTGAAGCTAGAAACGAAGGGCTTGATATACCAGGAAAAACAAATCTCGTAATCAACTTACCGTATGATCCCAATATTTCGACAGAAGATAAAATTGTGATGCAGGAAGTTTGCAGCTTTTGGCACGTTTCCCCTTTGCCATTGATTATTTGTTTTAGCATTATTTTAGTAATTGTAATTTTCAATATTTGGGTAGTCCTTTTGTATTTAAAAAGACAAAAATTGCGTATTGATTTATCTAATCCAATTAAAAGTGAAAGCAAGTGTTAAATGGTGATATTCCAAAATAGTTGTCGCGTTGTTTGTAAATTTATGTTGAGAGAATAAAAATAGTTTGCTTAATACGCGTAGTTATTGACTTTAAAAAGTTTTTACCTCTCCTGGTTATACTAACAGGACTCTCCCTGTAAGCATTGAATTTGCAGTGTTTCACTTAAAAAGCTTTATCTCCTAAACCAAAACCATGTGAAGCATAGCCTATTCGAAAATTTTTGGTCAGTCAAATTAGGAAAATTTCTAAAAGGTGTCATTTTGGCTTTGCTCCCTCATCCTCCGGAAATTTCTCACTCCTGAAGTTCCCAGCTACAAGCACGGTAGTTATAAATTAAATACAAACGTTGATTTGGGTGTAACTCACTACTGAACGTATTCTAGGCTCCTTTCAGGGGTCGTATCTCCCTTATTAGGTACCATTGCAACAATAACCGCTACTCTTATTATTTTCTGAGTTTTACGAGAGAAATCTGCTACTCATGGATAGTTCGGCACTGCATGAGGTAGAATAAAGATGTAATGAAAGATTTTTAAAAACAAAATTCGTGTCAGATCTCGTCTTAACCTGATGCGTAGAAACTTAAGGTGGCTATTTCGCCCATGTAAGAAATGTTGCAAATAGTGCGCTAGCGAGAGACTTCTCACTCTAGGGTATCGCCACCTTAAACCATTTCTGTTTGAAATTGTAACATTAGTGAGCGCGCTATTGAACTTCTGGAGCCTCTTATTCCAAACTTGGTAATATAATACTTCCTGTTGTAGTAGGCACTATTCACCCTCAAAAATTCAGTTTTCCCCTAATTACTTCAAGTAGAAAACCTTTATCGACTGAACCATGAGAAATGTAACAAAATACGTCCTTTTATGTACTTAAACAGTCGCAATACTTATAATAGACATTTCGATACCTTCACAATCATATTTTGATATTTATTATTATTATTATATATTACAAAGGAAGGCGGCGCAATGCCGATAAGACCTTTACATTACATAGTGTACAGTGCAGATATATTTAAAAAAATAGATACCTTAGTAGCTCATAAAGCTTTCTAAATGCTCGTCTAGTCGGTTTTTAAATAAATTGGTAGAAGCTCCGCTCACACCGTGACTAGGTAGCGCATTCCATGCGCTCACAACTCGGTTGACAATAAAAAATTTGCGGCAATGCCTATGAAACCTCTCCGGGACAAGCTTGAGGTGGTGGCCCCTTAAGTGAGTGCTAGTGCTCAACGAATAGGTAGTCACCTGGACGGAGTAGTGGTTTTGAAGAATTTTGTAGGTTTCGATGAGATTACCTCGAACTCTCCTGGCCTCCAAAGTTAGCAGACGAAGCCTCCCCAGGCGATCAGGGTAGCTAAGATGTCTCAACGAGAGTGCAAGTTTGGTAAATCTTCGTTGGGTTTTTTCCAGCAAGTCAATGTCCTTTGCAAAGTATGGCGCCCAGACTGGAGCCACATAATCCAGTATTGGTCTCACGTAGAATTTGTAGATAGTCAGAAGGAGTTTCAGAGTAGGGTTCTTGAAAGCGCATTTAATTAAATACGTTATGGAATTAGCCTTCTTGGTAATTTTGCGTATGTGGAGCTCTCATTTCAGATCTGAACTAACAGTGACACCGAGGTCTTCATGATGATCGACGCTTTCCAATTCCATATTCTTCAGATAATACTGACGATGAAGGTTGTTGTGGCCTATATGTAGGACTTTGCACTTTGAGGCATTTAGAGTAAGAAACCAAGTGTTACACCAGTGCTGAATTTTGTTAAGATCCCGTTGCAAGGAGGGATTTGTTCAAAATTATCCGGTAATTTATTTCTCTTTTTAGTCATGTGTAGGTGTGGGCTTAAATCATCAATATCTTGTCAATTGAATTGGAAAGAAATATCTATCGAGTGGTTTGCAAAGTTGCTGAAGTTTGTTATCGGGACACTTCAAATCTAAAGTGTATATGCAACGAGATGGTACTCTAACATGAGTAATTACTTAAGTTTAGTAGGATAACTCATGACTGATATCCTCCGAACGAACAAAATAGCAACAGTTGATGATACATAGATTTATTACAAACAATCACACATATGCAAAATGCATACAGAACTTCCCGGCTTTCGATAGAGTGGGGTGGATCGTAATGGTCAAATAAACAATATAAATGGACTCTTTTTATGAGAGACACACTATTTGTGACCATCCTGTATAAATACACTACGATAGAATAGTGTAATATAAATTAACCAGCACTCGGTTCCACAAAACTGATAAAATCAGACCGTGGGACCATATTATGTGTCCAAAAGTTGAAATTTAATATACGATACGTTGACAATTAATCGATATTAAAATTATCGATAAGCAGAAAAAGCCTTAAAGAGAAAATATAAAAAATCTAATAATTACCTTAAGATCTTAATCGGCTAACAAGTGTTTCCATTAAAACATTGAAATCCCGTAAAACGGTCATGCAAAATGGGAATTAAAATTCCCACTCACTACACTTGCACTAATTATCCTTCAAAAAACTTAAAATCCCTTATTTAAGACTAATTTTTTAAAATTAAACCACAATTTTAACTTGTTTAAGCAAGTTATATTACAAATTGAATCCAAAATATGAACAATTTTACACCTGGTGTGATTATGTGCGATACGAAGAAAATTGAAGATAAAGAAAAATAAATGAGACAAACTGAAAGTCTACGCCATCTCATGTGGTTAATAATAAACAAAATTTTAAAATTTTAACTGTAAATTATTACCATTAATGATGGCTAAAAAACAAAATTGAATAGGACACTTTTAGCCAGTAGACTCGTGTCAACAGGGGCAAAACCTAATAGCCAGTCGTCTTCAACACAATTACTATTATTCAATCATACACGAAGTGTAAAACATTAACACGCCCAAATATCAAAATAACTAAAACGTTTTTATTAAATAGTACAGTAATAAAGGGAGAAAATAGTACCCACGAAACAAAAAATAATTTTTCTTGCGCACAGGATAAGCGCAAATTGGAAGTCATTTTTTCGTAACATCTTCCCTATTATTATTTTCTTCCGACCATTTATTTTCATTCGCAATATTCGAAATGTTACTCAACAGTTGTTCCAAATCGGCACTACTCTCATACATGGGAATAACTCCAACGTCCGTATAAATCAAATTGGGATTGCAATTATTCATAAATAACATATTTACTTTGCAACGATCTTGGAACGGGGGCAGAGCAAACGGAAAAGTGGTCAAGTTACAATCTAGCTTTTTATTCATAAAATTCTTTTGGCATATTTGGCAATCGAAATGTCTAAGGGCTTGTCTTGTTGTGTTTGGTAAAGGCGTACACGAGGGACACTGCTGGAATGCTATCGAGGATTCGGATGTGTGCGATGAATTTGTCTGGAATTGAACGTCTGGCTTGGATAATAACGAGATCGGTTGACTTTTCGAAGTGTTCGAAGAATTCTAAAAAAAACATATTATTCATTTGAGGGTTACTACAAACTTATTCGATTCTTTATAAGGAAAAATGAAACAGCGGATAACTGACTAGCTTTTTAATTTAAACGATATCACTTTGATATGTACAGTTTTGATCGGTGACATTTTTGATTTCGCGTAATTTAAAATTTTCGAGTTTTTAAATTTTTTTTATAAGAATAGCGAATACTAATCTTCATTTTACAACGTAAAAATTAAATTTAGATTACAAAAATCTAATACTTAGTTAATTCTTAAATTTTTTTGGATCAAAACTTGCTACAAATCACTTTTACTAATTATAATAATTAATAGTATATTATTATGATCATCACTAATGAAATAAATCTAATACAACATACAATATAATATAATATATATATCGGAATTTGTAACTTTTTTAATAATATATTTGTACAATTTTATCTGGTGTTGTAATTACCTATATCTACCTATTCAAATCACCATCACAATAATAAATATAGATATATATATAATATATAGTATGGACCACAGTTAACTACTAAGTAATAGTTTTATTTTGATTATTTAAATCTACCTAAAAAAATGTTTGGTCTTGAATCCGAAATCTAAATATTGTAAATTTGACTTTTTTATTAATCGCTTTAATTCTGTTCGATCAAAAATTGAAGACTAAAGGAAGATTTAGAATATATCGCCATTAATTTGGGAAGCATAGTTCGGTAATTTTATATTTACATAAGTCCCAAATGAATTTCTTTATTTTTTTAAATATCAATAATAATAAGAATAATTTCGGGAAGCTCTAAATTTACATTTTTTGTTTTATAACGTTTTGTGGTTAATTTTATTTTCATAACTACTAAGGCACATCTTCGTGATAAATTTTATAATTTATCATTTTACCATTTTTTTGTGTTACAATGTACATTTAACGATTCATGCATTTATTAATTTAATTTTTTTGAACTTCTTTTAAGCTTAACTTATGGAATGTTTATGATAAAATGCTCATATCACAAATTTAAGTATAATTAAGGAGAACCTATATAATGGATAGTTTGGAACAAGTTCAAAAGAACAAAATTACTTTTATCAGACCATGAGCAAAATTTTTAAGTTTAAATTATTATAAATCGTTTTATGAGGTAAAATTGAGACCCAACTACGATCACAATAATAATGACCACGACTATCACCAAGACGCATAGACTAGCCGGGAACGAAGACTATAATATCCCAAAATCTTGAGCGCCACTGCCGCAATCGTAGCTGTTCTAATTTTCTAATTGGCCGTTGATTAAGGAGCTTTTGGATTTGGGAGACAAATTTAATCAAAGGTAGCATGTAAGTGCTTTTACCTAGGCGTAGAGGGGGAGTCCATGAATCTTGGCTTATATAATTGGCACTAGTACCCACTGATACTTTTTTTGGCCATTTAAAGAGAAAGCGAGCCAAATTCCACCTAATTCATAATTTGATTCAAAAATTTTTGATATCAAGTAATGTACGTTTTTACAAAGGCAACACCAGTTCTTTTTACCCCTTTCCATTTCCCTTTACAGATACGAGCTACAGGGTAGGTTAAGTTGAGCAAAATTTAATTACAAAAACGACGCATTTTCGTTTTTTACCAATGTTCCCATCGTTTGAAATTAACCTGGGGAGACTTAACAAAAATTTGACTTCCCTAATTTCCTTGCAGCTCACCTTTTAACTGTCACTTGATGCAAACAAGAACTACCCCAGATGTTTCTTTTATCCGCTATCTATCGACTTGACGTTTTTTTTTAGCTACACACATTCAATCCAGTTGATTGATTCTTCTTTCCTCTATATCCTACGCTTACGGTTTCGATTTCATCTTCTAAACCTACCATACCATTGTCACTGTTCACGTTAAGGCGTTATACATCTCGCCAAATTCTATTATTTTGATTTCAAACGTTAATTCGTGCTACATTTGAGCAAAATTTTAAAAAATTGCGTCTTTATGTTTTGAATGGGGGCTCCCACGTACAAATACACCGTTACAACTTGGACTCGCTCACTCGATAAATTCAAATTAATTATTTAAAAGTATTTCAATCGCTATGCAGATCTCAATTTACTATACATTGGTAGCTAAACAGCAAAGCGCAAATTTGTCCAGCCCGAAACCTTCATTTTCGTGAAAACAAATGGATTTGCCATCAAAAACTTGCAACGCGGTGTCAATTTAAGGTTAAGGCTTAAGGACAAATTTTTGCTACGCCATTTGGTGGGCTAATTTATAAATTTAATACAAATTAGTTCTAGAATTACTTTTCAAAAAGTAACTCTATGCGCTCGCAATAATTTAAAATCACTCACAATAGACAATTTAGTTAAGAAAATATGTTTTCCTCGCACAAAAATGATTTTAAAACTTACAATTAGTTATTTACACTTAAACACTTACACAAAATTAAAAAGCTACTTTTTTAATTTGATCCAAAATATTATTTTAGTAAATTTGCTAAAATTTTGATTATTTATAAATATTAGAAAAAAGTAGCTTTGATATCATTTTTATTCACAATTTTCCTACTTATCTAATTCTAAACAATATTATATGGTTTTTATATACAAACTTTGTATAAAAGATGGCATTTTTGTTTAAAATAAATCGAAAACAAAATAGAAAACGCTAAAAGATAAAATTGTTTTTTGGTCCCAACTAATATAAAAGTAACCAGAAAACAAAAATAAAACCACCAACCAATAATAAAAGCAGTCCTTTTCGAAGGCACAATTTTGTCAAAATTCAAAAACTAAGTTTAACGTGACAATTTTGTAAGAGATTACGGACAAATTAAGTTACCGTTTAAAAGGTAAAATATTCATCGAGATCCTTGCTGCTCATAACCTTTAAGTTCGGAAATAAAATTTTAATTAAAAGACACTAAAATAATTAAATGTGATAGTCGTTAAACTTTACGCCGTCGTTAAGAAATAAACAGTCTAAGTAACTCTTGTTTGGTGCTAATCGAGGATCTGGAGGACTCTGAAATCGTCCTCTTTCGGTTGAGCCAAAAGCCTCGTTGAAATCGGGAAGAGCTTTAACCGACTGCCTATCGTTTTGTTTATGTCGAGAAACAGAATGCTACGAGAAATTACGAGAGTATAATAATTAAAATTACTCTAATTAAATAATCCAGTTATTATACAATTAATTACAACTCACCTTCTTTAATCTAACGTCGTCATCTTTATCGAATGGATTTTGAACGACGACGGTCTCCTGGAAGTTTGGTACGAATTTTTCGACTTGTACATTTTCTCTAGAATTTGCCGACGTTTGTGGATCGTCATCGATCCTTTCGTTACTTTCTTCCACTTTTTCGTTCTTCACAACTTTTTTCTCGTCGCTTCGAGTAGGTAGCGTCGATTCGCTGGAAGAGCTATTGTTGGAAAAAGATTCGACCTCGGATTTGCATTTTTTCTGGGACGACATTTCGCTAGAATTCGAGTCTTGTTGATAGAGGTTAATTGGAGAGTCTAACAAATAAGTCGGACCTAAAAGAAGTTTTTTTTTAATTAGCCCGCACTTTTTAAAAAAATTGATTTTTATTAATTATAAGCTGATGGCCTTGTTAGAAGTGTTTTGAAGCGTAATTAAAATAGTTATGTACACTAATTACCTCCACAAGGTCTAATTGGTTCTTGATATTGGTGCCACATATTTGCTTGGTGTTGTTGCAGTTCGGCCATTGGATTATGCTGCAAGAAAAATATCAAAAATGTTTTAAAACAAAGCGTCAGAAGACCGTCGAAACCAAAACGTTCTGTTAAAGAAATCAGAAAGAAAAATAGTACTGGATATTGATCGTTTTTGTAACAAAAAACTTTTTCTCAAAAGAGCCTCATAGTTGGAAAAATTCAATTTATTTCTAACAAAACAAACCTGTAAATAAGTGGGAACGTCCTGTAGCCATCCCGTGGAAGGTAAAACGTGAACGAGTTTAGTATAAGTATTAATTGGCTGCATAAATGGTCCAACGGAGGAAGCCGGTCCGGTAAAAATTGAACTGTTCGAGAGAGGACCTCCGAGTTCAGGTGAAGGAGCCTAAAATAACATAAATTTATTTTTCCAACAGACACTCGTAAAGTACTCGTCGTAATTGCTAATTATTAGTAATTACCATTATCGCGCTTCTTTTAAATAAATTACTTGTTAAAAGTTAATTATGTTGTAAACACGATGACGTCATCTTAAAAAGTAATTTCGTAGCTCACTCGATTAAGTTTTGCTCTCTTAATAGTTGCTCTTTTATCAGTTGCCAATAACTTTTAAGTTTTTGTTTGTACACGGAAGTGATAGTAAAATGTGAGTTTTATCAGTTTTGGAATAATGCGAAAGCAAAAAACAACAGCTCCAGTTAATTAGGAAGACCTTCAAAGACATGTTATTTATTGACCCGTCGTCGTCGTCGTCGCCGCCGCCTAATTAGTTGCATCGGAAAGTCGAGTAAAACTATTTGTAATCGATTTTAGTGCGCAAAATAAACAAATAAAAAGTTTATAACCAACTTGGCGTTGAAGAAAACACATTTTTCTGGGTATCTCGAAGGTTTTGCACAGCATAATGCAAATAGCTTCAATGTCAGCTGGGTATCGACGTGCATAAAATCGGTATCGGTCCCGGCGAAGCGAGCGCATGGTTAGCACCGAGAGGGTCGCATATCGACTCTATTTCGCAATAGGCGCCACGACGCTCTTGGTGGTTACCTAGCAACCTGTAGGCGTTGTTACCATCCGACAATCTCTGCAACCATGGCAACGCATCGCTTGTTTATTCCGAACCGACGAATTCGGGATTCGATATCAATAATTTTGTGAGGGAATTTTGGATTTCGCGTTCGAGAGACCGTCAAGAAATTTCTATCGATCCATTGACACCCGATAAGGACTTCACGTGATGTTCAGATTTCTGAAGCCCTTCTGAAGCTCGACATATTGATTGTGACCAGTAGACAGAGCCCACACGCTTTATCAGCGAGTAAATATTCTCTCGCACATAAGTTATACCGTGCAACTACGCCGAGATAAAACCCTATACTATGTGGGCGTAACGCAATATTGAAACCGAAAATAAAAGATTGCTTTAATCGATAAAACGTTTCCAGAAATCCACCAAGTTGTAAACTTTTCTTTTAACTAACTTTTGATCTTTTGATTTTGACGATAATGTACGATGCCGAATCGAAAGTAATTTACATACAATTACGCACTCGAAAAAATACGCTCTCCAACTCCCAATTATTTGTGACTTGCGACTCAAATATTTTGACAAAGTCAAGAGTGCCGACGTAAGTCATACGTACACCGAGTGGCTTTCGTTTTTTAGCCTCGAGTGCTTTCCTTCAATTACTCCAAGTGAAAAAAAAATATTGATAATATCCCTTTCTAAATTTAAACGGCGTCGCATTTATAACACTGCACTGACTTAACAAAATTTATATTGCCCCTTCTCCAAAAGACACTTTTAACTGAGGAAAGCTACACGCGTTGTTTTGGACCACCAAGCATTTCCCCAATCTTTTCGGACATCTTCTGGTATAGATGTTAATCTGTTAGATAAACATGGCATCCCGAAGTTTGTTTAACTCTAAATTTAAATACCACAAAACATAAAGCAATTAAACTTTGAGCAAAAAGTTTAACAAAGTCTTTTACGCCGTTTTCTCAAACTCGTACTTTTAGAAGTATACTTTTTCGAATTGTTTCAAAATATTCGCTCTAAAAGTAAGGTCAGTTGCGGCTCTGTTCTAATATTATATGAAAGTTGAATCTGATAGCGAAAATAAATTTCGGAGCTTAGCGACTTTTACGAAAAATTATTGGAAAAAGTTCTCGATTTTAAGTCTTTGTCATTTCTATAGAATGAGTTACGACGCTACGACAAAGTGCTTTCAAAAAATGAGATCAAATTATGTGGCATCTCTACAGTAACAGTGTGAGGTATCGCGCATATTTTAGTCGAAGGTACTGAGTGATCGGTTTTTGGCGGTTGAGAGACTCGCGTTCGAGCATTACTCGGATATTTTCCATGAATGTAAAGATTTCAGCGGTAAAGTCGCTTTAACATTTTTAAAGATAATGTCAATAAATTTAATATTGATTAAGGAAGCGATGGAAGCGATAAAACTGTCGAGTTGACGAAAATGGGCTCGGTAAAAAATCATCTTGTGATGGTCCTGAGTCCTGACTCTCCTATCTCCCAAGGACCCCGCCGTGTCTAGATAGTACTAGCTATACTAGCTAGCGAATACTTTTACTAAACCATGAAGGACAAAATTTTTGGCTATGCAGGATGAAAGAACATTGCAGATAATTAATAAAACCGACCGTCTGCCTGTTAAAAGTGGCAGAATCGACTTGTGGGAGGTTCCTTTTCAGGTTTTTCGCTTATAACTCGAAAACTATGCATTTTATGGAAAAAGTTGTTTTATACAAAAATAAAGTACACTAAATTTTCTAACATGATATTTCTTAAGTTTTTTTTTTCGGTAAAACGATTTAGGTGCTAGTGCGCATTAAAGTTAAAAAAACTTTAAAAATTAGCCAAAAATATATTTGATCGCTCATAACTCGAAAACTACGCCCTTTTGGAGAAAAATGCTTCTACACCAGAATAAGGAGCATTCAATTTTCTATCAATTTTGCCTCGTTAATTTTTTTCGTCAAACAACCAGTTCAGGTGGTAGAGCGCGTTGAAGTTTAGGGTGTCCTGGAGGGAAAAGGCCAAAATACAAAAAAACAAAATTTTTTATTTTGACAGATGCACACTGAAAGAACATTGCAAATGAGTAATAGAACCGACCACCTGCCTCTTAAAAGTGACAGCATTAACTTGGAAGCGGCTCGAGAAGAGTTGGTTATTGCTCTTTTTTTAGTTTTTAGCTTTTAACTTCAAAACTAGACACGTTTTAAAAACAGATCATCTACGTAAAAGTAAAGTAAATAAAATTACCTATCAACTACATTGGAAAGGTTTTTTTCTCAGATAAACGGGTTCGGCGCTAGAGTACGTTAAAGTTTGAATAAAATTCCGAAAAAATGTTTTTTTGTTTTTTGCTTATAACTCGAAATTACGCACTATTTTTAAGAAGTGTTCCTATTATACAAAAACAAATTGTATTCAATTTCTTACAAATTATGTCTTTTAGATTTTTTCGTCTTACAAACAGTTTAGGTGCTACAGCGCGTTAAAAGGTGGTTTTAAGGAGTAACACCAAACATAAACATTTTTTATACCCATTGCATTTTTTGTGTAAGTACATTGTGCAATATACCTTAAACTTAACGCGCTCTACCACCTCAACTGGTAGTTTCACAAAAAAATTTCACAGACGTAATTTGTAGGAAATTGAATGTTCCTTATTTTTATATAGAAACACTTTTTTCAAAAAGTGCATAGTTTTCGAGTTATGAGCAATAAAACAATTTTTTTGCCGATTTTGGAAGTTTTTTTAACTTTAACGCGCGTTAGCGCCTAAATTGTTCACCTGAAGAAAAGAACTTAAAAGATATCATTTGTAGTAAATTAAATGTACCTACTTTATTTTTATATAAAAAACTTTTTTCATAAAATGCGTAGTTTTCGAGTTCTAAGCGAAAAACCTAAAAAAAGAGCCAGAATTAACTCTTCTCGAGCCTCCCCCAAATCAATGCTACGACTTTTAACAAACGATCGGTTTTGATTGCTCATTTTCAATGTTCTGTCATCTTGATTATTCAAAAATTTTGTACTTTAAGGTTTAGTAAAGGGTTCGCTGCTTCGCGGGCAATAAGTACATTTAAAAGTTTGCATGGGCTATAATCATTAAATGGATGGGGGACACGCTCCAAATATTATGTGGCGCATACTACATACTGTATATTGTTGGTAATCTCGCCCATTTTATACTATTTTTATATATTACGTACCTAGTACAGTGAAAAAAATTTTGAAAAGCAGCCGAACGTCGCTTAGCTCCTATTTTACATTTTCGAGTTTGTATGTTGCAGGTTCCACTGTAAATTAATTCACTTATTCCTATATTTTTTAAGCCTCAAAAAAACATTTTTTACATAAAAATACTGAATGATGGTACTTTAAACGCAAAAAAAGTAAATAAAGCAATGTGACACATTTCCGCGATGCATCTCTGTATCGATCACAAGCTTCTTCAAAGAAAACTACTCGAAGCGAAAAGTGTGCAACTTTTATTTCACCGACTCGCAAACTAAAGTGTAGGCAGATTTAAAGAAAATCTTCGACAAATTTTCGCTACACCATAGTGACTTAGTGCCAATTCTCGTGGTCTCTCGCAATGCGGAGATGCGTCACAAATCAAGTTAATCATTCAGTAGATTTAGCGCGAGTTGCAATTTCAACCTCGGGCGAAATTAAAAGCGACTCAATTCTTTTTAATCTGTAATTATTTCTAACACACTGCACTGGCAAATAGCAAAATACATTAACACGTTTACACGATATAAATAACTCCAGAAATGAGAGTTATGCGTCAAGTGCAATTAGAATTAACGTTATCTCGAAAACTTTAATTTTCCTAATTAATTCTATAATTGGTCGAATTGGTTTTATAATTTATTTTTCGTATAATTTTGTTTCACCTAAGTATTTCACCATTTAGTTAATAAATTTCCACTTTTAGTTCTGTTTTTAATTTTTTTTTACAAAAATCCATTAACACGAAAACGTTGCCGTGTACCTACGCATTTTGTGATCAGCTATTGATTTGATTAGTGTATAATAGTACCTAGTCAATTCGTAAAAAAATTATAAATAATCCTTATCTAATTAATAAAGTAATTTTGCGTAATTATGTTGTGAAGTGCTCCGGTAAATTATTATTCAAAGAAGGGCGAAAATAATAACATTTAAGTTGGGTAAGTTATCGATATCGGTGTCAAAGTCATTTATAGTTTCAAAACTTTTGCACAAGAATTTGATTTCTGCGGCGAATTGCAAGAGAAAAAAAAATTTGTCGCCGAGCGCAAAAAGTGCTATCTTAGATCGTTTCAAACCGATACATTACGAATCAAGAAAATGATTGATTCGAAAATTTTTTTCCAAGCGACAAATATATCATAAGAAGAAAAAGTTGAAAGAATACAAACCATCATTAGTTGTTCTTCGGGATTATTTGTCCAGGTCTGCGATCGACGTCCTCCTCTAGGAGAAGGGATGGGCGCTGTCCCAACGACCCGTTCCCTAGAGGCTTCGCGCATTGCTTTGCGGATTCTTGCTTCTTTAGGATTATACACGTAATCTGAAAAATTCAAAGTTTCGCTTTAAAATTTATCAGCTTTCGATACGGTCGTTTTCGAGAAGAATGAATTTATTACTGTTGCGTCTAATTTAAACAAACGACTATCAATAGCAAAGTAAAAATGTTGCCCGTTAACAATTTTTTATCACGTTGGTATGGAGTTAGACATGAGTACCCTTCATCGGGATAATTAATTAGATTCAAAATCGATTGCTGGCAAGGCTGGAAAATATGCAGGTACAACAGAAAAGTTGCAACTTCTGCTTATTTTGTGCTCTACTTCCACAAGGCTATTTACAAACATTTCCTACAGTTAAATGTTGAAAAGTTTATTAACCATTTCCTCGTAATATACTACAAAAATTTCCTAAGTAAAATGAAATTTTAAACTTTATTAAAAACATACCCTAAACACATTTTTTCAAAAAAAAATTTGCAAAAAAAATTTTCAAATTTTTGAATGAAATAAACTTTCTTAAACTTTGTGACATAAATATAATATCATGTCTTGTTAATACCTGCGAACGAAGCGGCACAAGGCCATTGTTGCGAGTAATAGTGGGAGTTGGCGTAATAGCTTTGATAAGGATGTCCATAGTAGTCCCGGGTATAAAGTCCGTTTTCGTAAAATTGAGGTCCGTAGTACGGATGCCTATACTGCATGTAATTGCAACAATCCATATCTCACCAATAATTATTAAAACTGTGTCAATTTTCTAAGTAGGTTATCATTTAAATTTTTCAAAAAATATAAATAAACCATAAATAAAAGAAAAAAAGTACAAAAAAAATTACTTGAGCCGTAGACCAATTGTTTTTCTTGCTTGAAGGCATTTTTTTTAAATGTGGCAGTTGGTTTTGTATCCACTATTTAAAAAAAAACTCATTTTTCGAAACTTAAAAAACTTCAAAATAAGTACTAATTTAAAAAAACTTCTCCACTATTAAATACAAATCACTCGAGAGTGATCAAATTTTTTAATAAAATCAAATAAAAATTTCAAAACTGTGTTTTCGCGCCAAAATATAAGCGAGTTGTTCAAATTCGTGCGGTTCGGGCGGGAGCAGAGCACGTAGTGTACGAAGAAGTGTAGTTGGCGACGCCGGACGCCGTCGCCGACTAAGCGGCACAATCAATACGGACCAGCGTCGTCTCACCCAACGGGCGCGCCTGAGTCTGCAATACTCCGCAGTACAAGTGGGTCATTCGCCCATACGACCTACACGCACCCTGCAAATGTCAGCTGTTTAACCCCTATTATCATCGTTATCAAAGGTGTTATACTTTGCGTGTAGGTGCTCTCTAAATAAAGTTATATTTCGATCTTGCACAATACACAATTTTCTCCTAATTATTCTACACTTTTTGCAAGTCTCGTCGTATTTAATCTCAGCTTAAAAACGTCGATTACGTAATCGTAACTTATTTTCATCTTAACCCAGATTTTAGTATCACTTAATTTATAATAATGAGCGATCCGAAATAAAGTCCTTCTGGTGTAATTTAACAATGCATCCTAAAGTTATTTAGCAGCCTATCGCATTAGTATAAAATCATAATGTTTGGCACAGTCTAATTAAATTAATAATTATAAATTTTCATAGGTCTCGAGAGTGACTTTAGCGTGATTACTAAGTTAGGAGTTAGACAACTAAAAACAATGTTTCGCTTCCTTGTACAAACAATAGACCTAGTACTTAACAAACAACATTGTTGTCAAAACTGTTCGTTAATGACAAAAAAATTAATTCGGGTACAAAAGTTCTCATATGATCTGTAATTTGAAGTTTTTAACTTTGCGCAAACGTACATCTGTCTAACCGCTGTCTGTCTGCCTCAATAAGTCATAGTGTCTGTCTGTAAGTAGCCATGGAAGGTAGGTCTTTAGCGTCTCAAATAGTATCAATATAATAGTTACATACTTTCATGAATTAAGCAAGACAATAATCAAAAATTTTTAAATTGTTGCGTCGCGCTGAAACTCTTGTTACTTCTTTGTGGACTCCGCCTACTTTGAAAAAGATTAAGAACGAAAAAAACAATTTTTTTTAAATTTAATTTTTCAACGTTTTGGGCCCCCCTGAACCTAAAACGCCAAAAAAATAAAACTCTTAGAAAATGGCTGTCTAGGTGTGGATGTGTGTGTGTATGTAACGCCGCCAAATAAAAACTACTAAAGCGATTTTGTTGAAATTTTATTTCCGCCACTTTAACAAAATTTCATCGACAAACTGAGTTTTTAAACGAGATCTATACAGGGTGGCAGTGGCGTAGCTAGAAGTCAAGACGCCGGATTGCAAAATTTGCACAGCGCTTTTTGAATGTCAGTTTTTTGATGAGAGGGTCCAAGTCTAATTTTGATTGTTTCATTAAAATATATAGCGCCGCAGACGAAAATTTTGGATTGTTAAGGTCAAAAGGCTTAAAATGAAGTTCAAAAATTTTAGTAACAGTTAGTAATGTCCCCAAAGAAGGTGTTTCACCAAAACAAAACAATATTCTTTTGTCTTTTGATATTGCTTGTGACTTGGGGGCGACGCTCCTGCACCCCTCCTCACCAGTCGCCACTGTATATTACTGATTTCGCTTTAATAAAAGTCCAAGGGGTATGCGTTTTTTACAGGGTGATTGAAATTCGTCGTGCAGCATGGGGATCGCGCTTACCTGAAGAGCTAAGGAAACTAGAAACCGCAGATTAAATTCTGCTGAAGACTAGAATTCAAAACAGATAAGATTTTTTTATTTATACAAGCTTTATCCATAAGAGTCTAATACCTATAATAATATGTATTTTTGTATTTTATTATTACTCTTATTATTTATTTTTACGCAGCCGTTAGGCACTTGGCGCCTAGGATACCTCGGCGCCGGGTTGCGCCGCAACCCCTGCAATCCCTATAGCTACGCCACTGCGAGGGTGGTCCAAAATAAGGGGGTTACTTGGGCCGCGTTTCTGAAAATCTTGACGCAGAGTATTTATACTTGGCTCTACATCGGTACACATCGACCCTAATTTAAAAAAAACGTTTTTAAATTTTTAAATTAAAAATGGCGACCGGTATAACGATCGGCCCATTTTCTAGTTTTTTTACTAAAACTTTGGAGATTATTATTATTATAAAAATCTAAAAACAGAAATAGATAGGAAAAATATAGAACTTTAGTTTTGATATAGTCGATTTTTAAAATAGTTTCAAAATTGACTACTTTTAAAGAACCAAAGTTGCAAATAAATGCAGTTAAATTCATTTTATATTTAAACAAAAAATTAAATAATTAGGTCTTGCGACGTTAATGAACATATAAAATATATAAGACAACACTTGATCATATTTTGAGTCTCGATTTTTCTTTTTTTTGGTTAAAGAAATTTTCAAAACAACGATTCAGTAGCACGTGTTATTTTATATTTGAAATTCTTGTTTTACTTTCTGTCCCAACTCGTATAAAAGTTATTCAAGAAGAAAATAATAAAGCAATAATAATTTTAAAGCAACACGTTGTTGCCTGCCGGAGTTTCATTTCGATTCGATTCGGCGGCACACCGAAATCTATGAATGAAACATACATCTATATGTAGTTTAAATTTTGTAAACAAAGCTATATAGCAAACGCTTAACGTACTGCAAACTACAAGTTTTCCCGAAAGCGCGATCCGGTAACATTCGATATAGAAACCCCGGTCGATTCTATAATCCGGTACATGTCCTGTCGCTGTCCTGAAGCTCGCGTGGACGTCACCTCTATAATATACGTGTCGATAAAATGTAAAATGTTAGAAAAGATACTAAAGCGGAATTTTAAAGCTACACCTATCTTATTTAAAATTAAAATATTGCAACACGTATTTTGATTTGTAATTTATATTAGACATTTTTTAGAATAGTAACAGAGAGAGGAGCACTATACGTGCTTTATCCCGCAACGCAATAAATACAAAAATACATTTTTTTTAATAACGGAAGAGAAATCAATCATGAGCTTAAATTTATTGAAGTATAATATAGTTGAAGGTTTCAAATATTTCACCCTGTATGTGTCTAATGAAGTTATTAAAGTAAAAAGCACGAAACATAAATTGGCCCGTCTTCGTACTTGCTCCTCCTCAACCTCAAAATTTATATTTAAAAAAGAAGTAAACTCAACTCGATTTGCCAAAAAAATTATTGGTGTTAATTGAAACGATTTAAAAATTCTCTAAAATTAATGCGAAAGCGAACGAATTTGAGATGCTCAAAAATTAAATTTCGACCGCTATACGTAAGTTACCAAACGCTTGCGCTTCTTCGTTCAATTTCAATTACTATGACGTCTTTCAGGAGTTCCTGAAAGGTTTCCATTGATTTACATTAACTTAAGAAAATATAGAAGATAAAAATAAACAAACTTTTTATAATGAAAAGGTTTTAAAAATGTAAACGTCGAAGTAACGGAAAATATTGAAATTATAATCGAATTTTAAAAAAATTCCAGAGAGCTTATTGCATTCGATTGATTTGTTATTGCCCACTTTTAGTACTTTTTCGTTACTTTTAATTAAATTTATGTTCATAAACACACCACACTAATAACTAATAACAATAAACGCGTTAAAATTTTCATTATCCATCAATAAAATTTGAAAAAAGATACTCTCGAGATCGCTTTCAACCCTTTTTGTTGCGTAATAATCCTTTTTGCGCTACCAGAAAAAAACGAGGTTGAATAACTTTTTTTTATAATAGCCAACAAAGGCCGCAAGCATCTTTTTGATTCTCGAGATTTAGTTAAAACAACCCCCATTTTCAGATGCAAACATATTGATTCTCAACTAAGAATAGAATTTGTTCTTCATGCAAACTTTTATTGAAAAATGCAAAATCACTAGGAATTTACATTTTTCAAAATGCATACTATACAAAGGCGTGCAAGGAGCCGAGATGATTCTCGATTCATAAATTCATGAGTTCATGACGAGGTTGCAATTTTATCTTCGGACGTTAATCGTCCGAAAATGATAAAACTTTCAATTTTTTGCCCAAAAATATCCGCAAATCAATATCCGGATTGAGTTTGCCATAGGAGAAAATGACAAATTGTTTTATTTTCAAAAACTTCTTGCATGAATTAGCTCCGCTTGTTTAGAAACTTTTTAATGGTGAAGGTGCTTTTAGAGGAAATGTAAAATGTTTTCAGGTAAAATAATCTTTTCGGATAATGAATGAATTATTTTTTTATAATCTCTTATTTCGGACCGCCCTATATCGATTTCGTTTAAACACACACATCTATCCAGACAGACTTTTTCTAAGAGTTTTGTTGTTAAGCGTCTTGGATTAAGAGGGGCCCAAAACGTCCCTTTGAAAAACCAAAATTAAAATTTTTCAATTTGAAAACTAACAAAATTGTTAATATTGCATTTCCTATAAGAGACAGATAAAAACTACTACGTTTTGCGGAAGTTTGAGAACAAGCATGAGTTTTTATAAAGAGTGGATTTTTTTGATAAATCAAAAATAAAGTTTGGGCAATTTATCTCTAAACTACCTCTAGTTATGAGATTATAATAATAATAATCTCATTTTAGGCTTAGAGGTCACATTTCACAAAACGTGGGCTTAACACGACGTAATAATATTTTGTTGATTTATATAACGTAATATAAATTCAATAACCGAAACGTTCCATCAGAAAAACACGTTTTCAAAATATCCTATATTACGTAAACGTAAGCGGCTTTAGCAAGCCTCTCACCTTGTTCTTTAGAATATTTTCAATCCCTCTATTATAATCGATAACAAGTCAAAATTAAAGTTACAAATAGTTAATTTAATATAAGCGCCAATAAAATTAAAAAGTGTCAAATTTACCCGGATATTTTCTTTTATGCTCGGCGTCTACATTTTTTGCTTTGTCAAAATAATTTTTTCTAGCGCAAAGATCTAAAGCTTTCCAGCTAACTCCTAATCGTTTACTAATTTCCTTGTTTGATTCCTGAGGGTGCACTAAAGCCATTTTCTTCCTATTTTCATTAGCATATATCATAAAGGCGTTTGCCGGTCTCGGAATTTTAGGTAGAAGCGATTGATTAGTATTCTCTAAAACGAATTTATGCGGTTAAAAATATAATTAAATTGATTTTAACTCGTAAATAATTTATTTTAAATTTTATAAACAATTATAGAAAAACCTGAATTAAGAATATGTTCAACTTCCATTAAAAGTTTATGGGTATTGTTTTTTATTGTTAGTTTTACTACAATAATCTTCTTGAAGCACAATTAATTGAAAACCATTTATTTATTTGTAGGAATTTCGTATTGTTTGTGAAACAAATTATATTTTGATACCAACAATCTAGATGTACTTATCTTTACAAAACGAAATTTTTGTAAATTTTTGAAATAATTTACCTTAACTTTCGTTGAAAGCGTTAGAAATCCTAAAGCCTATTAGAAATCAAAAATGCTCAAGAAATATAAAATACGATTTAGAAAAATATCTTTTAGGACGTTTAGGTTGTAATGATTAAAAAGTTAACATGTAAAAATGTAATTAATAATTAGCTTTACGGAGTTGATCAGTTTGTAACTTTAAGAAGGATTATCCCCCATTTCATGCATAATTTAAAATAACTTATACCTAATTAACTAATTATTATTATATTACTGTACAGAAAAGCTTTCATCAATAAATTAATAGTATCGGTAAAAATACAATAAACTAAGCAAATATACGCCGAGAGCATAGGCAACACTTTGAACACATGAAAAGCAAATAATATTACATGTAGAAGCTGATACCAAAATATTCGGTTTTAAGT
Source organism: Malthinus flaveolus (assembly GCA_950108345.1). Taxonomy (NCBI): domain Eukaryota; kingdom Metazoa; phylum Arthropoda; class Insecta; order Coleoptera; family Cantharidae; genus Malthinus; species Malthinus flaveolus. The sequence goes on along the minus strand of OX467285.1, from coordinate 15,251,922 downwards.
TACTACTGAATCGATTCACACATTTTTCCAGCAGTTTCTAAATTATTCTATTAGTCTCTAATGTAATTTGAATCCTATTAGAAATATTCACAAGCTCGGTTAGTCCTAATCCGCTTTACTGCTCAAATGCTTTAATTTAAATTGCAAGACTTTAACAAGATGCTGCTCTAGCTTTTCTATCGCACTCGTCTTATTTAAATTAGAATGATTGCGAGTTATATCAAGTTCGAGTTTTGGAATTTGCGTTGGAGCATGGAAACATTAATGTTACTGGTATATTATTCAAAATTAAATTTGTTCAAAAATTTTCTCTGGTATCACTTTCTTTTCCTACAACTTTTAACTTCAACATGTTAATATCTGAAGGATACCACAAAGTAAGAATCTATTGATCTATCGATCTGCTCGTCCGCCCGTGAACAACTTTCACAACCTGAAGCTGAAATTCTATAGCTAACATACGATCACAGGTTATGTGGATCACATATTTATGTGATCTCAAGTGTAGCCCTTAGCAGCCTCATGTATAACACTGAGAGCTAAAAGTGAAAGCAGTTCTATAGCAGAGATCGTAGAACCAACAAATTAAAATTCAGATTCATATGGCGCACTTGGAATTTTAATGTTGAGGATTTACTCCAATTTCTAGGGTTGAAGTCCAAATATCCTTAGAATATGAATTCAACTTGTTTATACTACAGAGTGATTTAATAATTTTTAGGCAATTGTAAGTAATTAAATTGCTTACCAATAATTCAAATTTAGGTAACTTTGTCAAATTCGGTTTCCAACTTAAAATTATAAATGTAGAATGTGATAAAAATCTAAATTTTTGTCAGTTGTTAATTGAAACGTTAGTTCAAAAACAAACTTTATCAGTTATGTTCTCTAATTATTAAGAGGTGATTAGAAACTTCAAAAATTTTAATAAATGGCGATAAATAAAATTAACCATTTTCTACTCAAAACTTTAATTATCACATCTTTAAAAATTGAAATTGAATCAACCAAACCAATGACTTCCCATACATTCTCGAGTCCACGGCGTTTGGCAAACCCAACACCAATCAAATTCACAGCCAGCTCTTGTGCACACCATATGCATACAACCACCTTAAAAATTTGTATTTTATAAAGCGGTAAAATTGGCAATCGTAAACTACCATCTCGTTCTGTTGGTGTTCTGCATTTTGGACAAGGTTTAGTTATGACTTTAATGGTACGTCGAGAAGCCTCGTCCCATCGAGACTCGGCAACTCGACTTGCATCAATATTATAATCACAGTCTCCTGAGGTAGTATCACTTTCGTTAACAGTATCACACTCTCCTATGTGATAACCTTGTAAACAAATTCGGCAAAAGACATACTAAAATAAGGCATATTTACATAATTTGAATTTCTTTTTAAATAGTGTTTTTACCCCACATCCATTAACACAGACAATTTTATTACACTCTTCATCTGCAATGATTCCCATGCCACAGCCGGGACGAGGGCATAACACTCCGCCACATTGCAAAACGTATTCTTCTGTTGCAAATCTTTGATACCGAGTATACTATGTATAAGTAATAAAATTTTTATACAAAGTTGTTTAATATCCAATAATAGAAACTTACTTCGTTTTCGCTTAAAATTTTAAAATGATGTATTTCAATGATAAAAGAATCCGAACAACCAACAGGACATGATAAGGTGTATCCATAATCGGGATGTTGCATAAATTGACGATCTCTCAACCGAGAAATACAGTATTGGCGAAAACAATCCAGACACGTAACATGCCCCTGGATACAAGGAAATACAAAAACCAAATCACTACAAAAATTAAATTAAACTTAAAAATGTTAATAAAGTACTTCACTTTACCAAACATCTCCACAAGCTAAGCAAGAAATTTCCTTTAAATTGGGCCTAATTAGTGACAAGGGTACAGCACAGTCATCTTCGCCTAATGACGTATGTTCAGAACATTTAAAATAAAATTCTGCAAAGGTTGGTTCGGCATTATTTAAAATCTAAAAAAGTCTTAGTTTTAAAAACTTGTTATCGGTTGCGTTAAAAATGATTACATCGGCACATAATTCAGAAGCATTTTCACAATGTCCCGTTATTCTTTTCGGTTGTAACACATCGTCCCAATTTTGTGGATCAGAATGGACAGTAAAGGCACCAGACTTGCAAAAATGACATCTTACTCTTATTTTGCCTGTTTTTAAACATTTACAAGTTGGACAGAATACATGAAAATGAACTTTCGGTTCCTTATCTAAAAATCAAATTATTGTCCAGGAAATTTAGTAAAATTAGTTTAAACCTAACTTAACGAACTAGAACTTATTTTACCTTCTCTTGAAGTATTTTCTTCACTTTCAGATAAGGAAAGGTCCCTTAATGTTGTGCATAATGGCTTAGAGCCAACCTCTTCATACGATTCTTCAGATTCGTTTAATATGGCACTGGGTAAATCGATTTTTTGTTTAATTTTAACTGCGTGTAAAACACTTTGTTGTCCTAAATCACATTCCTAAAAGTTTGATTTGTAGAAAGTTAATAATAGAAGAATACAAAAAATGCAAACGTACAGCAATTCTAATATCGTTACTCAATTCCTTTCCAGCAAATATAATTTTTACTTCTTCTGGTTGCAAGCCCAATTGGGGGGCTACGATTTCTTTCACGTTTTTTATATCCCATTTTGGATCTAAATCTATGGAGAGAGTATTGCCAGTGTTTGTCTTAATGTAGATACTCAAAGTATTTGTTAGCGACTTCTTTCCATACCAAAATAATTGTAGCATGTTATGGAAAATATTTTTTACCACACCTAGGATAAACATAAACATCAGTAAAAACCTTAATTGAATAAATCATTTAACAGTTAATTATGATATGCAACTTTTAGAAAAAGAAAAATCATTATTAGAAATATTTAAGGTTATGTAACCAGAAATACTAACAGCTGTTTGAAGTTTGAAGTATCGGTCAAAAATAAATGTCAAAAAATAGTTATCCTTAAAATATTTATTTCTTGTTTGTTGTTCTTGTGCAATCGAGTTATCGAGTTATTTCACGATATAAAATATACGAAATCTACAATAAGTGTGAATATACCATGGACCCTTACGAGCAGGTAGCGAGAGGCAGGCTCCAATTGAAAGGCGAAAGTGGTGTCAAGAAGAAAAAGAAAAACAAGGAGAAAAAGATTTTAGAACAAGTAGCAAGGACTGTTGAAGTCGAAGAAAAAGGAGAAATTAAAAAAAGCGAATCTAAAAGAACGAATGCCGAAATAGCATTTCAGAACATGAGAGAAAAAATGGTAAGTTGAAGAATTTCTTGTTACGCTTGTGTTGTTTCGATAGTACAACAGTATACTAATAATACGTTTTGTTGCAGCAAACGCAAAGAATTTTAGAAAAAGCTTCAATGACACATAAAGAACGAGTCGAAAAGTTTAATCAGCATTTAGATGGTTTAACAGAACACTTTGATATTCCGAAAGTTTCGTGGACAAAATAAGTTTGCCTGTTATGCATTTAAAACGTGTAAATTTAATATTCAAGTTGTATTTTGTACTGTAGAACTGAAACAGGTTTAAAATCTTAAATATGTATGGTACTTTTTAATGTTAATTGTAAATAACTTCTTTATAATAATTCATGATAGAGTAATTCCAACTAAAGAAAAATCCACCACTTGACCGAAACTACTACTACTACATGGCTAACATCTGCAACTGCGTAATAATTGGTAATAACTCCTGCGCACTTTCTAAGTTCGTTACTAAGCAACTGCAGTACAAATCTACTGCTAGACTTGAATGGTAATTACTTGGTGGGCTTTTCTTTCATTGGGATCACTATGCCTACGATTTAAAAGGTTTTAAAATGTAATTTAAGTATGATTTTCTTTGGATTCTAAGACAGGTATAGAATTTCGTTTCGACATTCAAATACTTTATTGTCAATATTTTTATGATTTTAACATCTATGTACATTAATTAGTGATGTCTAAGGTACATAATCATTGTATTTCATGTTATACACTTATAACAAATATATTAACATTAAAATTAGAGAATTTTGATATTATTTAATAAATTTTTTACATTTAGTTTGTTACTTAAATAATTTTCTAACAATTCAAATGTATCAAAAAGCATCGTTTTGATTTAAAGTGAGATTCGTACACCTGAAGTATCACTCAAAAGTTTAAATGATTAGACAACATTTAATTATAACAAATTTTGGGTAAGTGCAAAATGAGACCTTTATGTAACTTGAAAATTAATCCAACAATTACCCTTTTTGCACTAACGTGCATACATCGTTTTTCTACGATCATCTCCAATATTCAGTTCATGCTTTGAATTCTTTTAAGTAGCCAATGACTCTCAGCATCAAAGTCTGGTGCTCTAACACTCTAACTTCAGTATTTGTGATATTGTGATTACTACAACCGATATTTCTGAATATTCATTTTCTTTCTCCCTCGACGTAAGTTAACATTACTGTTTTGACAAGGCAATTACGATAGAAAGTGAAGCATACAAGGCGTAAAATGACGTTTACTAGTTTGTGATAATAAATTAAATATCGAGGAGAGAAAGATTTAATACCTTAACAAGATCCGTAAATTTTTTCTTTGACTTGGTGTGGTCAAAAGGTGAACTTACGTATCTTGCAACGTACATAACTATTCTTTGAGAGTGCAATAAGTTGAATGACTTTTTGTATTGAAAATAAGCAACTTAACGGCCAGTACTATAAAGTATAAAGCATTTAACACAGACTTAAATATTCATCGTTGCGTTAAATAATTTTATGGCAACGATAAGTATGACAGCTGTACTATTATAAAGCTTGTGTCAAGACCTCAACAACTCTTTGGGTAAAATTTTTACCCCAAACTTTTTTATCATTATCCATATTATTAAATAGGTAAAAAATACTAATCAAATATGCACAAAATAACTAAAATACTTGAAATTTAAATTTGACGCCAAATTAAGAGTTTTTAAGTCTGAATAATTAGTTAATTCCAGAATTAGTGATCTTTGTAGTACCCGTTGTAATGGTTTTAATAAATAAATGTAAATAAAACAGATTTTTAGTGAATATTTCGATTTTCACCATGTATTGGCCAAATCAATCAAAGAAATAATGATCTACTTATTGCATGATCGTAGAAATTTTTTTTTAAATTTTTGTAACGTACCCATCTCAAGTCATAAATTACGAAACTACACTTAAAAATCCAACCCACAATCGACCAAATAAAGTTCTAATAATTATTGATTGTTGCAGATCTTAATTGTCAATAAACAAAAGTAACACATCCTAGATCGATTGCTGATTTTATTGTTGTTTAAAAAAATTGTTATTTAAAACTAAATTTTTTACTAAATATTGCAAATAAAATACCAGAGTTTGTAAAATATTGAACTTCAACACTTTCACAACAGATTTGTGTCTTAGCAGATTATTAATATTTTTACAGTAAGGTCAGTTTGAAATAAATGGACCCATTTTGTGAAATTGCTTTACACCCTGTTAACAGTACCTACTTTAAATTGCAAATAATAATTTTACACATTTATATATTTCAATATGTACGATTAATCAGTCAGAAAGATATGCAATTTCAAATTATTTAGTAAAGCTATTATTATAAAAAAATACTAAAGACAGTTTGTACAATTAACTATAAGCTCTCAATATTTTGGACGTAACTATTGCACCAACTATGATTCAAGAGAAAAGACAACTCTTTAGTTAAATTTTATCTACACAGTCAGAAGTGAACACTTAAACACCCGATGTTACTACAGCTTACAATACTGCTAATCAAATAAAAATGATATGTTATAATTTCTTACATCCCTAACAAAAATGATCCATTTAAAATTTTGCAAGTCGTTAAATTTATAAACAATTCTATAAAACTAGACGAAATTAAGTACCTAATACAACAAATCTAATTCAAAGTGCTTGAAGACGTGAATAAACTTTATATTTAAATTTATTCCAATTTCAAAAATTTGCTCAAAATTTATTCAACTGAAGCACATCGAGCCTTTCAAAAACACTTTTGTGCTCGATGCTACAACTCGGCTTCAAAAATAGCAGCTTTTTACTTTTTATTGAACAAGCGATGGTGTTAAAACGTTAAACGAACAAATAAAGTATCAATATCAATTAAGTACATAAAAGTAGTTATTTAATCGTTTATGGCATAACTCTCAAAAGGATAAACTTCTTGGATAAGTTGGCACTCTCAATATTACTTTTATTCGAGAGTTCATCGATTTGATAAATTGAGCTATACCATGCAACAAAACTAGCAGTTATTCTTCATATGTGGCACAGAAAGACACATAAAAATAAGAAATACAGATATATACACATATGCTTTCGGTTTAATAAATTAAATTTGTACTAACTCAAGAAACACGTCATAATTTTGCAAGTATTTACAAAATCCTAAATAGACAAATAATATATTAATCAAAATTATATCATGATTATAGGTATTGGGACATTAAATGCACTTGCAAAACTTTTTTTAAAAATAAGCCAAACATAATGTAAGTGAAAGAATTAAAAATTTTTCAATCTTGTCATTTAATGCCTCTATCGAGTAACAAAATAATAAAACAATTATGAAAAATTTCATAATATGATGAAATTTCGATAACAAGAAAATCATTTTCTTCCCTTTTGTTTACTATTTACCATTAGTTTATTTAGAATTTTAAGAATAATTAGTAGTTATTCAATTTTATCTCGATTTATAAAACTTATTGACTTTTGACAATCCAATGTTACTTTTATTGCCCCAGCTAAAAATATAAAGCAACCAATAAGTGCTGCTTAGTGTGTCAAAATACACAGGCCAATTTTTTCATGTATTGTCATTATACAGTACCCATAGCTAGTTATATGGGTACTGCTAACTAACACTACGTAGGAGTATCGGTGAGGTCATCTTTAAGCCATTGCGGAATATTTCGAATTCCTATTCTTTTAAGAAGTTTAACGAGGGCCGTGTTGTGACTCAAGTAATACCTTTGTAGAAATTTTAATGATCTTTCCTCCATGGGGGGATAATGGCGGCCTTTACTGCGACCCAAACATTTTGTATGATCTCCATGAATTACTTGGCAGTAAAATCCCTTCTTAGGATCATACCTGTAAAACATTTAGTTGTGTACATTTATCTACCAAACTGATGTTTCGTAAAGAAGCTCTAATGCCCAACAAGTGGCATCTATTAAACATTAGCAAAGAGCTTAAAATTTTTACCTTAGATGTGTTGTATAATTAAACAATGGCGTAATTTTCAAAAACTTCTGCATTTCATTCATAACGTCCATGGGATTCGATTTCAAAACTTCCCCATCGATGATATGAAGTTGTTGAGGCGCAAAGTACGACAACCATCGTTCTAAATGTTGCGAATATTTTCCTGGATTTAAACACCTGTTTCGTAAGTCACGTAATGGTTTAGGAGCCGTATCGTTGGCAGTTATAATTTGATGAAAACTATAATTATTTGCGATGATATCACCGTGCGACTTTGTGTGCTGATACCAAGAATAAGCTCTTTTTGCAGGCGATATCAGTATAGTTACCAATTTAGCATTAGGTAGTAAAGCGTGGGCACGTTTAGGTACTAAATCGCCATCAAAATAAGTTGCACTTTTTTCAAACAGATATCTATTGGTCGAATTTACATCTACAGGAAAAAAGTTCATGTACCAGTCTAAGCCTCTGTAATAGTTGTTGGCATTGAAGAATTGAATTTCTTCAAACGTATCTGGACTAGGTAAATTACTAGCTATAGCAGGATGAATCGATAAAAATGTATAAAGAGCAGTTGTTCCTGTTTTTTGGGGCCCAATTACTAAAAACCTCGGCAGGGAATCGCAAGATTTATTTCTAGACCATATTTTTTGATGTCGTTGATCGCCACACGGATTTCCCCAAACTGGGTCAGCTTCTTCGGGAAAGTGTTTGAAATAAGTTTCGGCTAGTTGCAAAGGAGGTGCCGATTTCAGTTTAATGTTTGTCCAGCATTGCAAAAATTTGATGACAGATTCAAAAGTGTAAAGAGCTAATCTGTCATTACCATAGTTGGACATGTGAGTCATAAAAATATTTATCTGCAAGTTTTAGAATTTTCAATTAAATTTGGTACTAAATTAAAATTAGATTAAATGCTTACAGGGTTATAAACAATAGTTTGAAATAGTTCTCCTCCTTGGATAGATTCATCTAATTTTTCTCTACCTCCAGGATAACGTTCGATCAACATGGTGTGAGTAAAGAGACCACAAGTTTGTCTAGGAAGCACCATAATATTTCTATGTATGAACCCTCTTCTTAATCTGAAATTATTGTTTAATTATTATTACTACGAAAATTTTAAAAGAACTACTGTGTCGCACAATTACATTGTGTCAAAGCTTTTATTTTACTTAGGTTGGGTATATAAATACACACCTAGCTGGCCGTAAATGTGGATATTCTTCGGTCGATGTCACACGAATATTCCACACCTTTTTCCAAGCGGAATAAAGAATATCGTGAACTGGATAAACACCAGAATGATGAGGAGAAACCGAATAACCAGAGTCGATAGGTATCCTTTTCTCTTTAGCAAAATTCTTGTTTAAAGCCATATCTTCGATCAACTGAGTCAAATTATCATACAAATGGGGTTGTTGATGATTCCACATGTGCGAAAACCACATGAACTTATCTATATTCTCTAAGATCAAGTCATCACCTTTATCTTCTTCGCTGTTTCCATGATGAAAATATTTGCCGGAAAATCCCAGATTAAATTTAAAGCCAGTAACCATGTCCTGTATTCTTTTCTGAGTAACTAACATGGCCTTCACATCGTCGGGCTTTAATCTAGTAGTAATTTCTCCAACAAATATATCATCTATGTCAACTAAAAACAACCGATCTAATGATAAACTCAGTTGTCCATGACTCAGGTAACTTAAAGAATCCAAAAATAGCAATCGATGAAGCCAAAATCTCAAACCAGATCCAAAAATAACTCTTTGTATGTTATCGAACAAACCGTGATCTTGCACAATTGTCGGCAGTGGTGTTTTTATAATGTTGGTTTCAATTTGATGATACTCATCTTGTCGATGGGCCCATTCCAAAGGCTCGTAAGTCGAATGATTGGCTTGAAATATAGTCCAATCGTCGCCGGGTAAATTTCCCCAAGCAGTTTCACCAGCTCGGGTTAATCGCAAAATTTGAGAAGCAGCATTTAGAGCTGCATCCTAAAGAGATTTCGATTAAAACATATTTTTATGCGTTGTTAATTGTAGGTACCTTTAATCTTAAATTAGTGTGAATAAATAGTGGGAAGCCTTTAAGTTGGGCGCCGACCAAAGTTTCTTCACTAGGATTTATGAAACCAATCATTCCTACCATGTACTCTCGACAATATTTGTCTAAAAGTTCTCTATTCCAATTGTCCATTTGAAGATATTTGTTAAAATTTTCGAAAACAATAACTCCATATCGTCCCTTGTCGAGGTTTGTAAGAACAGGTAAGCTTTTGCCCGATACTTCCACTTTATACCTAAGGTGAATTCGTTAGTATAAAAACCAAAAGTGGTTTAACGCTCTTACTTAATTCGTGTATAAACTAACAATTCGGCAATTTCCCTTCCTAATTTTGAGTAAATTGTTTCTACAAATACAAGAACTTTAGGATCGCTTCGTAGTCTAGCCTCCGTTTTATGATCATGATTTTGTGGCAGTCGTTGCCCGTTCATGACACTACATCTTATATTTGGTTCTGGTCTTGTATTTCGATGTATTAAGCTACAAAAATGAAACTTATCATAAACTAAAACTACTTTAAATAGGAACATCTGAGCACAGGAAACAATTTCTAATTAAGAAAAACTGTGCCCACATATGCTCTTTGTTTATGTATTGTTTATTATTTTAAAAATGTGAAATAAATACAAATAACTATTACCTTGTCAATGGCGAGTTAAAAATATAGTGTGAAAAATAAACGATGGAAATAATACAGAGAGCGGTGATAGCAAATACACATCTTTTGAGATTGAGAGGTTTTAGCATCCAGCATGGCTTTTTTGATGTACTAATGTTACATCGTCGATAGATATTGGCGTGTAATCGTCGACTTAAGTTGTGTTGAAATTTGCGTCCATTAGAAGTCGGTTCCAACAGCGGAATTGACAAATCGTTCATATTTTAAGTTTTAAATTATCGAGAATTAGGTACTTTTATATTACGACGAGCTATTGACTTTGGTTTTTTAAATTTATACAACGGTTTTATTGGTAATCACGATAAATAAATACGAGTATTAAATGAAAATTATTAGATTAATCACATAAATATATTGCATTAAGGTACTATAATTAAATTTTATTATTAATAATTAAAATCTTCGTTAAAAATATGGCACTGGGTTTAAAAACAAAATTTATTAGGAATGTGTAAACTTTTAAAAAATTTATGTCACTGGAATTAAATACCCACTAAAATAGAAATGCCGATTATCTTTCTATTATTTTAATAATTCTCCATTTAATGTGTTTGTGTTCAAATTTTGGTAAAAGAACAAAGTTTACTAATTTTTCCATATATAATTGAAGAGATACCATGTTTCCTTTCAGCTATGCTTCTACATGACAAATACATCACCGTTTATTATTTACCGCAATATAACTTCTTAAAATAAATGTACAACCTGCAACAAATAAAATAATAATTTACACATAATCTTCGCAGAAATTTAAAGAAATGAGTTTAGATAAGAGTTAAATCGACAAAAATCAATCGAGTGAGTTAGTAAAACGCATTTTAATTGATTTAAATTAATAAGGAACAACAATTTACAACTCAATGATTAGTGATAATACCAAGTACTTGTCATGCTAATGTAGATAGTAGAATAATAAATTGAGTATTAAAAATAAATTAAGCAGTTTAAATAAGTTGAAAGAAAAAACATAGTCATTTACTTAATTAAAAATTAGGATTAAATATAAAATGTAATGCGTACCTTTGTTACGGTAAATATAATAAAATGATTCTTTTACATGTCAATAATTAATTATTACTTAAATTATTTAATAGTTTATATTATAAATTTATAAAAGAATGTACAGAACACAACACTTGACAACTAAAGTCACCACCATTATTTTTTTATAGTTAGTTACTAAGCAGTGCCAACCTACACTCCATGAATACCCTTCAAAACTGACATCTATTTGAATTTTAATTGTTAATTATTTACACTTGTTTCTACTCGTGGGCTTCTATTAAAATTATTCAATTTATTGCAATCTCATTGCAGTAAACAAATAATTAAATTTATTGATCGTAATCGTTTATTTTGGACAGCAATGCGTTATGTAGCAAAAAAACTAATTAGAGACGAAATAATTGATTTTACCAATTTTCTAGTTTTTCTAAAACCGCTATTCTTACTTTGTGCGTGGATGCAAAACGTAACATGATGGTTTGGCGCAATTATGTGTTTTCTAAGTACTTATCTTATAACTACTAACCACCGATGAATAGGAAGGAACAATCCGAGTCCCGACTCTCTATCGAAAGCTACATACACGTACTTGTAAGGGAAGTCAATGAATTCTGGTGCCTGGGTCGAATTTCGAATAAACCGAACTTTTACTAGAAAACTATTTTGGTTTAGAAATCGAAAGACAAAAACGTATACCTACTCTATCTCCCAGACTTATGGAGTGGTTTCTAGCTACGCGTAGACGTGTGATTCGTGAGTGATTAGGGTGGACCATTAGGTAATTTACAAACTTCGTTAAAAGCTAATAAAACTTGAGAACACTATTTAGTACGGTCACGATGTGAGCTCACTTACTGAAGGTAATGTGGCCAGCAAGATATGTTTCTAACCATATAAGCGCCCGTGTAGTACCTACTTAATTTTAGTTTATTGTAAATTAATTTACCGCTCTTAATTCGTTTACATAACTGTAAAAACAATATTTATTATCTAATTTTGTTGCAAGTTAATCAAGCAGTTTGTGGTTAAATTTTAAAGAAAGCCAAAACTTTATACAACAGTTAAAATGCCGAGTATTTTTATAAGGTTTAAATTTTATCACTACGTTTCTGGTATGATAGTCAAGTAGATAATAATATGTAATACCAAATTATGCTTCTACTCACCCGCAAAATTACTCACAGAATAGGAAATTCTTAACAAGCGTGCTTTAATCGAATTTTGTGAAGTAATAACTCCCTTTTTTACCGTAGAAGATTTTCTTGCATAATTTTATTAAAGCAGATACTATATAAATAAAGTTCAAATAATAATAATTTTAGTATTTATTGGTGGTTGTGTGATCAAAGATCAGTTTACAGTACCTATTACCTATTACAATGAAAATTACTTTCGTTTTCGTAAGTGATATCCTTTATTGATAATTACGGTTTGCACAGTTCTCGTTATATACGCACTTTTCAAGCAAATATTAACACTGTTTGAAAAAGCATACCTTAATTTTAGAATCGCGAGTTTTTAGTCAAATTAAAAATTAAGTTAATAGACAGACAGATACTGAAAAATTTTCGTCATTTACCACTTGTCTCATAATAGTAATCAAATCTATCTTTCCGGTATTTATGTCGATAAAGTTGTTGTTGATGACTGATGACTGATGACGATGGTCATTAAACTTAATCAAATTAAGTACTTAATATACAATTACAAACAAAATTGTATAATTAATTTGTAACTAAACGCAAAATTATAATTCACTTTAAAGAGTCTTCCTGTAAATGTGTACGCGATGGTTTGCAATTTGATAAAATTTAATGTTCAATCAATCAAAATTATCGTCATCAATAATTAACACAATTAACAGGTGTTATACCGCAAGGAAAAACGTTTTTGTGACACTTTACAGATTGAAAGGTTAAAAAATGAAGATGTTTAATTTGCCTAGCCTTATATTTAATAGACAACCCTCTCTAAGCAGGGGGAAAAAATACGCGTTGATTAAATTTAATAACCTAATTTGTGGTAGCGTTACGTGAAAATTACATGAACACCTTTTATAGCTTATTCGATTTTGAACAATTTTTGTTACTTTCAAAATTTCAATAGGACTAATACTTTTCACGATAATGCCGTTATAAATAGAAGGTTCGATCGTGTGACGCGACGTGCGACTAAAAACGCGATCCAAATGCCGGTGCAGAGTGCAGAGTTGGAGTTGCCATCATTAAACTGGTATATCACATATCAATATCAAATTAAAACAAAAGAATCTCGAGTTTATTGAAAATTGTCTTAAAAGTGATAGTCTTGTTAAAATTGAGATTTTTTCAGCATTTTTTCCAAGTGAAAATATCAAAAATTCGCCATTGGTCGAGGTTTAAGAAACCCTCAGTTTTAAGATGGTTTTAAGTGTCCGTAAATACATCTAGGAATTTGAATTTTTAATCGACTTTGCGATTGGTTTTGAATTTTGAGTAGTACTGTAATAAACAATTTTCAGGCGAAAATCCTAGAAGAGTATGGGCGTAGGGATCGTTGTAAGAGAGACGCGATCAGATCAATTAATGCTATCAACTTTGAGTAACTTTTTAAGTTATGGATCAATTGAAATTATCCTTCCTTCACGATGTGATCATAACATGCCTTTTTTGTACGCGTTTAAAATTTAAAAAAAATATCAAAAATAGTACCAACCAATGGTATAGTCGGCGCCAGATTAACTTGGGTATGACTCATTTCTATAAAAGGTATGCAACAATCCTAAGGAACGTATTTCTGATATTAGATCAGAACTAATAATTCGAGATTTGACCATAGAGAGCGCTATAATAGCCGGGAATTTTGAACGACAATTTCTTTTAAATTTATAATTAATCATTTTTTTAAATTTGTATATTCTTTATAATAAAGAATGTTTTTTTATTATAAAGTTGTTATTTACTTACCTCTTAATAACGTAAACAAATCTTGTAGTTTAAAAAAACTGATTTATTATAAAATATAGAAATATAACCTCAAAAAACACGTGAAACCTGAAACGTCAAACGTCAAATGAACAAAAACACTACGACATACGTTCTTATCTGGTTCCTATATTAACTAGAGCAGACATACTTGTTATCTTCTATTTCACTTTACAATGTACGTAGACAAAGACAAAATAATTTGAAGTGGTATTTCTTAGCACATACTGCAATGAGTCATACCCAAGTTAATCTGGCGCCGACTATATGCTCAGAAGTTCTCTATGATTTCAAAAAACTAAAATTATAGAGGGCGTTTTCTGTTTGAAATAGGGTTTCACCGAAAGTGAGATTATTCAGTAATAAATATTTAGTATCGCTAGATAGCTAATTTTACAATCTTCCAAACCACTTAAAATATACAGGGTGTTTTTTTTGAAATAGAAAAGCTAACCCCATTTAAACCCAGTTAAACTTAAAGTTAAAATATAACTTTGGTATCATTAGACAGATAATCTTATAATATTTTAAAAAATCATAAAATATACAGAGTGTTTTAAAAACTTTTTCAAAGTAGACGAAATCAACGAAAAAGTAAAATTGTTCATAAATTTATTGGAAATCTCAATGAGCCTGAAGCGGCATTTGCACTGCGCTTAATAAAGCAATAAAGGCGCGTCTCGCGAAATTGAACTTTTATTGAGAATTTATTGTCGTAAAAAGTACCTATTATTAGTCCTATGCGGTATAAAAAATGTCAGGTATACTCTTTTGAAATCATAAATCTTCATTTCTGTAGGTACTCATACTCATCATCTCATCAATTTTTAAACTGACCAACAAGAAAACTTATTTTAAAATTTTTTTCTGTAAACCGCAATTATAAATATTGTTAAATAAAAAACTGTAGCGAGTTCAAGCCAAAACTGGCTATCTGATAAAAAAAATAAACCTGCAAGACAATTTTCTTTAGTTTTTTAGTTTACTCCATTATTTGGTGCTAGGAGACGAAAATGGATACTCATTTTACAAATTTAGTGGCCCTGTAAGCGGCCCAGTTCACGAAGTTCGTGTAAATAATAGAGTCGATTACGTGGTAAGTTGATTAAGTTAAATGGAACTATTGATTAAGTAATTACGAATTTAATCGTAAGCAATTGCCGAATTTGCTTATTAAACCCAATTTGCGAACAAATGAAATTATAACTAATTGTAGCAATCAATCGTAATAATAGTAAATTATTTTTAGATTTATTAGTATACATCAGCAATTCGATAATTCTGTTTGGTATACATTTTTTTCTCAATTTGAAGGAAATATCAGCCAACTTACCTAACTGATTATTACTTTTTTTAAATTTTAGGCGAAACCCGATTATAAATACTCTTTCGGAGTGGACGATCCCAAAACTCAAAATTCTCAACGAAGAGAAGAATCTCGATATGGCGATGTGGTTAAAGGAGAATACAGCGTTGTACAACCTGATGGAACTTTAAGGGTGGTTACGTATGTTGCAGATCCAGTAAAAGGATTTCAAGCTTCTGTCCATTATTCGCCCCATAATTAAAATTAACATAAGATAGGAACTTTTAATAAATTGAAAATAACAAAAATGAAAGTTTTTTACTACGTATTGATTTAAAGTTTACGCCTTTT
This sequence comes from Malthinus flaveolus, assembly GCA_950108345.1. Lineage (NCBI taxonomy): Eukaryota > Metazoa > Arthropoda > Insecta > Coleoptera > Cantharidae > Malthinus > Malthinus flaveolus. The sequence continues at coordinate 15,236,239 of OX467285.1, read as the reverse complement.
CAAGGTTACGGTTCACGAGATTTTCCACTAGCTATACCATCCAAGCAACTTACCTCAGATTAGTATAATTTACGCCAAATACTTCTTTATTGAAATTAATGTTTTCACAGTTGAAAAATTAGACTCCACCCCTACAACAGCAGCTTTTTTATGCCCATAGAAGCAACTTGCTCTAATAAATGGTATCAGGAAGTGTGAACCAAAACCGAGTAACCGACGATACCATACTATTAGCAAGAAAAGCATTTTTATCCACCCACTCCTTAACATATTTTCAGGTTTTGAGCCTCCCCGAAATCTATAATTAATTATTGAAGTCGCTGAACACGATATGCGAATTATATTTTTGGTATTTAGCAAATGGTTTTTAAAAAGTTTTTTTATTGTCTTAATCCTTTACACTTTTATTACAACTAAACTTAAGATTATGAAACTAAATTGCTACGAACTTAACGCTAACGAAATTAAAATACGAATGAATTGTAATCTCTTGAACTGTTAATTTTGTATAAGTAAAAGTATGGTAACATTTGCTATTGGGGATGATATTTATTATTATAAAGTATTTATAAAATAAGGGAAAATGTTTATAAAATAAGGGATGGCAATATGTTCGCAATACGCTAAATGTTTGTTTACAGAAAACAGTATGGTCGCAACATGCTGCAAGAATATTATTATAAATTATGTAAATGAAAATACTTTATTTAAACATAATTAAGAAAGATAAAAGATAAATGTTTAATTGATATTATAATTATAAAATACTTAAAATAATCCTAATATTATAACTCCTCCCTTCTTAAGTTGAAAACAATACGGAAGGGTTGTTTTCTTCAATAGGAGATTGTCTTTTTGAAATTGTTTTTACCTTTTTACACAATAATGTTTTGCGAAAGTACCAAACACTAAAAGCACTAAGAACAATTAACGTTATTATCACTAGCACTAGCACAGTTGATTCTCGTTCGAAGATGCGTTGAACTACAGGTGGGTGTAGGTACATGGCGTGTTTTTGAAGTTTATGAATGTCGTCTAGGTTGATGTGGTCCAGGTGAAGGTAGCTAATATTGGGTTGTTGAGGTGTTTTTGAAATTTTTATTTCCGGTAATATAAAAGGTTTTCCTTTTATTTCGGTTTCGTAGCTATAGAACCTGAATGTGTCGCTTTTAATTTTACAATCTCGTGGAACTCGAAGTAAACTTGGTTTTTTGATTGTCAAATAACCATCTTTGTTGCAATTTTTCTTGATTTGAACTGGAGTTATTGTGGGTACGATTATGATATATTGATTGTTTATTTGTTGAAAGATCACGTGGTTAACTTGGATATTAATTAATTCGCAACTTGAACTGTCAGATTTCATGATTAGAGGAACGAAGCAATCATTGGTGTTTGTCGTTAACTTATTTTGACAAACGTAGGTATCGTCGATCATCAAGCATTCCTTGTCGTCATATTGATGATTTTGTGAGTTGAGTAACAGGTATGGGTTTGGAGGAATGATCGTTTGATTATTTTGAGGAATTGGATAAAGGTGAAAATATTCGAATTTTTCTGTTTTCAAGATAGGTAAATGAATATAAAATGTTATTTTATCATTTGCGAAAGAAACTTGTACATCGGCCAATTCATAAAGTGACAAACTATTTTTTACTTTAATTATTTTGCTGTGTTCATAAAGTTCATGTAAAGTTTTTAAGATTTGATTCAGATCAATTGTGGAAATAATTGAATTATGTAAGCTATTTAATTTTGCAAACATTATAGCGTTTTCTAAATTATCTAGGAATCTAATTAAATTTTGAGCATTAATAATTATTGAATCTAATGTGTTATGGGCTCTAATAAAAGCAGAAATATCTTCGGCTGATCTTTTTATATTGATTTCTAAAGCGTTTAATCTGGTCTCAATTAAATTCTGATTTTTAGCTAGAATTGTAATAGTAGTATTATAATTTTCGATAAGTTCTTTGGTTAATGAGATTTGCAACTTCATTTGGTTCGTCATAGAATTTTCGTTTGTTATTAAAGTTTTTATAGCGTTATCGTAATATTCTTGATCGTCTGAGTCTAGGGTACCAAAGAGAAATTTTGATGCTTTACCTACTAGATTTAATAATCCTCTTTTGTTTCTTGTTTTGATAGGGGCAAAATTGTTTAGTTTCACGGTAGCTTCGGATATAAGAAACTCTGTGTGACTTAATAAATTATCGAGGGAATGTATATAGGGGTTACGTATTTGTTCCTTTGATAAGGCGGTTTTCATTTTGTCATGATAATTGAGAATGTTTGTTATTAGGGCGTATAAAGGTTTGGTTTCGATGTAATGTATAAAGGTGTGCTTGGATTCAATAACTCTACCTTGTCCGAGGTGAAAAGGTAATGTTGGAGTAGCTATTGTTGTTACTTCTACATCAGATTCTGCTGCATGTAGGGCTAGGGTCAGGATCGTAATTGTAGTTATTAGAGTCATCCTGTAACAATTGTTTACTGTAAGTCTTTAGTGGTCTCTTAAGGGTGGATTTATGATAAGTTCCTTTTTGTGTGGTCAGTTTTTTGTTTTTGTCTTTAATGATTTTACTAGAAATAAATTTTGGTTTAGCTTGAATGAATTTAAATGATGGGTGTTTCAAGTTTGCTTGAATGTTGTTTATAAAAATTGGGATTAAATTTTGATTATTAAAATGTAGAGCACAATATATTTGATTGGGGTTTAAATAATGTTTTGCGAAGTTTATAACATGTGATTCTATATCGTTAATGGGAAAAGTAATTGTTGTTCTAGTCTTGTCAAAGATGTTTATTTTATCGGTGCGTGAGTTGGTATTGTTATGGGGAAGAGCAATGATAATTTGGTTCTTGTAATTATTCGGAGGTTTGTCGATTTTTAGACATCTAATTTCTTCTGCTAATGAGGAATGAAATCTTTCGAAGGGGGGGTTGCTGTTGGAATTTTTCATTTCTGATATACCTTTGTGGCATGTTTTTCCTTCATGATGATACTGGATTTTTTGTTGTTGTGTGTCTAAGTCGATAATGTCTTGTAGTAGGACGTTTTCAAATTTTACAGGTTCTTTGGGAAATTCTGGGAATTCGTGTTCTGGATAAGGATGTTCTAAGTCCTGTGGTTGTGGAATGTCGTTAGATTCTTCGTCAATTGTTTGTTCGTCTAAATTTTCAATGTTATTTAATTCTCTATTAAAGTTTCTCGCTTGAGGTCTAAAAGTATTTCTGGAAGTAATCGACATTGGTTCTGGTTTATTAGTAGGGACTTGTTCGAAATAGTCTAAATTTCTTCGATAACTAAAGTTCAATCGCAAAGCGTTTTTAATAAGCTCCCAAGTTGTTAGATCGAATCTTGAAGCTATTAAAATCTGCGCGGTTTTAATTAATTTACCTATTACAACTCTATATAAATATGAATTTATTTGAGGGTCGTTTCTTCGGTAATTTTTGAAAAGATGATCGCAAGCGCTAATAAATATTTCTAACGTATGGTGGTTGCCATCATACTGTGGAATCGCGTCTACACACAATTTTAATAATTTTAAATTTGATAAAGTGCTAGGTTGAGACATTTTAAATGAGGATAAAAGTTGTTTAATTTTATTAAATTCTTCTACTAAACCGTCGATTTCAGAGTTTGACATATATTTTAATCATTGTTTCCGATCTGTACTTTTTTTTTAAATGAACTTTTCCTAATATAATAATTTTCTTAAAATTTTTTAATTTATATTTTATAATTTCTTTAAATTTATCTTATAATTTTCTTTATTATTACGCAATTTTTTAATAATTTCTTTAAATTTTATTTACCTATAATTTATTTAATTTTCTACTTATAATTTCTGATTTTTCTTAAATTTTCTTCAATTAAAATTTTCTTAATAATTTCTTTAGACTTTTCTTTATAATTTCTTTAATTTTTCCTAATAGTTTCTAATTTTACTTTAAATTTTTCTTTGATTGCAAAAATTTTTTTTTTAAATAATTTCTGTATAAGTTTCTTTGCTAGACGATAAATAACTAACGTTCACGATGAACAGCGAGGTAAAAGGTAAGGAAAAATCGATAGGAAACTCAACTAACCTTTAATATTTGCCAAATCCGTCGTTTCGCCAAGTGTGAGGTGGAGTTTGCTCGATGCAATGGCCTCGTTCCTCTTGTCCTGGTGAAACGGTTTTCCTTCGACAGTTGAAACTTCCTTTTTTATGGTTCTTCTGTCGTAGTGTTCTTTGTCGCGTTGAAGGAATTAAAATTCCAAATTAACAGAAATTTGCACTATGCACGGTTTCTGGTAACTTACGCGATCCTACCGACTGCGCCAATTATATTTTTGGTATTTAGCAAATGGTTTTTAAAAAGTTTTTTTATTGTCTTAATCCTTTACACTTTTATTACAACTAAACTTAAGATTATGAAACTAAATTGCTACGAACTTAACGCTAACGAAATTAAAATACGAATGAATTGTAATCTCTTGAACTGTTAATTTTGTATAAGTAAAAGTATGGTAACATTTGCTATTGGGGATGATATTTATTATTATAAAGTATTTATAAAATAAGGGAAAATGTTTATAAAATAAGGGATGGCAATATGTTCGCAATACGCTAAATGTTTGTTTACAGAAAACAGTATGGTCGCAACATGCTGCAAGAATATTATTATAAATTATGTAAATGAAAATACTTTATTTAAACATAATTAAGAAAGATAAAAGATAAATGTTTAATTGATATTATAATTATAAAATACTTAAAATAATCCTAATATTATAACTTGCGTCTTAGGTCTGAACGACGCAACTAAATCACTTCAAATTTTGAGCGTAACTTTATCGTAAGTGTCGTATAACTTCGAAATAAAATAAGAAAACCATTCAACGCCCATAAAATTGTCAACAATGTGACGGTAATGAGACGTACGACGAGCTTCGAAAAGTCATGTAGATGAAGCCACTTTAGATTTTTTCTGATGATCTTATCTCTTTAATCGCAACAACTATCACTTAAAATTAAGAAAAAAAGCCATGAAGATTTCAGATAGCACGTAGGTTCGAGGTTGATACTTCCTGTTAAAGAAAGTAAAAGATATTACTATTAATAGCAAAATAAGCAAAAAACTGCATCCATCGCTAATCGCCAATGAAGCAAGAAGCATCAATAAGTATACATTTTTATTAATATAATTACTTACCTAGAAGGTAAAAGAATTTCGTTCAGAATTTTTTAATTATTATTATTATTAATTTGTTAATTCTCATTTTCAAGTTTCAAAACAAAGTGATTTGAAGGTGTGCCTTTTATTTTATAGGTAGAGGTATACGTATACGTACTATCTAGTTCGTCTTAGTTTTCAATATTGCGTAAAAATTTATTTCGAAACTTTGCGTGGTATAAAAAAATATTTTCTGCAATATTGTAGGTACGCAATGAAAATTTGATCTAAATTAGGTCGAAATAATAAGTTTTTTATGGTGAAAAGTATTAGTATTTTTTCACATATCTTAAGATTAAAAATAATTCCAAAATTTAGGAAGTGAAAGTTTTTGTAAATATTTATAATTTTAATTATATAACATTATGAGATGTTTTAGTATGTTATTGTAAGAATTTAGCTTAAAAGTGTTATAAAAGTCAACTTATCTGAAGGTATACGAATATGACCGAATTTAACTAAATGTAAATTGTGTAGGATTAAGAACTGAATATATTAAATCAACATAAAGTATTTATAAGTTGTAAACCTGATTGATGGTGTGATGTTGTAATACATAACAATGAAGTTCAACTCTTAATTCTACATTAAATGCATTGCCATGCCCCTTTTGCCTCTCGTTTCAAAATAAAAGTATTTTCTAAATTCCGAGACACTGTCTCGAGTGCCTTTTGTTGCAAAGATGATTCTTGCTTTTACTAGGAGCATGTAAATGGAAAGGCTCAGTTTTATTAAAATATTGTAGGTCATCGAGGCATATTAGCAGAGTCGAACCCGCCTCTATCTAAAATGTGTATCGAATGAGAAAAATTAATTTAAATTATTATTTTTATATGTACTCGTAAGTAGGTAGGTACATTTTATTTTGCTGAAAACTTAAACAGTTTAAAACGTAAGATTATTAATAGAAGATTCAAAGGCAGAATCGTAAAAACAATACCTACTAAATTAGAAGTGTCAAGGCTACATGGTATATACATTTCATGAATAATTTTTCTTTAATTCGAGAATCTTGCGTGGGAATAGGAAATAAACGTGTACAGTCACAAATGGAATAATTGGATTTATTTTGCCTTTTTATGGCAAGGGCAGTTTTAGTTTTTTTGCTCAAAAATTTCTTTCAGAACAACCGATTGAGGAGTTATGGAAGCAAAAGTGACGTAGTTCAGCGAATAGAAGCTAAAATGTGAGTAGCAGGATTAAAGCTTATATATAGTAACAAACGATTGATTCAAATAAAGTTTTTGGTAATACTTCAACATCAACATTCACTATGGCGACGGTGGTGTGATCGTTGACATTTTATAAAGTTTGTAAATTAACCGTCTAGTCTCATATAAGAAAATATTTTTAATTAAAGGCGCGTATGGAATTATTGAAGGCAAAGAAAGCGCAGCTTAGCTGAAAAGGCCCTGGAATCAGTGCGAGAAAAGTGCAGAAGTTAACTGCTATTACAGTTTTCAGAATTTGGAACGAACTTGTCTTGTTTGTTGGGTCTACGATCCACCTGCTCTCCACACTGTACCTACAATTTAATATACCAATGTATAGAGAGCAGGCTGATAGGGTTTATCACTCCCTAGAAAAGCCTTAAACCACTGCCAATCCAACCTCACCGGAAGGTAAACTTTTGTCTGTGTGAGCATGTTTATGGTCACAGTCACGTGGAGAGCGGAACCATGTTCATCACATATATACTCAAACTCACTCTACCTTGATTGGTGACGGTTAGGTCCTCACCATACTACTACTCGGTCACTAAATCACTTCCGGAACACCCGTTACGACCTGAAACCAGCAAGGCTTGACATGACGGTGTGCCATGAGAGACAAACCGCTCGTCTCTATCCATCACCCGAACACACCGACAACGGGGTCTGAACTTGCAACAATGATAAGGTACATTGCGAAAAGCCTAAGCACATACTAGTGGTCTTACGTTCTTAACTATTTAAAATTTAAATCATGGCTATTATACTGGGTGATTCATTAAGGATGGACCAAACGAAGCAGGGTGATAGAGGACCTAGATACGCATCGATTTGACCCCCATGTGTATAATCCGAAACTTGATGATTCGGGAATTATCATGATTTAAGTGTATTTCCAGAAGAACCTGATTTTTCCATAGATATTTTGTCATGCTGACTAAACGGTTCGTTCTAGCTTGATGAAATTTTCCAGAGGTGTAGTCCAATAATGAGCCTATCACACCGTATGTTAGCATCCTCAATGTAACTTGATAATAGTTGGAAAAAAAAGATCTTTCTAAAATTTCATCACAGCAGAACCACTCTCTTTTATTTTACAACGCTCTTGCAGAAAATTTTGACATGGAAATTTTTTTTGAAACTTGTTTTAAAAACCTCTCTGTTCTATTGACAATGTACCCTACAAATTTCATTCACCTAGTCCTATAGCTTCTCATCAAAAAAATTGTGTTACTAGAAAAAGGCGATATTTCATGTTCCTTATCGCAATACATTGGAACGATGATGATAGTTTTAAATTGTTGCGAATTGTCAATAATAGTGACAGAAGTGACAGACAGAAGAATGGGGGTCAAATCGATGCGTTTCGAGGTCCTCAATCACCCTGCATCGTTTAGTACATCCTTAATGAATCATCCTGTATAGTGTATAGAATATAGATATGTGTCCTCTTATCAGAACTTACGTCTTTCTGTTACTATTTCAAGTACAACTGCAAGAGTCTACAGTTCCTGCGCTGCAGAGACTGCAGCAGTCAATTGACTAAATGATCACGTATAGCTCTGCCGAGGAAACAACGCACCATGAAACGGATCTCTACCTCTCACCTCTCTCAAGTAGATGAACCCATGGGCGTCGGCAGAAAATTTTGCAAGGGGGTGCAAATTTCTTTTAAGAGTCGGGCAAGGGGCGTGGCCTATTCAGAAGCGTGTTAATAGTTTTTGAAGCCCTCGGCGTTGTCAAATTTTAGGGCCTCTCGTTTGAAGAAAACAAAAAAATTCAATAGCGCCGCAGGAGAAAATTTTTGCTTGTTCAAGGTCAAACGGCTTAAAATGAAGTTTAGAAATTTTAGGAGCGATTGATAGTGTCTCCAAAAAAAATGTTTCACAAAAACAAAGTAGGAAAATTATTTCAGGTAAACAAAAAATATTATTGGAGAGTTCCGAGACTTCTTTTGACCTATGATAAATGGGACCTGGGCTCTATTTTCTTATTAGGTATCAATTTTAATTTATAGTTTACATCTAAATGACAAACCCGAGTGAAAAAGCTCTTTTATACGCATTTTCCAATAATTAAAACAATTAAAATGGGTAGAAAGAAATTTTAATTGAACAATTCTTATAAAATGAGCTGTTTTGGGGCCCTTGAAAACACGGGGCCTATTTTATTAGGTATGTGACCCAGCGCCCAATTTAACGATGTTGTCGCTGTACGACATATTTATTATGTTATAGGTTATATTTATTAATAAATAAAAATGAAAGTCGAATTTAAAAAAGTTTTTCAAAAGCCAGGGGGGTGCAAGTGCACCTCCTTGCACCCTCCCGCCGGCGCCCATGGATGAACCCCTCTACTTCCAGTTAAAATGCGTCGGCGCTGATCTGTTACCTGCACCCCATCAAGTGTAGAGTAAGGTGGAACCTCCGACGTTTTAAGGGCAAGCGCCTAGAAGTACCTGACATCCAGACAACCAGACTTGCCCGAACTACGAGACAAAATGCACCCCAGGAACGAGCCGAAAGACCTCTATACTGTTATGGCTCTTTTAAAGACAAAGTATTTCGACCCAACAATCGAACCAAATTAAGTAGGTTATAATTTATAATTACCTGGTAAACTGTAACCATCACTCACATAATGACATCTTGAAAGACGATTCCACAAGCACACAAGCAGATTATTATAAAGCAAAGGATAAAATAATAGTGTATAATAAGTGTATTTGCTACTTTATAAGCCCTCGAATGGTATCTAGAGTGTAAATGACAGTGTATAAACTGAAATCTTTAACATACCTAGAAGTTTCCTCTAAAATGCAAAATTATGACCTAAACTGGATGACTGGATGTTTCAATTATTTTCAAAAACCACTACGCGAAACATTTTGTTTAGATAAACAAATTACTTCACTTGTTTTTATAGGTATATTACATGTTTCGAATTTCCAAGTAAATAGAACAAGACTGCCTTAACAGCAAATTTAACAGTTATAGTTGACTTTGACAAAAAAAACGAACTAACAGAAATAATTCAACAAGTAGATTCTGTGGTTAGTATAATGCGTTAAGTCAATATTTTGTAACCAAAAGCAAATATACCTATATATTCTATGGCATACGGCTAACCCATAAAAATGATCGTAAAAGTTTTTTAAAACTTTTTAACTATGAAGAAGACATAGTGCAATCTTTACCTTTGAACAAATAATAATTTAGATATACGTGCTAGTGGTGGTAGTCTCGAAATAGTTATTTACATAAATAGTCTTTTGAGTTCATTGAAAATGAAAAAAGTTACTATAAACGCACTTAATTCATACCTGTTACTTTTTTATTTTTAGAGATTTAAATCTGCAAAAATGTTTGAGCTTATACGTACATGGTAAAAGAACAATGTCTTTGCAGCTTCAGGTTTGACTGGAAATGCTATTTGGTTTTTCAAATAGAACACTTTGTATATTTTTATTTTTTGAGGCTCAGAAAGTCATTCTAGGTGTATTTTATCATCAGTTAAAAAAGGTAACGTTTAGCAAAGGAAACTCCTAGCAACTTTATGAGGAGTGGGCTCCAGTTAATTGCTCTAAAATCATGATATTTTGTAATAGTGTAGCAGTGTTTTGAATTGTCGCACTTTCGAATAAGCATAACGGAATTTGCTATTTTTGCAGGGTACCTAGTATAGTAACTCAAAAATGCCTCATTTTGTGAAACCAGAAAACATAGAATGTGATGGGTTATTTAAAATTCAAAGGGTACAATAAGTATAGAATTAATCCTGAGATTGGACGCTAAATGTATGCCGCCATTGTAATTAATACACTAAACACTAAACAACTTGCAACTAACGGAACTAACCGCAAATGAAACACCATTTCAACTTGTATCCTTTAATTGTATCTCAGAAATTCGAACAAGTAGTAATAGAAAATGGAAATCTTCTAATCCACTTAAGAACATATAGCAGATAGAACGTGAACGTGGGAGAACCGTAAAACTCTTGACGATTCATATAGAGAAGTCGACTTCCAGAAACATGTGAGCTTGTGAGCTTCGGAGCTTTTTTCTACAGTCAACAAAATTAGTTAATCAATCCAAGTGATAATTCTCGCCTTTTAATAGCTTCTTAATCATCTCTACTTGTTAAAAGTGGCCACATAAATTAAGGAATATTGACCTATCAGCTATCAGCATTATTATAGAATTCGTTATTAAACCGTTAACTAAAATGTTTAATCGTCTTTCATGTTTAATGCGACTGGCTTTCTCAACAAACTATTTAAAAACAAAATTTAAAAAAAATCATTATATAATTATTTGTCGAGACTTTTCAATGATCAAAATTGTGAAAATGAAATTTGAATTTGCATAGAACATATGCGTTTTTGCCATAGTTTAATTTCGAGTCTTTAAATTCTATAATAATATTGATTTTTGAGGAAGATATTGACGTTAATTAAATTTTATAATCTCTCATTAGTTAGAAAAAGCGTCTTGATACATTTCCTGTTGTAAGTGTAAGCTCACTCTCACATAAGAAGCCTCACGTATAAGAAGTCAGTTAATCTTGGCACTATTTGTGATTATTAGATCATTATCATTTTTACACTGGAATTTTGGTGAAAAATGCTAACAATTTTTCTACAATAGCACTACTTTCTCTGCATAGAAATCTAAAAATGTAAATTCATGGACTACTTTGGTAAGTTTATCCTTGATACGCTTATGCACTTGGAGATGATTACACATTTCGAAAGAAAATCTTTTATAGCAAGTAGAAGTAGACATATATGTAATGTTTAACGATTTCCATATAACAAACACAATAATTTCATTTAATGATGTAGAAGAACAAGATTTGACGTGAATTATTGTATACTGGCGAATATTTGCGGGTTTGTTTTAATTTGCGCGACTATCAAAAAGCCGCGTGCATCAAGAAAGCATATAGAACGCGTATTATTAAACAAACTGATGAAGAAAAATTAATTTCATTTTTCTTTAACAGTTCCTAAAAAAATTGAAACTCCCAACTTTCTCATACTGTTTTTGAAATTTAAAAAAAGCCGATTTGTTCTAAGCAATAAAATTGTTATTAGTTATTACATCTTTCATAATTAATCTTTATTTGAGCTTACTCAAATTATTTTATGACTCCAAATCAAACTTTATTGTATTGTACTACGTTATGCTTTCTAATTTATAGAAATATTGGGATATATTGGCTTACAAATATTACTAATATAACGCCATTATAACATGGTATAATTTGGCGAAGGAAAATATATAAGTTTTTCTTTTCTATCATTTTTTATGTGATTTCGCGGATGCTGATTATCCGAATTTAAACTTTGCCTAAGAAAATTGCGAAAAACTGCTCTTTCTTCAGTTTCTTTCGCTTATAACTTGAAAACTACGCACTTTTTGACTACAACACTTTTATACAAAAATAAGCTGCATACAATTTTAAATAAATTCATCTTAAGTTTTTCTTCAGGCGAACGGTTTAACTGCTAGAGCGCGTTAAAGTTTGACAAAAATTCCAAAATCGGTTAAAAGCCGTTTTTTCGTTATATTCCAGTCAAATTAGAAAAGAAGATGGCATTTGAGGAAAAACGCAAGAGTTTTGAAAATTGGTATGGTTATTCTTTGAAACATACAACATACTAAGAGTTCTGGAAAGTGTGGGGGGGGGGAGCAACGTACTTGCTTAATGTTCATATTCATAATATTATCTTCGCTGAAATCAATGTCAACTGAGGTCTTTGTCGATTTGTCGTACCTCTACGTTATTGCCCAGCACGAGAAAAATGAATAAGACCATTTTTGTAAGAAATCTTGACGGTTTTAATTTTGTACAGGTATAAATTTTGTGTAGGGTTCATAGTTACGGAGATATTATAAGCAAAACATGCCAATGTTCAAGATTTCAATTTTATCCCCCAATTTGTCTAATTTTCCCAGGTTTCTTAAGTCTGACGTACAGTGTGAGTTAGGCGCTATTGAACGCATTAAAGTTTAGTGTATATCGGACGTACAGTAGCTAAGCCAAGAGCAACACTCACTTTTCTCTTGATGAGCAGCTTTTGGGTGGATTTTGAAATTTTTGGCAAATTTTAACGCGCTCTAGTGCCTAACCCAAACCGTAAGTCTAACGTAAAAAAACTGAACACATAACTTGTAGGAAATTTAATGTACTTTATGTTGTTATAGGAACGCTTTTCTCTCAAACTGCGTAGTTTCAGAGTTATAAGCGAGAAACTAAAAAAACAGCTTTTTGGCAGATTTTAAAATTTTCTACAAACTTTAACGCGATCTAGCGCCTAAACCGTTTATCTAACAAAACAACTTAGTAAACCTAATTTGTGGAAAATTTTATGTACTTATTATTTTTGTGTAGACACACTTTTCTCTCAAAGTGCGTAGTTTTAGAGTTATATGCGAAAAACTAAAAAAACAAGCTTTTTAGCAGATCGTGAAATTTTCGTCCAACTTTAACGCGCTTTAGCGCCTAAACTGTTTGTCTAATAAAAAAACTTGGCAATCTTAATTTGTAGGAAATTTTACTTAATTTATTTTTGTATATAGACACTTTTTTTTCAAAGTGCGTGCTTTTAGAGTTATATGCGAAAAACTAAAAAAACAGCTCTTTGGCAGATCGTGAAATTTTCGTCCAACTTTAACGCGCTGTAGCGCCTAAACTGTTTGTCTAATAAAAAAACTTGGCAATCTTAATTTGTAGGAAATTTTACTTAATTTATTTTTGTATATAGACACTTTTTTCTCAAAGTGCGTGGTTTTAGAGTTATATGCGAAAAACTAAAAAAACAGCTTTTTGGCAGATCGTGAAATTTTCGTCCAACTTTAACGCGCTCTAGCGCCTAAACCGTATGTCTAACAAAAAACTTGGCAATCTTAATTTGTAGAAAATTTTACGTAATTTATTTTTGTATATTGACACTTTTCTCTCAAAGTGCGTAGTTTTAGAGTTATATGCAAAAAACTAAGAAAACGGCTTTTGGCAGATCGTGAAATTTTCGTCCAACTTTAACGCGCTCTAGCGCCTAAACCGTTTTTCTAACATAACAAACTTACAACACTTCATTTGTAGAAAATTTTATGTAGTTTATTTTGATATAGAAGTAATTTTCTTAAAAAGTGCGTAATTTTTAAGTTATTAGCGAAAATTTAAAACTTCACAGTTTTGGGCAGATGACAAAATTTAAATTCGGATTCAGCATCCCAAAAATAAAGAAAGATAGAGATGAAACTTTTATATTTTTTTCCTGAATTTGCGTCTTATTTTTACTAGTGACTGAACCATTAGATGTATCTAAAAATCAACTGCGCAATAAGCGGAAATTTTGAAGAAGAGCACTGTAATAAGTTAATAAGTCATCCCAAGCGCCAAAGCGCAATTCTGAAAGCTGGAAGCAAGCCTTCTCTACTTATTTATCCATTCATTTCTGTGTGCAAACAAAGTCATCCATTGTACTTTATTAGTTTGTGAACTTTCGCTAAACTTTTTGGCACTCATCTTGCAGGCCTCACTGCGTTTGTAGCCCAAATCAATTCGATTTGCACCACTTTTTTGACTTGAGGTTGTTTACAAATGCAGCTGTTATTTTTGCGTTCGATTAGTTTGATTTCTAGCATCTACCGTTCATGAACTGCTATTACCTAACAGGTTGTAAAGAATTATAAATATCTGACTTTAACACCGAGTAGGTATTATATACCCATCGTGAATTATGAATTTATGAATTATGACAAAACTCATCAACAACTATCAACAGAACACAAATTATATTAAGTAACTCCCTTTAATTAAACAATAAAAAAACTCGTTTGATGCAATTGATTGGCAGTTGAGTATACTTTTAGAGCGATTTCTCTGTGTATAGGTAATCAATTTAATTGACTAGACGATCAATAAATCACCGATTAAGACTAATATACTCCGGTAAATATTTATATATTTAACACACCTGTGCCTCCTGCAATACCTAAAAAAAATTCATTCAATAGTAAACATTAAATTAGGACGTAGTATAAGGTGTTGTTTGTTATACAATACACCACCAAAGACCGGATTTGTAATGCACATGATATAGAGTCACGTAATAGCTTCTTCCACGCTGACTTTCACATCTAATTAGATCAACTGCAGTATATGGTGCGTATTTGGTGATGCATTTGCGTAAAGTTGAACGAAATGCAGATGAAAGTTTCAATTTTTACAAAAAACTCTAATTTTATGTATATCGAAGACCGATAAATTACTCGAGTAATTCCAAGTGCGTTATCAGATGATGGAGTGTAGCAACTTGTATCACCGGAGAAAACATATGACTTTCGATAAGCTTTTTCTAGAAGAGGCAATACCTAAATGAGAACAAACCGGTTGATTACCTGAACGAAATTATTTATATCGATAAATACAAAAATTTCTTTATTTACAATTTCGACCAAAAGTAGGTATAGAGGTAGACACGTCACCTACATGAACTAATTAACTTTCAATTTTAAAGTAACCGTTTCAATTAAAATTTGCTTTAAAGATATTAACATTTTGTTACACATTTATTGCTTCCAGCTGAACTTACATCAGGAATATGTGTAGATACACGTGGTGGGAAATTCTCCCAAATTTATTATATAAATGACAATCGTTTTCTCTGGAGAAGTCAGTATTACTTTGCAAATTTCGACAAAATGAAGGTATACTTTAAATTAAATCGAAAATATTTTTCTCTGTGCTTTTTATTATTGCGGATTAAATTACATTAAGGTTTATATTTTATAGGTTCTCGTTGTGTTAGCTTTTGCTGCAGTTGCTACATGCGTTCCAATTGATTTAGGCGGCTACGCTTATTCTGGCGGAGCTCTTTTGCATGCTGCTCCAGTTCATGCAGTTCACCACGAACCTGTGGTAAGTGATTTTACTCTACTATTTTGCCATAAAATCAAAATTTAGTTTGGTGCAGAAACTGCTTATAGGCACGAAAACATTTTCAGTAGGCTCCCTGTAAGCTGGACACTACTGAAAAGCTGACGGCCTACGACACTTTCATTTTTAAATGTCTTTTGTTACTTACTTAATTTCGTCTCTTAACCTTCTCGAGTTTGTAAGACATTTTTTTGCAAAAACCTTGCGGCAGATATTTCTTCCAACACTGAAAGTGTTTAAGATAAATTTAGCCAAATACTTACTAAGGTTAACTAAAGAGAAACAACAGTAATTTATTCCGAGTAATTAAAGTTCGTTCATTAATGTTTTGCTCATGTTCGACAATAAATTTAATTGAAATTTATTAAAGGAAGAGTCTTCCATTTAAATGCAAATTCCCAAGTGACGTTTAGTGCATACTAAAAGTATTACAAAGTAATTAAATTTTGATAAAGCATTATGCAACAACTCCAAGCTTCGAATGCACTGAGCTCTTCATCAAATGTGGCCTTTTTTACCATTTTTACACTACTCACTATGTGAGAAGCTTGTCAGGATGGTTTATCAGTCACTTTACGTGTTTAGGTGGCTGGGGTAATAATTTTATACTGTAGAAGGAGTTCATACGACAAATTTACGCCAGTTAGGAGTTGTTACGTAACTATTTTGAAAATGTGGTAAAAATTTGAATTTAAAATGTAAAAGAAAGTAGTTTGAGCGAGCAAAAATTTTTTTACGACTTCCTGTAGAAAATCTTTAGCAGCAACAGTAAAGTGATGTGTTTTATACGACAATTCCGGTATTTTGCGTCAACGATTATTTAATCTACGTCACGTGAATTTTTAATTACTTAAAAAAGAATTTCTCGCATCAATTTGCATTTAAATGTGCTCGAGTTTCTTTTACCATTTTGATCACAATTGGAACGGTTTTGAAATTTGAATTAGTTGGCATTGATAAAAATTATTTTTCAGGCCCATCCAAAGTACCACTTCAATTACGGAGTAAAAGATTCCCACACAGGAGATATCAAAGAACAATCTGAAGAGCGCGATGGTGATGCCGTTAAAGGAGAATATTCGTTAGTCGAACCTGATGGTACAATTCGTAAAGTTGAATATTATGACGATGGACACAGTGGTTTCAATGCTATTGTACACAAAACGGGACACGCGCATCATCCAGTAGCACATAAAGTTGCTGTTCCTGTGGAGTCTCATGGACTTTATAGTTACCATCACTAATTTTTTTTAAATATTAAGCCATAGCTTTTCCTATTTATCGAATTATAGTAGTATTGATTTTATTACGAGAGAAAATTAATTTTTGTGCCAACACTAGTCTGAAGTGAAGATATATATTTTTTTAAAGAATTGAACATTAATTTTATAATTATTTTTCTAAGCTAAGTAAACGGAGTTGACTGTTATGTTATGAAATTAAATGAGTAGAAGTGGAAGTATAAATCTAAATACTGTCTATATTTTTTGTGTATTATCTTTTCTATTACTACGCAATTTCCTTTCAGCTTTTCTATTTGTCTTCTATTTCTTTTCTAAAACACACTTCTGCCAATTTATTTGTGATTGTTACAATGAACGAAAACAATTTAATGAGAAAAAAATTTGTTAGAAATAAATTTGGCTGCAAACTTTTCAGTGAACTCATGTGTGTATGTTTGGTTGCATAACCCACGCGTATTACCTGTTTGAATTTATTTGCTGTTAATTTTGTAATAAATATGAAACGAACGATAAACGTATGTTTAACTATTCGTTTAATAGTTTACAAATTGTTTGTTTTAATGAGAGGTATAAAATAGCAATGCTCAGAGGGCTCAGAGCGTTCAAAAAACGCACTGCAAAGTTTCGACTAGTCTGAAAGAAGCTTGTGAAGTTGAAGGAAACTTATTTGTTCTAAACGTTCAAATTGGTATCTAACAACCTCCAAACAATCCAATTAGGTGGGAAAAGAAGTAAAATTAATACTAGTGTCTCCCTTGATGAAAACATTGGCTTAGGAGCTTTTTAAACAAATTTTTGGTGTTGAAATTTTTGATACACGCACTACGCACTGTAGGTGTAGAACTACGCATAACCAAAAAAAAACAAAAAAGTTTTGCAGAAATAATTTTATTGCCAAGAAACTTATTTTTAAAAATATTAACATCAAATGACTTAAGTATTTGCAGGTCGTTTTACTATCTATCCGGACATGCTGTCATTTTAAATCCATTATAGCGGAACTTTAATCTCATTTACGTCTATGGTCCTCTTTTGAAATCGATTAGATAAAGCAACGTTTATTTTTTGTCTGTTTAAGTAAAAATAAATGAAGCAAACGTTAAAGACCAAAAGTAATAAAATAACGGCGAAACACATAATAATGGGAAACATGTAAACGTGCGAAAAAGTGCAAACGTCGTTCACTAAAATTTTATCTTCTGCCGAATTGATGCCTGGTAAGTTGATTACAAGATTGGCTCTTCCAGGTAAATTCAAGCCTTCGTTTGTGGCTTTAATTTCAAAAATTAAGTAACGTTTTTCCAGTTCACTATTAGGTAATGGTTTCTTTGTTTTAACTTCGACTTCCTTTCTTGTGCTCTCATAACTAACTTCAAAGTACTCGGTATGATCTGGCAAATAAAATTTGAATTCGTACAGTAGAGTGTACTTAATTTAAAATTCAAAATTTCTACCTGATTGTTGTAAAATCATATTTGGTTCTCCAAATTTCAAACTGATTGGGGATTCCATTATAAGTTCGTCGTCCTTAGTGTAATCGGCGTAATATAAACTTTGGGAAAATACTGGTGGATGAACTGGATCGTCTGGTATAGGAGTGACCGACGTTTCCGCATCCGCATCCACGATAATAATTACCTTTGCAGACGAGTTACTTATAGGCTCCATTGCATCCTGTAATTAAATTAAAATTAAACTTTGCCCGCACATTTTCGAATTTTCACTTACCTTAGCAGTTATGGTAAATTCTTCTCTAAAAGGTCCGGTTATGTTCTTTTTTGCTGTTAGGTAAGTTAGAAAATGATAGTAATCTGGATATTGATTGTAGCCGTCCCTTCGAAAATTGAAATTTTCTGAAGTATACGATTCCGTCGAAAACGTTATTTTGTTGTTGGTGAAGTCCACGTCAGACGCAAAAATTGGAAGTAGCTGAGTTATTTCAAATCCTTCAGGAATTGGCATACCAAACTTGTATTCGTATACTTCTTTAGAAAAGACCGGAAGATGATTGTTAGTATCCAATATACGAACTTTGATTTTCTACAATAAATTTGAAGATTTGAAATTGTGAGTTAGTCAATAGTTGGCCATATAATACGGACGCTCAGGCGCGCACCCCATTTTTGACACGTGGCGGTTTTGGAACGCGTCTAAAAGTGTGATGAAAACAGCCACGTGGCCAAAATAGTGTGTTGGTGCACACAGGTTCACGTGCCGAGAAACAGGTGGTAACATATTTGATTAGAAATAGGAAAGAGCAAAGTGTATCTGAGCCCGTTTTTGTATAACGTGGGGCACACGACACAGTCTGCTTATAATACTTATGTCGTATTGACTTACCAATTCTTCACTTGTTCCGTCGCTGCAATCAAAAGTAAATTTCGAAGAAATTCTACCATGATAATAAGAAGCCACATCTATCATATCATATTCGTAATTCTTATACCTTTCTGATACAGACAGGTGTAGTTCGCCATTTTTTATTTCGGCCTCCAAATATCCGGGCTCTTCAATTTTCACTCCTGTAGAAAAAGATATTTTTAGTCTTTGCACTTAGTCGTTGACAATTAGTTCAATATTACCGGTTATGTTGTGAATTTTAAAAGCCTGAATCAGTCCTTGGTGCGTATCATTGATAGGGTTTCTTCTGTCGTGATCAAATAGCCAGTCAATGGATTCGATTTCTTCTATTTCACAGATAGCTAAAAAATGTGAGGTTTTATTTTAAATAAAAAACCAAGCAATTTTTACAACTTACTGTCGTATCCGGCATTTACAGTACTAGTAAAAACTAGGAAAAGAATATAAAATAACATCTTCATCGTAGATATTATTTATTTAGCGACAGTCGATGACCAATACGAAAGTGAAAATAAATTGGAAGAAAAGCAGTTAATAAAGAGTTTATCATTCTTAATCTGTCACGTATAGTTTGATTAGAAAAGAATAAGTCAATTGTATCTAAATTACCTATGCGATTAAGTATCAAGTAGGTACTTACCCATAATAAATATTTATGTATTAGCCTAGAAACTGCAAAACTGAATTTTTGATTGTTTTTGGGTCATCTTGAACAAATAGACTATAAAAATGGAATTTCACTTTTAATATAACCCCATATCAACGCGTTGACAAGCTTCGAGAAAAACATCAACGAACATTTTGATTTGAAAACGGACTTGGTAATAATAAGTTGTTGCAGATTCTAAAGGACGTTTTTTAATTTACTATTTTTCCTCATGTCTTGGACTTGGACTACCCGTGCGAGCGGCGAGAGTTCTGAAGTACCGCCAAAATAATTATCTGCACTTATTATCCAAATTTAAGTGCGCCAAACTTAAGTATAAGCAGAGTTCAAGCTCCTAGCAATAACATAAAAATTGCACTTGGAAACAGAGGTTCCGAATTACAGTACAATTTCCAACCTTTATCTCAAAAGAAGATTTTAACTATGTACGTGACAACCAGAAGTACTGATAAAGATGATAATAACCTCAATTTAAAAGAAGTTTTACGGGTAACAAGATTAGAGCTATCATAAAACTGAAAAATAGTGAGTAAAAACTGACAGACCTTTATTTGTTTTTAAAAGGTTTATTAAAATTCCTTTGTTTCCATGGCTATCTTTAAAAAATTAACAGAAATAACATGGTATGCAGCAATATTTTAATGCAAAAACCGTTTTACGTTCTCTACCTTTAATAATAAGAAAGATTACCACGGTATTCGGTATTCTAAAGCTCTTGGAAGACGGCAAATCTAAGCCCTACAATTAGTTCGAATGGAACTCACTGTCTCGAAATTAAGAAAAACTGCCACTGTGTAAAATCTGAAGGGTTGTGCAAAACGAATTGGGAGTCCCATCATATTTATAAGTTTTGTGAACGATTATGCATTCTCTGTTATGGGTAGTGTGATGAGTGATGAGTGATGAATTTCGTCGATGATATACCAACGAAAGAATACCAAGAGGTTGCGAAAGCAGAAAATGAAGTGTTTAGCAACTCTCGTATATAGTTTTAACGGACTAAAATGATAATAAACGAGAACAAAACCAAACTGGTTATTTTTAAGCTTTAGTACAAATCTAATTTATAAGATCTATTCGCTCTGCCGTCCCCATAACGTAAAGAAAACACATATATGCGTATTGTTGGTTGCATAACTAATAGGCGTTGATTTATTGAAAGTGATTACTTTAAAAATTTCAATCGATTTCGCTCTTGTAACGAACCTGAGGTGAACAATTTCAGGATTTGTAATGCAGAAAACAATTTAATTGTTTGTGCTTCAAAATAAAATTGATTTTCATCTATTTCACTCTTAAATCTCGTTTGGTGTTTAGCTGGGAATTGCCAATATTTAAAATTTTGCAGGGAAGGTGTGTTAAAAAAATGGAATTTTATAAATTATTTTATTTTAAATTCATTGTGTGCGTCAATTCGAATTGTAACTATTTTACACTAAAATCACAATTTTCTAATTACGTGTTGAAAACACCTGCATACCTGTACGTGCCTGTACGTTAGCACTTATGAGAAGAAACAATTTACACATAATTAGTAGTTAGAGTAGTAGAAGTAAGATGTATGTGGTTTTTTATTGGTCAAAAATACCGGGTGAACCAGACTACCCGTATCGGGCTTTTTTTTCAAAAACGGTTAGTCGTGGAGAGTTGGGTTAAAATTTTTTATGACAAAAGCTAGAGTAAAAAATGGAATGGCGATATTGTCATAATTATAACTTATAACGAATCTGTGTAGATGTAGATGTAGACGGTCACTAGGGCTGGGCAATACCGTAAAACAGATATCAAGTATTTGAAAGTATCAAGGTATCGAAAGTACTCGATACTTTCGATACTTTTGATACCTCGATGCTTTCGATACTTTTGACTCTTGGTATCGTTAGACGATACAGTCAAATGTTGAAAATGTAAATGTTGTACCCATATGACTGCCCATAATTTTTATTTATATTATTTAACTTGTGGTATATTTTACCCAAATTTTTGTATCTACACTGTTAAATACGTGGTGTTTATATTAATTTATGATTAATTTTTGAATTTAATTTAGTTCAATTTTTGGCTTTGCCTACTCAGTTAATGAGTTGTGCTTATTCTACGGCCTTTGGCCAATATGTTACTTACTTTGCTTAGTACTTATTTTCACGCTGTACATTATTGTGAATTTTTTTTCCTTTTTGACTTGCTACAAGCAAATATTATTGTGTAACGTGGTTAATAAAGATCTATCTATCTGTCTATTTATCTAAGTCTAAGGTCTAAGGTATCAATACTAATATGCCTATGCCCAGTGCCCAGTCCTATTGTTTACTTAGCAAATTGTCAAACTTTTTAGAAAAAATAGTGTATGCATCTCACATTTAAGGCTATTAAGACACTCGCATTCATTTTATTATTATGATCGTGTCTTAATAACTATATCATTATTATAGTCGTTGCATACTATAGTACTAATTTTCAGTGTAATTTGATTTTTTATTTCATTCCGTAGGTACTTATTACCAAGTAATTTCAATACATGCTTGTGGCATGTACTTTCTATAGTAGTAATTGGAAAAAAAATTAAAAATACGTTCGAGGTTCGACTTTGAAACCGTACACTCGGTATAAAATTATAAAAAACTACTCTAAATTTTTTAAATAATGAAAATTAAAACTATTTACTATTTGATTAATTAGACATTTTCGCGTCAATCAAGTTTGATAGCGAGAATTCGAGTATATATAAATTTAATAAAAAATAAAAAATTCGACATTTGTTACAATTTGAGTAGGAATAGAAACACCTCAACACCTGCATCTGCAGTAATTCGTTATCGGACAAGCGTATACTTATTTAGTACTTATACAAAATTCATAATTCAGTTCAGTTTCAACTAAAAAGTTGTGGTGTACGTTTCGTGCTTTAAACTGAAAAACATTGTTTTTTACCAAAACGTGCCGTTTTGACAAGTGTTGTGTGGATTATCTTATTCCGTAATTAGAGATGTAACTAAAGGATATTTTATCGAAAGGTAACATTTTAATTTTAATTACTTATTTCTTTTAAAACTTGTGTAATTGTAGATATATATATTTATTAATTTATTTTTATACTGTATTTATTATAATACTGCCGTCGTAACAAAGCGTGCCTTATCTACAAAGTCCACTTTTGAAAAAGTATCTATAAACGTGTTTTATTGTTATGCATTCAAAATCACTCGAAAAGTTTATTTTAGTATTTTTTTTCTTGCAAAATTTGATGAAAGTAGAAATTATTACATCTAGATACAGTAGAACCTCGATTATCCGGGGCGACTGGGACCATGCTCTGCACGGATAATTGAAAAACACGGATAATAGTAAATGACTTTTAGTTACCACAATAATGTACATGTACATACTACAAAGATCTTATTAGAAAAAATCAGACAATCGAGATGTAACAAGTCCTTAAACATGAATGTGTGTAGGTAAAAGGGCAAGCAGAAATGCTACACCAATTGGCACGGTTATCAATCTAATAGCCATTTCTATACAGCAATTCTGAGAAATTTTATATCTACATAAACACCAAATAGGATATCTTTGTATTTAATAAAATTACAAATCTCTAAAGTAAGCAAAAATTCGAAGAAAAATTCTAAACGATTGTGAAGCATTAATACATATTGTTAAATAATTATTATTATGATATTATGAATACGTAAATTAAAAAAAAAATAGTAATAACAAGTGCACGGATAATCCGCCGCACGGATAATCCGCGCACGGATAATCGAGGTTCTACTGTACTATTATAAATAATTATTAATAGGATATAACGCACTTACACGCCAGTGGCGTATTAATGCAGAAGCCCGAGAACCGAGAAGCCCGGGCTTGTGGCGCAAAATTTAAGAGGGCGCAAATTTTGGGAATAATTGTAAAATTTTTACATATTTTTCATAAAACACAAATTCGTACGTATTACAGTTAGCAGAGTAAAAAAATTCTTTAGAAAAAGTGTTTTTAACAAACAAAATGAAACATGGGAAAGGCGGCAAGTTATATTATGTACTAATAAAGTAATAAATTAGATCGAAGACACACCAAAGGTCTATATTCTAGTAGTGTTTTGCGTATGTTAGAAGTGTCTAACAAGTACTTATCAAGGTCAATTGTATCTAAATTACCTATGCGATTAAGTATCAAGTAGGTACTTACCCATAATAAATATTTATGTATTAGCCTAGAAACTGCAAAACTTAATTTTTGATTGTTTTTGGGTCATCTTGAACAAATAGACTATAAAAATGGAATTTCACTTTTAATATAACCCCATATCAACGCGTTGACAAGCTTCGAGAAAAACATCAACGAACATTTTGATTTGAAAACGGACTTGGTAATAATAAGTTGGCAAGGCGGCAAGTTATATTATGTACTAGTAAAGTAATAAATTAGATCGAAGACACACCAAAGGTCTATATTCTAGTAGTGTTTTGCGTATGTTAGAAGTGTCTAACAAGTACTTATCAAGGTATCTAAATATGCTTTGATCAAAGTGAATTTACATATCGTTTCAATTATGCCAATAACTGATAATGTTTGAAAGTGTGCCTTGGATATTTACAATGACTGGGGGTTGCAATTGGGGTCGTAAGCAAAGAGATAACACAGAAATGCTGGGAATTTGCCAATCAACAGTTTCTCGAGTGCTTAAACAATATGAAGAGACCTGTGAATACAAAAGGCGACTTGGACAAAGTCGGAAAAGATGTACAACGCCTAGAGCAAATGGGATTGCCTGTAAAAATAAGAAGTCGATTTCAATCAAAAAATCGCCCAAGTCTAGTCAACCTATCGAATAGCTCATTTTATTTCAATACAGTTATAGTGATGTTGAGGAATATAAGCAATGTGATCATTTTAAGGAAAAATATCGTGTTATGATTGCGATGATGATGCGGACCTGCATCCACCACTAATCGATATTTATTAATTTTACATGGTGTTAAATATTGTTAGATTTAACGTTGTTTTTATTTCCTATCTTCGCCTGGTTTTATTTATCATTTATCAGAAATCATAAGACGACTATTATTCTATTCACCTCACACGAGATTTTACATTTTATACTAACATCGAAATCATTATAGTACGTTGGGTACACAGCTAAAAAAGCCCAAACGCTGCACTTTTTGATTGGGATGATGTGCCACTTTCTGTGGCCTTAGTTTTAGTTGATGCCAAAAGGTTACTTTCCAGATAGGGAGTCACTTGAAAATTCGTGTAGAACACCATCATAACGACCATTAAAGATGGATTTCGATTTTATTTTTTTTATTTAAAAGCTCTTGTGAAGAGGAAACTTTTTTGTCCCGATACATTTATCTCTACACCTTAACCCTACGTTAGGCGCGTGCACTTTACTAACGTGTTTAGGCGCGTGGACTACGATGGTAGACCATTTTATTATCTGTATAAAAGAGTCGTTTTGAACATTTGGAAACAAAGTTTTGAGAAAAGTGGGTCATTTGACTATTGCCCATCGTACAAAATAAGTTTTTAACCAACATTGCATTTATTTTGAGAGATGTAATCAAAATACTCAGAATGGGCAATTTTAACGTAAATTTATTAAGGGTTGGGAATTTATTTATTATAACGCATTAAAAGTGATTTATAAACAAATATTTTTTAATATCCTTGTACTAGATAGTCCAAAGTAATAAAAAAAATTAAAAAAATCAAAATTTCTTCAAATCAAAAATAAACTGTGATCGACCAAAATTGTTCGTTTTTATTCACTAAAACACGAAGTTCATATGTCCTTCGTATAGTCTTTGCAGGCATATTTGTAATATTTTGCACAAAACTTTGGACTGGATTTGTTCCTTTGTCGAGGACAAAAAGTGCAACGTCCAACATAATTTGCCGGCCTGCCAGGGGAGGGGACAATAGGGCAATACATTCTCAGTAATTCCCAGTAAAACGCGAGCTTGCCGTCTCATTTCAGCTGGCAATTGTAAGACCCCCTGAACCTGTACCCCCTGGGCCTGTAAGATCCTGAACTCGATTTGAGGCCGCATGAGCTCCAACCCACATTTTTGAATAAATTCTCTTCGGTTTATTTTTTCTTCAGGGTAATTTGCTTTGTATACCCACAGAGCGTTTATGTAGCGATGTTTAAGCTTAGCTTAGCAAAATTTAAAAACGCCGTAACTCGAAAACAAGTGAAAATCGGAAAACAACTTTTGGGATTATTTTGTCTTATATTACATGTAAACCGCTGAGAAAATGTTTGAAGGTTCATAGTAATATTTTTGAAAATTATTGTTGAACTTTAAGGGGATTCCCCGAGTATCCTAATAAAATTTAAATTTTATAACGAATTTTTGAATCTCCGTAACTATATTTCAAAATCTAGGAATAAAATAGTCGCATTAACAATAAATAGCACGACAAGAAATTATAACACGGTTAGGCGCGTGGACTACCATCGTAGACCAGTCGCTTTTGGCGTGCAATAACAAAGACAATTACCATTGTAGAAAATGTCCAGTACTCTAATTCGCTAGAGATAAGTGTTTTTAGCAGCTATTGAATATTACATAAAGATAATTCGAAATTTACGAAAGTTATGATGGTTTACGGAGGCGCCTAGCGGAGGGTTAAGGGTTCTGCACAATCTTTAAAAATCTTAAAATTTTACTTTCTCACTAATTTCATTGACGTCCCTTTTAATTGTGCTCAATAAGTTGGTCGCTACTTTAATTCCAAATTTGAATGTTTTAAGTGTATGGGTTTAGACGTGATTGGCATATATCGATTTAACTTTAGAGGGTCATTTTAGACCTTTGACCTGCTTAGATACGAATTTCTTGTGGGCAGTTTATTTAGCTCATTGGTAGCTACTTTTGTTTCAAATTTGAATGTCTTAAGTGTATGGGTTTAGACGTGATTGGTATATATCGATTTAACTTTAGAGGGTTATTTGAGACCTTTGACCTGCTTAGATGCAAAATTTTTGGGTGCAGTTCAGTTTCAACAAATTCTTTAACTATTCCAACTTATTTTTGTTTACACATACGAACATTATTACAAGTTGCTTTTGGAAAGGAGTTAACCCCATTTTCGCAAATAATTTTGGTTTATTACCTTTTACACGCGGATCAACGACTGCCAGGATTTTTAGCACTAGACCACGCACTAGACCTAGGTAATGCTTTATTTACTCCTAGAAAAAGCGATAAATGTGTTTTTAGTACATGCTCCCTAAAATGGTAATTTTGCAAACAAATTTTAGTCCGCAAAATGTCACTTTATCGGACCGAAGCTCATAATGGTAACTTAGCAACACTTTAAAGGACTGAATTTGGTTTTTGTTCAAGAATACGTAATAGGCCGGGATATAGGCAGAATAGACAGATTTTGGGCCACGATTTTATGCAGTTATGCCTTTCAGGGGACAGTATTCTACGTGTATCCTGATGATACTATAAATCAAAAAATCATCTTGTGTTCTACATGTTAAAAAATGATTATGCTTTTGCTCCAAAAGATAAACAATACTTGGGTATGCGCAATCGGTATGCCATCTTGGCGTAGGCACGTTTACAACAAGAACTTGACCGAACTTGTGTATACTTATCAGTGGCATCCTGTTTCAGAACGCGGAAATCCTTCTTATTCAAATACAAATTCACGTGACTATGCCAGCCCGCTGGGCCCACCCTAACGGTATACCGATGGTTTTCCGAAGAATTTTTATTTTAAATTTCATTACCAAACACATGGGACATGGCAGCCTTTTTTGAATTATAATATTATAATCATCAGGATACACGTAGAATACTGTCCTCGGAAAGGCGCACTGCATAAAATCTTGGTCCAAAATATTTCACTATCTCCCGGACTATAACGTTAAACAAAATACAGATTTACGGAACGTCACCCAACGCTTTTATTACCAATAACCAATAGTTTTTAATTTTTTGTTTGTAAACAAAATGTGACAGTTTCCATGACCGAGGTTTATTATTTTGTTTGTTATGCACAAGGCACCTATCTGAATTTTATTTATATCGACTATTTGAAAATTTCATAATAAATTGTTACTTTGGTAAACATTTTAGGGAGCTTGTACTAAAAATTTTTGTATGTAATACGTCCGCAAAACGCTTTATCGGTTTCAAAGCTTTGTTTTGCGGACTTGTTACATAAAATACTATTAATTTTCCAAAGCTTAAATTTCGCTCGTAAATATTATTGATATTTCTGCCTGCTGCATAGGGAACCGTGTTGTTCGAAATTGTATAGCGGGTAGTCTCTATGGCCAGGCGCTACGGATAAACAATATGAATTCATAATTTCATATTTATCCGTCATCGTCATCTTGAATGAAACAAATTTTTACAATTTTCTTATTTTTTATTTCTTTATTTAATTTAGTTTTACGGCTTCACCTTTAAAGTTCAAATTTAAATTTTTTATAATTTGTTCTAACATTTGTTTGTCTGAAGATCGTCTCCATTATATTAGAAAGAGCTAAATACGATACTTCGAAATAAACTGACATTTTTTCCTTTCGAATGATTTGAGTTTGAATTGGGTCGTACTTCAAGTTCTACAATTTGAAATTGATCAGATTAACCCAATTTTCGAGAATAACGGTCCTTTTTTATCATTATCTAATTTTGTTGCAGATATTCTTTATCGATATTCCACGGAGAACTACTCATAAGCGATGGTGCCTAATTCAGGAGACGTATCCAACGTAATTACTTCCAGCCTGGTGAGTGTATTAATTATTATATTAAATGACAAAATGACATTCCTGAATTTCTAAGGCGAATACTGAACCACAAGTAGTGTGTCTCTATGAGCGAGAAGCCTCGTACGGCGTGCGTCGATTTAACATTAGCGGGTTAATTATGATGTTTGACCCACTTAAATCAGAATTTGTTGCGGGCAGTTTGTTTAGCCCGATCTCACTACTTTAGTACTTTGATTGCTTTAAATGTATGCGTTTAGATGTGATTGGCATATTATATCGATTTAGTCTAGGAGGTATTGGCGCACGAGTATGCCCATAGATTCTGACGGAATTTTTTTGGCTGATCGTCTTTAACATGTTCCACAGATCATAAAAGTGAATCTTGCCAGGCCGAAATGTGGTGCCTAATTGTTTATAACAAGATTATTTAAACAATCAAGAAATTGTTAAATTTTCAAACGGGAAAATTTGTTTTAGTATTCTCTGTCATGATGCCGACTTCAAAGGTCTGATGACTTTTTGCGATAAAATTATTATTTTAGAAGATATGGAGTTTTTAAATTCGTAAAATTCCGAACTTGACTATTTTCAACTAACGAAAAATGTTCAAAAATAAACGAAGCGATAAAAGAAAAAAAGGTTTTCCGACTCTACATAATATAGTTAACAAGACCCGTGATTCAGAATTTTAAAATTTTTATTGGTAAGAACCTTTTTTTAATGTTAAATTACGCGCGATCGCCAGTATTTACTACTTACCCTTAGGCGCATAATAGTCGTTCTTCTTCTTCTAGTACCTATCCGCTTCGGATGTTGGCAATCATATTGGCAATTATAATTTTATTTGTCGCTGCTCGAAACAACTCCGTCGAGGTTTTCCCAAACCAAGTTCGCAGGTTCTTCAGCCAGGAAATTCTTCTTCTGCCTGGCCCTCTCTTTCCTTTAACTTTCCCTTGCATTATTGATTGTAAGAGGGAATATCTGCCTTGGTTTCTCATCACATGTCCCAGGTATTCTAGTTTTCTGCGCTTGATTGTGTACATGATTTCTGGTTCTTTGTTCATCCTTTCGAGCACCGCCTTGTTTGTCATGTGAGCTGTCCACGGTATTTTAAGGATTCTCCTGTACAGCCACATCTCAAATGCTTCCAGTTTCTTGGTGGTGGCTTCTTTGAGCGTCCAGGATTCCACGCCATACAGTAATACGGAAAAGACATAAGATCGTAGGTGTCTCAGTTTTGTTTCGAGGTACAGATTGTGACTCCTAAAAATGGCGCTCATTTTGTTAAAAACCGTCCTCGCCTTTCCTATGCGGCATCTTATTTCTTGCTCGTTGTCCCACTGCTCATTTATTATCGTTCCTAAGTAGCAATATTGGTTTACGCGTTCTAACCGAGTTCCATTGATATATAGGTGAGCTCCCTTTATATCCTTCTTGCTTATTACCATCTGTTTAGTTTTTAAGACGTTGATATTGAGCCCATGTTGTAGACTGTAGACTATATTGCGTAATTCTGTCCATCAACTTTTGTAGTCCTTCCAGACTGTCCGCTATCACCATGGTATCGTCGGCGTATCGAATGTTGTTCAATCTGGCTCCGTTTACGAGGATACCTTCCTCTACTCCCTCGAGGGCTTCGTTAAAAATTCTTTCCGAATACATATTAAAAATTAGCGGCGAGAGGATGCAGCCCTGTCGGACCCCACGTAGAATTTTCACCTGTTCTGTTCGCTCACCACCCAGTCTCATGCATGCTGTCTGGTTCCAGTATAAATTTGAAATTATTCTGAGATCTTTATCGTCTAAGTCCGCGTCTTTTAGAATGTTAATCATCTTGTGATGTTGGACTCTATCAAAAGCTTTTTCGTAGTCTATTAGACACGCATATACGTCACAATTGACATCTCTACATCTTTGGATTAGTACTTGAACTCCAAAAAGTGCTTCTCTGGTACCAACTGCATTTATGAATCCGAATTGGTTATGTGATATCTGTTCTTCACATTTCTTGTGTATTCTCCTATGGATAATTTTAAGAAACAACTTCAACATATGGCTCATCAGGCTGATAGTCCGATAATCTTCACACTTTTTTGCCCCAGGTTTCTTAGGTATTGCTATAAATTCAGATTGTAACCATTTTTCCGGGATATCTCCCGAGTTGTAAATTCTGTTGAAAATGTTTGTGATCCAGGTTATTCCTTCTTTGTCTAGGAGTTTGAGGAATTCAGTGTCTATGTTATCTGGTCCTACTGCTTTTTTGTTTTTCATTTGTTTAATAGCTATTTCTACTTCTTGCACCAGAATGCCTGGACCTGTGGTTACTTCTGATATTGGACAACAGTCGTCTGGTCTTTGATCTTGGAAGAGAGTCTCCAGATATGATTTCCATGTCTCTTTCATGTCCCGCTTGTCAATGATTATCCTACCACTTGTGTCTGTGATTTTCATAATTTGTCGCCTCTTAAAGGTCCCTGTTGCCTCTTTCACTTTTTTATGTACGTTGAAACTGTCGTACCTGGCTTGTAATATTTCTATTTCCGCACACCTCTCCGCTGCTTCTTTTTCCTTGGCTTCTCTGATCTTTCTTCGGATATGTGTTTGCATCTTTCTGTATTCCATTTTATTCCCTTTGAGTGTTCTTCTTTGCTCCATTAGGTTTAGAATATCCTCGGTCATCCAAGATTTCCTTTTTGTTTCCCTGTCTGGTCTTAAAAACTCTTTCTTTGTTATCTCTACTACTTTCTCAAAATTTTTAATCTCCTCTCGTATGTTATTCTCCTCTTTCAATTGTTTAGTCTTGTCGTTGATGTACTCACATACTTTTTTTTATTATAGGTTGCTGAAGGGCTGTTATGTCATATTTAAGTGTGGTTTTTTTCTTTACGTTCTTGAGTCTTACCTTCATAACTCCTACTAGGGGTACGTGATCCGATTCAATGTCCGCTCCCGGATAAGTTTTGACTGATGTGAAACAATTTCTAAATCTTCTATTTACTAGGATGTAATCAATCTGATTCCTGACGATGTTTTCGATTTTATCCGCTGGTGACTTCCATGTGTACAGTCTCCTCTTTGGTAGTTTGAAAAATGTGTTCAATACTACTAATTCGTTGTCATTTGCAAAAGTTTCCAATCTGTCACCTCTCTCGTTTCTCTGTCCTAGTCCGAATGGTCCGATTAATAATAGTCGTACAAGCATGAAAAAGGATTCTGATGGAATTTTTTTGCTTGATCGTCTTTACAATGTTCCACTGATCATAAAAGTGAATCTTGCCAGGCGGAAATGTGGTCGCGTATTGTTTATAATAAGATCATTTAGATCATCACTTGTGATTTCTGTGTGGGCGTGATAAGACTTCTGGGAGCTGTGAATCTTCTAGTATAATAATTGTATTATAATTCATTTTGCCGTCGTAGTTTACGTATACTACTTTGCGATCGAGAATCGAGATAAAACGCCACAGACCACTCTGGGATAGTTGCCTTCCTCACCCATCCGAATTAGTTATTTACTCAGCTGAGATGGAATGATAGGTGTTTCAATTAGTATGTTTATTAAGAAATTTCCGCCTTTTAGTTTTGTGTTGCGGGTTGCCCGCTTGCTTGAGATTTCAGCTCCGTTATTTAGTTTTTTGTATGTTGCAGATATTTTTGTCGGTAATTCACGGCGAACAACTTATAAACGATTGTACGTAATTCGGAAGAAGTGTCGAACGGAATAACGGAATTGCAACCTAAATGGTGAGTGTATAACTATTTGAATTGAAATGACATTCCTGAACTACTACGGCGAATACTCCACCAGAAACGCATACTGTACAAGAGTAAGAAGTAAACGCTATGAAGTGTAATATATTGATTTATTTTGAGGCACCGAGGAACATAATTAATTTACCAAAATCTGTAGCGAATGGTGGAAGGTGGCGTCGAAGAGGTGACCCCTTGTCAACGGTTTTCGTGCTGAAAGTAAACGAAAAAATAACGCAATATTTGGAAATGAAAGTCTTACTGGAGGTTTTTTTAAGAGAAAATGCCGAAATGAAGAACAATATAATAGAGCAAAGTGGAAAAAACTATTGGAGCATTTGGTCTAAGTATAACGCAACTACTTATTTTTACAACCAAATTAAGACGAGTAAACTCAACTTACCTCTATCGAAAAGTTCTTCTTTAAGTCGGTATCAAACGCCTAAGACGTAATCCGTTAGCGTGCGAGATGGCTCGCTCGGTTATTTCTATCCGTGTCTGTGTTACTCAAGGAGGTATTGTAGTTACACAGAACGTGCTATAGAGATAGAGAGTTAATTTAAAGCTCGCAAATTGATGGATTGCATAAACTGAACTTTTGTGACAAAATATTTCAGTGTTTAAAATGAAAGTTGCCAAATATTGGGATATCGTTTTTCATTAATTAAATAGCAGAAGCACAGAACCTTAAACACAATTTCATTTACTTAAAATCTTAAAAGAGGAAGCTGCTCCTTCACGTTTTAGAGCATCATTAATCTGAATCTGAGATGTACCAGAATTATTTTTTTTAACTCTTTCAAGAGCTTCCACCATTACCAGATAATTTTACACGAAACCAATAACATTGTGTTGTAATTTTCAGTGACATGAAGATTCTTCTTGCAAAGCTGACACGCCCTTGGATCGTGGATGCAAAGAAAGACGACGGCTACACTGCCTTACATCTCGCCGCATTAAAGAAACAAGTGGAAGTTGCCGACCAACTCGTCCTCAATGGTAAGGCTAACATGGGCTTACAAAATCTAAATCTTCGAACTGCCCTTCATCTTGCCGTCAAACGACAACACACCTAAATCGTTAGGGTACGTTTCAATTTTTAACCTTTTCGAAGAGTGTTTTAATATCCTTTTGTTCTTAGCTTCTAATTAAGGAAGCGGATAAAGATGGACTCCGTTACACGAGTCGTTACGATGTCATATATTATTATCTCATCTCTCAGTTGAGGCAACTTCAAGACGTAAGTAAACTTCTTGTGAGTCTAGGTATTCAAGGTTTTGATGAAACCTGCTTGTTTTTTCACCGGAAACGGTACCAATTTGACTATTAAAAATAAAAAAGGTCTTTTTTGGACTTGTGTCCTGATCCCAATCTTTGCAAAATGTTGACCAAGTAGCATAAAGAGAAGAAAGGAGAAGAAGTGGAAATAGTTCATCTGAATATTCAGAATACCAATATATCTTCCGCCATTAACGAGTGCTTGGTTTGTTCAGATGCTAATGGAGTAAGTAATCAGTAACTAATCGTGTAAAGGTAATTATTAGGATTTAAAGTTCAAATTGGCAACTTCAATCTTTTTTTTTAAGATTGAAGATTTGTTCCGATAAGAAGTCTGCTGTTTTGTTTAAACCTTGTGGACACATGTACGTTTGCGACACAGCGACAGTTGTTCTTAAATTATGAAAAAATGCGTTTTGTGGAGAACTCAAATTGAGTTGATGGTACCAATGACGGTGTGTAGTGGTGGTCTAGAAATTATCTCAGAAGTTTATCCAGAAGTACCGTTTACTAACGATTTGGCTAGTCAAGGGAACGTCATGCATATGGAAATTGCGATACCAGTAGTAAGGATATACAAAAACTACAACAGCAACTGCAAGATATTAAACAGCAAGTAAGTGACATTCCTAACTAAGGAAAATAAAAGTTGAAATTACAATAGAACAACCATAGATCAAAGATCAAAAGAATTTTAATGCGACGTAGTACAAATTATAACTGAAAATATATTTTCTTTGAACTTCAGTTAGAGTTATTTTAACATTTTTGTTGTTTTAGACCTTGTGCCCGGCCTGTTGTTGATCCAGTCCAGTCTAGTTGATGTCGTCTATATCTTTCATAATCACCCTCATCAACGTACGATCAATAGGCGGCGAGTTATTTGTAAATAACGATTAAAAGTCACCGTCCAAACAGCTTTCCTCCCTCCGCTTGCTCTCACCATCCAGCACTTTTAGTATGTTTTACTACTGGTTCCAACGAACAACCATACCAATTTTCAAAACTCCCTCCTTCAATTTGTCTAATTTGACTGGGTTAATAGATATATTATCAGTATAACATAATTCTAAAAATATTTGTGTTGGTGTTATTTAAAGTTAAATTTTATTTACTTCAAGTTTTTTATGAATTTTAGATACAGCACAAACTTTTGTAAAGAATGAAATTTGCTAAGAAATTGATAAAATGAAAGTATTCCGTATTTGTTGCATACTTACTGAGACACATTGTATATACAACTCTCCTATGTGCGGAGACCACGTTGTACAAAAAAATGATAGGAACATAAATTGTAGGGAATTTTCTATTACTATTTATTTTTATATAGAACCACCTTTTGCTTAAGAAGTTTACTTTTCAAAAGCCACAAAAGACCCAAATTCTTAGAGATTTTTGATGATTTCTTATATTTTCTGTCAAAATTTTTGTTGGACAACTTCAGATTTGTGTTCAGCACCCCCAAGAACGTAAAGTTACGTCCATTTTCATAATCAACTTTAACTTAAAGTCGTGATTTACTTTAGCATACCCATGGTTTCCTAGAGCAGCTTTAGTACATTTAAGGCTACTTTAAGTTAAAGTGCTCGGTGAGGTTTCTTAAAGTAGCGTTAAAAGTACTAAAGTTGCTCTAGGAAACCAATGATATGCTAAAGTAAATCACGACTTAAGTTAAATGTTGATTATGAAAATGAACGTAAGGCTTAAATCGTGTTACTTTGACATTAGATCTCCGGCTCTATCCGTAGAATGTCATAACCCATTCTCTACTAAGAAGCAATATGTATAAAATACTCAGTGCCATGGAAATTGCAACACCAAAGACTAGGGAATTCTTTGATAAAGTTTACCAAAACTGTTTAACTAGTAAAGGGTAACAATTGGTATTATTATTTCGTACATTAATATCGGGCGCATTTCTCACGAGTTTTTGTTAATTTCGTTATTGTTGGACTTGGCATTCTTCTGTTTCACTTCTTTTGAGAGTGTGATTATACTTAGAATACGGCAGCGTGCAAATTATCGCCAGTTGAGCGAATTGAAAGAGGTTGAACTGTTGGCTTACGCAAAGGTGGTTTTTCGTATAGGGAAAACGCCAATAATCTCAACCTAAACCAATCCACTATCATTCGATGTTACCGAGCATGGATCAGAAATGGTCAACAACGTTGTAGAAGAGGATCTGGAGGACTCAAACGATCTATTAGAGCGCAGAACCGCCACCTTCGGCTTATGGCATTTAGAAACCGATTGTCCAGTATCAGATCAAATGTTTACCAACGGTTAGGTAATAAAGGTACCTAGTTAGGCAATTGAACGCCCTGAGTTATGTCAATGAGGTTGTGGAACAGCATATTCAGCCATATCTTTAGCAGTTGCAAGACCCTATTTTTCAACAGGATAATGCCAGTTCTCGTGCTGTAAGAACTTTTCTTAACCGTTTTGGAGAGGCCTATGTCAGTGGCTTGCCATGGTCACTCAGATTGCCTATTGGACATATGAACATGTGTGAGACATAATGAGAAGAATACTGAAAAATTTGGCAAATTCCCCACTGAACGCTGTTTGCTCTCACAAACGAATTGCAGGTTGCTTGAGGCACAATACCTCAGAAGAATATTGATCATCTGCTGGACTCGATGTCACGAAGAGTTAGTTGCAGAGTATGATGTAACCAATAGGGGCGCCCAACCCCTATTGGGATTTTTGATGATTTCTTATATTTTCCGTCAAAATTTTTGTTGGACAACTTCAGATTTGTGTTCAGCACCCAGCATTTCTAAAAAATAAAATGCTTCTTTGATTAGATGATTACATTAGGCACATTGATACATTTGATTGATTATAAATTATCATTTTGCGCAGGGTGAACTAGAGTGGCATTTCGAGTCACTGAGTATTGAGTAACTTACTTTTTACGCAAGTAGTACACCCATTACCATTACACTGCTTTTTGCAAGAACACTTTTTAAATCGTTAGCCAGTCTCAGTGCTCTGTTCTGTGGCAACAGTATGTAGATATATTTGGATATTAGGAACTTTCTCCAAAGCTACTAGAACTTGGTCGCACACATTAAACTGGGATCTGGCATAAAGTTGTTTCAACTGACCATTTTGTGTGCCTTGACGATAAAACCTCTCGTTGGTTAAAAATTTGGGATTGTTGGACCTCATATTATACAGGGTGAACCAGATCATCAGTATCAGACTTCTTTTTCAAGAACGGTTAATCGTAGAGAGTTGGGTCAAAAGAATTTATAGCAAAAGCTATACTAAAGAATGAAATGGTGATATTTTTTATTCGGGGAGAGGTCGGCATGGCAAAGAGTTTGTTTCAGAATGTCAAGAACTCCATAAGTTTAAATGGCACCTTAGGGCAAAAGTGGTATCGTTGAAAAGATCTTAAAAAAATAAGTAAGTTTTGTAGAGAAAAGAAAGCCTGATATGGGTGGTCTTGTTCACCCTGAATATTTTAATTCTGAATCGAATCATTGATCAGATGATTCAAATATTATTATAGAAGAATAGTTTTAGTGTGGAATAATTCTAGTAGTAGAATAGAATAGTGGTATAGAAGAAGTTTTTGTTTCAATTAAAAGTAGAAAAATTCGAGGGTATTTGTTTTTATACTGTATAAGTAAAAATTAAATTTTAATAATAAAAAGACTCAACAAAACTACATCATTCTACAGTTTAACGTTTACATCACTGTAATTCTAAAGAATACCTAGATAAAGCGTAAAATAGAACTTTATTCCACACTTTAACGTATCGTTTTAAGCCCCATTTACATAGAACTTAGTGCAGATTGATGGTGTAGTTTGCTGATCTAGAACTGAAAACTGAAATTTCCTCGTAATTTTACCATCAATTACTTATACTGTATTTACTATTTCTTTGTTTTTAGGTATTTCGGACGTCGTTGGTTTCTTCTTAAAGGTTTTGAAATGCTGCTACGAGCAGTTTGTGAAAGTTGAATTTTGATACCACAGAGGAACCATTGCAGAAATTCCATAACTTGTTTTTGGCTGACGAGATCTTTGTAAAATACGGAAGAAATTGTCGAGGTAGAAAACTTGTTCAATTTTGATGATAAAATTTTTAACCCTCGGGGTGGAAACTGCCACATTTGAGAATGAGGTATAATAAAGTGGCTAATTTGCAATATGTGCACTAAATTTGAAGGGGTAGTTCTTTTATTAATTATCATGTAGTTATTGCTACCTCTAAAAGTAGTGCCTCCTTCCTTCTCGAACAATTGAATTGTAGACATGTTTAGGTTTATACATAATATTTTATGTACTAGTGCTTGTAGGTACATTTACACATAAGTTTTATCAATGTGTAACCGAGCAGTTTGGCAAACGGTGGGTTTCAGTATCAAGGAGGAACCATTGCAGAAATTGTATAAGTTGGTTTGGACTGAGGAAAGCTGTGCAAAATATAGGAGAAATAATCGTTATGTAGAAAACTAGTTTCAATTTTTTTAAATAATTTTCCGTCTGAGGATGGAAACTTCCAAATTTGAGAGAATATTAATATTCTAGTAGTTTATTGTTTGATCTAGATCATTCGCATCTGAAGAACCTACTTCAGTATGTGAGCATCTGATTGCTGCTTTATTACAATATGTTTATTCATTTTCATCTTGTATCAGCCACATCCATTAAATTAGTTTATTGTTGCCTGTTAAAGTAGTGTTTATTTCCTCCCCAAGTAAATGAGTGATAGACATGTTTAGACTTCTACATCTACGTACTGGAGTTTTTACTTACTTTTACACATAAGATTTATTGTGGACATTTATTAGTAGGTAGAAACGTAATTTCAAAATTTATTAGGGTAAATTAGCTTAGTTTGTGTAGTTTACGACTGATTACAATCGCAAGTTGTTTTTTACAGTATTTTGAATAATAATTTGCTCGTTGAGTAGGTAGTACAACTTACGTTCCTAATTTTGGAGAGTTACGTGATTTCGTTTAGACTGAATTGGCTCGAAACCGTTAAAACTATAGAGGCACGTTTGGGACCGTGGTTGGAGGACAGAACTCTAATGAGAAGGAAGCTACGTTAACGGTTTACAATGAGACAAACAAGCCTCTTGTACTTTCGATACGGTTTCATCTTTTAGTGTGTGGGCACAAAATTCGTAAATTAATTCCGCTACTTCGCAATTTTCGAGGTTATCTTTAGCCATCGGAATTTCGCAGTCAGCTTAAAAAGTTTTCGGCGGAAAAAAAGTAGCTTGCAATAGGTGAAGAATTTCCCGTCACAAATTTAGACAGTGTTATTTTTGTTATACGTATGTCCATCTATTTATGAAATGAAGCAACTAACTACTAATATATAAAAATTATAGGTCTCTTTTTTACCGCGACAGCCAAGAGCTTATGTGGCGCTAGACGTTCCTATAAAACCTAACATAACCTCAAATCGACCTCAAATATAATAAAATTATTCTTTTTAAATCGTGTTTGTTTACCTTGAAATAGTAACTTTAAATAATTTTTTAATAAATACATAGTTAATTATGTTTAATAGTTTAAATGGATATGGAAGTATGGCAATCTTAAGAAATGTTAAAATGAATTACTATTAGTAAATTTGCTTTTAGATGACTGGATTATATATCGATACGGATAAAATAACAGAAGTTGCTTGTATCGTTACGGATTATAAGCTTAATGTAGTTGCAGAAGGATCTCACTTGATTTTACATCAGCCAGATACTATTTTAAAGTATGGACGAATAATGTACTCAACATCACAGCAGTCGTAACTTTAAAAAAATAAAAAGTTGACTAGTTGTTTCAGAGTGGGCTTAGGGACGCATGTCGTAGTTCAAGTGTATCTGTGACAGAAGCGGAGGATCGCATATATGATTTTTTAAAGCGACACATTAATGAAAAATCGAGTCCACTCGAAGGCAATTCGGTGTGAATTGTGTCGGTTTTGGAATTTTAATTTAGTTAAAAGCTTACCAGCAAAAACATTTCAACATGGACGATATTAAAGAAAATATAGAAGACATGAAGTTTTATAGAGAAAAATTTTTTAAGGTAAATGACTGATTTTCAATAAATTGTTTAAATGAATTTAATTGAGAATGAGAATTGTGCTTTATTTGGTAGTGGGCACCTACCAGTAGTACTTATTACGGGTTGTAATTCGAAAACAAGTTAAAATTGTGTAACAACTTGTCGGTTTGTTTGCCCTATATTATTTATGTGTAGAATACGCTCCTTGAGTTTGGTGCGTTCCTCCAAACTCATTGTGTATAACAGGTCTTAACGAACGTGCTCTTTGTTCGATTAATTATTTATTGGATTTAGGCTGATTAGAGTAAGAGTAACACTAAGCAACAAAAAACAATGATGGCTGGATGTGATGTTTACAAGGACGTAATCGAAATCAAATGCGGCCTGAACTAGCTGAGAACTGTATTCGTAATGAGACCTACCAATCTACCGACTAAATAGCTTTTAGATTTAATGTTTCTCACTTTAAGAGTTTTGAATAGTGGATATGCCCGTAGCGAAAATTTCAAGTTTTTGGATGTTTAAGTTGTTGAAAAATTAAGTCGAGCTAATAATTCTTGCAGCATTAGTTTAATTTATGAATTTAGAACAGACACTGAAATTGTTGGTATTTTTTATAGATTTAACCCGAAGGATTCTATGAACGTATTGTATTGTGCCATCGCTTCTAATGGAAACCTACCCCTGACGAAATATACTCCAGACTAATTGGATGATGGACTACTTGTAGAACGAAAATCAGAATTTTAAGAAATAGTTATAAGCTTCTAATGTTCGATTTATTTTTTTAATTGCAAAACATTAGATGAAGACCAGTTGATTATTTTGAAAATAATTTTAATGCCCCTATTAATCTACGAATAATTGAAAGTTATAGCTGCGATGGGTTGCAAGTACTTCAACTAACTTAAAAATTTTAAAGTACCTTTTAAAATATGCCTATATATAAAAAAATGAAATTCACTTTAGCCTGTAACCACAGACGAGAATGTTTGTTGCACCAACACAGATGTGGAGTCAGACTGACTCCTATGCAACTTAATAATAATTAGTACATTTTATTAACAGAGCAGAGTCAGTCCGGCTATGGTTACGGATTAACTTCAATGTTGTAGTTGTGTTGAACTGAATGAGTGTAAACATTATTTTGTTTGTCTTTTATTTTGTAACATTTTGAAAATAACAAAAATTAGAAATAATTAGTTAATAATTATGGTTGTCGAAATAGTTATTAAGTGTTTCAATTATCAAATCGTTAATGAATAGGGTATTAATTTTACAAAAAGACGTGTATTGTATTGTGATTTTTTGTCTACCTAGCATACCTAGTATTAGTAGTAGTTTATTATTCACTGCAATAAAGATTACCAGAAACGTCTTCAAAGTACAAACATAAAAAGAATGACAAACACAACAAGTGTGTCAGATTACTAGCAGGTACAAATAGAACAGATTAATGTATATAGTTTAACTGATGGTTCCTTATATGATTGCAGACAAAATTCTCATAATTATGTCCTAAATTAATAAATCGATGTGGTTCTAATAATATTTCATCAATCGATTACTACTTGGTCTACTATTAAAGTTTTAAAGTCAATATTTACTATAAGTACATCTTGAGGGGGCCACAACTTTTTTGAAAATATGTTTATGGAAACTTCTTACTTTTAACCATGTAAGGAACAGCTCACTAAAGTTTGTACTGGATATTCAATTACACCCTATGATGTCTGATCTTGTATAAGAACTTAAAATCGGATTATTTGGTGTAATTTTAAGTTTTGTGAGTTTTTATGATCAAGAGTATAAAATTGCGCCTAGCATTGAAGCAACCCCTCATACACCAGCGCATACGATTTATTCGAATTGTTTACTGAATCACATGTTATTAATGTTTGTATATGATTGGTTGATTGAATTTTATTGGTAGGGAAAGAGGTAATATAAGGCCGAGTTTCGTCAATAGTTTAGATTGTTATCTCTACTTCAAATCTAGCTCCGAGCCGGAATTTTCAGGTTGCTCGTGTCGAAAATCAACTTCAACTTTTTGAATTTTTTTTTCTTGGAAGTTGTTAAGGGCATTGTCCCGAATATCTGTAGCGACTTTTGTATCATTTTGTCGCATATTAATTGCTGGAAATCAAATTTTTAAGGAACAATTATTTATTCATACCACGGCAATATAATCCAGTATTTTCGTTTGGAAGACGCTTACAACGCTGTCAGTAAATTTTCTCATCTGTTGTTAATGTATTATGGTATTACAGTATAGACCCTTTAATCCGAACTGCTAAATGTAAGAGATTGTTCGAATTAACGATTTGTTCGGATTACTGGATTTCTGGATTAGTATGGTTAAGTGTAAATAATACCAATTTAAAACTTCTACTTTATACTGTGCAATTAATGCTTTTGTTGCAATCTTGAATCGAAAACAGAAATGCTTATCACAAAGAAGTTAGAACATTTCAGGTTTCATAAGTTTTCTAAGAAACACTTGTTTGTTAAGAAAAGTTTACCACTATTCGGACTAAAGAGTATTCATTCGGATTAACCTAAATTTACGCTATATTCGGATTACTGGAGGTTCGGACTAACGTGGGTTCGGATTAAAGGGTCTATACTGTATTTATATTCAAACTTGAAGGCTTGGTTACCACAATAGTTTGTATTTATTTATACATAATGAAAAATTATTTTTAAATTTATTTTTGTCTTGTAATTATTGTATTACGTATTACTGTTCTACGTTGAAAAAAATAAACGCTAGAAAACTATTATTAATTTCTTTTATTAAAAAAATGAAATAAAATTTGAAAACTTATAACAGTCCAAAGACTTTTTAAATTCGATCTTCTTTTAAACTAGAGGACCAGAAGCGCTCAAATTGTACAAGAACATTATGCCGCTACTAGGGCGCAGAAAAGCGATAAGAAGTTGGAACGAATTTTGAATGAAGTGAACAATATTATTTAATATTACAGAATTTATACTCACACGTTTACTATAAGCGATAACCCCTCGTTTCATAACATAATATCAGATGCTTTTTGAATAAATATTTTTCTTTAATTTATTTCCGACACCTTATCGCCCTTCTGCTCTCCTACTACCTTGTCTGAAAAAGGTAAAATTTGAAGGAAATTTTGCAAAAACTTAATTTAAAAAAATCGAAATTATGGAGTTCTGAGGGTGCGAATCGTTAGCCCTACTATCGGGGAATATACTTGTTAAATTTGGGCGCTGCTGGTCCTCTAGTTTAGAAGATATTCGACATAAAACACAAAATTTTAAAAATTAAAACATTTAAAATTACTTTAAAGTCGAATATCTTCTAAACTAGAGGACCAAAAGCGCCAAAATTTAACAAGTAGATTCCTCGATAGTAGGGCTAAAGATTTGCACCCTCAGATTTGCGTAATTCCGATTTTTTTAAATTAGTTTTTTAAAAATTTCTTTAAAATTTTTCAATTTTCGGGCAAGGTAGTAGGAGAGTAGAAGGTCGATAAGGTAATCGAAATAAATTAAAGAGAAATATTTATTCAAAAAGCATCTGACTTTATGTTATGAAACGAGGCTTATCGCTTATGATAAGCGTGAGAATATAAATTCTTTAATATATAAAATTATTGTTGCCTCAATTTAAAATGTGTTTCCTACACCTTATCGACCTTCTACTCTCCTACTACCTTGCCCGAAAACTGTAAAATTAGAAGGAAATTTTTTAAAAATTTATTTAAAAAAATTGGAATTACGCAAATCTGAGGGTGCAAATCTTTAGCCCTACTAGCTACAAACATTCTTGTATAATTTGGGCGCTTTTGGTCCTCTAGTTTAGAAGATATTCGACTTTAAAGATATTTTGAATGTTTTAATTCTTAAAATTTTATGCTTTATGTGGAATATCTTCTAAACTAGAGGACCAGCAGCGCCCAAATTTAACAAGTATATTTTCCGATGGTAGGGTTAAAAATTTGCACCCTCAGATTTGCGTAATTCCGATTTTTAAAAACTAGGTTTTTAAAAATTTTCTACAAATTTTACAATTTTCAGACAAGGTAGTAGGAGAGCAGAAGTGCGATAAGGTAATCGAAATAAATTAAAGAGAAATATTTATTCAAAAAGCATCTGCTATTATGTTATGAAATGAGGCTTATCGCTTATAATAAACGTGGGAATATAAATTGTTCAATATTAAATAATGTTGTTCACTTAATTTAAATTTTATTCCAACCCCTTATCGCCTTTCTGCGCCCTACTAACGGCATAATGTTCTTGTACAATTTGAGCCCTTTTGGTCCTCTAGTGACGAAGACATTCGAATTTAAAAAGTCTTGGGACTATTGTGTTTTCAAATTTTATTTCATTTTTTTAATAAAAGAAATTAATAATAGTTTTCTAGCGTTTATTTTTTTAAACATAATATCTATAATAGTAATACTAATTAATAATTCAATAATTACAAGACAAAAATAAAATTAAAAATAATTTTTCATTATATAATGAATATGTATATAAATAAATACAAACTATTGTGTTAACCAAGCCAAGTTTGAATATAAATAATACGATAATACTTGTTCCTTAAAAATTTGATTTCCTGCAATTAATATGCGACAAAATGATACAAAAGTCGCTACAGATATTCGGGACAATGCCCTTAACAACTTCCAAGAAAAAAAAATTCAAAAAGTTGAAGTTGATTTTCGACACGAGCAACCTGAAAATTCCGGCTCGGAGCTAGATTTGAAGTAGAGATAACAATCTAAACTATTGACGAAACTCGGCCTTATATTACCTCTTTCCCTACCAATAAAATTCAATCAACCAATCATATACAAACATTAATAACATGTGATTCAGTAAACAATTCGAATAAATCGTATGCGCTGGTGTATGAGGGGTTGCTTCAATGCTAGGCGCAATTTTATACTCTTGATCATAAAAACTCACAAAACTTAAAATTACACCAAATAATCCGATTTTAAGTTCTTATACAAGATCAGACATCATAGGGTGTAATTGAATATCCAGTACAAACTTTAGTGAGCTGTTCCTTACATGGTTAAAAGTAAGAAGTTTCCATAAACATATTTTTAAAAAAGTTGTGGCCCCCTCAAGATGTACTTAAATAAATAGTAAATATTGGATTTAAACTTTAAGTTTAATAGTAGACCCAGTAGTAACCGATCGATGAAAAATTATTAGAACTACATCAATTTATTAATTCTCAATTTTATTAACGAACGCTGACAAGTCGAATTGTCTTAAAA
The DNA here is from genome assembly GCA_950108345.1 of Malthinus flaveolus. Lineage (NCBI taxonomy): Eukaryota > Metazoa > Arthropoda > Insecta > Coleoptera > Cantharidae > Malthinus > Malthinus flaveolus. The sequence goes on along the minus strand of OX467285.1, from coordinate 15,191,496 downwards.
TGGACTCAAAAATATTAATGTCAGTTTTACTATAATACCTCTCTAGATAGTAATCTCTTCTTGGGAATGACTTTAGGACATAATTATGAGAACTTTGTCTGCAATCATATAAGGAACCACCAGTTAAAGTTATTAATTTAATTAATGTTGTATTTGTATCTGCTAGTAATCTGAGACACTTGTCGTGTGTGTCATTCTTTTTATATTTGTACTTGGAAGACGTTTCTGGTAATCTTTATTTCAGTGAATAATAAACTACTACTAATACTACTAGGTATTCAGTTACACGCTTAAGCCGGTCCCATACACATCACAAGTAATTGCGAGTACGATTATTCGCAAGTATGAGCAATGACAAGTGTAGATCTCCCACACAATCGAATATACTTGCAAATGCAAAATCGAAAGAACTTGCATTTCATTGCAATATTATCTTTAGTTCCCACACCGTTATACGTTATATCGTTATACGAGTATTTCCAATAGTGTAGGAACTATTTAAAATGTGTAAACTGCAAGTTTAAACGAAGAAATTTTTTTTGGACTCGTACTGTTTTACCAACAACCGATGGGAAGCACTCGAGTACAAGCAAAATGATATCCAATGTAAGATTGTGCTGTCCCACACTAATCGCGAATATCGGCAATCGCAATTACTTGCAATGTGTGTGGGACCGGCTTTACACTCGGTTATGTAAAAAATCACAATATAATACACGTCTTTTTGTAAAATTAATACGATTTGATAATTGAAACACTTAATAACTATTTCGACAACCATAATTATTAACTAATTATTTCTAATTTTTGTTATTTTCAAAATGTTACAAAATAAAAGACAAACAAAATAATGTTTACACTCATTCAGTTCAACACAACTACAACATTGAAGTTAATTCGTAACCATAGCCGGACTGACTCTGCTCTGTTAATAAAATGTACTAATTATTCTTAAGTTGCATAGGAGTCAATCTGACTACACATTTGTGTCGGTGCAACAAACATTCTCGTCTGTGGTTACAGGTTAAAGTGAATTTCATTTTTTTATATATAGGCATATTTTAAAAGGTACTTTAAAATTTTTAAGTTAGTTGAAGTACTTGCAACCCATCGCAGCTTCAACTAATGTTTTGCAATTAAACTTGAACATTTAAAAATAAATCGAACATTAGAAATTAGAAGCTTATACTATTTCTTAAAATACTAATTTTGGTTCTACAAGTAGTCCATCATCCAATTAGTCTGAAGTATATTTCGTCAGGGGTAGGTTTCCATTAGAAGCGATGGCACGATACGTTCAGAGAATCCTCCCGGTTAAATCTATAAAAAATAACAACTTCAATTATTTTGTAAAAATTCGAAATAAGCTTAGGGGGATCATATTTTAAAATTTTATGGCCTTCTCAAACGTGCAGTGAAGTCTTATTTATTGTAAAATTGTTCCAACAAAGAACATCACCAGGTCGACTTTCACACGCAGTCTTTTTTCTCCGCCAGTAGCTGAACAAGTTACTTCCACAAGAAAGTTGAGACAGCCGTAATCTAAGAGACACACGCAGTCTTTTTTCTCCGCAAGTAGCTGAACAAGTTACTTCCACAAGAAAGTTGAGACAGCCGTAATCTAAGAGACACACGCAGACTTTTTTCCCCGCAAGTAGCTGACAAAGTTACTTCCACAAGAAAGTTGAGACAGCCGTAATCTAAGAGACACACGCAGACTTTTTTCTCCGCAAGTAGCTGAGCAAGTTACTTCCACAAGAAAGTTGAGACAGCCGTAATCTAAGAGACACACGCAGTCTTTTTTCTCCGCAAGTAGCTGAACAAGTTACTTCCACAAGAAAGTTGAGACAGCCGTAATCTAAGAGACACACGCAGTCTTTTTTCTCCGCAAGTAGCTGAACAAGTTACTTCCACAAGAAAGTTGAGACAGCCGTAATCTAAGAGACACACGCAGTCTTTTTTCTCCGCAAGTAGCTGAACAAGTTACTTCCACAAGAAAGTTGAGACAGCCGTAATCTAAGAGACACACGCAGTCTTTTTTCTCCGCAAGTAGCTGAACAAGTTACTTCCACAAGAAAGTTGAGACAGCCGTAATCTAAGAGACACACGCAGTCTTTTTTCTCCGCAAGTAGCTGAACAAGTTACTTCCACAAGAAAGTTGAGACAGCCGTAATCTAAGAGACACACGCAGTCTTTTTTCTCCGCAAGTAGCTGAACAAGTTACTTCCACAAGAAAGTTGAGACAGCCGTAATCTAAGAGACACACGCAGTCTTTTTTCTCCGCAAGTAGCTGAACAAGTTACTTCCACAAGAAAGTTGAGACAGCCGTAATCTAAGAGACACACGCAGTCTCTTTTCTCCGCAAGTAGCTGAACAAGTTACTTCCACAAGAAAGTTGAGACAGCCGTAATCTAAGAGACACACGCAGTCTTTTTTCTCTGCAAGTAGCTGAACAAGTTACTTCCACAAGAAAGTTGAACAAGAGTCTAGTGACGCTCTTGAAGATCAACGAATATTTACGAATTCAAGCGGATTCAAGCGTCCGAATGTGTATTTACTTTCCCGCACAAAGTGAAGAGTTCGGATTCATAATAATTGTAATTATCTATGTAATAATTAAATTACCCACTATAATAAAATTAATAAAAACTTAATTAATCATTTTTGATTATTCTTTGTAAGTACGGATTGAAGCACCTGAACTGGTAAAGGATTTTTAACGTCGCACAAGTGGTTGGTGGAAAAGCAGTTTAAAAATATCTATAATCGTTAAAAAGAAAAATGACAAATTGATTTTTAAGATATTCCTAATGGTATTTAAAAAGTAAAAACCGCACTACATAAGATACCTGTAAAACTATAACTACTCTGTTCAATTAAGAAGAAGGCCTATACTGCTAGTTTATTTTTTTCTTCCGTTAACGGTAGTTGAAAATTATTGACGGAAGTTTTTCTGGTCTTTTTTTTTCTGTGTATAAAAAAAATTTTCTTTGGAGCTCAACTTTCCGTTCAGTCGATATTCCACTACAACTAGGAAAACTTTTCGTTGTAGTGGAATCGATCGCAGAAAAAGTTGGTTTTACAGATATTAATGCCGCGCGAAGAACATTAGCCTTTTCGATATTAGAAGCGGCACGTATTCGGAAATATTAGTTTTTTCTGTTTCCTTTTTCCAATTAGTAAATTCCGCAAAATTTAAAAATGCTGGTAAGTTAATACATTGAACATCTTTTAATAGATGAAAAACATTCTTAACTGCTGTGATTACGAGAACTTCATGATTCATACGACAATTAGCTTCGGTTATAAAGAGCATAATGATAACATACTTTTGTAACTCATCGTAAGCAATTTCCAAAGTATATTTCACATACAGTCGTCATTGTTTCTTGTTGCTTAGTGTCAACCTTCAGTCCTCATCATCTACTGTACGAGCTAAAACTTAACATAAGATATTCAACTTTCACAAATTATGCCACAAATATGGCTATAACTTACCGTTTATGAAGCTCCTTTCAACTGGAGTCGGTATTTGTAAATTTGTATGTATCCAGTATCCAATTTGTGCTGGTGCGATGACAGGAAGTTTTTATGTTATAAAATGTAAAATCTTTTAGATTTTAGGTTATAAACTCAATACACAAACGTTTACTCTTGTCAAGTGCAAGTGGTGGTGGGTGGTGGCTACCATACTTTTTAAAGTTTAAAATATTTTTGCATATGCAACCCATCGTACAGTCCTGCATTTACGGTTGACGCAACTTATTGTTTAAACGTACAGTAAACTGAGTTGTTTTATTAGAATAAGTTTGTTACTGTCTTCATCATTTAGGTATATTTTTCTCCACACTTACGACTTACGACCACCTTTTTAATAAAATGATATATTCCAAATAATGCATTTTGACCACCATGTCCGTGTCGGTTCTAAATTTAAAAATTGAACTAATGCTAGGAGGATTACATACATATGTACATTTTATTGACATCAAAATTTACAAATTTACATGTATTGTCACAATAAATTAAAATAAAGTAAGCAATTGGTTGACATAATAAACACAATTAACACTTTAACATCACAATTTGAAACACTAACAACGAACAGCCACCGCAGCAACTGTCAATCACGGAACCACGGCGAACGATTATTAATTTAATAATGTTTTGAAGATAATATAGCCACGTTTTGAAACAAAAATATATAATATGACGCGTTTCGCCTTAAGGCTTCATCAGAAGCCTTAACATAACCTTAACATAGCCTTTTTTTTATAACAGTAAGTTTACTTTTCAAATATTTATGCTTTTCGCTAACCTAATTTTGATTTATTTCTTTTACAGATTTTTAAGCTTTATTTTTAATTTTGGTAATTTTTTATTTTTTATCTGATGAAGCCTTAAGGCGCAACGCGTCATATTATATATTTTTGTTTCAAAACGTGGCTTTATTATTTTCAAAACATTATTATCATTCACAAGAAAGCTAAAAAACTATTATAATTTATTATTAATTTAGTTCTACTTGAAATTTTCTCAGAAAACTATATCCGCTATACAAAAATCTTGAAGTGAGAGCCATTATATCAGCTCAAGTCTCAAGCGCGTGCAGCTAGTAGATCTGTGAAGTGGGTCCCATTGCGAATACAGTTCTTAGATCGTTTTCATGTTGTACTACTCGTATTTATTTGTAAGTGTATAAAAAAATTCAGCTTTGTAGGAACAGTAGAGCACTTTTTCGTCTTACTTTGACTAAACTATACTTTTAGATTTGTATTTTGACAATCGATTCTTAAAATTAGTAAATTATTCTTGATGGGCGGCGTTCAACATTAGAAGAAAGCTCATTCTCTTCGATTCCATAATGTGGTCTAAGTTCTAAAGCCAAACAAAATCTAGACCTAAAATAATAAAAAGATATAATAAAATAAAAAGCTTTAAGTAAAAAAATTTTTCACCTGAGACCCAAGTATACAACCTTTTTAAATTTTTAGTTTTCTTCTCTCAAATTGTCAAAAAGTTTTCAAAGTTTTTCACTTAGCTGTAGAGATGAATTTAAACTAAACTTAGATTAGATAAACATTTTCATCAGCAGAGAACCATCTGTACCTAATTACGGAGAAACGCAAAGATTATTCCTTATAGCCAAACGAACGATCAACAGACAGGTACAAGATGCACGAACTAACAGACCGACAGACACAAGATAGGCATCCTAAACGCTTCTTAAACGTTATGATCACAAACAGTAGACTTTATTTTACAAGTAGTACAATTCTACTAACTGTGCATGCTCATAACGTTAAAGAAACGTTTAAAGTCTCTGCATACGGCCCTAACCTCGACAAAAACTTCACCACTAATCATTGCAAAGTTCTAGGTCTTTCTCTAAAACACTACACATACTAAGGCTCAAATTTAAGAATCAAACTCAAGTTAACGAACACTTATGACTTATGACAAGTGTGAATTGAGTTTGATTCTTGAATTTGTTCTAAATATGTTAGGGATCACGTGCGCAACAACATCAAAATCAGTGACTCCAGTAAGCTCCAGTGTAATGAGAGATAAAACTTTGCAAAAAGAGTTATTTGAAATTGATTAGGATTTATTGGAACTACTTTTTGCTTCTGTAAAAATAACTAAGGCTTGAAAGTAACGACCTGGCACGAAACGTCCAATAGCTGAAATTTAATTTTCTGGATATACTTTCCGAATTTTATAGTCTTCTTGCATTTATACTATAGGGCTGTGAAAGTTGTCTACTGACGGGCAGACAGATCCATGAAACTAAACCTTAGCGTCAACAAGTCTTGTGTTATTCGACGGATTTCACGAAGACGGATATGTCTGTCCGTGGACAACTTTCACAGTCCAAACCCTAAACTAGGTAAATGCTGCAATTTGATACAATAGTATAATTCGGGCAGTATTATAATAGATCCAGCAGATAAGAACTTCCAAAATCGCTCCAAATCTTTCTTATCGTTCATAACTCGCAAACTACAACGTTTTGAAAAAAGTGTTCCTATACAAAAATCAGATAATAAATGAAATTTTCTACAAATTATGCTTCTTAAATTTTTTTTGTCAAACGAATAGTTGAGGGTTGAAGTTTAGGGTACATCGGACATACTGTGTCCGGAAGGCAGAAAGCCAATAGGTATATAAAATATCAAAAGTTTTGATTTTGGCCGATGCATGCTGAAAGAACGTAACAAATGAGTAATAAAATCGACCGTCTGCCTTTTCAAAGTGACAGCATTAACTTGGCGCGGCTCGAAAAGAGTGGGTTTTTGCTTTTTTTTTCAATTTTTCGCTTATAACTTCAAAACTACAAACTTTTAAAGAAACACGCATCTATATAAAAGTAAAATAATTAAAATTTTCTACCACCTATACATATTTGAAATATTTTTTCTCAGACGAAAGGCTTGGGCACTAGAGTGCGTTAAAGCTTGACAAAATTTCAAAAAGAAATCTGTTTTAAAAATCTGAACCCTCAAGTTAACGCTGCCACTTTCAAGGGGCCGGCGGTCGGTTTTAGTACTCATTTGCAATGTTCTTTGAGCGTTTGTTTTTTTTGTTCACTTCCATTGTCAAAAATGTTGTAAGTATGTACTACTAATTTAATGTTTTCGGTTATTTTTGTCGATTTTGGAAGATTTTTAACTTTATCGCGCGCTAGGGCCTAAATCGTTAATCTTAAGAAAAAACTTTAAAGACGTAATTTGCAGGAAATTTAATGTACTTTATTTTTTTGTTGAAGCACTTTTCTCTAAAAGTGCGTAATTTTCGAGTTATGAGCGATAAAACAACTTTTTGACAGCGATTGGAAGTTTTATTAAATTTATCACGCGCTAGCACCTAAATCGTTAATCTGAAGAAAAAAACTTAAGAGACGTAATTTGTAGGTAATTTAATGTACCTTATTTTCAAAAAACTTATTTTATAAAGTGCGTTGTGCCCTTTCAAGCTATAAGCGGAAAATCTAAAACAGAGCCAAAATCCAACCTTCTCAAAAACCACACATCATACTTCAACGCGCTCTGGCACCAAAACTGCTCATTTGACTAAAAAATTTAAGAGACACATTACTTTTGTGTCAAAACACTATTCACTAAAAGTGCGTAGTTTTCTAGTTATAAGCAATAAACCAAAAAAACAGGTTTTTTGGAATTTTTCTCACACTTTGACGCACTCTAGCACTTAAGTCATTTGTTTGAAGAAAAACCTTTTAAATATAGTTTGTAGGAAATTTTATCTAGTTTAATTGTACATAGATGATCTTTTCTCAAAAAAGGTGCAGTTTTGAAGTTATAAGCGAAGAACTGAAAAAGACCAAAAATCCACCCTTTTCGAGCCGCCCCCAAGTTAATACTGGCACTTTTAAGAGGCTGACAGTCGGTTTTATTACTCTCACTTGCAATGCTATTTTAGCCTGTATTGGTCAAAATCAAAAATTTTGTATTTCGGCTTTTTGCCTTCCGGACACGAACATGCCCGATATACCCTAAACTTCAACGCGTTCTACTACCTCAACTATTTGTTTGACAAAACAAATTTAAGAGGCATAATTTGTACGAAATTAAATTTACCTTATTTTATATAAAAACACTTTTCTCCAAAAGTGCGTAGTTTTTGAGTTATGAGCGAAAAAGAAAACTTTTAGCCGATTTTGGCAGTTTTTTTAACTTTAATGCGCACTAGCGCCTAAATCGCCCACTTGAGGAAATAAACTCAAGAAATATTATTTGTAGAAAATTTAATGGAATTTGATTTTGTAGAAAATAGCTTTTCTTATAAAGTGCGTAGTTTTCAAGTTATAAGCAAGAAATCTAGAAAAGGGCCAAAATCCACCCTTCTTGAGCCAAGCTATAATGCTACCACTTTTAATAGGCAGACCGCATGCGGTCGGTTTTATTACTCATTTGCAATGAGTGTTCTCATGAATTTGAAGTTACATGGTTTAGGGAAATTTTTGAATTAGGAATGCAAATCTGACAATTTTTCTTTTCGTGACTTGTTTTTTGTTTTTGTTATGTAAACCACGACATTATCGGAAATAAATCTGTTTTTATTATCATTATTATTATTATATCTTACTCATGGGACATCCTGTATTTTTATCATTTAGCATAGGTACCATAACTAGCTTTAGTTTAATTACTTTTCCAATATTTTTATGTTTTAAAGTGATTACGTTGAAGAAAATTGAAATTTCTGTTTATTGCTAACATCTGCAAAACAGAATTTATTCTAAATTTTGATTCGGTGTATAAAGCAGCCGAAAAGCGACCTGCAAGCTGCGAAATTTTAGCATATTAACGAATGATATATTTAAATTTGGACACTGGTTGTCATATTACATGGAGATGGTATAAGATGGATTTATATCACGAATAAAAAAACGTGATGTTTTGACTTTTTTCAAACCATTAACGATTATATGTTAATTAATTCGGAAAACTTTTAAAACATATTATGTAAAACCCAATAAAAAATTAGTTTTGATTATGGATTAATAACGTTTTTCTAATCCATAAAAAATGGCAAACGCTAGATAATATACTGTAACTGTCATTAAATATGTAAAGCAGTACCATTATAAAAATAATTTTAATTGGTTTTATTCGATTTTTCAAATGTTTACGCTTTTATATGTATACACACACATACATAGTTAAGCAGATAGAATCAATTGCAAGAATTGTAACGGACTCGGTTATTACTATAAACTCGGCATGTCCAGTTTTAGCAGATAAAAATTATGGATTCATGTTCAATCGAATTCCATCTTATCTTGTTATTTGCAATTCCCAAGTCTAGGGTCTTCCACCTCTTGTTCTCTTACTAGTAGGAGTGCTTTTTTATATAAATAAAACACATTTTAAGTATACACAGAAGTGACCTTTGTTTTTTAAAAATATCAACTCGAGTTCTTCTTGATTGGGATGTCTATGTGTGCGTTCGTTAAATAGGTGTATAGGTACGTTTTAAATAGTTTGGATAGCGACGTTATGACAACTTTAATTAATTTTGTGAGTAATTAACATTATTTATTTATTATTAGCTAGTCGGAGTATAAAGGAGTTTATGTGTAATTATTTCTCATAGGTAATTCTGATTAAATTATTTTTGGGCGTAAGCTACGGAGCTCCAATAAGTTTTAACTACGGTGGGCACGAAATACAAGATGAGAAAACATTATCGTTTAAGTACGAGGTTGAAGATCCCGAAACGAATAATGTTCAATTCAGAAATGAAAATCGTTTTCCAAATGGGACTGTTACGGGAAGCTACGGATATCTCGAATTAAATGGGAACATACATATGGTACATTATGTAGCGGATGAGAACGGATACAGGTACAAATGTCTCCTTTTTATATTTCGTAAAATAGACAATAATCATTTTTTGTAGAGCTACTATAGAAGACAGTTTGAGACGAGGGGCACTTAAACCGATTCCAATTTTAGATTCGGATTACGTAGCATACGGTTTTTCGCCTGAAATGTTGGCAGCTTTAAAATCTCTCCAAGTATATAATTATCAGGAGGAAGAAGATCAACGTTTAAGACCATTCGATAAACAAAACGAGGCGGAAAAACTACAATACTTGCACGAAGAAACAAATAAAGTCGACGAAAAAGATGATACGAAAAGAAACACAAGTTACGTCGACGAAATTAAAGAAAGAAACAGTATTGAACATTATTTGGGCGATATCAAAATATTGGACGATGATGAGAAAGACGACGATAATAGTTACGATTTTCAGTTTTTTATTTAAAATGACAAATTGGCCGTATTAAGTTTGGAAATTGAAACGAAAAATTGTAAATTACTTAAATTATTAAACTATATTAGTCGCCGGATTGCACCTCTTTGTTTTAAAAAGATAATTACTTACATAACCGCCATCAGTTGCTTAAATATTTAGGTGCTGCTTAACCTCAGGATTCAAGACTTACTTGATTTTGTTATAAGCTCTAAATTTGCGGTGCACAAACACAAAATAGATTTCCAACTTAGTAAGTTTCCAATAGAGTGAACCATTAACTTCATAATGTGAAATTTTTAAATGGTATTTTGAGGTTAAGCAGTACTTAAAAATAAAAGAATTTTTACGCTACCGACGCGACGGTCGTACATATGTTTTTAAGTAGGTATCTCGAGTTTTTGTCTAGAGTTATCCCTTATTTGAATTTCTCTGGAGTAACAGAAACCCTTCTGGAGGTTTAGCTGCGGTAAATTAAGTAGAAATCTCAGTGTAACTAGGATATTATCGATTATGGGATACAATAAAGTAGACATGTACTTAATTTTAGAGATCGCTTAATCAGAATCAATCAGTGAATTCTCATATTTTTATACAAAATAAAAGTAATTTTGTCCTATTAATCCAGTCAAATTAGATTTTTTTACAGAAAAAGAAAGAATAAATTTTGATATTTGTGTGAATTCATATTCCTTAGGGCATCAGAATCTATCATAAAAAGGGTTTTCATCTAAATCGTGATGCATGAAACTATCTTCACGAACAACTAACCCCACAAAATTGTTGTTTTGCTACTATTTTGGAAAGGATGCATCGGAAACCAAAAATACCCCAATATAAAAAATAGCATATCAAATTTCCAATAAGAATGATTATATTGATTTTTTCAGTGCTAGTAATAGTTTCCGAGTGGTGTGGAAATGGGTCTCGACTGTAGTTACTATTTACTTACAGAAAATAATAAACATGTACCTTAAATTGTTATAAATTTTATTTATTAAGTTATTTATAGAATTTTCCCCTCCACAATTTCAGTTCTACACATTTTTATCAAAAATCTACCTTATAACTCATATAAGCAAGAGAAAGAGTGAGCTGGCCGGGAGTGAGAGATTCAAAACTCACCCTTCACTTCGATGATGTATAACTCAGAAACTATGGCTCTCACAAAAAAAATCTTGGAATCATTTTTATTGGAAATTTTATATTCTATTTTTTGATACTAAAGTATTTTGTGTTTCCGATGCACCCTTCCCCCCAAAAGTAGTAATATACCAGTTTTAGGGGGTTATTTGTTCGATTTCAAGTTCATTTCAGCCACGATTCAGAAGACACTTTTTTTGTGATGCTTTAAGTTTCTGATGCCCTAAAGATTACGAAGTCCCAAATTTCAAAATTTTATTCTTTTTATGAAAATTGGACTGAACTATTTGTATCAGTATTCAGTATCTCGTTTGAAGTTAAAGTCCTAAACCTCCCCTCTAGCAAATTTGTATAGAAAACGATATACCTACGTATGTAGATAAAACGGTCTTGCGTCTTGCCTTACATATTGTGTATAAACTATATAAACTCTTCAGATAACCGAGCAAAACAAAAATATAGAAAATAAGTAGTTTTCAATTTTCTACTACTGCTAATCAAAAACAAAGAAGAAAATGTATGATTTGATTACACCATCAAATTTATCTCAAAAATACAGCTCATGAGAACTTCCTTACTACCATGGGCGCCGCCTGGGAAAATGTAGTCAGTTGTTACCCACCCCGGAAACCCCAAAAGTTGCTGTTTTTCTGGCGCCAACTAAATCAGTTCAGTTTAACTGTTCAGTGCTGAGTAATTTAAGTCCAAATTTAAAATACTAAAATTTGGTATTTAAACCCTTATGTGCCGGCATATAAAATGTTATATACATGGCGAGCGGTGGTACTCGGGTACCACCGTGTGTTTTACATTGTTTTAGGCTTAAATTTGAAGAAAACTTAAATATTTTTTAAGTTAATCGAGAATAGTTACCATTTACCTATGCTAAAAAAAATCGACTTAGGCCGGTCGTCCATTTATACGACATGTCGTATCATTTTTAAACCAAGGCCCGTCGTCCATTTATACTACATGTCGTATAGGACATGTCTACGGCATGTCGTATCATTTTTAAACCAAGAAAACAAGAAATAACTTGTTTGTCAAGTGTACGAATCTCAATTAATAAACACAGGTTTAAAAATGATACGACATGCCGTATAAATGGATGACGTTAGTGTGATTAGTGCCCCCTGTGCTATGAAGCGACACACAGAGCGCCGACAGACACATTCATGCCTTACGGTACTGCCATTAAATAAAATTTCACTTATTATTAGGCTCAGAAAAAACGTTTAGAGTTAACATTTTACTGAACTGGAAAAAACTACCAATTTTCAAGGATAATCAAAGACTTCGATGTTCTGTTGTAATGCGTACTATAACAGCGTAAAAGTTCGGAATGAGAATAGTTCTATTACAAACCTGGGGGAAATAAAAGGCTTCAAAGAAGAATGAACACACTGTTAACGGTTTACCCATGTGCAACGTTCTTTCAGATTACATGCAGGCACTAGCCCCCCCCCCCAATTGTATTTCAAACTGACTCCTAACTAACTGCTGTGGTAAATGGCTATCTTTTCTAGGATACTTGTATCGAACCGCTAATGAAATCACTAGAAATATTCTTATAGTCCAGTCCCATAGAGGGGACCCTATCTAATAATCCTGCATACAATTAGGTATCCTTTATGAATATCCTGCATATTATGTAAACTTCAGAAAAAAGAATGAATCTTCTTAATAATACATTATTAGAAAATCGGACTAAAACAGTATCTCCACAGGAAAAGAAAAAAAAGATGTTCATAAATTCAATAAAAATATTTTTTGATTTAATTTCAATCCGGGAGAGAGGGGCTTATCCCCCCCCCCCCCCTCGCACAAAACCACATATGGCTACGATCTTGACAACAACGAGAATCGAAAATGAGAAACTCGTAAAGCGTGTATGTAGCACTTGTGTCGTGTACTTTCATTTAGTGCACGACTACTACGGGAGCACCGATGTATTTTCTACAAGAACTCTCCTCATCCTGTTATTATTTATTTTCCTCCAGTGGAGAGTCTGCAGCAGCCAATTGATTTGAAGATCGCGTATGGCTCCGCCGAGAGCCCCACTGTACCGAAACAGCGGGAGTAATTAAACAGTCCATGAAACGCATATGTGAAAACACTCTACTTCCAGTTTTATAAGCCGTTTTTATAAGGTTTTATAAGGACAGGGAGAAGCATCCGACATTTTAAGAGCTGACCCCTGGAAGTACCAGACCAGCCCACATAAAAATAACAACAATTAAATAAATTACAAACAATAGGTACCTATTGTTTTGGAGCTAAAAAGATATAGTGATGATTGATGATACCTGAGTTGTGGGGATATAGGATATCCGCCAGAGTGTGTTGGCATTTCTTCAATGTCAAAAATCTGCTACTTGATACGTCCATCATACCAGAAATTTTTTAAATTGACGCAAAGCGATTTACTTGAAGACGTTCTCGAAGCCTAAATCGATACGGTTTCCGAAAAATTGAATATTTCATAAATATGTTATGCGTAGAAAGTATCCGGGTACCTAAGTCAGTCACATAAGAGTCAATAAAATTGACTATTAAGTAATTATTGATACCTCAACACACCACCAACAGCTTGAAATTGTTTAACCTTTCCCGGACGGTGTTCAAAAAATTACGCTAACGCCGGTGTGGGATACAAACGTATCCCACCAGTTTATTGCTAGTACTGTCAAACCAAAAGACTTTTATAATCTGATTACATTTGATCAACTTAAAAAAGATACAGAAAATATAAATATTGTTTATTTAATATCAAATTACCAAAATAAAATGACTAATTCCGATATTGTTATAAAAATGAGTCACATGCAACACGTAAGACAATGTATAGGGCACGTTTGTATCTCAAGCATTTATTTATTTTTTTGCGGGAATAGTGATAATTTAAAACAAGTAATTTATTAATTACCTACTAGCTGGTAAATGACTCAAGGAACGATAACGAAAAATCACAGAGCTTAAAAAATTATTTTTACTAAATAATAGGAAAAACGGTTCGTTGGGATACGTTTGCACCCCACACCGTCGTGGAAAGGTTAATTGTGATTTTGCTTTCGCTAATATAGTGAGTAGACATTTTGTTTTTGCGAAACACCTTCTTTGAAGACGCTATCAATCGGTACTAAAATTTCTGAACTTCATTTTAAGCCGTTTGAGATTGAACAATCAAAAATAATCGATACAGTTTTAGCCTAGGACCGCTTCAAAAATCTAGGCCGGCTTGTGATATTATTTCTGCCTCTTCGTAAAAAAATTTCCGGCGGCGCCCATGCTTACTACTTACTACATGGTAATTAAATTTGTTTGCTCTGTCGATTTTAATTAAACTATTTATTCATTCTTATTTTTATTGTATTCTCTTTTTAACTCACCTTTTACCTTTCATTTTATCTGAATAGAATATTTTCCTTCCTACCCTTCATATCCTTCAGACCAGAGAAATTCCATTTAGAGCATGAAGTTTCTGAGGGAAGCATTTAGTTTTTTATTGAATAAGCTTAACTAAACCTCAATGATTTTATACGTAGGTGCCTCGGTGCCTGCATCTTTTAGTAAATCCTCATAGAGCATGAAAATGGGGCCTTTGAAGAAAAATGGCAAAACATTACGTTTTAAGAATGCCTATCTGGAGTTTTAGTTTAACGCAAATTGAAGCTTAAAAATGGCCAATCACTCTCAAACAATTCTTCATTATGTATAATTACATCTAAATTTACAGGTTGTGTATCACAATTCGTCATGCCAATAACATGTGAAGAATTTAAAATTAACCCCTTTCCTCGCCCAAGCACTGTTTGGGGATCATCACCAATTTGAGCCACAGTTCCGTAATACTTCAAACGAATACTTTGACACCGTGTCGAAACACCTATTGTATACTTGTGCCGCCTTGGAATACTACATGCCACCCATAGAAGTATCTTATCGAAGTAATTAGGTGGATGCAATCCAAATTCTTCGTTTGAGTCCTCCGAGTCGCCAACGTCCTCATTGTTTGGTATTCGAGCTCCCAACACTATCATTATAGGTTTTGCTATTATTTCTCCACTAATCTTATTTTTTTCGTGCGTCTCTATTAACAAAACGCATAAGTTTTTCTTATAACTTATAGCACACGGATGCAAACGTAAAGAATGTCTCGTTTCGAAACGAGAATTAATAAAAGCAACAGAATTGTGCTCAAATTTAAAATGGTATCCAACTGCAGTAGTAGCGATACTTTTTTCACAACCACCATACGGGCAATTTACTGGTCTGAAAATTGATCTAATAAATAGGTTTCTTTTAATTTAATTAGTAACGCGTATGTTGAACTGGGTGTATGTTTCTTTATGCAAATTTAAAAAAAAAATTATAGTATTTAGTCGTGCATTGTGCAGTGGATGGTTTAATTATAATTCTCGAAATAAAACATCGTACTTTTTCGATAAAGAATTTACGCTGCAATTGGAATTTCCACGACTTCCTTCTGAAACAAAGCTTTTATTCCGTTTCATCATGGTAGTTTCTTTCAGACTAGTTTTGGAAATTTGTGTAGGCTCGGGAAACATTTTCAAGCTGTTTTGAAGCGTCTTTACGTACGGTTTACCAGATCTGTTATCAATTTGAAAGATTGCCGATTTACAAAATTTATAAAGACAACTTGAACGTCGTGCTTAAAAATGCGGTTTAGAGTATTCTATGATTTGAGTTAAATATGCTTTAATTACCTTTGCAGTTTTCGCCTTTGTAACATTTCTTGCAGAATAAATGACCATCGGTACAACTGTAATATATTAGGTAAGAGCAAAAATTTCGTCTACATATAACGCAGCTACTATTAAGGTTGTTTATATCGGCCATGTGCAATATATTTTTAAGCAAAAAAAATAAATTTGAAGTTTGAACAAATGTAATTTAAATTGTCACATTGTACAGATGAGGTTCTGTATTAAAAATTCACAGAGAAGGCTTGAATACTTTTTAGACGTGACGTTGAGAATTTGATCAACGCTGGTATAAATGTAAATTGTACCCTAAAATACGAGTTACCTTGCATCAAATAGGGTAGCTCCAATCCAAATTCAAGTTCTCGGACTCGGTCGATCTCCGGATCTTTGTTAAAAATTTATGAAACAGCGAATTTTTTTACTTCTCTTCAGTTTATGTCAATTTTGACCTCGAAGGATTAATTTGTCGGCAAAGGCTGTTTTACACTTTTTAAAAGTAGATAGATTTTCTACAATTTGAGACCTAATGGTCTCTATAGACCTGCTAGTGTTAGAGCTTGACTTATTTATTTTTCAATTTGCGCATTACAATAACATGTACTGTGTAATGTGATACGTTGTACGCTCAGGCTCGGCGACCTGAGGGTATTGCCCGCAGCAATGTCTTGTGCCCCGCCTGAATTAGATGCAACACACTAGTTATAGTCAAAAACAGGGAGAGATATCACGCGCAGATATCGCCCTAAAAGAACTGTAGTAAGAGTCTGTGAAATGGACAGGAATAGAGAGAAAGAGCAAGAGTGTTAACAGACCATGGCTTGACAAAAATGTAAATTTTTAAGCAGATACTGAGGCTAAAGGTGTGAAGAGTACAAAAGAGCAGAGAAACTAGGTTAAATGATCTTCTGTGAATTAAAAGCCAAAAAGACAATGGATTATGAGATTGAGAAATGTGGTCATACTTGCGCAAGTTAAACAAGAATCTAACACAATAATTGTTCAGCAATCTTTCCAAATTTAAGGAGAGCTCGGAGGAGATGTCGGAATAAACCGCATCACAATATTCAATTACAGGAAGGAGGAGAGTTAGGATAAGAGTACGTTTAAGGGACATAAGAAGGAAATATTGTAGTCGTTTTAATAAGGTATGGAGTCTGTAAAAACGGTTTGGGTAATTTTATTAATATGGGGTCTTCAGGTGAGATTTTCGTCAAGTATTAGTGCAAGACTTTTAACAATTTGTACATAAGGGATAACTCAGTTTCGATAAAAACGTCAAGTAAAGTCTGTCTGTTAATTTTCTTTAGTTGATGGTTACTATTTTCTATTAAAATACATCAAGACTTTTTAGGGTAGTCTATAAGATTTAAGCCCCATTTACATAGAACTTAGTGCAGATTGATGGTGTAGTTTGCTGGTCTAGAACTCGCCAAGTGGGCAATGTGGCGTGGCGTAAAACCATTGACATAGACTTTAGTGGCAATTATTTTTTTTTCCTTATTTTTTTTTCTTATTTTTTTTTATGCTTGAACAATGAGATTAAAATTAGACCTACCTGAAACCAAAATGAAGAAATAAAATCAAAGCCACTATTTTGTCAGCTGTTTGTTTAAATTTCAAATAGCTGAACGACGTGGAAGAGATGCGCTTCTATGATTGGCTGGTGCCAATTAAGTAGTCTAAAAGCTTAGACCTAGCAAGCTTTTTGCCCATTGTTATCAACGACCTTGCCAACTATACCTCATTGTAAACGCGCACATTGAAAATACCCTATTTAAGCTTCTAGACGATGCTTGTCCCTACCAAAACGATTAGACTACTAACTGTCTATGTAAATGGCACTTTAGTCCAGTCATGAAGTCGGTTAAGGTCATCGTTTATTAAGTCGAGGGCGCCGTGAATATCATCAGGGTTAGCATTTATGTAAATTTGAACATCGTCTGCATAGAGATGATAAGAGCAGTGAAAGAGACAGTCAGAAATAAAACTAATCAAACGTGAAGAAAAAAGAGAACCACGGATAGAACCTGCGACACACCAGGAGAAGTGCTTCTCCCCAGTAGAAACCCTCTGTCTACGTCCCGTGAGGTAGGAGTTGAACCACGACACTCCAAGCGTGTCAACGTGAAAACTTGTGAGTACGGCAGTTAGTATGTCAAGGTCAACTTTGAAAGCACTGCTGAAATCATGAAGGGTTAGAACAGTAACTTTTTGTTTATCAATACCATGTCGAATATCATCGGTAACCTTCAAGAGCGTAGATGTAGTGCTGTGACGCTTCCTAAAACCGCTTTGTAACGGAAGTAAATTGTGTGATAAGACATAGTCACTGACTTGTACATAAGCAGGTCGTTCGAGAAGTTTTTAAATAGCTGGGAGAATAGATATGGGCGTGTAGTCACCAAGCAATGAGGGATCAGTTACTTTAAGGAGAGGAATAACAAAGGAAGACTTCCAAAGATTGAGAACGCGATGGAGGCTCCAATTAGTAAGTTTTGTTATTAGAGTACTTTCTATGTGCGGTATTCCTGCACCTCATTAAGGTCTTAATCTCAACGGTCAATCAGTCTGCAGGTGGTTGGCGCATTGTCACAGTCACAGTAAGGTGCGTGTTTATCGAAAAGGTCAGTCACAAGTTAGTGGAGTTGGTAGTAAGTCTTTTCTTCTCTTTAAGAGCGTCGAGTGTCTCTATAACGACCCATTCAATCGTTTCAGCATATTCCAAAAAAAAGCCACGATTAATATTTTTTGAGGTTCGAAGCTTTTGACAAAGATCCGGATTATTTGCATCCTTGCATCAAATGGGGTAGTTATGATTTTCAGTAAATATGACAAAATATGATAAATTTGCAAACTTTTGTACACTTGGATCTCGGACACTAGTAGGTCTACAGAGACCATCCTGGTCTCAAATTGTAGAAAACATAGTCAACTTTTAAAAAGTATAAAACTGCCTTTGCCTAAAAATTAATTCTTTGGGGTCAAAATTGACAGAAACTGAAAAAATGTCTGCAGACTCCGAAAACTTGGATTTATCATTTATCAAAACTGAGAACTATTTACTTCATTTGATGCAAAAGTTTGGATGTTTTAAATTATTGAACTGTATGCCTTCTTGTACCTATTTGTTTTAAATAATATCCTGAGCCTCAACGAAATCATTTTATACAGTTTTTTAATTTTAAATTTTATTTAAATTGTTCAATATCATTAAAAAGTTAAAAGTGAGAGTGTTACTTATAAAAGAATTTCAAGACTTTCCCAATTCTTTTAATTTTAAACTGTACCTACACTTATCGAAATGCTGTGTAAATTACAATTATAAGATAACAAAACGTGATTATAAAAGAATATATCAACAAAACTTAATTGACGTGATTTATAAATTTCATAACGCAAATTTATTTTTAAAAATATAAAAATTACGTAAAACTCAAATTTTAAAAAATCTACACAAAAACTAATTACCATTTGTTGACATTATTAATGTTTATTGTTTAATTGATTTTAGAAAGGTAGTTGAGCAACTAATCTATATATAAAAGATTTTCTAAAATCTAATAGGCTCATATCATTTTCGAATACCATATGGTGGAGTATCGGTATCGGTATCATACAGTTAATTAAGTGCGTTTTCATGAATAGAAACTAATAAAACAATGAATTATTTAACAATACATGCTTCAAATTAGCAATCTTTAAATATTTATAAATACTAACAGCTTTGGTATTAATGTAACTAAAGATTTTAGCATATGCATATAATTTATCAGGAGCGCTCTGGCTTAGGTGGCCCGGTAGTTGGTAGCTACGATTAAAGCCTCTCGTTAAGAAGGCTCTTGATTTCTGTTTGTTCCAGCGCATGCCATTAAATGAATTCGACCCGCCGACCGAGCAATTAGAAGGATGAGAAAAGTCACCACAAAGCCTCCCTTCCACGTACTCTTTTAGAGTCAGTTGTATAAAAACAATAAACTGCGGTTCAACCCGCTGCCCCAGTGACAGTGACACATTGTTAAACAGTGTTTAAGGAGCAGACAGAAGAGCTCACTTCTTCAAACTAGCTGATTTCCCGAGTTACCGCAAATTAGAAGAAAATTGTTTTATTTCACAAATTTTAATTAAAATTGACTATTCATCATTGCTTTCTTCAATGATTGAATTGTTAAAAACGCTATTTACGCTCTATACCTTTACATAATACAAAAATGAATAATTCATTTAATAATCAAATGTTAGTATTAAGTTAATTAATTGATCTCCATAGAAGGCTTTGTAAACACGCTTGAACTACTAAACTAAAGCGCCAATTTCGTGCAGCTTATAATTTAGAAATTAAAGTGAGTAGAAATAGAATAAATTTTTAAATCTAACCAACCGTACATTAATTGTTCATGCACTTTTAACAATTTTCTCATCTGTAGCTTGATTTAAAGCCCAAATTAAGTTAATTGAAAAAAAAAACACCAAAAGTGATGAGTGCAGATTAGTCATTAGTAGCTCATCAAAAGCAAGCTCAAGCGTTTACCGTTGAGCTTGCTTTGAGTTACTAATGTACAATTTACCCTTAATAATTACATTCAAGTTAATTTTGTTTCCAAAGGATTATAGGAATATGTTTTGGAAAAACATTGAAAAAAATGTATTTGCCGAAATATTCGTTTTGAGACTTTCTAAGCCAAAGATTGTAGTTTTAGAAAAAAATTCTTTGCGTGTAGTACGCCTGTAGTAGCCCATTCAAATAAGACAAATTGAGAGAAAAAAATCCAGGAGTTTTGAAAATTGGTATGGTTGTTTGTTAAAACCTGCAGTAATAACATACTAAAAGCCCCGCAGGGTAAAGGACAAACGGGAGCTGTTTAAAGATGACTTTTCTTCGTTTTTTGCAAATATCTCGCCTCCTATAGATCGTACGTTGATAAATGTTATAATAAAAGTTATAAAAAACATTATTAGCTACAAGATTTGTTATTACATTTTTTTCTTAAGGGTAATTCTTTTTGAGATATAGTGCGCAGAATAAGTTACAGTGGGCACTCAAATTTACGAACCCTGGAAATCCAGTAAAGTACGAAATCTCGACGAAATGAATATGGAACCGTAAGGTATTGATAGAAATCAAAATTGGAGGAGGAGTCTAACAGGAACCTCTTTTTGTAAAACACGCTCAAAGCTAACAACGTCAGCTAACTTGGAAACAAATAAAATTTGACAGAATATTATGGGGAATGAAGCAATCGCCCCCACCCGGATTATCCAATGAAGAGAAGAATAGAGGCAGACAAGCTGGCCAAGAAAGGCTCAAACAGCCTTCCCTGTGGCCCTGAGCTAATCATCAAACCAGCCGTAACAACTGGTAATACCATTAAAAGTAAACCCATCAACTACGGACTGAAAGATGGACAAGCAACGTAAGTTGCCACTAAAGCAAGGAGTTTTATCGACTCCTTTCAAAATACTGACTACAGCAGTTTCGAACTAATCTACTCACTGAACACTGTCGACTACACAAACATCTCTACACTCTGGGCTTGGTAGACAATCCCATATGTCGTGGATACGAATTCGAATGCGAAACGGCTGAAGATGTGCTTTGTCACAGTCCAGCCCTAACGTCGATAAGAAGATGACCACATGGTCCACATGGTCAGAATAAATACTACCTCTCCCGCTGGAATCCTAGAGTTCATCCTACAAGTAGAATGTCTCGAAATCTGATTGACATGGAGAGGCCGCTTAAAGGTAGTACAAGGGGCCCGATTAAGATCCTAAGTGCAGAGAACTTGCCCTCCCTTCCTGAATAATTCTGATCCAGAGGCAGTAATCTTGTCAGTTGATAGTTCTACATTTTCAATTATCCGCCACATTCGGCCAACTTGTGAACGCTCAGCCATAGTTAATTGAGCCGCATCTCGAGCTCATTAAAGCTTTGTTTGGTCATAATCTTAAAATTATATACAAGTTACTACAAATTGCACTTAAAAATTCTTTCGTCTTATTTTAATTGGCTACAATAGTTGCCCCGTGCAATAATTAGTAATTTCGTTACTTAATTTGATCAAAATGTATTACAACACAACAACGATTAATTATACTTCCGGAACCACTAGCCCTTACCCCAGCTTTATTTAACGTCATCGACGTTTTCTTGCCAATCAATTGGCTTACGCTTTCCTTACTGAAGTGTAAAAGTGTTGAAAATCTTTAAATAAATTTATCCAATTCGTTTTATCCTTAAATTAATATATTTATATACGATATAGTCAGAAGAAATAAAATACCTCTCTACTACTTGGGAATTAAGAAGAAGAAAGCACATAATATATAAAGCATATGCAATTTCACTTTAACATCACTTGAAATTTAGTGCTAGTAGTGGTCGGTTATTGTGTTATTAATTGGAATAGAAATGAATTCAATAAAGGCAAGTAATTTGAAAAAACTTGAATCGGGCTGTCATTAATATCTATCGTTTCAGTTTTGGGGTTTATGTTTAATTTTATTTGGGTACGCGCAAGCTTATCCAAGAATAATTCATTATGAGCCTGTAGCAGAACAAGGAGACGGATATTATGCCGGACACGGACTTGCAGAACAGTCGCATCAAGGGCAAGACCAACCTTTAGAAGCCAAATCATACGACTTAGGGGGCCACGAAGAGATTCACGAAGATTATCAAGTGAGAAATTTTTTATTTTATTTAAACGCTCTAATTGGACGTTACAATTAATTTCGTTCCGGTAAATTAATTGGCGTTTGTTGGCATAATTAAAAAATTACGGTTTGATTATAAGTAGGTAATCATTGTGTCTCGTTGAGTTTCTCAATTAATTAAAGAGCCATTAAGGACAATTAACAGGTGCTAGTTTAGTAATCAAAATAAAATTGTATCGAGAAGGGTTTTTAAATGTTCAAAATGAAACTTTAAGTTCCGTTGGTGTTTTCTACGATACCACCACCGTATTTAGGGCTTTATAAGAGGCGATAGTGCTAGCCACATTACCTTCAGTATATAGGCAATATTGCGATTTTAATAAAGGGCCATTATCATGATGCATATTTCTTTAAATATCTAGAAGGGCCCTAATAATTTAGAAAGTAATTGAAAAAGTGTCATGAAATTGGCAAAGAGTAAATAATGTCACTTTAACTATTTTTTTAATATAAAAAAATGTTTTACGTTCCAAATAATGACGCGAGAGCCCTTGCTATTTTAAATAGAAGTGGAAGGTTTTTAGTGTTTTTTGTAAGGGATTTCTTGCCCCTTTCCCACCCGTATATAATTATTAAAAAAATAAAATTTTAATTGGTAAATTTCCTTTTACTATTTTTGACTAAAATCGTTTTTTTGGGGGGGAAAACGGCATTATTTGGATCACAAAATTGGCACAAATTTTGCAAAAATGTCAAAAATTGCATTAATTCAACCTCTTGAGAATTTCGTTCCAATTTCATCCAATTTTGTTCAAGAAAATAGCAGTAAAATTCATGACGAAAAGGCGGAGAAATTGAATTGTTTTAATATGTACCGTTTAATTGTTTATTTATTTCGAAATACCATCTGCTACGTAAAAATCAAACAAAAATAGAAAATAAAATTTCTACTTGTGTTTTCACTCTTAATGTATGGATTTTCCATTTTAATAAGTGAAATGATTTTATTTTTATCAAACGCGTACAACTCAACCTGAACTTATTATTATAAAATATTGTTCCGACAACATAATATAAGCCTTTAGATCCCACAAACGAACTTATTTACATAAATTACAATAAATAAACGCCTCCAGCTCGGACTTATTTAATATTTTATTGTTTTTTTGGTTAATTGGTCTGGAATTTACATAAAAGAAAGTTAAGGTGATAAGGTGCATTCTGGCATAAGTCTAGAAATTATGCAATTTTATGGAAATTTGGGCTATTAATTACTATGTCATTAACACCAACACCTTGGAACCGTCCAAGAGAGACCATCCGATTTTTCTCAAAAATATGAATTATTACTGTGGCAACTGCAGTAGCGGAGGTCTTTTTTTTTAATTTGCGAAATACGTACCCACTATCAATTTCCTTTTCATTGATTAAAATCAACTTTTACTTAAATTGCTTAATTACACACCTCGGTGTTAAATAATGAAAGTACTACTTCATATTCTTATTGGTTCATTGCTAAGGTTAATTTTTGTTAACTTCCGAGTCGATTGATATGCACATCATGATACTCAAGTTCGTTCAACTAAAAAGTTTGAAAAACTTTAATTTTTGACACCGCCAACCTCTTTCGCGTTACAACAAAAAACTTTTACGAAACTCGTTTATTTGACTTTGCAAAGGCCATTATAACTAAGAATGGAACACTCATACTTTTAGGAATTTTCCTATAAATAACCAAATAGGCTCTGATGTTAAAATAGCGTGGAAAAACCGCTTCAGTTTTAAATTAGAGCCCATTGAAATTTAAAAAAAATCTGTTTTTGAGCAAAAATCATTGTTTCACTCTGAATCTTCACCTTCTGCTTTACAAACAGCCCTAGTCTATTTTTCTAAATGAAAATTTCTTTTAGGCTTATCCTAAATATTCGTTCAAATACGGAGTGAACGATTTCCACACCGGCGACGTCAAAAGTCAACACGAAAGCCGCGATGGAGATGTTGTCAAAGGTCAATATTCGGTCGTAGAACCAGACGGTTCTATTAGAACTGTAGATTATACTGCAGACAAACATAGCGGATTTAATGCTGTTGTACATAAAACAGCTCCCACCAAACATCACCACGAAGAACTAGAACAAGCTCATTATTTATAAAAAAATATTAAATTATTTATATTATTAGAAGTAAAATAGAAAAATTGTGGGAACACAATAATGTCATATTGATATCAATCTTTTATTTATTTCGTTGTCTTCGGTTTTATTTTTTTAAAATGGCATTATGGTGTTTCGATGATTTCATTTAAAATTTTTGAATATTACTCTATAGTATTGTAACACGATTTCTAGTCTAATGTAAGGCTTATTGCTATTATTGACTTTACCTGTTTTTGTATTCTCAAAGCAAATAAATCTTTGTTGCACTTTGTTAGTAAAACCATTAAGTCATTATTATTATTTTTATTTTCGATATTTAAATTAATATAATCTAAATATTAATTTTATAGTTTAGGACGGTTGTCCTAACCTCACGTCAATGTCGTAGATGTAAGTTGCACTCGAGGTCCCTGGACGCGACAAACTCTTCTCCGTGGGTTCGTGATTCTGAGACGGTTTAGTCACGTGCTGTAATCCGCCAGTTTGCCCCATCTTGAACCAGTGACGATCGTGCTCAAAACCGTGCGCACTATTAAATCCAAGAGGATGATTATAATTGGGCCAAAAATTGTAGCAACCGTGCTGTTGCTGAAGATGAAATCCTGGCCCCTCGTAACCAAAATCAGGATGTCGTTGATGATGAAGGTTGTGGTGGTGAGGAAGATGACCAGTATGTGGCTCCTGGTTACCAAACTTTTTAAGCCATGGATGGTGGATTTGGTGATATCTATTATGTGGCCCTTCTTTACCAAAATTATGAAGCCACCGTTGATGATGACGAGGTGTATAAAACGGAGGTGTAAAACTACCGCTATGTAGCCCATGATGTCGTGGTGGAAATGGTTCAAATGAATGGTATCCTTGATGCGCACCTCTAAACCTAAACATTGCTTCTTTAGCTTCTAAAGAAACGAAGCGTCTGTTACGTTTCAATGCTTCTCCGACGTTCGTTTTATCGAAATCTTAAAAAAATAAAGGCCTGATTAAGATTTCCACGTTAGCTTGTCAGTTGTTTTGGATTAATATGTAAATAACCTTGAATGCATAATGAAAGCAAGTTGACATTTAAAAATTTAGGTGGTTTTTTCGATTAATCCGGAAAATTACATGGGACAGTTTAAATAAGATGTGAGGAGGATGTAAATCTGAAATTTAGATTCGTTCCATTTTTTTGGGATAAATAAATTATTCACTACCACTTACTGCCGAATTCTTCGTAGATACACAAGTTAGCCCTACATGTCAAGAATACTCGAGGTGTAGCTTAGACAGGCATTGAAGGTACTTTTTTCGTTTTTAATAGATAGTCATTTCGCTTAAAAAATTTAACAAATCAAATAATAATTAATTTAAAACTGGTTTAAAATTCGCCACATAAGAGGTTAATAACTGCTTTTTCTTTAACCACGTCTAATAACTATATATGATCCTCCAATAATTTTTTTGTTTACAAACATCTAGTGTCTGATGGTTTAAAAAATTATTGACATGAAAACAGTTACCCCCTATGTTTCATATTTCAAGTTATTTGCTTTTAGTTGACTGTGATTTAGCTACTGCCTCATCTTCTAGTTACAATCTGAATGTATTGGTTCACGATACCAACTGTGGAAAAACACGCAACTCGTTAGCTAATACCTACCGTACTACTTTAAGTGGAAAGACCGACAGTTTTAACTTTTATAACCTTCGTTTGATTAAATATTTATCAAAATTTAAAGTTACACAAATGTAAGATTATTATTTAAGACGTTGTTACAATAATAGAGAAATTAAAAATAATTAAATTCTTACCCGAATTAACTCTCGCAGGTTGCTCAAATTTCGACATTTTATTGATGGATGCAAACGCTATAGTTAATCCTGCAAAAAGCACAACATACTTCAAACTTAAACCGGCCATTTTAGGCGCCAATTTATCTAAATTTATCAGTAGACGCCTTAACACAACACCATCGAAGCAATAAGTGAGCCCAAGAATTTCGGAGTTCGATTTTAAAAGTAGAAACTGGAGAAAAACCCAAAAAGTTGAAAAATACCTCTGGATATACCTGTTTTTTTAATAAGACTGGGGCAGTTGGGCACACAGAGTGAGTTGCTTTGAAAAAAAAATTATTTTTCTTTTTGCAGGCTTTCACAAGGAACGTAGAAACTAGGCGATTCAGAAAAAAATTACTCGATCTACAACATACAATCAAGAAGATTTTTGCACAACTGAGTAAGGTTCTGTAGTTGGTTTTTTAAATTATGTTGTACCTACCTACTTTGATAATTAGGAATTTCAAACTTTGTTTGGAAGATTTCGTAAGATGTAAGGAATATGATTACAGAGTTCTATAAAGACGTATCTTAGCTAGTTGTCTTTAGACTCCAAACTGAATGTCAAGCAGGTCGACCTCTAGATCACTGGCGTTGTAAAAAATTTTATTTTCCCGTTTTCATTCCTTTTTAGTAAACAACTGGATGGCCGGCAGAAGTAGAGGGTCATGGAGGGTATTTTGACTGAGAATGTTGAGATAGATAAAGAATAAAATCTTGTTTAGAAGTGTTAAAAAGACGATAGCTGCATGTCTGCAGAAGGTGAATTCGATGGTTTTGGAATTTTTGGACAAAGAAAAACCCCCCATTTGGAAACTTTTCTAATAGTAATAGAAGTGATATAAACGAAGAGTTGCCAAAAGTAGAAAACACGACGAGCGCAAGACAAATATGTCTCGGACAATTAATAATACTTGGTCTTTCACAGTTAAAGAAACTGGAAAATTTAGTTAATTATTGATTTATCTTACAATTAATTCAAAAATTTTAGTAAATAAAGTGGGTAAGTAAATTTTTCGCCTAAATACAGTCAGTCAATCGTCTAAACACATTTGCGTTTTTAGTGATGTTATCGACGTCGAATAGTGCGAATGCCATTACACCAGTTTTCTCGTTTCTTGCTCGGCAATTTTTTCATCGACGAGTTGGGTTCATCTACATTATGTGTACTCCATTAGTACCATTATAATCATAATCTTAATCGGGATTTTAGCATTTTTGTTGGAGAAGCAAAGACAAGAGGCTTACTGGCTTTTTTTGGAGGTGGTAAATCTTTTTTTTTTTTTTTTTTTTTTGTTGGCTTCGCGAACGAGCGCATTTAGCCACGACAATAGGTGGTAAATCATTAAGAACAGGAGAGACAGATGAGTGTTTACGAAGCCTTAATAGCTGAAAAATTTAAGGACCTGTCTTTGAGGGAGAAATAGGAGGAATAAATAAATGATTTTTGATGTTCAAGGTCAAACGACTTAAAATGAAGTTCAGGCATTTTAGTAGCGATTGACAGTGTGTCCAAGAACAGGCAAAGTAGAAAAATTAAGAATTAAATTGCTATGTTATTTTACATAAACTAAAATATTGTTGGAGAATTACGAGGTCTCTTTTAACCGGGGGTCCTATACTTTAAAAAGATATCAGAAACAGTACCAAACAAGTATATGCTCAAAAGCTCTCCCTGCATTTAAAAATGGGAAATTTTAACTTTATGGTAAATCCAGGCCTGGGCCCGAGCCTTCCTAACCAACATAACCATAAAGATATTGAAAATTATTGTACGTAGTTCCACTATTAGACTCTTCGGGTAACTTGTAATATCTGCAAGGATCTGTTAGTCCAATTCACTCGCGTTTAATGCCCTGCTCAAGTTAGTGATCTAATATATTAAAATAGTTTTCAGTGGTATTATTTATTAATCACCTATTTATTTAGTGAAAACGGAAATTGAAATTTCTAGTTGATATTTAAAAATTTTCTATTTTTGGTGTTACGAGTATGTTGGGGTAGAAATCCCCTTTCACCTCTCGCCCCGGACCACCCCCAAATCTCGCCTGTAATCAGAGTCCCTGTAAAGGAGAAAGGTTTTATTAAAATTTAAACAAGAATTCGGACGAAAACTAACATGCGAGGTGCGGTCTATCCGAAATAAATAGGATTATTCGCAGTTGTTCTGACGTTGGGCCCATTTTGTGTGACAAAATGTGTGGAAAAATGAATGTTGAAAAACTAGGAATCCTAATTTTTATTTTTTCTAATGAAAAAACTCGAACGAAACGCAACCAAACCACGACCGGTCTAAAGCTATAAAATTTGTTTGAATAGGTGTATGATGTGTTGCCTAGCCTTACTATGAAATTCTAAACCACTGATCCAACTATACGGCAAGTTTATCATCTTTATTGCAGTTTTACAATAAAAGGAAATTACTGCATGCCCATTTTTGTATTTAAAACTCGTTAGTACTACATTTTTCAGACAATATTCTCATTATCCAATATTCGAAGAGTAAAATTGTCTGCTTAATTTATATTACAACTAAGGTACAGGAGGGTACTAGGGCCCACTTAAGACATTTTTTTAACATAACATGCGCAAATTAATTTTTATTCTAAAAATAACAAAAACATTATAAAGTGCATGCCTTTTGGTGCATTTTGGTGTTACTACGGCATTTATAAATACAAAACAAAAAGTGTAAGAAGGAACTAAAAAATGTCTTCTGTCGGGCTTTATTTACCGAATACGCTACAAATAAGGCCCATTATAAAAATATGCAATTAATCGCATTTTGAACACACATATAAATATCTATCGTTAATTGTTAGACCTATACGCACTATTCACATTATATACTGCACAAGTTCGCATATCTGCACATCTTCAGCACCTATAAATCAAAGCCAAGTATAATTTTTGGAGTTCATTTTTTTCGCAGTGTTTTGAACTTTATTTTTTGAATTTGCGTTTGCTTCTTTTTGACCTTATTTTTACAAACTTGAAAAACGTTAAAAACTTGTAGTAAACACGTTGTAAACACAGAAAAGCCATTGAAAATTGCATCTGAAAATAAAGCCCACTTTAGAATATGCTAGAAATAAAGCCCGGGCCTTATTTTCAGAAATACGTTACAAAGTTCAATGTATTATATTCATATACAGGGGCATAGCCCAACTTTTTCAATGCTTGCATTTTAAGCTTAAAATACTAGTAATATACGACAATAAAAAACCAAATACTCAGACATTTACAGAAACCAGAAAAATGCACTGACATTTCAAACAAATTAAGAAATTTTATGCTCAGTAACTCATACAGGCACTAGCTAACTCAAAATAGTTTTTGCAGCGATTTTATCCCATTCATATCGTTATCAGCACTGCTGGTAACAGGTAGGAGCTCTCAAACTCGCAGATTTTGATATTTTAGCGCAGAAAATGTAAGTGGGTCTTATTTTCCGATGGGCCTTATTACCCTCCTGCACCTTAGATGAGAACCACTACCACTACTAACCACTACTTTAAATTTTTCTTAAAAAGCGGCATGGCATGGCCTTTTGCTGAAATAGTCACCGTCACTGTATTCTCCACAGGGGAAAGATCATATAATTCTGGATCTAGACTCTATAGCACTACGTAAACTTCAATCAGTAGAAGCTCAATAGTTCCCGAGTAGGTGCTTGTATTGATCTTGGTCGGATTTTTTCACAGCCCACAACTAGTAAGTATCAAGTAGAAACAATGCAAGTCAAACTTATTTGACAAACATTTTCAAATATTATATTTAAAGTGCTCTCAAAGATTAAACCAAAAACAAAGGCAGTTGATGTTAAAAGATTATAAAGCAATTGACTTAAAAACTTCTTCAGCTACGCTGAGCTACGTTAGATAGAAAGCATAATATTATGTTAAATGAGAAGCCTGAGGCCCATTAAGATGAATGTGTTACCTTATTTCTTCGCCTCGTAGGTGTAGTCTTCATTATTGAAAATAACATCAACAAGAGTATCATAAGGAGGCATTATATAATTTGACAACCACACTTTATACCACCAGATCACATCCTCGTTTGAAGCTCCTAAATTTACATTTAAATTCCAAACTGCAGCGATAACAAAAATTTTGTTAAAACGACTTTAACCTCAATTTAAATATGCCAATTTAAATAGTTTTAAGTAAGTACTGATCACATAAAAAAGTCTTGAAATTGACCACAAACTCGTTGAGAAATATCAGTATCTTATGGTTCAATGTTTTTTAACAAATTTACTAATAACGACCTTAAAATTGTTACTTATTTTTTACGATAAAACTGCGTTTATGTGGCAATTGAGTGTAATAAAAAAATTATTGCAAGTAAAACTCTCAATTAAGTTCGA
The DNA here is from genome assembly GCA_950108345.1 of Malthinus flaveolus. NCBI lineage: Eukaryota > Metazoa > Arthropoda > Insecta > Coleoptera > Cantharidae > Malthinus > Malthinus flaveolus. The sequence goes on along the minus strand of OX467285.1, from coordinate 15,160,845 downwards.
GAAAACTGTGCACAGGGCACTAATGCCACAATCGAAAGTCGAAACAAGTTTTGATTTACGTCCAATCAAAATCAATTCAAATCAAAATTATAAAAGGTGCATTCATCGATGTTACGATATATGACATGCATTTAAAGCTATTGTCATCTTCTTTTATTAATTTAAAGCTCATATAATTGTAAATATTTGAAATTTTTTCCAAGAGATTTAAGGACGCATTTTTGTTATTTGTGCCATATCTAGTGGCGTATTGATCGATTATGTGTAACAATAATAAAATGTTCTGCATGAATAATTGAAGACGCAATCAAAACCACCAATGTAGGACCAAATCAGAAAAAAAAGGGTTTAAGGTTAAACCTTGACGAACGCTGCAGTATAGTAAAACTTTTGACTATAAATACTCACAGTTGGCCAAGGAGCTCAGTATCAGATAAATACTTACTACAAAGTAATATTTATAAATAATCATGTTTTTTAAACAGGTGAGTAATTTAAAAGAAAATATTTAACAATTAATGCAAATGTTTACAAATTTTAAGTTTGGAGTTTTTCGCAATTTCAAAAAGATAGAATCGTTCGATTTTGGCATATTGCACTTATGTCGTTAATGCATAATACTTCGTTTACGTTTTGCAATTCAAATAAGTTATTTTTAATCAAATTAATTAACTCGAATATTTGAAATTAATTTCGCATTAAATTACTTAATCAAATATAACCGATCGAACGGATGGGGTACAAAGGGGGCGAGTTAGAACTGTTAAAAATTTTTTTTTCTTAATTTCACAAAGAAAATTCATTGTTAACAATATTTTAATATGTATTAAATTACGACAATTTTAGTGGTAATATTTTGCTAAATATGCAGCCTTCGCGTTCTCTGAAGGTTTGTTCTAAAAATTACACAAATTAACTTATTAATTTGGGAAAATTGTTGTTAAAATGAGTGTAAACAAATAAATAAATTTTCTAAAAATTAATTAACTTCTTAAACGTCTAATTAAGTTGTGTAATTTGTAGATTTTAGTGGCCCTAATTGCCTTAGCTACGGCGAAAGCTAGTGGCGTTCCCGTCTACAGTTACGCAAATGGTGGAAACTATTACGGATCGGGCTACGATCAAGGATACGCCGGTTATAGGCCTGGGTATAACCGGCCTTATTTGGGGTACGGAGGCTACGGTGGATTAGGTGGATACGCAGCATATGGAGGAAACGGAGGATACGAAGGATATGGAAGCTACGGTGGATACGGAGGTTATGGCAATGGTGGATACGCAGGATACAACGGTTATGCCGGTTATCCTGGAGGAGTGGCCTATTCGACTTACGGAACTAAAGTAGTTAACGAGTTGCCTGTTGTTGGAAACGTTGCAGGTCTTGGATACGGTTCCGGTGCTCACGGTCTTGATTATCACGTACGTATCCATTTACACAATATTAGTTTAACGATCTGCTTGACCTTACAAACGTACAAAAAGTTAACTTACATTGGGGGGATACGAAAACAATAGGATACACGACTTAAAATTTCCAAAAAGTGAATTAAATCAACGGGTGCTGTATAAGTGCAAGGGTTTTTGGGCAACGAACCAAATTGAAACAGCAGCTAGAGGGGACCAAGCCGCTGTAACTTTCTTGTTATTGGGATTTGGCCAAACGTTTATTAAGAAAAACCTCTTATTTGGTCTTCTCTAGCTGCTGTCTTGGTTCGTACGTTGTAAAACACCTTGTACGCGAAGATGGGTTAATGTGTACCCGCCTGGCCCTGCATGATGAGATTCAATGACCGAAGGGAGTGACGTAATCGATAACCAATTTCTTATATACTCTTTTAACAAGAAAGTCCACTTACTAAAAGGGTGGTATTTCATTAGTAAGTAACATCGTTAGAAAAATTACAAACTCAAATTAAGGTCAAGTACACCAATAGCCGCAACGAGTCGTACTTGTACATAATTACATAAGTCCAAAGACGTTAGATTATTTTAATGCTCCTTTATTAAATAATTAACAATTTAATTACGACTTTTAGGCTTATCCAAAGTACGCGTATAATTACGGAGTCTCCGACGCTCTCACAGGAGATCAAAAGAGCCAACACGAAGTACGCGACGGGGACGTCGTCAAAGGACAATACTCTTTGGTAGAACCTGACGGTTCTGTACGTGTCGTCGACTACGCCGCCGACGATGTTAACGGTTTCAATGCTGTGGTTAAAAAAATTGGACCTTCGGTACACGCACAACCTGTTGGTTATGTAAATCACGGGGCTTACGGTCCCGGTCACGGGATAGTGGGTAATTATTAAAATTAGGTATAGGGATAGGGTTTCAAATTAAAATCGCTAGAATAGCAAAAAATTTTTAAAATGTTACATATCATAAACATACCTCTTGTACAAACAAATTTTTAAATAAATTAATCCCTACTTAATCTTGTGTTCTTTTCCTACATCAAGTGTTGAGACGTTATTTTAACATACAATTAACACAATTCTCACAGGTTTTTCTTGAAACGTGTTACATTTTTTAACAAACGTCTTTTGTTTAGTGACATAAGTTGGGTAATTGGCAATTTTTCTTTTTAAATATTATGTAATTTACACTAAACCGACAATTTAATGTCGCTCCAAATGTTAGATCTGACGAATTACATAAATTTGGCGTTTCTTCGAAATGTTAAATTATTTTATAGTTGGCTAATACCATTTTTAAAACAAATTAATTGAAATACATCAAATTAAGATTCACGAACTGTTAGTTATCAGTTATGTAGAGCAATGGCGCACAACTTTTTTTTTAATGAATCAAACACCGAAGTAATGGTGGCCCGAGTTGAAAATTAAAATTTTTCAATAGTTATATTTTCTTGAATAACATTCTACCGAGTCTAGAGTGGTCCTGACCTGATAATAACTTGGTGGACTGTAGTAGGTGTAGTTTGGGGATAACTGTTGTTGAAGATTAGAGGAAGAACATCTCTGTTCATGTTTTTCTGGTTGATAAATGTGAAAAAAACAACCAGTTCAATCTCTTAACCAACGTGCAAGGACTGCGAGCAAAATGATAATAAATACATATCACGTTAATCGGCGCTTAATTAATTGCAATTTTCATACACGAATAATTAATAATAATAACTTGAAAAAAGATAAATCAACCGTATGATAATAGTTTCCATATTTATAATAAATTATGTTGTATGTTGATTACATCGACAGGTAGGGATACTACCAAAGATAATAATCTCTCGTATTATCGAGAAGTTGTGAAAAAGAAACCTTGGTTTTTGTAGAAAAAAAATATAATGCAATATTCATTGTCTTTAATTCTTATGTTCAACTTACCGTGAACTCATAAATACCGGACACATATTAACTAAAATTATTTATGCAGTTAACAACAAATTAATATTTCTGATTAATTACAATGTGTTTAAAAAATATTTTACAAAACGTTAAATTGGAGGTTTTAATTAAAAAAATACGTGCGATGTGTCATCACAGAGCTTTACCATTTACTTAACCTCAAAATTATTAAAATTAACGTAATAATCATTTAAATGATTTTTATTGCTTTTACATATTACATAGTTTACCTTTCCTGATATCAAGACAGACTGTTGAACATGTTTCCGTTATAAAGGGTGACCCAATAAGAGTTTTACCGTTTGAATATTAAATAAAAAATTATTGCGTTGGAATGGTTTTGATTTCATGATTAAATCATGCTTATTGATCAATAACTATTATGTGTGAAAGATAATATTGGTCAGATGTTCACCACAGCTTCAGCGGCACTCATAAATCCGTTTGTTAAAATTTAGGATGACATCCTGGCATAGTTTTTCTCCTATTGCACCAATATGCCTTATTATCTCGCCGTTTAGCTCTTGAATTGTTGCTGGCTTATTGGCATTGACCTTACTTCTGAGACAACCCCAACATCGTTGTTTCGCGAGATAATCCGTCTCGGAAACTTCTCGTGCAATAAAGCCATTGGTTGTGTGGCATGTGGTATCGTCTTGTTGAAACCACATATTGTCCACATCTATATCATCCAATTCACCTTATTAAAAGTTCGTTATCATTTATCATGGTAAGATAGCGTTCGCCATTTATAGTTAAAGCATTGTCGGTATCATTTTCAAAAAAAAAACAGTCCAATAATTCCCCCAGCACAAAAACCTTACCAAACAGTGGCTCTTTGACCGGTTCTCAACAATCTCTTGAATTTTCATTAGCTCAAATGCGACAATTTTGCTTATTAACGTATCCAAAAAAATCCCGTAATGCGCCTGTTATTGGCCCACCCATTAGGGTAAAAACATAGTGAAGCGTAGCATCAGGACTCCACTCAAGCATCGCCATAAGCCTCGTCAGGCTCAAGCATCAGACTGCACATGGTCCAAGCATCAAGTTCTATTGTAGGTCAGTTAGGAGTTCATAGGCGGAGGTAAGAGGTTTTAAATTGTTTTGTGTTATTCATTATTCCTTATAAAAATGTCGTCAGACAATTATAGTAATTTATATGCAAATGCTGCAGTGAAAATGTGGATAATTAATAATAGTCATGGCATGAGCCTGTGAATTAATTGAGAAAACAATTTGGTGTATAGTGTAAATCATCTACGCTACTGAAGCAATGCGTTGAATTGCATGTGCTCTACCCAACTAATCACAGACTCCCATTCCAGGCATCAAGTCCTGTAGAAATGCTTGAAATCAAACTTCTTTGGTATGGCGAGGCTTGAGTCGAGGCTCGGGGGTTGAGTCGAGACTTGAGTTTTGCGGTGATGCTTGACTATGTCCGGACACATTTGTTAACATGTGTTTGTTTTAAAATTGATGACGAGGCTTATGGCGATGCTCGAGTCTCACTATGTTTTTACCCAGTACCCGTCTAATAATAGTAGGTACTTGTCATTTAAAAAGAATGGCGACCCAATGAAATTGTTGATCTTTGAAAGAGATGACCACGAGATCTTAACTCCAAGTTTTTGTTTCTATATACCGCTACAGGAAGCGCGAAGTATTGGTTATACCTAAAGCAGAAGGATGAGATTTTTCTCGATTTTCTCCGAAAATGTTGGCCCTACGATAAAACTTCTACAACAATTTTTGTTTATAATTAAATGAATCAGATTGTTTGTGTGTAGATCTTATCAATTTGGCCTAAATTTTCAGAGGTAAAACGTCGGGAACGTGTTAAGCTCATTATTTGCATATTTTCTGATTAAAAAATTAATCTTTGAAAACGCGTTATTCCCTATTATGAAAGCCTAATTATTTTCTTCTAAGCTACATTTCCGGCGCTTTATTTAACGCTAAAATTGGAGGCGAGGAAACCAAATCCTGTTTTTGTTCTAGAAATCGTCAAGTGAGTGTAAAAGTAAAAAATAAGCCATGCAAATGTGTAGTAGTTACTGGAAAAAAAGTTCTTTAACATAAATCTTTTGCTTGTGGGTGCTCCTTATTTTGTAAAAAGTTGTTCATTCCCATCCAAGGAGTCTGCTAATATGGTGGGGTGGTGAACAAAAATCAAAGTTTGATGAGAAATCTTGAATGACGCGTGTTCTCCATTTCTTATACCTAGGTACTCGAAGTAATGATTATGTAAAATAATAATTTTAGACCATCGTCACTCTGATTTTTATCAACAGCTTGGTGTTACGTTCTCGCATCGTCTGGAATCGGTACACTAATTTCAAGAAACATGCTTATACTGCTTATACCAACCGTGCGTGCATTTACAGTATGTACGGAATAAAAAATTCTTAAGATCAGAAAAGTTCCAAAATGTACGAGATTAAAAGCTAGAACATTTTTCAAATGATTCCATACCTTCTGGAGTACCAAAATCCGTTGGTACTTTTTAAGGAATAAGCCAAAAACCATCAAAATATAAAAGTTTGTAGGTTTCGTTGATGATTTCTCATATTTCCCGAAAAAACTCTTGTTGGTAAACTTCAGATTCCTGTTCAGCAGCCCAAAACACATAAAGTAAACCTCTGAAAATAATTATACCAGAACTTCCCACTTCAAACTACCATTTGACTGGACTATAATAAGTCTACAGAGACCGTACTAGCCTCAAATGGTAGAAAATTTAGTGTACTCTCCAAAAGTATAATATTGCCTTTGTCGAAAAATTAGTCCTTTGGGGTTAAAATTGACAAAAACTGAAACAAGGTAAAGCTTGTCGCGGTTTCTTGGATATTTGACATAGATACGGAGGGAGGTCTGTCGAGATAGAAAACTTAGATATATTATTTGGCCTTGGAACTACCCCATTTGATGCAAGATAGGATGTTTAAAATTATACAAGTGCTTGACATGTTTTCTGAGAGAACAGACGATTTTGAATCAAACAAACCATGGAAACGCGCGACAGCATAGGAAAGTCTACCTTTACCGATACCATATGGGCGTTGCTGGAAAAGCCATTTAAAAATTAAAGAGCAGTCCTGACAAAAAAATAATAAATGCAAACGCATCCTGAAATTCCAATCTGCAACGTTATTAATGGGTGTTTTGGATTATATGAAGAATAAAGTAGTTGTAGCGGTTTTAAACAGAAACATTGCCTTGCAATAAGGAAATTTAATCAGAACACCTTAAACGTTTAGAGCGTCCATCTAAAAGCGTGCTTTCCGAATTGTTTTCTTTTGATTTGCTAATGTTAGGTATCTTAACTCTAATCAAAATTGTACTTCGACACAAATGTTCCTCATGTTTTGAAGGTTAAAATTTGACAAACTATATTTTTGAGAATTTTTCACATTATCCCCCCTAGAGCGTACAGAATGACATTTTGACGACCAACGGATTTTAGTACGCCAGAAGGCATGGAATCGTTTAAAAAAGGTTCTAACTTTTAATTTCAAAGTGAAAACAGAAATCACAATTTACTATTCTGTGAACTCTACTATTCAAAAATTGGAAAACTGCGCAGTTACTCCCCCGCTTTTCTAAAAAATCAGTTACAGCTTTGAAGAGATATTTTGATTCTAGTACGTAATTATCCCGCAAATTAATTTAGGAAAAAATTTTTTTTTAATTTGTACCTCCTCCCAATCTCTCTTATTAAAATTGTTACGGTGCTATGCAATATAGAAATGCTAACTAAATAAAACACCCTACCCTTGATTGTTAAATTTTTAGGTTTTTCATAGTAAGTTCGAGTTTTGATTTGAGGTTCTTTTGGAAAAAGGCAGAGTAAAAAGTATAATTTCCTTGGAAGATAGCTCGATTATTATCGATACTGTTTTAATTTTATATTTTATAGACTAAAATTCAAGTTTTTTAAAACCCTTAGTGAGTTGTTTATAGTGCCTATCGAAGTGCACTTAAACTCTCAGCGTAAAAAAAATATTCTGGGTTTTTCTTTCCGAAAATAGTAGTGTTCTATGGAAAATAATACTATAACTCCATAAAAATATAAATAAGAATTCACCCGATACATTTTATTAGCGCACAATACACTTTCGTTTCCTCTGAGATAGTTTTTGATACTGAAGAAGACAAACTTAGCTTGTTCCCAGAAGAAACTACGTAACTTCTTAGACATAAAAAAACGACGGTCATATTTAAGAAATAACATGTTGTTTTGTGCTCCAGAAAGAACTGGTATTTTACCTATTTGTAATAACAGTTCATTCGTTGTAAATCTCACATGAGAATTTCCTTATATGCGGAAGTCTTAAACTTTCTTAAAAACATTTCAAGACCATCTGTCACGAGCACTTCAGATAGTAAAACTAAGCCTACAACCTATCTTTATTATGAATACAATATTAAATCATTAATTACATCGATCGTGACGGTTTAATAATTATTTACTATAGCAGTTTGGGAAATATTTAAAAAAACGCAACCAGAGAAAAGTTTGGACTTTCGAAAGGAAACTAATCGGAAATATTTCTTATTTTTGCCCTCAATCGCTAACTAATCGTAGTTCAGTTTGTTTCTGATCAACTCAAATTGAGAATTAATTTGACGTTATGGCAAGGAACAAAAAATAAAAACTCTGGTGCCAAATTTACTAGTTGTTGAACTAAATAGTATTTAGTTTACTCTCGTTTTCATAAAATAACCCATAATAAAGTAAAAATCCAAAGTAAAATTTTTTCGAAGGGTGCTGAGTTATTTAACAATAAGCGAAAGGGCATGTCGGGAGTGGTTGGTTTGCTTTCAAGAGGGCGATGCCAGCTTAGACGATAAGTCAAGAAGAGGTCCATCTTTGGATTTTGATGACCAGGCCCTTCTGGCGGCAAGAGGACGAAAGTTGCACCACTAGGACACTGGCTGGGAACTTCAACATCGATCAGGCCACGATTGCTCGTAATCTTAGAAAACTCGGTAAAGTGCGGAATTTAACCCGATGGGTTTCGCATGAGCTCTTAGACAATAACAACGCCGCCCGAGTCACAATTTTTACCGACTTGCTCCAGAGAAATGGGAAAAATTCGGTCCTAAATAAACTCATCAGAGTAGATGAGTCTTGGCTCCTCTACAAAAGCGTTAAAAAAAGAAAGTTGAGTGTTGGCCCACCAAACTCCTAAGTTTATTACAAAGGTTGTACAGTGTACACTGCAAAAATGCCATGTGACGTGTCCGATGAGACCGTAGCGGAATGATTCGATGGACGATCGTCTCCAACAGCCACGCTGCTACTGGTGGAATGACTATAATAAGTAATAAGAGTCAGAAGTGGCGCATCCCGGACAGAAAAGACCAAAGACAGTTCGATCCCCTTTTTACTGCCATTCCCGTACAAAGTAAGGAAAGCTGTTTTGGCTCTGAAAACAATTAGGTACCTATGCTGCAATGCGCTGCCATTAAAACCACCCTTACAAAACTCGTCGCATATTGAAATTTCTGTATTATAACATCATTTCCTTTTAAGATGCAATATCAGTGTCATTCATTACAACACATTCTTAGTATAAAGTTAAGAGAAAAATATTTAAATATCGAGATTATTTCTCAATTTCCATCGACTTCTGATCGCTTCCTAGTTTACAATTATTTAATTTTAAGAAGACCAAAACAAGTGTGACATAAACTTTCTAAGTAAAATAATTTCGGAATCCTTTTGTTTTTCCCACAAATTTTAAACGCATGTAAATAGATATGCACTTTAGGCATGTATCGGAATTGCAATCGATGGTGATTAATGAGTGAAAGTGAACGGTTAAAAAAATGCGTTTCCTGAACTTGAGTGAAATTGTTTGTTAAGTCGGAATATTTAACGTTGCGTATGTGATGCGTATGTTGTATAAAATCAATGTTACAAATTTGTTTGCTAAGAATATCTTGCAAAATGTAGATTACTTGTTTGGCACAGTTACGTTTTAGTAATACCTACCCATATACGATCTTAAATAAAATCGTAAGTGAAGTCGATAAGATTTACGACAGCTCATCATTAAAAAAATAACACACTTCTTATTACTCTTTCAATTAATAATTTAATTCAACATTGTTATAACGCACATTTGCATATATTAAATTTTTTTTAAATCCATGATTACGCGTGCAATAATTAACTGACGATATTACCAATCGTCTTTAAAATTAAAAAGGAAACAATTTCGTTAATTAAGAGGTTGTTGAAGAAGTGGTGCGTCCTTGCTACTGGTGGTGTATTGCTTAATCTAATAAGCAATAAGAGGGGGGTACGTGAATTGTTATTTGGGAGACTTTATATAAACTAAGTAGGCTGAGAAAAAAAAATTTAGTTAGTGGTTGTTACTTAGAAAAAAATTAATAACAATTTGGATATAAAATGTGTGATACTAAGGTAATTAATCTATTATTATCATTAAGTTTGGGTACAGAGAAAATTCGTTCAGTAATTTAAAAATTTTAATTTGGGATTCACTACTTGCCATTCTAGAAAATTGCCAAATTTCCGATAGGTTGTTATCGAAATTTATTATTTTTCTCGTTTCCCCCTAAACAGTCTGGAACTAGTCGTTCTTTTATCTCACATTCTCATAAAAGCCTCGAATCAACTATATGCTGTACTTCGGCGCACTCCACCTACTCGAATGCGTCCCCATGATAAACAAATTTTCATTTTCCCAACTTTTGTATTAATTAATCCACAAAATTTATTTGAATCGGCGTCCCCATAAACTGACTCTTCGCCAGTGTATTGTAGAATTCACGATACAGCCTCGGAGGCCCGGTTTTATTTAGTTTTTTTTTTGAAATTCGTAAAATGATTTTACATAGTTTTAATTTGCATTACAGGATTTCTTACTAACAATATCTAGTTCAGCTCCAGTTTACTGCAATTTTAAAACAGTATTAGTACCTTTGTAGTGTGTTATGTACTTCGAATTATGCGGTAACATTATTGTAACTAATTTTTCTCATTTGCATACCTGCACATATCTTGAAATTATCACATGGATATTATAACAAAGCAAGGATGTGACCCGAAAAATATTAAAAAACAAAAGACGCCAGACTCTCATGGATGTGTACAGATTGTTTGATACTTTCTCTCCAGATAGGAAATTCTATTTATGCTAATTCGTTTTAATTACGTCAATTAAGTAATTATTGAATGTTGATAAAGATACATCAAATATTAGTAATTATGATACTAGATACTAGGTGATATATGTTTCTAAATTATGTAAATGAAGACAAATTTATGCACCTTAAATGTTTAAATTAACAATTTTACTTTCTACTTAACATTTGAACCGTAGTGAAATGTGTTAAAGCGTTAAAGCTAACAAGGACGAAATCAAGTTGTTTACTTAATAATTATGTTTTGTTAATTCGTAATTAAATTTTCAGATAATTCTTTTTGGGATAGTTACCTTACTGCACACGGTATTGGGACGACCAGGTTACGCTGGAGTAGCATCTTATGCTCCAGCTCATGTAGTAGATTATCACGTAAGTAAAATTTCTATGCAAATATGTAAAGAAGTAAATAAATATGTAAATAGTAAATAAACGTGTCTTATGTGTTAATTCGCGAATTTTAAAACAGGAAATAGGATTTAATTTTATGGCATCTATATACCACACCACTACCACTTTATATCGCCCTACTATGTTTACGTTGCAGTGTTGCAGAGCATTTCATATTTATTCAAACGAGTTGGCCTTTTATAGTAGGTACGTAGTAAGTTATTTATAACATTAATGATAGCGAAGAATCTACTCTTCGAACGCTAATTAAAAAAGACTGAAGTTCATCTAAGCAAAAACACCTATTAGCATTTATAACGACTTGACTTGCCGAAAATGTATAAGAAATAAGAATGTCCACTAATGAATAATATCAAGGATAATATATATGAAAATAAGAAGACCTATGGTTACGGAAACTTCAACTGGTCCAAATAATCGAACACTAGTGCCTAATTAGCGAGAATGAGTAGTACCAGTAGTACTTACAGAGAATAGGGGGCAACTCGAAATGCAACGGCTGCAGCTTGGGATGGGAATGTACCTACAATATACAGTTCTATGGTCGACAAGAATAAAATCAGAACCCTAAAATTCTTCAGGTTGTTTATCAAGTAGGCCGACTAAGAACTGATGGGCATGAGGAAGCTGCTGAGGGGATGTGATACGGGCCCGAGTAAGTCTGTCCTAATTCTAATAAAAATAATGCGAAAGGAGGGCGGAATACATCTTTTTAAAGTCCAGGCTGTGTTGGTCGTTGGCAGAAGAAAATTACGACAAAAGGAATATTGCGACATTAACCATGACAAGCAAAATTAAAAGTGGCTGTCACTAAAAATGACCGTCAGAGCAAAACAAAAAAATTGCCGAAGACAATAATTGCCTGAGGTGGCGGTTTCGCATGGCAGAACAATCCGACTGCTTTGATGGTGACAGCGAGTGATGTTAGACCAAATACGAGAATAGTCAATTAGAATAAAAGCAGCTACTGTCAGAGATAGCGATGGCGATAAGCGATAAATGTAATGGAAATAGGAACCCCGAAGTGGAAACCCAGACACGTGTCGCCATGGACATTGGAATCCGCTAAGGATTGCGTAACAACTCACCTGCCAAAGTTACAACCCTGAAAATGAATGACGCTAAAGCGTCTGCCGTCAACGGAATGTAAAGATCCAGCGTGTAGGAGGGCGCGGCTGTGAGCACAAAAGGGATTGGACGCGAACCCGGTCTCGAGCTGTTGTTGGTGCAGATCTTGGGGGTAGCAGCAAATACTCCAGCGAGGTCCTGGAGGACAAGAGGACTGATTAGCTATTCCTCGGCGTTCCGAAAACCAACAAAATAGAACTGAGGTCCTATTTCATTATTTCATGCACAGAATATTCTGGCAAAGTTTTAGCCTGCTTTAATCACTTTAATTTGTTCAAAGTACATGTGCCGGCTCGCCTCGACACTCAACGAAGAGCACCGCGACGGGATACTAGATAGTAGGTGGAGCCGCCCTTGTCAGCTAGCTCACCAGCATGACGTCTTGCGACACGTCAGTAAAACATATAAAATAAACTACGAGCTTTTTAACCGCAATAACCTTAAGAACTTAAGATGCGCTATTAGAACTAGAAGTACTGCGCTTTCTGGCACCAGACCTGCCCTGAGTGTGTCATGAGTCTTGACACACTCCTCGAAATACGGGATTTCTCAGATGAGTCCCGTATCGTTAATTTTCGTAACTACCTCCCTGTGCCGGGAGTGGGTAATTTGCGCTCCTGCTGCCTTTCTTGGATGTGGTAGTTGTTTCTCAGGCTCCCTCTCTGGAATTAAACCCTGATTCCCCGTTATCAGTTACAGGTCAGAAAACTTGCTTTTTCACTCACCTTTCACAGCCCAAGGTGTGGCTAGTATAATTATCGAGCTGGATACAATATTATTTGGACTATTAAATCGTAGGAGGTAGGAAGCTTGGCGGTTAGAAATAAGCGTATATCGGCATTAGCTACTAGTTTTTTGAGGATTTATAAGCGGTTTGCCCTCCGTTGTTTGCCTAAAACTAAAACTGTTCTAAATTAGAGAGCTAATGCAATTTTCCTATTCAAAATAGCGACCTAACCGTCTTTAAATATTGGGTAGAGTTACATCCTGCCTTTTCATCGCCGAGATTGGGCTCAGGTCACTGTTTTCTTGCACTTTTTCAATTAACAGCACTTTTACCATTTTTCCAACTGCTTCTTTTTCAGTTGAGCTTTCAAAAATTATGCCAACAAAACTATAAGCACTAAAACGGTTATATATGACATTCGGGCCATTTTTATGATCTTTTTCAACACCCACACAAAAATGTTCGAGTTCTAAATTCAAACCGTCTAAAATAGTTTAGCAGAGGGATGAGGTTTGAGATTTTGCAATTGAGTAGCAAGCAATCAACCCACACATAACAATTATTTTTCTTCAATACCATAATGTCTTTTCCGTATTCTTCCGAACTCGCATACATGAAAGACACCAACCAAATATATTTATTTATGACTTATGACCCTTCAAATTACAAGCTTGTTTGTCGTAAAAATGGTTCAACAAAATATTGTTTTCTTCTCGAATTAAAACAAACAATAATGATAACTTGAAAAAGTGGTTATTTGATTTATATAAACAGTAGCATCCTCGGAATGTCCATCTCTACCTTTTAGGCGTCAATGGGCTACTAGGGGTTTGTCGTTAATCTGTAGAACAAAGTTGTTTAAATGTGACTGTTTGTACTTATAGATTAATTTCCAATTAGTTACAAACAATACGCTCAAAACCTAATTTTTGAGGACCTTTCTTTTGATTCTCATTGTTGACGTTTGACTCTTTCGTTATATTATCCATTTCTGCAATAAAATAATTAATTTAATCTTCGAAGCAATAATCACAAATTTGAAATTAATTCGAGTTGTCGAGAAATTCTATAAATTAAAATATTTCTTACTAATATTCAAATACTTTGGTTATACTAGGTTATACGTTTCACTGCGCACAGGTGTTCGAGAAGTTGCCTACCCTCATGCAGTTCCTTAAACAAAAAATAAACTTTATATCTTTATAAGATTCTAATTGCTATTCATTTTTGCAGCACCATCCAAAGTACTCTTTTAAATACGGTGTTCAAGACCTACATACCGGTGACGTAAAAAGCCAACACGAAAGTCGAGATGGAGACGTCGTTAAAGGACAATACTCGTTAGTGGAACCTGACGGCTCCATTCGTACAGTCGATTATACAGCAGACCCAATCCATGGATTTAACGCCGTGGTTTCTAAAACAGCGCCTTTATTACCTTCTCATCCAGTCGTGAGTCATGTACCAGTTGTCCAGAACGTCGTCAAGACCGTAATACCAGCACCTGCACCGGTGCAAGTGGTGAAAACGATCGCACCCCTAGCTGTTGCTCCAGTAGCGCCTATTGTACATAACGTGCAGCCACTTGTGCATAACGTACAACCACTTTTGCATAACGTACAACCTCTATACAGCAATTTAGGTAAATATTAATTAATGAATTACCAATGTGGCATTTTGTAATCATTAGTACTGTGGTCCTACCTATTTTAAAATAAACTTGAAATACTTTGGGACTTTAGGTAATGACCGACATTGAATTAATTTTCAAGGATTAAAATAATTGCAAAAAATAATTTTTACGTGTAGGTAGGCACCTATCTGATGTTTGTAAGTAATTTAAATTATAATATTGCGCTTTACTGCTACTTGTTATACTTGAAAAAGCTAATCTTTCTTAACATCCTTTTAACAGCCGATTGAATTGAAATTTACACGAATACTAACGTGTAATAACAATTGATATCTTTCAAATAAGGTGATTTGAAACTCAAAACGAATACATTTTTCGACTTTGAAACTTTGTGGTTTAACTTAGGTCAGGAGTACCCGACCTTTACGACAATGAACTTCTATGTGCCTGCATTGCTCTCACTTTCTCTCAAAAAATTTGTGGTTGACTGTATCAGTAATTTTGTCCTACTTAGGTAGGACGAACAAATCGAAACTTAACCGGAAGAAATATAGAGTTTAAATAAAATTGTTGTAAAATAATAATTTCTCAATGATTCGTCGAGCTAGCGAATTTTCTAAAATGGTAAATTAAGGCTTCTCATACCGAAAGTTAATGATTAAAATGAAAAAAATAGTGAAAATGCGCCGAAGTGTTTTTACGTTTTTACGGAATTGAAAATAAATGACCAAAATTGAGAAAATAATAGGAATGATTTTAAAGTGCAAGGCCACGGTGTAAATTCTGCCTATGCTATAAATATCGAAAATACTGCACCTAATCTCGTGCTCGATATTGGATATTTATCTAAATACTATTAAAATATAAGAATTTTAAAATTTTTATCTGAAAAAGAAATAAAACTTGAAGTAAGCGTGTGGTCCCGTATGCGTTGCAACTGATTTTCTGCCTTTTCTTGCCTGTAAATATGGGCGAACGTAGAAAAACTTTCAGGGAGGACAAGTCGTGTGTGAACGCGCTGCAGACGAAAATTTTTTTCTTGTTCGTTATTAAACGGGATAAAATGAAATTTTAGAATCTTAGGAGCGATTGATAGTGTCTCCAAAAATGATGTTTCACCAAAACAAAGTAGACACTAACAGAAAATAGTTTCTAAGATATTCGAAGGGAGAACCAACCATTAAAGTGCAACCACCAGTTTCTAGGGCATAATATAGGGATAGGAAAGAGAAGCTTTAGTTTGATTTAAAAGTTACAGAAGGGTCACTTTCTCATGCCTCCCCACGAGCCGTGTCATTCAAACGAATACTAAATTAAAAAATGTCCTTTTCTGGTTCATTGGATTTTTATAAACTTTGAATTGTCGAAATTTAAAAGAAACTCTTTCAAACGCGGCCTTATTTTTTTTCTGTAAAAGTGTTGGGTCTGTCTATTACTGTAGCCTGTTGTAGGCCATGCCCTATTTTCCCTTATGGATAAAACGTCCCTGGTAATAGGTAAGACCTTTTTAAACGGCTCGTCAGAAATTCGGGGTAATTCTCAAGTTATCTTGATTGAACTTGGAACTATCAAAAACTGCTATCAAATAA
The DNA here is from genome assembly GCA_950108345.1 of Malthinus flaveolus. NCBI lineage: Eukaryota > Metazoa > Arthropoda > Insecta > Coleoptera > Cantharidae > Malthinus > Malthinus flaveolus. The sequence goes on along the minus strand of OX467285.1, from coordinate 15,144,807 downwards.
ACGAGCGAGCTCTGGAAGAACCTACATAGATCAAAGTTTTTGGTTACCTATTTCTCTATTATGGATACTCTAGTTACTAATTAAAGGGGTGGAGGTACACAGGCTCTCATTTGAATTCTGCTATTGAGTTCTCCCATTTAGGAGAAATTTTAAATTAAAAACAAGACCAACACCAACCCAAACTTTGGAAGCAAACCAACACGTATAGTTTGCAAATATTAACTACATCAATTTCTTTAACTGGTTACCATTTAGGCGTTCGTTAAAAAATAACAACGTTTTTGACCTTAATATTTTGATTTAAATATGCTACTCCAATAATTGCGTCATTAAAAGCTATACCTATTATTAGAACCTATTGTTTTAATTTTAATTACATTTAAATGTGTCGTTTTATATAACCAGTGGCTCAACTTTCGCACAAGTTCATTAATTCGTATCTATTGTTAATCGTTAAAGTCAATTATTTTCATTCTTATTGGCATTTGTTGCAGTACATTTTAAAAACAGATCCCCCCAAGTTTCTAAATCCAAACTCGAATTTCATTAAGTAATTAAAAACTGGTACTTTTAACCTTAATAATTAAAAAAAAATTGTTTAATGTTTAATGTAATATTGAGATGTTGGCATTTGGAACGGAGACAAATAAAACTAAACTTTGTGGTTCGATTATATTAATATGTTATTGCTAAATTAAAGATCAAGGAAAACGACGTTTCTTAAAAACTGCTACAATTAAAATTGTTCCTCATTGCTAAATATTGGGCCGAATTACATCAAAATTATCGGCTGCTGGCAAAACATTAGACAATTAGGTAACTACAACCTACCACTTATACACAACTACTTCATATAAGTACTATTTTTGTAGAATTGCGTATCTATGTTGATTAGATCGAAAAGTTATTTCTGAATGCCACATTATTCGGTCATTTTCAGTGTCCTAATCTGATTATTTTTTAGCTAACTACGGCGATTACGAGACGCAGTATGGAGGATACGATATAGATCAATTATACGATGTTCATGGAGGATATGGACATTATTAGAATTTTTTGTGCAAAATTCAAATGTTTATTTATTAAATTTATATAAGCGTTGCATGTACAAATATTGATCTATATTCTAGTTTTTAAGTTATACGAGTATAGGAGTATATGATTCGTTGTTATTGTTTGTACAAAAATACAATTACGATTTTTTGTATATTAATAAATTGGATTGATAACTGCAAATATTATGTGACTATTTATAGACTGTAGTAAAGTTTTAAGGGTAGTTTACAAGGTTCATAGATAAAGTATTAAGGCTTTCACGGCCGGTTTCCTTAGAGGTAGAGGTTCGAGGGCTAATGAGCCGTGGTCGAAAGGTTCTATTTGTGATACCAGTGGTTCAGGAGTGACTGAACCACCGGTACCCAACCCACCCAAGTTCCCTTTGAGAATGCCTACCACAGCAGTGTGTGAAACGTTAGGTATCACATATAGAACCTTTCGACGGCCCATGGCCCATTACCCCTAGAACCTCTACCATTCAAATTTGAAAGTGTTAAGTAATTTTTTTAACCCCTATACTAAAACGAGTTGATAAATTAGGAATACTTTCTAACGCTTCTCATGCAATCTCTTTAAACAACGTAAAATTCAGGATTTGAACAAATTACTCTATGATAAATTACCTTCAAAAAAGCTTTAATTGTAAAGTTATAAGCAGAGAGAAGGTTTTAGCAGTTTTAGAAGGTCTTGAAGGTTTTAAGGCCCGATGTTATAATTTGTTTTCAAACCATCCAAGCTTGAAAACTTCTGAAATATCATTATTTTAGATTGGGCAGACAAAAATGTATCGATTGCTCGTAGTGTTCAACAACTGGGTCTCTCGAAATCGATTTGGTGGCGAATTTTACAAAAAGATCTTGGCATACGTCTTTACAAGATTGGTTTGACGCAAGAACTTAAGTCACTTGCCACTTGCCATAATGCCAATACAACACTAGCGTTATTCAGAAAAAAAAGTTCGGTGGGTCGATTATTTCAAGAAATGAACCTCGGTCATGAGACTTAACACCCCTAGACACTTTCTTGTGGGAATATGTTAAGTCGCTCGTTAACAGTAGCAAACCGGCAACATTGGATCCTTTTAAGGTGAACATTCAACACGAAATTGCTGATATTCGGGTCTATTTGGAACAAAAGCCAAAGAAAATTGGATTAAACGCGTTTGAACGTTGTTCCATAAATAATAGCATGTAATGTACTTACATTAAAATATAAATTGACTTGATATCTATCATTCTTTGTTTTATTCAGATTTAAAAATGCGTCGCTCTTAATAATGAAAACCCCATCATAAGAAAAAAGGAGAAATCGAAAGCGGCGATCACATGTTTCAAAATGAATCAAAAAGTTTTAAAGTTAAAGGGGGGCTATGTCCGAAAACTGCCTTCCTAATGGATGCTAAAGCCGAAAAGATTAAGGGAGGAAGTGAGGATGTGGCCGACTTATGGGCAGGTTGGCAGGTAGTTACAATTTTGCTAAGAGAATAATATTTCGTATTATTTCTAATTTCTATTTAGTCCAGTCAAAAAACATATTGTACAGTGCATGAAATATGCGAGAATTTTTGACTTCAGGGCTTTGTTAGGAGTAGTTAGTAATGTATACATGTGAACCCTGTATATAAAATTTTGATTAAATACCGTAAAATACTCACACCAGCACGCTAAATGTGTATGTTTTTGCGAAATACAACGATTTCCACATGTTCAGTGGGCTATTGTGGGTATTTTATGAGATTTAATCAAAATCTCATACAAAAGATCTGATAGCAAATTTAACCAGCTATGAGATGAAAAAATGAAATTGAGGTTCGGACAAATATTTTTGGAGTTATAGCCAAAAGAGTATACCGGCAAACCTGGTTTCATGAAGAAGTGCGACTTACCGCAAGTTAGCCAATCTTTGAACGCGTGTGGTTGGCAAGCCCTTGAACCGATTTTAATGTTATATGAGGTCCCCCCCATCTCTTTTCAAGCACTACTTTCCAAAACGTTAGAATGAATAATTTATTGTTGACATATTATGAGACAGGTTGTTGGCAATATAAACGAGAAAATTCGCTCAACATTTCTACCCCCCCATCGCCATTTTAAATTGAATTAATGTTGAAATGTGAGATAAATTGTTATGGGTTGATATGGAGGGACGGGAGAGAGGTTGTAACAAAAACTTCGAGCTGCGAACACTCATGACTCATGACTCATTTTTCGACATTTATAGATTATCATAAAGTTGCTCTAACTTTGGATCTGGTTAAGCTAAAATATCAGTGATACACTCAATTTGAAGGCAATTTAAAATCCTACAACTTTTTTTGGAAAGAATTTCCTCTAAAATGAACGGTAAAAAAGTCCCTAGCGAAGTTTACCAAAAAAATTAATTTTTTCTAAAAATAGCTATTTTCTCCAGCTTATATCTCCGAAACCGTAACAGGTAGGAACAAAATCAATAGAATAAATATTGTAGGAAATTAAATTGGCTTTCATTTGTATTTAAAACATATTTTTCTAGAGTGCACAGTTTCCGAGTTATAATTGAAAAACCAAACAATTGTATCTTTGCCCCCCCTCCCGCCGTATGCTCCTTTGCCAGTGGCGGGGAATTTTAGTATGTTCACCTACTAACTACTCATAACGAAGCCCTGAAGTCAAAAATTCTCGCATATTTCATGCGTTCTACATCCCTCTTTTGAGCACTCATTGACTGGACTAATTCGCCTTCAAGGTACTCAATCATCCATAAAAATAGCCAACAAGTGTAATTTTTTTATATCAGTTGGGAGCACTTCTATTAAGTCTTTTTATTACTCAATGATAAAATCACAGGATTTTTTATAAAATAATAGATACTATTTATAGGTACCTACATTAGAAAATTACATTTCTCCTCCTTCACCAGGAAGCTTAAAAATTAAAATTGAAATTAAAAATTTAGATGAATAGGTACTGGATTTAAATTTATCAACAAAGTAAATGATAATGATTAACAAATTAAAATGCATTCAATCTTTGTTGGCTTTCTATGTCCTATAAGTGTGTGTCTGTTTAAAATAATTAAATTTTGTGAAATTAAGAAATTGTTATAAAATGTACTATTTTTTAACTTTTATTATTTTTTTAAAAGGTTAGAAATACATTTTCAAAAGAAATCACAATGGAAAAACGTAAAAGAAGCGATAGTGAATCATCAAACGAAAAACGCGCATACGTATCACCGCACAGTTTAATAAATATCGAATCAGGTAGCTAGGTAATTGTGTTCTCTATTTTCGAGTGATTATAATAAATATTTACAGATTCTTCCAACGATGAAGGATTTGGAGAAGTAAACCAACGAAACCAAAGAACTCCAAAGAAACGCAACGAAAATAAAAAAAACTCACGTAAGAACTGTACTAACAATCATGAATATTATTATCTATTACACGTAATACATTTCAGCATTAAAAATACTTGCAGATTATTATGGCGTGAATGGTTTAAGTCTTTACGATCCTGCAAAAATGCTTGCAAAACAACAACTTCCAGCTACGATAGTAAGACCTCAAGACGAGCTAGAATCATCATCTGTTACAGAAGAAGCAAGTCCGAAGAAAATGCCTTTATTTTCACCAAACAAAACGCATATACTGAACACACCTCCAAATAGATCGAGTCCAAGCATGTCACTATCTAGTTCGACACTGGGAGGGCCCGTAAGCCCATTAGAGCCGCCTTTATATTTTAGTCCGAAAAGAATGCCTTCATTTTCACCAAACAAAACGAGTATACTAGAAACATCTCCAAATAAACCGGGTTCAAGTACGACACTACCTAGAGTAAAAATAAGAAAACCCGAAAGCTCACTGGAATCGTCTTTATATTATAGTCCGAAGAAAATGCCTTTATTTTCACCAAACAAAACGAGTACACTGAACACATCTCCAAATAGACCGGGTCCAAGCAGCTCACCTAGACCGGGTACAAGCAAGTCAGTAGACTCACCTTTCTATTTTAAAGACGACCCGAGCAAGAAAACACCTCCATTTTCTTCATACAGCTGGAGTGAATTCGACAAATCTCCAAATAGACCAGGCACAAGCAAGTCATCCAGAATAAGATTCGAAAACGCAGTGGAATTGCCTTTCTCTATTATAAACAACCCGAGCCCAAAAAAACGACCCCCATTTTCACCATTCAAATCGAGTGTACTCGACAGATCTCCAAATAAACCAGGTTCAAGCAAGTCGTCTAGCTCAATACCCGAAAACACACTAGATTTGCCTTTCTCTTTTACAAGCGACGGGAGTCCCAAGAAACTACCCCCATATTCACCGTACAAACGGAAGTTAATTGACAGATCTCCAAATAATCCAGGCCCGAGTACGTCATTTGAGTTACCTAGACCGACGACAGTAAGACCCGAATACACGCTAAACTCTCTCCTATACTCTACAAACGAAAGAAGCGCCCAAACGGTATCTTCACTTTTAGGTAATACATCGAGTCCAGCCAAAATAGATCCAAATAAACCAGGTCCAAGCACGTCATTCGAACGCCCAGCGAGACAATTACGAACTGTAGAAGATATGCTCGATGACGTTGATGAAGCACAAGATACGAGGCCGGAATTACTCAATAGGCTGTTTGACGGTATACCAGATGCAAATGCAGAGGCAAGAGCGCGCAAATTGAGAGAAGACGCAGCAATCAAAGAAGAGCCTAAAACAAAGTCGCCAAAATCGCCAAAATCGCCTAAATCGCCAAAATCGCGCGGCTACAGTTGTCTCACCCAATGAGAATCGTCGCAAAAAGTTGAGTTTTACAACAACAGTTACGTGACGCGAAGATGGTTATTGTTATTAATTAATAATAATTTCTATAATAGTAACTTTTTTCTTGATGACCAGTAATTTTAATTTACCATTTTATTAATTAAAATATTCCATGATTTTTAATAATAAAATTTGTTTTTAAAATGTTTGTTTATTCTAAAAGTGAAAATATAGAGAACTAAAAACTGAAGCAAGGAGAATATTTGAGTCATGAGTCATGAGCAATTTGATATGGGAATATTTGGAGTACCAAATCAGGGAAAACTCAGATGGTTTAATTTGGTTTGAGATAAATCTCTCACGAAATCTAAAAATATTATTTCTTGTGCAGTGAGAATTAATCTTCTGCAGTAGCTTTTATACAGGAGGAACCAAAATATTATGCGAATTAAGAAAAAAACCTATTTACCTTGAAATTCGGGTGTAGGGTCTGATGCATATTTTTATTCATAAAAAGCTATTACATGATTGGGTGTATAGAGAAGTAAAAAATTATTGTTTGCAGGAGCAATATACAGTGTGTCCACGGATGGAGTTGATAAGTAAAAAAAAAATTTTATTGCTCTTTTCTTCTTCTTCTTATTATCTTTGTGTGGCGTTCGGATAAAACAGATGTAAGTCATCAAAATCCTACAAAAATGTGATATCAGAAAAATTTGAGTATAGTAGTACGATACCATTCAAAGAGTAAATTGCAGGCTGAACTATCGACCAACTATCGTCAATACACACGATAACAAATTATAATTTATTTAGTTTTAAATGTGCTTACGTCCATGTTTGTTGTAAATATTAAAATACTAGAGCATTTATCTAAATATTAAAATTAAAAAAATTTGTATTAATTACCTAAAATGGACGAAGAAAAGGCCTTAAAAAAGGTAAAAGATTCGTTTGGTGATCCGAGACCATCGACGATCAAAGAAAAAGTTCCTCTTCATGAATCCACCAAAAACTTTGATACGTTGGATGATATAATAGGTATATTTTTTATGTAATCAATAAAAATTAACTTTGCTTTTTAACAAACCATTTTTTAACAGATGCTTTAAGTGATTATAAGTTCGTGCATCTTGATGCTCCATCGACATCAAAGGATAATAAAGGAGACAAACCAGAAAGTAAAGAAATGTTAAACAAAAGTGCCGAAGAAGACAAAGAAAATGATTTTATAACCCTGGGAGCCAAATCTGGAGAAGTAGAAGCAGGGGTTTTAGGTAGGTACAAGGTAATGGAAAATCGATTCTTTTAAAGAATCCTAGCAATTTATTAAAAGGGAATTAAATCATTACTTTCTCATTAATTTAAATGTCAATCAGTTGGGCAAATTTTTCATCATAACTGATTTAAGTTTAAACGTTTTCAAAACCACCGGTCATGAGCTTGTCCATTACCTATAATTTACGCCATTACCGTGCAATTATACAATGTGTTTATCTTATAAAATTGCAGATCATAACGTTGTTCCAAAGAAGCGCAAGAAGAAACAGAAATACAAATATTATTCAGTTATTCCTGATTTGGTCACTTTAGACTACGAAACTGGAGATTCTGATAGTGATTTTGAGGGTCGTATTCTTAACGTTGATGAAAAAAAGAACGATGAGTTAAACAGAAGATCATTATTGGATGATAAAAGAGACTGAAGCAATAGATGACGATTTTGAGTACATTAAAGTAATTAAATATTCGAAAAACGATGTACTATGTACTATGTAGAAGAGTGTAGATAAAAAGTTATTAAATTTTCTGTATAGGTAATAGGTAGTACCATTTAAAAATGTATTGTTGCATGTACTTGTGTTGTTTTATTAGTGATGTGATTTTGTACGGTGTAAATTATATTATGCGAAAGCAACTAATAATTATTATATTCCATCCGTGGACACCCTGTGTAAATTAGCGAAATATTTACGAAATAAATAAATAAATAATAAATATTCTCTCTTTCTTTCTCTTATAACTTTTATAAGTAACACAAAAAAGCCGAAAATTGAAAATTGCACTCAAACGTTTCACTTTCCTTCAATTTACCTCCATAGTACCATGGGGTTAATAGATACCCCCCATAAGCATTTTAAGTGGTCACCGGTAACCCACTATACTAAATTCTCTATACAGTGGATTTAAGCGGATGTTGAATTACACCATTAAGCCGCCGTGGCATCGAGTTGATCAAATTTGTTAAGTAAATTTGAGGAAATGCTTCAAATTCTTCTTGAAGGGTCAAATAGTAGCTCTTAAAGTTTCTCGGGCTGGACGGTGACTAATAAGTCTCTGGAGTTGAGCCCATAGATGTTCAATTGAATTAAGATCCGGCCTGGACTCTGGCCAATCAAGTCTTCGAATACCTACTTCATTCCATTCCAGGGTCCAGCCCATAAAACGTCAGATGCTTCTCCCTATCCCGCACTTGATTGGATGCGAGCAAAAGGAAAAGTTCTGACGAATAAAACTGGAAGTAGAGTGTCTCCGCGTATGCGGTATATGGTCAATTTAACTATACCCGCTATGCCGGTACAGTGAAGCGCTTGACAGAGTTATACGTGATTTTAGGATAAATTGGCTGCTGCAGTCTATTCACCAGAGGAGCTGTGGGCTAGTCTATCTGCAGTTGTACTTTAAATAGTAACGGGAAGACGTGAGTTCTGGTAGGAAGTTCTCGTACTTCCGTAGTAGTCACGCTCTAAATGATTAGGCACGTAGGCACCACCAGTGCGTGTCTAGGCTCTCCGCTATCTACCTAATCCCTATTCCAGACACAGCCCCGCTGTTGGTGGGTGGCAAGGTGTTCACGAGCACGCCATCATAGTAGCTTGGCCCCGCTGTTGGTGTGCGATATAGGGACACTGAACGCCCGCCCTCATGGTAACTAGTCTGAAATAAGTCGTAACGGATGATCCGGAGGTGATTAAGTAGATGCTGGTGAAAGGGGATTAGCTACCCCCAAACCTGTGACCAGTCTGGTTAAAACTGGTACTGCGGGCAGAGCTCTAAAGACTTCTGATGAGGTTGGATTTGCAGGGGTTAATGGTTTCCTGGGAGGTGAGAGATACCAATCAACCTGCTCTCTTTAACCCCTGGTAATAGCAAAAGCTGGGTACACGAGGAGGGCAGGTGGATCCTAGATCCTACTCTGAACGTACAAGATTCTACTTCATTCCTATATTCCTTCATTCCTATACTTCATTCAGATATTCAGTGGCAACTCTTGCAATACGTGGTCTGGCGTTGTCATGCATTAGGACCAAGTCATCTCCAGTTAACCCTCAAGTACTATCGTGTTTTCAAATAACGTAACTACTATTGTGGGGTGTTTCGACACCCCGGTTTTTATAGTCAGTTTTTTCAGTGATAATGCATATTTTTTGGCAATTTTTTGTGTTAAGGTAATAAAGCAAGTCTTGAGTTTACTACTGACATTGAAAAAGGAAGAAAAAAAATTAAAAAAAAAGAAAATTCAAGATTTTCGTAAAAGCACTTTTTTTTTAAATTAAAAACATTGTTTCATAAAAATATAATTATAATATATAATGACAGTTCTTAAGGTATTAAGTTTTATTTGGGAGGTACCTGAAGGTGTGACTTCATTTTGTAAAAAAGAAAAACGGCATTATCATCACATAAAAAAATTCTGACAAGCATGTTTGTTGACCTTTTTTTACATTTGCAAAGATACGTTTATAGCACATTGGACTCAAAATCTAACTAAGTTTTGTTCATTTACCTTCCAAAACATGATATGCAATGAATAATTTCAAGTCTCTTGAAAATAATTTTACCAAAAATTTGAGAAATTTTCGATTAGAAAAAAAGCGGACCTTTGACAAATAGTCACATAACTACTATCGTGGGGTGTTTCGACGCCCCATACCTATTGTTTCTCAAAAACTGTAACAAATAGCGGATCGCGATTTGTGGTATGCTTAAGGCATTGTACTTGTAGGAGAATACCTAGAAGCTGAAGAACGCATATATAATAATTTAGAAGTTTTTAAGCAAAAATTGATGCCTGGGGTCTCAAAACACCCCACGATAGTACTTAAGGGTTAAATAAGAAAATTGGATAACTAACAGCTTCTTCAAGAACTTCTTTCACATATCTAAGCATCATTTTCCACAAATATGAGGTCGGTATGCGCTTCAGTTAAAATACCCCCCACACCATAACGGAACCTCAGTAAAATGATTCCGCATATTGTTCGTTTCGTCTCCTTCACACCCTTTCTCCACCATGTGGTGATCGGAGACACATCGGAGACACATCGTAGACACGACGGAGACTCGTCGGGGAAGAGAACTGCGCTCTATTGCCGCAGAGTCGCGCAAATTGAAGGCGTGCTCTTCGATGCCTATGTAATAATAGAAGTCCTGTGGCAGGTCTCCGTAAAGTTAATTCCGTTTCTACAAGTCTCTGCCTTATCGTCCTTTAACTTATTTCAACCCTTCGCACTGTTAGCAATTGAGGTCGAACTGCCGTTGCTCCGCAATTATCTTCCAGATCCTGCTCGCTTAATGAATCGTTCAATCTGGAGAAACCTATTCCAGGCATCGCGAACAGTTGTAGTACATTGTACAAGGTACGCCTAACGAATTAGTACATAGCGCCAACTACGACCATCCTCAATCAATGGCACAATTTAAGCAACGACCATTTATTGTAAGGCATTTTTGAAAATCGTTAAAATGTGCTGTAACTTCTCCCCCCTCTCACACCACCCAAATATCCATAGAGGTAGCAAATCGGGCAACATTTTTGCTTATAATAACTTTATTAACTACGAATCTGCATTTGGTACACTCGAAGTCAAACATCCTGTATTCTAAAGAGTGAATGAAGTCTGAACTTATCACCAATACACACATTCACGATAATAAATTATTCTAATATATTTAATTTAATTTTAAACGTCTTTTATTTACGTGTATGTTTGCTGTACTAAATATTAAAATTTCTAAACCTTCGTTTATTTAATAAAATTTAAAAGAAAATTATTGCGTTGCATAAAATGGACAACCAAAATAAGCCCTTAATAAAGATAAAGGATTGGTTTGGTGATCCGAGACCGTACAGGGCTGAAGAAATCCTTTACCATGGACATCATGAAAGTTTTGATATGATGGACAATATAGGCAAGTAAAAAAATAGAAATTAACAATGTCTTTTTAACAAATCATCACTTTTATAGGTACTTTAAGTGATTACGATTACGTCGATTGTAGTCCAATGCTAAGGGGTGGTAAAAAAAAGAAAAGAAAAGAAACTGGCACTCCACATTTGTTTGAACTTAAGCCGAAGTCGTCCATTATAGAAAAACTCTCATTACTTAAAAATGTCGATCCTGAGGCAGGCAGCTCAAGTGATTATAGGAACGAGGTGACGAAAGTAGTGGACGTTGAAGAAGAACGTTCAGGCGGCTCAGGTAAGCTTCCAATGCAATTTTTCAGCCTTTCTTGTAACTTATGATTATGCAACTTGTCAATTAAGAATTTGAGTCAATCTCAGCATGATACTGTAAAGTATAAAATTTCAGATGGCCAACTTACCCCTCTGAAGCGCAAGAAGAAAGCAAAGCAAACACTTATTGCAGTTTCTCCAGATTTAGTCGTTGGCAATTACGAAACTGGAGCCTCGGATGGTGATAAACTAGATACTACCGATCCTGAAACGGAAGAAAACGTCGATTCAGACAGTTCAGATTCCATTATAATAATTAAATATTCGGAAAGCGATGTAGAAGAGTACCAAGAAGAAGAGCATTAAATACTTTTATTTCAAAGTGTAACGTTTACTGTGTGTATATTGAAAATATTTTTTTATTATTATGTAAATCGTATTGTGCAAAAACAACAAAAAATTAATTATTATCGAATTTAGTTAAATCTGAATCACCATATAAATAAATAAATTCTCTAACTTGTATTCCATACAATACAAAATGGCTGCAAATTGAAAATTGCACTCGCACATTGCACTTTCTTCTCATTTTTTCATCTTCTTCGTTTCTCGTTATCATATTAACAGGTGTAATATTTCGCTACTTTTCCTAACAAACTTAAGTTAATTCTTCTACAAGATCTCGTTACAGGTCAAATGATGAAATAATCAGGGCGAGCCAGAAGCTTTCTTGAATGGTCGTGCATGTGGTGAAAAGCCTTTAAATAGACTTTAACAAAAAATTAACATTTACCGTACGTTAATAAGAATGGGTTATTTTGTATCTAGTTCCAGTTCCTGGACTATCATATTTTTGTTATTTTATTACATTTCAAAAAGAACAGTACCAAAGGCTACGTGTATGCTAAAAATCGACTTACAAAAAATTTCCAACGCAATTTTACTCTAAAATAATGAGTTCTATCGATGCTTAAGGTTGACGAGAGTACCTTTAAGATCATTCTTGTCACTTGTCATACTCAACTACCTTTTCTCTATAAATAACCATAAAATGCTTGACTAAACAGAAATCATCAAATCCGCAGTCGCTGTTTCTTGACCGGGCTGGCGAGCACGAACTGATCAATGTAGTTTAGGTAGTGTTTAAAATCCTCTACATCGAGAGACATTTAAAAAATATAATATGGAATTAATAGTGCAGTCTTAAAGAAGACTATTTTGTGTGCATGTGAGCCTCTGGCGTTTGTCATAAATAAATGCATCGATGAAGGAGTTTTCCCTAAAAAATGGCGAGAGCGGTGCCATTGCCGAAAAAACGCAGATAACTTAAGTAAATGATTTTAGACCGATAAGTTTGTTCTTTAGTTTCTCGGAGGTGCTTCAGACAGTTTTAAGGAACAGATTGGTGAATTTTGATAAATGTAGGCTATTTAGTGACAAGCAGAATGCTTATAGGAAGGGCAGGTCCACTATAACTGCAGTGGCTTCTCTGGTTGAGAGAGTCACGGAGGCCTTTGACAATGGTGATTTGGTCGAGGCTAAGTGTTGTGATCGTACTAAAAGTCTTTGACACGATACAACACAACATTTTGCTAAAAAATACGAGTTTTAGGGAGTTCGTGGCATGACACGATATGTTTGCTTCTTACCTGGGACATCACAGGCAGTTGATCGTTGATACTAATGATAGGCAGTCAAGAGTTAGGGAACTTACCGCCGGAGTGCCCCGGAGCTCATTGCTCGAGCAAATAGCGTTTTTGATTTACGTCAATGACGTGAAGAATAACATAAAGTTGGAGGAGGCCATTTTTGTCGCCGATGATGCTACTTTCGTCAACACAGCCGTGAAGGGTTTACAGCTACAAAAACTTAATTTAGAGACATAGCAAAGAACTGGTTTGGTGCCAACATGTTAAAAGTAAAGTTCAGCAAGATACAGAAACTGGCCTTTGCAACTAGGCCAAACGGCTCTCAAATGTTGAGCTACTTGGGTTTACCTTTGAAAGAGGTTTGAAATGTAGGTGCCATATTGACGTCTTGAGTCGTAAACTGTCGTCATAAGGAGAATTCTTGAGATTGGCACCGTTGAGAGCGTTGATGGCGTATCATGCAAACTTTAACTCGGTGACCACTTTAGCCTTCTTCTATGGGGAAACTTTGCCAATTTCTATATAATCCTTAGAGAGCAGAAGGCAGTTGTGCGAATGATATGCAAAAAAGGTAGAAGCGAGAGCTATTATTTGTGCGAGTGAGTTTGCTTACCATCGCCTCCAGCTTCATACTGTGTGTCGCAAAATATGAACAGGTTTGTCACCAACGACATGCTTCACGAATATACGACAAGAGGAAAGCTTCACCTGGTAATCCCGTATCACAGAGTTAAGGCAGGTCAAAATACGGCATCTCAAAGCTGCGTGAAATTGTTTAACAAGGTGGCCGAGTAGTTTCTGAATTAGGTTTATTAGAATAAATACGAAGTTACCAAGGGCTGTAATTAATGAAAAAATAAGATTTATGAACATTTGTGTTTCCAAATGTCGAGGATGTAGAATCTGCCGATTTAACCGACGTAGTCTAAAAGTTACCAGCTCCAAAAGATACCAAAGTCAATTTTTGCAGTTGTAATTAAACAAAATTATGCGCGTAATTAAATCAGCGTGTGCTTGTCTATTAATGATGTTTCCTTTAGCGATTCGAAAATTATAATTGCCAATCACAGCTTGACGTGCACGTAATTTAAATGCATGCACATTTAGAGCGCATCTTCAAGGTGCAATCATGTAACTGACTTAAATGTGTTCCCATTACAAAATGTTAAAATAATGGCAATAGCGTTTATACGTTACTTTAAAATGGTAATACGAAACAACAATTAATTTACCCGAATAACAAGCTGTGCGATTGTAAAGAACGAGAGTATTGCGAAATAATGAAGCTGCTAGTAAAATAAGTTTAGTTTATTTGATAACTTATAACGATGCACACGCATTTTTAAGTTTTTTTATTCAATTAAATGGCCATTTGATTATGTGCAATTTGTGATTTTTTATTTGTTGATTTTTTTTGTAATACGGTGCTAATTGTTAAACGTTAAAATGGAATTATTTCATATTTTTTTAATGGTAGGTTTTTTAATTTTTTTTCTTAAATTCTTTTTTTTTGTTTATATTTTTTCTTATTTATTCGATGAGCTAAAATAATTCTTTTTTCATTTTTACTATCAGCCTTATCTATTATTTCGTATTTTAATATTATAACTATTATAAAACCAAGTCTCATCTTTCATCTTTATATAATATTGATTTCAAAATATAACTAATTTCACTAATTGCAAAAGATAACCTTTAAATTTTTAATTCTCTACAATTTTTATTCTTTTACTTATATTTGCTCGACTAAGCACCGGTCAACCAAGAAGAAACAATGTTGAATTTTTTAACTTGTGAATTTCAAACTTTTTTTTTCTATTTTTGTATGTAAATTAATTATTTAATTAATATGTTAAATTATCGCTAGTTTACTCGCATCATACGACCTAACAAAATTTTCAAGAACCTTTCTCATCACCATCATCATCAATAATAATAAAATTAATAATTAATACATTATTAGCTAATAATTTGCACTTGAATCATAGTTTATAATAAATAAAAGAGCGCAAAATAAATTAATTATAATATTAAAGAGATTTTCGCATTTTTTCCTAATACTAATTATCCAACTATTATACACAATATTTTCAATTAACTTTTTTATTTACCTAAACTTATCGAAAAAAGGCCACGCACATGAGACCTTCAGAAATAACAATTAGCTAACAATGTTCAACCTACCTACCATGATTTATTAAAAAAAGAATTTGATTAACGCGATACGCAATTTTGGTAGTGCGTAATGTTGACATTTACATAAGTTGAGCAATAATAGCTCACTTGCTTCTAATAGCAAAACATTAGTGAAATAAAATGAAATATCTCAATTAATTATATTTAGATCGTAGTAGATTAAAGTTAGATATATTTATAGATAAATTATACCTTCAGGAAGTTACGCACCTTGCGTAAATATTACTTTGCAAAATATAACAGTTTCCAAATTAAGTAAATGTCTAAAAACTTTAAAGGAGTGTCTTTTATTACCAATTTTTAAACATATACCTTTGGAAATATTTTTATCGATAAGTTATTACCCTTACGTAAAAAAAAGAAACTTACCTATATGTAGGTACTGAATTCAAGTCACAAATTACCTACTCGAGGGCCGGAGTGATGATGCCAAGAGCTGTTTTCTCCAAAGAGCACATATTTCGAGTATTCTGTAAAAAAATAATATTTTTTTAATAAACGATTAGGGCACATTTCGTTACTATTGTTTCTATTCGTACAGGGTGCCCCACTTACCGACTTCCGTATACAAAAACGCTAATAAGTCATAAGAAAGATGACCCAACCTTGGTAAATACTGAAAAATTCGCACCTATAAGCGGGCACACATAGGATCTACTTCCCTTGTCCGGTTAAGGGAAAACATTTTGCTACTGATGATACGATGGCTCAAATGCGAAACGTTTAACTAAAAAATATGATAGGATAGTCCAAGAAGATTTGGAAATATGTTGTACTTTCAAACACTTTTAGCTCTGTTCTCGTCGATTTTTTCCGAAATACATTTTATGTTCATTACAAAATGTTAAGTGTGGTTCTTTATAACAGTTTAACAGTTTGTTTAATGATTTAATTGCTACTTGAATTAACAAATATAATTACGTAACACGCAATTAAGCATGAAGTATAATAAGTATTATACCATCTCTTCATAGGCACTTTCAGTTTTGTTCAGTTTCATTATCATAGGTGCTTACGTAACTTATGTTTGTTTATATGTAGTCACTTAAGTTTAAATTGAGTTAGCACTGATTCATACAGGAACTGCAACCTTGATTTTACACTAAATTCCTTTAATAATATCTGACCTTAATTCTGCAGTTAGCTTATTACGTAATATTTGCATAAATATGACAATTTGCAAAAATCATTAATCATGACTATTGGAGGAAGCTTTCCCCAAAACTCCGGATACTATGGAGTTGATTATCAACTTTTCTTATTGTCATCAGAGAGCCGAGCGGCATAAAAATTTTATTCGATACGCCGTCAATTTAAAATTTCCATTTTACGTTGTTCTCCTTCCGTTTTTTATAAAAATATGCCAGTTTTACTAAGTATTACCATATCGTGGATCACCCCGTACAGTGTACATATTAGACAAGCAAAGAAGTAATGTACACAATTAGATCTATTCTGTATCATAACCTCTAAGAATAGTGGCCAACTTTTACGTTAAAATAACGTCCTATCTCATTCCATCACAGCTAAAGGTTGGCCACTATTCTTGTAGGTTACGATGCACAATAGGCCTGAATGTAAACATAAAAAAACGTTATAATGGTTACCCATACGCAAGCCCTTAATGGATGTAAAATTGATAATGATAATCCGTTACTAGAAATGATTCTAATCCTAATACCTCTTGTATTAATCACGAAAACCTCACCAGGTCTGGACAGCGGAAGGATCGAAGGATTGAGAGATTGCAAACTCTTTCTTGATTTGGTGGGTGCATGTTCGTTCTTAGTTGGTGGAGCGATTTGTCTGATTAATTCTGATAACGAACGAAACTCTAGCCTATTATATAGGAGTTTCCGACATCTAGTCCAGCAATTTTGACAGTCGGAGTTTAAATAATTCTTCTTAGAACGACAGGCAAATTCTAGTCGCATTAGATTAAGCAATAATAGATCTGTGATGTCCTTAGATGTTCTGGGTCGCACGCGCGCTCCACTGAAAGAATCAGCGTGTTCTTCTTAACCGAGAGGTTCGGGTAACCCGCTGAACCTCCTTCGTACTAGGGATTGGGGAGTGCAATTGTTCCCATATAAACGAGAAATTCCTAGTAAGCGCGAATCATAAGCTTGTGTCAATTACGTTTCTACCCTTTGTACACACCGCCCGTCGCTACTACCGATTGAAACACCAATATATCGAAATTTTCAGTTTTTCTAAAATCACACCCTGTATTTTGATAACGCGACAGTTTAAGTGTAAGACATTACTAATGATATTTTGCGAGTTCATAGGTTAGAATCCACAGCGCGTTGTGGTCTCTTTAAAAAGACACAAAACTTGTCATTGACCTTTAATAGTATTAGTGATACCATCGTCTGTATTGGTGCTCTTGCTGGCTTCCTGATAACAACGTAGAGGCTGATCGAAAACGAAGTTACATCACAAGAAGCACAGATAGCAGCTTTCAGCAATTTTAGGGACTTTGAGCTAGCAATGGATGTACGATTGCTGAAAACAACTTCATAGAAGTAAATGATGAGCCATTGTCTTCGTTCAGCGTCTATTTTGTCATCAGAGAGCAAGCAAGGTTCCATAAGCATTCAATATTTCAATAAAAGTATTTATTATAGATTATAGTATTACTCTAACAGGTGGTGGTGTTACTAGTAACTCGTTTTGGTACTTTTTCATTGCCAAACGCGTTCTAGTCGATTTTTAAAAGAACCACAACACGAATTTTGCTTTGTGTCTTTTTTGTAAAGACCACAACGCATTGAAAGCGTTTTTGTAATAGCCACGACACGAATTTCGTTTAGTGGCATTTAACTGTTGTTGCCAAAACACATTCGTAGCCGGTATTTTCCCCTAATGTCCGTTTTTGGTCTTGGAGCCTATCAGATACACCGGACTTTTGAATTTTTTCTAGACTTACTCATTCAATTGTCAATTATTGATAGATCGAAAAATAAATATCCACTAAGAATATACGTTGGTCATCTAAATTTTTAGCCTTGGATTGAAATATCAATTAATTTAACAATTCATCGACAAAATAGAGTGGCCGTGAAATAACAAACGAATAAATCGGAAATTTTATTGAAAAAATCAAATTTCCGTAAAATAATAATTGAATATCAACAAGTGAACCTAACCAGGACCTACTTAAATAAGTTGTCGAAATTATTCATTTATTTCGTGTTGACCCACATGCGTGTCACACCGCCACATCGTTCAAATCGTATTTGTCTCCTATCAGTGGTATAAAGATGTGCTATCGTATACCCATAGGTAACAGTGGGTATACAAAACATGTTCAATTAATTAATAAATCCTGTAATTAATTTCACACATTTAAAGAAAAATTATATAGTTGGTTCTAAGAAGTTTCCCGAATTTCCAAGTCATAACCACATAGACCACACCCATCAATGAAAAAATGATTAAAAAGTCCCAAGAAGTAATGGGGAAAGGGATATAAGACCCATTAGACCAGAACCAGCCTTTGGCATTACCTACGAAATGGCAAAGAGAAATGGCATATTAAACACTGGAGGGAGACTCCCGGGCAGGGCCAGTCTAAAGTCCTACTGGAGAAACTGACAAAAGAACCCACTCTCTACTCAGAATGAGTAGAGGTGAGCTACGACTCGCAACGGCACTGATAACGGAACATTGCCAGCTCAAAAAGCGCCTGTATACGATGGGACTAGAAGAAGACCCACTATGCAGAGGGTGTGCAGAGGAAGAGGAAACTCCAATTCATCTTCTGTTACACTGTGAAGCTTTTACATGAAGTCGTCACAGCATTCTCGGAAAGGAGAAGATGCTCCAAAGAGAATTGCCCAAACTACCAATAGAGGGAATTCTGGAGTGTTGCAATGGATTGATGATTATTTAGATAACAAGAAACAATATGTGATCTGTAATGGGGTTCAATCTAGTGAGATGGAAAATAAATGGGGAGTACCACAGGGTAGTATTTTGGGCCCATTGCTCTTTATTTTGTATATCAATGATTTGCCTGAGGTTGTGAGTGAATGCAGGGTCAATCACTTTCCAGATGACACGATGATATATGTAGCCGGCAGAGAGGTTGAGTCTGTGATAGAGAGGCTAAATCAGGACTTAATGAGAATAAACAAGTATATGGGCCAGAACAAACTGAAGCTAAACGTAAATAAGACTAAGTTTATGCTGTTATGTTCGGAGAGCCGTTTAATAAGTTTTTAGAACAAACAGTTGGATGTCTGTATTGAAAAGGATAAAATAGAAATGGTTTCTTACATTAAATACTTGGGTGTTATAGACAGAAAACTGAAATTTCAAATGCATTTAGGCTGGCTGTGTTCAATACTATTGTATTGCCACATTTTACTTACTGCTGTACGGTGGTTTCCTTGGGTAATAACAGCCAAATTTCGAAGTTACATATATTGCAAAATCGTGCAATGCGTATTATTTTAAGATGTAATAGATACACGAACATTAAATCAATGTTAGAATGCTTAAATTGGCTGAATATAGAAAAATTTATTGAATTTAACTGTATGGTATTTATTTTTAAGATTATTAATGGACGGCTTCCAAATTATTTTGATGTGCACAGAAATAGGGATGTGCACGATTACAATACGAGACAAAAAGACGACTTCCATGTTTTAACAACAAAGAAAGAATGTACAAAAAAAAGTATTTTGCATGAAGGTTTAATAAAGTATAATAAGTTGCCTGATAATGTGAAAAGTATGGAAGGAGTTACATTATTTAAAAGAAAGTTAAAGAATATGTATAGATTAAAATAAGTAAAAATGAAAAGAAAACGGCTGTTGTTGTAGTCGTATGTTATGTGTTGTATTCGGGCACGAGGGTAGATTAGGGTTGTACTTGGGTTAGTTGGTTGTTTTAGAGTTTTTTTTAGCGGGTTTTAGAGTTTTTCGGGCATATGTGTAGATTTGGGTTTAAGTTAGCTAGTTAGTGGAATGATTTAGAGTTTTTAAATTAGATTAACTAAATGTAGGTAAGAAGCAGTAGCATGTAGTGAAACAAAATGTAAATTAAGAATAGAATCGATTCTTGTTGTATAGCAAAATACTAAATAAAGTTATTATTATTATTATTATTATAAAAAGCACAGAACTCATATAAAAGAAGAGTATATCCGAGGCGCACAATAGACCCATGAGGTCGCAGTGCAAGGAACCACTGGGGGCCAGCCTCAGGGAAA
Source organism: Malthinus flaveolus (assembly GCA_950108345.1). Classification (NCBI taxonomy): domain Eukaryota; kingdom Metazoa; phylum Arthropoda; class Insecta; order Coleoptera; family Cantharidae; genus Malthinus; species Malthinus flaveolus. The sequence continues at coordinate 15,124,471 of OX467285.1, read as the reverse complement.
ATAATAATAAATAATAATAAGGAAAAGGAATGCTTCACGTAGGTGATTTCTTTAATTAAATAAAATTTTATCGAGTTATGAACGCTTCCTCATTTAATTATATATTAATGGCCAACTTAAGTACAAGTCATTAATTAGTTCGTAACGTACACCTATATTGTTATTGCATAAATGTACATTGTTCGTGAATTACGTAAGTTTATGAGCTATATTATCTACCTGCATTACCTATTGATAATGTATAATTTTTTGTTTGTGAAAAACACGAAAGAAAATGAGCAGCACGAATTGCAACAACTAAAAATTAAAACAAACAGTTGCCTTTCACCCTCGGATATTCGCTAAATTATTAGCAATAAAACAAAATGATTATACGTTTGAAGTTAATTGATTTATTCGAGGAGAGAAAATTCGTTAAATTAACGGTACGGCAATTTAAGGTTGCGATTTTGCCCATGTTAGAAATCTTGCAAATGGTGCTTTACTGGAGCGGTTGAGCAGCGAAACCTATTGAGGTTACAAACAAATTATGTAAATAAAAAATAAAGTAGAAAGATGGGGCTACAATGTAAGCTAAATTTTGTTGCTGAAATGTTGATATTTAATAGAGATAAGGCTTACTGAAAGTGAGGAAAATTGCTTGCTTTTATTTACCCACTTTTGGGCCATTTTTAAATAAAAAATGAAAATTCTGAGATATACATATCGTACTCTATACTTTCTTCTTCACTTTAAGACTTAGTTTTGAAGAATAATTAACATAATGAACCTGAACCAACCGCTCCAGTAAAACGCTTTTGAATTTTTATATTTCTATTATAAGGACAGGGGCCTTCTAAAATTGGGAATAAATTCGCCTAGCTCTATAAATTTATTCCTAAAAATGTTTTGAAGATAATAAAGCCACGTTTTGAAACAAAAATATATAATGACGCGTTTCGCCCTAAGGCTTCATCAGATAAAAAATAAAAAATTACAAAAAATTAAAAATAAAGCTTAAAAATCTGTAAAGGAAATAAATCAAAATTAGGTTAGCGAAAAGCATAAATTTTTGAAAATAAACTTACTATTATAAAAAACGGAGATGTGTCTTGTAAAATAGTATACTTTTTTATAATAGTAAGTTTATTTTCAAAAATTTATGCTTTTCGCTAACCTAATTTTGATTTATTTCCTTTACAGATTTTTAAGCTTTATTTTTAATTTTTTATTTTTTATCTGATGAAGCCTTAGGGCGAAACGCGTCATTATATATTTTTGTTTCAAAACGTGGCTTTATTATCTTCAAAACATTTTTATCATTCACAAGAAAGCTAAAAAACTATTATAATTTATTCCTAAAGTTGCTTACTTTTCAAAATGAGCATATACCTTTCTCACTCTAGAATATCGCAACCTTAAACATGTAAGACGCATATTTTCAGGAAAATTGGTCACAAAGTTGGCTCCCAAGAAGGCCAACCAAACCCTCACAATAGGCAGTGTAGGCATAATATTATAATACGCACGTGCATCAGGTGCTCTTTTGAAAATTATAGTGCTTTCAATATCGCAGATGATGCATTACCAACTCTAATAAGACTTGCAGCAGTAATTGCTGTATGTGTGAACTTTATTTCTGAACGTAGTTCTGTTCCGTACAAATAACATGCTGACAGCTTGTACTTTAGAAGCAGCAGTTGTAGTTTTACTCTACCGTATCATTTCTTTAATCTTTAATTCAACTCCTAAAGTTTCGCAAGAAGTTCGTAATACCAAAATATTTTGAAGCGCCCATCACGCGTCTCGAGAGAATGCTAATTTTGACAACTCTTTTCCCATCCTTGCCCTTATTCGACAAAATTTAAATTTTTTAATTTGAATGTAGAAATTGTTTTGTTTTGCAGACAGTATTATTTAATACGACAGCCAAATAGTACGTAATTAAAACATCATAATGACAGTCAGTCTCTCTTATTTGTTTTGTCTCAATTTAAAAGTTGTTAATTATATTGCGTGTACCTTTTATATACAAACTAAAGACAAGTGCGCATTCTACATAAGGTTATTATTATGAATTTATCCACATTAATTACTTTTAATTGCTTATGAAGTTAGTGTATACAGTATACATTTATTAAATGTGTAAATTATCTATGGACTAAAATTCTTAAGGATTTTCAACCACATAGTAGGTCAATTTAAATTTAATTTAACAATTGAATTAATTAATGATATCTTAACAACGTTATGACTTATTGAAATGTAGCTGTAAACCTTTACTTCCACGAGTAAAAGCGTCAATTATAACGAGATAGGAAAACCAAGAGTAAGATGTAATGATGTTAACGAACTTATGACAACCGAGGATTGATTATAATAACTAATTATTTAGTTGTCTGCGATGTAAAAAGGTTCTCCTGAGGCTAAAGTACTGCTGGCTGCCATTCTCAGTAGCACAATTCTCGAATTGAATCAATTAAACATGCCAATTTTGTTAGGCTAGCAAAAATATCGAGCCACAACCATTTTTAATGGCATGCGTACATATACAGTGTGTGGATAAAGTACATGAGAAACAAATTTAATTCTGAATAATATAAAATTGATGGAACAATGTCCCATAACAGCTTCTTTGGAAGCTCTTTCTAAGAAGAATTCAAAGCTCTATTTTCATGTTTCTTGTAAAAAAACTATTGAGATTTAATATACCTACTCATGAGCTAATGGGGTGGCTTTCAAAAAAGTAAAATTAAATTATGCTTTCTACTAAGACGATAATGCCCTGTACTCCTCTTTAAAAAGGCTTTTAATTAGACTGCCACTTGATAAATTGATATGTTATTCCATTTAAAAAAATTCAGTTCCGTCACACTTCAAACAATATGAGTGAAAACGTGATAGGATGTTCCTTATTTTAACACACTGTATAATATGTTGGATGATGTGCGTTTAGACATTATCGTATCCGAGGCCCTAAGGTCCATAATAGGTTAGGTTAGCTAATTGATTTATCGAAATTTTACGTGTTATTCAACTCAAAACTCCAACGCTACAAAGCTCTACGCCACGCGAAAAACTTTAACACGGGGATATTAACTATGATTTTACAGAAGACAATGAAAATTTTTCTGTAGAACCAACGAAGTAAAATCGGGGGCAATCAAAATATAATTTTTACCTATCTACACACCTACATCAAACTTAACCACGGTATTAGAGAGAATTCTCTTTTGGACAATATTTTTAAGGGTGTTCCTGAAGGGAAATACTTACTTTTGAGTTAACCTCACTAGGTGAATCAAGGGACATCAAGAAGCGCATATTCTTCTTCCCTTGGAAAACAACAACAAAGACTTTTCCTTCTTTAAGGACTTAAATTTTTCTTCTTACTTGAAGAACAATAATGCGCTAATACTGCACTACTTTACGTTTACGTTTCTCTTAGCATATTGAACTTTCACTAAGGACCAATTCATCATGAGCTAAGTTTTTTACTCGAGAAACATTTAAGGGCGACAATCTTGTTAAGGCTTGCAGGGGTAATTAAGAAAAAGAACACTAGAGTTAAACGGGCAAATTCGACTAAACGCCGCATTAAAAATGACAACAATTTTTTGGTCGACTGGATAAGAGCCATTTCAAAGGGACTCTTACTAATTGAGAAATTTTCTTTGACTGAACACAAAGGGTACTTAAAACACTTTTCCATGCCAAACAACGTTGCCATGTTGGTCCTACGTGGAGAAACGAATGGTGGTTTAACGTCGTTCCGGGTAAATAATCTCTTTAGAACAAAGGATGTTAGTTTTACGTTTTCTCGGACGCCTGAATTCGAAGATCTCTACTACGAACTGCTTGGCGCTAGTTTAACGTCATCCCGGACGACTAATTCGAATTAGGACAAAGTCTAGAACGATCTATGAGATGCTCAACGTTGTCCCGAGAGCTTAATTCAAAAGGGGGCACAGGGGCTAACATAACATCAATCCTGATATTGGGGTTGTTGCTAAACGATTAAGGCGTGCGAAGGTGGCTATTAGTGGAAGACTGCGTTGTATGCGAGTTGAGCGAAGCAAACTTGATAGCCTCTAGGGCCTCTTTAGAATTGATTTTGAGGTCTCTTACCTGCATTAATATCTTCGGCAAGATGTAGAAACTGCCTCGTTTAATGTACAGTTTATACTCATCTCTGAGGTTGGCGTATGATCTCAATTTTCTCATTTTCGGATAATTGGCTTCTACGTATCAACGTTTGCAGGTCGGTTAAATATTCTTGCATTGTTTCGTGGAGTTTTTGTGCCCGCTGGACACATAATTGGATTGTAACATGTACACGAAGTCTTCCCATGACGCTCACAAGTGTTTGTTGTTTCGGTACCACATTAGTATCTCAGGTCTTTTAGTAACTCCGGCAAGGCACATAATAAATTGTTATCCCTGATGTTGTAACATTCTCACTTCTCTTCCAACCGCTCTAGAAAAGAGACAAAATTGCTTTGTCTAAATTTGAGATTCCACTTTCTTACTAGCTCGCAAATTCGAGCTGCTTTCGGTAACTGACCGATCGGATACACATGGGGATCGTATTAATTGTTTGGTGTTTGGTGGTGTAGAATTGGCATGTCTTGAGGGTACACCCTGGAGGTCTGGTTATCAGTATTTCAGGCTTTGCCGGTGGAGAAACCAGTACCGTTTGATGCAGGCCTGGGATGTTAGTAATGAAATTTACGAGCCGATCCTTTAACTCGGCTAAGGTCCCTGAATGGGGCAGATGAAATTGCAATTGCATATTACAGACTAATGGGTTTAGACAGATACGAGAGGAGAGGCAGTATTTGGCCTAAGGTCTTCAGTAAAACAGTAAGATATGCCTGACTTAACCTAGAAGTGCTGTTTTATTGAATGGAGATGTATTTTTTACTTCTACAAGCAAGCTTATGATATGTTTAAACAAAATTGTAAAAATATGTCTTAGTATTCCATGAGGACATGCATCATTTCGTAAGTTAAAAAATTCACATTTTCTCAATCTCGGAAAATTACCTTCTGAATTCGAAGATGCATAGATACAGACGCTAGAGCGCATTAAAGTTCGATAAAAATTCCTAAATCGGTCAAAAAAACTGTTTGTTTAGTTATCGCTTATACCTCGAAAACAGCGCGCTTTTAGAGCGAAGTGTGCTTGTATGTAGAAATAAACTACAATAAATTTTGTACAATTTATTTTTTTTAAGAATTTGACTTTTGATGAACGGTTTAGAAGCTAGAGCGCATTAAAGTTTGAGGAAAATTCCAAAATTGGCCAAAAAAATGTTTTTTAAGTTATTCGCTTATAACTCAAAAACTGGCGTTTTTAGAGTGAAGTCCTTGTGGATATAAACTCCGTTAAATTTTCTACAATTTATGTGTCTTAAGATTTTTCCTCTTAGTTTAGGTTTAGACGCTAGAGTGCATTAAAGTTTGTAAAAATTCCTAAATCGGCCAAAAAGCTGTTTGTTTAGTTACTCGCTTATAACTCAAAAACTGTGCGCTTTTAGAGCAAAGTGCTTGTATGTGGAACTAAACTACATTATAATTTCTACAATTTATGTTTCTTGAGATTTTTACTTTTGACAAATGGTTTAGACGCTATAGCGCATTAAAGTTTGATGAAAATTCCAAAATTGGCCAAAAAGATGTTTTTTAAGTTATTGGTTTATAACTCAAAAACTGCGTATTTTTAGAGTGAAGTGCCTGTATGTTAATATAAATTATATATTATATATATATATAATAAACCCCGTTAAATTTTCTACAATTTATGTGTCTTAAAATTTTTCCTTTTACAAATAGTTTAGACGTGCAAATTACTGTCTAATAGGAAGTAAAATTGAGCGCATTTGTAAAAATAAAGTAAATCGAAGGTTTTTATGCTGAATCCTAAAAATGTAACGTTATAAATATGTGAGTATATTAGGCATGACCATGAAAACACTTGTACGACAACGAAATTATAGGTACATTAATCCAATTAAGAGTTTATTACTTCAATGGCTGTAAAATACACGTTTTTTTGTACAAACATTTACCTGCTATGTGCAGAAACGAACAGGGTGGTCTTGACAAGTGATACCAAGCCTACTTGATTAACAGTTAACATTGCCTCGAAACCCATCATCAATCAGTTTTTCTTCCAATAAAAAAAGTATTATTTATGTAATAAATGTTTAAATCCAACTTTTACTTTTAATGCTCGATTAACTCGAGCTTCATGCTTATTATGCATTTTTTCAAACTCTTTTCCAATGCAACTCGAAAAACTCACATGTTGTGGTGTGTCTTTTATTTACACACGTTGTACATTACCCAACCGACTCTTTCAATAATATTTGATTGCTCAAGTAGTAGGTACATTTACGCGGTGACGTATCTGAACGTGGAATTAGAATTAGATGATGGATATCCGCCAAAGAAATTAACATTACAATTCACGGGTGCGCGAGTTAAACAATACTTGTAAATTCGGTGGCCTTAAAATTTAGTAATAATACATTACGTATGTCAAGACATGTTTTGTCGACAGTCACTTTCTTTACATTTCGTATTTAATAAACTGGTCTCGACGAAAATGCTAACTGCTTTTGGAATCGATCTTGTACCTACCCAAAAATAAGCGCGTCAAGGCTCATTCGAAAATGTAGGTATCCCATTATTTAGGGTTTACAAATTAATGTTTCTACAAGAATAAATTAGTCTTAAATAGCTGTCGATTATTGGGTTAGTAAACATGAAACGATCGAGTTAGTATGAATTTACATAAAATAATAATCGTATATTTAATCTCGAGTTAATATCGTGTATAAATTTAATCGAAATTGATATCCTAAGGTACGAAGGTGTAAGGACGTTTACCAAACATGGTTTTTGGTAGCTACATGAAAAAAAGTGTTGGTAAACAATCATGAGATCAAGTAATGTAGCAGGTATAATTAGAAATGAAAATTGACTTACGAGTACTATTTACTCTGTAAATAGCTCGGAGGTAATTCCGTATTTGTATTAAATAAGGAATCAAATTATCATTAAATTGTCTTCAAACGTATTTTCTTAATGCGATTGTGTAATAAGTTAATATCAAGATCTAGTTCTGTCACTATTTTTATATATTTTTAATGTAAAACAGTGCCGTTCTTCAGAATGTGAAGGCTGCATGTTAATGATCTTGTACAAAGGAAGCTCGTTAGCACTTGCACATTTGCACTAGAGATCAGAAGTGACGAGTTATTGTGGTTACAATCATTTAGTCTAGTGCAATTAGACGATATAAACGTAAAATGATGGAACCCAGTTTTAATGATCGGATTTGAATGATTTTTTTCTTTTTTGGAATCCCAATACCGTAAACTAAAAAGTTTACCTATAGAAAATGACCGCAATTTCGTAAATCAAACTAAAGCGGGACCCAGGCGTAGCATTTTGTTTCACGATTTGTTTGTACAAACAAAAGGAATATAAAAAGTTAATAGTCCCTAAACGTTACAACAAGTCAAATGAATTTACTTCTTGAAATATGTTTGTACAAACATAATACGGCACTACACATACTGATATGTTTGTGTAACTTGTTTGTACAAACAAATCGTTGAAACCAAACAAAATGCAAAATCCAGTTCAAGCTGGACCCAGACGTAGCATTTTGTTTCAACGACTTGTTTGTACAAACAAAACGAATATAAAAAGTTGATAGTCCCTAAACGTTACAACAAGTCAAATGAATTTACTTCTTGAAATATGTTTGTACAAACATAATACGGCACTACACATACTGATATGTTTGTGTAACTTGTTTGTACAAACAAATCGTGAAACAAAATGCTACGTCTGGGCCCAGCTTTAAAAAAAATAATTTTGGAAATCTCAACGAAGAAATTAATTATCAGAATTTTTAAATCTTTTTTTTAATGAAAATAATGATTGTTATAGTTTTCGAGGTTCTTTATAAAGAATTTGTGACAAATTTAAACTTTTTAAATTTAATTTGAAGATGGCAAAAGCCCAAAAAGCGCAACAAAAGAAAAGAGCCTTAAATAATAGTCCCCAGTTCCATTATCATCTAAAATACGGGTTGCTTTAAATGGGGTAGTTCTGATTTTTGGGTGTGTTGTTTATGACGGAGGCCTAATGATAAATCCAAGTTTTCAGCTTCGACATACCTGTGGATCTTTGTAAAAAATACAAAAAACTGCGAAATGTTTAGCATTTTTTCAGTTTCTGTCAATTTTTTGCTTCGGGGTAATTATGACTTTTTGGTATTTTGTATATGATGAAGGTCTAATGATAAATCTAAAGTTTTGACCTCAGTGAACTTCCGGATTTTTGTCAAATATACACAAATATATACGATTTAGTTTTTGATTTTTGACAAGGATCCGGAGGTCCACCAAGTTTGAAAACCTGGATTTATCATTAAACCTTCATCATATACAACATGCCAAAAAATGAGAACTACCCCATTTCATGGAAGGTGAATAACTCGTATCTACATATATACGGTTACTAGCGGTTCTAGTGTTGGATTTCAGGCAAATATTCGGAATATGTACCTTTCATCAAATAGGGCAGTAATGATGTTTTGGTATGTTTTATATTATGAAGGCCAAATCATAAATTCAAATTTTTGACCTTGGTGGGCATCCGGATTTTGGTAAAAAATCCCAAACTAAAGCAAAACTCAATCGTATATATCGTATATCGTATATCGAATATACGTAGATCCGGATTATTCACCTTCCATGAAATGGGGTAGTTATCATTTTTTGGTATGTTATATTTATATTTGACAAAGAACCTGAGGTCCATCGAGATTAAAAACTTGAATGTATCATTAGACCATCATCATATTTACAACATACCAAAAAATCAGAACTACCCCATTTGAAGCAACCCGTATTTTAGGTGAGAAAGGTACTGGAGACTATTATTTAAGGATCTTTTCTTTGTTGCGCTTTTTGGGCTTCTGTCATCTTCAAATTAAATTTTAAACATTTAAGTTTGTCACAAATTCTTTATAAAGAACCTCGAAAACTTCAACGACCATTATTTTCTTAAAAAAAATATTTAAAAATTCTGATAATTGATTTCTTCGTTGAGATTTCCATAATTATTTTTTTATATTTTGATTTTCGAAATTGCGGTAATTTTCAATGGGTAAACTTTTTAGTTTATGGCATTGGGATTCCAAAAAAGAAAAAATCATTCAAATCCGTTCATTATAACCGGGTTCCGAGGTATAAACCTAATTGCACTGGACTATTGGGGACTAAATTACAAATTCTAGAACTTTTTTTAAATATCATTTGTGAGGCCTTAGCATGCTCAAGTAAAACTTAAATTAATTATACTACGCAAGCCATGACATTTTTTCAAATATGGGTTTGAGATGAATGAGGTTTTGACAAGCTGTATGTTCTCTACCATATCAATAAATTATTAATAATCAATGTTTTTCTTCAAGCGCTCTACATTGCCTCTTATTTAAAATTAATTTATAAAGTTGACGTAATATAATATATTATTGCCGAGCAATAAATTAACAATTATTAATTTATATTTATCTAATCCTTGCAAATAAATTTTCGGTATTGTACATGTACATTATTCATATTCTTTCATTTAAGTTATGTTGCAATTTAAAAACGCGGAAGAACTTCTTCTAGCAATTGATCTTTCAATTACGACATAGTTTTTAGTATGTGTTGGAGGAGAAGTTGTATCGGGCACGTATTAAGATTCAAAGTATAATAGAACAGGTAGTGAAAGAATTTAATGTAATATCACTTGCAGCGGCAGGTAATAATAGTCAGTCGCATTCTTTTAATTAACTTTAGGAAAACTTCGATAGTTTACTAACTGATGCCATAAAATATTCCTACCATTATATTAATTGGTTGCCTTTTCTGGACACTTTCTACCGTTAATTGATATCAATTAAAAAAGTATAGGTTTGACGGATTTTTAGTTATGGAACTATCGTTAAAAAATTGTATGTGATTAGAATATAGTACAGCAGGGCGTGAAAAGTCTCAATTAAAACTTCAAACAAAAAGGATCCAATTTAAGTGGACGATATTTCGTTTCCCGTTAGTTGCAATCTTGCAAAAGTAAGTTGAATCTAGAAGTTACTATTGTTTCCTGGTCATTTCTTTGTAGATTACATCAAAAAAATTGAACATTATAATGTAATATTTAAAATATTATGTTAACAAGATTCATAAACAAGACAATATCATTTACTGCATCTTTAAGCAAAAGCAATTTCTACATTTAAACTTTTACTTCCTCGCGGTATTTAATGTTCCTTAATACTTTTAAGTAACATGTACGTTAAAAATCTTTTTTTAATTAGTTTTCATTCTTTGCAGATTTTAAGAGTCTTAAATTATTCAGTTACTGAAATTTCCTTCCTGTTGCGAACATTTCCAAAGAACCCAATGTCAAAATAGTTGGCACGAACCTATACAATTTCGAACTATTCACAATAATTTCATGTTCTAAATTGATGAAAACGATATTTTGGATGTACTCGTAGCTTAGGTTTTTTTGGTGTTTATCTATCTACTTGCATTTCATAAAACTACGACTGTAAAACTCCCACTAACGCCTTTACTAGTTTTTTCAAAAATTTTAATTAGTAGGTAATGCGACAATGTTAGTTCACTGTAATTAAGTTTGTAATTTAGTGTTCGAAGGTAAAAATAATAATGTAAATAACATGTAAATGTATTTAGATTTTCAATATACATGAAATATGCCCGAGGAGAGCATAAAGAATTGTCAGCAAACATGTGCTTGAGTTTTTCTTTTTTTGTATGCAAAACGCTATTGCATATTTCTTTCAAGAGGAAGGATAAAAACACGTGAAGTTCGTTTTTATAGATTTTCCAATAAACACAGAAAACTAAACAAAATGGTCAGAGTATGTATGAGTAAGTTGTAATGTCGAAAATTGAAGATATATCAAGTGTGCACTAGCATATTTATGATTGTATGGTCCGGGAGGCAGCAAACACTTTTACGAAACCATGAAGTACAAAATTTTTGACTACGCATAAGCTTCTCGCTTATAACTCCAAAACTATGCACTTTCGGAGAAAAATTCTTCTATATAAAAATAGAGCACATTAAATTTTCTACAAATGACATTTCTTAAGTATTTTTTCTGAGATAAACGATTTAGACGCAGCGCGCGTTAAAGGTAAAAAAGGCTTTCAAAATCGGTCCCAAATTTTTTTTAGCGCTTATAACTCGAAAACTACGCAGTTTGGAGAACAGCGTTCTTGTATAGAAATAAGTGACATTAAATATCCTACAAATTATATCTCTTAAATTTTTTCGTAAAACAAACAGTTGAGGTGGTAGATGCGCGTTGAAGTTTAGGATAATATATCGGACATAGCGGGTCCGGGAGGCAGAATGCCGAAATACAAAAATATGGCTTAAGAATGGCCTTTTTTCAGTTTCTTACTTCAAAACTAAACATTTTTTGAGAAAAGTGTATCTATGTAAAAGTAAACTAAATCAAATTTCCCACCAACTATACCGGAAAGGTTTTTTCCTAATCAAAAAGGAGAAATTCCTCAAAAAAGTTTTTTTGTTTAGTGCTTATCACTCGAAAACTGCGCAGTTTTCGTGAATAGTGGTTCTATACAAAATTGAAGTAAAATCAATTTTATAGAAATTATGTCTCTTAGCTATTCCCATAAAATAAACAGTTTAGGTGCTATAGCGCGTTGAAATATGAAGCGTGGTTTATGGGGGTAAAGGGTATATGAAAAAATTTTTTATAGCCCAAATTGGTACAGCTGTCCTAAAAAAAATATAAACACGACACACGAAAGTCAGTTTTAGAAGGTATATAGACGAGGACAACACTTTTATATCCCTGGAAAGATTGAGAAACGTGGATTGGGCTTCGCTGCTACAGGGAAACGCAACTGCGACTTATACGAAGTTCCATAGTTATTTCGATTTGGTATTCCAAGAAGGATTTCCAAGTAAATCTGTTAAAATTAAATTAAATGTCACCTCAAACAACATTTTGTGGTATACTGAAGAACTTAAGCCTTGGGAACGATAGCCCATGTTAGTGAACTCCCGGAAACCGGAAGCATACAGTACCTATAAGAAATGTGAGAAATACCAAACACAATTAGTGGAACGTAGGAAGAAAGAAAATTAAAGGCTTATCGTTAACGCTGAAAATCAACAAAAATCAACATGGAAAGCAGTAAAAAAGGAAACAATAAATATATTAAAAGTGAAGTCTTGTGAATCTAGCAAAGTAAAGTTGATTGATTTTGTGAACTACTTTAAGATAGCAGTAAGTAGATAAAGTTGTAAAACACATTCCCAAGACTGTATCCTATACGAATTTCCTCCATGAAGCCACAAAAGAATTAAAAACTCCATATTCTTCACAGAAACTGATCCTTTCGAAATAATAGATATCATAAAGAATCGAAAATCAAGGGACTGTAAAGATGTTTACGGGTTAAACACACTAATACTGAAAAGCGTTTCAAAAGTGCTCCCCCAATTTCAGTAGCGTTTAATAAGTGTGTTAAAGAAGGTTACAGGTTACTTTCAGAGTGAAATGAAACAGGATAGAATTGTTCCCATTTTCAACAAGAGAGACTGCAATATATGCGAAAACTATAGACCATTACAATTCTTCCTACTACTCGTATTTCAAAAATATTCGAAAATTCAACATGGCTATTTATATACGGGCCAAGTCAACCTTGACTGATCTCTTTAGGGTCCTATCAAAGATAATTGGAACTTATGACGGGGGCAAGTGTGTCGAAATTGTGTGTTGCGATCCGCGTAAAGCTTTCTATACTGTGAACCACTCCATCCTATTGGGTAAACTGAAACACTTACGGTTTTAAAAATAATGATTGTGTTAGAACTACTTAGATGTTACCTCAGTGGAAGAACACAATGTGCATTCTGGAACAACTTAAGATCGAAGGCCTTCTTGACCCAACACGGCGTACCCCAGGGTTCCATATTGGCACCCTTGCTTTTTATTATACACGCTAATAACTTAATAGCCAACGTCAAAGTGTGGAACGGCTGTCAGTTTGCAGACAACACTACGAACTGCAGAGCAAGGAAGAACAATCAGCAAATAATTAGATAGAGAGTAACAGAATATGTTTAAACTCAGGTCTTAAAGACACTTTGTCGTCGAGCGTGTTCCTCATCGGGCTGTGCCTCGATAGCAGGCCGAATTTGTGTGCTCATGTCAAAGATCATTCGAATACTGTGTAATCTCAAGTAACAGGATGGTTGCAGAAGTCAGTCTGGCAATCTGAAAACAAGTTTACAAAAAATTTTAAATTTCAAAGTAACGATTACGTAAAAACAATTGTACCTATTTATACTCCTGTCCCCATCGCTGATGTTTACCGATATCTTATGATTCCGTTCTCGGGTCTTCCGGAAAGAGTCTGAAGTCTGTTAATTTAAAAAAATTACATGCACCAAGGTTGACAATGTTTAAGTAATTTTAACCAAAATGTTCAGTAAACAGAAGGTTTATCGAATTATGTAATTATTTCTACTGAACTACAAGAAAATAAGTTTTCAATAAGACTACTGCAGAATATTTTATTTGAAATTCGAAAGTGTAGAGAAAGACAGTTGCTAAAACACCCCAAGAGACGGGTATAAAATTTTGCGCTTCGACACTACACAAATAAATAAGTTAGTCAATGCTTCCAAATCTAGTTTTCTATCCGACAATGAAATTTAGAAAACTCACCTTTCAATATCTTTCAAAGTCGAAATACTTCAATTGTTTCTAAAGTTAGCAATTATCTTGGTACCTACTTATAATGCACAAATATTCACTTAAATTATTAATCCATGCAATTGTTAATATTTCTTAATTTAATTGAATAAAATCACATTCAAAGCACAAGTAAAACAAAAGTCGTGCATAATTCATGAGACGGTAGTTTGGCACTTACTATTTTTCTTAACCGTATTAAAATGCAAATTAAAATTGAATTTTTGCAATTGTTCGTTACAAGACTATTAACAGCATGCTAATGTAAAATGTTAAATTTAATATGACGAAAATATTGAGTCGTGGGTTCGCTTAAACTAACTCCAACCGTGTAATTTTCCTGCACTTTTAATTTCAATTGCGCTCACATTAAAATTTCTTATTATTTATGATCTTGTTACGTTTAACCTTACGTGAAACTTAAAATTAAGTAAATAATTAAAAGATACTTAAAAGTAAATTATTATGTAAACAGACATTTTGTCATCTTTTTGTTTGGTATCTTAATCCTTATGTAACGGTTCCTTACCATACGAAGATGTTAACGCTTATAGAGAAGAGTTAATTATGGTTTTGTAATTTAATATTTTTCATTATATTATTACGCGCACTTTCACTACTTTTCTTGAACTTTGGTTTATAAACATTAGATTGTATAAGTAAGTAGGCGGAAAGGGCTTATTGCTTTCCAGGGCGAAGGTGAGCATACTCCTGTAGAAGTCCAAGAATTGGTATTTTTTAAAAGAATCTTTGCTCTCATCGGCACACCTCCCACTAGTGTGGCTTTGAGAATGACTTATCCGAATGTATGATAAACGTAGTTCCCAGTTCCCATACAGACATTTCTTATTGTCTATAATATGACCTAAAGAAATCAGGAGTCTTGCGGATCGAAAACATGCCGGAAAGGTATCACTCTTCCACAGATCGGATAAAAAACATTACCCGTCAAGTAAAATATAAGAAAAAGTAAATGATACAATATTTTATATTTGATTATGTTAATTATCCATTCAGACGTCTATCTTGTATGAATTATACTAAATGGCTTTGCAACATTTAGCTTTAACATTTTTTCTTACAATTGAAGGAATAAAGATCAAAACTATGAGAAAACTAACAAAGTGGGCATGCCTGTTTCTTTGATAATTGTATATTTTAAAAGTTAAATGTTTAGGAATTACATTCACCGTAATTATAATTAACGAGATGATACTACTTTACATAGCAATTATATTATTACATAATATAATTGAATTTATATTGAAGTTACGATCTCTATTATTAGCAATTCGATCCAGAAAGCCATGAAAACGTGAAATAGACTCTACTTAAAAAAGGACAACTCTTTATATGATGTTTGTATCGTATACAGGCTTATTGAGTCCCTTTGACGTTTTTCGCAAGTTCAAAAGTCTTTGCTGGCTGCGTTAGTAGCAATAATTGAAAAACTACACTATTACGCATAGTTAACTGGCGGTAAAATTTAAAATTAGGTAAATTGATCAAATATTGCTAAAATGGAGACCTTGAAATGAAATTAATATTTCATGACCTACTCAAGATTTTATTTATTTATTTACGTTCGTGCCAACGTCAATAATATATACTTAACAATTCTTTTTATTTGTTACAGAATTTCTTGACAATAGCATTAGCGAAACCAATAAGTGTGACATTCGGCACGAAACAAGGCCCAATAATTCCACCTCCAATCACCACAACAACAGCACTGCCATTTAACGAGAGAAGAGCCCCCGCGCCAGTCTCCGAAATAGTGGACGACATCCCTAATCCGTCCACTTACAAACCATACGTGCCCAATCAATACCGAAACAACATCCTATCGTTTAAACCAAACCCCAATTTAATTTTGGGCACAGCCCAAGATCAAAAATACTACACGAGTTCGAACAAATATCAACAACTTAAAAGAGCCCAAGCTCGTGCCATGGGACTCGATTATAAGGGTCCGCAGTATTTCGAATTGCAACAATACGAAATTGATAAACTTCGCCAAAATGTCCTCTTTAATCCAATCATGCAGCCTTACGACCGACAATGGAAGAATCAAAACAAACAAGTGACGCAAATAGGAATAGTTTATTCTTCCGGTGTGCGATATTACGTTCCGCAAGTTGATTATGAAAGAGAACAACATTTAAACGAAAATTCCATTTCCGACAAAAGTGATTCTAATTATTTTTACTATAAACAAAATACGGACTATTAGTTGATCAAAGTGTGTTTAATGAATTTTCTTTTGTTATTTAATTTTTCCCTCGTTTGTGCCAATTTGAATTTTTTTGTTTTGTTTTGTATAAAACTCCAGTGTCATATATTCATATTATTATTCCAAAAATGTAAAGAGCTCATTTTAGAATTATTAAACCTTTTTTTTTTATTTTTTTTTATGATTTTTTTATATAGGATAAATATTAGATAACAATAATGATAATGAGGCGGTCAACACGCAGGTAATTTAATATTATTTATTAAAATTAATGTGCATCCATAATGTAGAACGGTTTTGCAATTAAATCTATGCCACTGCAACATTATTATAATTTAATTATTTATGATAATTATTTTCACGATTTAAAAAAACATTACGGGTATTAGTAAATATTTTATAGTATAAACAACAGAGATTAAAAAAATTATTAATAAAAATGTCAGTAATGAGGAAGTGATCTAGCCAAATTTTTAAACTTAGTGTGATGTATTGCTTCATTGAACTAGCTTAGGGCTAGATCATTATTGAAATTACTGTTACTCAACTTTTTTTTATTAACACAAATTATATCAACAATACCACTAAAAAAGTTATATAAATATCCTTCACCTTTGAAAATCTCATTTTGAAGATTATAGGAAGGATTAAAAATAATCATGCCCTGTCTTGAACAAATTTTCCAAGCTAGGCCCAAGTTGTTTAAAAAATCAACGCCAAAATGATAAGGGTTGAAAGAACTAGCGTTTTAAATACGTATTAGCTCAAGAAATATTTTAGAATGTATCGCCCTTTCTTAGTTGGTGTTCGTTACGCTTCTGGGATTTGAGACAGTCTGGAGAGTTTTCGACTTACAAGATTTTGTTGGTTAAATTTCACTTCTAGAGGGAGTTTTAATGCTAAAAAAATGGGTGTTGAAAATTGAAAAAGGTCAGAAAAATAAATAAAATGAATTAAACCAAATAATTTTTGATTAAAAGCCCCTTAACTAGCTCATATAATAACTCAATTCAGAAAGACTTCAATGCACGGTTAAGCAACAAACCTGCAATATTAAGGTGAAAATTGCAGTTATTATCGCCCGATTATCGAAGTAGCTTGTAAAACATAATGACTAAAGAAGTCACAAAGTATAAATTTCTGAAAACTTGTAAAAGTATAACTGAATACCTACCTAACGAACAATATTTGCGTTAGGTGTAAAACAAGGCGTGAATTCGATTTACAAGTAACCGGAAGTTCCGACACGCAAGTAACAAAATATGAAAAGAATAATGTAGGTCGCAATGGTAAATATATAGTTAACCCAATGCTAAAAAGAATATAATTTACTTATTAAAATGTATGCACATATCTTTTTCAAAGTCAGGAGACCAATAACAGTAAAAGTCTCCATTTCTCCATTCCTGATTGTTTTCCCTATTAAACACTCCCGATGCAAACGCGTTCATTACATTTAATTACTAGTTAGAAAATTTGGTTTGTGCCAAACAGGGTCCTAAAATTAAAAACAAACTGGGCTCTTTGTTAATCGATTAATCAAGCATCAGTTGCCTTTTAAGGCGGTAACGCCTCAACTTCATAAAAAAATATTTAATATCCATCACCTTTACATTTAAATGTCAACGATATAACCTAATCGTTTAATATTAACCTTTGGTAGAAGTTCTTAAAACTCGAGCACTTGCAAATTACTAATTAGGAAATTTAATTAAAATTACCATACAAAGTGCCTGTTTGAATTTAAAACTCGACCACTTACTTGTGTAAATCTTACCCAACTCCGTATGTATACCTTAAATGTTACTTGAAATTAAGACTTACAAATTTTAGTCACGGAAGTGCACCAAAAGATCATGAATTACAGATACACTGTTTGATTTGACAATCGAGTTTTTTACGTAATTGACATGCCACGGTAAGCTCGTAGTTCTACTGGCAGGATGGACTTCATAAAATTACGTAACAGGTCCTGTTAGACTCACGATAAAGTGTGTTAGAACTGTTTTGATCGTGCTTGAACTACAAGTTTTAAAAACTAATTTTGATTTGCAACAATTGAAGTATCCAAACTATTAGTCAAAAACTAACAAAAACTACCCGCTGTCGCTCTAAGAGCCTAAAAGTACATGCTTTCGCTTTGAGAGCCGAATAAGAGCAGTTTTTAGAGTGCCGACTGTTGCTAATTTAGCTCGTCTATTTAATGGTAGCTTGGACGATTCGGTTCCATTTTTTGCAACATATTTTAGAAAGCTTTGATCGTGACTGCTGGACTCTGCATCGGCTGCAAACTCGACTTGCGTCTCCTGATTAACAATTATGTGATTCTTCCAAAAATGCATTTCCACAAATCGTGTCATGAGGTCCATTTGGACTCCTATTAGCCCGTTGAAGGTTAATTAAGAAGACTTTGGTACTAGGAAACTCAGAAAATAATTATCTTTCAATATATATTTTTACCGTTCTCGTTGCAGTACCTGGTGAGCAGCAGCAGCAGCAGGAGCACCAGCTCCTGACCTGATGAGGAGCTTTACAATGTTATTTCTCCCTATGTACTGCTTTGAAAGTTAATACACGGTATAATACTACTCTCTATAATAGCGACTGAAAGCTATATTCTAAATTTTTGAAAAATTAGCTTTAAATTCGTAAAATGAAAAGGAAACAATTGCAAATCTACCATCGTAGGGTGTCATCGGGCGTTACGGGGGAGCCCAAATTACCAAAAATCAGTTAACAGCAAGAGCCAGTTCTCTTGACTGATTATTATCGAATAACACGCTAACACAAAAAATAAAATAAAAAAATGGGAAATTGTTTTATGCTATGCGGTGTTGGTTAGTTAACTTAGAACTTTTGGAATAAATATTTGTAGAGAAGAATTTAACTGCCCATTTTGGCCTTTAAATTATTTCGTGAACGAGCCACCTTAAATTGTTTTTGTGACACAAATACATAATACAAACAATAAATTCTAGCAATTCAAGAATTTGTTAATGATATTGATAAGTATAGTATATTGCCATTTACACTCGAGCTGTGAAATTAATATGACTGACATTATAAATAAATGCGTGACAAATTCAATTTTACTCCCGAGTAACTTCAACGCGGCAATTACAATTGCAACAAGTTAATTCCTTACATGGATATGATCTTATTGAAAAGCTTCGATGTATAGGTAAGATTTCGCATTGATTGTTATCTTGTTTTTTATTATTTATTATAATTAAGTAAATCATAATTTACGAAACTTTCGAATTTTTTGATATATAAATTATGTAGATACGTTTAATATATGAGTAACCAATAACGCATAATAATAAATGTCGTCGGATTAATTTGTACCAAAAGAAATTATTGACGAGGTTAGGACTAAGTTACATAAGTAGTTCAAAAGGACTGGTAAATTTGACATTTTGATATTATTTTAATACCTACTAACGTAACTAAATATTGAATTGCATCATTATTGGACTTATTTCGGAAAACTTGTCATAGGTACCTTACATCGGCAGCTTTTTCAGTTTCTATTACCCTCAAACAAAAGTCCTAAAGGTATTACTTACCTATTTTACAGATTCTTCAAAAGCAAACGCAGATAAGATCGACTGCCTTAAATTTTTTGGACGAATAAATTAATATCGTATAAGTATACCAGTTCAGATAAGGGTACATAATCAAAAATAAGAATTGAGTTCAATAAAACTCTCTCGAGCGTGTCGAAGCAGCAGTTTAGTTTGAGACCTAATAATGGATTAAAGAGTATGGGAGTTAATTTTTTGTTTAAATTAACTCTTAAAGTTTGGAGGTCTAATTACAAAATGATTTCATACTAAATAAAAAAATCTATTGTTGTCGTTTCCAAACAAACATTATTAAATGGTTTTTAAAAACCACAATTTTGTTTTAAAGAACGGTTTATACCAAAACAATTGGAAATTGCATTTTTGTGTCACTGCCATATTAAATGATACGGTGTTAATTGCTTACAAATTTGACCATATCATTATGTTTACTGCGACACGTTGTGATTGAATGTGTAATAGTAATAAAAAGTGAAAACGCGCCATTTAATTTGAAACACTTAAAAAATAGTAGACAATCCTAAAATGGTACAAAAAACACTAGATGGATTTTTAAAAGAGCCTTAAAATATACGCATCTTTGAAATTTTCTTCTATTTTGCAATGCTTACTTTAATGAAATTAATTAGATGTTGAAGGACAGACTTATTATGAAAAACGTATGAAAGAAAAGATAAACTATTGAGAAGAAGTTGTATGTTGTGATTGACTATGAGAGAATTTAGAAAAACTCGGGAGACGTTTTGATAGTTTGTGCAAGCAAATAGAAGATGGTTTTATCATTTTATTTAGGTCGCAGACGGAAGTTCCGCCCCGTCCCGTCGCATGAGCAGAAGATGGAATTCTGCTCTAACTTCATTTTAAATAAGTGATTCCCAGTCTGATTAGCTCAATGTATATTATGGGTCTTGACATTTGTAATGATTTGAAGATCGACTTTGTAACACGCTCGGAAACAATGATAAATAATTAATATTTGTCACTAACATGTAGTAGACCAATAGTCTTGCTATTTGACTGACGACTCGAATTTCAAAAAAAAGGGGAATCAACTTACGAAAATTTACTTGTTGATCCGAAATATGTTGTTCACTGCTAGCTGCCGACTTGACCAGCTTCTCTACTGTTTTGTTACCGGTAATACCTTTGTGCGACGTTACCCATATAAAGCTAACCTTCTTGTAGGTGTGTCGTCGAGAGTTTATAGTACTGAGAAAACTTGGAGTACTAGATGATTGTGCGGTGATGTATTTCTATTGTTAGCGAGAGTGGCAAAGAGTGACAGGGAGTCGGTGAGTATATACTCAGCGATGGAATATAATAAGCGCATCTTACGCTGTTCGCTGTCTTAAACCATTAGTATAAATTTGCAGTTTATTACCAAACTCACTAAGAATTTCTAATAAATTGATGTTAGCCGAATGATGGGAGCTATCGTTTCTTGGTATTAAGATGTGCGGAGGGGTTAACAATATTTCGCAAGGACAGGTATACAACGGTAGTTTTGAAAACGTCCGTCATATGAGCACATTCATACCTACAATGGATCAGATAAATACACAGTTGTATGGGGCAGTAACGTAACGAAAATTACAAAAATCAGACAAGTCAAATTGAAAAATAAATAAAGATGCAGTTCAGTTCGTTTCTTTGGCCTGTTTTGGAGTTGGTCGGTTAAATCGGCAGATTCTATATCCTCGACATTTGAAAAGACGAATGTCCATGAATCAAGTTTTTTCCTTAAGTACGACACTTGGTCTTCTGATAGACCTATGGTAATTCAGAAATTACTTTACCAAGATAATAGACGGTTGACGTATTTTTTAAAATTTTATTATTACGAAGTCATTGGCTTTCACTATTCCAGGAGAAGGCTGCCCGATTTATTTAACGGAATGAATATAATCGTCTTCAGAAAAGCAAAACTCGAAAACACAAAAGACTATCTCTTGAACAGATTTATCATCGGATGTAAAATCTTTACCTCTTTACTAAAATTTTATTTTTGGCGTTTGGAACTTAATTTGCTTTTTTATCTCGAGGTTGGTATTTGTAGGATGTAATTTTGTACGAGAGATACATTGGTCCGTATCAAACTGCCCCTTTACTAAGATATAATGTAGACGCTGAACACGGATCGTGATATAATAACGATATGGATTGCAACAATATTTAATGGATCAAAGCAAATAGGTACCTACTAATCAAAGTGAGACCCTATTCGGTCAATATAAATCTAATACAGTTACAACCTAGGACATAGGACAATCCTCTCCGAAACAATTAAAATTACCTAACCACTTCCACAATATGACTTTTAAACTCACGCAAGCTGACAAAAAAATACCACTGCCCGTGCACACTCAGTTACACTTCTCAGTCATTTATCGCTACACACACGTACCATATTCAGGTAAGCGTTAAGTCAGCGCTGTGAGTTGGTATAAAAAGTATGAGTCGGCCGAGTAGTTACTTCAAGTAGATTAAACTGTCAACAGCTCAGCAGACCTGGGCAGTTGTAAGCCCTATTAACAATCTTATACAAAATCAGTAATCAGGGCCGGCTCTAGGCGCGTGCAAGAGGTGGGTTGCATTCGGCTCCGCGTTCGGCCAAGTTGTCAGCCGAACTACAAACGTGAATCCACACTTCCATAGTGTGTGGTTAATAGTTAGAGTAAGCTGCACACCGGTAGATTGAATTGTGAAATATCTGTAAAGATGACTACTTAACAGTGTAGAGATAGAGACTAGGGAAGAAATATGTTGACAAAGAGGCCAAAATTCAATACTTATTTCTTTTTAATCATGGATAGAGCAATTAAATCGTTCAAAACGAGGTTTGAGCTCTATGAGATGTTCTTTAAAATGATTTAAAAAATAATAATGACCGTGAGTTTTATTTAATAAATTGTAAAAAATGTCCCTTTTTAAACAAAAAAAAATGCTTAAGCTCAGTTGGTCTTAAAAATTCCAACAATTTTTGCCTGCTGCGTTGAGGACCGTGGAAAATCTTTGGTTCTCAGGCCCATGATAGTATCGCTACGCTTCTAATGAGGTGCTAGAAGACATCGACTTGTAAAATTAATGTCATTGATGTTTTTGCTGCGATCAGGTAATAAAAATAAATTTGTGAATATATTTCGCACAATAAAATGAATACTACAGAGAACATCAGAAGCACCTAGCCCCGCCAAAGCTTATTACAGCACCCGGCCCCGCGAAAGCTTTAGACGGCCTTATAAGTAAGTCAATCACCGTTCTCCTTCCTTCGGCCGACACCAAACCGAAGCGGTTGAGCCTTTCCTGATAATTGGTAGATTGATTACAGAAAAAGAACGTTTTTTCCAGATATCTCGTGAAACGCCTCTGTATCGATTCCATGCGGGTGACATGTACGCGGTACAACGAACTCCAGACTCTGTTGAGATATTCGAGTCTCGTTGAAACAAGTGTCTTATAGATTGGTTCGTAACTATTATTTTAGAAAGGGTGCATCGGAAGCCTAAAAGACCTCAGTATAAAAAATAGTGTACCAAATTTCCAATAAGAATGATTATATGGATTTTTTCTGTGCGAGTCGTAGTTTACGAGTTATACCGCACCATTGAGGTGAAGAAATTCTAAATTATAATTTGAAATTTGGCACCTATACTCTTTTTTTTATACTATAGTATTTTTGGCTTCCGATTCACACTTTCCAAAATAATAGTCAAAAATCTATTTTTGGAGGGTTATTCGTCGGATTTAAAAGTAGTTTCATCCACGATTAAAAGAAAAACATTTTTATTTTCAAAACTTTAATTCTATTTTTCTGAAAATCGACCTTTTCCGCGCTAATTTCACAAAACTATGCCTATTTTGTTTTATTTTGCTATTTCTGCTATGTTATTGACTATTTCAAAAGCATGTAGTATAGTCTAATCAATGAATATCAAACATGGGGTTCACCTTCCAAAAATTCCAATAGTTTTAAAATTTCACACACTCGTTTGGAGATGTCTAGTGATGAATATACCAAAAGTCCTAAAGAATAGGTGGTGAGCTATCGCGGCAATGGCCAAAGACATGTCACTGCTTTCGGTTTTTCGTTAATGTCTCGAAAGCTATGGGCCAGACCTAAAACATCATAATATATATAAAAATAAAACTGATAAAATTTGCTATAAAATTGAATACGTGAATTTTTTTGTGTTCCTAAAGTTTACGAGTTATAGGGCGTTGAAACTTGGTGTTTTTTTCATAACTACTTTAGCGCTGGATAGGGTAATATTTAGTAGGAGTTTGCAAGAATCACCCTAATAATTATTCTAATGGTTTCCAAACTTCACACTCTTATTTATAATAGGTGTCTAGTGATTTTTAAAACCCAAATTTCTTATAGGCCTGAAGTCATATCTATAGGCAATCACTAGAAGTGTGATACTTCCTATCTTTTTGTTTCAAAAAAATAAAGTAATAATTGAAAAAAACACCATGTTTCAGCGCCATATATTTCGTAAACTTTAGAAATACAAAAAAATGCACTTATTCAATTTTATAGAAAATTTTATCAGCTTTCATTTTTATACCGTCATGTTTTAGGTCTAGCCAATAGTTTTCGAGATATTAACGAAAAACCGAAAACAGTGACTTGTCTTTGGCCATTGCCGCGACAGCTCACCACCGACTCTTCAGGACTTTTGGTATATTCATCACTAGACATCTCCAAACGAGTGTGTGAAATTTAAAACTATTAGAATTTTTCGAAAGTAAAATCTTTAGTTGACTAGACTAATAGGGTGTTTAGAAACTAGGATTCAAAGGACACATAATTTATGATCAAAAACAAGTAGATAAAAAGATCTAAACATCCAAAAAGCAACCGCCTTTGAGATAAGAGCTATTTTGTTTTTCTATAGCTTCACAAATTATTTTGTTTGAGTTGTTATTTAGCGCCACAAAACCCAATAATCACCGAATATGTTAAAAATGTCCTCCTTCCATACCGATACAGGATCTACTATACCTTTTCAGGGAGTAATTTCGTACCGAATAATCCTATAAAAATACTCACTCTGAAACACAATTTTTAAGAAACATTCATAATGACTTCTGCCTGTACGTGCTCACGTATTCTTTAGTGGTAAGTCTAAAAGGCTTTCAAGTATTTAATTAAACTAATTTCGAATAACTGTCAGAATATAGCCAATATCAGCTATACCCACCCAGAATCTACATGTATCTCATATCTGTCTTCTTCCACATGTAATGTTTTCGACGTGCTTTCCAAATTGCACTAAACTATTTGAATTATTAATAAATAACTTAAAGTCAAAACACTGCGCTCATAACCTATTTATTTTTATTCGTACTAATAAATAAATTAGTTGCTGTGGTAAATTGGCCACCAATCACTCAAAATATCAATTTGACTTTTCGTATTTTCATCAGATTTCACCTTTCATCACAACTCACTAAATTACCTGTAGTCATAATTAAATTAATTAGTAGTAAGTAGAATTAGCTCGAGAAAGCTGGAAAATGTTCTCGGATGAATCAGAAAATGGCGGCGGAAAACTTCTTTCTGGCGAGGGTAGGTGTATGAGTATTCAAGCAATGCAAGAATTAAACGATTTGAGAGAAAATAGCCAATTGTGTGACGCCACCATATTATTAGAAGATGGTAGTAAGATACCGGTACATAGAGCAGTTTTGTGTGCTTGTAGTAATTATTTCAAGTAAGTTCTTTTGATTAATTCCATTAAATTTTTAAGATAAAAAATATGTAAATTTCTAGAGCCGTGTTTACCACTTCCTTACATGGCAAAAATAAGACGACGGTTTTCCTTCCCGGCGTGTCTTCCGATATGATTTATACGCTTCTGACGTACATCTATATGAGAAAACTAAACGTAAATGAAGGCAACGTCTACGAACTTTTAATAACTGCAGATTATTTATGTATACTTGGCGTGCTCGAAATATGCTGTGAATACTTAGAGTACATATTAAATCCCACCAATTGCATAGGGATTTTAATGTTTTCCAGAAGTCACTTTTGTAAAAACCTTTCAGAAGCTTCTTGGAATTACATCATGCGCAACTTCGTCGTAATCAGCCAACAAAGTTTAGAACTTTTAGACTTGCCTTTACAAGGTTTGCAAGAACTCATAAATGCTGACGATTTGAACGTAAAAAGTGAAGAAACGGTATGGGAAGTAATATTACGTTGGATTAATCACAAACCTTCGGAACGGCAAAAACACATTGTGACTCTTATGAAAGGAATTCGTTTAGGGTTATTAGACACGCAGTTTTTCTTAGAACACGTCAAAGATCATCCTTACGTAACAAACTGCGACGAAAGCAGACCGATGATTATAGAGACGTTAAAATTTTTATACGATTTAGAAATGATAACTCATAGAGATGGCGAAGTAACGACGCCCGAAATAGCGCGTCCTCGAGTACCTCACGAGATACTTTTTGCAATAGGAGGTTGGAGCGGCGGATCTCCTACAAATTATATGGAAACGTACGATACGAGAGCCGATCGTTGGGTTAAAGTTGAAGAAGTCGACGCGATGGGACCTCGCGCTTATCACGGCACCGCTGTAGTCGATTTTAAAATATACGTGATTGGAGGATTTGACGGAATGGACTATTTTAATTCTTGTAGATGTTTTGACGCGGTCGAAAAGACGTGGAAGGAGATTGCGCCTATGAACGCTAGGAGATGTTACGTAAGTACGGCTGTTTTAGATGGGATTATTTATGCTATGGGTGGATACGATGGTCACCATAGACAAAATACGGCCGAAAAATATAATTATAAAACGAACCAATGGTCTTTAATAGCGCCCATGAACATGCAGCGTTCGGATGCTAACGCTTGTACTCTTAACGGTATTCCTTTACTTTTATCTCCAATCTCTGCATTACCTAATCTTTTTTGTTTTAGATAAAATTTACATAACTGGGGGATTTAATGGGCAAGAGTGTATGAACTCGGCCGAAGTTTACGATCCCGAAATTAATCAGTGGACGATGATTAATCCGATGCGCTCGAGAAGATCCGGAGTTTCTTGCATTTCTTACCACAGCCACATTTACGTTATAGGCGGTTTTAATGGTATATCGCGTATGTGTAGCGGAGAAAAATTTAATCCCTCAAATAACACTTGGGCTCCAATACCAGACATGTATAATCCACGAAGTAACTTTGCCATAGAAGTAATAGACGACATGATTTTTGCAATCGGTGGTTTTAACGGTGTTACGACAATTTATCACGTCGAGTGTTACGACGAAAAATCCAACGAGTGGTACGAAGCGACCGATATGAATATTTACAGATCCGCTTTATCGGCTTGCGTTATAAATGGTTTGCCCAACGTGAAGGATTACATTCATAAACATAGGGAAAAATTGATGGAAGAGAAGAGACAAAAGATGATCGCCTTAGAGGCACAAAGACAAACTTCGTTGGGGACAAATGCTGTTCCAGACCCACAAATTACCACGGCGGCTCAAGTATTACACGTACAAAATCTACAGCAGTTGAACATGTTGCAGCAATTGAACGAAAATCTACAAAATGGAAATCCTGCGTTACCGGAGATACCTGAACCACCACCAATGCCTATGGATATCGATGATGATAACGAAAACGGCGAATAAATAAATACAATTAGTTTTAAAATATGCGCATTTAGAATATATTATGTTTTCCCAAACACTTTATTTTGGGATACGTAGAAATATGGCACTTTAAATGCTTGGATAGTACGTAAAAAAATATAAAATAGTATTGTAATAATAACATTATACATTTTTGTATATTTATATACCATTACCTTATAATGTAGTTTTATACGATCTTAGCGAAATAAATTTCGAAAAAAAAGTTTATACTATAGCCGTACCGTGTTTCTCTTTAAAGAGACCACAGAAGTGGTTCTGATTGGTGGTGTAACAGAGTAACATAATATAAATTTATCAACGTACTATGCAATTAGCGCAAAAAATTTGGTTGCGATCGGAATTATTCCGGTGGTCCTAATTTTTTTAATTTGTTTTATAGAATGGTCTCATAATGTTAAATCCAAAATCTCAACCTCCGAGACCCTGTGCTCGAGTCGCCATCTTGAAAAAAGCAACCGAAATCAAGCCAATGGCTAGTTTTTGTCAATTTTGACCCGGAAGGACTACATTTTTGGCAAAGACCGTGTTGTACCTTTTAAAAGTAGGCTAAATTTTCTACAGTTGAAGACCAAAATGGTCTATGTAGACCGTTGGATCTTTGTCAAAAATCCAAAACTAAAACGGTTTAGTTTTGTAATTTTTGATTTTTGACAATGATCCGCTTTATTTACCTTACATCAAATGGGGTAGTTATGAATTTTTGGTATGTTATACATGATAAATGCCCAATAATAAATTCAAGTTTTTGACCTCGGTGGACCTCTGGACCTTTGTCAAAAATCCAAAACTAAATCGCTAGCGAATGTTTCAACAAAAGTGTTTTTTAACTTCCTCATAAAAGCCAAAGATATAACCTGGCTCCACTTTGGTTATCAAAAATCTTCAACTACGTCCATATTCTATGTGATGTGATATAGGAAATCTTTGTTGTACCTCCAACTTGTAAATTAGAAGCTTCTTAAGTTCAATTGAGCGCTAACGAATGTTACAATTTCGAACTAAAGTATTTTTTAACTTTGTTTAGTTTTAGTTCAAGTTTTGGTCATCTTGCACCCACCTGTACCTACCTGCTCTTAGCAGGGTAGTAGGGGTGCAAGTACCTTTTATTTTTATTTCATTTTTTCATTTTTACCGTCAGTATATTTCTTGCATTCACGACAGTAGTATATAGCTAGCCATCAGGCACACATTCCAAGTTACCATTTTTGTAAATCAAGTGTTGCGTGTTTGTAGAATTAAATACATAATCAAACAACCAGTCTACTCTTATTTAGTGCAACGAAACGGCCTGTACCAAAATACAAGTGTATACAGTCCGCTACGAAAAATTAATACAGAAGCACGCCGTTGCATCCAACACTTTGGTCCTTCAGAGCAGGATTGTGTATTTAATTTGTGTATCAACTCGCGTCATCTTGGATCAACACACGTTATCATCATCCATTTATCCATCAACACGTCAACTCGGATCATATGGATCAACATACGTAATCATCATCCAAGTATTTATCACCACGTGAGCATCAACAATCAACAAGCGAAGCCTACTATACATCAAAGGTCAGATCCTTATATTATCAAACCTATTTAATTATTAGGTCTCAATTTGGGTATCATTTTTTATATGTTCTAATCATTTCAAAACTTTAGTTTATTAAAAGTTTACATGCCGTTACTGGTATTTTGTGCAACACGTGTTTAGACATTCAAAAATTACTCATTTTTACCGAGTTTCAGAAAGTATTTTTATTGCCCTTATCCTGTCGGCTCGTTGTAGGGCAGGTATAAACCAAAGGGTATAAACAACCATTTGCAAACAGCTTTGTGTTTAGAAATTTTGCAAATATTCATTGTTCTTTTCATTGCAAGGTTCTAACCATCTTTTAAACAAACAAAATGACAAAACAAAATTTTAAAGATTTAAAATCCCGTAGAACACAATTATTAAAATCTTTAGAGGTATTCTTAAAATTTGTAAATGAACTTAGCACCAAGCCAGGTAAAATCAAAGAAATTCCTCTCAGATTAGAGAAAATGGACAAAGTGTTTGAGGAGTTTGATAACATTCAGTCCGAAATAGAAAATTTAAATTCCGACGAATCCGGAAGTGAAGACATTAGGTGCAAATTTACCGATGAATTCTTTGATGCATGTGCAAGGGCAAACGATTATTTAACACAAACATCAGCTCCTCAGTCGACAGCCGGTGCGGTCAATAGGAATCAAATAGAGGTCAAATTACCGGAAATCTCATTAAAAACTTTTTCCGGCGCTTATGAGGATTGGACTCAATTTAAGGACACATTCATATCTTTAATTCATAATAACGATAGGTTATCCTCAACTCAAAAATTTTATTATCTCACGTCTAGTCTTAAAGGGGCCCCAGCGGATCTAATTCAAGATCTCAATATCAACGACGAAAATTACTCTATAGCTTGGGATCTTTTAAGGGAAAGATTTGAAAACGAAAAAATTATCATTGACAGTCACATTAGGAGTTTAGCAGAATTAAATAACGTACAAAGAGATTCTCACGCGTCTCTTCGACAATTCACAAACAGTTTTCAAAAACACTTTCGCGCGTTGAAAAGGTTAGGTGAACCCGTGGATTACTGGGATAGACTTTTGCTTTATTATATGGTTGCTAAATTAGATATTAATAGTAAAAAAGAATGGAAGTCAAAAACGAATACAACGAAGTCACCTACCGTAGACGAGTTCATAAAAATCATGTTAGAAAGATGTCAACTTCTAGAGAGCTGTGATAGCAAGAGTAACCCACAACCAGTTCAGAATTTAAACATAAAACAAAGAGTAGTGCAGAGCTATTTAAGCTCAAGTCCATCAAGTTGTAATTTTTGCAAGGGCTCTCATCCCACCTATAGTTGTAAAGAATTTATCAAACTTTCACCTACAGCAAGGATAGATGAAGTCAAACAACTCAAGTTATGTTTTAATTGTTTAAGCAAGTGCGGTAATTTTGGCACAAATTGCAAGTCAGGCTCCTGTCGAATATGTCATAAAAAACATCACTCACTATTGCACATTTCTGGTTTCAAGTCCAATTTAAATTCAAACACCTCACAGAGCGCTGACGTCTCCGCTGATCAGGTGATTACGCAAGCAGAAATTCCAAGCAATTCAATTGTAGCTCATTCCAGAAATCATAACATCAATTTACCGGTACTTTTATCAACCGCACAAGTTTACATTATCGATAATGATAACAAACCCGTAAAATGTAGGGCTTTGTGTGACAGCGGCTCGGAATCGTGTTTCATTTCGAAGAAATTGTTAAAGGTCTTAAAACTTCCAAACCATCCGGTTAATATACCAGTTACAGGTATACATTCAATTACGACACAAATAGATAGTTATACACGAACGTATGTCAAATCTATGCACTCGAATTACAAATCTAAACTTCTTAACTTCCTCGTGCTAGATAAAATAACTGAAAACGTACCGCGAGTTTCGTTCAATGCAGCCGCTATCAAAATTCCAAGTTCAATAAACTTAGCTGATCCGTGTTATAACAAATCCGCGGAGATCGACATTTTACTCAACTGTTCAGTTTTTTACGATCTTTTAGGCACTAATCAAATTAGATTAGGTGACAATATGCCCATTCTTCAAGATTCTAAATTGGGATATCTAATTTCGGGTCCACTTGATTTTTTAACTGCAAGGACTAACAGCATTAATTGTCATTTAGTAACTACATCCCAGATTCACGACCAATTAGAGCGTTTTTGGTCTATCGAGGAGTGTCCTAGATTAATCACACAAAAGAGGAAACCGATTGTGAAGATCATTTTGTTGAAAATTTCAAACGCGAC
Organism: Malthinus flaveolus; assembly: GCA_950108345.1. Classification (NCBI taxonomy): domain Eukaryota; kingdom Metazoa; phylum Arthropoda; class Insecta; order Coleoptera; family Cantharidae; genus Malthinus; species Malthinus flaveolus. The sequence continues at coordinate 15,093,310 of OX467285.1, read as the reverse complement.
TGTTCGGGTAGATTTATAGTTAAATTACCATTGCGTAATAATTTCACAAGGTTAGGTCAATCAAGCGATATTGCAATTCAAAGGTTTTTCGCTATCGAGCGAAAACTGTTAAAAAACCCAAAACTCAAAACCTTGTATGTCGACTTTATGCGCGAATACATTGCTTTAGAACACATGTCGCCAGTTAATCCTAGCTTAGATATACCATTAGTTTATTATATTCCACATCATAGCGTCATTAAGGAATCATCCCTTACCACAAAATGTCGAGTTGTTTTCGATGCCTCCACTAAATCTTCGTCGAACTTGTCACTTAACGATGTGTTAAAAGTAGGTCCAAATATTCAAGAAGACATCTTCTCTATTATGTTACGTTTTCGCTATTACGCCATTGTCTTCACAGCTGACGTCGAAAAAATGTATCGACAAGTTTTAATGGCCGATGAAGATCGCGATCTTCAGCGCATTGTTTGGCGTGAAAACCCCCACGAACCACTGATTCATTACAAACTTAACACCATAACTTACGGCACGTCATCAGCGTCATTTTTAGCCACGCGTTGCTTAAAACAGTTAGCGCTGGAAAATGAACGCGAATTTCCACAGGCGTGTCAGGTTGTTCTAAGAGACTTTTATGTAGATGATCTCATCTCGGGTTCCGATGATTTAAAATCAGCCCAAACACTAGTTCGACAAATCACTTCGATTTTACATAAAGGTGGTTTTCCACTGCGAAAGTGGATGTCAAATAATAGTAGCCTCTTAGACACCCAGACTCAAGGTGATAATATCAACTTGTCTCAATTCGTGATTAGAGACAATCAAAACTCCAAAACATTAGGAACTCTGTGGAGTTCGTCAGAAGACACGCTTCAGTATTTTTCCGAGCATTATAACTTCGACAAAATTATTACTAAGCGCGTGATCTTATCAGTCGTTTCACAAACATTTGATCCTTTAGGCCTACTCGGTCCAATTATCATAAAATCAAAAATATTTATGCAAAAATTGTGGATGCTAAAATTAGATTGGGACGAAGAAGTTCCTTACGACTTACGATCGCAATTTTTAAAATTTTGTAACAACCTTAAGGCCATCAACAATATTAAAATTCCTCGCTACATCTTCATAGAAAATTATACAAGCGTCGAAATTCATTGTTTTTGCGATGCTTCACAAGCTGCTTACGGCTCAGCAATTTATATGCAAGCTCAAGACTCTCAAGGCAACTTATCAGTCAGTTTAGCTTGCGCAAAATCACGCGTTGCCCCCTTAAAATGTCAGTCTTTGCCTCGTTTGGAATTATGCGGAGCGGTGCTCAATGTTCAACTTGCACAAAGAGTTATTGCGGCGTCAAATTTTAACGCTAAAAATGTATTTTATTGGACCGATTCTACCATCGTGCTGGCTTGGATCAGTACTGAGCCCAGCAGATTAAACACTTTCGTTTCAAACAGAATTGCACAAATTCAGTCACTCTCAAGTGTTAACCAATGGAGACATGTTGCTTCAGAAAACAATCCCGCTGATCTAATATCTAGGGGCGTTGACCCATCTTATTTAAACAATATTAGACTATGGTGGGACGGACCTGAGTTTCTCAAGCTGGATGCACTATCGTGGCCATCCAGTTTTAACTTTCAATTATCTGAAATTCCAGAGATAAAGACCAACTGCAGTATTGCTTGCGTTACCCTGCAATCCTCTGGCTTCAACGAGATCATTAATCGATACTCGTCATTTTTAAAATTAATTCACGTAGTGGCGTACGTCCTACGTTTCAAAAACAACTGTCTGTTTTCTACAATACAAGTTAAGGGAGATTTAACTTTAACCGAAATTGATAGAAGCACAAATCACATAATCAAACTTATTCAAAATCAGGAGTTTTCCTCAGAGCTTCAAGCCTTGCGTAGGTCAAAACATATATCCCGAAAAAGTAAATTAAGCTCTCTTAACCCCTTTTTAGACGATGATGGTATAGTGCGCGTGGGTGGTCGCCTTTCTAAGTCAACGCTTAGTTTCGAAGCTAAATTTCCAATTGTATTGCCGGCTAAACACCATTTTTCAAAGTTACTCATACGTCATCAGCACGAGACTAACTTACATGCAGGCCCTCAAACCACTTTAAGCATCATTAGGTCGAAGTATTGGCCACTAAACGGTAGGCGTGCGGTTCGCGACGTAATTAAAGGGTGTTACGCCTGCTTTCGAGCCAAGCCCGCTCCATCTCGACCACATATTATGGGTGATTTGCCCAACTTACGGGTCAATGAATCAAGAGCATTTTCGGTCTGCAGCGTAGACTATTGCGGCCCATTCCTCATCAAGGATGGGAAGCTACGCAATAGAAAGTATATAAAATCTTACGTTTGTATTTTCATATGTTTTAGTTCAAAAGCCATTCATATTGAGCTCGTAACTGAGCTGTCGACTGGGAGTTTTTTAAACGCGCTAAGACGTTTTGTGTCTAGACGTGGCATATGTTATCAAATTTATTCAGATAATGCCACTAATTTCACTGGTGCTAACAAACATTTACAAGGTTTAGTTAGCCTCCCCGAACATCCAAATGTAAGGGATTACTTTATTAAAAATAAAATTAAGTGGACTTTCAGTCCAGCTCGATCGCCTCATTTCAACGGGTTGGCAGAATCGGCAGTAAAACTAGTAAAGTACCACTTAAAACGTGTTGCACAAAACACCCCCTTTAATTTTGAAGAATTTTACACATTGTTGACACAAATTGAGGCCATAGCAAATTCCCGTCCCCTGACTCTAATGTCCCAAGATCCTAACGACCTACAAGCTCTCACACCAGGGCATTTCATCATTGGCGAGCCATTAACGTCAATTCCGGATTCGACGCAACCGGAAATTAAGGGATCGCTATTAACCAGATACCAACACATAAGGGTAATAACTGGTCATTTTTGGAAACGTTGGAGCCTAGACTATCTTCACAACCTTCAACAAAGATCCAAATGGAAAACAAGGTCTCATGATGTACTAAAGGTTGGCTCCCTTGCAGTCATCCGAGAAGACAACACGCCCCCGCAAGATTGGAAGTTAGGGCGCATCATTAAAGTGCATCCTGGTCAAGACGGTGTTGTGCGGGTAGTGACTTTAAAGACAAACAATGGTATAATTAAACGGGCATCTGTAAAGATTAGTGTTTTACCAGATCAGTGAAGTTTTTTGCGCCTCTCTTTTAATGTATATATATATATCACTCATCTTCTTTTTTTTATGTTATTATTTTTTGAAACCCGTCATGTTTCAAGGCGGGAGTATGTTTAGTTTTAGTTCAAGTTTTGGTCATCTTGCACCCACCTGTACCTACCTGCTCTTAGCAGGGTAGTAGGGGTGCAAGTACCTTTTATTTTTATTTCATTTTTTCATTTTTACCGTCAGTATATTTCTTGCATTCACGACAGTAGTATATAGCTAGCCATCAGGCACACATTCCAAGTTACCATTTTTGTAAATCAAGTGTTGCGTGTTTGTAGAATTAAATACATAATCAAACAACCAGTCTACTCTTATTTAGTGCAACGAAACGGCCTGTACCAAAATACAAGTGTATACAGTCCGCTACGAAAAATTAATACAGAAGCACGCCGTTGCATCCAACAAACTTCTTCATAAAAGCCAGAGGTTTGGAACCTGGCACCACTTTGGTTTTGAAAAATCTTCAACTACGTCCTTATTCTATGTGATGTAATATAAGAAATCTTTGTCGTACCTCCAAGTTGTAAATAAGAAGCTTCTTAAGTTCAATACATCGCTAAAAAATGTTACAATTTTGAACAAAAGGTTTTTTTAACGTCTTCGTAAAGCCAGAGGTGAAACCTGGCACCACTTTGGTTTTAAAAAATCTGCAACTACGTCCTTATTCTATGTGCCGTGGTATGAAAAATCTTTATCGCGCCTCCAAGTTATGAGTAAGAAGCTTCTTAAGGTCAATAAATGTTACAATTTCGAACAAAAGTGTTTTTAACTTCTTCATAAAAGGTGAAGACGAAACCTAGCGCCACTTTTGTTTTTAGAAATCCTTACTTCCATTTTTATTCTACCTTATGCAGTGCAGGATTATCCAAGACAGAATAACTTTGGTGGTTGATTCCGTTTATAAAACTTACGCGTCTTATTGCTCAGTTATCCAGTACGTAAATTCATAGTTACCCCTTCCCCGTCCTATATCTCAAAAAGGGTTAACTTATGGAAGAAATGAATATAACCAATCTGGTAGCTAATAAGGTTTTCTGTAACTCTTATTATTGCCTTTATTAACGTACGATGGATAGGAATCAAGTTATTCCCAAACAACTAGATCTACCCGTGATTTTGATTAGTCTTTTCAAGATGGCGGCTCGAGCACAGAGTCTCAGAGGTCGAGAATCTGGATTTAACATTAGGAGACCGTTCTATAAAACAAATTAAAAAAATTGGGACTACCGGAATAATTTTTCCGATCGCGGATTACTAATTGAACTGGACTACTACTCATCCTCGGGCGTCATTTACACATACGAGAAATGTACCACTATAAATGCCAGAGAGAGTTATAACTGCTAGTTATAAACTAGTTTAATGTAAACTGGACAGTAAGTGATGGAAGAAAACTCTAGGAAATCTTGCGGAGGTCGCTTGCAATACTCTAAATGTGCATTGGAAGAGCCTTATGCAAGACTTCCTAGAGTCTTCTCGCATTACAGTCAAGTTTACATTAAACTATAGCTCTCCCTGGCGGTCTCTCCGATATTTCTCGCGCAACATTTCTCGCATCTGAAAACGAAGCATAAAAGTTACGTTCTTTTCCACGAAATACAAAAATTTTACGTCCACCAAAAAGGAGATTCTATAGCGTATATGTGAAACGTTGCCAAAATACGAATAATAGTGCTTATTAGTGATCATTATCATTAACCTACTGAAAGGTTAAAAATAACAACGCGCCACGGAATTTTTTGTACGGTAGGTACTCAGAGGACAGCAAGCTTAGGGAGGATAATAAGAAAAGCTCCTAAGAAGATATAAGCCGGCATTGCTTACTTTTTATGACCTGATATCTACATATTTACTATATACACGTATGTAGTGTAAAATAAAATGTAAACAATGTAAAAGTAAAATTTAAATACATCTACAATCTACACCCTTCTAGAAGTGGGCTTTTCGCTTGTCACAACTTGGTAAAGTCAGCTGACCTACAATACACAGATGTATTGTTGGTTGCATTTTCTGAAACGACAATGTGAAATTTTTCTTACTGCAGACATGGCGCAAATACGGGCAAAGAGGGTTGAAGCTACATTTAAAAAATGAAACAATTGGGGTTTGGTAGTTATTTCCAAAATATAATACTCAATTGGGAATAATGATGCAGATTTATTAATGCCCAATTTCAGTATAAAAAAGCTCTCCGTACTTTGCACTGGAAAACAATTAACCATTTTCGAAATTTCACTTAAGGCTGGAGAATTATAGGTTAGAATTCTTACGTCGTCCTGAACAGCTTTAATACTCAACCGATACAACTGAGATTTTTGTAGGGTCTAGCCAAACAGCTTTCCTATGGCTTGACATATTTTTAAATTCAAAAAAAGTATTAGAAAGTAACAAAAAAAATTTTTTCCGAAAAGTGGCAAATTACAGTCAGTTTAAATTGATTGTTTTCTCTTGCGTATAAATACTTAGAACGATATAAAATATGTCAAGCCATAGAGGATATGATATAGAACATATAGAATGTGTTTCCTATGCCCTGAGGACGACGTAAGATTTTCCCCATAAGCCCAATGTTAATTAAGCTTCTCAAAAATTCTAATTGATGTCGCCACCCAGCCGTCGCTACAATTCATAAACGTAGATAAATATTACTACAGGTAATGATAAGTTTGACCTGGAACAAATTGCAAGAAACAGATTTTTCGCGGTACCTTGTTCAGAATTTTACGCTGATTACGACCATATAAAGTCTATGCCAAAAATATGATAAAAAATGGCAAAATTTTGGCATATAATGTCACTATTTTTCGAGGTTATGATACAGAATACGCCTGAATGACGAGTAACCAAGACAGTTAATTGATACAAACCTCCAAAAATTAAATGTAAGAGACGCTACTAAAAATGTTAGTTGGGTTGCATAAATACTTTTATGCACCATAACCTATAATTCTCCAGCCTTAAAGTTATTAATGCTGAATAGATTTAACAAATGGAGGACGCCCTAGAATAATGAGTAACCTATATTTGTTTGCAACATTGAACAAATTCTGCAATTATTTTCTAAAATGCCATTGTTTTATAATAAAATATAGGCTTTTGTTTTTAAAACAATTAATTGAACTCGTTTTAAATTAAAAATTGTGCTCAAGGCATGGACTAAATTAAAGTTTCTCATCAGACTCGATATAGAAATGTGACCCCCAAACGTCCCTAGCAGCTTAAATAGCAACCAAAGCTGCATAATATTGCAGAATCGTGCATAAGAATCGTCTTCACCTTCAATATAAACAATTTTAACCTCCACGGTTTTATTCGCGAATATCATGAAGAACGCTTCATTTAGCATTTCGGGAGGGCTCAAACTAATAAAGTTCGAAACCCTCCCAGTGATCCTCAAAAGCAATTTCAATTGTGCACGTAAGTCCAGGAGTTCCTTATTGTTAATAATAGAATGAGGAGCTTTTTTTATGGTGCCAAGAGGTTAAAACATAATAATAAAATTTAATTATTTTGGAACCTTTTCTACAAGTATGTACATAATAGATTTTATCTAAATTTTCTGCATAAACTACTTGCGAAAATGAATAGCTGTAGCGTTTATTTGAAATTAGCTTAACAAGAGTTAAGTGACCTTGAAAATTACGTAATAAAGTGTGCAACCTTGCTAAGGTTATGTAACATCAATTAATTCAAATTCGTTTCAGTTTGTTATAATTTGGTTAACTGGTAGGTAGAAGCAAAGATATTACTTAAGAAGCAATCTAATTCATTTATCTCAAGAAATTAATCTTTTAAAAGCGCCACGAAGCGAGGCAACGAAATTATTTTCTTTTTTTCTGATGAAAAGTAATTTATGGCATTTAAATGAACAATCAATAAGATGAACAATTTTTAAATCACAATTAATAATATATACCTATAAATAATATTAAAATGATTACCACCTTCACTTTTGCAATTAAAATTGTGAGTGTAGAAACTTATATGTACCTTCTTGAAGATGTTATTTAACAGAAATCCTATCGTTGCCACAAAAGGAAAAATTACAAAAAAAAATATATTTATTATTTTATTAAGTATCCATGTCAAAGTTACTTTGAGTCCTTGATTAAAAAAAATTATAAGCAAAATATTCTTGGGATCTAAACCTACTGAAAGTTGCAATAACTCATTATAACTATTGATGCACATCATATCAATACCACCCACATTATTATAGAAGAACTGGATTATTGTCTTAAGGTTACAAATTTGCAATGTATCGTGTGTACATTGCAAAATAGTCCCTTCTCTTTATAGTGCCTATATTTCTAAACAATTCTCCATTTGGTTCTTCTTACTTATGTTCTTTTCGAGTTAAGTATGATTGTGTGAGAATATAGAAACAGTAATTTGATAAACATGCATTTCCTAACGTCGATTTTTAGATTGGTGAGTAAAAGAAAAATTTTATTTGTTCTAATCGAATTCGTAATTCTCAAGACATAATTAGTTTTCGTATCCTCGCGTGTAATTGACTTAAGAAAATAATTTTTTTTATTGTCTCACGAACTAACCGACTAGACATGTTATTATTACAATACATTAAAAGAAGTGTTCGTTTTACACGAAATTACGTAACATACTGAATTATTATTAATTTCTTTTATGAAAATTTCTAATTTTGTAAGTAAAAGTCAGTAAAAGTAACGTGTATGAATAATTATTGTTACATAAATGAGAATCTTCTTACTGGAATGACTTTTAAATATTATAGTAGGTACTTAGAATGGGATGCTTGGTGCAGAATCAATGCTTGAAAGTTCAATTTCGACGCTCAAACTATTGAATGGCTATTTCCTTAGCATTATTAAAACTTAATTTAGTAAAATTGGTTACCGTTTCACAAAAAACGAAAATTTTACAAAAACTTAAAAGACAATCACACGACGTGTCGAAAATTTACAACGTGTGAGCTGTGCTTTTTGTTGGGTGATGGCGGAAAATTGCCCTGCGGACTAATTAAACAAATTTTAATTTCCGTTATTGAATGTACCAGTACTTCAGGACGAACTGAACTATTTATTCTAAAAGTAATATACAACTAATTATGTGCCTAATACACAGGCAAAGTGCAGCTAAATTGAACTTTGCTAAGGTTCGTTTTTTTCGTTCTCTTTAAAAACAGAGATAAAAGATTAAAAAAATTACTTGGCTTGTTGATATTTTAGTAAATTCATAAAGTAATAGGCGAAGAACCGGAAAGTGCTTATAGCCGGTCAGTTTATACAGGACGTAAATTTAAAAGTTTAATGTTTGAAATAAAATGGAAAATTCATAGAGACCTTTTCTACAACGTAGGGCGGGTGGAAAAAGGAATCCATTGCTCACGAAGTGAGCTCCTTTTCATCCAATTTCGTAGGTTTTAGCCATCCCCATCTAAGAAGAATTCAAATTTTTAACACCCGTCTTGTGATACTTCATTGGAAAGCCTCTTAAAAATGTTATTCATTAGTGCTTGGTATTCAAACAACGTGGAAAAGAGAAGGGATTCCATTACTCATGAAGTGAGCTTCTTTTCATCCAATTTTGTAGGTTTAATCCTTCCGAACCTAAAAAGAATTTTTAACAGCCGCCTCGTGATACCTCATTAGAGAGACCTTTAAAAGTGTTATTCTTTGGTACTTAGTATACCAAACAACGTGGGAGAAGGGAAGGCATTCCATTACTCATGAAGTAAGCTTTTTTTCATCCAATTTCGTAGGTTTTAGCCATCCCAACCTAAAAAGAATTCAAATTATTAACAGTCGCCTTGTGATTGGAAAGACCTTTTAAAGTGTTATTCTTCGGTACTTGGTATATCAAACAACGTAGGGAAGAAAAGAGATTCCATTACTCATGAAGTGGGCTTCTTTTCATCCAATTTCGTAGGTTTTAGCCATCCCAACCTAAAAAGAATTCAAATTATTAACAGTCGCCTTGTGATACCTCATTGGAAGGATCTTTAAATGAGTTATTTATTGTCACTTGTATACCAAGCAACTTGGGGAAGGGAAGGAATTCCATTACTCATAAAGTGAGCTTCTTTTCATCCAATTTCGTAGGTTTTATCCTTCCGAACCTAAAACAATTCAAATTTTTAACAGTCGTCTTGTGATACCTCATTGAAGAGATCTTTAAATGAGTTATTTATTGTCACTTGTATACCAAGCAACTTGGGGAAGGGAAGGAATTCCATTACTCATAAAGTGAGCTTCTTTTCATCCAATTTCGTAGGTTTTATCCTTCCGAACCTAAAACAATTCAAATTTTTAACAGTCGTCTTGTGATACCTCATTGAAGAGATCTTTAAATGAGTTATTTATTGTCACTTGTATACCAAGCAACTTGGGGAAGGGAAGGAATTCCATTACTCATAAAGTGAGCTTCTTTTCATCCAATTTCGTAGGTTTTATCCTTCCGAACCTAAAACAATTCAAATTTTTAACAGTCGTCTTGTGATACCTCATTGAAGAGACCTTTAAATGAGTTATTTATTGTCACTTGTATACCAAGCAACTTGGGGAAGGGAAGGAATTCCATTACTCATGAAGTGAGCTTTTTTTCATCCAATTTCGTAGGTTTTATCCTTCCGAACCTAAAACAATTCAAATTTTTAACAGTCGCCTTGTGATACCTCATTGGAGAGACCTTTAAATGAGTTATTTATTGTCACTTGTATACCAAGCAACTTGGGGAAGGGAAGGAATTCCATTACTCATGAAGTGAGCTTTTTTTCATCCAATTTCGTAGGTTTTATCCTTCCGAACCTAAAACAATTCAAATTTTTAACAGTCGTCTTGTGATACCTCATTGAAGAGACCTTTAAATGAGTTATTTATTGTCACTTGTATACCAAGCAACTTGGGGAAGGGAAGGAATTCCATTACTCATGAAGTGAGCTTTTTTTCATCCAATTTCGTAGGTTTTATCCTTCCGAACCTAAAACAATTCAAATTTTTAACAGTCGCCTTGTGATACCTCATTGGAGAGACCTTTAAATGTGTTATTCTTTGGTACTTAATATACGAAACAACGTGGGAGAAAGGAAAATATTTCATTACTCATGAAGTGAGCTTCTTTTCATCCAATTTCGTAGGTTTTAGCCATCCCAACCTAAAAAGAATTCAAATTATTAACAGTCGCCTTGTGATACCTCATTGGAAGGATCTTTAAATGAGTTATTTATTGTCACTTGTATACCAAGCAACTTGGGGAAGGGAAGGAATTCCATTACTCATAAAGTGAGCTTCTTTTCATCCAATTTCGTAGGTTTTATCCTTCCGAACCTAAAACAATTCAAATTTTTAACAGTCGTCTTGTGATACCTCATTGAAGAGACCTTTAAATGAGTTATTTATTGTCACTTGTATACCAAGCAACTTGGGGAAGGGAAGGAATTCCATTACTCATGAAGTGAGCTTTTTTTCATCCAATTTCGTAGGTTTTATCCTTCCGAACCTAAAACAATTCAAATTTTTAACAGTCGCCTTGTGATACCTCATTGGAGAGACCTTTAAATGTGTTATTCTTTGGTACTTAATATACGAAACAACGTGGGAGAAAGGAAAATATTTCATTACTCATGAAGTGAGCTTCTTTTCATCCAATTTCGTAGGTTTTATCCTTCCGAACCTAAAACAATTCAAATTTTTAACAGTCGCCTTGTGATACCTCATTGGTGAGACCTTTAAATGTGTTATTCTTTAGTACTTAATATACGAAACAACGTGGGAGAAAGGAAAAGATTTCATTACTCATGAAGTGAGCTTCTTTTCATCCAATTTCGTAGGTTTTATCCTTCCGAACCTAAAACAATTCAAATTTTTAACAGTCGCCTTGTGATACCTCATTGGTGAGACCTTTAAATGTGTTATTCTTTAGTACTTAATATACGAAACAACGTGGGAGAAAGGAAAAGATTTCATTACTCATGAAGTGAGCTTCTTTTCGTCCAATTTCGTAGGTTTTAGCCATTCCAACCTAAAAAGAATTTAAATTTTTAACAGCCGTCGTGTGATACCTCATTGGTGAGACCTTTAAATGTGTTATTCTTTAGTACTTAATATACGAAACAACGTGGGAGAAAGGAAAATATTTCATTACTCATGAAGTGAGCTTCTTTTCATCCAATTTCGTAGGTTTTATCCTTCCGAACCTAAAACAATTCAAATTTTTAACAGTCGCCTTGTGATACCTCATTGGTGAGACCTTTAAATGTGTTATTCTTTAGTACTTAATATACGAAACAACGTGGGAGAAAGGAAAAGATTTCATTACTCATGAAGTGAGCTTCTTTTCGTCCAATTTCGTAGGTTTTAGCCATTCCAACCTAAAAAGAATTTAAATTTTTAACAGCCGTCGTGTGATACCTCATTGGTGAGACCTTTAAATGTGTTATTCTTTAGTACTTAATATACGAAACAACGTGGGAGAAAGGAAAATATTTCATTACTCATGAAGTGAGCTTCTTTTCATCCAATTTCGTAGGTTTTATCCTTCCGAACCTAAAACAATTCAAATTTTTAACAGTCGCCTTGTGATACCTCATTGGTGAGACCTTTAAATGTGTTATTCTTTAGTACTTAATATACGAAACAACGTGGGAGAAAGGAAAAGATTTCATTACTCATGAAGTGAGCTTCTTTTCATCCAATTTCGTAGGTTTTAGCCGTCCCAACCTAAAAAGAATTTAAATTTTTAACAGCCGCCTTGTGATACCTCATTGGTGAGACCTTTAAATGTGTTATTCTTTAGTACTTAGTATACCAAACAACGTAGGAGAAAGGAAAATATTTCATTACTCATGAAGTGAGCTCCTTTTCATCCAATTTCGTAGGTTTTAGCCATCCCAATCTAAAAAGAATTTAAATTTTTAACAGCCGTCGTGTGATACCTCATTGGTGAGACCTTTAAAAGTGTTATTTATTGGTACTTAGTATACCAAACAACTTGGGGAAGGGAAGGCATTCCATTACTCATGAAGTGGGCTTTTTTCATCCCATTTTGTAGGTTTCAGCCATCCCAACCTAAAAGAATTTAAATTTTTAACAGCTGCCTTGTGATACCTCATTGGAGAGACCTTTAAAAGTGTTATTCTTTGGTACTTACTATACCAAACAACGTGGGAGAAGGGAAGGGATTCTATTACTCATGAAGTGAGCTTCTTTTCATCCAATTTTGTAGGTTTTAGCCATCTGAACCTAAAAAAATTCAAATTTTTAACAGTCGCCTTGTGATACCTCATTGGAAAGCCCTTTAAGAGTGGTATTCATTGGTATACCAAACAACATGTTTTTTTATCGAATTAGACTTAGAATAGCAGCCTCGCTAAAATTAAATTTAAAGAAATGTTATAAAATGATTATTTGAGGGTAATTAATAAAAACGAAACATTTAGAGGAAATGGGGGGGGGGGCATATTGTGCGAGTTTAAGGAGGAGCGTATTATTCAAAATTATGGCAAATGTCCACGTTTCATGACGCAAGAAACAAACTAAAGTAAAAACCGAGTGCGGGTTGTGTTGATCCAAAATCTGAAAACTGACCCAACGCTTTTTTGTAATTTGGTAGTATTGCACTTTTTAAAATATATGTGAAAAGAACAGAACTGTGGTTGTAAAATTGCTTACTAAAGGAAATTTTAAATTGTAAAGGTTACAACTTAAAACATTAGGAGGGGGGGCGGGATACGCCGCGCTTATAATATACGAGTCGTTCCATATGAAATCGTCTAATCGGTAAAGCCAGCATATTTTAGATTTTGCTCAAACTTTGTGAGAATCTTCATTAGGGATCCAAAAAGGAAATCCAGCATAATTTAATTTTTGCATGCGTTAGTTCCCCCTAGGCTGTAAAAATTTTTTCATTAGAGATATCTGCACCATCAAAGTGGCATTTTAAAGCTAAAAGACAGTAGTTTTTGTAAAAAATATAAAAATTTACACAATACATACCCCCAAAAAATACCACGTTGCTGAAAGTACTCGTATTTTACTGATTTTTCGTGATTTTTAACTGACTCCAGTGTCTCGACTGTTGAATGCAAACAGCTAATATTTCTCAGAGATTTGTGAGAGAGATTTGAAGTTCAAGGTAAGAACTCATTAACCTGTAGTTTCATATTTCTATCTTGCGGTACACACGTACATATTACGGCCTAAACAATGCGTATTTTCGTGTTTCAAAATTTCTAGCAGATTTTTTTGTAAAGAGTATGCCTAACGAGTCAATTATAGGTTCAACTTCTTCCACGATATGTGCACTTGATATCTGAGAAATATTAGCTGTTTGCATTCAACAGTCAAGGCACTGGAGTCAGTTAAAAATCACGAAAAATCAGTAAAATACGCGAATTTTCAGCAACGTGGTATTTTTTAGAGGTATGTATTGTGTGAATTTTAATATTTTTACAAAAACTACTATATTTTAGCTTTAAAATGCCACTTTGATTGTGCAGATATCTCCAATGAAAAAAATTTTACAGCTCAAAATATTAAAGCATAAATATGACGTTTTTTAAATGCTTTAATTGGGGTAGGGAGAACTGACGCATGCAAAAATTAAATTACGGTAGATTTCCTTCTTTGGATCCCTAATGAAGATTCTCACAAAGTTTGAGCAAAATCTAAAATAGTGGAGCAACAAAAAAAATTTTTTTAGACGATTTCATATGGAATGACCCATACCTACCACTTGTGCATTGATTAGTGGAAAATGTTTTAGTAAGAGCTTTGGGTCTTGTCGATAATGTTTTGTGTTTTTGCCGTAAAATACTAAAAAAAAATTTTTAAACAAAGAAATGTCGAATGTGAATAATTTGATCTCTTTCAAACAAAGAATTAGTAAATCGTCTACTTGTTATTGACAGAGAAAACATTTATTTCTTTGATCTCAATTTTGGAGGTTAAAAAAATATTGAGTTCTATTATTTTAGTTTAGAAAGAGCACGAACTCATCATTAAATTTAAATAAAAGTTCTTTATTAATTTCAAAACCTTTCTTACCTTTTTTTAATTATAAAACTAACCCATATTTTGCAATACAAAGTAAATTAAAATCGAAGATGTCATCGTATTAGTGAAAGTCTCTTGAAATGAAATAATATTCGATTACACGGAACGCAATTCACCTGCAAGTCAATTTGTCACGATTTTATAAACTTCTTACATTGTATCGAAGGATAGTTGGATATAGAGGGTGTCCCAGAAGCAACTGTAAATTGTTATAGTAGAACTATAAATGGTAGTAAATTGAAGAAATTTAGTGTTAATGGGGAATGGAATCCTTTTAGTATCTTGCGGAAGAGTTCAAACATGAGACGGTCTCCAAGGATTTCGAATTACTTATTACTTATAGGGATACCAGCTTGGGCGAACTGTACCAACAACGTTCAACGTAAGATCATGATAATCTGTAGTTTACTATTCAAATTTGAAGTTCCACGTTGTTGGTACAATTTGCCCTCTATGTAAGTACGACCTCTTTCTGCTTACTCACAGTTTTATATAAGAGAGAGTGTAAGTCCAAGGATACCGATTATCGTATACATTTGTAGGAGTAGGAGCTTGCTCCCAGAACTTAGGAAACTTACTCGGGCCCATTGGGCCTCTTTCAAACAGTCTTCCCGGATACATTAGATCATGAGCCATTTGTAGAATAAACTCTAAAATTAGAGTTTCATATATTTTTCCAAAGACCCAGGTTTACCCAGCACTCGCAACCGCGCCCTAATTAATTAAAACATACCCCTGCATAGTCATCGTGTTATTTAAATAATTATAATTTAGTCACCTGTAAAAACGTCTCTTAGAACTTCATTGCTCGAATAACTTCAAACTTGATTATTGATTAAGCATCTAAGAATGTAAAAAGTAATTGGATTTTAATTAGCGCTAATTAGTTATACGTACGGAGATGATTACTTAAATGCATAAACCTTGAACGCATTAATAACATATTTTAATCAACTTCTTAAATTATGTTACAAAATCATTGTAAAATTATGCAACTTTCCAACACGTAAATTGTAACAAACGAAACGTAATTTATAATTATAATATTTTTTCAACTATAATAGTAATTAAATATCTACAAATAATTTCGCAGCATTAACCGCTAATTTCTTTAAATAATTTCAGATCCTTATATTACTATCGTTCGTCTTAACGATGCGATGGAGTTGCGTCTGCACACCTTACAATGATGTAAGTGAGTAACTATTTCTCTCGATACGTTTGATTGAATTTGGTTAATTAAAAAGACGCTCATTATCAGGTTAATTATTCGTTTGGATACGCAGTTGAAGCCGTAAATGTTGGCGTCGTAACGCACCATTGGGAAGAACGTTCCGGTGGCTCTGTTAAAGGCGCGTATAGTTTCTTAGATTCCGACGGAAGAGTCAGGATTGTTGGTTATCAAGTTGAAGGGAATAGGGGGTTTCAAGCTGCGGTCAGTTTTAGACCACCTGGAGGTATTTTTTTAGCCGTATTTTTTGAGATGTTGTTAAGTAATTATTGTTCTGAGTTTTAGGCCAACAAGTAGTGGGGCACTTGAGTTTTCCTCAACATTATCGTTATCCTGTCAAATTACAGCATCCTGTTAGTTTAATCACTTCGGATTTATTGAATGGAATTAAGCAATATCCGCATTTAAGTGCCTATTGATAAACTGTTACTCCACGCAGTCTTACATAATATTAGTCATAAAAATATCATTTAACGAGAAGTCAACAAAAACCAAAAATGAACTTGGCCTTCAAAAAAAGCCAATAGTTTTAAAACTTTGCTTGCTCGTTTGTACTGGGTGTCTCTAGCATGGAACCAGAAAATAAGTGGAATAGTTATAAGTTATAAGCTAGTTTGGCGGTATCTAAAAGTGAAGTATTAGTGACGAAAGGGGGTATTGCTCAGTAAGTGTGCGCAGACGAGTACTGTCTCTCGTCTCACTCGTCCCTACTACCACACTATCGGACCTCTTTTACGCCACTGACAGCTTGTTCTGCGCTAAGAGCTTCATGTTCTTCGCCAGCTCAACCCTTCCACTTATTTTCTAGTTCCATGGTGTCTAGTGATGAATATTATTCTAAAACCTAAAAGTACTGATGATTTGAGGTGATGAGAGGTGAGCTTTAGCGGCAGTGACCGAAGACATGTCCCTTGTCTCGGTTTTTGTTTAATATCTCGAAAACTAGGGCTTAAGTCTAAAACGTCGTTATATACAAAATGAAAGCTCATAATATTTTCTACAAAATTAAATATATGCATGTTTTTTGGATTCTTAAAGTTTACCGAGTTATAAGACGTTGAAAATTGTTGTTTTTGCCAAAATCGCCAATGTAGCCGCGCTAACGTGGTTTTGACCAAACACACCAATTTTCAACGCTTAATAACTTGGTAAACTTTAAAATTACAAAAAACATTCATATATTCAATTTTGTATAATATTTTATCAGCTTTAATTTTGTATATAACGATGTTTTAGCTCCAACCCATAGCTTTCGAGATATTAACGAAAAACCTAGACTAGTTAGTGACGTGTCTTTAGCCACTGCTGCTAAAACTCACCTCTGGCTTATCACAACTTTTAGGATATTCATCACTAGACACCTACAAATAATGAGTAAGTGTCTAACTTATTGGATTTTTTTAGGGTAAAACCCTTAGTTGCTTGAACTATTAGTAGTGGGTCACAAGTAGCGATTAACCGTCTGCGTTTTATCAGCGCCCTATAAACCGCTATGTGTGGCCCACTACTTCAGAGGTTTTAATAAATGTCACTACAGAAAGTAATATGTAGCAGAGTCAAATTACTTGTGTTTCCAAGTTTTTGTTTCCCATATTGGAAATAAAGATGAGTGTGGTTTTACTCATGGCTCTCGTTAGTTATGCTTTTGTTTTTCCACAAAATGCGTAGGTGAATCTAAAAATGAAGAATCAAAAAGCACTGTTTAAGATTTAGAGAAGAGAATTTGAAATCAATGTTTTCATTTCCATAATGTGCCGTAGCTTCAACCGTTCACCAATACTAACTTTAAAATTGGGTCAACTTTGGCACATATTCACAAACCACAAAGAAAACTAAAAAAAATTATCCTAGGTCAGACTAAATACAAAAAATACTACCTAGCATTCCTAAGCACTACCGATCCATTTAATTAAATTTCAATATTTTCCATATATTTATATTTTATTTTAATTTTAATTAAATTATTGTAATATATTTATTAATTTAACACCACGAGTGTGTAATTACAAAATTATGAGGGATATACGTTCTCAAAAAACACAAAGAAATGACATTGGTGAATAATCAGTAATTATACTTAGTACAAATAATGCACAAAAATAATACAAGGCTAGCAGATGACACGCGAGATGAACCGATAGAACTATCTTTATCATCTCGACAATGTAAATTTCACCGGACAATGTGTATGAGTTAATATTACGGTCATTGATTCTAAAGTTGAATTGTTTTTGTTGTTTTTATCAATTTTAATTTTAAAAATCAACGTCATCCATAAACAAATAAACATACAATGCAGCATTTACTAAAAATGAATAATATTCAATTTTAGGAAAAGCACCCCCAGAAGCTTTTGAGACCACGCTTTTTACCATTTGGGTTTTTAACGATACTAAATGGTCATGCTATCACAGAAATTGAAATGCCGTTTTAACAATCTCTAACATCGTTTGAATATTTCCATAATAGCTTGATAGTCACCCTGTTTTCCTTATAGTGGAGTGCACGGGATATTAAATTGTGATTTCTGTTTTC
Source organism: Malthinus flaveolus (assembly GCA_950108345.1). Taxonomy (NCBI): domain Eukaryota; kingdom Metazoa; phylum Arthropoda; class Insecta; order Coleoptera; family Cantharidae; genus Malthinus; species Malthinus flaveolus. The sequence goes on along the minus strand of OX467285.1, from coordinate 15,075,277 downwards.
ACTTGGAAATTAAAAGCTGAAACCTTTTTAAAACGATTCCTTACCTTCCGGGGTACGAGAATCCCATGGTCGTCAAAATGTCGTCATGTACGGGGTGACTCAAAAATCTAAGAGACCGCAAAATTCTTTACCTTTTTTTAATCCGAAGGGATTAAACTCCGAATAACTCCGAAGGATTAATTTGTAGGTAAATGCAGACGTGTACTTTTTAAAAGTAGACTAAATTTTCTACAATTTGAGGCCAGAATGGTCTCTTTAAACCTAATGGTATCCTAACGTTTCGTTAGCTGCTGTCGCAAACATCTTCTCCTGAACCTTCGGTACCGTCACGTTAATCTTTATAACACATGATTAACACCTCTGAAAACGTCAAGAATTTCTCAAGTACCTCTCGACTACGGCGCATTATCCCAGAAACCACCCAAACTAATACACGATTTAGTTTAGTTTAGTTGTGGATTTTTGACAAAGACCTTGCGCCCTTTTAGTATCATGTATATTATGATGAAAGCCTAATAAGAAATCCAAATTTTTGTCTCTGGTGGATTTGCAAACTTTTGTACACTTGTATCTCGAACACCATAAGGTCTAAAGAGACCATTCTGGTCTCAAATTGTAGAAAATTAGTTCTTCTGGGTCAAAATTAATAAAAACTGAAAAAATCTGAAATTTCTTGGAAATTTGAGCTACCTCGTAGAGGATAACATGTGTCAACCATCGGATTTTGCTATCCCAGAAAATAAAAAATCATTTGAAAATAGTTTCAACTTTTAATCTCCAAGTGAAAACAGAAATATAAACGACTTTAAGGGCTATCGCACACTACAGACAGTCGGTGACCGTCTGTTTTGTAGCGAAGTGACCGCACACGGTCGGTCGGTCAGACATCGGCGCCTACATCTACACCATCGCACACGTTACCGACTATCGTTAGGAAAGTCGGTGGTTGTTGCATTGTTTGTCCGTGATTTTAGTTATAAGAGATGCACAACTACAACGACAGTTTTGCAGTTCGTGTGCGCGCCCATAAAAGATGTAACGTGTTCTATTTTTCCACCGACTATCAACCGACACGATTGTCTGTGACTAGACGGCGGCTGATGGGAATAACGTAATTGAATGTATGATGTAAACCAACCCTAAATTAATCACCTAGTAGTGCGAAAAACGTTTTTAGGAGAAAAATATCGAACACCTCAACGCCCCGGATTCGAACCCGAGCATACAATATCCGGCCGACATTCTTACAACCACCGACTTCCTAACGATTGACGGTAGCGTGTGCGATGGTGTAGATGTAGGCGCCGATGTCTGACCGACTGTCTGTCGTGTGCGGTCACTTCGCTACAAAACAGACGATCGCCGACTGTCTGTCGTGTGCGGTAGCCTTATTCATCGTACAGAAAACACCTCACATCTCTTTGAAATCTCTATTGGTGTAAACAAAAATTTGTCACACTAGAAATTACTAAAAAAATTAATTAAAAATCTCCTAAAGCGATAATATAATTCTATTATAATTCCTATAGTCCAGTCAAATAAGGTTTTTGGGTAGGAAAAATTCCTACAAAGCTGGATTTTTGCATACAAGTACTTTTCGATGTTACAAATAAGGATTTGGCAAAATCCTAAAAATATCGGTGGAGCATCTTGAGATATTCAAGGTCAAAGGTCACAAAACTGTTGTTTTTGCGAATAACTCGCTTCCTGTATATCGTACAATGATGAAGGTTATTATAAAAGTTATAGAAAACATTATTAACTACAAGATTGGTTATATGCATTTTTGCCATAAGTTTAACCCTTTTTGAGATATAGCGCGGAGAACGGTCACAATAAATTCGTTTACGAAATGACGCTATACAAACTGTAGAGCCAAACGCGTAAGTCTTATAAAACGAGTCAGACACCAAACTTATCGACTGATGGATAATGTGGCACTGCATGAGGTAAGATAAAGATGTAATACATGATTTATAAAGGTAACAATGGTGTTAGGTTTCATCTTAACCTATTATGAAAAAATTTAAAAAAAAGTTGTTAAAAATTTTTATATTTAGTGAGCGCGCTATTTTCACTTCAGAAGCTTCTTATTCGCAACTTGAAGGCGCGATAAAGATTTCCCATATTACATTAGATAGAATAAGAATGTAGTTAAACATTTTTAAGAAACAAAATAGTGCCAGGTTGCGCTTTAGCATTTTATGAAGAACTTAAAAAACAGTTTTTTTCGAAAATGCAAGTTTAAAGAGTGCGCTACTCAACCTCAAGAGCTTCTTATTCACAACTTGGAGGCACTATCAAGATTTCCCATATCACATCAGGTAGAATAAGGACGTAGTTAAAGATTTTTTAGAAACAAATCGTGATCGTACCTCCGAGTCGGGAATAAAAAGCTCTTGAAGTTGAATGGCGCACTCTTTAAACTTGCATTTTCGAAAAAAACTGTTTTTTTTATTCTTCATAAAATGCAAAGGCGCAACCTGGCACTATTTTGTTTCTTAAAAATGTTTAACTACATCCTTATTCTATCTAATGTAATATGGGAAATCTTTATCGCCCTTCAAGTTGTGAATAAGAAGCTTCTGAAGTGAAAATAGCGCGCTACTAAATATTAGAATTTCGAACAAAGGTATTTTTTAACTTCTTCACAGAAGATGGAGGCGAAACCTGACAAGACTTTGGTTTTAAAAAATATTTAACTACGTCCTTATTCTATGTAATGTGATATAAGAAATCTTTAGGGCATCTCTAAGTTGCGAATAATAAGCTCTCGAAGTTGAATAGCGCGTTCATTAGTTTTGCAATTTTGAACAAAAGTATGTTTTAACTTCTTCACAGAATACGGAGGCGAAACCTGACAAGACTTTGGTTTTAAAAAATATTTAACTACGCCCTTATTCTATGTAATGTGATATAAGAAATCTTTAGGGCATCTCTAAGTTGCGAATAATAAGCTCTCGAAGTTGAATAGCGCGTTCATTAGTTTTGCAATTTCGAACAAAAGTCCAGTCAAATTAGACAAAAAATCGTGGAAAGTTCGGAAAAATTCGTATAGAGCTGAAAATTGGTGTAGACTTTAAATACACTATTACAAATGAAATGTCAAAAGTCCCCATCGATCCCACTTCTGCTAAAAATTTTATTCAAAGACAAAGGTCGAAAAATCGGTTTTCGTCAATATTGAGTCAAATTAGATAAATGGATTGCATTTCAAGGAAAAACATCCAGAAGTTTTGAAAATTGATGTACTTGTTCATTAGAACCGGCAGTACAACATACTAAAAGTTCCGGAGTGTGGAGGGCAAGAGCGGGAGAGGCAGCTGTTTAAAATCCACCTTTTCCATTTCTTGCAAATAACTTGCCTCCTATAGATCGCAAGTTAATAAATATTATTATAAAAGTTATAGAAAACATTATTAGCTACAAGATTGGTTATATGAATTTTGCCATAAGTTTAACTGTTTTCGAAATATAAGAGATGGGAAATAGCAGATAAGGGGTTACAGTGAATTTGTTTACGAGATGACGCTTTGGAAAAATTCGCATAGAGCTGAAAATTGGCGTAGACCTTAAATACACTATTATAAATGAAATGTCAAAAGTCCTGATAGATCCCACTTCTGCTAAAAATTTTATTCAAAGACAAAGGTCGAAAAGTCGGTTTTTTGCAAATATCTATAAATATTAGTGCAAATGCAATAATTTGTTATGTATAAACAATATTTTTTATTAATAAATGTTTTATTAATAATAAACATTATTCCATTTCTTTGTCAAATCCATTACGCGTTTTACTACGCAGTTTATACAGGATTATCTCGTAAAATAGTTTACTTCTACCCCTTCTCCGCGCTATATCTCGAAAAGGGCTAAGCTTACGACAAAATGCATATAACCAATCTTGTAGCTAATAATGTTTTCTATAGCTTTCATAATAGCCTTTATTATCGTACGATAGACAAGAAGCGAGTAATTCCCAAAAATAACAGTTTTGTGACCTTTGACCATGAATATCTCAAGATGCTCCACCGATATTTTTAGGATTTTAGCGTATCCTTATTTGTAAGATTGAAAAGTACTTGTATGCAAAAATCCAGCTTTGTAGGAATTATTCCAGGAATAGGCGATTTTTTGCCTAATTTGACTGGACTACTAATATAATTCTGGATAATAATCCAGAAACTTTAGAATAATTTCTTGGCGGGTTTTGATGTAAGAAGGCAATTTCTTATTCTAAAATTAGAGGAATCGCCTTGAGCCATCTTATGCTCTTCTCCACAACTTACTTACGCGAACAAATGTTTTTTGCTTTGCTGGTAAATGAAAACAAGTCCAGGAAGCAATAGAAAGTAAGTGATGATATGGTGTAGCTTTGAGCAATAATATTAGCCCCAGGATGACCCATCTTGTCAAAAAGATGCAAGCTCAAAAATTATTCTAAAACCTTGCGGTTCCTGCTAACAACAAAACAATCGAAGTGGTTCTTAATTAAAAAAAAGTTTAGGTACCACTCACCACGGGTTTACACCCAATATAAATATTACTATTTACAAGCATTTATTATTAAAGGATAGGCAACACATCGTACACATATTTATCCAAGACTATTGTAATAAATTAGTACATTTTTTGAACGTCCTCCTGGACAACTTAATAAAAATTTATTAAGATGCCATTGGAAAGACGTTGACAACGTAACATTTTCATCAGCTGAAAGTAATGCCTAAAGGTGCGCATCAATAATAATGATAAGTATAACTACCTAACTATTCTCAAGTCTTACTAAACAGAACAAATTTAAAATGTAAAAAATAATGTGTCGTATAATATTTTAATAAAACAGTGTGCAATTATTATAAAGTAATTATTACTATTTGTCATTAATTTCCTGACATCCAAAATTTCAAAAACGTGTAAAATGAACTCTTAATATGGTAAAATTACTAAAATCCAAGTGATCTAATCTGCCTATGATAGAGAGGTAAAGGTAAATCTCGTGAACCGCAACCATGAAAAGTGTCAAGGTAAATCAGCTAATTACTATAAAAGTTCGTGTATTAATTGATTGAAATGCAATTATTAAAGAAATGAATTTAAATAATGATTTAACTTCAAGTCAATTTTCATTTACCTATTCAATTGCGTTACTTTTTTGTGTACATAGTTAATCTAAACTTACACTGTTCAAGGTCACGGAACATGAAATTTTCCACTATCTATACTTTACTGTTTACTACGTTTCATGTTAAAAGGCCGTATAATTTCACCATAACTCACACAAACTGCTACTTTTGTCTCTCTATATAAAAAATCCATAGTTAATCGATATTTTCCATTTGGAATAAAAGGTGGAAATTTAGTAGGATCTGGAAACCAATTAACAGCAGAATAATTACCCTAAAATGCAAAAAATAAACTCTATCAAAGTTTTGCAATTTATTTCAAAACTAATAGCATACCTTAACCATGGGACATTTCGGAAAATTTCCACATTTATAAAAATCTGCTATTCCAAAATGATTTTCTTTTAGCCCTTGACATAAATTAAATTCAAAATGTATTGGAAAGTCTCGATACTCATTGCTAACGAACCTATCGGCTTGGCAAATTACCTGAAAAATTACACATTACAATTTTTTAAATCACATTTGTCTTAATGGTTTACTTCCAACTCGTTACCGACATCGAATTTTAAATCAAACGAAATATTAACTGCTGGTCGAGTCCTATTATATTTGTACGTAACTGCTCTGAACTCGCCTATGTACTCTTTATCCCAAAATGGAACCTCGAGACGGTAAAAATCAAGAATGTAATCGTTTTGCAGAAACTAATAAGATGTAATGAATTAATGGAAAAGTAGTAAATGTTTAAATTTAAAAACATGCTTACTGCATTTAAAACTGTAGAGTAAAATAATAACAAACAAGCACCAAGTCTAGCAATCATTTTTTCAGAATTTAAATGTATATCATTTGGTGTATCAGCTAAGTATGTAAAATATCCTCGGTTTTAGTTGTTGTTTACATAAAAACGTGTTATCGTAAGTGAAATCAGAGTTACAATTTTAATAGCAACAAAATAGTATAATAAAAAAACATGAGTCACAAGCTAACTTTTGGTTGCAAAAAGAAAAATTTACCGAGCGCAACAAAAGCCCCTGTGACTCAAGTTTTTTAGACTATTTTTTTCTATTTAGCAATAAATTATTATAAATTATGTTTTATGGCGGCTCCCAGAGCCGCCACAAAACGGAAGCCACGCGGAAGCTAAAATGGCGGCTAAATAACTTTCTATGAGGGTTCTTAGAGCCACCACAAAATTGAAACCACACAGGAGTGAGATTCGGCGGCTAAATAAATTCCGCGGCATCTGCTAAAGTTGCCACAAAATTATAACCCCACACGGAAGCTATGCCTTGTTGGTTAGTGAGAAACGCGTGACTCGGAGACTAAGTTTGACGAAACGGGAACTAAGCTCGAATTCAAATAAAGACGTAAGATGGAAGACGACTAAACACGGAAGACTGGGCGAACACGAAAGATTGACTATGATGACTGACCGACTGCCTGCCTGACTGCCCGACCGAGTGCCATATCGTGAATCGTGACTGGCTATAGAGCTCTGGAACTGGGTTTCTTATCTCCTTCATTGATCGGATCTGAAAATAGAAAAACATGGGTAATTAGAATTACAGAAATAGTGAAATGCAACAGATATCGCTGACGATACGCGTTTTACTTAGTTTGCCGGAGGCAAACGTTGATTGTCGGTCTTGTTGGACGACAACTAGACTCTGTCAGGAACCAACTTGGGCATCTTACGGAGTTTAGTCTCGTTGACGTTGTAACCCTGTATTCCTCGGACGGTGGGATTTTCGTGATTCAGCGTTGCTTCGTGGAACTTGACGGCTGCTTCTCGAACAAAATCCTGGGTGTTGATCACCTAGAGATCCTGATGGATGTTCCGATTGCGCACGAACGAACCACGGTGCGTCGACTATGATTCGTAAGATCTTGTTTTGGAGTGCCTGCATCTTCTTGATGTGTGACGGAGCGGCGTAAGGGCGTTATAGGTCTAATAACAGTCTTGTACAGAAGCAACTTTCTCCTGAGGATCAAAGTTGTTCCTGAGAAGAGCGGGTAGAGGGCGAAGTAGGCGGCTAGTGCTCTGATGTGGGGCTTTCATGTGAGGCCTTTGTCGATGGTGAGTCCCAAGTATTGTGTGTCGTTCTTCCAAGGATTGTCTTAGCCAAAAATCACAATATTGGGTGGTCGCTGGAGGCTCGACTGCCCTACAGCAGTCTCGCGGCCTTTTAATAACTTTTCCCACTCTAGGGAAACACCAGTCACAGCGCAGCACGTGATTATTCGAGTGGAAATAGTCGTTTGGCAGAGTATAAATTACTACGCTAATAGTAATTACGAAAATTTATTTAATGAAATTTTAGGAAAATAATTAGACCGTAAAAATGCGTGGTTAAACGGGGTTTCGATTGCTATTAAATTCGTTGTAAACGGATGAAAATTAGGGTTGCTAATTAATAAAAAATTATAATTAATTCCATAATTAATGAACGATTAATTTATGAATTTCCGCAGAGGGTAATTAAAATTAAAGATCAAAAAAAATTAGGGGTGCAAGATAATAACTAAAAAAACCAACTAATATTTGTAATTAATTATTAGGATAACTTATTAGGAATCGTCAGGGAAGCTTAATTGAAGATCAGATGATCAAAGGAATAAAGGAAATAATGGACGACATTTAGAAATACTATTTTGGGCTAAATTAATTAAATATTTTGAAATCTTAACTTTTGTATATTAGCAAGGACTGCAAGAATTTTAATAATTATTAAATTTGATAATACTTAACAACAGGGAAAGTGGTTAAAGGAGAAATACTGAAAAAATGAGGGACCAACTCACTAAAATTCATTTACTATCAACATTAAAACTATGTTATTGATATACCTACTATTTCTTTATTATTACACCCTACAACCTTATTGGTTAATTGTTAGAAAGAAACGAATAACAAGCAAACATCAAACTGTGCAATGTAGTTGTTAAGGTGGAATATTAGTGTTATTAAATCTAAATCAAATTTAATTTTTTTTTCGTTTCATATTTAGAGGTCGTAATACTTCAGCATAACCCACCGCAACAAGTATCTTTACGTCTCTGTACATCATATCCAAAGATAATCGATACTTTCCATTTGGAATAAAAGGAGGAAATCTAGTAGGATCCGGATACCAATTACCAGCAGAGTAATTACCCTAAAATATAAAAAACAAACTCTACCAAAGTTTTGCAATTTATTTCAAAAGAAGTAGCATACCTTAACCATGGGACATTCTGGAAACTTTCCACACTTATACAAATCTCCCAATCCAAAATGATTTTCTTTTAATCCTTCGCATAAATTAAATTGAAAATGTATTGGAAAATCTCGATACTCGTTACTAACAAATTTGTCGGCTTGAGCTATAACCTATTATATAATTCTTCATTAATTTTGTTTCTAATTACAGTTTTGTTAAGTGTACAAGGAATACTTACTTCCAGTTCTAGACCATAATCCATTAGTAAATTAAACGAAACATTAACTGCTGGTTGAGTTCTATTATATTTGTATGTAATTGCTTTGGCGTTGCTAACATACTTGTCGACCGCAAAAGGAATCTCGACACGATAAAAATCAATAATGTAATCATTTTGAAGAAACTAATTATTTAGAAATAAACTATTAAAAAAAGTAAATGTTTGAAGTAAAAATTTCTTACCGCCTCCAATATTACTGTAGAACAGCACAATAATACAACGACAACGGTACAAATTCTTGCAACCATTTTCCTGAATGAAATTTTATTTTGAAAACATCATCAGTCCCTTATATAACTATTTTGTGTATAAAGTGGCACATCCTGGATTTTGTTGTTTACATAAAAAATCATGTTATCGTAAGTGAAATCGAAATTAGAATTTTAATAGAAACAATGTTATTATTGCCGTTTCTCATTACTCCTGCCAAATTGAAAAATTGCTATTGAAATTAATATTATATTGCTTTTCAGTTTTGATGTTGTAGAATCACGTAACTTCAAGTTCAAGCCCTTGAAGTCTAATAGTACACAAATAGTTATTTATGTATTAAGGGCATTAAGTAGATGTTTATACCCTGTGGGCGACAGTTTACAAACACGAGGGCCTCTGGCCCGAGGTCGCCTGAGGGTATAAACTCTAGTAATGCCCGTGGTTCATATAAAACTTTATGTTTTACTAGTTCATTATAAATAAATAAATAATATGAGTGATTTCATTGACAAATTTTTATAGTAAGCACTGATTAAAGTCAATTAAAGTTGCTAAGAAACTACTTGTTTTATATTTGTTTAAAGTAAAAGTGCATATCTGTCATAATGGAAGAAACTAAAATTCCAGATGAAATTATAATAAAAGCTGAAAAAGCTACCGAAAAATTATTACCCCAGAAGTCTAAAGTCCTATACAATAAGGAATACGAAAAATTTCAATACTGGATGACAGAAAACAACGTTGACCAAATCAACGAGACTGTGCTGCTTGGATATTTCGGAGATTTGGCTCAATCATTTTCCCCGAATTCTTTGTGGGCTAAATACTCCATGTTGAAGAAGACATTATTAGTAAATAAAAATGTAAACGTTAAAAATTATTATAAATTAGGAGAATTTTTAAAACAAGGATCAAAAGGATATGAACCAAAAAAATCTAAAGTTTTGTCCAGAGAGCTAGTGTTACAGTTTATTCATAATGCGCCCGATGAGACATTTTTGATGGTAAAAGTTGCCTTGATTTTTGGTGTTTTTGGTGGATGTAGACGACAAGAATTGGTTAATATGTTAATTAATCATGTAGAAGACCGAGGCTCAGTTTTTGTAATAAATATACCTGAAACAAAGACTGATAAGAAGCGAGTTTTTACCATTATCGATGAAAATCAGATGAATAGTATTATGTTGGTAAGAAAATACATCTCTTTACGACCACATGGATGCTCTGAAAAAAGATTTTTCTTAAGATACAGACATGGCCGTTGTTTTGGACAGCCTGTGGGGAAAAACACGTTTGGAAAAATACCTTCCCACATAGCAAAATATCTGGGTTTAAGCGATGCAGATAAATTCACTGGCCACTGTTTACGGAGAACATCTGCAACTCTTTTGGCAGAAGCAGGGGCTAGTATGACTACATTGAAACGACATGGTGGCTGGAAAAGTTCTTCGGTTGCAGAAGGATATTTAGAGGATAGCATTTCTTCAAAAAATAAGGTTTCCAGAATGTTAGCTGGTGTGCCTTCTACCTATCACGATTTATTACCAACGTCAGCCATTTCTGTGAATGAAGGCGATAAGTTAATTACAAATACGGCATCGACATTCACAGCAGCCAATGTTACTATTACTGGATCCTTTCAGAATTGTCATTTCAATATTAAGTAGACTTAATATTTACTTCATGTACTATATCAAACGAAATAAATATATATTTTTTTAAATTTGCATCTTTTAAATACTCGTTGGAATATTAAGATTTTTTAATACCCCGCGGGCGTTAAGATTCCTTAATGCCCGTGAGGGTATAATGACTAGTATAATATATCTCGTAACAAAGCAATAAAAAGATAATAATGAACTAGTAAAACATAAAGAATATAAAATTACAAGTGGGAAACCTATAATTTAGTAGTTTTGTGCTTTTAGACGTGGATATCTGAGATGTCTCAGAGAAAATTTTGGCTGTTAGGGTTAAATTCCTTGCAGCATTAGTTTCATTTATGCATTTAGAGCAGACACCGAGATGGTTTCCTGAATGTATTATTTGCGATATCATTGTTATAATAAAAAGAACTTGAACTCAAATTACCATTTGATCAAACAATAAATAGCGTAAACCTTTAATACAGTCCTGTACGATGGGTTGCATACTATGTGCAAGATTTCAAAGTTATTTCACCGTCGATTAAAAAACATGGTTCAACCAAAGAATCTACAATATTATAAATAATATTTTATTTTATTTTATTTTAAAATATTTTTGGGTTCAGCCATATACAGGGTGAAATTTAAAATTATGGAGTTCTTTAAATTTTGTAACAAACTCTTCGACATGCCGACCTCTCCACGGAATAACAATATCGCGATTTCATTCTTTATTTATAGCTTTTATAGCTACTACTAACCGTTTTTGAAAACAAGCCTGATACGGGTACTCTGGTTCCCCCGGTATTCAGGGTGTGTACGGTCCTATTGACAATATAGGAAACACTGTGCCAGTGTTTGTTATAAGTGTGACCACCGAATTATCATTCCATCTTACCACAGTAATTTCTGAAGATGGATCAAAAGATGAGTCATACGACCCTCGTGGTTTTTTCCCAATTGTTTTAGTTGATTCTATATCACAATTGGAGGCACGATTTTCTCGCACTGTCCCTATTTAGTCCAGTGCACTTACGAAACGACCCAAAAGTTTTAGGCACTGTCATTTTTTATATTTTTATTCGATAGAGGGTTGCTCGGAGACCTTAACTCTGATTTTGCGTATTCACAAAATTACCCCTTTCACCACCATCTTGGAAAATGCGTTGTGACCCATATCTCGCGTTCTATCTATTGCAACTCGATGGTTTAGGAATCGTTTGACTCGTTAGTATTCTTCCTTCAAATTCATTTATGTCATAGTTAGCGCTCCGATGACGAGAAAAAAAGTTATTCGTGTTCAAAGTTGAAAATTTTTTGTAAAACTTTCTCTTCGGGCGGTTTTTTGCGAGTAGTTTTCTTATGCTGCTGCGGAGCTGTTAATGACTAATGATTTTTAAAGAAGACTCCATTATGGATATTTGCGTATAAAAATTAATCCTATTGATCAATTGGTCGCCGACCAATCCAAGCCCAAAGTTGCGCTGCCCATGTCGCACGCAACGTTGAAAACTTCTAATCGAGCACGATGCGCCTCGCAGTGCTTGCAGTTTTTTTCTCCTCATCAATATTCGTCATTATTTTATACAATCGAGTATTACTTCATACTATCTGGAAGAAGGAAGACTGGGGAAGGCTTTATTGGCCCTGCAACTATTAGCTGGAAACGAGACGAATGCCAATTTTTAGAGCAAGAAATTCTATTTTGCCAGTTTGCACCATCCGCATTGCTAGGGGCCAATAACGTGAATATTTACATTATATTGTTTATTTTCGCTAGTCCCAAATTTTAATTTTACCAGATTGGCATTTTTCACATGTTTAGGTATCCTTCGGAAATATGTACATAACGTGTATTTCCAAGTGAGAAGGGATGAGCAAAAAATTAAAACGCAGAAGACGAATTTAGCTAAGGTTTAGACGAAAAGAATTTCTAACGGTTTGGGAGTGGATGCTCCACGCTTGCAGACGAAGACTGTGTGTGTAAACTGAATTTAGACATTTCCCGATCGTATAGTTTTGAATCACTTTTAATCAGCACATTCATTGCACTGCCCTCTATTAAATAATGCTTTAAGAACAAATTATAAATAATTTATAAAAGAGAAACGTAAAACCCATTCACTTGAATTCTGCGCCAAGAATCTGTTATAATAATATAGAAATCTGTAATTTATTTATTATAGAAAGTATTAACTTATTGTAATACATATTAGAGATCTCTATAGGCACCTATTATAGAATAGATTTAAATGACTTAAATTATTTAATCCTAAAATTTCTGCTTTCGGTTTTTAACATAGAATACCAAAAGAATGAAATTACGCCCTTCTGGAATTTTCAATCGCAAATTTTTATAACAACGGCATTTAAACGCTCTGTAACTGTAACTGTAGTCGAGTTAAAGAGCATATAGTCAAGACGCTAAGATGTGCTTTAAAAATGACTTTGCTGGCGTTTGAGACTAAGAGCTGACACTTATCTGAAATGGCATAAATATGAAACAAAATAAATTTAAAAATTATTTTTTCTAGGGGAACTTAAGGGAAGAGCCATAATATTGGAAGTTTTTTATTAGAAACAGAGACAAGATGCGCAGTAAAAATACAATTCAAATGCTCTTCTGCCCAAATATCGTGCACAGAACCTTGACGGAGTGCTAACAGGGGCTGCTGCCCCGGGGCTTGCAATATTATAAGCCTAAACTTTGCAGCTCAATATGTTAGACACAAAATAAAGACAGAAATAATGGCGAGCAGAAAAAGATGTAATGGTCAAATTAAGGACTCCCCAACACCATTTTGTGTTGATCTGTAATAATATAACAATGTAATTCTTATTTTTCTTCTTTTTTGGAGACACTTTCAATTGCTACTAAAATTTCTGAACTTAATTTTAAGCCGTTTGACCTTCAATAATAAAAAATTATCGCCTGTGACGCTATTTTCTTTCATTTTAAACTTATGATATACTACTACTGTGAAGTATCTATGCCATTGCACGGCCTAATCCCGAAAACTTATCTGTATGGCGGAATTTTTGTGCACAAACGGCTTGCCCTCCCCTAAAACATTTTTCACGGGTACCCACATAACAAGAGTCGCTATAAAATTTTTAGTTTATTAGAACCCCATCATCAAGTAAATTCGGACCTGTTTGCCCACAATTTTAGTTTACATTTTGAAGTGCCCCTAAAATATTAGTAGCTTTGGGCATCGCATTTACTGTGAGGACCCTGTGCCTGGAAAATTATTCACTGCAATATGACTGTATATATATTTTTTCCTTACATAATCGAAACCCTAACCTGGATGTAATTGGTAGATATAAATAAATTAATATAAAGACCTAATAAAGTTGAAATTCGACAACGCAACTACGATACATCTTCTTATTTTTTACACTCTTCTCAAGTAATCTTTTTTCAATTGTTCGTTAAGAAAAGTTAATCGATATCTTTTCTATTATTATTGATCAACACGGACGGTTAACTTCATACAATTACAAATATAGTAATTGCTTATAGATAATATAAAATTAAGACAAATGTTACGACCTAGTTTCCAAGAGAAAACTGTGCCAATCAGTTTTCCTAAATAGAATTAAATTAATTTATGTATAAGAAAATGCAATTGACAGTAGTAGATATGCACTTAATTATAAAAAAACTTACTTTTATTGTCGTAGTTTTCTTTCTTTAAATGAAAAGTTCAACTTCATGTTTAAACCATAAGCATAAATAAAATGAAATAAACGTAGATATGCTTACCATGTTTTTGTTACATTATTAAACTTAAACAATTGTTAATTTACAGATTAATTGTATGTAATTATTTGTATAAAAATTCATTAAAATATAACAATTGACGTTTAAGTTTACTTTCCGTTAGGAAGTTGTTTGATGCTTTGCAAAAATACTTGAAATGTGAAAATTTGTCTTCCACATAAAACTAAAAATTAAAAATGTTTTTTATTACCCAATAAATATCTCGGAGTTTCTAAAACGCACATGAAAGGTAAGTTTATTGTTCTATATTATGCTCAACAATCATCACCTGTAACTGTTGAGAATGATGTGTGGCATCATTAGATTTTTAAATTTATGACGTAATATCTGAATTATTATACGAGTATAATTTCCGGATCCATTTCCTTTCTGCTTTTAAAATAAAGTATTGAAGGTTTATCGTCCGTATATCTGTATAGGGTCTTGATTATAATAGCTCTACCCTGGTCCTGGGCGAAGTGAACGGTTCTTGTGCCACGACCACGTAGACATAAACCATGAATACCTACGTTCAGGGCCTACTGAGGTCTTGCCTTAATTACACGGACTACGTGAATGAGTTATCTCCACAAAACCCTAAAACTAGACCATCGTAGCCATCATGAGTTAGCCGATTGGGCTCTAGAAAAACTCAAAATTGATCCTAATTTTGGTAAAAAAATCATCCTTTTGAACAAATCTCATTTTTGGCTAAATGCTTCGTCAAAATTAAAATTGTCGTTTTTGTGAGAAAATAATCCGCAGAACATGGAACCCCTGCACCCAGGAACCCATGAAATTAGGCCAGATTTATTAAAAACAAGTCTTCAAAAATTAAGTTCATAGATTTCATTCTTGTAAACGAACCTGATGATGTCCATTCACAGCATGTGTATTGTGTAATGCAGAAAATAATTTAATTGTTTGTGCTAAAAAATAATAAAACAATTGCGGCTGTATCTTGAATTGATTTTGGTGGGTTCTTGCGCTGGTGCGCTTTATTTTTGTGTGTCTGCAAGAACGGACGTAACCCCGCTTGCTTTACGATTTTGAGTACAACGAGTAATTATAATTGGAGTCTTGGAGTGAAGTGGGATTTGAAGTTCGAATTATTTGTAATAAAACGAGTAATTATAATTGGAGTATTGGAGCTTTTATTTGTCAATAAAACAACAATAAAATATACACACGTTACTATTTTGTTCACTTGGTTACTTCCTGTTTTCTTTTTCATTCCTTTTCGCACTTGCAATTAATTGATTGGGTAAATCGTTTTGAAAACGAACTAGATTTTGTTTTATTTCACTTCAAAATTATATCGATCTTATTGAAATACTCTGAATAGGACCCACTATAATAATATTTAACATTATTTTGTAGCAATTGTATATTCGCCCGCGTTTAAGAGTAATTTGTCATTATAAAAATCCACTTAAGTTTAAAATTATTTGTCAAGTCAAGAATAGTTTGAATAAGCCCATAAAAGTACCGTCCCCTTTCTCACAGAAGAAGACTCGTTTCAAGATGTTCAGTTAGTTATCCTTGTAAAACAATCCCGGTCTATTCGAGGAAGTCCAATCACATATGAAGATAGGAAATGCCCCGCAGAAAAACGGTCCAAATTAGCAAGGGTTTATTTTTTTAGTCGAGCGGAATCTTTAAAATTATAGAAACGCGAAATAATAAATTGGGTCATAAAACTTCGTTCGACACTTATCCAGAACAGATTTTAGAAAGTTTCTTCCAAGAAAACAAGTGTATGCAAGAGGTGAGCCCTTTTAGTTTTTGCCGAGTTTTCTAGAAGGAAACGCCTACAGGCGAACCCGGCTACGTCGAAGCCAATAGCAAAATTCATCCCAAAACTAAACTTGAAAGGTTGGTCAAAAATTATCCCTTAAGGAATAAGAGTACCCATATAGATTTTTGACCATAAGCTCAGCCCTCCCATTTGGACCATCAGTCCTTGCCCCTGTTTTGGAAAAAGCCAAGTTGATAAAAGGGCTTCTCCCGTGAGCCTCTAGGTGATTTGTTAGTTGATTTCCGAGCGAGTTAAATCAGTAACCGATAACTTCGAGATTTTCTTTGTTTTTCAATTATTAGTTATTCGCGTCGAGTCTCAAGTTAGAGAACGTAAGTTGCTCAAGTTTAGAGTTTGGGAGAATTCGGCCCTCTTTAATTAGGAAATTGGGTTAAATTTTAACATCAGTATATTTTGTGAAAATTTGTTAAAATTGTGTTAAGTTTATTCCATTTCATTAAGTTTCAATAAATATTGTTAACCCAAGTTGCGGAACAGTGTTTTTATTGAAAAAGTTTAAGTGCTCCGATTCGACACCTCTGGATCTAATAACTTTGGATTAATAAAGCTGAAAAAGGTAAGAGAAGGATTTTGAGGATATGTGTGTTTTGATCTGATCCCTGAGAACCTCGTTTTCCCACAATCATCGTAACGGTCTCTCCCTATTATTATAGTATAGTGCAGAGCGGCTTACATAAAGATGGTTACAATTTAACAAATCGCGTTAACAACCTCTTAAAAGAGAGAGAGAAAGAGATTTTTTAAAGAGATTATTTTCGTTAAACTTTCATTCAAAAACTAAAGCGACTAATTGAAGAATAGGCTCATTTAGTTATTTAACGTATGAGCCCTACAATACTCCTAAGATACCCTGTATTATAGGTACAATAACTATTTTATTGAAATTTCTTTTCATCTGTTTGCTCTGCTACTCAAGCAGACTGAGCAAGTGTATAATTTCTTTTCAAATGTTGGCAGTTTTAGTGTTAATGTGACTTCCTAAAGCATCACGAATGTGATCTCTAATTCATAAATTACTAATTCTTAAATACTATTGAACTTGATATTCAAATATTTCAACATTCTATAGATCAAAACGCGTCACGAAATTGCAGATGACCAATTTCACTTTTAGATGAGCAATCTTCGTGTATTAATATTTAGAATTTTAATTATACAAAAATAGATATTAGTTATCTTACTAGGCGAAATTATAATAAGTGAAAATAAATTTCACTTTCGATGTAATACAAGTTTTGCTAAGCTAAATTTGCATAAATGGTAGCATAATAATTATTTAACTCATTTGCTTTAAAAATGCGTAATAACAGTAAAAATCGGAAAAACGTTTCCTCATCGAGTATGATGGAAATAGCGGTACATTATAATTATTTAAAACCAGTCCAGACTTATCGGTTTATGATAAATAGTAATGAGGTTATGAACTGTAATAATATATTAATTCAATTAAGCAAAGCCATCAAAATTAAATGGCATATAGAAAGCATATGAATATTTATACAAACATGGTCTCCAAACACTAAGTTCCAGCCAAATGTCTTGGCTTCTATTGTAGGTAAATAGAATCTTTCGGGTAATCATTTTCAAGAGCACGGTGCCCTAATTTCAAAAATAAAAAAGTTTTATTTTGGTACAAACTGATTGCACATTAAATTCTAAAAAATTACGTCTCTCAAAGAGCCTAAAGCTAACAAATACTTGAAGGACGTTTGCTGTAAAATTGCTTAGCAGAAGAAATACCAAATTGTAAGGAGAGTTTTTGAGAAGACAGTCTTTATAAGCACACCCCTAAGATCACTTTTAACTGTTTTTGAAACAATTAACAAAATACCTTGCTGAATTACATCTTCAACCATTTTTCAGCGAACGCCTTTATTTACGAACTGAAATGAATTTCAATACTATTCGGTTCCGTAGAAAACCCAAAAACTTAAAATTCTACCAATTGATAGAGAAATACGTTGATTCCCTCAATCAACGGTTATATTAACAAGGCCCTCACCCTACTTTTAAATAAGACTTGAGAGGTTTACAAGAATGCTTCCGTGACTAACTGAAGAATAGCAAAATATTTACATTCAATGCCTCATCCTAACTTTTTATTAATAAGGAAATGCCATTTTCACGATGGGGTTTTTACAAAAAATAATTCAAATTGCCCAATTTCAACAACTTTTATTTTTTTACTCTAATTACCTATTCAAATTGTTATTTATTAATAGACATTAAGAGTTAAGTCTTGAAATATTTTTAATACAGAGAAGGGATTACACGAAGATGTTATAAATGATAGTAAAAGATTCACCATACATCAGTTAGTGAAAGCAGTGCAGTTTGTTACCTGGTGGTTAGATAGTGTTGTTCTTTTAATAATGAGTGTAAACAAGGTGAGCATAATAATTCTACAATGACTTTGTGGTCTAAAAAAGTAGATTCTTGCAATTAGTGACTTGTAACAATTGTGTTAATTGGTTTGGGCACATAAAGTTAACGATTATTACCACCAATTTAAATCAAATTAATTTAAGAAAATTTGCCACAGTATAAATTAGTTGAAAACTTTAATTGTAGTTCAATGCTTAATCGAGTTGCTATTTTAATCATAGACTATAAGCTATAACTATTGTAATTAAAATACTTTCAGTGCTTTATTTATAATATACGTTTTATTTTACCTTGTATTAGTAAGCTTGTTAAGGGCATGAGCGTATTATAATAGTAAGTTTCATTGCTCGTTAAATTTTTGTTCAAAAGTGTTAGTAGGCGATCGGTGATGATTTTGGGGCCCCAAATTAATGAAAATTAAACTGTAAGTAAAGAAATTCGAGAAATAATTTGCTTTAGATCGCTGGAACATATAATAAGTTGACTGAGCTTTCCGGACACAGTATGGCTTCAACGTCTGTTTGATTTTTACTCCTTTTAGTAATGCCCCAAAATTCGTAGATATATCATCAATAACTTTTCTATCTTTAAGATATGAAGATGGGCTGCTGCCCCCGGCCCTCGCAATAATGGGGGCTTAGACAAAAATAAAGAAGAAGGAAAAGAAATTAGAACGAGTACAAAAAAATTCCATGGTCACATTCAGGATCCCCGTAACCTCCCAACAATATTTTTTGTTTATCTGAAATGATTAACAATTTAATTCTTAATTTTTCTACTTTGTTTTTGTGAAAAATCTTTTTTCAAAACACTATCAATCGCTACCAAAGCTCCCGAACGTTTTGAACATTTGGGTGAATCCCGAAAACCAGAATTTTTATTCACGCAAATGCTAAAATGCCCGATCCTCTAAAATATTTTTTCGCGAATATCCATGACACGGCTCTCTATAAAATATTCAATATAGGACCTCCTCAAAAGAAAATCTGATGAGCCTGTTTTTCAACAATGTTAAATTTTTAAGGGCTCCTAAAATGTTAGTTATCCCGTCCCTCGCATTTTCACCGACAGGCCCTGAGAACAACTATAACATGCATTTCCTTAAAACAAATTCGTTAACGTGTATGCGCATTGCATAAAGAACACTGTAGGTACACTACACTGCTCATTTACGAAAATAATTTTAAACTAGAGGTGGACAGCGAGCGAACCCAGATATAAAACGTATGATTATACGTATTCAAAGAAAAGAGTATACAGGGCGAGAGCTTCTAAATAGATCAAGCAAGTTGGCCCTAGTAAAGAAAATTGGAAGCAATGAGATTATTTATTACGTTTTAGGCTTACAAATAATTGAAATAATTTTTCAGGAACTAATATGCCACCTCCTGTTGACAGTCATAGCCACCACGGTCAATGTTCATCCTGCAATAGCACATCACGATTTGAGCGGTTACGCACCAAATCACGAATACGTAAGTAAACATTTAACAATATAATCGTTATGTTATAAACAAGTTCACACGTGAAATTATGCAACGTGCATTAAAATGGTCAAATAGTTGTGCTCTAGTTACTGTTCTCAACTTTAAACAATTACCAAACATTTAATTTACTTTACCAGCGATTGATCACCTGCAGTTATTCGGAAGGTATAGCTATACAATTAAAATGTTTACGTCCATTTCGTAGGTTATCGAAATTATTTATATTTAAAATGATAGCAAAAAAGCGACGCTTAAGGCCCAAAGTGTAATTTGGTAATTGATTGGCAAACTCTATTGGTACCAGTTTCTAAATAAATTTCACTTAATATTTTACTATTCCTCTCAATTTTGATTCTAGGAGCTACAATATTAGGTAGGTATACACTTAAGGCCGATTAAATCGCTTAAATCAAGCTCAACGATGAACTAAGCTTACCATTGCCAACAGACAATTTTGAAGTTGACGACACGAGAACGAAACCGCACGATATCGTTGTGGATTTATTGGGATTTAGATCATTTAAGGAGAAGGCTCCCTGAACTTAGGCCACTTGATCGGGCCCATTTTACTTCCTCTAAGCGGCCTCCCCGCGCCCATCAGATCTCGAGCCATCCTGCTAGTAGGGTGGTTCTAATTCTGGCTGTGGCGAGCTAGAAGTCCCCCAAAACGCATATCTTCTTATCGGCATTAGAGTTGAACAGTGGCAAAGCACATGTTCAATCATTTCGTCTTCTAGTTCGCATCCACGCCATATAACATTATCTACCAAATCCAGTGCATGGAGATGTTTTTATAGTCGGCAGTGTCTCATGAGATGTTTCTGCAAGAGTTTGTAGAATAGTTCGGGTAGTTTTGCTTTGACGAAAGTTTACGTTTCTTGTCCATCTTTCAGTCTGTAATTAATGGACATTATTTTCAAAGAATGTATTAGCACATTAACACTAGTTACGACTGGTTTAGTAATTGACCCGTTACAAGGAAGGCTATTTGAACCTTTCTTGGACAGCTCGTCTGCTTCATCGTTACTCTCATTTCCTTGAAGTCATTTGACCCAACAGAGTATAAGGACATTATTTTTGGATATCTAATTCAGCAGCTCTATGTACTCTAACAGACGACTAGATATTATCTTGCAGGTGCTTAAGGCTTGCAAAGCAGCTTTACTGCCCGTCGATATCAGTATTTTCTTGTTTAGGATTTCGTTAACACTGAGTAATATCCCCATCAGTTCAGTTTGAAAAACCGAGACATATTTCTCCAGCGGTAGGCTGCTGTCGATGGCAAGCTCAGATGAGTGCACACCAGCTCCAGATCCCTTTTGATTTTTAGATACATCGGTAAAGACAGTAGTTATGTCTGCTTCGATGTTCTCAGTTGAATCCATTCGAGTTTGAAAGTCTCTTTTAAATGTATATTTTGAAAAGGTACAGTGTACATCCATCTCCAGGCTTCCTGGAGCACTCCTCAAGGTGTGTCCGTAAATTCCATATCTGACGGACCATATTCCTCATTCCCGCAGCCGTAAGGTTGCTTTTCTTGGCTATCTAGTGGAGGAAGACATGGGTGTGTTTCTCATGGCTTCAATGGCTCCTTATTGGGAATAGAAGTTTTTACTAAGCATGTGAAGAGATGCTTAACCTCATTATACGAAAAATTGTCTGTACGGCAAATTGATTGCAATGAAAAATGTCTCACCTAACCCATTAGTATTGCCACCCCTCTTTAAATACTCAAAAATTACTGCACAACAAGAAGAATGTTTTTGTTGTGTCAGGATTACTTAAATTATCCAATTTCGTAATAATTAAATATCCGAAATAATTTCCATTTAGAAGCCAGCTGACACAAGACTTTCACAACTTTTTATCTTAGTAGTATCAAAAACGTAATTTATTATTGTAAAATTGATTTTTAATTATATCCAATTAATGGCTTTATTTCTGAATGCTGTTTTTAAAAAAAAGAGATTTATACTTTTTCCCATAAATTACGAAATCTGAAAATTTTTTAGCGAGTAGGTACTTTTAAGCGTATTCCAAGTAACGAAGCATAATAATTAAATAGTCATACGTTAATTAAATCGTGTCAGCAGATCAACTTTCACAGTTTATAGAAATCGATGGCTTTCGAAGTATTCGTACATAATCCATTAATTCCTTTTCGATAAAAAAAATATAAACAATCGACTAGAGACATATAGAGTTTTGCGGAACTTATGCATTTTCCATCAACACACTTTACTTACTTACAGTAGATATAACAGATTGAATGAAACACGTTTGGAAAAAATAACGAGATGATTTCAATTATTTGTGTTTACTTTTCCATGTCATTCGATGCTACAATTATTTACTTTCTATTTAAGTTTACTCGGCCAATGCTTTCGGAATGCACAAAAGTGTATTAAATTTAGTTAGTTGCCTATTCACTCGGATAAAACTATTAATTATGGTATTTGTGTGATCTGAAAGGCTAGGGGAACTTTCGAACTCGTTGTTTCTGTAAAATGTCGGTTAAATACCTATACAGGTGGTTGAAGTTGTCTGTTATAAGAGGATCACATTGACCTTGCCTAACTTACGTCCTAAACTTTAAATTATGGGAAGATGCTCTACCGCGAGAATAGAGTAGCCCAACCCACAAGGAAACATATTTTAATTGTATTTTTTGTTTTTAGAGCCAACAAGACTACAGTTTTAGTTACGGAGTCAAAGATATTCACACAGGAGACATGAAAAACCAATGGGAAAAACGAGAAGGGGACACAGTGACCGGCCAATATTCAGTAGTCGAAGCAGATGGTTCGATACGAACTGTCGAATACACGGCAGACAAGAAAAACGGCTTTAACGCAGTCGTCAAACATAGCGGCGCTTCTCATCACCCATTGAAATACGACTCTTTAGGTCAGTCTAAAATTCAATTGAGTCACATCGATGTTCAACCCGTAAAAACTGATTATACAGTATTTAGTAACGACTATCAACACGAGTACGAATATAGCGAATCTAGTCCAGTTGTTAATACGTATTCGTTTAAAACTGTTCACCAAGTACCAGAGCAAAAGGAGGTAGTAGTTGGAAAAACGAAAACGCGAAAGCACCCAACCTATTTACCAAAACCAGAAGTCTACACAGACTCGGTCCAAACTCAATATATAACCACAAGCGTGAAACCTTATAAATCTAAACCATCTTACAAGAAACCAACACTACCAGTCGACTTGAGCTTATTTTCAGAAACTGCGGATATAATCCCACTAGACATTAGCAAAATAAATCCAGTCGAAATTAATTTAAGCCCACAAGGAAATCAAAATCAACATTACTACCACACGTATAAGTACAGCGACGAGTTTAGCGAGCCCGAACTTAACACTGGCTTTAAGCCACTTGCGAGCAGTTCGTCAATATCAGAAGATGTGTCCAAACATACGTATAAGTCGCCGAAGAAGCCCCTATCGACGCCTGGCTTGGGACAATACGCTGTAAGACCAAAATACCCATCGTTTCAACCTCACTACGAGGCCTACACAAGTGGTGGTCGTATTCCATCGATTGTAAGCAAACAAATTGCAAGTGCCGCGCAGGTTAGTGCTCAAAAGGCTGAAGCTAATAGAGCACGTCCTACGTCAAATCGTGGTTACGTGAAATATGCCAAACATATAAGATATGCCGATGAATGATGAAGAGGTTGAGGAAGTTCTTTAGGTAGACTATATTTAATATTATTTATTGTTTTGTTATTAATTGTTAATGTTGTTATTGCATTCTGTGTACATTTTGAATAAAATATCTTTAAACGTTTGTAGGGGATGGCTCTTATAATAAGAGGAATGTATTAATGTAAACGGAAAATTTACTGTGCTGTGAGCTGTGAACTTGTTATATTGAAGAGCGGGTGGGTCTCTTAGCATTCTTAAATATTACACAAATAATTATTTTAGTAAACTGTTCTACTCAAATCATTTTAGGGCCTCCTTCATAACTCGTAACGTTTTTGTCTTTTGAAATTTAGGTAATGTACTACTAACTATAAGGATGGTGTGATCTACCCTTATTAATCTTAAAATTAGGAAACCAAATTTTCTAAAGTTCAGGGGTAAAGCCAAATGGATCAGTAGGTACAGATTTCACAATTTACAAAATATTACATATTTGACTCACTAACAAACTGTTCTAATGAAAACTGACATTCGTCTAAATTATTGAACACATAAGTTTACGATAAATGACTCCCATGGTTTTATCAACGTCTTCACTAAGGGGTTGGTTGATATTTTAAATTAGTTAGTTGTTAATAATATTAATTTATTAGTTGTATGTCTTCAAGTATTTATTTTTATGTTGGTCCAGTAATTTATTGTTAAATGAATATAGACAAAAATTACTCAAACTGAGTTAAATGCCTCAAAATCTAAAAAAACAACTAAGGGGTTGGTCAGATTTAAATTCAAAAGAAGGTGACTGTAATAACTTTTCGTAGCAAGACGCATGGTATCGTGCATCCTGCGTCTACTTTTGTGTAATTATAATTAATTTGGGGACGATAAATCCAATAACGCAAACTGAACGCTTTTTCGCTTTTTTATCGCTTTTTCAAATATACCTGAAAATTAAAAATAAATTCTAAAAAGGAACTACTTATGGAAAATTCTCGCTAAGCAAAAAACCACTTTCAATTGATCCTTTCTGACTAGAATGGCTTACTTACGTTTCTAGAATGCTTTTTTACAACCCTTGAGGGTTTTACCGTCACTCTCTAAACTCTCGAACCTCAAACCCACGGGGAAACAACTTAATCCGCTTCTAAAAACTATCACACTAAGTACACTGATTGATGATGAATCTGGTAATAGTTTATGGATGAGGTCAAAGTTATTTTCCTAAGGTGGTTTAGTCCACTCATTTAAAACATTCTAGTACCTTGCATCAAATGGGGTAGTTAATATTTTTTGCTATATTGCTTATCCCTTAGAGCAGACATGCAGTTTAGTTACGTTAGAACAGACATGGAGTCAAAGTGACTCCGTTGCAATTTAATGTGTTTCTTACACTTACAACCAAAACTATTTTACTTTTTACGGTTTGTCGATAAAGACTGAACCAGGAAAGAGATTATTTATTAAAAAAATTTCATCAAAACAAAAGCATAAACAAGAAAATTAAATACAAAGATAAAGACGTTCTAAAAGTAAGTAAAAATTTAGAGATGACATTTTTAATTTTTTTTTCTTTATTATGGCCCTAAAACTTGGGACAATGACAACTTTCAAGTACAAAAATCGTTGAACAAGCAGTAAAATGCAACTAAATATCTTATAAATACACAATAACATCTATAAACGTGACTCTAGAACGCGGCGGAAATAGTTTGAAATTTAATATCTTCTCAAAGAACGCAAAAACAACATTAAAAGTAATTTGATGATCAAGATAAAGGTTAAACTTAAAGGTACCCAAAGGCTAATACAGATAGGGCAAAAGAAACCCTGTTTTAAATACTACTAACGTGAAAAAAGAGTCGATTTGCTCCATGTCTGCAGCTAAGAAAAATTTTTTATGTTTGTTTCAGTTTTTGTCCATTTTGACCTATAAGGACAAATTTTTCGGCAAATGCCGTTTAATAGTTTCTTAAAGTCGCCTAAATTGTCTACAATTTGAGACCAGAATAGTTTATGCAGGCCTAATGGTATTCGAGATACACGTGTACAAAAATTTGGCAATTTTTCATACATATTTTGCCATTTTTGCGATAGGCGTGAAATGAGATATCTGAAGGGAGTGGCATGATCTCACGATATCTCCAGTTACTGTACGAATGCTAGCCAAACTACAGTTCAGTAGAATTATTTCTCGGAGTTCGCGTTTGATAATGTAGATTTCAATGTGAAATGTGAGTACGTTGAACGCGTGAGAAAGTATATTCATAGGCTGGATTTCAGCATTTTTATTGGGGTCGGGAGAGGGCAAAAATCTGTACTGATATAGTTTTCGAGGGGGGGGGGGGGGGGTAGACGCTGATAAATTTTGGGGATCTGCCTTTGAGAGGAAAATAAGAAGAAATGGCTGTAGGAGAGAATTTTTTATTGTTTAAGGTCAAATAAACTTAAAATAGCGCTTGATAGTGTCTCCCAAAAAAGTTTCACAAAAACAAACTAGGAAAATTAAGAATTAAATTTCTATAATATTTAGGAGAAATCAAAATATGGTTGGAGAACTACGGAGTCCCTTTTAACCTGGAGTCCTTAATTTTAACCTTATTGTTAGCCTAATTGTAAATCAGCCTGATGAGCCCCATTTCCTTATTAGGCCCTAATTGTTTTCAGTGGTGTTATTAATCACTAAACTCAAATTCATAGTTAGATATGTTTTTAATTCTTTATTTTTGGTGTTACATTTGGGTGGCAATTGCCTTCGTCCGTCCGTGCCACTCTTAAATCCCGCCTCTGAGTGTAATGATCGTGACTCTTTAAGATTCGGTATAGTTTTTGACATTGATATGACATTTTTGACCCCTAAAGACTGATTTTTTGTCAAAGGACGTGTTACACTTTTCTAAAGTAGACTAGTTTGCTCCAATTTGAGACCAAAACAGTCTCTGTAGACCCAATTAGTGTGCCCGAGGTTAAATCTATCGTAAAAAATCAATAATTTTGAAAAATTATTTTTCAGTTATAGTTATTTATGAAACCTTCCGAAATTACCTACCTCTTTTTTACAGAAAATTTTGATAAGCAAGATATCGAGCTGCAGTTGGCGCTATTCGATTTGTCATTCTGAAAATAGTTCAAAATAGCTTTCCCTACTGTATACAGGAAAGCAATTATTAGACGTGGTGGCGTGTTATGGTTCTCGTACGATGCTGATCGTATGATTCCAATTGAAATATTCTTTGGCCGGGATTGTCTGTTTAGCCAAATATCCGTTACCCGTTACTCCAAATGTTCAATGCTCCCCAGGAAAACATCTGTCGATCGGTCCGCCAAATGAAAATGACCCGAAGCCAGAATTTTCGCAACACATAATTAGCTAACAGTAGCACGAAAACAATTATAGATTCCTTGAAGTATAAAGGTTAAAAAGCTTTTGTTCTGTCTAAACTACCTTCGTGTTACAATAATAATTATGTCGACTTTTGATTTTGCACTATAAAAAAATGATCTGAAAGTAAAACACAAAAACACTTTTATGACCTGGGTAATTATTAAAGTAATCATTCAATATTCAATTAATCAACATTTAAAATAATTATAAGGCTGTAACCTGTAACAATTCACGCATTTTACCAGGTAAGGTATACACGACCTTGCATGAAATGCGGTGCCGATGTGAGTCAGTGAACTGTTTGTGGATTACCATTTCTTTTTTTAAAGTAAACAGCAATCGCAACGAGGCCACACCAAACTTAAATGCTATTTAAATAAATTTATATAAAGTTCAAAAGCGAAGAACTACATGACGGTTTATACACCTTTTTTTCAATTATTACGTATTGTTATCATGCGCCCATTAATTGTTTATTATTTATTGTAACATTTAATAAACATTAATTGATTTATTACCACTTCGATGTGCCACTTTGCTCTGAAGACGTAACGAGACAAATGTTAATTACAGGGTTAAGGAAATAAATTCTCAGAGTTCAATGTTAATCTGAACGATTTTTTTCTTCGGGGTGGCTTAGAAAGGCTCCTTGCTCCTTAATTATCCTTGCTAGTGCAATTATAGGTCCGTCTACAATCTCCCCGACAAAAAACGCAAGACTGCCACAAGTGTATCCACAAGTGAATCCAAGGTAGACTGTCTACTGAAAATGTGTTTGGAAGATTCGTTCCATTACCCATAGAATCCAGTCGTAGACTCCTCTAGAAGTTAATATTATGTAGAAGTTTGGAAAGAGGCCCCTTTTTACAAAACTCTCATTGCTAAAAGATTTTTTAATGATTTTAGTATCAGGCATGGATCCCCAGGCCCCCAGAGTAGATGATTCGTCCTAACAGGTCTTGGTTACGAGAGTAAGGCTGAAATACAACGACGAGTCACCTGGTGCCCCGAATAAAGCGTTTATCATAGAGCCTCATGTGCACCCTTGTGCCTTCCCCCGGCCTATCACAATAGGGCTATTCTCATCCTGGCCTACATTTTCTTGTTCAGATGAGCCGTCCTCAAGTCAACTTATTATAAGTAAACGCGACTGATATTAAAAGTCTTTAAGAAAAGTGTCAGTTATATATACATAGATTGTTATATTGTTACAGTGTCTTTATTGTTTACGCAATGGTTATTGTACGATATATTTTATAATAAAATTAACGAACGTTACAATTATCTTAAGAGCACTTTTACATGTTCCTAAAATAATAAATATATCATGGAAATTGAAATTCTAGAGCAAAAGCATTCACTTTCTGTGGTCTAATGTACCTTTATAGTAGGTAGAGTAAATATTTGTTATTGCATATCGTATAGCAGTGGTAGTAAAAATATAGGGTGTGTCCATTTCCACAATACAATTTAATAATATGTAAA
Organism: Malthinus flaveolus; assembly: GCA_950108345.1. Taxonomy (NCBI): domain Eukaryota; kingdom Metazoa; phylum Arthropoda; class Insecta; order Coleoptera; family Cantharidae; genus Malthinus; species Malthinus flaveolus. The sequence continues at coordinate 15,046,817 of OX467285.1, read as the reverse complement.
AAAATTTGCTATTTATGGCAAAACCCACATAAAATGATTGCAAAATTTGTGTTACTAGTTCTACAAGATTACTGAACTTAAATTACTATAACTTCTTGCTAAATTATATGCTAATTAGTTACAGTTTCGTGTTTTATTGCAAAAAGATAATTAGCAAAAGAATTCCAAATTCTGGAAAGGAATTTAATTCATTAAAAAGTTAATTACATTCCTCAGAAAATGCGCTTATCCAGAGCGGTTTTCCGGTAGCTTTTGCCTTACAACGAAATATTTTATTTAAAAAAAACGATTGAAGTAATTCTGAATTGGTCTTCAAGACTTTCAAAAATCGAGCACACTAGCATGCAACTACCATGATACTTAAGAAATAATACGAAGACAATTTTACAGCCCATCGCCTATCAGAGTATTTCGACTCAATACCAGTTTTTTGTTCCTATTTTATTTTTAATTGCTTTAATCTAACTATGGAGGGTGACGATATGAAAACTTTCATCGAGCTACATCTGGAACTATAGATGGAAACCCAAAATGATATTTTTAATAAGTGAGGCAACCCTTCATTTGTTACTCGAAAGTTCTAAAAAAATATATTTCAGTGTAATAGGTACCTAAATTTTTATATTCTTCCAGACAATGATGAAATGAGCTTTCAGCGCCCTTAGCGCACGATTTTAATTGCAACATGGGCAGGCTCGTGTGACTAAAAAAAGATGTCCCTCCACTATTTATAACGAAGTGACGAAATAATGTGCAATAAACCCAATTCCAGATTAAATGACAATACAAACTGTTTCGGAGAATAAACTATGGGAAGCTTACAGGGCGAAAAATAAATTACAATAAAAGTGTGGTTCATCTAAGGATCCTAATTTACCCCCAACACCATCACAGGCTTATCTGTTAGTCTTAGATTTGTGGACGGTGGGTAACTTGAATTAAAATAAACTCGATCTTTGAGAATGCAAATTAAATAAGGGGCATTTGCAAAACTCACAAACGACTTTTCGTAGCCAAAGCTCGTTAATCAAGTAAGAGCTATAAGGGAATACGCTCAAAAACTGCAGTACGTGAAGCTGATATAGTATGCACTCCCACTACAAATGATTAGATAATCGATCGATCAAACTACATTTGCCTATTAATCGACCACAAGTGGGCGGAATATAAAACGGAGCTTGCATTAACATTTTATTTAGAGTTAAATATTAATGAAATGCGGAATCTTGGGAGCGAAGCTAAACCTTTACTTAAGTTCTGCGAGAGTCCTCACATAATTTATTAAACGCAAATTAATTAATCACTCCGTATTATCTATTAATTAAATATCGGAATTGATTAGAATGTAGTTTTCCTTAATTTTTTTCGATATTATTAAATTTCAATTTTACATTTAATTTCAAAATTGTGTAAATGTTACGTTGTCAAGTACACACTGCTAATTTTACACAAATAATTAGTTCTCAAGTCCAAATAAATGGCACTAAATAAAATTTTTTAGTAAGACCATAAGGGGAAGGTGTTAGCCTCAATACATATGAATTTGTTGCGCAACACAAAAATAATTAGACACGCAATAATAATATTCATTGATAAAAATGAAATATTTTCGCCGACGAATTTACTCCAAGTAGGTACTTAGCTAGATAAAAGAAAGATTTATACGTTTCAACTGGTTATGAGAATAAATAAATTCAAATTTTGCAAAAATTCTCAAGATTATATAATAAAAGTGAGCTTGGATATATAAAGCAAATAGGTACATTACTTATTGTATGCAAGACTTGCTTGATACTTGATAGTAAAGTTGTGCATTCTTAAAAGGGCGTGGTCCTCATCTGTATAATATAACTATTATACAATAAATGAGCTGCTTTACTTTCACCTATTTTAAAATGTTTCACAAATGCTCTTTATTGTAATTTTCCTTTATATACAGGGTGATACGTACTAACATTTTAGAAACTTCAAGACTTACTACACATTCGCGGTGAAACTACTAAAAAGTTGATGTTGAAGTTGGATGTTAAAAACCCCCGTAGACATAAACTACGAATGCGTACGGACGTCAGGGCGTACCGGGATATTGGGTTAATCTCACAGACTATTACGTGCATGAGTTGTTATCTCCACAAAAATTTTCCAGCTCGGGTTATATTCAGCTATTTGTCCTTACCCTCGTACCCATCAGGTTCTGTAGCATTGGATCGCCTTTCCTTGGAACTCGTGGCTCCTATAATAGAACTAGAAATCAGAGCAACATAAAGAGGATTTCAGTAGTTCACCTTGAAGTCAAGATGATTATAACTTGATGACATTTTTGATTGAGATACATAAAACTATGGATCAATTAGGGATATAAGAAGTTAGGCACTTATCTGAAAAATGTTATTTTAGATAGAATAATGGCTATGCCCAAATCAATGCAAAGAAGAATATTTATTGACCATTAAACTTAAAAAAAAGCTCATTGAGGCGTCTAGAAGGGTTTTTTAATAGGGACCATATATCTTTAAAATGGCATGTCACACAATTACCGAACTGTGATATCTTTTCGTCAGATCCTTATTAAATTTGAGAAGGGGCGTACTGTTTACGATATTAAACCAGTTCTTATTATTCAATGACGATACTAATCCACCAACAAAACATCCAAATGCAAGAAGTGAGAAGGAAAGATAATATTGGTGATGTAAGTGGTCGTGTTACAGAAGATCCAAATGTATCAATTCCTTGCAGTTCTTATGTTACCACCCGGCTGGTGGTCGCCAGGGGGGCCTGGCTAGACTCAGAGATGAACGTGAGTCAAAAAAACAGTTCGAAGAGTTGGGCGACAAGCAACCTAGGTCACGTGATGTGTGCTAGGGTGTTAGTGACCTAACTAAGTCTTATAGGTACTGATACAACTATTAATACGATTAGCGATGGGGACTGAGGTTACCGATGCCCAATTGGGACTTGGGAGGGCGTCGATTCCAAGGGATCAAATTGTCTAATAGTGGCCTGCGGGGCACGGATTCGCTAGATGTAAAGGTTTGACTGCAGGAAAATTCCGAACTAAAAAGAAGAAAAATACTCCTGTTGGTCACGATAAAGGTAGTGAAAAAAGTGAGCAAACGGGCACCAGTATATAATAATTAATGTAGATTTAAAACTAAAGCGGGTTCCCGTTTAACGTAGGGGGTATAATCGACGATAAATAATAAACGCGAATTAATTCAAATCCCACGGTACGTCGGTGTGAATGGACGTATCCTCGGTACATCGACGGGCCCAACGTTATCACCCCAACGTTGCTCATGATCGTGTCATGTACAATAATTATTTTTCGTTATTTATCAAAAAGAACGTAACACTTAACAATTAGGCTTTTCAACAACGACAATTTAGCGTATTCTGATAAAAAAAACTTGGATTTGCACCCTTATAAGAGTGTTTACCCTAGAACTGAAGCAACTACACACACTTTCGTAAACATCGCGAGTAAGCCGGGCTCTACAGCAACTTTTGGTCCTAATTTTGGTAAAAAAAATCATTTTTTCGGGCAAATCTCATTGTTGGTTAAATGTGTTCGTCCAAAGCAAGATATTTTGGTGTGAAAATAATCCGCAAAACATTCAATAGGCTCTATTGACAACTAAAAATATGAATATCAATCCCTGCATTCATGAAATTAAGCCTCATTTATTGACAAAAAGTAAGTTGAGCGATTTCACTCTTGTGAACGAATCCGAGGTGAATTTTCCTATTAGTACTCGTAGGTATTAAAAGACCCTGAGATTTAAAATTAACAATTAGTATATTATTAATTATCCGCACCATCGCAGAATATTAATTTCGCTCATTAATTTTCACAATCCCATTTATGAGCAAAGCATTCAGTAATTTTATCAAAATTTTGCATCAATCAAGTATTGGGGTTAAATTAGTTGATTGTTACAAAATTTAATTTAAATTTGTTTAGAAATTTTAAAAAGTAATAAAATACCTACAAGTAGTTAATTAATTAACATTATTTCCTTGATTTCTTATCGGGTAGGTGAGGGTGTTTGACCTACAATAGTAGTACTACGTATAGCCCCGCTATTAAAATCGAGTTAATGCTATTCACTTTTATCTAATTTAATTGATCTAATTGTATTTCGTGTAGGTACGATATATACCTACAAGTTTGTTGTTTGTGGTAATAATAAATGTTGTAATAAGCAAATCATTTCTCGAGCTATCTTAAAAAATTTAAAAGTGAAGGGTAGTTGAAATAAACGAAGCCAATTTGATCTATCTCTTCAACTTCCTGGTGCCTAATTTACTAATTAATAAAATAAAAATCGTTAAAATGGGATTTTTTTTTAATATTTTGATCTGAAATATAAAAAATAGCCTCGTGAATACGGTTCCGGGACTACTTGTTAATTTGGAGAGACTTTCATGCTAGATTAGACAAAAAAACTTCTTACGTAACTTAACTATCAGATTCTTTTAGATTATTAAAGAAATTAAAGAAAATTTACTTTACTAATAGAGCAAGAAAGGAAAACATTTCAATGCCATTTTTGTTAAAACCAATTTAGGCTCACCATTCAATTTGAATACCTACATGGTAGCACTATGGGTAACAATCTCCTATAGTATACAGATAAAATAAAATGTTACCGAAAAGGCCTGTGCTTATAGTGTGATCAATGAGATAACCTAATTTGCCACATTATAAGCATTCCCGAGCTTCTTCCATACTACCTTATCGGTTTCGATCACACAGTATAAGAGGCACACAGGAAGGGGAGATTAAATTAGCAAATTTGGTAGAATTACAAGAAAAATTTATTACCTAAGTACTACTGTGTAACTAAGAATATGAAGTAACCCAACGCGAGTAAATAAACGCCTACTAACTGACTAGAAAAGTTGCACGATGCCTCTGAAACTACCACCATCTAGCATCTAGCATTTAGCAGATTAAAGTTGTTTTTTGAGAAATTTAGTGCAATTTGCGCTTATCATTTTCCGATTCTTTGTCAAATTCTTACTTCCAATCAGTCAAACTGCTTTAGTAAATCAAAAGTTAGAAGGAGTTATAAAACCTTGAGAAGAACTTATTAAATGAATAGCGTAAATTAATGATACATAATTAACTTCAAAGTTTTCTGGAACGATTACAATTTCTTTTTATTGTTAACAACAAGGCAGTACGCCCTTGTAGCTCTTTGTTATTAAAACTCGGCTCGGAAGATACACCTACATTTGTAAATTAGTGAAACTATTAATTTTATTATATCAGACAAAGCGGAAGAGCCTTCGAACTGATATTTTGAGAACATCTAAAAAGTCCAAAAACCAAAAACGTGGCTCCAACTATGGCGTACGTAATGGACTTGGGTGCAAATAAATCGGTCACTTCACACTTTGAGTTTAGAATGAATATTTTTAGCCATTAGACATCAGATTTGTTACAAAAAGATTTAGCTTGTTCGCCAAAATTTACTAGGATATGTTCTTTAGACCTTCCAAGTGACACTGTTGCATAAATTTGTTTATCAGAAATCAATTAAAATGAAATGGATGCTGTACCAGAAGTAGCTGCCCAAGCAGTTCTTTAGATAGAAAGCGCGACGACTTACTATGACACACTCATCAATGTAAAAGGTGGGTCAACGTTTTGGGAAGACTGCTTCATTTCATAGTCAATCAAGAACAGAAAGAAACAGGTGTATTACAACTTTGAAAGATAACCGTCTTACTGCACCAACAATGCTACATAACCAACGGACTTAATACAGACTGTTAATCATTAAAAGGTAAAGCGAAGATTGCAGGGAAAAACCTTTCACAGATTTGTAACTGGTCTAAAAATTAACGCCATCGTGTCTTCAATTTGCAAGTGATCGCTTGGATTGGATATTGGAGCAATGAGGATCCGTTTTGTTCTCCTATGAGACGAGGAGTTGTTGTTCCGCAAGGATGGGACAAAAAGAGTATACCAACGACCTAGTGAGAGATTTTCTGAGTGCTGTATCCACGAACTGATCAGCTATGACGGCAGTTCGTGGACATCTGGAATGCAATTTCCATAGAAGCTCGAAGGGATCATGTTTATATCGCTGGAGTGGCCCGTGGTCGCAATATACAGGGGGTTGACAGTAGCATAGTACATTGAAAAGATTCTGACTTCTGACAGAGCATGTAATGCTTTACACAGAATTTATTGGAGACACTTTAGTTTAATGAAAGAAATTGCTAGGCCACAGGTCGCGATAATCGTTCGTGAATACTTTATCGAAGTCGGCGTTCGTGTTATGGCATGGCCAACATGAAGTCACACCCTTAGCCCTATAGAGCATTTTTGGACAAGGTTAAAAGACGGCTTAAATCTATAGAGTCCGTACAGCTACGTATATTATCCTATCGCTTATGGTTGCGTAGAAGAGCAGTGGCATTAACATCACCCAAGTTATGACAAATCGGATGCTGGTTGTTATAACAGCAAAAAATTAGGGGGGGGGGGGCACGGCATTAAAAATAAATAATTGTTATCATATGAAAATCATGTTTGATTTCTCGAAACCCTGATTTTTGGTTCATGATAAAATGAGGATTTGTTCAAGACATTTCATTTTAAGACTTTTCACTTTGGAAGATGGCTTTGAAAAATCTTTAGAAATTGGGCTCGTTTTAAAAGTAATTAAACAGTCTATCAGACAACATATTTTATGGTTTTTTAATCTCAGGCCTCACAATTGTAAACAAATGCATTCAAAGTTGAAAGTGTGACGTGGGCCGATTTATTTGCACCAAAGTGTAGATACTGGACCAAAACCGCACCTTCACAAACAACCTACCCATTAAAAATACCCATATACCCAATAAAAGGCTCAAACTTAATTAGGTATAAACAATCGACATAGTGAAGCAACTATAGCTGAGTAGTCCAAACCCTAACGAACACAAAATAAGGAAAAATAGTATTTTTTTGGTCATATAAATACGAAACACAACCCTTACGCAGATTCGCAGACAGTTAAAAGCCGTTCTGATGCAGAATGAAGATGGTTCAGTGTACTGAAACAGTTATGTGCCAGCAACCCAGTTGGCTAGTTAACAAATTTAGTATAAATGGCTACAAACCCTTATAAGTCAGAGCAGTATTTCTTTAGTAGCTGCTTGAGGCCAAATACTACTTTTGGGTCTTTGAAAATAAATATAAAGTTTGACAATTGCTATGAAGTAAACCGTACATTACGTCAATATCAAATCGAATGAGCTTAAAGAACTTCAGTTACCAATTCCAAAGATATTTCGTCTTTTTGTTATAATCAAAAGATTAAAGATCGTTTCTATAGAGCTCCCTTTCTTCAAAAATGATGATACCGGCCAATTAGGCATTTTTAAATTGTCATAAAAAGTTCTGTGCACTAAAGACGTGGAAGAAGTCAAACTGTATTAAGAACGGTTTGTTGCAACATTTGTAAGTTCAAAAATGCTTCGACCTATATCGACAGATCAGTGACTTCAACGATGCGTCCAACTAGAAACCTCATCACATCATAGCCGATCAGCATCGTCATGCCTATAAATTAACAATTTGTAAAAAATTTCTCCTAAATTAAATTTCTATTGCAGTTCGTTATAAATTTCATCAGCAAAGTAAATTTATTATTAAATTTGTCGATTTAATCGTTACCTCATAATCAATTGCTTTCAGTCTGATTATTACAATTTATTTTCGATCTGGTTCACATTGTTTATATTATTATTTAATTACTACGTGTTTAGGTTATTAGGGTACGCATTTATCGAAAGTTTAAGTTTATGGATAATATACTTGTAAAGAAATAACAAATTGCGTCACTTTATTTTGAAGACGATAAAAAGAACTTTTAAATAGAAATTTATATTTCATTTCGATGATTCGATGATCACTTTACTTCCTACTTCATCTCTAGACGGTCTGGAAAGTTACTTTTTTTCTAAACGAGACTCATTCAGTTTTGTTCTCAATTTTTATTGAATGTATGTACAGTGTGCAGCGTACACACCCATAAGGTATTAATTTTTATAGATACAAGTTACAAGTTACCAAATGCATCTTATCGCAATTTTTATTAGGCCTCCATCGACCGTACGAACGACCTTGATCGTATTTCACAAAATGACAGAAATTGCACGACACTTTCTGGCGGTATAAATTTTTTCTTTATGCGTTTGAATGGTGCTTACGATTTTTTTGAGTAAATTAAGTAAGCGAGGGTATAGTGGTGTACAGCAAACTACATACTATAAAAGATCGCAATTTCTGAGCATGTGGCCAGTTCAGTTTAATACCTCTAAGTATCTAAGTAAAGTGATAACACACAATGTACGCTAAGGTATGTATGAATGTCAATTAATGTATTGTTTATTGTTACGTATACGTAACAATAGCTTACCATTTAGATTTAGAATTCTACTATTGCACTTATTTTATTAGTTTACATCTGAAATTTTACGTTTAAGAATTTTATTAGTTCTTAATCGAGGATGCTAATTGCTAAATTTCTCATTTATTTCTTTTATATTTTGTTTTGAGGGTTTTTATTATTCAGCTGCCTTTAGTGTTTGCCTAAAAATTGCATTCCAAAACATTCTCGGTGGCGGCCCAAACAATTAATTAGTTTTTGTTACTACTGATGCCAATACGCCAATAATAAATTACCAATTTCCCTAGAAATCACTAATAAGTCTTTAAAAAGTTATAATAATGCGTAATATTTCTCATTTCTCTTCCCAATTTGCAAAAAGTGGAAGAAAATTCAGCCAATAGCTGCTCGTCCACTTAAGTCTTTCGCTGAATCCTTCGTAGACTCCTTTCCCCAGTTACATAATACAACCAAAACACTGTCCATCTGTTTTAATCAAATTGCAGCAAACAAGTTAACGAGTAGGTTTGCTGTTTTCTAATAAATTAAACATGCTGTGGTTGTTCTGGAAATTTCAGGATGCACAAAATTCGTGGTAGGTACCTCAGAATCAGACCAACCCCAACCACACAGCGATTCAGGACGGGCACTACAAAATGATTTTTTAATTACTTCTAAGCCTTCTCAGCTACACAATTTCTTCATCTGCCATTGTTACCAACAGTTCCCGAATGTATAGCACGGAGTGGTTGAATTGGTCCTCAATAAGCTGCTCATACGATAGTGTTTGTCCGACTACCTTTCTATTTGGAGCCAGAAAATTCCTAAAAATCCCATATTTATTTTCATACTTCTTACTGCATGGGTAACAATTTTATAACGTTCCAAGAACGCCGCCTTGCACCTAACCCCCCCCCTTTCCATTTTATAACGTCCTGATAATTTCTGATATTTTCAGGCAATTTCATTAGTCGTTCTATTGGCGACAGCAAACGCTGGTTTAATAGGCGCCCCTGCTTACTCTTCTGTGAGCATTTCGGCTCCTTCCATTGCAGGACATGGACTCGAATACGGCGGACACTCATTCTTATCAGCACCTACCATCTACAAAGCACCAATCGCCGCTCCAACATACTTAAAAGCCGCTCCAACTATTATCAAAACAGCAGCACCAGCCGTAGACTACGTAGTAAGTTCACTTCTTTGTATATATATTTTTAATTCTAACCTAAATTAACAGTAACAAAAGTTAAAGTTACGTAACCGTTACAAATTACCACTTGAATGAATTTTTTTTCTTCCCAATTTAAATATTTAACCAAGTCGAGCGTTATTTGACGTCCTTGCACTTGCACTTGACATATAAAAAGTGTAAACTATAGTACAACACGCCGCAAAAGTGAATACATCATAAACTTTCTTTTCAACTATTTGAGAGCATCTGTTAGATGAGTTTGCAAATTAATTTCACTCGCAGATAGTCTCTTTCGAAACTATAACTTTACTATGTCAAGTTTATTACTATTTTTAAGCTAAATATAACTTGTTTTAGTGTAAATTAATTCAAATTCTTTTTTAAGGCTTATCCAAAATACGAATTTAATTACGGGGTAGCGGACGCACACACTGGCGATCAAAAATCCCAACACGAAATAAGAGATGGGGATGTTGTAAAAGGATCTTACTCCGTAAACGAAGCCGATGGTACGATTCGCACAGTACACTATACCGCCGACGATCACAATGGTTTTAACGCCGTGGTTACGAGATCTGGACACGCGGCTCACCCTCAAGCCCTCGTCAAAACAATAGTAGCGGCACCGGCTAAAACTATCTACGCGGCTCCAGCTTTAGGCTTGGGACACGGTTTGGGTTACGACGGATTAAGTTTGGGCGGTTACGCTTTGAAAGGTTAAGAAAAACTTTGTGTATCAATTTTAGTAATACATGAGTCGATACTTGTCTAAATGGCTACGGTGCAATTTTGACAATCGCAATTAACAAATTGTATGCATTCTATATATTGTAATACCTAAATTTTTGGAATTAATTAAAATTCTGAATTTCGGCGACGAATTGTGATTGATATTTTTGTGTTGGTGGAATGTATTACTGAAACAAACGAAGTTTTTCTGACCTTTATTGTAAACTTTACTACAAACCGTATTTTTATTAATTATTTATTGTATCGTGTGTTTGTAGTTTGATTACAAAGAGTACCTACAAGGAAATTATATTGCCATGCCAAATTATGTTAAGTGACCCTGTGTTCTCAGATCTTCTCTTACCGCTTAAGTATACATATACCCTATATATTGTTGTAAATACTGTATTATAGTCCTATAATATTATGTAAAGCACGCACAAATGCTCTCATTTCATGAAATCATAAAAAATATATCGTCTATATTGTATTTAATTGTAGTATTTTAATTAACAAATCGACTTAAATACCCCTGTCTACTGTGCATCAAGCAAAATGAAAATATCAAATTGTTTGCCTTAGGGTTCAATTATTGTGAAGTCCTAGTCCTACGCCAGGACGATTTTGACGATTTTCTACTAATGGGTTACTATATTGTGTATATTGCGTTTGTGGATAGTACAGGTCTTGGATTTTCTCGTGAATGACACGTAACCACACAGTAATCTCCTAGCCGCAGCTACGCGGTTATGTGACGTTCTCGAGAAAATCCAAGACCTACACCTAGTGTTATTATAAATAATGCACCCTTTATATTTCTGAAAATATACAAGGTTTTTGTATATACCAATCAAGAAATCGAATAGTCTCGTAATCGAATAATTGAATACTCAAAGAGTCGATCACCACAGAGTTAATCAATTAGATGGGTAATCAAATAATTAAACAATCGATTATTTCAACAAATAAAGCAATCGAGTAATTCGCTCACAACTTGGAGACGAATTCCAAATTTATTATTGTTATTTGCGAGAGATTCCGTTTCTCAAATCCAACCTCCATCTGAAGATAGTTGCACCTGATAAATTTTAATATTGAAGGTTGCAGATCAGATGCTTTTAAGGAACAACAATTATTATCACAATAATAAATGAACGCTAGTATTTAGGCAAGCCTAAGCCCTGCCCTAACTATTAAAAAATAAATAAGAGGTTACGATAATTACAATAATTACTAAAATAATGAGCAAAGCCGACATGCTCCTATACGTATTGAGTTGTATTCGTGGGTTAATAACGATTTTCAATTTTTTTAGTATAATTTAACAAATTAACATATCGTTGTAAATGGGATTTAAAGGCCTTTCAGAAAAGATGCCACTCAACACCCCTTATCATTTAAGATTTAAGGCGTTAAGTCTACGCCACTTTGGGGTTTGGTTTCACGACATTGCAAATACTCGATAAAAGTATCCCCTCTCCCTCTCCTAACCCGCGGTGACGAGGAATTTCAATATGTTAGACTAAGGCGAAGATATTCGAGATGGGAATTTTTCAAATTGACACTCTGTATAATAGCGCACTTTAGACGATTACAAAAACATTTTCAGTTTGAACAACAATAGCTATAGAAAAGCTGGAAACTTATGGAGATGAACACGTTAATTTTAGAGTTCTTAAAATTGGCTATTCTCAAAGGTAGCTGCGCCACTTATTTATTTATTTTAGATAATTGAATCGCCTAACCAATTAACTCCAAAAATTTTTGTTAGTAATTATTTGCCTTACAAGTACCGACATGACCTCGTAAGGTTGCTTGATGAACCACACCAGAAGATATACAATTTTTAATATAAGAGGCTGTAATAGTACCGTATTGTGATACAAGGTCGATAAGTGCGTATATTTATTTAACAAATCGATAAAATGTTAGAAAAACGAGGCCCGTAGCGGAGTATTCTACGCTGCGAATCATGACAAAATAAACCCAAGAAATAGATCTTTCTAAATTTACAAAAGTTATCGCATTTTTAATAAAGAAAACCTCGGGATATTTTCTTCCTAAAAGTCGAAATGCTTTACAAAAGAGGAAAAAATTTTCGGGAGGAGGGGTTGCAATTAGAGTTGAACAATTTTGCACTTCTTGGATAAAATAAAATAGCGCAAATTGATTGTTCAAGGTCAAACGGCTTAAAAACGAAGTTCCGGAATTTTAATAGCCATTGATAGTGTCTCCAAGGAAGGCGTTTCACAGAAACAAGGGATGAAAATTAAGAATTCAATTACTATACGTTTTTAAATCAAGAAACAATATTATGAAATAATTACGGGGATCCTTTTACCTAAGGCCTTAGGCTAAATCCAGGTCTGATAGGACCTAATTCAAATACTTAATTGTTTTACACACAGTTTGATTTTGATTTTAATATTTTTCGGGGACAAGATGAAGAAAAGTACTTAAAGTGTAAATTATTTTGCATTTTTGTAACCTCTGAAAATATTTCGGGGGGTTCAAACCCTGCTTATCCTCTCCCTGGCTACGGCCTTGCCTGATGGCACATTTATATCTGTTGATGAAGGTAGCATGTGGATTTATTCTAAGTTTTAAACCAAAATGTCAATGCTTAACAATATTTTAGATGGTAATGATGATTATTATAGGGGTTGACGGGGTTTGCAGCAGAGAAAAGCTTTCAAATGTTTACTATCATGAACGAACCAAGCGAAGAGAAGATTCGTTTTTTAGAAATATTCTGAAAATATCTTTATCTTCGTCCCAAAATAATACATCTGAAAGGTTTTTCATGAATTCGCAATGCGTATTGCCGAGTTCTTGAAACTAGAAGATGCTGGATCTTATAATTTGTAATACTGGTCGCGCATTTAGAAGGATTTCTGTCACTTTTCCTGCAAACGCTGACATGGACGTACTGGGATTAAGCGTCATGGAGGATGGAAGTCCTCTGCAGTTGCAGAACGATACGTAGAGGACTCCATCCAAAATAAAATGGGGTATTGAAGGCTATCACACTGAAACTCATCCTCCATCTGCATCTAGGAGTTTAATTATGAAGGTTGAAAACGAATCACTCGATGAGGATAAAATAAATGTTGCTAACACTGCTATGAACACCCAAAAAAATAGAAAATATGGGTGTTCCTGTTACTAGTGCTTTTGGTTAAATATTGTGAAATTATTGTTCCTATGAAAACGTACAGTAGTCTGGGAAAATCATACTGGCAGTGTAAACATTGATGGTAAGTACAGAATAGGACACGATTGTGCACAAAAACTATTTTGGAAAGTTACGTAGAATTTTGTTGACGGTGGCTAGTGGATATGTTAGGCTCCAAGACCAAAAACGGCCTCTGTGCAAAAAAGATGACCACAACGCGTTCTGACACAACACGAGATTCGTGTCGTGACTGTTACAAAAACGCTCACAACGCGTTGTGGTTTCTACAAAATGGTCACAAAGCAAAATTCGTGTTGTGGTTCTTTTAAGAAAGCAACCAGAACGCGTTTTGGAATTAAAAAGTGCCGCAACGCAACACACTACGACACTACTAATGTAGTGTACTAATATTAGTCCAGTCAAATAGTACCTGCTTTTAAGTCAGAAGTTTGATGAAATTTTAATGGTAGGTAGCCAAGCAAAGTTTCCCTCTTGAATTCCGCAATGGGTGGCAGGAAATTGGAAATTTCTTATTGTTCAAAAGTTGTAAACTTTAAAAGTTAAAAAAGAATGAGACTTTTGGAAATGGAAACGGTTTTTTCAATTTTACAACAAAACGGTCAATTGGGGGCGAGAAATAGTTAAAGGAAAAGTTGAATTTCTTTACAATGTAAATTCAATGTACATCAAAAAAATTTTTTCATGCTGGCTATGAATTCAGAGTCAACCGACCAATTTGGTGATGAAAATACGATGAACGATGAATCCGAATAGTGAAACTTGCCTGGAGTGTTCTAGTGGCACCCCCTACCTACTATTCAAATCTCATCAAACTTTTAATTATTAACGCAATTTAAAGTACTATTTGACTGGACTATTATTAATTATTACACTACATTAGTGAACATTCTTGATGCGTTGTGGCTCTTTTTAATTCCAACACGCGTGCTGGCCGGTTTCTAAAAGGACCACCACACAAATCTCGCTTTGTGGCTGTTTTGGAGAGACCACAACGCGTTGTGAGCGTTTTAGTAATATCCACGATACGAATTGCGTGTTGTGGCATTAAACTGTTACTAGAACGCGTTGTGGTCGTCTTTTTCACTCAGTGGCCGTTTTCGGTCTAGGAGTCCAACAGATAATATATGAGAAAAAGAAAAGTATAAGAACACAAAACTAACTGCTCGCTTAACAAGCAAAATATGTAAAATGTAAAAATTTCTAAAAATAAACCAAAACTAAAACTAATTTATCGTAAAAGTAGGTACCTATTAAGAAATTATTGACGAGAAATTAGTATCTTTTCGTGTCCACACATGTAATTGAATTTTTTCACTGATAAATTGAAATAAATAATCAATCAACGTTTAAATTTCATCAATTACATACATTTACTTCTGGCAATTTTAATTGAAAATTAAAATTACATTAACAAACTATTAACTTCAATTTAAAAAATAATTAATCAATGAAAATCAATGTAGCATTCACCAAAGCCAATACGCATATTTATGGGGTGTTTTAACATACAAATAACACACTAATAGGCACGTAATTAAAAATTATCATTAACAAATAAAATAGTAGTTGTTTATGTACTGTCGATAATTGAAAAAAATCGCAGCTCTTGGCTCTACTTTTCAATTTTAAGCATCTAATCAAGGCTATTAAGTAATATTTAAATTAAACCACTTGACCGTGAACATTGATAAAATTGAAGTATTGCAATGTCAAAATCACCAAAACTTTCGCTACCCTTTCAAGCGGAAATTTAAAAAAAATACTAATAGACCAAATAATTGTAGTAACACTATAAACTACAAACGTACAAACTACCTCTTGTTATGTAGCGCTTATTAGCTCATTACAACCTTAAACTATGGGTTCTTCAACGTCAATGAATGAATAGAATACAATTTTATGCACTTTTATTGTATAAAACAACTTCATGAATCAATAATAAAGTATAAAATTGAAAGGATGCTTTTATTCTCTCACAAGAAAATGCGCGAAAATGAAAATTGTTAATTTTGTGGCGGAGAGCACTCATTAATTCCAAGCCAAATTTTATACTTCGTCAAAAATACCAAACTGCTAAAACTAAATCAATGGCCACCCAGTATATCCGTATCGTGTACTATATTAATTATTGCAATTATAATAATAATTGTAAGTGCGTCATTTTAAACTGTAAACTTCACCTTTGTCCCCCACCTTTTATAAGTTCACGGAAAGGTAATATATTTTTTTTAAGCAAATGAAGGAACAATTATATATTTTATGAAGGTAAATCGTTGATTGCTACTTTATTATAACGATTGTTATTTACAGAAAATATTTAACCTTAATAAGTACAACTAAACAATGCCATTTTACTAATATGCAAAATTGATTGTGTTAGGGAAAGGTTCTTTAAATTCACGCAATATAACGAGTACCCACGCTGAAAAGTATTTGAAATAATTACATGTAATTTACGACTAGTGCTTGAGGTTCAAACTATAAATTCCTTACCAAAAACAGACAACAATTGTTTCAGTAATGTAATCCCTAATGAAGATGAATTTAAAATAGTCTAGAAGGCTGTAGCTATAGGTAGGTATTAAGAAAACCGTAGATCACGAAGTAGAAATAATCTAATTTTAATTTGAATTTTTAACAGTCCTAACCCTGAATTCTCCTAAAAAAATTAGAGATTGTCAATTTTGTAGAGGAGTCAGATTTTTTGAACTCTAATAAAGTACTTGCCTAGTCGTCAGGATCCGCTAAAATGCATTTCCGTGGTCTCCTAAGAACTATATACTATACAGAATGTCAAAGTTTTACCAAAATACGTTTTTTTTGTTATAACTTTTAGAGGAAAGCTGTGAACGGTAAAGCCCGAATCACCCTGTACATAAATCATAAACGATTTCAAGTTGAAGGCCAAGAAGTACATATAAGAGTATTTAGATTTAAAAAAGACCAAGGCTTGAGAGTTTCTAAATGTAAAGATGAGAATTCTGCGATTTAAAAAAGGTTTCCAAGTACTAAGTTCGTTGTTTTACGAAAGAAAAAAGAAAAGCAAAAATGCCAAATTCGTTGAAAAGTCTTACAGGACTAGTATAGTCGGTTTCCCACCCTCAGTAAAGATTATGTGGAAGTTGATTTCAGATAGTCCACTTCCTCTTTGCCAGTTCCCCCTGGCTTATTAGTTTCTTGTGGATATACTAACTTATTGTACTGTAGCGACTCCGGACTAACGTGAACACTGGTGAAATACAAGGAGATTACAAGGAATAAAGTAGCTTAGTTAAAAACCGTAGAAGCTCGGGTTTGATCCCCCATTGCAGTCTAAGTTTTTCCTTTGATTATCAGCGCACCTAAAGGTGTGATTTCGTTGCGACGTCCAGCGTCCAGCAGTCGCGGCCCGTCCCAGCAGTCGCGGCCGGACGCGACGTCCAGCAGTCGAGCACACGGCCGAGCACTGCTACACTTTAATGTAAGTAAAGAGAGAAGCAGTGCTCGACCGTGTGTTCGACTGCTGGACGTCGCGGCCGGCCTCGACTGCTGGGACGTCACGTCCGGCCGCGACTGCTGGACGTTGCGGCCGGACGCGACGTCCCAGCAGTCGAGCACACGTTCGAGCACTGCTTCTCTCTTCACTTACATTTAAAGTGCATTGTAGCAGTGCTCGACCGTGTGCTCGACTGCTGGACGTCGCGGCCAGATGCGGCCGCAGACGTCGCAACGAAATCACACCTTTAGACGTCTACCGTCTACGACCACCTAACGCGTGCTAAAATTGTAACTGATAACCCCTACGCGATGAGTCAGCAGTACTTTCGTTCAGCAAACATATCTGCCGCCTTATGGGGAGGAGGATCAACGGTTCTAAGAACGTAAGACACTCATGGCATCGAGATGAACGACGTCCGGACTAACGTGATCACGTGTGAAATACAAGGGAATTGCAAGGACCGAAGTAGCTTAGTTGAGAAAGCATTCATCACGACACCGTGGAGACTCTATACTCTATTCAAATTCAAGGTGCAGTAAATGTCAACAGTAATCATCGCGTAAGGACTGCAATTGACTGCAGATATTATTCCAACTCTCTAAATATCTGGACACCACCCCCCTACTCAAAATTTACATTCCGTAATTTACCAAGATACCCGCATGCATGTGTTGACGTTTGCTGCACCTTGAATTTGAATGGACTATAGCTGTATTTCAACGAAAAATCTACTTATTAAATTTTCAGCGTGTGCTTGTTGGATCGAAATTGATATTTTTAATTAAAACAAATTAACGATTTAAAAGTATGTTTTCAAATTTACAAAATACGCCGATTCACACTCACGCGCATTCCAATTTTCAAAAGAGCCTAAAAATTATGTAGGTATCTACATCAAGTAAATGAAATTTGACCCACACACCCAACCCACTTCTCCTTCTACGCTGTACGCACTTGATGAAAGGTTCGTGGCTAATAGTTTATTGTCTCGGCGATAAGCGCTAAACAAATCATTACTCAACAAAACTCCAAAAAATGTTTTTGATTAGGTAGCTTAGATAGTTTCATCCCCGGTATGGCCATTTCTGCCCTTATTGAGGCGTAGTCAACCAGATATCAGCTGCTGACCTACTGGCGAGTAAAGTAAGTCCAAGAGTGTATATTTATATTAAAGTACCGAACATTATAGTGATACGATTACCAACTATGCGAATTAATTCGAACGAACAATAAGAAAAATGCAAGTAGAAAGTAGCCAACACAACAATATCCTTATATTAACACATAATCATTGTATTTCAATATGCCTTCAAATACTCAATTTTCAATCCATGTTACGAAATAGCGCTACAATTACTACTAATTTTCCTATACAAAAGAACAAAAAAGCGTTTACTCGGTTTAAAACTAAATTTTTCAGTACATACTCTGACATTCAAAGTTTATTTAGAACATATCGTGCATTACTTCAGTGTCACGATTATGCAATAGTTCCAATACCGTATTTGTTAACACCATTACATATTATTAAAATCTTAAATTATTTTAAATAATTTAAAAAATATACTAAATTAATCAGACTGAAATTTTAATCAGCCTTGATAGATTTTTTACGGAAAAAATTTTGAAGGATGCTATTGTGTGTTATTGTAAAAATGATTCGAACACACACATTATCGGAAATTTTAACTTCAATCTTTTCAGTATCCAGATTTATCACTTTCTAAAATTGATCGTCATATCGTATCGTTATAACATTGATAAAAATTGACCGGTATTTATGATTAACAACAAACAAGCTTGCAACTATTTAAAATTCTCCTTAATAGATTTTGCAACGCGGTGAGGAAATAATAAAGGAAAGACACGAATTGCTAGCCAATTATCGTAAACCACGATTGCGAACTATGGCATTCAAATAAGTTTGAAGATCACTTTTCATTTTCAAGGAGATAACAAATAGCTGGCATGCATTTTGGCTTGAAATTTTTAAGGATGTAAAGTAATCGACGGGGCATTCAGGTGCTTATAAAGACTGCAGGAAGTTTCTTTTATGGCGACTTCATCATCGCTTTGTTGCGATTTGTCTACTTAACTTTCTTCTTGGATTTCAGTTTCCCTATTTATCCTTACAAAATTTAAAAAATCATAATAGCTCGGAACACATAAATTGAAATAATTAAAAACAGTACAGTTCAGGACATTTACAGCGAAATCAAACGGCGCTAAGAAATAACAAATTAGGTAAGGGGGCTTTTAAGCAGATTCTAAGTAGCCGTTACAGTGCTCCAGCTCTCAACTGATTTTGCATTGAAATACGAATGCTATCAGAAAAACAAATCTATGTCCCAGCATTAACAATTTTTTCAATTTTTTGCTATAAAGTTTTCAAAAAAATGACGAAATCTTGCATTTTTCCAATAAACTTTGAAATGTATTTCCACATGTAATGACAAAAATACTATAGCACAGACATACCTGAATCTTTATATATAAGGGAACAAAGTTTTAGGGATGTTTCTAGAGATATGGCCGCCTGCGGGTAGATTTTAGAAATCCCCATCCCCCCAGGCCCGGATTCACCTTTAAGAAGGCCCTAGACTAAAAACTGTAAAGAAAATAGCGCCGCAGGTGACAATTTTTAATTGCTTAAGGCAAAACGGATTAAAATTAAGTTCAGAAATTGTTAACCTATTGGTCCTATTGGCAATCCAGGCTTGCCCCCACCCACCCAATGTATAATTAAACAAAAAATAATAATAAAAATAAAAAAAATTTAATATTTTGCCTTGCGTGAATTTACTGCTCATCGTTCACAGTTATTCATTTTTTATAAATTTTAACTTCGAAAAAGATCTCTCACTGGATGCTACCCGACACTGATAATGTTAATAAATATGGTAACATGATTGCTATATTGGAAAACGAATTTAAAATATTATTTTTAAATAAATATATTAAGATAACAAACTCTAAGGATCCACATTCTTCCATTAAATCAGAAAGTTCAATTGAAAAGGAATTTGGTCGCCCCTAGAATTGACCGCCTATGGCTTCTTCACGCACTGCCCTTATGGTAGAAAAAGCCTTGAAAAGTTTCATTTCAAAACAATCCCTTCAAAAAATTATTATACAAGAGCGGCGACTCTGCATCGGGCGTATTCTTAGCAACGTGTGCTGTATAGGCTCTGCACTAAAATTTCTATATGAATTATTGATTTCTCGCTCCACCCAACCCCGACATGATATATCCTCTTCGGGCGGGTAATTTTTTTGAGTTTATTTTGGGGAAATACTGAAAACAAAAAGCGCTTTTTCCTGGCAACTTTTCGTTTTCATGGCTGTTTTTACATTTCTAATGTATTAGCTAAAGGTATCAAATCAATGCCTATTTTTTACGTAAATGTACTTTTTCAGTCCGATTTCGACCGGTCTGATCCTGGCTAATTCATAATGTCATAAAAACTCCTGAAAATTTTCTCTCACGAGACATTAATCATATCATGAAATGTTTCCACTGCAAGGAAAGACAATCAATTATTGTCATGCGAAACTTAAATCACGTGACACCCTAATCTTATAAATATGCTTTATGTTTCCGCGCCGAATTATTTATCTCAATATACCTACTGTTTTCTTCCATTGTAATGCTCTTTAGTTGTGGATCGTAAAGGTAAAGTGCAGTATTCAGGAGAGAGATGGTGTCAAAAAAGAAGAAAGAAGAGCCGCAGCTTATTATTGTTTAATACCGTCGAGGAAGTCCATAAAGTGCCATAAATAATGGGTGCGCTTAGCGGACACGACTGGTTAAAGTAAGCGGTCACATTGACATTCAGCGGCTCCCAATCCGCTAAACTGTATACTGAGAGTCAGCACGATAGCACTCTGGAAACTAAATTCATCGTATTATGCTGACTTTCAGGATACGGTTTAGCGGATTGGAAGCCGCTGAATTTCAGCATACTCAGCATAATTGACCGCTTACTTTAAGCAGATTTGTTCGCTAAACGCACCCATTAAGTGGGTGATTAGATTAAAAAAGCGAGAAGATACGACATGGCGCTACAAAAAATTTTTAGGAATGACCTCCAAAGATTTTAAGTATTTCCTGAAAAAGACAGAGCTTTAGACAAAGAGCAAAGAGCGCTCTATACAATTTGGTGATGGCAAATATTTCACGAGACAACAAAGGTAGTATCTCAATAGCGTTTTCCCGATAAAACTTGATTTCTGCTGAGATTATTGTCTCATGATACAAAAATCTCATCAACATATCTCATCGTCGATTTTTACCGTTAAAGCTTTGCAGCTCATCCCGGAAGTAAGAAAACGTAAATTATTGGCTCTGTGAACTATGCAATAACTAGGCATTATCATAACGATGTAGTAGTAGTAGTAGTAGTTACAAATTTTTAAATATTTAGGGTTAATTAGTTAGATAGATCTAATACGTTGTAAATGAACCCCAACATACACACATAAGTGAAAAAACTTTAAATGAGAAAATTTGTTTTCCACCGAGTGCCTCGGGAATCGAACCCAAGACCTTGCTATTTCCGGTAGCACGCCTATACCCAATACACTACGGAGGCCAACATACTTTCAACAAGCCATCCGGCATTGTAAGTAGTAGTAGTAGTAGTACTCATACCACTAGTCCCGATCTTCGTAAAAAATAAAATAGAAGAGTTAATCTGCCCTATTCTGTGCCTAACCCTATACTATCTAATACAGTCCTTCAACACTGTTGTGTTGTAACTCGCTCTTTAAGATTCAAAATAACATCAAAACTACTAATCCAAAAATAACTTTGAGGGGCCTTCTGAAAAGGTGCCACTAGACCCCATTTCCATTTAAAATTTAGGGGGCTAAACTTACCCACTTTGGGGGTTGGACTAGGGAGAACTTAAACTCGTTTAAAGCTCGTTTAAAGTGGTTCTCTCAGTAATAAAATTGACGGGTTTTGCGGAATTTCGATATTTTATACTAAGGCGAAGATATTGGAGGTGGGAAGTTTCAAATTGACACCCTGTATACTTCTAAACATGTTCCTTTATTTAGTGCGTGTCGTCTCAGTTATTACTAAACTTTAATATTGTTTGGTGCTTTTTTTATTAACCCTTTCTTCGGTAATAAGTGATTATACAAAAATATCACACCGCAGCACTGGATACAGCACAACAATCGACAAAAGTCCAGAACTAGAATTTATTGTGTTTGTATTGAATTGTCTAGATATTTTCTCTTTATTATTATATTTAAAAAAAGTTGTCAATTTCAACTGCCAAAAAACTGTTAAGATTTTGTTTGTTTGCGTAACGCAATAGAAATTTGTCGTTTTTTTAAAGAAGGTACTTAAGGTTATAACCATTTTCTTTTATACATACACACACCATCGCCATCACACAAAACTTGAAGTTCGTTAATTCAATTTAGTTAAAAAAAATTTTTTTTAGTCCGTTAACCTATATTCACCAGTGTTACAAAAGAATAAATCATTATTTAATAATTATAATAATATTTTGTAACACGTAACATTATACTCGTATCTAAAAATTACTGAACCATAAAAATTGCTTCGTGTATTAAGAATAATGCCTCTCTAAATTGTACCGAAATACAATAAAATTAAATTTCGAATAAACAAGTTGCCTTTAAGATTATTTTCAATGAAAAATTCAAATTTACATAACTGCATTAACTTTTTAGGTCAATAATCAAAAGGCGCCAAAAATCCAGTATAGTAGGCGGTTTGTGTTGATTGTTCTATTTTTAAGGAAGCACAGAGAACTTGTAGTACCTACTTGCTTCACATTAGCTCACGTTTGTCGTAATATAGATACTTTCAAATTACGCTTTGTGTACCTACATAATAGCAGGAGTAGAGTAAGGTTATTTTTTTTTATTAATTATAGTGAACGTTTTGTGGCTTGATTTAAGTATAAAAGCTGCCATTTTCAGATTCAAATTCAGTATCGTCCTGTAAGTTACAGTGTTAATACAACAAACATGTTCTCAAAGGTGTGTTTACGTGCTTTGTATTATAATAGTGATAAATAGTTTTAAGTTAACATTAACCCTTAATTTAAAATTTAAATAAATAAGTGACCCAGTGAACTCAATTTTTTGGATTTTTAATTTAAATTTTTTTCTGTGCAGATTGTGGTCCTTTGCGCCGTAGTGGCTTACGCCAGCGCCGGTTTAATCGGTGGTCATGGTTACGCCGCCGCCCCAGTAGCGTACGCTGCCCCAGTTGCTCACCAAGCAGTCGACTACTACGTAAGTCTCCTTCGATTAATCTCCCTTTAATCTAATTACTCGTTAATTAAGGCACATCCCAAATACGAATTCAACTACGGAGTTGCCGATGGTCACACCGGAGATCAAAAGAGCCAACACGAAGTACGTGATGGTGATGTAGTTAAAGGATCTTACTCGCTCCATGATGCCGATGGTACCATCCGTACCGTTCATTACACCGCCGATGACCACAACGGTTTCAACGCAGTCGTAACCAAATCCGGACACGCCGTTCACCCACAAACCGTCGCTAAGGCCGTCATTGCTGCACCCGTAGCTATTGGACATGCCGGATATGCAGCCATCGGTCATGCCGGTTTCGGACATGGTGGTTACGGACAAGCCGCTTACGGCCCAGCCGCTCTTGGCTATGGAGGACACTTGGCCCATTATTAAATAAAGTGATATATTTCTGTTGCTTTCCTACTTCAATCTCATTTATTCTATTCGTGTTATTGTAAATATTTCTTCGTTCTACTTCTATGCCTTTTTTTACCATATTTCTATGTATAAAAGTGTATATGTGCAATTTATGTATTTATTTTTATAAAATAAATATATTTTCGTAAACTATTCTCTCATTTAAGTTATAAAAGAGTAAAAGACCATCGAAATATTAATTAAATGAAAGATAATATAACTTATATTCTATAAGTATTTAAATAACGGTAATAGTAATAAATTATTCGTTTTTCATGGAGAAATCTGTCTAGACTTGTAATTCCAGCGTATTACTCCAATCAACCGAATAATTTAAATTAATTAAAGGTCAATCAATCATATCGGTTAAACTTCTTATTGTAGAAAATAATAAGCCTTAAGTGCATATTAAGTAAAGGTAGTTAAATAAAAAAGGGAGGTACATAAACCAAAATTAAACAAAAGACAGTCGTAAACTGTTTGAACACCAAAGTTGGGAGCGGCTTCAAAATCCATTCATAGAACAATAATTGATTTTCTAGCCTGAGAGTTCGAGAAAAACTTACAATAAAGGAATTAATATTTTTGGAAAAAATAAGAAAAGGATCAAGGGTTGCCAAATAATATTTCCAAATAACTTTCATTAACCAGTTGTATACCAGTAGTTTTTGAGAAACTCTTACAAACTAATAAAGCGCAACCACCCTGTCCACCAAAAAAAAGCTAAATACTAAATCTGAAGAAAAACTCTTAGAGTAGATCCATACTATAGCTCCACTCTCGATAAGCTCTTGGTCTGATAAAATGTCCTGAATTCACAGTATAGTACCACCCTCAATACGCCCTGAATACACTCTCGGTCTCGGTCCGATATTCATATCCATACCATAGCTCCACACTCACCCCGATTCCCCTCCGATAAAATTGTAAAAATGTATCGGCATCGGAGCGTTATTGGATCTAGTTCGGAGCGAGAGCGATTGTGTGAACACGCTCATTGTTTCGTATGTAAGAATATTTTATCGGGCCGAGAATGTATCGATAGTGTGGACGGATCTTATTGATCACATTATCAGGCGATCGATATTGACTCGTCAAGAAAAAGTAGGAACCGAACTACGAGTACTTTACAGACTGACGATTGATGTGTAGTCTAGAGCAGCAGGTCAAAATATTTAACCATTTCAAATCAATATGTAATTAACAAAAACAAACAGTTGCAGTAAGGCCCATCTACTGGCCGATGACGCTAAAAAGAGTAGAAATGGCTATCCTATAGGGATGCTACTGTTTAGATAGCTCAATCACAATAGTTATTAATTATTGAATTCAATTCCCCAGGCTCAATAAATATACAAAAATTTAATATGTATCTATAGGTACGCATTTCTACTCACGCAACGACGCAAATAAAATAAATTTATAGATTAAACTACAAGATTAAATAAGAAATTTACTATTTTTATATTTAAAGTGATTGTACAAAAAAGTTTTGCAAGAATAATTATTGAACTAGATCTTAATTACAGTTAGGAGTTTTTGTCAATTTTCTATTTCAAGCGGATACTTCGAATTAGCATACCTATTGAAGGTCCAGGAGGCTGTGAATAGATGCATTACGACTGCGAGATTATGAAACTTTGGTTTATAAAACGACCCAGTAAAGTCAATCAAATTCACACAACCGAATCGGTCTCGCGAATTTTTCTGTCAATGTCACTAGAAAAATTCCTAAGTGGTTAATTTTCGTGTACCGGGTGATTTTAAAAAAAGGAAAGCTTCTGAAGTGAATAATACTACTTGAAAATATATTCTACGATGCTTTAGTGGATTTTCTGGTAATGTCAGGAGTCGTTTAGGTTTAAGAAAAACTTCGAGTAGGCCATATGAACTAATCCCTGACACAAATTGTTAAATTAGCAATTGGAAAAATTATAGACCTCATAGTCAATTAAATGAATTCATCAATCTTCCGTAATTACTTTAATGTTGAGTCACACCTAGCTAACGAAAGCCCTGACAATGCGTTACTGGAGGCACCGATGATTTAATAATACATGACAGGAAACAATAACAGTATTTATAATAGACATTTGAGATTCGTAAACTATTCTACGAAGAATCTTTTCAAATGTTTGAGCAAATAAGTTGAGAATACCGTACCCGTACCGAAAGTATCCAAGCTGTAAGACTGAAGCAAATATGAAATAAGGTCGACACTTTTTTCGTTCAGTTCAAGAGTTTATAAGTCGTTATGACGAATTGTCCCGGCAAAGCATAATAACAGCTGAGACGAGACGTTGATCTCAACTGTCAGAAACAAAAAGCCAATTTGAAGAATCGCGTAGTAAATCTGGCTAAAGGTGTGATTTCGTTGCGACGTCTGCGGTCGCGTCCGGCCGCGAAATCCAGCAATCGAGCACACGGTCGAGCACTGCTACAAAGCACTTTAATGTAAGTGAGAGTGATGCAGTGCTCGACCGTGTGCTCGACTGCTGGACGTCGCGTCCGGATGCGACCGCAGACGTCGCAACGAGATCACACCTTAAGGCTCTCAACTTTAAAGCACTTGATGCGGCAGCTTTTGTAAGTAGGATTGCCTAATGGGTTGCAGTATTCTGAACTGTGATGAAATCGTTCTTCCGGATCACCCACCAAAATGAACAGAAATCAAAGTAACTCTGATCTTCAGTAATTTTCTTTTTTATAAAATGACAGCCTGTATTGGCTGTCGATACTGATGGAGCATTGAAGGAAGTTCGGATTTTATGTTTTTCGGGCGTCAATACTAAAAAGCCAATCTTATTGGCCGTGACAGGTGATAATTATCACCGATAAAGACACTGTTGGTTTATCCGGTTCCTGTGAGGAAAATATGTCCTTCGTCACGTCATAGAGCATTACAAACTATCTCCAGAACTGTAAAACCCGACCAACTCAACGTATTTAAATAAATTCAGCTCTTGACCTCTCCAAAGCCTTACGAATGAAAATAAGCCGGAGACCAGCACGGGGTAGCTTATAAAATATGAAATAAACAGTATACGAACAAATCATAGGAAATAATTGAAGAAGATTACCGTATCTACCTGGGGTGGGCTGGCCCTCCTAAAAATCCGTCTTAGTTAAAGACTGACCACCTCACTACAAAGCCATAATTATTACAATATTCGATGGTTAAGCTTTATCAGATTGAGAAGGGAATTTGAGTTTGGTTTATTACGATGAAATTCAAGTTACAATTAACTCATTGCGCAAAAATCTGCAGAAGTAATCTCTGTCTGTGTGTTGCTTCATAGTGCAACGAACACTAATCCGGCAAATTGGTAAAGAAGCAGTAACTATTTTTTAATGGTTTACCAATAATTTTCCCCCGACCTCTGAAATTTTTTCATAAGGGTTCAAACCCCTTTGAGCTCGTCCTCCTCGACTACGGTCTTGATATGACGTAATAAGGTTAAATCGCGTTTCTATGAAAACTCCATACAATTTTAAAATCTACTTACATACCTAAGTATATTATTGCGGTCCACCCAGTTCTCTGCGAGGCCTTCAGATGCCCCCTCCCCCTTAAAAGTGATCTAATTACGTGCCTGCTAAGAGATCGGGACAAAGCGGAAATACAGTTTACACACCACCCACACCTCACCACGTTACTTGGGAGGGTTGGAGAAGCCAGTTCAGTTCGAGCAGACGAAACCGGTAGCAGAAATGTTCAAGTCTTAAAATTCAAAATTCCTTCCAGTGCCCAAGTAGTATCTCAAGGTTAAGGGTAATCTTTCCTTAACAGTTATACTTTCTCTCGTATTTGTGTCCTCCCTTTTCATAAACGGTTCAACCATCTGTAACAGTTTTATAAAGGCACTTCTTGAAGTCTTCAACATCGCTGAGGCTGATTTCTGTCAGCAGTACCCACTAGATGAGAATAAATTCTTCTCTCTTTTTGAATCGTTCCTTCATCCAGACTTTGCGTTTTACTTGACGAGTAGTTCCAAGCGCCAAAGTTAAATAATACCTAAGCAATCTTTCGTACGATTATACATTTTTTGGAAGAGCAAAACCCAAAACTAACCAAATAAAACCACACAGATTTATCCTGCTCGTTAGACAGAAACAGAGGTACTGAGGTATAAGGTGTGAAGATTAACGACTGTATTGCAAATACTGACATTTTAATATTATTGATGGCCCGCTTTATATAGATGAGGTGCCCTTAACTCGTCAGAATCGCTGGATAAAAACGACCCTGTGGGCTGTGAAAGTCTACACTTCAAACGCCGATGGATACTTTTTTAACGCCCGGTCGCTGATAAATTCCTTTTTCATAATTATACGAGGCTATATTGAAAAATTCTTAGCCTACTATAGAACCAAACAAAATTTCAATGTCTAAATATCTTATTACTCAACATATTCTCCTCTTAATTGGATACATTAATTACAACGAACCTGCAACGTCGCTAGACCTTTCAAAAAAAATGTTTCTTCTTGCTCTGCAAACCAGACGTCCACAGCTTTTATTACCTCCTCGTTGGAAGAAAATTGACGACCTTTTAAACTTTTTTTCAGTTGAGGAAAAAGATGATAGTCGGACGGAGCCAAATCTGGAGAATAAGGAGGGTGTTCTAGTAATTCAAACCCTAAATCACGAATTTTTTGCATAGCAACATGAGATTTGTGTGCAGGGGCGTTGTCCTGCGAAAACAAAACACCTTTGGATAGCTTTCCGCGTCTTTTCTCTTTAATTTTGTCCCGTAGAGTAGTCAGTAATGTCGAATAGTAATCTCCAGTTATTGTTCTACCCTTATCCAAAAAATCAATTATGATTACTCCATGGCAATCCCAAAAAACTGAAGCAAGAACTTTTCGATCGGTCATCATCTTCAATTGAAAATTTACCTCTTTTGAAGCTTGCAGTTCAATTTTTCACGGTCGCATACGAAGGACATTGATCACCAAGGGTATTAACCATATCTTCGTAAATCTGCTTACCTCTTAACCCTTTTAAATTCAGGTACTTGATGATGGCTCGATACTCCAATTTTTCGATTTTCACAATTTCGGTGGACATCTTTTTTCTTTTAATTTATTGCTTAACTCTGGTTTACTTTTTTGACGTCAAACTTTACACTGACACTTCTAATAAGTTATTGTTCGTTGCTATGGTAACGCAATATTTTTTTTGCATGGAACTGGTCTAGGCTAACTAGTTATCAATACATCCTCGTAGCAATGACTGCGTATACGTGCACTACAGAAGATGCGTGCATGTAACAAATTGTCGACGAGCCAAATTAAGCATTCGAGCACCCTCTCCAACGTAATTAAGAACGTATAAGGAACAAAATTTGAAACTGATACAGAAGCAGATACATTTCTTTTCGTTAAACTGTAAATATCTTAGCCACTCACAAAGAATTCCGTAATTCAAGAATTGTCACTTTCATTCATAATGGTGTAATATCGTTCATAATCCGTTTGATTCCAATATAAAATCTAAAAAAATATAAAATAAACTTGTGAAATTTGTTAGTACGTGATGGAAGGTGTGGTTCCTGAAAGATATTTAACTTGACACGTCCGTAAAATGAAGAATTTCACGGTCCCAATTTAGCATATAACAAATAGAGTAGAATTTCGATATTTTAGTAGGTATCAAATCGATTGAGATCGCTTGTTTACGACTCATTATTATTAATTTGCCTAAATTCTCCTTGCTCGAACTTACAACAAATTCTATATTCTAATTTCTTTCTCAATTTTGAAATAACCTTCCCACATTTGCACCTTTCTACCTCGTTACGACGTTACGTCAATTTTCCATTCGGATCATTAAAATATTAATTCTTTTGCAACCATCGGAAATTGACAATAAACTTGGTGATCCGTACATTTCTGAGCACGTTATAAATATTGTAATTTTATAATTACTAATTAAGATGCAAAATTTAAACTAAAACGAAATTGTCTCATTTAAACTTCCTCGACTATTGCAAAATTTGATTGTTTTACAACTTAATAATTCATAATTAATTAAGTTGATTAAAAATGAATTCCACACGGGCATACCTATCTTTGATTGCCAATCACGCTTCCGTTGCACACAATGTTAACGCAACTATTACTTGCATTCTTGTTCAAATGAGGTGTTAAATCAAACATTTCGTTTTATTTCCGATTTATCCTTTAAAAGTAATAGCTAAAGCAATTTTCTCGAGATACAAACCTGCAAATTGTCTACGTGCTCATATATGCATGAAATTTCAAAGAGCAGGATATTAATCTGAATAGGAAGTTATTAAATTATTAATATGCAAT
This sequence comes from Malthinus flaveolus, assembly GCA_950108345.1. Taxonomy (NCBI): domain Eukaryota; kingdom Metazoa; phylum Arthropoda; class Insecta; order Coleoptera; family Cantharidae; genus Malthinus; species Malthinus flaveolus. The sequence goes on along the minus strand of OX467285.1, from coordinate 15,016,788 downwards.
TATACGTTTAAGCTGAATAATTTTTTCATCTAATTAACATAAACAGGAAATTTTGAATATTAGGCCGGTTTATGATATCTTCATTAGTTTAATTACTCGCTCACCTTCTATCGTAAATAAGAATGGAAGCGATGGCATGGTTAACTATGAATAAAAGAATTAAGATTTCTAATTACATTTCCAGATAATATTATCCTACACTGCCTCCCCCAGTCTCAGATAATATAGCCTATCTGAATGGAACTTTGTAATGTTGGTTGCATAATTTTCAAACACCTGGGTGTTTTATCGCTGTAAAGATTGGTGTTTTTGGACATATCGACACTTGATTGGTTGTCTAACATTAGAGTCAAATAAGTGAAATGAAAACCACCTTTTCTCTTTAATTTTCGACTACTTATACCATATAAATTTGAGCCGACAAGAACAAAATCCCTTACGACGTTCTCTTAATTTCATTTGAATGACAAGTCTTTTCTTAATCCTAATTAACATCTTACGACATTAAAATCGTGTTCCCGCACACTTAAAAAATCGCCCATTTGGAATTTGCAGCGCCCGATACCAATTAAATGCAAAAATATTCGATCCAAATACGAATTCGCAATATCTAATTATAACAATTTAATCCGATTTGTTTTAGGTTACACCAACTATAATTACATTTTTTAATAAAGAAGGTCGCTTACCTTTCGATACTTTTGGTAGACGCCGACGTAATTAAATTAGATCTAGTTCAATGTTCGATCAATTTAAAAAAAGCTAATTTCCTAATTTGATTCCAATTATTAATTATAAAATTTTATCGAGACTTAAATTAATTTATTTTGTACAATTTTAAATTTTGCAGATATTGATGTAGGTATAAGCTGTAAATTTAATGTCTTTTGAAAGCAGAAAAGGGCGTGGTGAGGTGATGTAAAATGCAGTTCAATCATGCATATTTTATGGAACCTTACAATTATTTTAATAATTTCATTAGATAATTCCATAAGACAGTAAACGATTTTAACCAATTAGTTAGCGATGGGATATGTTCTAACGTAGAATTAAAATACAGTTTTTCTTAGAATGAAACTCAATCACTACTCTTCAAATAATCCAGCAATAATGAGATTAACTAATACCATCTAATACTGAGGTTGTAACAAGTCATTTACCTACTTTATCAAGTTTTCTGTTGAATACCAATGATTAACGAGTACTAAACCTAAATTGTAATTAAATGGAGTTTGTTATAAGTTACAATGAAGTTTTAACTTATGAGCTCGTGAATTCAATTTAAGTACAAATTCTAAAGTTTTTAATACGATTACTCCACATAACGTCACGCAATTACTACAGTCCAGTCAAATTAGACATTCAACTTCGGAAAAACTCGCATAGAGCTGACAATTGGTCTTAAATACATCATTATAAATGAAATGTCAAAAGTCCCCATCGATCCCACTTCTGCTAAAAATTGTATTCAAAGTCAAAGGTCGAAAAGTAGGTTTCTCGCAAATATCTCCTAACCCCTAGTCAAACTAGATATATACAAGGTGAACCAGACCACCCGTATCAGGCTTTTTTTTCAAGAACGGTTAGTCGTAGAGTTGGGTCAAAAAATTTTATAGCAAAAGCCATAGTAAAGAATAGAATGGTGATATTTTTATTCCGGGGAGAGGTCGGCATGCCAAAGAGTTTGATGCACAATGTCGAGAACTCCATAATTTTAAATGACACCATAGGGAAAAAGTGGTATCGTTGAAAATATCTCAAAAAAATAAGTAAGTTTTGTAGAAAGAAAAATTTTATTACTCCCACCCCTTTTGAGTAATATTTGATTGAAGTTAATAAACAAACTCTAATTTAACATAGCTAACTTATTTTAAAAACGGACATTTAAAATCTTAGTTCACAATGTTATAATAATTAACAATCGATTGTTTTATCATTTGATTGTAAAATCATGATTGTTTGATAAGCGTTTGAGCATAAGATTAAATTTGAAATTTCGTTTATTTATAATAAGATCTATGAGCCTGTAGCTTGGAAATAAGTACTCTAAGAGAAAAACTCCTCAAATAGAAGTTGTAGAGCATCAAATTCTGCGTTTATGCGTACCAAAATTTTTAAATTCGGTCAAGTATACCTCTACACCTAATAATTGTATTTAATAATTAAAGGAATAAGTGGATAAAGGTGTTATAATCGCATTTTGAAAAAACGCGGACTTTTTTGCCCATTCGAATTAGCCAAACTGAGGGAGTTTTGAAAATTTTTATTACATTTTATTATTATTTTTAAAATAAGTTAGCCATGTTAAATTTGAGTTTAATAACTTCAATCAAATATTACTTGAAAGGGGCAGCAGTAATAAAATTTTTTTTTCTACAAAACTTACTTATTTTTTTGAGATCTTTCAAATGATACTACTTTTGCCCTATGGTGCTATTTAAAATTATGGAGTTCTCGACATCGTGCATCAAACTCTTCGGCATGCCGACCTCTCCCCGGAATAAAAATATCACCATTCTATTCTTTATTAGGGCTTTTGCCATAAAATTTTTTGACCCAACTCTCTATGACTAACCGTTCTTGAATAAAAAGCCTGATACGGGTGGTCTGGTTCACCCTGTAGATGGTATTTGAGAAAAAACCATTCAAGAGTTTTGAAGATTGGTATATGGTTGTTCGTTATAACCTGAAGTACAACCTACTAAAAGTCCCGGAGGATGGGGTTCAAGAGGGTGGATGGGGAGATGTTTAAAAGCGACCTTTTCTATTTCGTGCAAATAACTCGCCTTCAATAGATCATACGTTAATAAATGTTAAAATAATAGTTATAGAAAACATTATTAGCTACAAGATTAGTTATATGCATTTTTCCCATAAGTTTGGCCCTTTTCGAGATATAGCGCGGAGAAGGAGTTACAGTAAATTTGTTTACGGGATGACGCTGAATAAACTGCGGAGTAAGACGCGTAAGTTTTAGGAAAGGAATCGGCCACCAAAGTTAACCACTTCTCGTTAATCTGACACTAGATGAGGTAGAATAAAGATGTCATTAAAGAATTCTAAAAACAAAAGTCGTATTGGGTTTTCACTTTAGACGCTAGATCACGTTAAGGTTTAAAAAAGAATTTGAATCGGCCAAAAAATGGTTTTAGGCTTTTTGCTTTTAATTCGAACACTATGTACAGTCAAAAAAGTGTTTTTATGTAAAAATGAAGTGCATCAAATTTCCAATCACTTATGCCTCTAGGATCTTTTTCTTCAAATGACTGGTTTGGGCGCTAGAGTGCGATAAAGTATGAAACAAAATCCTAAAATTGGTCAAACACGTTTTTTGTGTTTAACTCGAAGACTATGCACTTGTAGAAAAAAGTGAATCTATACAAAAAAGTACATTAAATTTTCTACAAATTATCAATTTACGATTTTTTACGTCAGATGAAAGGTTTAGGTTAGGCGCTAGAGCGCGTTGAAATTTAGTGTATATCAGACATTAGAAGCTAAGCCAGGGACATATTTATTTTTAAGTTGATTTACTTAATTTTTAACTACACCCAATATCTAGAATCTTTATGGAGACTCGGTCTCTACCCAATGTCTCTGTTTCTTGAGAGTGACATGAGAAAAGGTACAAAATCGAGTTTGTACAAATTGCTCAAACAATTTATTGTTCAAATTAGGTTCTATTATCAATGCCCTACAACGTCTGTTGAGTCTTTTTCAGTTACCTGAATTTGGAATTTGAATCACTTAAATTTTCCAAAAATTTCCTTACGTATTTTACTCATCTACTCCATATAAGATATAAAATGAAATTCTACATGTGTAAGTACTTAAGTGTAATTTATACAATTACTTTTATCACAATTTTACGTTAAATTATGTAAACAATCTACACGGATATTTATTAATTTTAAAAAATATAATCGTTCAAAACCTTTTTAAATAAGTGTCGCACTTTCAAACTAGTCATGCCTAATAAAATTGTTTTTAATTAATGTTAATTACCAGTTTTGAATTTGCATTAATAGATTTTCATGTATATAAAAGCACCCTCGAAAGTAATTGCACTTCAGTTTAAACTAACAGTCCTACCAAGCTCTAATAACAAACTCTAATAACGCTATGTTTACCAAAGTAAGTAAAATTCAAGTAGTGTTTTAAGAACGGCGACGTAACAATTTAATTATAGGCTATATTTATTGCGCTTTTTGCAATTGTCAATTGCGCTCCTAGCATCGACCATGGCGGTTCTTCCTATGCCATTCATTTAACTCACGACGAACCTAAGCCTAAATTGAACTATGCGATCGAAGAAAACGTACACAATCACCACGGAGAAGCATCGTCGTATGCTTCAATTGAAAATGAGCACGAAGTCTCGTACTTGGGAAACATTGGATATGAAAACAATCACCACGAAGATTCAAAAGGGGGTTCGTCGTATGCTTCACTTATAGCAGAGCACGAAAGTCATGGTTGGGAAAGTGGTCACCAGAAAAAAGAAGAAAAAATTGTTGATTATTACGTAAAATGAAAAAACAAATTTTAAATTGTAAAATACACCCTTTCTTTACAGGCGTACCCAAAATACGAATTCAAATATGGAGTAGAAGATTCAAAGACAGGGGACCACAAATCTCAAAAAGAAACACGCGACGGCGACAATGTGGAAGGAGAATATTCTCTAATTGAACCAGATGGTACTATTCGTACAGTGAAATACACTTCAGATAAAAAAAATGGATTTAATGCCCAAGTTATTCGATCCGGACACGCTATTCATCCCGAAACAAAATACTCGTACTCAAAATATTAAAACGCGTTTATGTTTCCACTTCGTTTTCTGGCTATCGATGTTACGTTGTTATTAATTTCTATTCACTGTTTGTTTTCATTATTGTATTATGTAGTTGTGTATAATATTTTTTAATGTTTTATATTATATTATTATCTTAAATGAACTCCCGTCTTATTCTAATGAATGTGTTCGTTGCTCTTGCAGGAGTAGAAATGAGTGTGAGTAGTTTGAGAATGTAACCAGCGTACCTTCCTACTTAATCATTATGGTACCGCTATCGAGCAATTGATTTAAACTTTAATATCCATACTCTCATAATAAAATGTCAATTAATTCTAAATAATATTATCTAATAACAAGTAACACTAGTGATCGCAACGACTTAATGGCCGCGTCATTTATTTACAAAAATAATAAAGCTTGGCTACTTTCAACGTAAGGCGCTTTGCCACTGAGGCGTATTCACTATTATTGAATAATCAAACGTTCACTAAATACAAGTAAAAGTGGTTAGTTTTCATATTAAGACCAATACGCTTATTTAACCCGGCATACGACATACGACATGAGAGGTGCGCCCGAAAACTGTAAATTCTAATTTTGCTCCAATTGATTCCAGAGTTTCAGCTTTTAATTATACATTTTAAGTTGGGGTTTGGCACACCTCACATATCTGATCTCGTAATAAATTTTCCCCTGTCCAAAAAAGTTCAATTGAGGTATCCGGGAGCCAAAACGACTCCAGCCATTTCATCTGCTGGTGTGGTTTTTTAATTTAATAGCCAAATAGTATTAGAACAGGTACTAACTAACAAATTCGTAAAGTTAAGGTACACAATTCCGAACACGACTGCTCGTTGATTTGTGTATACGTGATTGTGATGGTCTCTTTCCAAGTTGTTTAAAACTAGCAAAAGTGGTGGAACTAATTCGCACAAAAACGCGGTTTGAATTTTGTAGTTTGCTGTTCGTATCTTTTGGGCATAGCAGTGCCGAATTTACCAATAAACCAACTAGGTCCTGGAGAACCCTAAGACGTTAGGGGCTGAAACTTCAGTAGCTTTTTCAACTTTAAATGACAAGGACGAACAAAGCAGGAGCGAATCGAAGGTCCGGTGGGCTGGACCGCCAATGATTGCGAAAATTTTAAAGCACTTGCATTCAAAAATAATTATAAAATTGTCAAATAAAGTTTTTTCGATATAAAAAATTGCCTAATTTCACAGTATACACGGTGTCTAGGATAAGGTTCCGTTCCTTGAAGTGGGTGATTGCTGAGCTCAAAATAGAACGATTTAACCGAGTTTACCTTAGTCCAATGCTGCTTTCCTAAAAAGTTCCAGTGCTTTGAAGTTCTTAAAAATAAATGGAAAAACAAGCGCAACTTTCGATCAAAGAGTGATAGAACCACAACATTTATGTGATATGCGTATATTGATGCGAGGAAAAACCTGGTAATCTGTAGAAAACGATATGGTTATTCGAAGGGGGTTAGTTACCACTTCTTCGATGTTGAAACACCCGTAACTCTTGGTTAGGTAATGTAATCGGAAAAGAATTGGCAATTACAAAAAGTACATAAATAATTAAGAGAACTCAATCTCTTGTAAAATTGTTATTAGGTACACGGTTTTCTTATTCACAACTTAAAGGTACTATAAAGATTTGGTTTAAAAAACTCTTTAACTACGCCCTTGATTTTATTTGATGTGGTATAACAAATCTTTATCATCCCTCAAAGTTTGTTGTGAATAAGAAGTTCTTGAAAGTCAATAGCGAGCTCTCATGTTACAATTTTAAACAAAGGTGTTTTTTAACTTCTTTATAAAAGACAAAGGTGAATCCTGGCACTACTTCGTTTTTAAAAAACGATCCTTATTTTATCTGACCTAGATCTGTTATAAGTTTATAAGCATTACATGAGAAAAGTGACCAATATTTAGCGTTGTTAAATTTTAGAAATACTCCTAAAGTTAATTCGCCTTCTCCTGCACAGTTTTTGTTTTCGATAAATCTCAAATGTGGAATTCCAATTTCAAAAAGTTTATTTAAACCTAAAGTAGTTGTTTATAATAGAAAAGAACAGTTGTGTAAAGGTGAATAAATTAGTTTTAAAACCGGACCAACAATAATATATAAAAAATCACCATATGATGTGTGATCTCCTGGTTTAATTTGTAAAAAAGCGCCAGAACCGCGCTCCTATTTAATTAAGGATAATGATACTGGTAGTTTGTATAGAAGAAACACCAGACATATTTCTCCTATACAAGCTCCAATTAGTTTAGATGAAAATGTTGAAATAGTAGAACTAGAGGCTAGAGCAGCGATGGCAAACCTTTTTTGGTGGTGGGTCAACCAATCAATTTTATTTTTTTAATATGAAGTCGTGGGTATATTATTTGCAGTGACGGCGCCAAGGTTTTTTAAATGGGTAGGCACAATATTTTCGTTATGGGCGCATACATTTTTAGATAAATATAAGAAACGTCACGTTCAAGGCCGTAGCCAGTAAAAATTTTCAGGAGAAGGTTTGCAAGTAAAGTTGGGCGATTTTGCATTTCTAGCGTTAGAAATAAGATGAAATAGCGCCGCAAGCGCAAATTTTTGATTGTTCAAAGTCAAACGGCTTAAAAACGAAGTTCCGGAATTTTAATAGCCATTGATAGTATCTCCAAAGATAATGTTTCACAATAACAAGGGATGGAAATTTTTGCCAATTTTTTGTCTGATTTTCTTTTAGTTACAAAACTTTAGCTTAGACTTCGTGAACATGCTCGTGGGTCATTAAAAATTGTCTCGTGGGTCAGTCTATGACCCGCGGGTCATAGGTTCGGCATCGCTGGGCTAGAGGTTACCACGTCAAAAGATCTGGATGGCTATGTATGTGACTAAGTCTGGTAGAGTTGTGAAACCGGTGAGGGAATTAATAATTTAATTACTAATTGTATAAAACGATTTTGAAAATTGAAATGTGGTGGAGGATGCGCACAGCCTACAATAATAAGATTTTAATTTGTAGAGTTTTACGACGCATTCAATAAACTTATAACAGATCCAATAATCTTCTTCAGTTTCTTCTAAATCACTTTCTTTTAGTGCGCCAAAGAACTCATTTTACGCACAGTAGGGATGCATATATTAAAATAATACAAAACATTGATGATGTTAATATGCATTTGTATTATAGACGGCATTTTGATTTAACAAAAATACGATTTTCAACACTGCGAAAGCTTTCAGTTTTTCGGTCACCATTTTGTTATTTATTTTTAGTTTGTAAAACTATATCATAATCTTTTTAATCTTGAAATTTTCTCTCATTTGATACCACACACGATTTTTTGAAATTTCTTCGAAATTGCGGCCAAAAAACGCATTTTACGAACTAAAAAACTCAAACCGCGCTTTTGTGGGAATTATTTCCACCTGTCACCTACTTTTTAGATATATCAACTGTACTAATAGGTACGTAATCATAGTTTCACAATTGTTAGCCAGCAAATGCATTATGTTACGGATAATAGAATGTGAAATCGTTATAATCTAAAGAATTGCGGCTACAAAAAGGGCTTGTATTCTTTATAACATGATGTGGAATAAGCAACCTTCATTAACTCTAATTTGAGAAGTGAAACACATATACTTTGAGATGGAATTGTAGAAGGGAGAAACAAAATACATCAAAATGGTGATTTGTACTAATACTTTCGGTGAAACTGGAAGTGACACTTTTATTAAAAAGTGAAAAAAAAGTAACCACGAGTGATACTTACAGTGAGCATGATATGATACGTTTGAGTGAAATATCTGAAATTTAACGTGAATAGGTCATTGTCACCCAAGAGCGAAGCAGAACTAGTTTTTCTAACTCTTAAAAGCGAAGTAAGAGCATTGTTACAACCGGCAAAAGCAAAAAAGCGAAAATTTAACGTTGTGTATCGAGGCTCGAGGCACATGTATTATCGAGCTGTCAATGGCGCAGGGAAAAAGTTAAGCACTTTAAGCGCAGAAGTCAATATAAAACCCTTTTCTAACAATAATAATTGTAAAATAAATAAACTATTTTAGACCCACGAAAAGAACATTGTTATTCTAAAATATAATATACATAGAAAGTTAATTTAAATAATATTTTAATGCCTACTACTCTCTTTCGGGTCGATTTTTAAGAGTGTGTACAGTTGTATACATTTTCTAATGCATTGCAAGTTGCAAGAGAAAAAAAAACAATTTTCTAATTGGCGCTTATAATCAATTGTTTGGTTTTGAGTTGTTATGGAGAAACTGTGAATAGTAAATAGAATTGCAAAAGCAAATAAACCCGAACGTCCGAACGCAAAGAAATTGCCACACTGCATCGGTCAAAATAATCATTAAAGATGCTTTAATTGAGAACTTTTTTTTTTAATTTCGTTCTATCCATCTTAATGACCGATCTTTCAAAATTTTACCTTTAGCCTCACTTTCACTCGTTCTAATAGTCGTTTAATATAATAAAGAAAGTTGTCAAAAAATCTATTATTGGTCAATTTAATTGAAATTTAATCAACGAACTACTTAGAAAAAGTGTTTATGATATTTCAATTGCAAAACAATAAAAGTAAACATTAAAGTAAGCTCTGATTGTGCAATTGAAGCATTTTTAATTTTTTTTTCCAAAATTTATGTTTAAATTTGTTACACATGCGTATAACTTTTGCTTAATAAAAGAGAAAATTTTTTAAGTATATAAGACGAAAAGTATCATCTCTAGTTTCAGTTAGTCGAATTAAATATGCATAACAAAAACATGCTGTTAAAAGTAAAATTGAAAGTGTTAACTAAATTTCTTTTTGTGTAATATTTGTTTTTGTAGGTTTCAATAATAGTTTGTTGTGCTCTAAGCTCAGTTCGATGTCAAGGTTACCTCTCCGATCTGGACGACAACGGAGGAATTGACGGTGGATCTTCCTATTCCTCTTTTTCGTTAGGTAAATCACATAGTTCGCCAAAACGTTATGCCGTACATAAACAAGTTGCTAGCCCCCAAGCATCAGCATGGGCAGGAAGCGATTGGGGACATTATCAACACGTCGTCGACTACCACGTAAGTGATGACCTTAAACTTTAAAATAATATTCTCGTCTAGAATTTACCAATTTACGGAATATTTATTCTAGGGGCATCCTAAATACGAATTTAAATACGCAGTAGCTGATCACCACACTGGTGATCATAAACAACACCACGAACAACGCGATGGAGATGCCGTTAAAGGCCACTATTCTCTCCACGATCCCGATGGCACTATTCGCACAGTAAAATATTATGCAGATCATAAACACGGATTTAATGCCAAAGTGATTAAATCTGGGCATGCCGTACATCCGCGCGTAGTTCATAAGTTGAAGGTGCATAAGAGAGCTCAACATCACTCTGTAATTCCGTCGCATTATGTAATCAATCACGGGCATAATTCGTTTTACTAAAATGTAAATAGTTAATTTTAATTTTTCGTCTGTAGATAAATATTTAAGTGATACTAATAACTAAGTTAGCGAAAATTTCTTTTGTAAATATGTTTCTATTTATTATTTGAGTGTAAATTTAATAAAATCAATAAGAATTATTGTTTCCGAAGACTGAAAAATTTTAATTCAAGCTCATTAAAAATTCCCTGTATATAAGTACTTTTTAATTTGTGCTTTCTAAACTTTCAAATATTTTGACACTTTTAGGTCAAGTCAATGTTTTATTTGCAACCCTCGTCGATCGCGACGATCTTCAAGTAGTAGGATTATTTACATAATATCTACCCGACAGTTTCAGATTTCCAAAAGCGTAATGCTAAAATAATTAAATGTACTCGCCCAGAACAAAAAGTAGTTAAATATATGCCCTATCTACATAACAGCTAAAGCAAGTATACTAAAAACATTAAGCCCAATTTTATACCTTGGATTCCGAATACCGAATACCTATCGGAGCCTACTGAACGAGCTCTATACAAAACATTATCTGTGAAACTAATGAGCTGACCCTAACCCAAGGTAAAAAAGCTAAATTATGCCACAAAAACTCTCACTGATCAAGAGACAACTGCATCAAATCTTCTGCCTTTGCCTCTTGTTACGAAAAGAAAAAATATAACGCTAAACCAGTATCGTTCCTTCCTAAAACTATTGAAAATGAACTCTCTGTAAAACTTAATCTCCATTAATCTCCACTAAATATAGATAAATCCCTTAAACGTATAATAACTCCGAAATCTAATAAAGCAATGTATCTCTCGTCTCAGTGCAATTAGTTGCAAAACTAACGCTACTGTAGAGCATTTACTCGCTCAATGTCGAAATATTGAAATGGAACGAATCGCTACAAAACTTCCAAATCATTTGGCAGAAATCCTTGGAGATAATCAAGAAGTAGGTACTATAAGGAAATTATTTAGATATTATCTAAAAATTACTAAACTGACCCACAAAATTTAATATTACCTTATTAGTAAGTACCATTATTTTGAATAGATGCCATTATCCTAGAAGGTAAGCCCCCCCCCCCCCATTTAATAAAATAAAAAAATTTCAACAAAATCGCTTTAGTCGTTTTTGTTTTAAGGCGTTTACACGCACACATATTCACCCACCCACCCTCAACACATAGAGACGTGTAGAAATAAAAGTAAAAAACATTTTTTTCGATCATCTACTACTTTTCAAAGTAGAGGAAGTAACGACAAAGTAAACCTCCCTAATACTTCTTTGCATTTACAACGTCTGCAGAGGAACAAGCCGTTCAAAACTTAAAAAATGGTGAAACTGTAAAAAGAGGGTTCGTTTAAATTTGTTTACGCTTTGCATGTAAATGTATGTAAATTATGTAAATGTCGTGATTCTTTAAAATCAAAATGACGACAATGCTTTACCTTTTAATGGTTAACCCTGAAATTCTAACTAAGATCCAAAATTATACCCAAATATACAAACGCGAATTCAAATATTTAATCTGAGGAAAAATATTATTAGTAAAATTATTTCGACCGCTGTGGGTCAATTCTAAATTTTCAAATATTCGAAAACCCAAAATTATTTTAAAAGTATACTTTGGTCATTGTACTCTCAAATGTTCAAATATTAAAAATCAAAACCTATAACTGAAATTAGTCTTTGTTAACTAGTGGTTACACCACTTGCGGTAATTAAAAGTGTAGAAATTGAAAAATTTTCAGAAATACAAAATTATTCTGAAAGTTTTCTTTCGCCCAATTAGAGCGCAGATGTATTCCAAAACTAAATCAAGGTACTCTTCTGTGCTATTAAACCCTCTGTGACAAAACTTGTTCATATATGAAAATAGTACCCTAACCATAGCACTTTCGGTATTGAAACGTGTAAAAATTTGAAACTTATAAAAAAACAATTATTTTGGACGCTTCTTTACGCCCATTCTATGCACAAAACTTATTTTGAAAATTCAAGTTGTACTCCAAAATGTGACATTTTCGAACCCAGTAATCTACCATCAGTCAGAAATTAGTTTTTATTAAATGCTGTCCTCAAAAGAGGGAAGTATTAAAAATTTAAACTTTCCAAAAACAAAAAATTATTTTGTAAAATTTCCTGCGCCCATTATGAGCAATAGTCTTTTAAAAAATTAAGCACGATTGGATTCACAAGAACCAAAAACGGCAAGAAATTAAATGTTAAAAAGGCGTTTTTTGGATATGAAAAATATCATGATTTATTTCAAAATAAGCTATAAAAAATATCATTTTTAGTGAAACCTGAAGTAGTACTATTACATTAGTGCCCTAAAGAAGAATAAATATTTCAACAATTAACCCCATACAAATTCCAATTGATCTCAAAAGATAAGAAAACGTTATAGTAGGAATTCGGATTATATATTATTATAATAATAAATGAGGTACCTAGTTAATCTGTACATTACCGTAATCGGGGGCTACTTGAACACCCTGGAGTAATTTGGTCGCTCCATGAAATTGCAATATTTTTATTATTTATTTCATTTATTGTATAATATTTAAAAGGATTTTTGTAGTTAATAATAGGTAATTCGTTTTAGAATGATTTTATACGAGTAGAATGAGAGAGATATCTGAAGAATTATTTCACTTTAAAGTACAAGAAAATTACTTAAAAAAATGTCTAGAGTCGAGCTTTTTTTTTGGATTAAAACTAGCGCTGTCGAAGTAGCCCCCGATTATTATAGTAAATAGCAACTCATTTTTTAACAGGCACAGTAAATAAAGAACATAATATTAAACGGCTGTTGTGGAAATAACAGGACTTTTTCGTAGGCGTTAAATAATTCTAAAAATAGATCAGAATTGGTATGCGCAGAAGTTCTCCCAATTGTAAAAATTGTCAAAATATAACAAAATATAACATGTTTTCCAACTTTCCAAGCCACTAAAAATATACAGAATGGAGGATGCTGCATATTTTGTATAACTTGAGAAGAAAAGGCCACCCTTCACCCCTCTGAATAACATTTAAATTAATTAAAGTAATCAGTTTGGTATTAGGAAGAATTGTGCAAATATTTGAATGCAAATACTTAATAATTATATCAATATGTTATTCAGGCCTTTCCCTAACCACCATCAATCTCAAATTATTATTATTTTTTTATTAAACAGGATATTTCAAAAGAATTACACTAGAAATGTGAGTTGTAAAAACAGTTACATCATTAGAACAAGGGTTTTAACCTAAATGAATTTATCAGTACTTTTAATCAATTTAACTTCTTCATAATGTTAGAGGTGCCATTTTTCGATCAATTTTGGATTGGACGTCTTGATTTCTTGGTATCTACTCCAAAAGAACAGATTAAGTTCTCGATCACAAAAAAACGATTTGTTCTAGATAAGTTATCATAATTTTTTGCACACAAGACATAGTAATAAAACCTTGATCCTCACCTGATTGGTTTTCTAACGGTTAGCGTTGTTTCCTACCTTCCTTGGTCGACAGTTGCTATCGCTGGACCTCCCAACCTATAACCACAAAGCACACAATAAGTTTCAACATAGTTAATATAGGAAAGAAATTATAAAAAACTAAACAAGTTCCGTGGCGGTGCACCTGGTCCCCTAATCTGAAAATGGAAAAAGAAACAATTAGTTGGATTTCATTGCGTAGTTTAACAGTTAAAGAAAATTGTTCTTACCCAATTAACTACCTATCCTCTCACTTCCACTCTCACTTCACATATCACATCATCACTTAAAAAAAGTACAAATGACTCACCACTCTTCATTCTTCATAATATCCCTGAAGTGGACCCTACCTAAGAAAGAAACGTAAGAATCAGTACCAATTGAAAAAATGTTAACAATAAACGCTGGTGTACCTTTACTCTTGTAGTCCTTTTGCTTTTGAAGCTCGTTCGCTGTTTCTTATCGCCTCCATAACTCTATCTTGTTGTGTAAGCTCCTGGTTCCTGGTTTATTTCAAGTTTTTGTTACGATTTGGATACCGAACGACGTCACAATACGGGGACGTGAAAAGGATAATAAAAGTTAAAATCGTCTTGATGGTATCGGTCAGGTTGCGTTTACACCATAACTGGGTGGTGAAACTGTAAAATTTAATTAATTAGTACATGGAAACAATGAGAACAATGAATGCGCGTATACCTTCACTCCGGCAGTCCTTTTGCCTTTAAAACGCGCTCGCTGTTTCTTATCGCCCCCATAACTCTATCTTGCTGTGTAAGCTCCTGGTTTAATTCAAGTTTTCGTTACGATTGGGATACCGAACGACGTCATATGGGGACGTGAAAAGGATAATAAAAGTTAAAATCGTCTTGATGGTATCGGTCAGGTTGCGTTTACACCATAACTGGGTGGTGAAACTGTAAAATTTAATTAATTAGTACATGGAAACAATGAAAACAATGAATGCGCGTATACCTTCACTCCGGCAGTCCTTTAGCCTTTAAAACTCGGTCGCTGTTTCTTATCGCCCCCATAACTCTTTCTTGCTGTCTAAGCTCCTGGATCCTGGTTTATTTCAAATTTTCGTTACGATTGGGATACCGAACGACGTCATATGGGGACGTGAAAAGGATAATAAAAGTTAAAATCGTCTTGATGGTATCGGTCAGGTTGCGTTTACACCATAACTGGGTGGTGAAACTGTAAAATTTAATTAATTAGTACATGGAAACAATGAGAACAATGACTGCGCGTATACCTTCACTCCGGCAGTCCTTTTGCCTTTAAAACTCGCTCGCTGTTTCTTTTCGCCCCCATAACTCTATCTTGCTGTGTAAGCTCCTGGTTCCTGGTTTATTTCAAATTTTCGTTACGATTTGTATACCAAACGACGTCATACGGGGACGTAAAAAGGATAATAAAAGTTAAAATCGTCTTGACGGTATAGGTCGGGTTGCGTTTACACCATAACTGGGTGGTGAAACTGTAAAATTTAATTCATTAGTACATGGAAACAATGAGAACAATGAATTCGCGTATACCTTCACTCCGGCAGTCCTTTTGCCTTTAAAACTCGCTCGCTGTTTCTTTTCGCCCCCATAATTCCATCTTGTTGTATAAGCTCCTGGTCGGCACTCATCGTATTAAGATATTGAACGTCGCTACCTATAACCACAAAGCAGAAAATAAGTTTTTCGTTTGGTACTGTAGCAAAAAATATAAAAAATTAAACAAGTTCTGTGACGGCTCACCTGGTCCCATAACCTGAAAAATGGGAAAGATCCAATTAGTTTGTTTTAATTGCGTAGATTGGCAGTTATAAAAATTGTTCTTACCTAATTTGGTTTGAGGTACCTAACTTCATCCTTCAATTTTCACTTCACATATCACTCCATCACTTAAAAAAAAAAGTTCAAATGACTCACCCCTCTTCATTCTTCATAATATCCCTGAAGTGGACCCTACCTAAGAAAGAAACATAAGAATCAGTACCAATTGAAAAAATGTTAACAATAAACGTTGGTGTACCTTTACTCTTGTAGTCCTTTTGCTTTTGAAGCTCGTTCGCTGTTTCTTATCGCCCCCATAACTCTATCTTGCTGTGTAAGCTCCTGGTTCCTGGTTTATTTCAAGTTTTCGTTACGATTGGGATACCGAACGACGTCATATGGGGACGTAAAGAGGATAATAAAAGTTAAAATCGTCTTGAAGGTATCGGTCAGGTTGCGTTTACACCATAACTGGGTGGTGAAACTGTAAAATTTAATTCATTAGTACATGAAAACAATGAGAACAATGAATGCGCGTATACCTTCACTCCGGCAGTCCTTTTGCCTTTAAAACTCGCTCGCTGTTTCTTTTCGCCCCCATAACTCTATCTTACTGTGTAAGCTTCTGGTTCCTGGTTTATTTCAAATTTTCGTTACGATTTGGATACCAAACGACGTCATACGGGGACGTAAAAAGGATAATAAAAGTTAAAATCGTCTTGACGGTATAGGTCGGGTTGCGTTTACACCATAACTGGGTGGTGAAACTGTAAAATTTAATTCATTAGTACATGGAAACAATGAGAACAATGAATTCGCGTATACCTTCACTCCGGCAGTCCTTTTGCCTTTAAAACTCGCTCGCTGTTTCTTTTCGCCTCCATAACTCTATCTTGCTGTGTAAGCTCCTGGTTCCTGGTTTATTTCAAATTTTCGTTACGATTTGGATACCAAACGACGTCATACGGGGACGAAAAAGGATAATAAAAGTTAAAATCGTCTTGAAGGTATCGGTCAGGTTGCGTTTACACCATAACTGGGTGGTGAAACTGTAAAATTTAATTCATTAGTACATGAAAACAATGAGAACAATGAATGCGCGTATACCTTCACTCCGGCAGTCCTTTTGCCTTTAAAACTCGCTCGCTGTTTCTTTTCGCCCCCATAACTCTATCTTACTGTGTAAGCTTCTGGTTCCTGGTTTATTTCAAATTTTCGTTACGATTTGGATACCAAACGACGTCATACGGGGACGTAAAAAGGATAATAAAAGTTAAAATCGTCTTGACGGTATAGGTCGGGTTGCGTTTACACCATAACTGGGTGGTGAAACTGTAAAATTTAATTCATTAGTACATGGAAACAATGAGAACAATGAATTCGCGTATACCTTCACTCCGGCAGTCCTTTTGCCTTTAAAACTCGCTCGCTGTTTCTTTTCGCCTCCATAACTCTATCTTGCTGTGTAAGCTCCTGGTTCCTGGTTTATTTCAAATTTTCGTTACGATTTGGATACCAAACGACGTCATACGGGGACGAAAAAGGATAATAAAAGTTAAAATCGTCTTGAAGGTATCGGTCAGGTTGCGTTTACACCATAACTGGGTGGTGAAACTGTAAAATTTAATTCATTAGTACATGGAAACAATGAGAACAATGAATTCGCGTATACCTTCACTCCGGCAGTCCTTTTGCCTTTAAAACTCGCTCGCTGTTTCTTTTCGCCCCCATAACTCTATCTTGCTGTGTAAGCTCCTGGTTCCTGGTTTATTTCAAATTTTCGTTACGATTTGGATACCAAACGACGTCATACGGGGACGAAAAAGGATAATAAAAGTTAAAATCGTCTTGAAGGTATCGGTCAGGTTGCGTTTACACCATAACTGGGTGGTGAAACTGTAAAATTTAATTCATTAGTACATGGAAACAATGAGAACAATGAATTCGCGTATACCTTCACTCCGGCAGTCCTTCTGCCTTTAAAACTCGCTCGCTGTTTCTTATCGCCCCCATAACTCTATCTTGTTGTGAGAGCTCCTGGTTCCTGGTTTATTTCAAATTTTCGTTACGATTTGGATACCAAACGACGTCATACGGGGACGAAAAAGGATAATAAAAGTTAAAATCGTCTTGAAGGTATCGGTCAGGTTGCGTTTACACCATAACTGGGTGGTGAAACTGTAAAATTTAATTCATTAGTACATGGAAACAATGAGAACAATGAATTCGCGTATACCTTCACTCCGGCAGTCCTTTTGCCTTTAAAACTCGCTCGCTGTTTCTTTTCGCCTCCATAACTCTATCTTGCTGTGTAAGCTCCTGGTTCCTGGTTTATTTCAAATTTTCGTTACGATTTGGATACCAAACGACGTCATACGGGGACGAAAAAGGATAATAAAAGTTAAAATCGTCTTGAAGGTATCGGTCAGGTTGCGTTTACACCATAACTGGGTGGTGAAACTGTAAAATTTAATTCATTAGTACATGAAAACAATGAGAACAATGAATGCGCGTATACCTTCACTCCGGCAGTCCTTTTGCCTTTAAAACTCGCTCGCTGTTTCTTTTCGCCCCCATAACTCTATCTTACTGTGTAAGCTTCTGGTTCCTGGTTTATTTCAAATTTTCGTTACGATTTGGATACCAAACGACGTCATACGGGGACGTAAAAAGGATAATAAAAGTTAAAATCGTCTTGACGGTATAGGTCGGGTTGCGTTTACACCATAACTGGGTGGTGAAACTGTAAAATTTAATTCATTAGTACATGGAAACAATGAGAACAATGAATTCGCGTATACCTTCACTCCGGCAGTCCTTTTGCCTTTAAAACTCGCTCGCTGTTTCTTATCGCCCCCATAACTCTATCTTGTTGTGAGAGCTCCTGGTTCCTGGTTTATTTCAAATTTTCGTTACGATTGGGATACCGAACGACGTCATAATATGGGGACGTGAAGAGGATAATAAACTTTAAAATCGTCTTGAAGGTATCGGTCAGGTTGCGTTTACACCATAACTGGGTGGTGAAACTGTAAAATTTAATTCATTAGTACATGGAAACAATGAGAACAATGAATTCGCGTATACCTTCACTCCGGCAGTCCTTTTGCCTTTAAAACTCGCTCGCTGTTTCTTTTCGCCCCCATAATTCCATCTTGTTGTATAAGCTCCTGGTCGGCACTCATCGTATTAAGATATTGAACGTCGCAACCTATAACCACAAAGCAGAAAATAAGTATTTCGTTTGGTACTGTAGCAAAAAATATAAAAAATTAAACAAGTTCTGTGACGGCTCACCTGGTCCCATAACCTGAAAAACGGGAAAGATCCAATTAGTTTGTTTTAATTGCGTAGATTGGCAGTTATAAAAATTGTTCTTACCTAATTAGGTTTGAGGTACCTAACTTCATCCTTCAATTTTCACTTCACATATCACTCCATCACTTGAAAAAAAAAGTTCAAATGACTCACCCCTCTTCATTCTTCATAATATCCCTGAAGTGGACCCTACCTAAGAAAGAAACATAAGAATCAGTACCAATTGAAAAAATGTTAACAATAAACGCTGGTGTACCTTTACTCTTGTAGTCCTTTTGCTTTTGAAGCTCGTTCGCTGTTTCTTATCGCCCCCATAACTCTATCTTGCTGTGTAAGCTCCTGGTTCCTGGTTTATTTCAAGTTTTCGTTACGATTGGGATACCGAACGACGTCATATGGGGACGTGAAGAGGATAATAAAAGTTAAAATGGTCTTGATGGTATCGGTCGGGTTGCGTTTACTCCATAACTAGGTGGTGAAACTGAAAAAATTAATTAATTAGTACATGGAAACAATTAGAACATTGAATGTGCGTATACCTTCACTCCGGCAGTCCATTTGCCTTTAAAACTCGGTCGCTGTTTCTTATCGCCCCCATAACTCTTTCTTGCTGTCTAAGCTCCTGGATCCTGGTTTATTTCAAATTTTCGTTACGATTGGGATACCGAACGACGTCATATGGGGACGTGAAAAGGATAATAAAAGTTAAAATCGTCTTGATGGTATATCGGTCGGGTTGCGTTTACACCATAACTGGGTGGTGAAACTGTAAAATTTAATTCATTAGTACATGGAAACAATAAGAACAATGAGTGCGCGTATACCTTCACTCCGGCAGTCCATTTGCCTTTAAAACGCGCTCGCTGTTTCTTATCGCCCCCATAATTCCATCTTGTTGTGTAAGCTCCTGGTTCCTGGTTTATTTCAAATTTTCGTTACGATTGGGATACCGAACGACGTCATATGGGGACGTGAAAAGGATAATAAATGTTAAAATCGTCTTGATGGTATCGGTCGGGTTGCGTTTACACCATAACTGGGTGTGAAACTGTAAAAATTAATTAATTAGTACATGGAAACAATGAGAACAATGAATGCGCATATACCTTCACCCCGGCAGTCCTTTTGCCTTTAAAACTCGCTCGCTGTTTCTTGTCGCTCCCATAATTCCATAGTGTAGTGTATGCTCCTGGTCGGCACTCATCGTATTAAGATATTGAACGTCGCAACCTATAACCACAAAGCAGAAAATAAGTTTTTCGTTTGGTACTGTAGCAAAAAATATAAAAAATTTAACTTCTGTGACGGTTCACCTGGTCTTCTAACCTGAAAATGGAAAAAGATCCAATTAGTTTGTTTTAATTGCGTAGATTGGCAGTTATAAAAATTGTTCTTACCTAATTAGGTTTAAGGTACCTAACTTCATCCTTCAATTTTCACTTCACATATCACTCCATCACTTGAAAAAAAAAGTTCAAATGACTCACCCCTCTTCATTCTTCATAATATCCCTGAAGTGGACCCTACCTAAGAAAGAAACGTAAGAATCAGTACCAATTGAAAAAATGTTAACAATAAACGCTGGTGTACCTTTACTCTTGTAGTCCTTTTGCTTTTGAAGCTCGTTCGCTGTTTCTTATCGCCCCCATAACTCTATCTTGTGTAGTTTCTCCTGTTTCCTGGTTTACTTCAAGTTTTTGTTACGATTTGGATACCGAAAGACATCACATCATGTTGACGTAAAAAGAATGTTAAATGTTAAACTCATCTTGGTATCGATCAAGTTGCGTTATCATCGTAACTGGGTGGTACAACTGTGAAAATGAATAATAATATGAATTAGTACAATTTAGATAAATGCGAACCTTAAATGCGTATATACCTTCACTCTTGTTTTCTTTTTGCTTTTAAAGCTTGTTCGCTGTTTTTATCTCCCCCATTGCTCTATCTTCTTGTAGATCATCATATTTTTACGTAAAGGGGTTGTAAAAGTTAAAATCATCTTGATATCGACGTATTGGTGATGCCGGTCGTAGTTGCGTATGTAGGTATGTATCTTGATTTTTCGTAAGTCTTCTAGAAATAAGAAGGGTAAATTACAAAATTGTTTTAAAAAATAGAAAAGCCGGGGTAATTTACAGTAAGTCGAAGCACCGAGTTAAGAGAGGGGAAGATTTTTTTAGGTACTAATTAATTAATAAAATTCTTTTTAAAAAAACCTGCGTGTTTGTGATGCACTATTACTCCCTAAACCAGCGATGGCGAACCTATGACCCGCGGGTCATAGACTGACCCACGAGACAATTTTTAATGGCCCACGAGCGTGTTTACGAAGTCTAAGCTAAAGTTTTGTAACTAAATAAAAATTAGAAAAAAAAATTACCAAAATTTTCGTCCCTTGTTTTTGTAAAACTTTATCTTTGGAGATACTATCAATGGCTATTAAAATTCCGGAACTTCGTTTTTAAGCCATTTGACTTTAAACAATAAAAAATTTACGCCTGCGGAGCTATTTCATTTTATTTCTAACGCTAGAAATGCAAAATCGTTCAACTTTACTTGCAAACCTTACCCTGCAAATTTTTTCTGGCTACGGCCTTGAACGTGACGTTTCTTATACTTATCTTATTTATCTAAAAATAATATACCCACGACTTCATAATTAAAAAAATATAATTGATTAGTTGACCCGCCACCAAAAAAGGTTCGCCATCGCTGCCCTAAACTTTAGGAACTCACCAAGCTTCACGTTTTGATTGACATGTGCCACTTGCTGTGATCATAGTTGATTCCTAAAAGGTACTTTCCACATAGAGAGTCACTTGATAATCCGTGTAGGTACTTTTAAGAAGTATATCCTTCGGGGTCCAAACTGATAGAAACTGGAAATAGTAAAAACAAGGTTTTTGACAAAGATCTGGAGGTCTGCCCAAGTCGAAAATTTGGGTTTGTCATTAGGCATCCATCATGGACAACGTACATTAAATCAGAACTAAGCCATTTGATGCAAGCTGGGATGTGGAAATTTACTTTATCTTTGTTTCTATCTTGTCTTTCTTGAGAAATATAAGAAATCCCTTAGACATAAGCCCTTTTTTGAGGTGAAAGTGAGATATTGAGCACATTTTAAAAGTGACTTATCAATAAATTACGTGAGAGAAGTGAAATTTTCAGGTTTTTGAAAATTTTGTAGAATCTTGCAGGTGAAGAGATAGGACAAAAAAGGTCCCGCGTTATGAGAACTTTCAAACAAAAAAAAATCGAAACCGATTATAGACTCCCTATTTGGAAAGTTACCTTTTGGCATCAACTATGCCCACAGAAAATGGCACATTCCAATAAAAAATTCTTCTCAAAATTATTCAAATGATTTCAAAACTTTACACTCTTGTTTATAGGTGTCTAGTGATTTAAATAAACAAAATTTATTATTGGCCCGAGGTTATGTGTAGCGGCAATAACTGAAAGTATGATACTTCCCATCTATTTATTTCAAAAAAACAATTGCTAATAATTGTAATTATTATGTGCAATAACTAAATTAGAAAAAATCGTTCCTAACAGAGAGAGACGAGATCTCTAGTGATGAAAGCACCATTAAGTCCTGATGAATCAGAGGTGAGCTTTAGCGACAATGGCCGAAGACATGTCACATTAGGTACCTACGATTTTCTCTAATTTAGTTATTACACATAATAATTACTATTACTTGTGGTTTTTTTGAAATAGCAAGATAGGAAGTATCTCACTTTCGGTCATTGCCGCTAGACATGACCTCGGTCCTAAATAAGAAATTTTGTTTTATTAAATCACTGGACAGCTATAAGGAAAATAAGAGTGCAAAGTTTGGAACTATTTGAATAATTTTTAGGGAAATTCTTGAAAATTCTTTAGTACCTACTACTATAATACGCTATGCTATGCCATACTGCGCTAACTTCGTTTTGAAGAAAACACACCAAATTTCAACTCCTTATAACTTGATAAACTTTACGAATACAAAAAACTTGTAAATATTAAATTTTGTAAAAATTTTATCAGCTTTAATTTTATACTTAGTCTCTTTTCAGCTCTGACCAATAGTTTTCAAGATATTAACAGAAAACCGAAAAAGGTGACATGGGTTCAGTCATTGCCGCAGAAGCTCACATCTCACCACCAATGCATCGGGACTTTTAGTACATATATTAATCACTAGACATCTACAAATAAATAAATATGTGAAATTTCAAAACTATTGAATTTTTTAAAAGGTGAAGCCTGTATTTGTTTTTCATTGACTGGACTATATAAGTTGCAAAAATCATGGAATAAATTTTAAAAAAATGATTTGGTGGTCTAAAATGGCATTGATAAAATGTTCTGCAGTTACGCGCTAATTAAATCCATGTTTGGTGAAACATCTGTAGTACACAAGCTAGCAAACTAGATATTTGTTATTCCGATGACTAATTATTTTTATGTAAAAGCAGTACTTTCCGTAACCAATATAAAATCACTCGTCTGCGGGGCTATATTGACCGCGTTATAGTAAGACACGCACTCAAATTTTCAATAAATGTCGTAAAATTTTGTCACTTAATCCAGATGAAATTATAATTTTAAAAAAATAGAAAAAAATTATGTATCCCTCTGTCAATACAGAATTTAGGCAGACGGCAGCGTTTGTCCGGCCGACGGTGTAAAAGATTCTCAGTTTTTCGCTTGGAAACTACTAACTTTTTGTTGTCAGACGAGTAGTTTAGGGCTGTTCGAGAAAAGTGGGCTTTTGAGGCAAACTAAATCATAGGGTAGGTAGGGTACAAGAAAAATTAAAAAACAAAAAATTGCATTTAACACTAAACCTAAACCGTTCGTCCAAAAAAAACATTGGAGTTAATTTGTAGGATATGGGTGTGCTTTATTTTCCTATAAGAAAATTTTCGTCTAAAAGTGTGTAGTTTTTGAGTTATAAGCGATAAACTAAAAACAACAGTTTTTTGTCAATTTTTGACCAGTTTTAAGCGCTCTAACGCCTAAACGGTTTGTCTTAAGAAAAAACCGAAGAGATATGAGTCTATAAGAGGTAGAGGTAAATAGAATAGAGAAAAACCCACTTGGTCATAGTCATAGTAACAACTACACAAAAGGTACAACAATGTGACTCTTATACTGTGACCGAGTGCAGTGCACAGATGACGTAAAGGCTCTTCTCTATTCAATTTACTTATATAAGTTACCAGCGTCAAGCGAAAACGGTTTCAATGTACAAGAAATATTTTTAATTTACCAAAAAATAACTTAAAATTTACCTTTAAATTAGTTGAACATCAAGCGTAACTTCGGCTCTTGATATAAGGGTTAAATTAAAATAACGTGACGAAATTAATTATTTAAACACAAAACACATCCACTCACGTCGAAGGTTCGAAATAAAGAGGCATAAACTTGCAAAAAGATAAGACGCCAGCCGCGTATTGTTGATAACAGGTGCAGGCCTTTCGTCATATAATACGAGTATTTCTAAATTTTATTCAATTTAATTTTTGAAATTAATAATTTTCGAATGTATTAACCATCTAAAATAAATTTACTCGATTTAAAAAGAGTTTTAAAAATAATAGGACTCGATCTAGAATTTACATTTTGTATCATGATTTTTCCCAAAAGCAAAAACGTAACATCTTCGTTTTAATTTAACCAGTCGATGAAATTTTCAAAAATAGTTAGAAACGCTAATAACCTTCTCGATTAATGATTTTAAAAATTTGCAATAATACCATAGGTATTATTTAACCTACCTAATCGGATTGCTACATTTATGGCCTAAGCCTAAAGGGTAAATGAATAATAATTTTATCCATACATATCCTCTTAGATTTTTAAATACAGTACACGGTACACGAGGAAGAACAAAATAAGTTTAGAGATAATAAATTACTCACCTTTAATATAAAGTCTCTGCCAAAATGGTAACTGTGCACCTGTGCAGCGGCCATTGTATCGTCTTGTGAAAATTTTTTACTCGCCCAAAAAACTATTATTTAGTATTAGAGCCTATTTCATTTTGTTGTTAATTAACAAAAATCACTCGAAGAATCGATCTATCTCTACGAATACGCTACCTACGGCTTACGATGCGATGCTTCATCGTTGTTAAAGCTCCACGTCTCTACTCTTACCATAAGGTGCAAATGAAAAGCCAATTGAACAAGGCATTATAAATTATAAGTAATTTTAATTCGCAGATCAATTTTTAATAAAATTTTTGCATCTATGTTTGTGTAAAATCGAGATTTGACGTAGATACCAAATTGTTAAAATTGAATTTTTCGAATACAATTTTTCAAACGTTTGATCGACACGTGATGCACTGTCGCCAAATCATTTATAGCACATCGTTGCAATTTAAATTATTTTGAATTTTAAATCCAATTCGATAAAAATCAACCCGAAATTAAATCACTCGCCTTTATCTACTTTTAGAGACTTGATTAGTAGTATCTATTTATCTGAAGTTTTTCTTCGTTTGTGTTTGCAAAAGTAAACTTCTGGAATACCATTTAACCTTAAGTATCAGCTCTTCCGAGCTCAATTTTTTAATAAGTACCAGCACCACCGTTAACCTATACAAATTCTGCAGTAGGTGATCTTAAAAGAAGTTTCCAGGTCTCTTTCGAGCTTAACATTTTTCCATCGCCCAGGATTTGAAAAAGTGTGTAAATAGCTACTCAAGTGGACATACGTTCTAGACCAAAAGCACTCATTGGCTTCTCGTTTGCAGTTTATTATTAAAACTAATTCAAATGTAATGGATATTTATTTGTGGTTAGTAAACGCAGTTTCACAGTAATGTCGTGTGTAAAACTTTAGAGGATTTTCCGTCTATAGTCTACAGGCTGTATCAAATTTCGTGTTAAGTACAGGGATCTCGCTTATTAGCGTAGATAGAGAGTTGGTTAAATGGACAAAAACGATCCTCGAGTTATGCCTACACTAAATCAAAAAACAAAATTTACCCTCTCTATAACGTTTCTGAAATATGGCGGAAAATAGCGAAATTTGCATTTTTAATTTTTGGCTCTAAAATCGTTATTTGTAAAAATTTTTAGAAACTGAAAAGACTTTTTCAAAGGAACTTTTTCTGCTCTTTCAGACGATGTCAACGAATTTTCGCTATCATTATTACTTTACTGTATATTGATACCAACTTTTGTTTTTCATTGGGGGGCCATTTAAAAATTTTATGTCATCGGATAGAGAAAAAAATGCTGATTTCAAAAATGTATAACATGTCCATAAACTAACCACAAATAATAAATTCAAAATTAAAATAATAGAATATTTTATTTAAAACTGAATTTTAATTTATAAATAGCAATATCCGTGAAAAACAATTGAATATGTTTTATCAAAAACAATTTATATGTGCTTCATTTGTTTTCCTGCAAATGTTTATAGAAATTTACTTATAATTATTTGGGTTATTTATGGTGATTTTTTTATCAAAAATTTTATAGACATATTATACATTTTTGAAATCTGCATTTTTTTCTCTATTCGATGACATAAATTTTTTAAATGGCTCCCATATGAAAAACAAAAGTTGGTATCAATATACAGTAAAGTAATAATGATAGCGAAAATTCGTTGACATCGTCTGAAAGAGCAGAAAAAGTTCCTTTGAGAAATTTTTTTCAGTTTCTAAAAATTTTTACAAATAACGATTTTAGAGTCAAAAATTAAAAATGCAAATTTCGCTATTTTCCGCCATATTTCAGAAACGTTATGGAGGGGGTAAATTTTGTTTTTTGATTTAGTGTAGGCATAACTCGAGAATCGTTTTTGTCCATTTAACCAACTTTCTATCTACGCTATTAAGCGAGATCCCTGTACTTAACACGAAATTTGATACAGCCTGTATACCAGATTCAACCAGGGATCGACAGAGTATGACCTCAAGTTACAGAATCTGCTCTTATAATACTTATAAGTCACTTTTGTTTATGCAACAGTGCTATATTACTCTCATGACTCACGAAGATAATACAGATGAGTTTTCCGACAATTTTCACTTGAAATTTAGACATTACATTTAGATTTTATGTAAGTTGATGCCGAATCGCCGAATAATCTATTTTTTAAACACAGGCGTTGATTAAATGCCTACCAATAGCACTATTTATAGGCCGTAGGTATAAGTTCGAAAAAAGCCTCTACTGGAATGCTGTGTCTTTAAAAGATTCTCGAGCCAGAATCAGAAAAAAGAGATTCTAGAAAATGGAGTGTGTCTGTTAGTAATGTGTAGAATTAGCAAAGCTTGTTGTCATTGCGCTGTCATTGAATTGACAGCGCAACTGCTAACTGAAGCCGAAAATAGCTTTGCTAGACCAGTGACGGCGCCAGGGGGGGCCAGGGTGGGCACGTGCCCACCCTTTAAGTTGCGGTGCCCACCCGAGTGCCCACCCAAATATTGCACCAGCTACCAGTTACCAGTTTTCAAAGGTTTAAAAAATGCAAAATAATTTACACTTTAAGTACTTTTCTGCATCTTGTCCCCATTCCCGAAAAAAGTAGCTTAAGGTTGGCGTTTACGAGACAGAAGATCGCTTACTACCTCGTACTCATTTTGCGTTATAGACGGTACAAGCCGATTTGTTTGATTGGAGATCTCCCAAACTAAAAGGAATTTTCTGAAATTTATTATTTTGTTTGAAAGACAATAATTATTTCTGGTGATTAAAATAAATAAAAATCCAACTGTGTGTAAAATAATTAAGTATTTGCATTGGATCCTATCAGACCTGGCCTTAAGTAGGATAAGGATCCCCATAATTTTTCACAATATTGTTTCTCTATTTAAAAGAGTATAGTAATTGAACTCTTAATTTTTATCTCTTGTTTTTGTGAAACATCTTCATTGGAGACACTATCAATGGCTATTAAAATTCCGGAACTTCGTTTTTACGCCGTTTGACCTTGAATAACCAAAAATTTTATTTCGATTTATTTCTAGCGCAAGAAATACAAAATTGTTGAATTCTACTAGCAACCCCCCATTTATCAAAAAATGTATGTGCCCATCACGAAAATATTGTGCCCACCCATTTAAAAAACCCTGGCGCCGTCACTGCGCTAGACGTATTAACAAGAACTGTAGCACTGTGACTGTAATAGGTTTGTTGCTTGACCCATCGTTGAAATCTCCTAGCACGAAAACAATTTTGCGTTGAGCGTTTTCTTTTAATTTAGTTGAATGATATAAACCTGTACGGTCCACTTTATTTTTCATTTTTATTATCGTATAAGTACCTACCGTGTGGCTTTTCTTTTAGGTATGGCGAATTTCTACTCATTTCCTCGTATTTTTAGGTCTAACCCAGTGAATTTAATTAAATTTAAAAGGGGAGTAAGGTCTCAAAGTTTATATTATTGGATTAGAGATTATTCTGAATAAAACCACAAAACTGAATAGGTAAGTACCATCTATTTAAAAAAAATTTTCTGACCTGAATAATTAAAATAAAGAGTTTTAGTTTTAGTCAAAAGTTTATTATTTCTTTAGTTATCTTTAGCTTCTTGAGAATCGTAAATAACATTTACATTGCCATTCGTTTTCACCACTTTCATTTAAGTTACGTCTTCTCTTATTAGCACTTTGCCATGTCCAAAGCAAATTTTAAATACACCCTGTCACGTCCGTATAGTAATTTTCTTTGCTTTATTGAACTAGCGTTGTTCCATTAGCTCTATCATTTTCTCAAAATAGTTGGCATCCACACTGTTGTACGTCAACTGTTGTTGTTTGGTGTTATACTGGTGCATAACCTTAGAATGTATATACAAGGGTGTTTTTCTCGATTGAGAAGGTGCATGTTCATATGTTTATGCATAACATGAACCGTTATAGTGTAGCTTAAAATTTTTAAAACTTCTCTTCTAGATTTGACTCAGTAGGTAACTGATCGCTGCAACTCACACTCCACTTTTAGTTTTTGAGACTTACCATCTCAGTGGGCGGTGTCGGACTAATCCATCCGGCAATTGCGGCAACCCGGGAGCCAAAAGCTGAATAGAGCTCAAAATGAAAATGCTGACGACCGTCTTTTGACTTATGCGAAGAAATTTAAGTTTTAAACAAGAAAGGGAGACATAATAGGTGGTTTTCAGGCTCAGTTTTTTAAAAGATGTAACAAAACAACTTGAAACTACCAAATGATGAGCAGAATCAGAATATACTCTATTATGAATCGGATTTTTCTAAGTAAAACTTATTACTTGGCAACTTAAGTTTCTTGTTTGTCTTTCAGAGCCTATGTAATTAATGGGTATTATTTTTAAGGAGGTTATTGAGAGAGATTTGATAATTGGCTCAGGGCCAAAGGGAAGGCCATTTGAACATTTCTGGACCAGCTCGCCTGCTTTATCATTAATCATTACCTATGTTTCATTAATGCCTTTGACCCAACAGAGTATAAAAATACTGTTTTTGATATCTGATTTACCAGCTCTATGCGCCCCAACACAAGACCAGATGCTACCGGATGTTTAAGGCTTGCAAGACAGCTTTATGTTCGTTGATATGAGTATTTAGGATTTTCCTGTTGGCACTAGGTAATATCCCATTAGTTCAGTTTGAAAAATTGATTGCAGCCTAATTATTAATCGGCTCGATTGATTTTATAAAGATACCTATGCTTTTTTAAAGATTCTGGATAAACGATCTTAATGATTGTATAAAAATGTACTACCTGTGTTAAACGAGAGCACTGGTCTCGAAAAAAAACTGTAAATATAAGTTTCAGTGCCTAAAACTAAAATTATTTGTGCTGATTTTCAGAAACGGTCAAAAATTAGTGAAAATTACCCGATAAATGGTTGTTATCACCACCCTAAATACAACGTATCGTACGTTTTCTATTATTTAATTATCGATATTTGCCAAAATAACTGTACAGAAATAAATCCTGTTCAGGCACAGTCCGAATGAAAATTTTGTTCCAACTCATACCTTTTAGAAAATTACTAGCTCTCTCTTTTACCAGAGATTCAAAAAATTATACTGAAAGTGAGACTAGTTGCAAACATTTATCAAAATGTGACTTTTACACTTCTAACATAAATTTACATGGAATTATACTAACAATCTGGTGATATACTGAGCAAGTTCTACCAAAAAATATATTATAATATTAGAAATACTTTCAAATTTAAAACTAGATGCTAACTCTTTTAGTAGGTACCTATACCTACCAACGAATGGCAATACCAATACTCCCGCATTAACTGTAATCATAATATCTATTATCGTATTACCGATCGAGATCTAAATTTCAACCCATAGATCTAGGTCAAAATAAAAATGCAAATTAATGATATTGAATTACATAAATAATATTAGGTACAGTAAATGAACCTGAAAGTAAGACTGAAAGTCATAATTTCAGCCTTCATTCACTACGTATTATAAGTCGTCTACTGCATGTTTATCCCAACAGTATCTCATAAACACTAACTTAAACCTCACGAGATTTATTAATTTATATACATTTTTACCATTTCTATTTATAGCAATGGAACAAAACCACTTTCAATTAATTTATACGAACCTGAATTACTTGTTGTTATAAGACTGAAATGTATTAGTTTTGCGCGTAACTATCACCACCTATTGATTCATGAAATAATTTTAATTACGTATTACCTAGATTTAATTTTAAAATCATTGATAGTTTTTTGTGAGTAATTAGTGCACGCTTTTAGATATGGAAATTGGAGTCATTTTTTTTATTATTTCTATTACCACAAGCGTCTAAATTCTAAATCCCTTTCCTTCTAAAAGCTTAGGAATGCCAGCAATGATACATTACTTTTTCCGTAAATTAATATTTAAATTAAGAAGTGTTTTTTTTATATCCAACGTATCGTATACTTACCAGTTACCAGAGTATTTTTTACTAGTCTGTTTAGGACTCCTAATACGAAAATAATTGTGCCGGAAATTTTGGCACACTTTTAAACCACGCCCTAATTAATGTTTTTGGCTCCCTTTTTGAAAATCGCCAAAAGCCATTTAGGTGTCTTAAGTTTTTGTAGATACTAGTCCTAACTCCTAATCCCACAAATCACCCTTATTTCCGATGATCATTAAGTGCCTCTTCAATTATTGCAAATCAGTTTTTAGCAAACGTTGGCAGTAACATAAAAGACCAGAAGAATTATTTTGAGCTAACTTTGGAGTATGAGTCAGTTATTCTATCTCTACCTCTGCCACCAGGGTTAAGTCAAGTCGAGCTTACCCACATAAGCAAATTCACATTATTAATTCAGGCAGCGTACAGTCAGTGGAAGTCTAAAATGCTTGCAAAAAGCTCTTTTGGTACACAACTCTTTTAAATAGGCGTATGATGGGGACAATTGGAAGCAACCACAGTGATGAAGCGATTTTGGATGCTAATGTGTCTTAGGGCTCAGTACTGGGCCGCCTTTTCTGTTCCTGGTATAGAGACATAAAGTCGTTACTTACCATTGATTTTGAGTAAAAGGGTCGCTTTCGCGGATGACACCAACTTAGTCTACTTTGCAAACTCACGGATGGTTATAGAGTGGCATATGACAGAAGACTTACGGCTGATTTGTCTTGAATAAGTCTTAGCTATAAAGTCAAGGACTACGTCTCCTTCGACTTTTCAAATAGACGCGATCCTGGATGCTGGTGTGTCCCAGTCTTTATTTGTCCCAGGTATACATAAATTCGTTACTTACCATTGTTTTTTGGGAAAAGGGTCGCTTTCGCAGATGACACCAACTTAGTCCACTTGAGAAACTCACAGATGGTTATAGAGTCGCATATTTATGACAAAAGACTGATTTGCGACTGGTTTGGTTGCCAGCAAATAAGTCTTAGCTATAAACCCAAGTACGTCTCCTTCGGCCTTTTAAATAGACGTATGCTGTCCTACAACATTCGTTATCATGCGTCGATCTATGGTGATTATGTGTGTTTATTGGACTGCATGCTGATTGTTGAGGTTGAGTCTTTTAAGTACCTGGATATCACTCTTGGCAGCAAGCTTAATTTTAAAGGCCATATCAAAAATATTAAAAAGGTAATAAGCTTGGAGTGCTGGGACGGTGTCTATATCTCTAACTTCAAATCATTAGTAACGGCACAGAAATACGTAATCAGAGTCATGTTCAGAAACAGCAGTTAAACTATTCCTTAGCGCTTTTTAGAGATGGCGACATCCTTCCGCTACGTTATTTATGTAAGTGGTCACCTCTATTAGTAAAAGTGGCGAGAGAAATTAGCTCCAGGCAGAAGAATCTGTGTGCGATTCCATTTTCTAGAATAGAACAGTTCCTCAGATATTATCTCTACACAGAACCTACATTTTTTAACGCCCTATCGCAAACTTGCAAGTCGGACTTGACTTTAGCCCATTTCACGACGAGTATAAAGAAAGTGGTTCTTCTCATTAGAATAAGTTGAGCATTTATTTTAACCTGCACTCTCCACCTGCCAATTCTTAACATGCTTTTGAAGCTGCTAGCGGCAGTTTTCTGAAATTATATTTTCCTAAAGAGGCGCTCTCTGCAGGTAATTAGTTACCACAGAGAGCCTCTTTAAAACTCTTTGTTGGAATTGTTATGCGAGAATCTATGTATTATACATAATCTAGAGATGTAAATCTATATAATAAAAAAATAAATTTATTACTTACTTACTCGGTCAAACCGTACTGGGTACCCAGTATTACCCAGTCATTCGAGATCTCTTTATAAGAGAGTACTCTAGATCGAGAAGCTGCAAGAAAGGGAATAAATCTGCCCTACACTAATAAGCAGACGTTTTTGCTGCACTAAGGCAGTTCTGGTTCTGCATATTCGGAACCAATGCAACAAAAGATCCACTCGAACTGGGTTTTAGCAGTTTTCGAGATGACAGGATTGTGGACGAACCCATAATTCAAACGGGGTGTGCTAAAGGCGACCTGGTCGAAGTGCTAGGGCTTTTTAAAGAAAAGGACTCGAAATGATAAGAACATCTCATTCAAAAAACGCTTACGATCGCTTCATGTTTGACACGGAGCTGAAATATGTTTCAAAAATCTTTTTTCAATAATTTTCCGAGCATAAGGTCTCACTAGAAAATTTTCTTTTTTAACATTTCTAGTTGTGACTTATTTTCCTACTTATTCTTAAGGGCATTTTGTAAAGGTTTAGGATTCAAATGAGTATTAGCTTCTGCGAGAGAGCAGATTAGAACATTAAACAAATTCTATTGGAAAAACTATAAAACACTTACATACTCAAATGTATCTTAAATGTGCTTTGCTAAAAGCTCAAAGGCGGCTCCAAATTTACATTAATTATCCAAATTTAAATTAGAAAAATCGTGTAAACTACACCCGACAAAACAATTTGAATCGTTTACTTTTTAATGACTCAGCTTTATCTATTTGTAACAATTTCGTTACATAATAATTATTTAATTAAAAGCTATAATTTGCTTAAATTACATAATAAATCACTTAAGTATTTGTTCAAAAAATGCATGTAAGGCTTATGATTTAAAAAAAGGAACATTTAGAATATTCGCAATGATGTACGCCTTTGTAAATTACTAGTTAATGCCTAACATATTTTAATACTTTTATACAAATTAATCTAATTCGATTTTCAGATTTAAACAATAACACTTTCTTGTAGCATAAATGTCACATCAACGATGAATAATCCAAAGGATAAAACTCTTGAAACCCGATTAATAGGGTAAAACATCTCACTATCGGGTTTAATTTACTTTTAAATTAGAAAAAAAAAGTTTTAAAATAATATATTGTAGGTCAGCTGTTTATCAATCAATAAACGGTATATTCGTTTTTTTTATTTGGAAAATGTAAATTCACTTATGCCTTCCGGGTTTCCTACGCGACACAAGCGCGTGCAACTTATGTTACCTAATAGTGATCGTTACAGTTTTAGTATATAAGACCAAGCAATGTACTCCACAATCATTACAAATCTACACATTCATTACTTCTAGTATAACAAAAATACTACCATGTTTACTAAGGTAAGATGTTTATTTTTCCATCAACCCCTATTAATTTAATATTTCTTTCTAGGTAATTGCTTTAATTAGCTTGGCAATTTTTGCTAGTGGACAACATTACGGTGACAATGGAGGACATGGAGGACACGGTGGTGGCTCTTCATACGCTTCAGTTACTTTAGGAGGAGGCCACGAAACCGTACACACTATTCACGCCGCTCCAGTAGTTCACGCCGCTCCAGTTGCAGTACACCACGCACCAATTGCCTATCATGCAGTTCACGCCGCCCCAATTGCAGTACACCATGCACCAATTGCCATCGCCCACCACCAAGCAGAACACCACGTCGACTATTACGTACGTTCAACCCTTAATTTTTTATAAACGAAAATCACTTAACTCTATTGCAGGCTCACCCTAAATACGAATTCAAATACGGAGTAGCCGATGCCCATACTGGTGACCACAAAAGCCAACACGAAGTACGTGATGGTGATGTTGTTAAGGGAGAATACTCCCTTCACGAACCCGACGGTACCATCCGTACCGTAAAATACACCGCCGACCACAAGAATGGCTTCAACGCCCAAGTAATCAAATCTGGACACGCTTCGCACCCAGCAGTCCTCCACAAACAAGTTGTTGCAGTACCAGTGCATCACGGCTTAAGTCATCATTATTAATTCATCTCATTTAATGAATCCTCTCATATTGCTCATTTCATACATACCTCATGTTATACTGATTATTGTTATTAATTTTAAGTAAGCAAATCGTACTGGAAATTTATTATTTTTATAAAATAAACTTTTTATTTAATCATAATATGGTTTTTAATTTATTTTTATTGAAACATCAACAAGAAGATAATAATCTTACAATTATTTAAACTCGATAAGTTTAAGTTGATGAGTTCTAATTTTTCGTTAAAATCATTAAAAGTACCTGATATAGAGTGATTTTGTTCAATTTACTGATCCATATTTGTCGCTAGGAATTAATCTTAAATTGTACAAAAAAGAATGGTGACATAACTAACGTAAGAATAAAGTATATAGGTAATTTACAACTTTCTTTATCGTTAATGTTATTTATACTACCTTTTTTTCTAATTACTCTTGCGTTTTTTCAAATGAACCTAATCAATGTTTATTCGGTATAGGTACACACAATTTTAACTGTTGGGTGTTACTTAATGCACACCAATAAATAATTCCAAAACATAAATAAAATGTTTTAACTTTTTGATTGAGTGCCTTGTAAATTAAATTAAGAGATAAGCGCTAATTTGTACTAGTTTTATATAATTAATTAACAATTTACGGTTAAGTGTAATAGGAACGGTAAGGACGAATTTACGCTTTCCATAGACTGTAAACTTTCTGATAACCTAACAATACCAAAAATACATTTAGGCTCGTCGGGGGCAATTTTGCGCTTTGTTTGAATCTAACATCCACATATTCCCCACCCTGTACCCATAACTAAATATACCAGGGAATGGGAAAGCATCAGACTGATAGAGTTAATCCAATATCCAATAGTACCAATAACAGAATGAACACGGTTAAGGCCGCCCTACAAACGCCGCTGAGCGGAGCGACACTGCCATCAAAAAGGCGCGCGTTGAGCGGAACCATGGTTCGGGAAAGCCTTCATCCTATCACCAGTCGAACACAAAATCGCATCCGGATCATCCATTAGACCTGAAACATGCCAGGTTAGCCATGACGCTGCGCCCGGGGGGAGGACACACCAACAACGGGGCCTACTCCTACAACAATGATAAGATAGATTGTGGAAAGCCTAGACATACACTGGTGGTCTGCACCCAACCATTTGGAGCATGGAATGTATGGATATGTATACTACCTCCCAGAACTCGCGTCTTCCCGTTACTGTTTAAAGTAGTACAGTTACAAATAAACTAGTCTACAGCTCCTCCGATGCAGAAACTGCAGCAGCCAATTGGGCAGATAATCAATTGATTCCGCTGAAGGATCAACGCACCGAGGCAGAGGGTGTAATTAAACGACCATGAAACGCCTACATTGGACCCTCTCTACTTCCAGTTAAATGCGTCGGCGGTCGGCGCTCATCCTTTACCTGCATCCCATCAAATGCAGGATAAAGGCATAGCGTTTTAAGAGCAAGGCCCTGGACCTGGAAATAACAGACTTGCTCATCTCAACTCGGGAGCAATACGAGAAGAAGTGGACGCAATATTTCTAAAAATTAAAACAGACCACATTGTACCAATTCTCTATAAATTATGTATAAAAATATCAACACCAAAAAATATTAACAAAAAACTCTGCCAATATTTCTTGTGGCCCATTGATTTGGCGCGCTACTGACTAAAGAACACAGAATGAACAGACTATCAGATCAAGACAAAACCTCAGTTATTCTCGTCGCAAATAGTATTTGTTTTTGGACTCGCAGTTCTACAATGCCTTTGAAAGCCAAATGAAGGATTTATTCTATTAAACGAATCTGCAATGTCTAAAACACTGAAAATTGGAAAACCAAAAATCCGTTTTTGTTCTACACGGTTCCACATTATACCTGCGTGTACAGGATTGATTTGAACATACGGAACAAAAGAAAACAGCACTTAGCGAGCACCGAATTAACATTTTTTATTTAATATATACTTATGCCTAAATCCCAACAGTTAGAAAGTTACGGAGGTTTCAAGTTCTTATAAACTAACGCCAACTTATTTGAGAATTTGTGCTTTCGCGGTTAGTGTCAGTGATTTCTGGGCTAATAAGCCGTGGTCGATAGGTTCTTTCAGAGATTCCTGACATTTCGTTTGCTGCTGTGGCAAACATCTTCTGAGCAGGGCCATATTAAGCATGGGGCTCAGTGAGGCTCAATCCCCAGGGCGCTTGTCAAATAGGGGCGCAATTATTTTCGACAGACACTAGCTTAACTAACTGAAATGATTATTAAAATATTGAATGATTTTTCTAAAGCCAAAGTAAGAAAAATGCCAGTAAGTGCCAGGTAAATAATTTATTATATGTGTAAGGCATAATCAAGTTACTAATTACTTCAAAAATTTATGATTTAATTTCATTTTTGTAATAACTAATAAACAAAATAAAAGAGTTTTAAATAATTAATCTAGTTTCTAAGTTTGTGCGGCGCCGGATTACCCATTAGGCTACTGAGACTCTAGCCTAAGGGCGCCAAGTCAAAAAGGGGCGCCAATTGCCGATGAAAACAAAATTATTTCCAATAACAATTTATTTTACCCCGTTTTAATTGGAAAATGCGTAAGATAGCTTTTTCACTCGGGTTTGTCGTGTAGATGTTTAGATATTAATTAAAATTGATACTTAATCGGAAACGGGACTCAAGCCTGGATTTACCATTAGTCTAACTAGGCTAAAGTCTAGAACCCTGGATTAAAAGGGGCCGCAGAATTCTCCAACAATATTTTGTGTTTATCTGAAATATTATAGTATTAATTTAATTTTCCTACTTTGTTTTTGTGAAATATCTTTTTTGAAGACACTATCAATTGTTACTAAAATTCCTAAACTTCATTTTAAGCCGTTTGACCTTGAATAATACAAAATTTTTGCCTGCGGCGCTATTTCACTCTATTTCCTCCCCAAATA
The DNA here is from genome assembly GCA_950108345.1 of Malthinus flaveolus. Taxonomy (NCBI): domain Eukaryota; kingdom Metazoa; phylum Arthropoda; class Insecta; order Coleoptera; family Cantharidae; genus Malthinus; species Malthinus flaveolus. The sequence continues at coordinate 14,979,286 of OX467285.1, read as the reverse complement.
GGAAAAAGGGCATTGGGAGTATTATAGCCTAGGGTGCCAAAATCCGGCGCTGAATACTATGTGTATTCATTGGAGCGCTTTACTCTCTCGAGCCCCAGGCGCTGAAAAACCCTAACACGGCCCTGCTTCTGAGGTGTTTTGACCTGTGTGGTAAAAATCGAAGTGACCGTACCGAAGGTTCAGAAAGAGATGTTTGCCAGAGCAAACAAATAAACGTCACGAATCTCTCAAAGAACCTATCGACCACGGCCTATTAGCCCAGAAATCACTGATAATAACCGTAAAAGTTCAAATTCTCAAATAAATCGTGAATATTTTGGCAAACATTTTTACACTTGTATCTTTGATATCATTAGGTCTACAGAAACCTAATGGTCTCAAATTATAAAAAATATAGTTTACTTTTAAAAAGTATTAAACTGTCTTTGCTGACAAATGAGTCCTTTTGGATCAAAATTAATTAAAACTAAAATAGGTAAAGAATTTCGCTGGCTCTTGGATTATGATACCCCAGAATATAAGAAATGATTTTTAAACGGTTTCAGCTTTTAATCTCGAAGTGAAAACAGAAATCACAATTTAATATTCCGTGCACTCTATTTTACTAAACTTGATAAGTTAACCTTCAAATATTCCAAATTTGAGTTTGACTTTTATGAGTTGCTTCTTTAAAAAATCAAATTATAACAATTTTTGATAGGTTCTTTAATTAAAATTTTTCTGTCAGTAAAAAGTAGAAACACATGTGTATGCATTATACGAGTTTGAAAACAAACAAGAGTTCTTAAAGACTTAAATTTCTTTGAGAAATCATAAATAAAAATTTTCCCTCTGTTTAATCCCATCCTGTATAACTATTTTGTTGCAGATGTTTTCAACACAAACTGTAGAAAATAACATACTAAGCACTGACGCACGATGTGTTGCCTATCTTTTAAAAAACGTGCAAGAAAATATCAATAATTAACTATGCAAACGCAAGTCTTAATAGTTTTCTAGTATATCCAAAAAATGTATCTCTTAAGGTTTTAGAATTATGGTCATAACCTATACAGAGTGTTAATAAAGAAGCATTCCAAACGTTAGGACCAGGGTAGCCGAGTGAGCCGAGCATCGGATTCAGGTCTGGTTGTGCTTGGTTTGAGACCGGCTGACACCACTACATTTCTCTGTCTCAATGGGTGCGTTTAGCGGACAAAGCTGCTTAAAGTAAGCCGTCAGTTATGCTGAGTATATTGACATTCAGCGGCTTCCAATTCGCTAAACCCTACGCTGAGAGTCATAACAACAGCACTGTGGTAACTAAATTCATCGTATGCTGACTGTCAACATACAGTTTAGCGGATTGGAAGCTGCTGAATGTCAGCATACTCGGCATTGACCACTTACTTTAAGCAGCTTTGTCCGCTAAACGCACCCAATGTGAATTATCTATCGTTATTTTCGATCTTCGCGGCCCAGTGGGTCCAATAGTTCATATACAAAGCTATTTGTAATTTGCTGTCAATCTGTAAAATAAAAGTTCATTAACTGCAACTGGTGCTTGTTTCCTATACAATGATTTCAAAACTATCTTTTGATTCTCTAAAACGTTTGTATGTACAGCTACTTCAATTGTTTTAATAATTAAATGGAAATATCGATAACCACTACCTATAAAATCTATAAAACTTCGTTTAAAATTTTTGATCGGTTCCCATTTTGTTATTTGACAAAATTTGAAATAACTGTAAATACGAATGTTTTAGAGAATCTAAAGATAATTCTAAAAACCTTTGGTTTCTTCAATAGGCATAATAAGAAAGTTGTGAGTTGTGAGGATTGTTAGAAAAACGAAAAAAGTTCAATAACTTCGAACTGAAGAGCCAAATTAAAATTGTTGATTTCGATGAGTTGCAAGTTGCAACTGATGCCAATTTCGGGTGCAACAACTTGACTTGACCTATTATACTCAGTAGCTGCTCCTCGGCTGAAGAAGCCTAAATGGACTGAAACAGTCATATTATCGAGGATTGATATTATCGAGCGAGTTTTGTTTTCAGAAATCTTTAATTACATCTTTATTCTACTCATGCAGTGCCGGGTTATCAGTTATCAATGATTGGATAACTTTGATAATTAATTCCTTTCATGAAACTTAGGTGTCTTACTCCGCAGTTTGTGCAGCATCATCTAATAGTAAACGAATTCACTGTAACCCCTTATCCACGATATATCTCAAAAAGGGCGAAAGTTATAAAAAAATGAATATAACCAATCTTGTAGCTAATAATGTTTTCTATAGCTTTTGTAATAGCCTTCATTAACGTACCATCTATAGGAAACGAGTTATTTGCAGAAAACGATCACCTTTAAACAGCTCCAGCAGGGATTTTAGTATGTTGCGCTGCAGGTTTAAACGAACAACTACGCCAATGTTCAAAACTTTTAATTTTTCCCTTTAATTTGTCTAATTTGACTGGGTAATATATTATTAGTCAGTAATAATCATTTTTTCAATATAATAGGCCTACAAGTACTGGAAGTACTTATCCTTTTGCGCAATAATAATATCTTATTTTTCAACGATATTCATATTTCGTATTCACTTACACCACATTATTGGAAATTCAATTTTAATTATAAGTTTTTACTTAATTATTCGCATAAAAATGTTCGTTAATGTTTACGCACAATGAACGCATGCACCGTGAATTTTGAAATCGTTGCGTTGGCAGGAATAAAAAACGTTGCGTTAAAAAAATTTCTTAAGGGTAAAATAATTTAATTTGCAAAAAATGTAATCAAGATTTTGTCATAGTAAACAGTCTTTCTAAAAAATGCATCAAATTTTATTAACTGGAACGAATGTTGTAGGTACCTATATGGAACTTACAGCAAAAACTAATCTAATTAAAATTGCTACCGTATTGATTCAATCGGGTTACAAAATCTATTTAAAAATTTATATATTTATTATTTGTTAATATAAAGAAGTTAAATAATTAATACTATATGCAAGTGTAACTATGTCAAAAATATGCTTTCTATAAATTCGGTTAATTTGCTAACTGGGTTCGCACACCAAGCGGCGTTACACCATATAATATATACAAACATTTTGAACGTACTTAACTACAATAAAAAAAGCATTTGCATACCTAAATTTTTGATTGATATTTGATAAAATCGCTTTACGTAATAGATACTAATTTAATATTTTGAGAAAGTCTTTGTTTTATTTTAATATAAAAGTGCCCGCAAAATTTAACACTATCAGTTCAACATTGCATCTCAAACAAACTACTAGTACTTCATTCACAATGATGTCCAAAGTAACAGCTTTATTAGTTTTCATAATTGTGGCAAGTTTTAAGTGATTTTGTTTTCAGGCCTTTATCGCCGCCGTTCTCATTATCGCCCCCTGCTTGATCCAAAAGGCATACGGCCAACACGGACATGGAGCTACATCGTACTCCTACACCTCGCAACACGGACATGGAGAATCTGGAGGAGAAGGTTTAGGATCGGGTGGTAGCGGATTGGGATTTGGTGGCGGAAATGAGCTTGGATTAGGTGGACACGGTGGATATCAAGTTCATCACGCACCAGTTGTCTCAGTTTCTTCAGGACACGATTCGCACCACCACGTCGATTACTACGTAAGTAATTTGTATGTATAATGTACATCGATTTGACGTGTAATTGTTATTTAGGCTCATCCTAAATACGAATTCAAATACGGTGTTGCCGATGCTCACACCGGCGACCATAAGACCCAACACGAAGAACGCGATGGTGATGTAGTTAAAGGCGAATACTCCCTTCACGAAGCCGATGGTACCATTCGCACTGTGAAATACACCGCTGATCATAAGAATGGTTTCAATGCTCAAGTAATTAGGTCTGGACACGCCGCACATCCAGAAGTTGTACATAAATACGCAGCAGTCCAAAGTCATCATCACGGATATTAATTTATTAGTTTTTATTTTCATACTCACTCTTACATCGTTTCTTCGCCATTCGTCATGATAAACGCTTTTTTATTTTTGTGCATAGTTTATGAATAAATCGTTATTGTTCGTTTCAATGTGTTGTTTTTAATTTAAAAAATTCTATTTCAAATCATAAAAAAAAGAAGTTTATTGGGGATGTTTTATGTTCTTTACGTAAATCGTATTGGTCAAAAATAAGTATGAGAAAGTACTTAAATTAAGAATCGATACCTAATAGGTAGTGGTGATAGAGTTAAAATTAAGGTAACCACTGATTCCTTACATGAGTCCGAAAATTATTCGTTTTTTAGAAAATAAAATTGATAAATTATTTTCTCTACGACTTGGCAAAAAAGTGCGCCTTTCTGCTATATGGCAAGAAATACGGAATGCCACTAAACTAATGATAATATAATAACTAATAATACCAAAGTACATAAGCATTCGATTGATAAATAAGCGTATAAAAATCATGCATTTACAAATTACTTGTATCTTAGGCAACCCACTATACACTCGAGTAAGACTGGCATTTCGCCTATAAAGAACAATTTTACTTGATTTTACTAACAAATTAATGTTGACATGAAAAACCGGCCCATTGGGACGGTCCCAGAAAACCGCAATTAATTATTACTAAGTAACTAGTTACTAGTAGTATATAATATAATAATTCAAAAAGTAATGGATATACGTACTTTGCAATTGGTTTTAGTTATTTCAGTTATTGAAAAAGGTTCTACCACTTACGCTGCTGGAGCCTTTCGAGTTAAAATTAGTAGAAATAAGCACTTTTAAAAGTGAATTTGATTAGATCTGATGATTGTTATTACTACTATATATTTTATTTGCATGCTGTGGAATATTGGCTTATTGTTGGTATACTATAAGTGTAAGAGGCTAGAGTTTTGTTGGGCGACTCTGTATGATTGTCGAATACCTCCACAAAGGTTAAGGTTCAGATCAAACCAACGAATAATATGCTCATTAAAGTTCAACCTTTGATCTTCCTTCAAAACCCCCATTTTAAATGGGGATGGAGAACAAAATGCAGGTCGATGAGCTTACACAAAAATGCGAGAAGCGTTTAGAATTTAAAAACTACGTAAACTCTATTATTTTAGGGTTCAGTGCAAAAAATGGAGATTCGTATACCAAACTTTTGGTAGGTTGTTCACAGAAGCACCAATCACATCAATTTTCAATGGCAGCTGGCAGCCAGTTTCTTTTAGAGCTTTCGACTAAGATAAAGCTGAAGTGTCTAGACTTTCAACTAGAAAGAGTTCTATTAGTCGTACCTCTATTAATTCGGATTACCACTCAATCTGTTGGAACTTAATTATATAAAACTTGTAAAAAAAAATTAAAAAGATGAATTATGTGAAGAAAGCAAATTGGACTAAGCAATATATTACAGCATAACTTCTACATTCCAATACCCGAAGTAAAGTGAAATTTATTTCCTATTAATTAACCACTATTTAATAATTAATTAATGAATACAAGTATAGATTTTTGAAAACTTAAAAGAGGTCTTTTAAATTTGAATTCAGTGCCTATATTATGGAAAACACTTAATTGTGTGAAAAGGTACGCTCCGAACCGTCAGATGATTGATTGACAGGTCCTTCTCTATTTTCGACAAATCGAGTCACCAGATGATGAGTAAAATTCCACTGTTTTTGTTTGTTCGGACTGGACTAAAATGTAATTCCTTAATTTCTTTGCGATTTGCCCCCGCGAAGCTTAAACGGGATTACAGCCCCATCATTTCAAGCACTTTTGGTATACCTAATCAAACAAAATTCGGTTTAAAATTTTAATAATTAATCACTTTCAATCAGATTTGATAAGCACCCAAACTTCTATTTCATGTTGTATAAGAAAAGACACAAATCAATTAATTAACAGAAATAGTACCTAATCGAATTATTACTTAATTATTAGAAATTATTATAAATTTATCGCCTACAAATTTTTATAAACCTGTTTCATAATAAAAACATTTAATTTCAGACATAAAATATAACTCGTTTGAGGCGATTTGGCACTTCTTGTATCTTGTATAACACTTTATTATTAACTATTAATTGTACCACAAAACTGATCATAAAACAAAGCTTATAACTTACACTATAATTTACTCAATTTAATATTTTAATAAATCAAAGTAGGCTTAAACTATTCCAATCTGATTCGCTTGTTTAATATTTAATTTGTAACTTAAACTAGCAGGTTACACTTTTATGGGCAATTTTCAAAATAGTTCGCCTCTTGTACTATTCTATCACAAAGGCACAAACCAGAAAATGCTAGATCGGGAGTTGCTAATTTTTTTAAAATTGTGCGAGAAAAGCGTATAACAATAGATGGCTATTATTATACCCTTTGGGAAAAAGTTAATTTATCATGTGTCTAACCTTAACCCATGGAAGAAATTTCTAAATTTAATTCTGTTTGCATAATGTTTAAGATTTGATTTACTGCTTTTCCTCTCTGACCATTATAACTTATAACCTACATGCAACATGCAACTTATTCTGAACGTTTTTAAGATGGTAGTTTTAAGGAACTGTTATTATATTACAAGATAAATCTGTTACCTACACTTTGTTAATAAATAATATTAGGGTTGGTCTATTACACTAAGAAGGTATCAGACATAAACTAGAAGCCTCTGGCAAAATTAGATTTTATCATTTAATGTACTTTAAAAAATATAATTGTTGAAAATTACTTAATGCATGTGCGCGAGCTGTTTCAACCTTTTTATTAAATTTTCTACATTAGGGCCTGCAAAGCTATCAATTACAAAAAGCAAATTTTACTCCGACTGTTGTAAAGCAACTAACACTTTAAAGTAATTTATTATTATATTAATGTAACACCTATATGAAATCGATGCAAGAAGAGATAACAGAAGTTATTTGTATTTCTGCAAATTATTATTATAGTAACATTGTTAGCTAACTAAAATAGGTTTTAATGTAGTTTATTTTATGCATATAGGTCGTACGCAAATATTTTGCAATAAACTTTACATAAACTAATAATATACACCACAATACAGCACACCAATACGATATATCAATTATTTTTGTTTTTATTCAATAGGTCACACGTATTGTTTACTATGTTTACGAGTTGGTTAGAATAAAAATGCGAAAATGAAACAGGGCACGCAGAGCAGGAGTTGGCAACATTCCTCGGTAAAATCCATTTAACATAAATAATAATAATAATAATAACCATTTATTTAGCTTACTGCTATACATAACACAATTTCACTATACATACAATAAACACAACTTAATAACTTTCCTTAAAAAATAAATACAATTTATCCTTTATTTCCTTAAGAACCGTACAATTTCGTATTTCTAGAGGCAAGGTGTTAAATATTTTTAGTCCCCTATAAAACAACGATCGTTCTGTTTTGTCCCTTTTATAGCGCTCTATCATAAAATTGCATCTACCTCGGGTCTGATGACAATGTACCTCATTAACGAGTCTTAATCTGTCCGACAAGTATTCCGGCACTCTCTTAAGTTTAATCAGAAAAACATATACAACAGCCCTGTACATTATTCTTTGTTCTATGTTCATCAATCCCAATATATCCAACATATCTTTAATAGGGGTATATCGACTACATTTTAATATTATTCTCATGGCTTTATTTTGAACAATCTGTATTTTTTTAAATTGTTCCTTATTTAACATTAGTAACATCGTCGAACAGTAATCCACATGCGGCGCAACAATAGATTTGTACAACAACAACTTAGCATATATACCCAAACTCTTACCTATTCTACCAAGAAAAAACATTTTTTTTGACATTTTGTTTAGCACATATTTAAAATGATTTCTGAAAGTCAACCTATCATCAATTATCACTCCAAGATATTTAATTTCATCCACTCTTTCTAACATCAGATTATTTATGCAAATTCCTATATTTCTATCTTCTGCATTTACATTTCCAATGATCATATATTTTGTTTTTTTAACATTTAAACACAATTTATTTGCACATAACCATTCAAAGACATTCCCCAAATCATCATTCACAATGCCAGACATTTCATTAATGTTTTCACCGATCAAAAAAAGCATAGTATCATCGGCAAACATTTCTATTTCACATCTTTTTACACATTTGGGCATATCATTAACGTACAATTTAAACATCTCTGGGCCCAAAACTGTACCTTGTGCCACACCGTCCTCATTTACAATGTCGGTCGATACACTGTTTTTAAATTTAACTTTTTGTCGTCTATTTTGGAAATAACTCTCAAAAAACCTCAGCACATCCCCACCAATACCCATTTTTTTAAATTTGTTTAGCAACACCTCTCTATTAATTGTTTCAAACGCTCTTTTAAAGTCTAGGAACACTGCCACGATAACCAAACCCTGATCTAACGCCTTCAACCACTGATCACTAATCTTTAGTAACACCGATTCACACGAATGATTAGCTCTGAAACCAGATTGTCTTGGAGATATTATCTTATGTTCTTCACTATAATTTATCAACTGTTTTTTCACTACTACTTCTAATATTTTCTCTACAGCAGGAACCGTATTAATAGGTCTATAATCTTCACACTTGTTAGAATTTAACACCTTCTGTATTGGAATTATGCATGATGTCTTCCATCCCTCCGGAAATATGCCTTTCTCCAATGATAAATTAACGACGTCTAGTATACGATTTCCTATTACTTTTGTTGCATCTTTAAGTATTTTGACTGATATCTGATCATCTGTTCCTCCTGTATTTTTTAGTGACCCAACTATATTATTTAATTCTTTCATTTCTATCTTTTCGAACTTTTGCATTGTTCCATATGTTTCCACATTTTCCAATATGTCGTAGTTTTTTATCTCAGGAATGTTGCTTACGACTTCCCGAATGCTCTCAGAAAAGTATTTATTAAATTCTTCACAGATAGTTTTCTCCTCGCTACTTACAATATTCTTGAACACTATCGTGTCGTCACTTTCCTGTATCTTTGTGGGCAATAGCGTTTTTAAATTTTTCCACATTATCTGGCTATTCTTTTTATTTTTATCAATAATTTCGTTAAAATATTTTTGTTTTTCTTGTCTAATCAAACATGTGGTTTTATTTCTTAATGTTTTGTATTCGTTCCATGCCATCCTATTATTTGTATACATTGCTTCCTTATATTTTTCATCTCTTTTATTCATGTGATTTATAATTTCAAAATTTATCCATTTATTCTGTATATATGTACTTGGTACAATTATAGTTCTTATAGGACACATTTCACTTAACGTACTTTGAATTGTACGATCCAGAGACTCAGCAAGTATATTTACATCTGCCACGGCGCTGTTCCATTCTTTTCTAATTAATTTCTCTTGAAATTTATCTGCATTGTAGTCTTTTGTGCATCTTTTTGTTAATTTAGTTTTAATATTAAAATTCTGGCCACCTACTTCGATGGTTATTATAGAATGGTCACTAATTCTTGGCGTATGGTGAACCTTGGTCCTTACATCTTTATTATTTGTTACCACATAGTCGATCAGCGTTCTACTCGTCTCCGTGATTCTTGTTGGCTCCTGTATCATTTGCATTAGTCCGTTCTGGTAGATCAAATCAGAACACTTATTTCCATAAAAGTTTTTATTCAATAAGTCGAAGTTGAAATCTCCCTGTATTATCAGTTTATTCTCAAATTTTTCTACATTTTCCAAATAACTCTCCAAGTAATCGATAAAATTGCCATCACTCCTTTGCGGCGGATGATATAATGTGGCAACTATGTAATTTTCTTGTTTTAGTACAATTTGTATTTCTATTAGCCATAAATACAACTCTAAGTTTTCTATCTTTTTCACCTTGTATTTAATGTCGTTCCTTACATAAACTAGAACCCCTCCCGTTCGACTATTTGTAGTTAGGCATTTTTCATATTTGTATCCACTAATTTTTAATTCAGTATCACTAATATGTTCAGTTACATGTGTCTCCGATAGACAAAGCAAAACAGGTTTCCATTTATCAGTTAAATTCAAAATATTATCTTTATTATTTAAAAATCCCTGTGTATTAAAGTAAACTATTCTATTTGTGTGACCATTATCTCTCTTTGATTGCTATTGATACTTAATTTTATTTCTATTAAATTCCAAAACTCTGAGGTAACTCGGACAGCCCCTATCCAGAGATGAATGATTCACATCTACAATATATAAATGTAGCGGGTGTAAACCAAATCCGGATCGCCCCTAGAACTAAATCGACTAGAAATTTAAAGATGTCAGAATTTGCAGACTGGGGTAAAATATTTGTATCAGGTACCACTCTGTTTTAGCGAAAATAACCTCAACTTTAGTTATTCGAGTAAAGCGCCGCATAGGTATTTTATTTTTTGGATTAAAAAAGTGGCGTTGAATCTAAAATACTGAACGTGATTGTTTCGAATTACAGAAACTTCTCCATAACATTTGTAGTCCAGTCAAATTAGACAAAAAATCGTGGAAAGTTCCAAAAAAATTTGCATAGAGCTGAAAATTTGTGTAGACCTTAAATACACTATTACAAATGAAATGTCAAAAGTCCCCATCCATCCGACTGGTGCTAAGAATTTTATTCAAAGACAAAGGTCAAAAAATCGGTTTTTGTCAATATTAATCCAGCCAAATTAGATAACTGGATAGCACTTGAGGGGAAAACATTCAGGAGTTTGGAAAAATGGTGTACTTGTTTATTAGAACCGGCAGTACAACATACTAAAAGTCCCGGAAAGTGGGGGGGGCAAGAGCGGGGAGAGGGAGCTGTTTAAAGTCGACCTTTTCTATTTTTTGCAAATAACTCACCTGCCGCCTCCTATAGATCTCAGGTTAATGAATGTTATTATAAAAGTTATAGGAAACATTATTAGCTACAAGCTTTGTTATATAAATTTTGCCATAAGTGTAACTCTTTTCGAAATTTAAGAGAAGGAAAATATCAGAGAAAGAGTTACAGTAAATTTGTTTACGAGATGACGCTTTGGAAAAATTTGCATAGAGCTGAAAATTGGTGTAGACTTTAAATACAGTAGGGATAATCGTTTGGAATTCAATATTAGCAAAACTAGGGCCTCCCAGCGGCTGTGAAAGAGTACGAAAGTTGCATCACCAGGGCACTAGCTGAGAACTTCAATATCGATCAGTCCGCGATTGTTCGTCATCTTAGAAAACTCGGCAAAACACGAAAATTTAGCAAATGGGTTCCGCACTAGCTCTCAGACAATAAAGTCGCCCGAATTCGAATTTTTTTCGATTGGCTCCATAGAAATGAGAAAAATCCGTTCCTCAATATACTCGTTACAGAATATGAGTCTTGGCTCCTCTACAAGTTGTTGTGCACTGCAATAAGGCTATGTAGTGTGTCTGGTAGGACCAGAGTGTAATCATTCCTTGAGAGATCATCTCCAACGGCCACTGCTACTGATAATAATAATCGTCAGGAGTGACTAATCCCGGACAGAAATTGCCAAAGTCGCCAAATTGCAAAAGTTGCCAACATCAACAGCACCGTGTATCTGGCTCAGTTTAATCGTCTTCAGCTGAAAAGACCGCGCTAAAAGAGCTAAATCGTTTTCCACCTCGACAATGTTTGTCCTCAAAAATTGGCAGGTGGGCAAAGTTTACAACGATTTTGAAGACTTGAGGACGTCAAATCGTGGATTGCCTCAAAACCCCGGAGCTTCTTTGCCCGCGCAATCGGCCTTCTTCGAAGCATATGGCAAGCAGTAATTGACGTTGATGATGACTATACACCCCCAAATGATTATGAATTGTATTATGTTTTCAGTTATTGACTTCCGCTTTGGGCACACAACCTGCCTTTCGCATGCACCCCTCTGTCTGGCGTCGGTCGCAGTTAATAACCTATGCCTAGGTTCGGAGGCGGATCTGGCCATATCTAAGGAAAAATTAGTGATGAAATGCAAAGTCATGTGTTCTGAAGTGAATGAAATCACTTCTAGGCATCCATAACCCATGACTACTAAAAAAGACCTCATACACAGGTACGTAACTACGGGGAGGCCTGGAGTGGCCTGACATCCCTGGTAGTCTTTCTAGACCCGGACTGGTCACTCCACTACAAAATTGTAATAGTTACAATATTCGATGGCTTAGATTTTTCAGATTTGAAAGGGAGTTTTGAGTTTGGTTCATTCCGATGTAATTTAAAATATCTATAATTTACTCCTTGCTATCATATGACACAACGCCGTAGCTCCTAACACTTAGTATTAATTGTCTTTTTAAAGACAGTAAGAGAAGCTGAACTCAGTGTAGACTCTCTCGATGCCCCTTAACTGAGCATATCCTTATAATGCGTTGAGAATATTCGTTCTTTACCCCGCAGTCTCTCCATACAGGATCTTTTTGGGCACTTATAGTGCCTATAGTATGTAGGATTTTGAGACAAAGTTCTCTTTATGAAGCTTTTATTGCGGAAAAATAGGAAAGTTTTCACTTATTCTACGAGTCTCCAAGAAAAGATGGTTCATCCTAGCAGGGCCTAGTTACGGAAGTAAGGCTGAAATACAACGGAGAGTCGAAATTTTTTTAAAAGGGTTTAACACCTCCCCCCCCCCCCCCCGACTACGGTCAAATATTATGAAGTAATAAGGTTAAACCGAGCTCCTATGAAAACTCGATACGAAGTTTTAATCAACCGACGTTAGTATATTTTTATGGCTCGTCTAGTTTTCGATGATTCTCCCCTCCGATGGTTCCCCTAAAAAGTGATCTAATTACGTGCCTACTCATACATATAATAGGTAGGTATTGACTTAACTAATTTATGTTTTATTAAGCTTTGAAACATTTTGGCACTATTTGTAGAGGAATTTTTAACTTGATTAATCTGCATGCTCTTATAACTTATAACCAAGCTTTAGCTTTAAGTTTTTAACACTACCATTTTTTGCTTCATTTCTTACCGTACAATAATATTGGCAGTAACACAATCTACGATAGTAATTTGCACTTGAGTCAAAGGCTAGTTGGAGGTGTGAGTTGGACTAGTGTGTAGGCTGAACGAAAAGCTCCAATAGTGATACCTATAGGATCGAAATAGGAATTAAAAGAACGAAAGAATAGGAAGAAGTTTCCATTTATTTTTTCATGAGCAGTTTAGTTTATTGCAATATTATGCAGAAGGCGATGGGATAACATGTCGTTTTTATGTTCCATAAGTTCGCCTTAAAGTAACCATGGAACAACCGCACACAGTTGCTACTCGGGAAATTCTCTCGTGTTAGTGTGAAAAATATTTAAGCGCCCAACACTTTCTCACAAGGTTTGAATTTAGTGGAAAACTGGTATTAGAGACAGATTTATTTATTTCACGAAAAGGTAATAACTAATAACTCTTATGTGACTGCGTGACTAAACGTTTTGGTATGCTCTGGACACTAGAGTCAGTAAGCAAATTTTTAGCTAACCATCAATTTGATCGAGGGTTTGATGGGAACAACTAAAAAACCTAAGCTCTACTATAAAAAAGAAATTATACTACCAATACAGAACGCTCATTATTACTCTCATTACTCTCCATTACTCCATTTTCATGAACTATTAAACGGTTTACCATGCCTTGCAAGATGAATGTAGGTATGTACAACAAGGCTATATTTTGATTGTATTATCCTTATCGTTTCTCATCGTATTTGCAAAAAAAAATTTAACGGAAAAAAGAGATGCTTGGTGCATTTATCTCCTATCTAGATGCAGTGCTAAAATTTTACATTGATTCCATTCGACGTATTATTGTGACTAGATTTAGTCACTTAACTTAGCGTGTGAGCATATTTATGATTTTATGAATCCCCCTTCGCCCATTTATTAATATTGTAATTTGATCAAATTTCGTATGTATGTGTGTCACTATATTTTTACACACTTAGTGGCAAATTTGCCTTGCATTAATCTAATTAACGCGCAAAAAAGTATCAGTAAAAAATAATGGTAAAAAATAGTAGTAATTTTGAGATCACGGTCAAAACGTTATCAATTAACTTTTACTCTTGCAGGCACTTAAATATAAATAAATTTGTTGTCCGTACTAAGTATGGCAGATACGTAGATACTACATAATGCAATTTATAAAATAATAGTTTTTGGAACATTAACTGAAAGTGTCACAAGCTTGCGCAATAATACTCAAATCTTTAATTAAAATGCTATATTACTTATATAGGTGTTACCAAATAGAGAATTGCACTAGTGGGTTTTGATAATACTTTAATTTATTTATAATAACTAAAATGTCTTACTAATTAAACAAATGAGAATGAAAAATTCAACGGAGCGTACTAAATAAAGGTAACAATCACATGTACACTTTTAATTAAATTAGATTGCGCATAAATTGTTAAATTAGCTCAATTACATTTTGCACGATTACATCGAAACAATCCAATTTTTGCGATATGTTATCATTTATCATTTTGTCAACTAAATTGACTGTTGTAGGTAATTGATTACATTTAAATTTCCAATAAACGTATTTTGCATAATTAGATCAAAAGCAAAAGTTGAAAATAATTTATTTATAATATAATATGCGTATATTTAAGCGTATAATTACAAGTACTTATGTAGGTACCTAGTACATAATAAAAATTATTCTGAAAGTTAATTAAAATTTTCAATAAAATATTAGATTAAAAGTAAGACCCAAAAATTGCTATTCTATGCCATACTTTCTAAGGGCCTTTCATGAAATAATCGAAATATAAACAAACGTGTTGGTTCGAATAAAATTTATTATCGAATAATTGCCCAATCAGCTGAAACTAATTGCAAAATTAAGGCTTGAAAGGCAGACGACGTATTTAACAACGAGTGGCAATTTGCACAAGTCGCTTTAAACTCTGAGCTTTAGTTCAATTAATTACGTTATGGTTTCGCGAAGTGTTGTATTTTATTCGTTTTACTGCTGAGTAACAAGGACACAAAGACGCAATTAATTACCAAGGCTTCAAAATACTATAATTACGAAATTGGGAGTTCAAACACCTTTGATGTTACAAAAGAATTTAGTTTTAACTCTGGCAAAGGCTTAATTCATAGGTCGAAACAGTTGGCAGTTTTTTAATAAAAACGTAATTGAAAAGTTAAATTATTTTCTAGGCTTTCCACACAATAGAAAAGTGACTTATATGCGTATGAGCTTACAAAAACTGATTTCCTAAGATTTCTGTTTAGAAATGCATAAAATGATATCAAACCTAGTTAACAGAGGGTCAAGCGAAATTTATTAAAAATAAAAAAAGCAATTAGAGATACTATCTAGTTATTTAGCTATCTAGTCATTTGAGAAATTAATTGATTGACCAGTCAAAGTATAAAATAGTGCAAGTGAAAAAATGGAATTAAGCAGAGATCCATTACCGCTTAGTTAAAAAATATTTAAAAGCTTACGATTGTGAGGAAAGTTTAGATTCAGCTTTCAGTAAACTAGCGCCTTCATTAGCTCCAATTTACCGCCGGTTTTGGGAATTTAAAGGCAAAAGGACTTCTGTTCAGCATCAGAAAGGACCAGAGCGGTATTTTAAGATTATTAGAGATAAAAAATATTGCCGCTATTAAAAAGTATCAGAGTATCAACTAAAGATTGGATCCTCAGCTCTTAAAACGATCATACACGATCATTTGCTTTTAAAAAACATTGTTTTTCGTTGAATTCTCAAACAATCTTTAAATCTTTACAATAATGGCGGGCACCAAGTTCATTGAGATTCATAAAGTCGAGGAAACTCCGATGATGAGCATAAAACAGAGAGCTAAGTTATGTGTTATGTACCTACGCAGTTGTCTTTGGAATTCAGTCAAAAGACAGACGACAGTTACAGCCAAATGGCACACTGAAAGATGTGTGACTAACAGTGCCGTATTAACGAAGTTTGCCGCCAGAAGCCCCTTACAATTTTGCGCCCCTAATGTATAGCGCCGCAGGCCCAAAATTTGGATCGTTCAAGGTCAAACAGCCTAAAATGAAGTTCAAAAATTTTAGTAGTGATTAATAATGTCTCCAAAGAAGGTGTTTCACGAAAACAAAACAAAATTTTTTTGTCTTTTGATATTGCGTCGCCCTTGCGCCCCCTTTCGCGAGTCGTCACAGCTTAATAACTAATAACAATAAGCCAAAATCATTGGAAAGGCCTTTCTAGCTTTTGCACTGGCAAATACAAAATACATCCACAACACCACAACTTCATAAAAGTTAATTTCATTGCATTTAGCTTTATGACTTTGTGTTTGATATAATGTGGATCTACGGTAGTAGATTCAATTAATTGAATTCTAATTGAATAAAAACGAAATTTTAGAGTCGATTCCATTACAACCAGGTTCGAATACTTTCAAAGATGTATTTTTTACAACACATAGACCCTTAGCGTGTCTTCGATCTAATTTATTACTTTATTAGTACCTAATATAACTTGCCGCCTTTCTCATGTTTCATTTTGTTTGTTAAAAACACTTTTTCTAAAGAATTTTTTTACTATGCTAACTGTAATACGTACGAATTTGTGTTTTATGAAAAATATGTAAAAATTTTACAATTATTCCCAAAATTTGCGCCCTCTTAAATTTTGCGCCACAAGCCCGGGCTTCTCGGGCTTCTGCATTAATACGCCACTGGTGACTAAAGTTTTCAGTCGAGTTCCCGAAAATGGGACTATATACTCCATCATGACAATGCATTGTCCACACAGCAGCTTTAACGGTCTAGTTTCAGTTTGTGACTAAAACAAATTTTTAACATTACTCGTATAGCATTTCCATATCCCCATACTTACCTGATTTAGCAATATGCGATTTTTGGTGGTTTTTGAGTCTCAAAACAATTTATGGGGTAGAAAGTCTTGTCTAAGGAGGAGATTGACAATGATATTTACGATTATTTTGCAAGTATACCGACAGAAAAGCTTTGTTAAGAGCTTTTTTGCAGTGGAAAGATAGAATGATGAAGAGAATTATTACTTTGAATGGATTTAAAATAAAATTTTAGAACATACAAACGATGCATTTTATTCTCAATAAATTCACCTTGACCACTTGACCCTCGTACTTCATCGCCATTATAATCCTCCAAAGATTCCTAAGATATTACTCAAACAACAAATATAATCCTGACATAAGTTTTAGTTTCCGCCCGGTAGTTTCTTTTGAGATCAGCAGAGTAATATCAACTATAAAACCTAATGCTGTCGGTGCTGACTGTATTAGCCCGAAAATGTTGAAACTCGCGTCTCCTAGATTAGACGAGTATATCTGTTATATTAAAAATAAATGTCTCTTTGATGGTCAATTCCCAGATCAAGGGAAAGTGTCATTGGTTAAACCAATTTGTAAAGTAGACAATTCAAGTTCTTGTACAGATCTACGGTCAATTAGTATTTTGTCGATTATTTTGCCGTCAACACAATCTGGCTTCAGACGAAGTTGTAGTAGCACCACATCGGCTCTGCGTAAGGTTACGAGTGACATATTTGTGTCTTGAGATCTGAAAAAAGTAACGTCATTAATATTATTGGACTACTCCAAGGCATCAAATAAATAAATTTTGGACTTAGTGCCCTTGCAATAAAGTTTCTTGAGTCATATTTAAATAAGCGTAAGCATCAGATAGTCAATTTTGACGATAACTTTTCACACGAACTTGTTGAGTCCGCTGGTGTTCTCCATAGCTCTGTTTTGGGACCACTGCTGTACATTGTGTGTACGTTTGAGTTTAGTTTGAGTTATAAAACTTGTAACTCTCACATGTATGCTGACGATACGCAACTGTATAGTAGCTTCTCGGTTTAGAGTGCTCGGGAGTACGGTGCTCTCATCAATGATGACCTCAAAGCGGTCGCGTAAGCATTGTCTAACTTTAAATCCCAAAAAAACTATCACGATTGCTTACGGCAGCTGTAGGAATCGGGACGGTGGCATCGTATATGGTCCTTGTCTGGATAAGCAGGCCGAGTATCGAATACAGAAGGTGCAGAACTGCTGTGTTCATTTTGTGTTTGGTCTTGGAAACGGGATCATATCACTCCGGGAATGGTGGAGTTGGGTTGGCTGAATACGCGTGCCAGAAGGGAGCATCACCTTTTGTGTTTTTTGCATAGGTTATATCGGGAAAATCGAAATACTTGAGAGAAATGTTAGTGTCACGGGTGGATTTGAGGGGTAGAGTGTTGAGGGATACGGGTGCCCTCGATATTCCACGTCACTGCACTGCTATGTTCTATCGCTCCTTTGCGTATGTTTCTGTGGTTCTGTATAATAAACTGCCAGAAAAACAAAAAGTATTAGTCATTCCGTTTTTAGATGTAGAGTAAACGAGTTCATACTGCTGAAACAGCGAGAGCGGGCTCCAAAATTTATTTTCGAGATTTCAAACTGTCTTAGTGGTTTACTGGCTTGTTCTCTAGATCGAGCCTTAATGATATTATAAAGGTATTGTTGGTCAGTACTCAAAGCCTTTTCATCACCGCAATTGATTATATCAGTAAACTACTGAGGTAGTTTGATATCCCGAAAATATATTTAGGAGCATCAGAGTATGTCGATATGATTGATTGGATTGATGTGGAAGTGACAGAACCACCTCTCACAAGTCATTTGACAAATCAAGATTTGCAAAGGTTTCTGGAAACCGAAAGTGTAAACATAGCTTCTGAGTGCACTCTTTTTGAACTCCCATCACATACTCAAGCGGTAGAAAGAGCCGTCAAAGAAGTCACTTCTTCGTCAAAATTGGTCTGTGATCTAAAAAAAGAGAGCTTAATAAAAACTAACGGATAGAAATATCCGTCCAATATATGGCACAAAGAAACAATTTACCTATTGAAGACTTTACTTAAAGATGTAAATACATGCTTTCATGGTTGGGTGGTTGGGAGGGCATGGATGGGGCTCGAAGTGTAACTACCTCGTCGTGGTGAGTTCTGGGTAGTTTAATATGAACTAGCAAAGACTTGCATAATGCAAAGTTGATCAACGAAAGCTATAGTGTAAACAAGTTTTGATAACATTATAAGAGGATATCAGAAATTCTAAAACGTTAAAAATATCGGACAATTTGGCAAACTTTAGGCCTAATGCAAAGGGTGCCCGTTTTCAAAAAAAAATATTGACTATTTTCACTACACCCTAATGTATGGGTACGTTCCAAGATGTAAATTTCCCGTGTTTTCAGTCACAATTTACGATTTAAAACGAGCGGCTTATAAAGAACAAAAATTTCTTAATTTCTATCAAACACGTACATTGCATAATTAGTGCATGTGTGTATATAACAAATTTCCTATTTAAATAATTTATAAAAAAAATTCAAAGTATTTTTAGATGTCAAAGGTGCGGCTCGTCAATAAATTGGGTGTTTTAATTTTTTATTTTTTTTTAACAAAAAAACCTTTTAATGAACAAATCAAACATTATGATAAGTTTATTATATAAGAGAAAGTATTTATAAGATAGGTAGGTTTAATTTATATTGATTTAATAGAAAAGAGATGCAAATGCAACCGGAACAAAATTACCTGTTCAAACTATTGCTATTATCTCATAAAATTGGTTTAATTTGCAGCATGATATGTCGATTTTTACACACGAAAGTACATACGTTCACAAAGTATTGTGGTATTCTAGCATTAGAAGACAGGGGTATTATCTCTAGTACCTACCTATGTAATACTTTCTTGCCGGTTTAATTAACTTTTTAATCCACCTTAATTATTAGGCATACTAATACTAGGCATTTAAGTTACGAAAAATTTGTAATTGAGATGAAAACAAAAGCTACGGGAATCGAATTTAGTTGAGCTACCAAACTAGGGGCTTTTGAAACAACTCAAATTCAATTATAATACTTTCTTCAGATAGGCTAATTTAAATAAAACATAATGCAATCGTTAATTTAAGAAAATTTCACGGCACGGGCGCGAGTATGATCGCATCATCTCAAAGGAATCGCATAGGGGTGCAATAATACATACAGTAAGGCTGATAAATACAGTTTAGGTCACATAAATATAAACTTTCAATAAAATACGTTTTTGGGTACCTACTTCATGATATTGATTTTTTTAAATTATATAAATTAATTATAAAAGAAAGCAATAGATATGGAGAACTTCAACTTAATGAATATTACAAAAATCAGAGGAGTCAAACTGGAAAATAAACAAATATGCAGTTCTGTTGGTCCTTTTGGTCTCTTTTGGAGTTGGGAACTTTACAACTACGGCAGATGGCACGTCCTCGACGTTTGGAAAGACAAATGTCCATGAATCAAGTACGACACTTGGTATTCTGATAGACCTAATTCAGAAACTACTTTACCAAGATAATGGACAGTTGATGTCTGTTTTTGAAATTTTATCATTACGAAGTTTACGCTTTTCCTCTTCCAAGAGAAGGCGGTCGTATTTTTTTATCGGAATGAATATCATCGTCTTCCGAAAAACAAAACTCGGAAACACGATCATTTGAACAATATATGGGCTCATCAGATTCATCATCGGAGGTAAAATCGAATTTTACTTGTGGTGTTTGGGGTGTACATGGGAATCAATGAGAAATGAGACTCCATCTAAGTTTTAAGACATCTTGAAAACCTAGCCGAGGGTTCGCATACGCCATGGGTGGGCCATTTACCATTCACTATTATCTATTCTTAAGCTATTTTTAGAACTGAAATTAATGGAAACCACATTAATACGGTGCCTCAATATTCTCGAAAGTCCGATAAAATCCGTGAGACGTTAATCTACCAAAAGATGTCCCGATTGCTATCCTCTTACCTTTTCACTTTCTCTATTTCTTTTGTTCTCTATTGATCAAATTTGCCCTTTCCCTAGTGTTAATATCACCGACTAAAGAAAAAACATTTCTATTATTTTAACTATAAGAGCTTTCCTCCTAATTCTACAAATAAGTAAGTACAATTTGATAAAGCAAGTTGACAAATTTATGAGCAAATAAATTGCACACCGCCAAGTGCAGTTCCTGAAAAATTACTTTATTCGTAAAGTAAGTCAACCTTAAATTCAATGATGCATAACCAATAAATATTGTAGTAAGTACCTAGTATAGGTATGCACAAACTTGACCTAGGACAAATTCTCAGACAAGGTCGCTTATACAAATCGTAACTGTATAAATAAATTAATAACATATTTTAAGATAATTAATTTATGAACAAACCGTAAGTGATGAAATAAGATACTCCTACTGTTAAATCTTCAGCCTCCGGCTTCTTAAACGCACGGTTTCTTGTTCGGATTTTATATGTGAAAAGTGAAACATGTATAAAGGTAGCTTTGTTTGAGTGTTTTTCACTGACAAATTTTTTGAGTTAATTCTCGAACTTAGTAAGTTGCCACAGCAGCGACAGCACTCTGTTACAATAAAGAAAATAGTGCCCCTCAATTTTATTGTGAGCGTAATTTGTAAGCTCGTAAGTTGTTATAATGTTATAACCAATTTTAACAATTCTTTAATGTTCATGAATGAAATATCTATATGAAAAATTATTGTAATGATAATTTATTTAAATAAAAAATGAACGTGCTTATTAGTGATTACAAAAGAACATTTATATTCCATTGAAAACAAATTAATCCCACCCAATTTACCTTAAAAAAATAATTGCTTAACTTTATAAAATAGGTACAATAATTAATCGATCATAGATAAAATGACCTAAAATCAGAGAATGTAAAAATTTTGGACAATGGATTTTGTTAAATTGCTTGTTTGTATTACGCTGCGTTTAAGAGCATTAATACGTCGTGCTCCCGAATTTCAAAGAATCAATCTTAATCAACATAGCTGTCATCTTACAACTATTGATTAATCGTTTCCAACATTGGATTAAGGTACTTAATGAGCCTTGCCGATTAAAATATTCTTTTTAGTAGTTGAAATCCGATTACGTGATTTCAACTTACAACTAACACTAGCGCCTAGCTTCACTGCTATATTTAACAACAAGGAGTCAAAACTTAAAGATATCATGGGCTCTAAGAGCGTACATCGATAAAAAGACATTAGTTATACTAATTTCAAGCAAATTAAACACGATTGAAACTGACATAAAAATTGTCTACGTAACTTCGAAAATGATTGTTATTCAACACACCAATTCAATCAGATCTATAAAACTAGGAACGTCAAGTTTTATCGCACCCTCTAGTCTCTAGCCCTAGACTCTAGACAATAGAATGCTATACCAACCAACCCTGTTTTTTATTTTAACTTTTGTCACTGTAGACAAATTAAATATAAAACCCGTGAGTAATTTCTTAGCAGGCTGAATGTTCGAGTTTAGGTAGTAAATTTGCCACACTCATTTTTACTACTGATGAGTTCAAGAGCCTAACAATCGTATTAACAAACTGTTCGGAAGAGAACGGTTTGTTCTCCTTATCACTTATCACTAGCGGTGCATGCAAATTGAACGAACAGGGTCGGCAACAAGCCCCGAGCTAGAGGAAAATTCGAAAATATGGGCGCCACGCTATCTTGTTTAGGCCTCTATCATATCAGTTATCATGTTAACAATACCGAGAACCAGCACAGTCGATTATAAAATCAACAACAGTAGCTTATTAGTCGACACATAAAAAAATTAAATCAATCAGAGGAAAAAGGTGTTTAGGAATAATTATTGAGCTCAACAATTTCTCGCCTGTTCTCCAACCTGTTACCATGAACGAATTTATGATAAAAAAATATATAATCAATTACGACCTTTCAAATTCCACATTATGGCTTAAATCAATAAACAAATATTTTATAAACTATTCGTCCAACGCGTGAACGCCGAAGTTGTCGATTTGATTTTTTTTTCTGAAAATTGAAGATGATTAAACTGCTTGCTGCTGATCAGTGTGGCGACAATCAAGTATACAACAGATAAATTGATCACTGCAATCCAGTTTTGCATATAGGTAAATTGGATTACCTATATCGGTCTAATATTCTCCCACAAGTTTACCCTAAAGCGTTGTAAGGTGATTTTGCAGACACCTTTATCTTTATCTCCAAATAACAGGTAATAATCTTTAATACTGGTTCCACTCTTAAAAATCTTCCAACATAAACTGATTAGATGGGACTAGAAATAGCCTCTATCCTAGGACCCTAGAGAATTTCAACACTGGTTCACTGATATAAGGCATATGCAACGAAATTTTTAACAGTTACCTTTAGGGCAGTTCTCACAAATAAGGTGAAATGAACTTTAGTGGCACAAAGCCGGAATTTATCCGTTTAAGATTTTCTCGGCCAAAAACACACGCCAATTAGAAAACTTAAAAAATCACCGATGCCCCAACGGAGACGACTACTAACGGTAACTAATTTTCTCAATTCACACCGAAAAATGCAAATCACAACAATGCTAAGATAAAAGGTAGGTCGTTTCTGATAACCGCGAGTTAAATTAAATTAATAAACTGAAATCCTATGGCCCTCTATTAACAA
The DNA here is from genome assembly GCA_950108345.1 of Malthinus flaveolus. NCBI lineage: Eukaryota > Metazoa > Arthropoda > Insecta > Coleoptera > Cantharidae > Malthinus > Malthinus flaveolus. Next base: position 14,955,773 of record OX467285.1, on the reverse strand, counting down.
TTTACCACAACAATAACAATTCTCAATTCAATAAATAAATTACCAAAATGTGAATGGGGGGGGGGGGTAGTGGCAAAAATAAGATTCGTTTGCAAAAATGCTTGTTATCAGGGATTAATCTCAAATCACGTACCGGTTGTTTACAATGACGTTTTCGTCTATTGACTATGACTATTGGCTTGATTGTTTTTGTTTAGAACACCTAAGGCCCAGTTATATAAACGAGCTAATCTGAGAGTCAGAGTTAATCTATCAATTTTCTAGAGTCAAATATATTTCAATTTAACTCAGAATTAGTTGTTATTTATGTTGAATTTAGGTTAGTCACCGAGTTAACTCTGACTCCCAGATTAGCTCGTTTATACAACTGGGCCTAAAAGTTATTTATAAGTTCGTTAGTACTAAAAATGGCTCGGTGACAATAAATTTAAAATAAAAAATTAAATAAATTGCTCATGATATTTTAACACGTGAGTTAGAGATGCTAATTTCTCTGATTTCTTCTATCAGGTGGAATATTGGAGTTAAACTAAATGTGGAAAGCCATAACACAATGATCTGATAGTCTAGTAAGAGCTCCACTTTCAGGTTTTGGTATGGGCTATTTGTCATTCGTAAAGACCAGATTAGCTCTAAATCTAATGAGTTTAAGTAATTAATTGACTGATATCTTAGGTAAATTCCATAGTACACGTGCTTAGTATTATGTTGCACACTAATATAAACAGTGCAGCGTTTAGGCCTAGGCGCACTGAGCGCGCGCCTAGGGCCCCGTGTTTTTGAGTTATAAGAATTACGTACAATCAGTACAATTAAGTTCTTTTTCTTCCCATTTAATTGCTTTAATTAGGTAAAAATGCGTAAGATAGCTTTTTCACCCGGTTTTATCATTATTTATAAACTATAAATTAAAATTGATACTTAAAAGGAAATGGGACTTAAGCCTCATTTATCCTGGGTCAAAAGAAGCATCGGAATTCTCCAATAATATTTTTTGTTTATCTGAAATAATTTCCCTACTTTGTTTTTGTGAAACATCCTTTTTTTGGAAACACTATGAATCGCTACTAAAATTTCTGAACTTCATTTTAAGCCGTTTGTCCTTAAACAATTAAAACAATTTGCCTGCGGCGCTGTTTTATCCTACTCTTCTCTTCAAACAAGGGACCCCAAAATTTAATAGCACCTAGCGCCTCAAAAACTATAAATGCGCCTCTAAATACAAAAATTGTGAATAAGTGACGTTGTGACGTTACATTTTTTCGATAATAAACTGGAGCATGTTTCTGGCAAATTAAAAAAATAAAAGTATAATATAAATGAAGCTGAATAATATCTATGCCAGGGATGAATAGATGAGCATAAATCAGATTTTATAGATAAAAATGTATAGCCCGCCGACTTTCGCGCTATCTGTGTTCTTGAAAGATAGCATGACGAGGTAGAAACGATAAAAAGCTTCTATAGGTAAGTATTTTGACAAAATAACAACTTCAAATATAGTAGAAAACAATGCTTTCATTTCATACTTAACGTGTCTCAGAGCTAGAGCATCACTAAGAATTAATAATAAATTAATACGCTGGTGAGGCATGCAGTTAAATTACTGTTTTTATTTTCACGTCATATTAGGCCAACTAGGCCCTGGTTTAGGGTCCAAAGACGTTGGGGGCCCAAAACTCCAGCGGCCGGATCTTTCTACGTTCTACCGGCCGATATTTTAAGAAAATGGGCTGCTAATGATTGCGAAAATTTTAAAACACTTGCATTCGAACAATGCAGCTCTTCATTGAAGTACTTAACGTTCGTAATTGTTATAGGTACGAATAGCGCTGCAGCGTTACAGTTCCCTGAATGCGCCCAGTTCCGAAAGTGGAATATAACTTCTGTTGACCTTGAAAATTGAAAACAAATTTGTCTGCGGCGCTAGGTGGCCTGTTGAAAATCAAAATAGCCAAAAATTAGGAAAATAAATTTCCCCAGAAGTCTTCTGATTTTCCTTGCTTCCGGGCGCTGAATATGTCACTACACCACTGAACATGCTGTCACAAAACAGCAAAACATTTTAAAGTAAATTAGTAATTAATTGGGGGCCGTCACTATTTAATTCGCCCGGGCCGTTTCTTCTCCAGGATTATAGTGATGGACTCGAGACGAGACGAGACGAGACTTGGGTTAGTCTCGTCTCGTCTCGAAAAGTCTCGTATAATTTGATGAAGTCTCGTCTCGTCTCGAAAAGTCTTGTTAAGTCTCGTCTTTCAATGCTAATTATTAAATATTGTCTAAAACGCAGTGAAGTTACATAATTAGGTAATGCAGATTTCAAAAAATAATTTCTAAGCTTTTGAAAATTTTAACCTGAGCCGATTTTTCAGTTGAAACAATTTTTAGCTATACGAGTGACTATTGGCTATACGAAATATTAAACTCATAAATTTAAAAAAGGCTTAGTGCAACAGTGCAAGGATTTTAAGATAAACTATTAATGAGTTTAGATGTGTTTATTACACTCCGATTACTAATACACCCAAACACACCGCATTTAAAAAAAGTTATAATTTCGAGACGAGACGAGACTTTTTTTGGTAGTCTTGTCTCGTATTTTTTATGGTCTCGTCTCGAGTCTCGTCTCGTGCTTATAAAATTGTCTCGTCTCGAAATTCGAGACGATACTCGAGACGAGACGAGACTAGTCTCGTATTGTGTCCATCACTATCCAGGATCCGCCCATGGGCCGGATCACTTTTTTAAAGAGCCCATTTTGTTCTTTTGACTTAGGGCCTATGAAAACCGCAACTGAACATAATTAAAAAGCAAAATTACATCAGAGTTATAAGTGCTTATTTTACGTGGCGAAAAACCATTTCACTAAAGGACAATGAAATAAATTCAACTATCCGTTATGGTTATTAAACTTAAATTGTCAACACATTCAAATTGAAATCTGGTTTGTCATAATTAAACAAATATCAAATTACCCTATTTCTTATACGAACATAATAGATTTGTTATCTATACAAATATATAGACAGAGAAATCGCGTGCCTAAATTCAAAAGATTCTCAACGAAACAGACTTGACAACAATAAAGAGATAAAACTTACAAACTCGATCGTCACTTCTCCACATTAACTAAACCACCAAAAATAGTAAACTCGAATTAATTTCAAGAAAGTTTGTCGTAAGAACTCGTAAAATGTTTCCTGAATTACATAAATTTACCAGGTTTTCCACACTGAAAGAAATGTAAACTGAAAACTGATAACTGAAATATCAATTTAGGTAATTCTTTTAGAAAAATTGTGATTTTGAATTATTAACTATTTCATTAAGAGTACTCCTACCCTTAGACGTATACCTTTCTCTACATTAAAGTTAAATATGTACACTTGGAGTAGACCAACTAAACTTTTGTCACACCTAACTATAAGTGAAAGTGACTTGAAAAAATATTAAAAAACTGGCCAGATGCACTGGACACGAGCTATCAGATCTGGATCAATGGTTTTCGTATATAAACCATCAACGTCCTAAAAGCGCCAGTAGTTTAGTTACCACATTTGCGACTTTTCGTCGCTCCCGTATTTATTACATTTTTTAAAAATGGCACGATTTATGGTAAGTTGAGTGGCAAAAAATTGAGTGATTAAAAAAGTAAATAAGTGAAGTGATTTTTTGTGATCATAGTTGAAATTTAGTGATTAATGGCAAACAAATTATAATAATTAACCAGTTAATTCAAATACATTTTCACGAACTTAACCAAATTCTTGAGAAATTTCTTGCTTTAGTTTTATATTTTTAAAAATCAATATCTTCCAATGGGTAACTTTCAGTTGTTTTTTTATAACTCAAAATTAAATTTCGAGACTAAACTTTCAAACTTCAAGATTTTCTTTTTCTTTCAGATAACCTTGTGCCTTATTGCTAGCATTGTAGCAGTAAAAGCACTTGAAGATCCTGATCTCGTTCATAACTGTGGCGATGCTAAAGCTCTTGCACTAGGATACGCTCCTTCGAGGCTACAAACTGTATCTAACTATAACCAAGGATCCTATAACTCAGATGCATCGTATTTGGCATACTCGGAACAACCTAAAGCTGTATCTCCGGGAATTGTATACGCACCCGCTAAAAATTACGAAACAAATCAACAAGATAAGGTTTCTCTATCTTCTCCTGCTTTAATTTCCACTTATTCTTCGCCCCTTGTTCAAACTTCTCATGCAGTTCCTTCTTATTCTGCTGGTGGATACTCTGCTGGAGAATATTCTACTGGGGGATATTCGTCATATTCGTCCGGTGGTTCGTTAGATTATAATCAAGCAAAATACTACTCTTCCGTACAACCAGCTCCTGTATTAACCAAAGTTTTTGCTCAAGCCCCAATTAAATACGCACCCCCTGCGTTAGTTTCCAACTACGTTGCTCCTTCTAGAATTAGTTTATTAAAAACTACCCCTACTGCTGTACCTGTTGCGCCTAAAGTTGCTTATTCGGCTGCACCAAGTTATCAGTCGCTAAACTTAGGCCATCAAGAATCGTATTCTTCTGGTAATTATTATTCTGCCGTTTCGGCTCCAGCTGTGGCCGTTGCTCAACCTGTCATATCAAAAGTTGCTACCAATTATATATCTTCGGCTTTAGGCCATTCCGGTTACTCTAGCGGTGGTTCTTACGCCGCCGTGTCTGCTCCTGCATTTCAAAAAGTATCTTACGCACCTGCAGTAACTAAATTTGCGGTGGCGGCTCCCGCTGCTTCATATTTAGGTGGATCATCGTACTCTACTTATACTCCAGCTGCAATTAAAGTAGCAGCTCCAGTATATAAAGTGGCAGCTCCAGTTTATAATGTGGCAGCTCCCGTTTACAAAGTAGCAGCTCCCGTTTACAAAGTAGCAGCTCCAACTTACAAAGTTGCAGCCGCTCCAGTATACTCGTCTAACTACGTGTCTGGAGGAGTTTCTTCATATTCTTCGGGTAATTCTTATTCTTCGGGTAATTCTTATTCTTCGGGTGCATCTTACGCAGCTATCTCCGCCCCTGCGGTTAAAGTAGTGCAAACTGCTCCAGCTATAAACGTAGTCCATTCCGCTCCAGCTTATAATGTAATTCATCATGCCGCCCCGGCAGTCGTAGCGGCTCCTGCAATAAAATACGCATCGGCTCCAGTGGTTTCGACGGTAATAGGAAATCAGCATGCTGCTCCTGTTCAATCTAGTTACATAAGTGCTGGACCAATTATTAAGACAAATAAGGCTACTCTCGTCAAGCCCATAGCAGTTAAACATGACGGATACTATGTAAGTATATTCAACCTAAATAAAATTACGTAAAAATTATGACATCTTACTTTGTACCTAGTACTGAATGAAGAGAATCTTATTGAGAAAGTTTGTAAAATCTTTCTTTCATTCTTAAAAATGTAAAACTTGTTAATCTAAATGCTCTAACGAAAGTCGCCGTCATTGAAAAAATTTATACTTGGCGTAAAACCGGTAAAACGCAAACTTCGATGAAAAATGAACTATTAGTTTTTTATCTCGTCGTTTACTTGAAATCTACTCCAAAATTCTTGACACCAAAACCGTGAATAAAATTAATTGCTAATTACGCGAGCTTATTAAAATGAGACGTAATTTGTTAATATTGTTAGTAGCCAAAATTTCCGATCCAAGTCAAGTCAAGTAATAAAGCTAGGGACATTAAAAGACGAAACGAAAAAAAGGTAATTTGCCAACATGGCGAAGTTCTTCAAGAGCGTTTATTTCAAAATTGCTAATATTTATATCGAATTTGAACTCGTAAACAATTTGTATCGCCCACAGTTAAAAATAGCAACTTTCAAACAAGACAAATCTAACTGTCACAATTTTCCGATTCAAACAGTTAATTGATACTTAAATATAGGATAAATTTTGAAATAAAAATAATTTGTTTAAGAAGTAATAATTTTTAATTAAACTCGTTTTATAAAATAGTTGGTAGAAAAGGTGCATTCTTTACTGTTATTTCTTAGTTTAGAATGTTGTAAATTGCCTATGTACATTTAAGAGTTGTAATAAGCAACTAATGACTAATGACTACTAAATTAGGTAATTATTATTAACTAGGATGTAAAACTGAAAAACTGTGATTAAACGCGTACGTGCCTAAACTAGAATTAAGTTGCATTTCATTGATATGCAAAAATATCCGGGAACCTCCCTCTGCGATCAGGTCGAGCAGGAAATCGCAGCAGTCTAAGAAAATTAAAAAAACAAAAATTATTAGGTTTAATATCAGAATATAAGGGCAAATAAGAAAAATTAGAATTAGCGCCCAGAGGGGTCGAACGGCTATAAGTGTCCGGATTCATATCCGGGGAGGATTCTTCGGTCAAGTCCGGCTGGCACCTCAATATTTTTCTACGAGCCAAATGCCTTGGGTGCTCGGAACCGACCTAAAGCTCTAGGTCCCATCAGTAACAATTAATAACCTTGGCAGTTGAGCAAAACTATTTTTTAATAAATAGGGGTAAAATTTCGATAATTCTTTTCGATGCCAATCCCGAAAAATTCAATTTCGTTTAATGCAAGTGTTTTCCCGAGAAACCTTTTAACCTCCCCTGTTAAAGATGTAACTCGGTTATTTAAAAAATATTGATCATTGTTAGTTCTCCCTGTAACTTTTTTTTTCAAATTTTTCATTCGAACAGTACCACATATGAAGAAATAACCCTCTGAAGATGTCTGCCGCAGTAGTAGTAGACGAAATGTCAACCAAGAACCTCTCGATCACGGACCATTAGCCCAGAAACCTCTTATACCGATTACGCCGGCCGTGAAGGCTTAAACACTCAAAACTTAAAAAAGTTACAGTTTCTTTAACAAATACGTACCCTATATCTTCCTAAAGCTGCTACAAGTTAATTACGATTATAAAAAATTGAAGTTCCTTGAACTAATTTTTGTCATTGGTGAAATACTACATTTTTCAAATATACCTTATGCGCAGTGACATGTCAATGCCACAACAGCTTCCTATCATATTTATACTAATTTTTAATGTTCTATTTTCTGCCATAAAACGTTGCAAAATACTCAACGAAAATCCACGACTTCTTGATAACAACGCGACCGAAGCCTACTGACCTATTTCTACTTGTATATTCAGTAAATGGTAATTGGTAATAAATGTCTTTTACAGGATGCTCATCCAAGGTATGCTTTCGAATATGGAGTAAACGATCCTCATACAGGTGACGTTAAGGAACAAAAGGAACAACGCGATGGAGACGTCGTGCAAGGACATTATTCTCTTGTAGAACCTGATGGTAACGTACGTACAGTTCAGTATACAGCAGATTGGGAAACTGGATTCCACGCTAAAATAACAAATTCCAAACATCGAGTTCATGCCTAAAAGAGATTTTACTTTGAAACATCATTTTGCTATAATAGCTCATCATCAGATCATCACTCATTACCCATTACATTACTGTACAAACAGTTGCATTTATGTGTTAGTATAATGAATACGTTACCTATACATTTTTCATCTTTTTAATTCATTTTATATAATTAAACGATATATTTTTGTAAATATTTTAAATTTAGTGTGATATGTGTACCTATTTCATGTAAAATAAACTTATCCATTTTTAAAATTTAATTAGTCTCATGTAAGATATAAGGGTAATAAGGTGAAAAACAGAATTTTAGTCCGAAATCGTAACAAAAATCGATCGTTCCAATTCGAATTTCGTAATTTTTGCAAATAGTAATCAACCTAATCTACTTTAGTACAATCCCCAAAAAAATTAAAATAAAAACAATCATAAGTGTCGAACGCATGTGTCTTTAGCTAATAACTTCTTGATACAAGGCGGACAAATATAACGAGCGCTCTACATAAGTGAAAGTGAATTATCACACATACGCCTAATGAATACGTAATAGATACTAGAAAGTGATCTAGATTATCTGTAATATATAAATTTATCTTTGCAACGGTTTTCCTATTTGGCGAATGCTTGCAGAAACTTGAAGTCACTGCAGTACCTACCTACCTTATTTGCCCCATCAAAGAAGACAGAAGAAATGCACTTCTGTTGTTCTAGTCCCGGTTTTATACACATACACAATTTATTTAAGTCTAATGCTTCAAATTTCTAATCAAATCAGATCAGTGCAGTTAAATAAAAAGATGTTTGAAATACAGAGTATTCGAAAATAACGTTACTCCATATAAAGCTACTTTACTCACTAGCGATGTTAAACAGCCCTCTCTCTTCCTTGTTATTAGACCTGACCTTCACGCTACCAATTTTTCCTTTATCCCTCGAAAACATTTTAATATTTTGTTTTGAATCGTTACCGTCACCAATTGAACAAATGTCGTCAGATGAATGAACTATCATGAACACTATAATCTGACTCAAAAGATGACTTGCTGTCAGAACAGACGCTTTTTGTCTAATGCTTAGAGTTTTTACGTGCATTTTTCTGTGAAATTTAAGACATTTTATTCAATAAAGTGTTATCACGTTATCATGATACCCGTTGCCCTAAATCCAGAAATTATGTTAGATGTCGTTGCTTTACCACACTTTGACCAAAATTTCACCAAGTTTCAGTTTGGTCAAAGTTTTCCAGGTTGAGTAACTAAAAACAGCAAAACTTCTAGATCCCAAAAGGTTTCATAGGTTGTAACTCCTGTATGGTATCTATACTACGTTTGTTCCAAAGAATTATTTTGTTATCCCCTATTATCAAAACTTGTCAATAAGATGCCGACTTTTTACAGGAAATTATGGATAAACCCAATCTTTTAGCCAATTTATTTAGACAAGACCGTAAAAACGCAGAGGGGGGTGGTGTTTGTATTTATATCTCTCTGTCAATTGCAAACCAGTTTTCTATCCAACCTTTACCTGACGAAATCCCAAACATAGAGATACTTTTTCTTAAACTGTCAAATAATTCTCTAACTTTTCATATTGGATGTGTATTGTGTATACCGATTCGGTCGAAGGGCAACACTATACGACACAAATTTATTACAAAAATTAAAAGACATCGAGCATCTGGAAAATTTAGTAATAGCTGGCGACTTCAATTTTCCCGAACTAACTTGGCCAATTGTGGACACCGTTGAAGGCAATACGCCCAGTAAAAATTTTCATTCATTCATAACAAACTCTTGCCTGCTCCAGCTCGTCGCGGAGCCTACAAGATTCCGAAGCCAAGATACGCCATCTACGTTGGATCTTATTTTAGTTAACGACAAATTCATTCTAACTAATCCTGTGATAGGAAGTCCCGTAGGCAAGTCGGACCATGTTACAATTACTTCGCGTATTCAATTTAACCTTAAAGCCCTAAAACAATCAGACTTTATACAGTTCGAAAAAATCAACTTCCAAGAAATTTCGCGGTTTCTATCAACTGTAGACTGGCAGGGCAGTCTGGCTGCTCTCGATGTGCCGGAGATGTGGAAGTACTTCCTGGATAAGCTAATGGAGGCTAAACCAATGTTTACAACATATAAAACTATATACAAAAATCAACTTAAGCCATGGATAAGTTCGAAACTCTTAACACTGATAAAGCACAAAAGAAATCTATGGAAACGATTCAGAAAGACGAAGAACATTATGGACTGGCAAACCCATAAAAATTTTTCAAACAATCTGAAATCAACGATCGACGCGGCAAGAGCATCCTATGAAGACAACGTAGTTAACAGTGACAACACCAAAAAACTTTTCAAATATATACGCTCATCGCTAAAATCCAAGGTATCCATACCATTCCTGCAAAGAGAGAATGGGACGCTTGGCTCAGACGACTTTGAAACAGCAGAGGAGCTTTGCCAGTGTTTTTCAGGTGTCTTCACGCAAGAACCTAGAGACAACATCATGCCCGATATACATTTCCAGCGGGTCAACTCGTGCATAAGCGATGTAACTTTTACCACCGACTTAGTAAAGAAGCACATACAAAAACTAAAAAACAACACCTCTCCTGGCCTGGACCAAATTTCGCCATATCTGCTAAAGACTTGTTCCGACTCTTTGAGTCTGCCCTTGTCCATCATTATGGAGAAATCTTTTAACACTGGAGTTCTTCCAGATATATGGAAAACAGCATTGGTAACACCAATATTTAAAAAGGGAAGTAAACTTGAAGCCAAAAACTATCGACCTATCAGCCTCACTCCTGTTATTTGTAAATTGATGGAATCTATTCTGGCCGAACATATGACCGATTTTCTACAAAACGCAAAGATTATTCCTGCTGAACAACACGGTTTTGTCAAGGGTCGATCCACAACAACAAATCTACTGACATGCGTAAACGACTGGAGCAAAGCACTCGACGACGACAAACCAACCGACGTCGTTTATTTAGATTTCTCAAAGGCCTTTGATAAGGTGCCAAGGCGTCGATTGCTGCACAAGCTAGACCATGTTGGAGTTAGAGAAAAGTGGAGCAAGTGGATCGCATCTTTTCTTACAAACAGAAAATTTAGAGTTAGAGTTGGTGAAGCACGTTACGTGCCGAGAGATGTCCTTAGTGGAGTGCCGCAGGGTTCAGTTTTGGGCCCTTTATTGTACCTAGTTTACTCCTGCGACATAATACACCATATAACATCAAAAAAGGCATTGTTTGCCGACGATACAAAAATATTTTCAGATCCAAACATCAATCACCAACAGCTGCAACAAGATTTAAACAAAATATTTTCATGGTGCACCGAGTGGCTTCTACCGCTAAATGTTTAGAAATGTGTTGTGCTCCATATTGGTAAAAACAATCCACGACTTCCATATACAATCGAAGGCATGCGGGTGTCAGTTGTAGAATCCCACAACGACTTAGGTGTAATGATTAACTCTAGTTTAACCTGGTCAGAACACATAGTGAAAACATGTAAAACGGCTAACTCTTTGCTGTTCCTGTTGAGAAGGTCTTTCGTTCGCATTTCCTTTTTAAACTTTAATAAACTGTATAAAACCTATGTATGTCCTGTACTAGAATACGCGAGTGATGTGTAGAGCCCGTATTTGGTTCGAGATCAAATGTTACTAGAAAACGTACAGCGTCGTGCAACCAGAATGGCAACGAGGAAAGGCTTTTCATAGTGAATATGCTCAGTTTCGAACAACGGAGACTGCATGGTAATTTGATAAAAACTTTTAAAATTTTGAGTTCGAATTATGGTGATTTAAATAATATTTTTGAACTAAACCTAGATATGTGCCTAAGAGATCATAGATTTAAATTAAAAATGGAAAAGTTTAAAACTAAAAGAGACAATTCTTTTACCAAATAGGGTTTTTGTGGTTTGGAACAATTTGCCAGATCAAGTTATAGATGTGGAATCTCTCAATCAATTTAAAAACAATTTAGATAAGTTTATGTTCTCGTAGTCACTGATGTTGCCATTCTATTGTTTGTTCTGTAGCTTTTTATATTTGTCTCGATATTTTTGTATACCTTTTGAAGATAATATGTTTATTCAGGGCTTATAGGGATAACCCTCAGCCCAAATTTGGTTATAATAATAATAATCGACTTGCTTTGAACCCAAAAAGTAGTGCTGGTTTTGCAACCCAGAAATTTTTGATCCCTTGTATATTGTTTATTGAAACCACGTAAAAAGATATAAAAGGTATGACAATTACAACTTATGTTGATAAAACAATTCTCACACATACTGCCGATTCATTACTGTATTCACAAACTGGACATTGATACTTTGAATCGGCCACTAAATTTCCCTGAAAAAATTATTTTAAGTAGGTACTATCATTTGTTTATTGTCAACTGCTCTTACTTTTAGACACGTGTAACAAAAGATATGAGAACATCCCATATGATGTGGTAAAATCGGCGACTTATGACAGTAAGCACAGGTTGTTTGAATAGTTAAAAGCCTCGTTTTCACAGGTGAAAATACTAATTTTTTATAGAACGGATTATAATTACCTAATATTCTTTTAATCTTGTGATAGTTTACTAATGGTAAAACATAAACTAATATTTCCTAAAAAACAGGATTATTTGAATTTTCAGTTACTTTTTGTTACCAACGCACAATAAATCCATTCCATAAAAGTTCTCTCGTCATATACTTAGATCCAAATTGGCGTTGCACATTATGAGAATAAACTTGCTGTAAACATAGGATTCGTTCCACTAACAATGGCATTCGTCCGTACCGTAAAAAAATGGATAAATTTACGAAAGCACATACTCTTAAAAAAACCTCTACTTTTACAAATGACTTGTATAAATTGTGCGCAAAAGGTAGCATCTCCAATCTAAGTTTAACGTAATCCAAACTAGTAAATAAAGAGTATAGGATCTTTTTAAAATGCGACATGTTTTTGTATTTTATTGCTAGTAACTTCTGACCAAATGTAGTTCCATTTTCAAAAATTGAGTAATTTAAAATTAATAATTTTATAAGTAAATGAATTTCTGGTTCATAAACAGCTATAAATCCAGGCTGGAACATAACTTCACGTAAACCATTCTGGTACGATAGAGTAAACTTACCGGTAAATAACTTGTGCATTCTTTAAGTAACTTTGTAAAAATTTTATTAATTTCATTATCCAAGTGAATAGCATCCATTTGAGTAACACGTAGCAATGTATTTTTGGCCATTTTAAAAGAAAACCAAGTAGGTGTTATAAAATATTTTCAAACTTTGGAAATTAACCTAAAATTGTGAGAACTGTGACCTTCATTCAAATTCTCAACGGCAAGCAGATTTACAACTAAGGTCAACCCATTGTGATAATCTGACTTTTGTTTTAACTTTTCAACTACCTAATATTCCTTATTATAACTAATTAGCTTAAAATATGTGTAAATTATTCAAAAACTATTAAATTAGTATCACATTTATGGTATTAAACATACCAGTACCACCTGTACTTTATACGTTTCTTGGCTGTGGAGTAATAAAATTACGAATGTCAAAAGTCAAAATTATAAATGTCAAATTGCAAACGATTTTTATACTAGTTTTAGCAACAACTGATTATTTTCAAAAATATTGTAGTTATTTAAATATATTTTTAAATACAGCTATAGTGAAAAACTATCGGTAATTTTATATAAAGTTTTGTAAATAAAATTTAAATCGGGCGAATTTGAGTAAAAGCTCAACATAAAATGTCTACCAAACCTGTAAATTGTGTCGACGCTCGCACCGAGCTCGCAGAATTAGTTAAAAGAAAATCAGAAATTTCTGTAAGTACAACGAAATTAAGTTAACAAATTACATTTGTAGGTGATTGATATTATTTTAGTAATATAGGTTAGAATTTTTAGCGGGAAATTTAAATTGTTGTTTTGTAGGAAACTTTGGCAAATTTAGAAAGACAAATATATGCTTTCGAAGGATCGTATTTAGAAGACACGCAATTGTATGGAAACATCATACGTGGTTGGGATCGATATTTGTCAAGTAATAAAACGACTAATTCGAAATCAGATAAACGAAATAGAAAATTTAAAGAAGCTGAAAGACTGTTTTCAAAATCCTCAATTACCTCAATGGCCGTATGTTATTTAATACTTTTTTTTTCCTAATAATAAAGTCTGAATTTCTAGGCTGTAAGTGGCTTAGTAGAAAGCCAAGAAAAAGGTTAGTATAATTTTAATTTAGAGCACTTGATAATTATTGTGAAAACTATTTCTAGCCGAAAGACAAAGTGATACAGAATCACAAACAAACGACGATTCTAGTGATACCAACACAGCATTACCTACTACAAATCATATAGATTCTACCGTAAAAGGTGCAGGAAAGCATTCTACAAATTCATCGAGTTCGTTCAGTTCTAATGGCAATCAGAATCAAAATGGCTTAGATCGCTCTGGGAGTCCAGTTAGAGAACTATCTGCAAAGCAAAAAAACTTCACGAATAGTGCAAAAAAGAACAATAGTAAAAAAGCGAGACATAGATAAATTTTATTTTAGTTATAAGTTATAATACAACTATCGGGCATATTCGAAGCAGACAAGGCATTTTCTATACCTAATGCTTTCAGCCTATTTACCCAAATTGACTGGTAATTGTATTATATTTTAATATTAGTTAAGGTATCTAGATGTTTGTAATTTATTTCCTCTGTCTTTAATTTACAATGTGATCCAGAAATAAAATTTCGTAATGCGAAAATTCGATGAGTTATTTAGCCATGATTTTGATTAAAAGAAGCAGCTAGTCTTGTTTCTAAAAATTTCGAAATGATTATAAAGACTTTCGGTGTACAAATTATTTACGTTTTAATATTGTAGGCATTCTCTTCTCGGAGCACAGTTTAACACATACAAAAAATAATAGTGTAAAGATGATTACAGAAGTTGTAGATATTAAGAAAATATATTCATCTTTGCGCCTAAATTTACAACAATTTTCACTCCAATAAGTTCTGGTACCATTCATCTACAATGACTGTTTAAGATGGAAATTTAAAGTATGCAAAGTAATTCATTACCAAATCAACGATATCCATGCACACGCCAATTTTTTCGTTTTCATTACTTATACTGATATAAAAATCATTAAGCCTCATATAATCATCAAAACAATTTCCACAAACTGCGGTATTATTTTTCTTATGATCAGTTTTATTAGTACAGTTCGTAAAATTATCGAAAAGCTCTTTAAAAGTTGTCGTTTCGACAGATGATTTATTTGTTAGTTTTCCATTTTCAATTTGAAAACACTCTTAAAAAGTTTGCTGGAGGTAAAAAGTACCTGGTTACTAAAGCAACTTACTATAGCATTTGGCACGATTCCATAAATTATAACTGTCCGTGTACACAGTATCCAATATTTGCAGTCTATCTAAATTTATATAATGATTTATACATGGACCGCTATTATCTTCTGTCTATAAAAGTTGAGATAAATGTAACTTCAAGTGAACATTAGTAGGTAAGAACCTACTAACTATTGATAAATCTTGATACGTGTCCAAAATATCGATATATTCGTTTACGCACAATTCACAAAACGAAATTGGTTGAGAATACGTTATGGCACATGCGGTGTAACTCGAAAGCGCTTTCCCTAAATTATCTCTATAGATAGTACAATTTGGAAGAGGATCAGAGTGTACTCTAAAATATTTTGTTATTTAAAACCAGAAATATATAATTCTTGTTTACTTACATGTTCGCAAGTGTAAATACAAACGGTATAAGGAAATTTGGAATCATCGTGCATGTTTTAATAAAACCAACCACCACAATCTTCTACTTCCATAAGATATTCTTCAACTACCAATTGTGTTTTGGTTTATCAGTAACAATCAGTAATCAACACCTCATACTTTATTTATTTACGATATTGCCAGACTTTGACGCAAGGTCAAAGCACAGAACAACAAAACTTGAAGGTTATGTTATTTAAGTCTAATGGTCTATCTTCCCTGCGTTCGGGGAGCTCGCTATTAGTACTAATAGCACGATTTTGCCGTTCGGGGAGCTCGCTTTCAACGCTATGAAAGCTTTCGTGACGTCACTGTTCCAGTACGTAAACTTATGCGTCAAACGCTAAAAGCCTCCCCGAACGCACAGTAATACGTCATACCCTGCGTTCAGGGAGCTCGCTTTCACGCTATTAGCACCACACGCTATTATGACGTATTACTGTGCGTTCGGGGAGGCTTTTAGCGTTTGACCCATAAGTTTACGTACTGGAACAGTGACGTCACGAAAGCTTTCATAGCGTTGAAAGCGAGCTCCCCGAACGGCAAAATCGTGCTATTAGTACTAATAGCGAGCTCCCCGAACGCAGGGATAATAGCGTGTGGTGCTAATAGCGTGAAAGCGAGCTCCCCGAACGCAGGGCTTGTAAAGAGTCGAACATTTTCTATGATCATGTATAGGATGTTTCGGAGAACATGTCTTTCATAATAGCTGTTAAACTTTTTAATACATAGTTCTTAATGGGTTTCTTAACACGAGCCCAATTAAAATAATATAGTTACTTTAATGCCTCATTACGATAGAAACTTTTCGAACCGACGAACAGATATAAAAAACTATATTAACAAAGAAATTTTCGACTTTGAACACAAATAAGTTCCTTTCTCCTCAGAGCGCTTACTCTGACGAAAGGACGGAGGAAAAACGCTAACGAGTCCAAGGACCCCAAAACCATCGAGTTGCAATAGACAGAAAGCGAGATATGAGTCACAAGTCACAATGCAAAAAGTCATTTTCCCAGATGGTGGCAAGAGTTAATTTTGTACATACACAAAATCAGGGTTAGCAGTTATGCCATTGAGGCCCAGTTGTATAACCGAGTATAAATCTCGGAGTCAGAATTAACTCCACGATCAACCTAAATCAACAAGTAATTCTGAGTTAAATTGAAATATCTTTGACTTTAGAAAATTGATGGGTTAACCCTGGACCAAGTGCCTACGAGTACGAGCTAACCCAGCTAACCTAATCTAATCCACGCTAAAATCTAACCTTATATTCAGATCGTGGAGTTAACTCCGACTCCGAGATTATCTCGCTTATACAACTAGGGCTGAATTGCGTTAATTTTGCGCCAAAATTCCGAGATTAAAGCCGGAAAACAGTCGGTGACCGTCTGTTGTAGCGAAGTGACCGCACACGACAGACAGTCGGTCAGACATCGGCTCCTACATCTACACCATCGCACACGCTACCGACTATCGTTAGGAAGCCGGTGGTTGTTGCATTGTTTGTCCGTGATTTTAGCTATAGGAGATGCACAACTACAACGACAATTTTGTAGTTCGTGTGCGCGCCCCTACTTAATTACGTTATTCCCATCTACCGCCGTCTAGTCACAGACAATCGTGTCGGTTGATAGTCGGTGGAAAAATAGAACAAGTTACATCTTTTATGTAGGTACGTCATTTTAGTCGGTTGTGTGCGGTGCTACATACGAATCTGTAGGTACTGAGCATTGTAACCGACTATTTTGAAGGTCACCGACTGTCTGTAGTGTGCGATAAGCCTTATACTACTAACTATTATAGCGGCCCTTCTACGCCTTCGTGAGAATTAAAAATGACAAGAATTTATGATTATATAATTTTCTTTATAACATATTTGTATCTAAATTAATAAAATAATGTTTTATTTCTTATAACTTCAATTAATAAAAACATAAACATAATTAACTCTGAACAAAAATTAACTCAAGTAAAGCAATTTAAACAATCATTCTTAAATGCTTCTTAAATGCTACTTAAATAAGAAACCAGCTCTGACGGATATCCCAAATCACAGAAAGAATCTTCATAACATAAAGCAAAGTGGCGCAGATTCAACTTTTCGTACTGTCCAACCGATCTACTTAACCATTCCATATCCACAGTTACTACTTTCAAAGTTTCCAACCAGGCTACAAATTAAAATTACTACGAGTTTACAATTTACAAAAGAAACCTACATTCAAACACATCATAATCTTCTTCACCTCGACCTTCTGTAATAATAAGACGTACTCTTCCTATGTGGTTTTTTAAATCGTCTGCATTGGATACAACTTCACCTCCAAGAAGTTTTATAATGCTCTACAACTGTCATATTATTCTATGTTACTAAATATGTACGAAAAACTTACCTCCATTTCAATCTGTGTAGTTGATACAAATGGAGGTGCTGCATAAATAACATATCCTCTTAATAATGGTTTAGTAAGTCTAAATAAACGAGACTGCCTAGGCCCATCGATTCCGGACACGTCTAGAGCTTCAAATTCGTCCTTGAATTTTTTTAAAACCCAAATTAATCAAACTGCTACTGGTAAATACTAGGGTCCAAATGTCATTTTCCGACAGTCCCATCTTTATTAAGAGTGGAGACATAAACTGGCAGTAGTAATTTGTTTTCACGTTTTACGTTTAATTTCTTTACAAGACATTAATACTACATCACTGCAATTTTCATATTTTGGCAGAACTAATCTTAAAATTTAACTAATCCTAATATTTAATTTGAAAAAAGTTACTCAATTTATTCGAGACAGACAACATCAAATTGCCTGTCCCATTCTGGTAAAACACGATTTTAAACTTTGCTAGAAAAAGACAGAAGTGCCATAAAATAACATTTAAGGACCAGTTGATCAAAATCTCAAGTTATCAATAACTATATTCAACAGCTCTGACAAAACCACAACAAATTAAAAAGTTGTTTATACCTCAGGTAAAATGCAGCTTCTTTTTAAACATTCTTCGATCCACTTAAAGCCAAGTACCCAAATACCTGCTGCAACAGCAGACAAATATTTCATGGTGTGATCAAAAATACATTGATTTTCATCGGTGCTAACAATCATATGCGTTACCGATGGACTGAAAACTTTAGAATAATTTATCAACTTCTTATTGCACAAAGCACTAATCCCTCTCATCTGTTCTTCGTTCATTCTCGTACAAGCAATAATAGGTTTACGATAACCGCTTTGAGAGCGCTGACTCGTTCTTCTTGTTGGTTGTACGACATTTAAATCAGCTGCTCGCACATAATTTAAAATACTTTTTTGTTTTGGTGTGCTTGTACCAAAGTCACGTAGTCTATTAGGAGTAGTTTCACATTTTAATATATTTAATGGCGAAAATTCTGAATTTTGAGCCGCTAATATAGGATTTTGATGTTTAATTGATTCTTCTACTCGTATTGGAGATAAATTTAAAGATCTTACTGAAATTATTTGAGAATTTTCAGAATTAGGGGTACTCGCTATCAAGTTATGTGTATCTTCTTCAGGTTTTTTGTGTGGAGCGACAAGTATGTCTGGAGTGAGAGAAGAAAGTACGTTTTGTTTGTTTATCACTTGCTCTTCTATCGGCTTGAGAGTAACGTCATTTTCATGGGAAGCTACCTCAATTACAGTTTGATTTTCGGGAGAATCTTGAAATTCCAAAGGAGGTGTGAACGTTTTGTTAAGGCAACTTAAAGGAACAAGTTCGAGCGATGATACAATATCTGGAGATTCTTCTACTAATGGTGGAAGAATAATTGGCGCTGGTTTGTAATAACATTGAGACATTAATACTCTAAAAATAATTAAACGATTAGAAAAAAAATATGAGTTCTAACAATAATTAGTAACTTACAAATCTTCACAAGAAACGGCCTTACAACTTTGAGGTGTTGTTTCCACTATATCTGAATCCGATAAAAACACATCGGAACTTTTATTGAAGTCTGAATCTGGATCTTTCTCATCAGTATTTTCATTTCCTTTATTGATACAAATATCTTGGATTATTACAATCTTATCCTTAACGTTGCCGATATTTTTGTTTTCTAATGGCAAATCTTCAATTTCCATTTGTTCCTCAAACGAGTCATTAATATCGTTGAAACAATTCATTTGTTCCTCAAACGAGTCATTAATATTGTTGAAACAATCGATAGATTCGTCAAGATTCCTTTTCGAAGCTTGATTAGTTTTATTACATTCTAATTCGCAATTCGTAAATATAGACTCTGAGCATTTATTTTTGTTCTCAGCATAATTATCGTTAGTATTTTTATTTTGAGTAACAATATCACAATTTGTTGTTGCAACAGGTTTGTTATCGCCATGAAAGTCATGCTCAAATTCCTCATCTAATATGCTCATTGTTAATTTACTCGGTCCTTGCAAATTGCTATTTTTATTGTTAAACAATGTAGAGGTGATATTTGCCGTGTTTTCGATATGCAACGGACCTGAATAAGCTTCTTGAATGATCATTTGACACTCATCCAACATTTCTTGAGTTTTGGAACGTTTTGCTGGAGGTAGCCTCGATCCACCATCTTGCGGAATAGTTTTATTTTCATCTTCTTCAGATCTTTGAAGTACTTTTTCCAAGCATCTCTATAAAATCAAAGAAATAAAATTATAAATAAAACTTAAAAAACTACCATAAATTAATTACCTGGTAATTTATATCTTCATTATCATTAGATAACAAATAATCCCTATCTTCTTCAGTAGTTGCTTTTCCAATGTCCTCGGATTCAAAAACTAACGATACATTTTCTTGCATATATTTATTTCTTTTTACATATTTTGGTAACAACTCATCAGATTCGCTATCAAAACTCAATCTACGAACTCTTTTATTCGTTTTAGTCCGCTTTTGATCACCAGGATGAGAAATAACTTTTTGAGATACCGATGAAACGCTCTTTGAAGCTTGTGATTGAAAAGTATCAAGTATCAAATTTGCGCAATCCTTATTTGTTTCAGAACTCTTTAATGATAAATTCGCATTAACTGCTTTTGCCTTAAGTACAGCTTGGGTATCAAATTGTAAATTGTCGAAACTTTCCGATAACAATTTATTCGATTTCTTAAAATTAAGATCAACAGGATGAGAAATAACTTCTTTAGATACTGTTGAAACGCTCTTTGGAGTTCGTGATTGGAAAGTATCAACTATCAAGTTTGCGCTGTCTTTATTTGAACTCTCTAACTGTGCACTCGCATTAACTGCTTTTCCCTTAAGTACAGCTTGAGTATCAAATTGTAAATAGTCGAAACTTCCTGATAATTTATTTTCAAATTCGTTAGCGCAAGTTAATATACCAACTCCGGTACTCGTTTTCTTTGGATTCTGTCCAAAAGTTTGAGAAATAACATCTTGAGATACCAATGGAACACTTCTTGAAGCTTGTGGTTGTTTAAAAGCATCAAGTGTCAAATTTTCGTTATTTTTATTTGCTTCAGAATTCTTTATTTGTAAATTCGGATTATCCACCTTTCCCCCAACAACAGTTTGAGTATCAAATTGTAAGTTGTCGAAACTTCCCGATAAAAAAATACTTTCTGAATTTCTTTTACTCTTACTACTAGCACTACTAGCAATGCAGTTACATTTTAGGCAAGCGACAGGTTCGGTTTGTGTTTCAATGTTTGATACTACTGGAATATTAAACGTATCAATTGTCGAGATTCTAAAACCTTTCGAAGAGTCCATAGAGTCAGTTTGAATACATTTGTTATTGGCACTTTCATAAGGAATCGCAGTTTGTGTAGTAACATTGTGGGAATATGAAGTAAAAGCAGTAGAATGCGTTTGCACACAAATACTTTTGCAAACAGGTGGTTCAGTAGATCCAACTGCCAAAAGTGATTGCATTACATTCTTCAATGACATTTTTATGTTATTTATAAATGAACTAAGTTGTCTTCTCTCTTTATGGCTTGAAGACCCTTCAATAAATTGATTTATAGCATCATTGAGCGTACAAACGGTTTTATAAAATTCCGGCGGCAACTTATTACTTGTAAAGCTAAATTTGCTCAGATCCAACGAATACATTTTATCGATTGATTCAGACTTAATCACATTTGAAACGTTGTAATTATTAGTAATCAAAGAATCGGCTTTTTCCTTAAGACTTCTTATATCTTGTGTAGGTATTGCAAAAATGTCATCGTCATCATCGTCATTTGCAAGCTTCAGATTTTGATTATTAATTTTATTTGGTTCAATAGCAACTGGTAATTGCACATCAACGTCAACATGTTGGGACATTTGAATAATTTCATTATCCTTTTTGCTCGATGACTTATTTGTTAAATCCAAGTTTCGCTTGAATATTTCCATTCTTGGCGCATCTTCATTGCTTATTTCTACCAAACTTTTTTCAGCGTCATTATTTTCTCGTAATGTAACGTTATTAGAGCTGTTTGACAGGCCATCGGTTAAATTCGCCATGTTTTTAGGTTTTTCTATTCTCGAGGCTCCTTCATTGCTCATTTCTACTACATTATGTTGATCGTCATTGTTTTCTAGTAAACCTACATTTTTTTCAGATTCCTCTGTTTCTGTCATTATTCCATTACACAGTTTTACCATATTCTCGTTCATGTAAGATTCTACAACATTTAAATCGTACGATACAGTTATAAATTTAGAGGAATTGAGTCTTTCCAGATTGACAGTAGGTTGAAACTTTTTAGATTTAGCGTTCCAATCCTGTTCGTTGCGAGTAGCATCATTTTTTCTTTTAGATTTCGTACAGGGAGTTTCTATCACTTCAAACTTGGCAGTTCTCTTCTGAGACTTATTTATAATTTTTTTCATTTCCCTTATTCGTTTCCAACCTGAAGATGCATCACCTTTTATATTACCTTTTTTATTCGAAGCTGCTCCAGAGCAATCGTTTGTCTCTCTAAGTTTGTTTTCTATCATTTCCTCATCTATGGCGTCTAAATAAGATTCTTCTAAATGTCTTAATTTAGCTGTCTGCGTAGGATTTCCTATCAACTTTTTCATTTCTTCTTCGCTGTTAAATTGTTCTATTACAACTGCCAATTTTGGACTAAGACATGTAGCTGTACTATGACGTAATTTCTGTTTCACTTTTGCAGTTCTAGTAGAATAACCCACCGATCGAGTCAATCTTTTACTTTGGCCCTTTTTTGTAGTTTTCGAGGTAGATTTATTTTTATACAATTGAGAAACTGATGGCATATCGAATTCAGGCACTTCTATTTTAATTTTACCCTTTTGCTCTGTTTTGGGAATTATTTCAAAATTATTACGTTTATCTTCTAACCAATGCACCGCTATAGTATTAGCATTGGTAGTTATTAAATCATTTGGTTTATGGTCAACAATATTGCTTCCTTTTTTTGCATTTTCATAAGTTTTTTGTACTGACCATTTATTAAACTCTTGAGTTTTTTTAAGTCGATCAAAGGGATCACTACTAGATTCTGTAGAAGATTTTGATCTGATACTATCACTTGGGGACACTGATGTTTTTGAAGAATCGTCAGCACAGAGTGAAAATAATTTCACATTGCGACCAACCTTTAATTTGCCACATTTAGTATTTAATTTAAAACTTCTATTTTTCTGAAATTGCTCTGGATGAGTACAGTTTTGTTTCACTTTCAACAAAATATCCTCAAATGAAATTTTTTCTGAAATTTTAATGCGATATAATAGTACTTTTAATTTAAAAATAAATACACAAAAACAAAAATAACTTTGAAATGTACTCCAAGCAAAAGGCAAGTCCATTACTAATACCGTCGAATAGGTACTTACCATCTATATCAAAATTGAACAGTTCATGAAATTCTTTAAGCTGTTTTTTAACAAAGGCAACAACTTTAGTATAATAATCTTGTACTTGAAAAATTGTACTTTTTATAACTTTTTGGCAAATCGGGCAAGGAGCTTCGTTGTCAGAGTAATATTTTAAATGAGTTTGAATGCAACTCTCACAAAAAGCATGCGAGCATTGAAGTTGTACGGGCTTTTCGAGTATGTCTAAACTGGAAAAGAAATACATAATCAATGTTTTGAGGTTGTCTAAACTCGAGTAAGTTCAAAATTTTAAATTTACCATATACTGCATGTAACTAAAGTTTTAATTTCAAACAAATATTGCGTGAAGTAGATTAATCTTGCACTATCTTGTTGCACTAATTTCAACCCTTCGTCACTCATGTTCAAAACTATTCCTTTTCACTTTCACAACGATTATCTGTAAATCTGAAATCTGTATGTAAACCAATGTAAACCATGTAAACAAATTCTAAAGGCGGTAAGCCGGTAAGAAGTTAACCTAAAAAAATTGAAAAACAAGTCACAAGTCGAGAATGTCAGCGGGAAATTTAAAAATTTATACCATTAACCGATTTGTGCAATGTTCAAAAATCTAATCTTCGTAAAAACGTAAAGTTTTTCTTTTATCACATAATGATTACGAAATCCCGCTAATTTAATTTTAGTTTTTGTTTTTTATAATACTTGTAACTTTTGAAATGCTCTGAATCTCTAGTAAAGGTTATGTTGTTCTGACCGGATATGATACAATTTAAAAAATAGATCGTGTCGTGATCGTGATATCGTGATATCGTGATCCTCCACCACCTCTTCCACAGTGTCCTTCACTTTAAATTTATCAAAGGTCAGAGTAGTCGATCCGGCTATCAACCTTTTTTAACTAGTTTTACGTTTTTCATTATCGTCGTTAAGCCTAAATTATGTCTAGTAAATCTGCATTTTCACTATTGCATAAAAATAATGTTTTCATTATCGGAAAACGAGCAAGGTTTGTTGTGTGCAAAATGTAATGAGTTCCGAACTAATTTTAGAATCTATAATTGCAGTTCTTGGTGGTCACATGTGCCTATGGGACCTCCCGATGCAATTTTGGGAGTAACCGAAGCATTTAAGAGGGATTCGAATCCAAAGAAAGTTAATTTAGGTGTAGGAGCTTATCGCGACGATAATGGCAAACCTTATGTTTTGCCAGTTGTAAGAAAAGCCGAAGAAGTAGTGAAGTCCAAAAACTTGGATAAGGAATATTTACCAATATCTGGAACTCCTGAATTTTGTAAGCGGAGTATCCAACTTGCACTGGGTGATGATCATCAGTGTATTACCAATGGTTTAAATTCGACCGTACAGGGTATTTCGGGGACAGGATCTCTCCGTATTGGAGGGGCTTTTCTACAAGCATTTTTCCCTGGAACTAAAACTGTGTATTTACCTACTCCAACTTGGGGCAATCACATACCTATTTTTAAACATTCTGGATTAGACGTTAAGCATTATAAATATTTTGATGCGAAAACATGCGGTTTTGACTTTGCCGGGGCTTTAGATGATATTTCGGTAAGTAATGTGGGCAGTAACAAACTTATAAAATCGTAAAATTTATAGAAAATTCCAGAAAAGTCTGTAATTCTACTTCATGCTTGTGCACATAATCCTACAGGAGTAGATCCAAGATTAGAGCAATGGCAAGAACTATCTCAAGTCATTAAAAAGAAGAATCTCTTCCCATATTTTGATATGGCGTATCAGGGTTTTGCTTCTGGTGATATTAATAAGGATGCTCAAGCTGTAAGTAATTAACTCATGTGTTTGCATCAATCTAAGGTTGTCACTCCAGATTCGATTATTCTTGGACGACGGTCATAGAATAGCATTGTCACAGAGCTATGCTAAAAACTTAGGTTTGTATGGTGAAAGAGTAGGAGCTTTTACTATTGTTTCTGAAAATAAAGAAGAGGCAGCCAAGGTTATGTCTCAGCTGAAAATTTTAATTAGACCAATGTATTCAAATCCACCTTTAGGTGGGTCTAGAATTGTAACGGAAATTTTGGGAGATCCAGCCTTAAAATCGCAATGGTGAGTTTGAAATGTAGAATCATCGTTAACTGCGGCTGAATTAACTAAGCATGAGGGCGTTGTTGAAACAAATATTTGCAGTGAACTTGTCAATATTAAATTTTTCTCCGTTTAGGCTTATAGAGTTAAAAGGAATGGCAGATCGAATAATATCGGTCCGTACTAAATTACACGAAAACTTGAAAAAGGAAGGTTCGTCTCGTAGTTGGAATCATATAACTGATCAAATTGGTATGTTCTGTTTCTCTGGAATGAACCCAGATCAGGTAAGTTTTATAACATTTAATTATACTTTTATTTTGTAAACATTTTGTAGGTGGAACGGATTATGAAAGAATTCAGCATATACTTAACAAAGGACGGTCGCATTTCAATGGCCGGTGTCACCACAAAGAACGTCGAATATCTCGCTCATGCTATGCACGTAGTTACAAAATAGGCTTTTGAGTAAAGATAAAGATGATGGAACCACACTACTTCACAGTTCAGTGATTGTAATTTTTAAATTGTGCATTTATTTTCAAGAATTTTTATTTATTGCACTGATTGCACATACCAGTTTGCTTATTATTTTAATTGTAACTTCCGAGAGTTCCGCATTTTAAATTATTGTTATTGTATAGAAAAAGTGAAACTATTAAGCCAAATAAATCGATTTATAGTTGTTATTGCTAAAATTGTTTAATGATTTTTCAACAAATATACAAAAAAATTTAAGCAAGTTTTTCTGTAAATTCATGCTTGGGCAATACTTACAAAATGCTAAACATATACATTCGAAGGCATTACAAGTTGACAATAAATATTACTTATACAATTCTGTCTGAAACTTGATATTACAAAATACTCTTAGCTATAATGCAGAAATTATTTTATTTGAATCAATTTATTTACACTTATTGTAAATATAATTAATACAAAAATCACAAAAGAGTTGAAAAATATTACTACACTCTTACGATTAATAAATTACCTAAAATAGGAATAAAATACAACGATGGAAGCTGACTAACCCAAGTTTAGAAAGTGTGCCCTGAGAAATTTGTCTTGGAGAATTGGAAGCAAAAATCATTTTCCAATTCCAGTGAGTATTTTTATTGCTCCATTGATAAAGGCCAACAAGTAGTAAAAGCACTTAATATAATAAAAATCTTTAAAAACTATGTGATTGTTAAATTCGCTAGAAGATTCAAGATTTGTAAACCTCGCCTACTGCAAATTACAATTTTAGAACTTGAATTAACACGAGTCGACTGTTTTTTAAACAGTTGACCCTAAAATACGAACTTTCCCCTCTCTTTTACTTAAATTTTCGGTTTTGTATAAAATTAATTTAATGCAAGCAACTATTTCGACAACAATTTATAACAAATACAATAATTGAAAAAACAATTAATTCCCCACATTTATATCGGTCGTAATTGCATTTTGTACTTCTACCATAAATGTATTTTCAATAGTTTCGACTTCATCTTTACGTACGGACATTTCACAATAATTGTCTTTACTCGTATCTAATTTTTCAAACATATCTGAAGAATCGTCTCCCTCTAAATCTTTCAACAAGCGTTCCGTCTCTTGATCTTTACCTAAAAAACGCATCAAATTAAGTTCAGTAACCACTTTCATATCCACGTTTATACCTAAAAACGCGTAACCGCTACCGTTGCTGTAGTTTTCAGTTTCATCGTTACAATCCATTTGTTCCGAATTATCAGAAACTTCAACATTCGAAGTTACTTCTTCCATTTGTCTTTCTAAACTTGTCTGAACAGAAGGTTGAGGTATCGCCGTTAACTGAGATATTTTACTTTCGATATCTTCATTATGTTCGTTATCCGATAAAAAGATATCGGTCGACTTTAAGTTATCTATTGAGGTTGAATTTCCGCCAACTTCTTCTTCAGTAATTTTTTCACACTTATTTGTACTATCTGAAATTTCACTTTCGTCATTGCTCACTTCGGCTCCTTCGATATTATTAGTAACAACATTTTCTTCCTCATTGACAGAATCTTGGGGGCGAGAAGACATGACTATAGACGTGCTAGACGTGCTTTTTGTCAAAGCTCGTAGGGAATTATTCATTATGTACACGGGAGATGACGTAGAAACTGTGGGAGTTTTTGTGAGTAATTTTCCGGCAATGGGCAGCACTTTGATACCTCCTTTAGCATTAATAGCTTGCAAATGAGCGAGAGGTATAATTTTCTTCATGTTTGGATTTGTTCTAACGGTCACCACTTTGTGCTTTGCCAAATTGGTGGTTGAGGTGTTGGTATTAGCTAGAGAATTTAACTGCAAATTGGCAGTGTTGCAACTAGTCGAAACAATTTTATATTTATCTAAATTCTTAACTGGTATGTTTTTAAATGGTATCGAAAGGGTACGTTGTAATATACTAGAAGTTGATATTGTTTGAGCATTCGAAACTATAATTAACTTTTGACCTGGCACAGTTTTTGTTACTCCCTTTCGTGTAGAACACACTTTCAATGGTTTTTGCAAGTCACTACTCGGTCCAGGAGATGCGACGTGTTTATAAGGAATGCCATGATTAGGTTTTAAGTTCACTATTGTTTGTTTTGGCTGTTGTTTGGGAGCTTGATTTTCGTTCGAACAACTGGGTTGGGGAGAGGGACAATTCTGATCTGCACTTCTTGGCACTATAAAACTGTTGATTTCATTTTTTATATCCTCTATTGATTCTTCACCTTTTATAACCGGCTGAATTGTAATATTTTGCAAAATGTTAATTCTTGGACTAGAAGTGGTCGTTGCCGATTGCACCGAAGTAGGAACTTTTTGGGTTTTTTGCTGAAATTGCTGTAAAATTCTAGGAAGCGGATTCAAATGCTTGAAATCTTGATCTTGATCTTTTATTTTGGGTTGTAAATGCTCCTTTGTTTTACCTTTTACCCTTTGCCTGAATTCAAAAAATTACGTTTTTGTAAATAGTCATTATTACACTTCAATTTATTATTTATAAATAAACTATATCGTCATTTAATTATTACTTACCTGTATAGTTGTTGAACGCTACTGACTTTAGATGGGCCTATAAGATGCTGAGCCAATGTGCTATTCTCGATACCAAAGGATAGTTTACGTTTTTTAATATCGTCACTTTTGTGCACTTCTTTAAGTCTAAAAGGTAGTGGAGTTATAGATTCTGCTACACTGGATGATAAAGCCTGTGAACTTGGAATAGTTCTTTTTCTTTCTGTGACAGCAGTTAAAGGTAGTTGTTCGTTGTTTACAGTTGTGGTATCCGATACTTCATCCGCTATAGCCGAATATAGGGTTTGAGGAGCAACTCTTGGCACGAGGGAAATTAACCTCCTACCTTCTTTAATCCAGTCATCGGCTGTTTCTACTTGGCCGCACGAACTAAACCATTACAGTTAAATGGAGCAACAAGAAAAGCAACCTACTTACAAATAAGCGATAGTATTTAATCGTTCGTCTAAAATAACTTTTCTAATTTCGGCTTTGCATCTTTCGTATGGAATCCGAAGTGCTGCACCTACATCTTTTAGAAGTTTTAGTTTTTCGTTTGTTGGAGGTCCCTGCGCTCTTAATGCGGCGACCATATTAGAATACGCATCTAGTTCTGCAAAAACATTACTGAAATGCAAACTAAATAAATCAAAAGAAAAGTACTAACCCAACATTCTTAAGTATTTTGAAGACTCGTTCTCGTTCATTTCGACGATCGCTGGATACATTGTAAAAAAATCACTTTTATTAAAGAAACGAAACAAACAAACCTTTTAAAAATCTCTTAGTTTTGCAGATTTTGACAACTGAAAGCGTCCCAAGCTTTGAGGTTACGTTGTTGTATACTAATTGTACGAAAACTATTCGCTAAATAAATTTTAAAAATAATTAAATAACCTTAAGCGCTACATCGTTACATTTTTAAATCCGATTATATTACTTAATTAACCAAAAAAACTTAACACTTGTAGGTTGACAACCGTGCGTTAAAAACTGGGAACAGGAACAATCTGGATAATTACAAAATTTGACAGAATCGGATAGAGATTATTCTAAGTTACCTTAGTTCCCAAACCTATTTTTTTAAGTTTAAATGCTCAAAAGTAAGTTATTTGTCGATAAAAACTTATTATTTAACCTATAACACATCTATACAATTTTTGAATTAGTGCAAATACTGTGATTTGGGAAATTAATTTATTAAATAATGTTACCAACCTTATTTTTATCCCTTAAAATAAAATTTAAAAATTTGTTATCTATGGTGTAGTAGTATTTAAGTGTTCTTATTAGTGCGTGCCAGTTATGTTACTCTGTTTCAACATAAAAAATAATGATGTAAGTAACTAATTTAAAAACCGTACAATTAATATTTGTTATAAAGTTTCAAAGTTGTTTGTGAATAAAAAAGATATCGTTCATTTGCATTTTGATTCTTTATTTCAACTGCTTTTTGCAGCATTCTTACACAATATTATAGAATATTAAAAGATATAACAATTGTTTATTAAATTTTACCGATACAATGTAATTAGGTGCCATAGTACGAGATAAAAAGACTTCAAAAGTAACCGGATAGGATATTAACAGAATATAAAATTAAAAGCTCTTAATTAAAGATTAATATAATTAACAGAACTTATTTTATAATACAAATATAACATTAATATTATTTATACAGATGATCATAGCACACTACAATAGAATTGTATAAATCACATTCCCTTAATAATTAATTTGCAAAATTTCAACATAGGGCAGAAATATCCCAAATTTTAATTACCCGATCTTGACCTACAGTGACCAATCTTTTACGAGTTTCGTCTACTTCCATTGCTACCACACTGTGTTTTGCATCATGGAATGTTGCCATCGAAGGACGACTATAATTAGAAAATTGCTTTATTAATAATCGACAGTTCAATAAAAAATCTAGTAAAAGTTTAACTTACTCCTTATCCTTTAAAAGTAAATTGCACGGTTCACAAATTCGCACCGCAAACTCAAATCCCATAACAGGTATAGCTAGCCTTCCCATAGAGCATCTATCGCATACCGCTTTACCACAATGACGGCAATGATGTTGTCTAAGGCCTAACTGTCTTTGGTCCATCATAGCTCGGAGATTCCAAAAAAATGGGCGCCTGCATAACTGACACAGATCGGATTCTACCCATTCTGGTGTTTCCTGGCGGTGTTCCTTCATATCCCAAAAGACTAATACACTATCTTCGCCCGCACTAATTAATTGTTTACTTCCATTTAAATAACATAATGCGGAGACCTTCAAGATAAATTATAATTTTTATTTAAAAATAAAATAAGTTTATTTTACCTTATTATGATGACCTTGTAATTCGTAGGCAGTACCTTGTTGTCCACCGATATCCCATACAATTACACTTTGATCGTACGAGCCACTAAATAACATTTGTCTTTCGGGATCCCAAGCTAATGTTCGAACTGAACCCGAATGCCCTTTAAGCGTTGTTATAATTTGAACACCAGTATTATCTAATTTTAGCATTGTTATTTGACCAGAGTAATCGCCGACAAAGGCATGTTTGGTTTGTGAGTCGAATCTTAAGTTTTGGTTAGGAAAAATCTATTTCAAGTTGAAATGAATCTTAGACGCATTCAACAAATAACAAAAGGATACTGTAAAGACGTACACCAAGCTTCAGCTGTGAAAATCCCGATATTTTTACCGGTCTGAGTACAATTATACGAAAATACTTTATCTCTACTAACACTTAGAATCCATTCACAATCGAGAGCAAATAAAACATCGGTTACACGAGCTTGATGGGCTAAATATTCTCTAATAGGCATCATTCTATTAAAATCTGATGCTAACGAAAATTCTGAAACAGTTCCATTTTCTTGACCTATGAATAGTTGCCTAGTTTCGACTTGATAGTACATCGATGTGGCCCCGCTGGGCATATACTGACAAATACTGGCCCAATATTGACCCGAATCTCGTTTTAGCCATACTCGTACGGTTCTAAAATAAATGAAAAATTTGCAACGTACATTTTTTGATAACACAATCAACTGTCAAAAGTATGTTTATACGTACTTATCGTTGGAAACGCTTATAACACCATCTTCACCCCTTATTAAAACTGCCGCATTCACTTCGTCGTTACATTCTTCTAACTTATCTAATAATGCCGGTTTCTTGGTTGTACAAAATCTCTCGTTTAATTGTGTTGCAGGTTTAATTTCTGCTGCCATTTTAATATCTTCTGTTTTTAAAAACTTACAATACAATTTTTGGTTACTCCCTAGTCGATTTGACACTGTTTGACACTAACCATCTAACCATTTCTCGCTCTCGCATTTCTCTTTCATATGATATTACGCAAATGAATTTAAAATGAAATGTTACTAGAATCACACGATAAAGTTATACGAGGTGCTTTCAAATAATTGTTACGAGTTACGAGGGCCTTTTGAATAGCTTTAACGAGGTCTTTTCAAATCGTTTTTTAATTAAATAAAAGTGGTCGAAAAGGAAAACGTGTAATGTTTGAGACATTTTAGTTCTCGTAAATTCTTGAAATTTGAACAAATATAAATTTTGTTTTTTACTATAATTACATACTTCTTAAAGAACCCATTTTTGACCTGTAAAGTTGGTTTTCACTACTTTTTCTGCTTCTTCTATAAAAGTGCCTATCCTCTATGGATGTTGGTAATCGCCGAGTCACTGTTTATGTGTCATTTTCTGACACATGACACTTCTGTTTTTGTTAAGAGTGCTGTGATTTTCTAGCACAGTTTGTTTAAAATCGCGTTTTGCTAAAGAGAGATAAAATTTCATGTTGTTTTTCTCTCACAAATTTAGGAACTTCCGTAAAAATGTCATTCTATTCGCATGGTATTGTTCTTTATGTCACGACTGTTGACCTTGAAAAAGTTTAAACTTGTAGAACCCAACGGTCGGGTTGATCTATATTAACGATACACTCTCGATACGCTCTTGATACGATAAAATTTCCACATGTCTCACTATTGCTCCAATCTCGATCCAACACTCATATATCCACACAATAGTGCCGCTCTCGATAAGCTCTCGGTTCGAAACAATAAAAATAATAAGTTAATAACGGAGTGGACCAGTATTATACAGGTGTTCGATCTCGCTTCAGTCTCGGTTTGATACCACCTGTATTGAGATCGATAGTGTGAATATCCACATCGATTCTTGTGTAAGAAATTTGTGATCGGATTGAGAGCATATCGAGAGTGTATCGTTAATGTGGAATGACACTATATGTTAGGTTCTACAAAGAATTCACGAAATTGTTAGAAATGAAATTACAAAAATTTTGTTTGATCATTTTTAAATTGAAAAGTGGCGTTTATTTTTAAGAACTTCAAAGTTATAAATTTTGGACTAAAGTCTTAAATTATTAATGTTTTGAAGATAATAAAGCCAAGTTATTATCTTTACAAGAAAGCTAAAAAAACTTATTATCTTAAATTATTGATACAGTTGTGGTTTACTTTGCTTTCTATGTTTGGGGGAGGTTCGGCCAAAAAGATTTTTTCTTTTCCTTATCTTCTTTGAAACATTTATTTATGGATACCAGGTAAATCTGGTTTAATCGCTTTATTTTGAGTTCAGCAATCACTCACTTCGAGGAACGGAACCTTTTGCTGGACACCCCTCAGCGTTTAAATAAAATACACTTGCTTAAAAAAATGTATCGTTTATTAGATGATTATATTGCAGTCATAAGTTTAAAATTATGTTAATGTGTATTAATTTGTAAAAAATATTTTAAATTATCTAATAGAATTATTGTTATTATGGAGATCATGAATATAAATAGATGAATCGACGTTTCATCCGTTCTTCAAAATCGGCACTAATAATACTCATAAATAGAAACTTATCTATCTCTAAAGCAATAAAATTGACTAATTTGTAATACACGAAAATACTCTAAAAATCATCATTAGAGAAAGATAAATTGAGTTTATTTAAGTAATTATTAAGTACCTATGGATTACTCAATAAATCTAAGTTGCTCTATCACAGTACAAAAACGTACTTTCGTCTTCTTTACCACACTTTACACTTACGCACTGGGTTCATTTTAGACCCACTTGGACAATTAAAATCTTCGGCGAAATATAGTATGTTACTCAATGGCCCTCGAACTCTAAATTCGCCCGGCGAATGATAACCTGTCAATACTCTCAATTTGAGAGTTTCCGGACGATATTTCGAACACCACGTATTTGCAGCCGAAATCCAAAACATTTGTTTTGGCGTGTATTTTAAACCAGGCAATGTTAGCTCGCCTTCGTTACGTTCGATCCATTTACTATAAGCTAAATATGCTTCTTTTATTCCGCCATTATCAGCTATATTTTCTCCTTGCGTGTTTACACCGTTTAACTAAAATTGAAACATTTCGTATAATAAATAAGTTATATTATCTTTTTTTAAAGTAACATAAATCATATACAAAAATTTACGTAATTAGAACTAATAATTATTAAATTGTTAATACTGACGTAAAAAAATCACACATAAAGTAAGTACATCTAAATATCTACCTACCATATAAATAACAATACTATAGTATTATCTATAAAAATTTTATTTAGGTAATAAAAATTAGTTTGGAATATAATTAATAATATGTACACTTTTTTGTTAGTCTACCCAAACATGTTAATAATAGCACGAGCTTTGATTTAGTGATTAATTAAGTAAAAATAGTAAATTAAAGCATTAGTTAGTTATAATAAGTACCTGCTGTTCTCGTTACTCGTTATTTATTGAAGAAGATCGTTGTTACCAAATAAATGAAATAAAATCTAAGTTTGGCTGATTGTTACGTACACTTTTTGTACCAAATTTTAAGAATAATCGTGAATATACTTGTTACATGAAGTTAAATACCATCGAGATGTAATTTAAAGTTTTTTTTATAAAAAAATCTACTCTTTTACTAATTTTTAAGTACATAACTAGGGCAAGTTTCTAACATGATAGTTTAAAATCAGATCAAACACATTAAATACAAAAATATATGTATATAAAATTTAGTAAAATTTTTTTCAGCACGTCACTGTTATAAAGCCTCATACAAACTACCATATTTTGCACTTTTTTACAGGATTCATATCTGATCCAAGCGGGCAATTAAAGTCTTTAGCAAAGTAGTCCATGTTACTAAAAGGTACTAAAACCCTATATTTATCTGGTACGTGCTCGTCTGTTACGACCATTTGCTTAAGTTCCTCAAGGCGCATTTTTGAGCACCATACACTAGCAGCAGAAATCCAAAATAGCTGCTGTCCAGTGTAGTTGAGTGCAGGTAATCTTAATTCTTCCCCATTTCGTTTTACCCATTTATCATAAGCTAAGTAAGCCTCTTTAATACCACCATTATCGGCTATATTTTCTCCTTGAGTGTTAATACCATTTAACTGGAATTATTAGTACGGAAAGCCATGTTAGTTAGTATTAACCCTTTTGCCTTAAATAATATAACTAAACATATTTCAAAATCTTACAATTGTAAGTAAAGGCGAGAATTTTTAAGGTAAAGAGTAAAGACGGAAACGAACATTCGATTAAACGTAATTCAGAACCGAAAAAGTTACGAACTTGTAGTGACGATGGCTAATTTAGCGTAAATTGTGTTACAAACTCCCAGAGGGTTCGAGAAGGTCGCAAGAAATTGAATTTTTTCTTAAACAAATTATAAACTTTGTCGAGCATTCATGCATACATTCAATATCGAATTTTAAGCAAAATTTACATAATCGACTTAGCAACTAGAAATTACCGAATAATTGGTCACGGAGAATCATTATCTTGTTTTGTGGGCTGCATAACTTTCAGGCGGCAGATATTTAACCCGACATTAAATAATTAATTAAATGCGTACGTTTGATCAGCAAATGAGGTTCTAAAGACTCAAGTAGCTTGGGGAAAATAGGACTTTGAATAGGTTTCTCTACTATGAACCTTATACTCAAATCGGATTGAAAACTAGTGTCAAAGTGTTCGCTTTTCGATGTAATCGTAACAGCGATCTCGTTAAAAAACTATTCAAAAATTACAGTTTTTTAGCTCCTATAACCTTCTTATTTAACCATTTCTACAAATCTACTCAAGGCCCTATTATTCCTGAACCACGTGAGACGCCGTAACAATTTCAGTTTACAATGTGAACTTGCCTGTATCCTCTATACCGACTGGCATTTTTTAACGCAACATTAGGTATTCAGAACTAATTTGGCCCTTTCTTCTCGCTTTTGTCTAATTTTTTACGAACTGTCTGATATGCATAAATATAACAATATAAGAAAACTTTAAGAACTGCAAGTTTTCTATTTACATAAAGTTTTCTGTTTGCTATTTCTCTTTGAGCGTCTTGTTCTGAGCAGAGCATAGGCGACTTCCCTGCATATATTGACATTAGAGCGCCTTTTGATGTTAAAACAGTTTACTTTGGACTCCGAACCACTAAATTAGAAAGCTCTCGGTCGGACGCCATTGCCTTCCGAGAGATGCGCTGTATATAAGACCTATCAGTTACGGCTTTCTAATTAAATTTCTATCAGCTTCACCTTTCATGCAACATTAATCTTTTTCTAATCTCATGCATATACGAGTATCCCACTAAAAGCAATTCTACGCATTTGCCATTCACCAATCAATCGTAATTAATCGAAACTATCCTTTGTTAAATTGTGCAAAGTGATTCCAAAAAAATTGAAATGATAAACGATATAATAAAAGTTCCGATTGACTTAATTTTTTACAATTCCAAATGAAACACTATTATTTATATTATACTCACATTCAATTTTATTTCTGGCACACTGTAATTTCCATATTGATCAATGATGCACTGGGCTTTCTTAATGAAAGCCTTTTTGGTATCTTCTTGCCACCAATCAATTAAATTCCCATCTTTATCGAACTGTCTACCTTGATCGTCAAAACCGTGGGTAATTTCAT
This sequence comes from Malthinus flaveolus, assembly GCA_950108345.1. Taxonomy (NCBI): domain Eukaryota; kingdom Metazoa; phylum Arthropoda; class Insecta; order Coleoptera; family Cantharidae; genus Malthinus; species Malthinus flaveolus. The sequence continues at coordinate 14,919,614 of OX467285.1, read as the reverse complement.
GCCCAATAACAAAACCGATGGCTCCGTAATTCATATATCTGGGTCTATCGCTACTAAAGAAGACGCCTTGTAAAATTCCCGCGGGAAATTCTGAAAAATTCAAAAATTGATGATTCAAGTAGCTTCAGAGTGCCATTTTTATACTTACGGATACTATTTTCAATCGACGAATAAAATGCATTTACAACCGATGGCCTACCATGGGTGATCCAATCGGTTTTGTTCACTGGTTGTCTAAGTCTCTTAAAGGCGTACTGAGTTCCAAAGAGAGTCAAATTTAAAATTGATTTCAAATAATGAGGGGACGTGTATTCGAGCTATAAAAACACCTATTTTAGCACGTGGGTGGTTTAAATAAAACTAAAAACGTACAGTGGAATAAAACTCTTCCAATTTCTTGTCGTCTAACAATTCGTCGGGGTACGCAATGTGCGATGTCATCGATGCTGCTTTATCCAGTGCATTTTTCCTGGTAACTTCGTCCATCCATTCGACATTTTTTAAAATGTCGATAAATTCGTTTTGTATATCTGATACCATTTCGATAGCTTTTTTACGAGCATCTTCGTTGAAATATTTACGGACGTATAAAGCGCCCGCTGCTATTGACATGCTAAAAATAAAATAATTGGTTCACGAATAAAAAAGAATTTTTAGTCAATTACCTTCCAGAAGCTATATCTACACACTCTTTCCATCTCGATTCTCTTTCTGTCCTTCCACTTAAAATTGTGCCGTATTGCAGTTGGCGTTTTCTGAGTTCGTCCGTTAAATATGAAACCGACGAAGCGGCGGCCCTCCACATAACATAATTGGCTTGGATTCTAAATATGGATGTTAGTAATTTATTTATTAATTAAATTTCTTTAGCACGCTTACCGTTTCGGCGTGTGACTAAGTAATGCTTCCAACGCGCCAATATACTTTGGTACGCTTACAATTACTCTTTCATCTACACCAATTTGTAGTTCGGGAATATCGAGTAAAGTGTTTATATATTCGACCCAAGGAATACTAGGATATCTTTGTAAAAGATCGGCTACCGTCATGGGATTGTATAAAGCTGTCGCATTACGGCGTTCTTCGTTAGGAAGCGAAATCTAAAAAAAACAATTTTTAGCAACGAATCTCTGGGTCGCTTTTCACCTATACGTACGTTGGCAAGATTAATTTCAAATTGAAGGGACTGTTTAAGCTCACTTTCAGCAATTGTTCTATCGGCACCGAAAAGAACGGCTATGTCAACCATGTAGTCGTAATAAGACTTAACGAGTTTGTCATCTAATCCTTTAATTAAGAATTCTCTACGAAGCCCCAACGCTCCTTGATCGAACTGCAAGTTAAGTCGTTAGTTAGATTTGTTTTTAAATTGTAGGTCAACTTACATCGATTAATCGTTGAGAAGAATTCTTCAAATCGATTCCGACCGAAAAGTCAATAAAATAATCGACACTGTATCCAGTTTTCCTGAATTTGTATACTGATTGACGCCAATCGAAACTTCCGTCGTTCCAGTTTTGTCCTTCTAGAACTGGCCAACCACCCAACTCTTTGAAAATTGCTTTAATTGTAGTTAAACCGTCTTCTTCGATGGCCGACTTGTTCATACACGATTGGTACAATTTTTTAAGCAAAACAAAAGGCTTGGGTTCGTTCGGTTTAATCGGCTCTTCGATCATAGTTCTCAATTGTTCTTGTAATACGTCACTTATAACACTAAAAGATGTTACTGAAGATTTGTCATCGGGGATGTTGGTATTTCTCAAAAAGTTTCCACAAGCAAATTGATAGAAATCGTCGCAAGGTTCGACATTTTGATCCATGTGTTGTAAAATATGAGAAGCTGTATGTACGCAACCCGGTGTTAGGCAAATATCGTTATCGCTTTCTTTCTCGTCTCTCGAAAATGAGTTTACGATTACCGGATTTTTGTCTTGTAACGCTTCGAATCCAAATGGAACGTCTGATGGAAAAGGAGCGTAGAATTACTTAATTAATAATTGTTCGTTACTACGTTACTACTTACTGCTAGAATTTTCGTCGTGGTGATTATATAATACTGTGATGAGACCGACTGCAAGTCCAACTGTTATGAGAAAAATTATTGCGGAGAGCAGTGTTAGACACCGTTCCATGCTCGTTCTTCTTTTCCACCATGTTGGATTTCTGAAACAAACAGAAAAGTTATTACTTTTTATTGTGTATCTTCATATGTAGAGATATAGATTAAGGTTGTTCGAGGCTAGCTTAAGAAAAGGAAGCACGAATAAACGTACTAAGATCTACTAGACACTTGATCATTGTACTTTGTAGTGTCATGATGCCATTTACACCTTTCTACTTTTACTAACCAAACATGACGTCAGTTTAGGGAAAATAGATAATTAAAATTTAATTTTCATCATTTTCTTCGGGCTATTAGACTATCGTATGTATGGGAGTTTCTAATAATAATCACTAAGCCCTTTAGGGCAATAAAGATCAGACCAAAAAGTGTTTTTTCTAAAATTTAACATAATTTTAAGATAATATAATTTTGGACCTTGCAAGGGCACAAACCTGAATAAACAGTACAAATTTACATATACGCCGATTTATAACAAAATTATACTAAGTTAATAAGTTATTTTACAAAATAATGCAAATTGAGAACTATGCAAATTTAGTCAATTTAAATCAAAATAATTAAAACATCGTTTAATGCAAATGAAGAAATGTTTGTTCTTCCTGTGTCACCTTGCTTGTTTCAGACAAGAAGTTGTTGACTTTATTTTTTTAAATTTGTTTTTATTTAATTATCTAATGTTGCATTTTATAGTTGTTGAGTTTGTGTTGCAAATTTACATGAATTACTTTAAAAATAAGTGGATTAAGGCTGTTGAAAAAAGTTGTGGTAGTTTAAAAATTGTCCGAGGTTAATGGTATTGCTGTACATTGTACAAACACTACACTGTATATTCTACGAGAATTTTTTTAATCAGTTTTTGACAATCGAAAACTTGTGAGTTTTAAAAAGGTTTCAAAAATAATAGGATTGTTTGGAAGTGGACGATTTAGACGTAATACTGGGGAATCAAGAAAAACGTGGCAATACCAAACTTTTGTTTCTTTAGTTTTACGTTTATAATAATAGTCCAGTCAAATTAGACAAATAGATGGCATTTGATGAGGGAAGAAATCGATGAGCTTTAAAAATTGATATGGCTATTAGTGGAAATGTGCAGTATAGTATATAACATACTAAAAGTTCCGGAGAGCGAGAGCGAGCGGAGCGAACGCTATTTAAAGAGGACTTTTCCTAGTTTTTTGCAAATAACTCGCCTCCTATAGATCGTACGTTGATAAAGGTTATTATAAAAGTTATAAAAAACATTATTTGCTACAAGATTTGTTCCATGAATTTTTTTCATAACTTTTTAAGATATAGCGCGGAGAAGAAGGGGTAACAGTGAATTCGTTTACGTGATGACGCTGTATAAACCTATAAACCGCGGACTAAGACGCGTAAGTTTTATGAAAGGAATACACCACCAAAGCACTTATGGATAATCCGGTACGAGGTAGAATAAAGATTTAATTAAAAATTTCCGAAAACAAAAGTCATTCCAGTTCATTAATATGCTGTCTCAGAATTCAGAAATTGAATAGGGGGGATATTGAAATATCTCAACAACAAAGCAACTCTCTTGCTGATCATATTCAACGTCTTATCTTCGCTGAAATCAATGTCAAATGAGCTGTAGTGAAGGCCTTTACCGGTTCCTTCTAAAAAGCTGGCAAAATACTGTCTACAGCCTACGAATAATTGCAAGGACACTCAAGGGACACTGTCGACTACACAAACATCTCCACACTCTGGACTAGATAATCTCACATGTCATGGAAGCGAACTAGAAGACAAAATGGTTGAACATGTGCTTTGTGACTGTCCAACCCTAACGTCGATAACAAGATCCATGTTGGGGAATTTCTGGTTTCAATAAGCCAGAAATGGCCCGAATAAGCACCACTCCTCTCACCAGAATCCTGGAGTTCATTCTACAAGTAGGATGGCTCGAGATCTGATGATGGGCACGGTTAGACCCCTTGGAAGTAGTCAGGTAGTACATGGTAGTGCAGAGAGTTTGCTAATCAATAAGATCTTTTGTATCAGAAATTTTTTATAAAAATAATTTTTTTTCCATATTAGAGTTATGATAGTTACGGAGATACTATAAGCACAATACCAGAAAAAATCTCCTTCTCTTCCTTCTTGCCCCATCCTCCGAGACTTTTAGTATGTTGAACTGCAGGTTCCAACGAACAACCATAAATTTTCAAAATTCTTGGATTTTCATCATTTGCCTTATTTGAATGGGCTATTAAAGTTTAAAGCGCTTATTATGACAATGTGATTTTTAAAACCTTCAAAATAATTTTTTGCATTGTATCGAACAATTTATTATTAGTACGTTTTTCAGTATATTGTTCGTTTAGAACAATTTGCAAAATAATACAAGGTTATAATTTTATTACAAAAATAAAACTTAATTTGTTTAAATTGCATCCCAATCGCGATGAAAATACAAGTGAAAACGTTTATAAAAACCATTTAGTACACTTAAGTGGTGTACTTAAAAACAATAAAAATTTTCATTGCAAAACTATTACTATTAGAAAACAATACTTTGAGCAAAGTTTTAATATTTATAAATTAAGTTGGCTTTGATGATGGCGATGATATGTCGTTTTCTAAAGACTAACACCGTTATTAATAGATCAAAGTATTCACAATTAGCAAAACCTAAATATTTCGTATTTAGGGTAATATAATTCAGTTAGTAGCTGAAAAAATATAGATTCATCTCCGAAACTTTGTTTTGAATCGTTGGCAAGTTTGGGCGAACATCCCAAATACTTGACCGTGAATTGAGGTCAAGTTTTTAGAACGCACATTATTAGATTATTAGCATATTTGGTTATTGTACTTGATGGTTTTATGGCTTTTAATTAGTTCACTAATATTATTTTACTTTACGTAATAATTCACTAAAATTATTTTCGTTCGGACAGCTTACCGTATATTAAAGCATAACCATTGTTTTTGTGGATGAGGTTGCGATAATTCGCTATAAGCAATTTCGTTGTCTATTAAACGCAACATATTTTATACTTTCTATTTTATTAATATTTCGAATTGTATTTTACAAATCGCACTAAAACTGTTTTTCATTTACAATCACTCGAAAGGGTCTACGAATGGCAATTTTCACTTATCCACTAATCCTACAGTTTATTAGAAAGCTGCTCCTAATGCAATCTGCGATATTTTCGAGTTGCGATGTAAAACTGTTTATTTTTATCACTATCTAACTGAAAAACCGTCTGTTGAAAAACTGTATTATTATTGTGTTTCCGAAGTATAGCGATGGAAATTGTTTTGAAATTCGCGTCGTGATAAGTAATAAGTAGGTAATATCAGCAGTTTTAGCGTAACGTAATGAAATATATTTTACGATTAGATAAAATTGCCATTTAAGAACATTGTTATAGTTCAATCCAACGTCATTTATGTAACTTGTTTTTTTTCGAACGCTTAGATGGAAGCTCAAATACGTAACGAGAGATGAATTTAAAATTAAGTCCTCAGGCGGTTATGATAAAGCAGAATAAAATTTAGTAAAAACATAAGTCGAAACAGTATTGTCGGTGTTTAATTAAAAAATTATTTGGAACAAAACTCAAGTGTCTTTGGTCCTTCCAAGTCTAAAACCAAATCTTTAATCCACATCTCAATAATTAAGGAGAAAGTGGGAAAAAATCCATTACATTGTTAAGAGTCTTCTGATGTAATAATAACATAATTGAGATTATTTGAACGTTACTTTCTACTGCACTATTAGCTGTTAGTAACGAGGTGGATGAACCGACTAGAGACAAGAATTAGAATTGTTTAACGCCTTTTTAATAATTTTAATGTTCGTTAAAAAATGATCAGTTACGGTTGTGGTAAATGCGATTTTTGGCCAAGAAAAAGTCGTATTTTGTACTATTTCCTAAATGGCCGGCTTCCTGCTCAAAAATGTTGTAGACCGTGGCAAGGATCTTGCTTCCTTATGCTTATCCATGATTCGTGGATCATCTTCATTAAAGTTAGTACTAACGAAACATGCATATAAACAGTTTAATTGTCGTCTGTCGCTTTACATAATATTTACTTTTACTGTCTACCGCGCCAATATTGCGAAATTCCAAAAATTAGAAACATTTATTGTAGGTATTAATTATTTAAACTTCTATCCTATTGTAAGTGGTAAGAAAAAGATTGGAAATAACAGTCCCACGAACCCACGAACCTTAATTATTTAATTTGATTTGAACACTTAAATTAATTAATTGGTAATAAACGACCGTAATTAATTAATCAATATTAGGATTTAGTTTTTGAAAAAAAGTTAATCGTTTATTCGTGTAAATTATTATGTAAATCCTTTTAATTTTCAACAACTAAAAGTACACGTATTAACAATTGATTTTTACCATATAACACTACGCTTATTAGCACAACAATTTAAAACCAATAATGCTTGGAGATACATGGAATTTTACAGATTTTTACTTTTTATATTAAACGTGCTAATTCGTTCGTCACGTGGATGATCGCGCGTGTATAAATTCCTATCAATTCGGATTTTTTTCACCTTCGCGTGGAGTTTGTTCAACATAACAATTGCCCTTTTTAATCCATTAAGGTTCAGTTTCAGTTGTGCTTGATTAGGGAAGTTTGACTATTTTTTTCATATCCTAAAAACTTAGACGCGCGCCACTGTCAATTTTAACAAACAAGCTTTTTGAGATATTCCCGAAATTAACGTTTTTAGAAATGGGACACTATTATACAAGATGTAACTGAATACTCTTATTACAAACTTTTGTGGATGACTTCTTCCATGATCAGGGGCAAGAAATTTTCCATAAGCATAAACATGTTCTAAGAGTGAGTTGTACATTAGTAGCTCAAAGCGAGCTCAACGGTAAACCTGCCTTATCATTGCCAATAAACATATTACCTGGCAGGTTCACCGTTGAGCTTGCTTTGAGCTACTAATGTACAACTCGCCCTTAGTAGCTGATAGCAACTTTATCGGTAAACCTACCTTATCATTGTCAATAAACCTACCAGGCAGGTTCACTGTTGAGCTTGCTATAAGCTATAAGGGCGAGTTGTACATTAGTAGCTCAAAATCAAGCTCAACGGTAGTCGGCAAGTCTGTCTTATCACTGTCAATGGCTCTGCAATGTAGGCTTATTGACAATAATAAGACAGGTTCACCGTTGAGCTTGCTATGAGCTATAACGGCGAGTTGTACATTAGTAGCTCAAAGCGAGCTCAACGGTAAACCTGCCTTATTATTGTCAATAAGCCTACATTGCAGAGCCATTGACAGTGATAAGACAGACTTGCCGACTACCGTTGAGGCGTTGAGCTTGATTTTGAGCTACTAATGTACAACTCATCCTTAAAGTATCAAGTCTTGAAACAAGGCGTGTCGTTAGACAGCGGTTCAAACATAGTTGTTCAAAAAAGTAAAATTCGCAATTTTGAAAGCCAGTTTGAGAACCACTGCTATAGAGTCACACTGAGGTTAGGTTGCAGAAAACTTTTAACAAGTTAGTGATTAAAATTCTAATTATGTAACGGCTGTTTACAATGACAATTCCCCATGCAAAATCCGGAATTCCGCAAAATAAGTAAAAGGCGTAGCCCGCAAGTAGGGTAAGAATTTCCCGCCACGACATTTTTTAAACCAATTTTGCGGAATTTCTGATTTTACATGCGAAATTCCGCATAATGTAAATCCACACCTTTACTTATTTGAGGCGACTGTTACATGGGCCGGACTTTTGTGCAACCCACCTCAGTGTTGTAAGATCAATTATTATTTTATTACATTAAAAAATTATTTGTCTGCGAACTGCGAAACTGTGACGTTTAAAAAAGTATTAGTAACAAACGAAAACATAGTTAAGATCTTATTTTGATTTCTGGTTCAATGGGAAAACTTGCCATAAGTTGAAGTATTACCTATCGTATTATCATTGCGTGTTTCGTTACGGTTCGCTTATTATCAAACTGTTATTATTTTAATAATGAAATTTGTTATTCAATAAAAGCAATTTGTTAACTCCATATAGAATGTTTATTTAGATTATGATATTATCTTCTAATTATTTACACTATTTAAGAATTTATTAGTCGGTATACGTCTTTGCGCTTTTGTCGATAACTCTTTATCTCGTATATCTACGTTCTATCGAATTTTTGTAAAATAGCCCCCAAATTATTTAAAAAAAATCATTTTTGATAAACAGCAATGATAACAAACTATGCTTTGGGATTTTTTACATGTTTTTAAAATTCAAACTTCTTTACTACTAATGGTAAGAGTTACAAATAGCGAAGTTAATCAATTCGTGAATATTGTATTCTCTCTATTCTCAGAACCAGATCTAAATAAATATTTAAATGATGTACAAATTCAGTGGAGGAAGTTTTCTAAATGAATTCGAATTCGAAAGTAAGAACAAATCGTATACTCAGTCTATCGAGTGGAGTAAACGAACCAAAGGGCTAATGGTGGAGCACATCCTTTCAATTTGTTCAGACCATGATGCTAAGAAACGTATTTTCTTTAGTGCACTCAGTTGTACAAAACTGCGTCTAAACATATCGTTGAAGTAGCGCCTGCAGCGGCTTCTATCGGAAAATAGCCGTCTCAGAAGATGAAATTTTCACCGGTTGCGGTTAACTACTCGATCACTACTCGCTTCATTCCTCATTCTCATTCGAACCTGTAACCCCTACAATTTAACCAATTGTTATCTCGATATGATGGAACGTGATTTCTACCGATTTTGCTCATGTACAAGGTTTCTGAAGTTAGTATATCACCTTGTACACCGGTACCATTTGGACAATAGCTTTAAAGGTACTACTTTGCTAACAACGCACGAAATAAATGCTGGGATTAAGCAAATTATATACAAATCGATGTAATTTCCAAGTCACTGGGTTCCATTTTTGCTGGCCTGATTAGAATCTCTTGCAATGCCCAAAGTCACACAGTATTTTTTGTTTTTGTATTTAAACGTTAAGATGGTTCTTTAGTTTGTATTCAGCACATGCTTTAAAATAAACATTTTTTAATAAGAGGTAGGTACCTACATTATTTGAGGTATATTTGAAACTTACTAACTTACGCCAACGTTAAAGATAGTCCACTAACAAACGTGTGAAGTGTATGTATCCTGCCTTCTAATTTTAAAGTGAAACTACTATACTACTGAAGGGGATAATACGAGCTATTTTTCCAAATCTTCCATTTCCTTTATTTTTGCCAACTAACGAATTTATAATAAAGAGTTCCTTCTATTGATGTAACGGAAATTATTATAATATCCGCTGATTTGGCAGAAAGAAGTGAATCTCAAAGGATAGAAGTAATAAAAGTAGGTCGTTTTCCAATAAAAGACTTTTCTTTGGAAAGGTCAGCATCAAATACGAAAAAATTGTTTGAGTAATAGGAAACGCCAATTAACATACGTACTAATTAAAGTCCGGTTATCGTCATGTAGAAGATAAATAAATGAAAAACTCGGAATAACCGACACAAAAATTTGTAAGAAAACCCAAACGAATCCCTCGACGTGTTGTGCGTTGTGAACTTTAAAAAAAAAGTTTAGAGTTTCGAACAGTTTATCCACTGTACCCTGTACCTAAAAGACATTTACAACCTACAACGTGATTAGAATTTAGGTTAGCAGTACAATTAAATACAGAATAATAACGTGTTGTGTAAAAGCGGTTCACGATCTAATTGATTTAAACGTCACCTTGTTTTAAGCTGCATCTGATGTGATTTGTTTATAAACCAACTGTTATTTTCTATTTCCTCTTAAATGTACGTGTAGACTTAACAATGCAGGAAACGACAAAAAATGCCGTAATATAATACGAAATTCAAGGTAATCGAAATACAATTGGACATTTTTGTTCACAATTAATTACTAATTAAGTAGTAGATAACTAAAAATAACAGGATATAAGGTTTCTAAAGGACGTATAAAACAATGCCCCATTTTTTTTCAATTTTCATCACCTGAAAATTGGCGAACATTCCTTTTTGTTTGTGTTTTAAGTTTACCAAATTACCCTGTTATTAATATAAATCGTTTCGACTGACTCGAATTGTTGTTGGTCATGGCAAATAAGTATTAATTTAACTGTGTGTACTTACTTATAGGTAAGTTACAACTCTACATTCTTCTCTGCAGGACGAAATTTGTTTTCTGTTTTGTTTTCTAAATAGTACATACAGCGGTCGAAATAGTAGGAAATATACTATACAGCTCAGTAAATATTCACTTTTTACAAAAAATTTTCAAATAAAATAAAACTTTAGTGCCCTCGCGTAAAAAGTTTTTCGTGAAAAACTAAAAAAAAGTTTACATTACATAAGTTTACAGATTGTTAGTGTAGAACTAGCCAAGTGAGCAAACTTGGCGTAAAACCATTTACACAGACTTAGTGGTAATTATTTATTTTTCTTAAACTTGAACAATGAGATTAAAATAGTACTACTGAAAATCAAAATGAAAAAATAAAATCAAAGCAACTATTTTGTCAGCTGTTTGTTTAAATTTCAAATAGCTGGGCCACGTGGGAGAGATGCGCTTTTATGATTGGCTGGTGCCGATTTAGTAAGTAAAGTAGTCTAAAAGTTTGGAGCTAGCAACGACCTTCCCAACTAATCATCATTGTAAATGCGCACATTGAAAAGACCCTATTCTAGCTTCTAGACGACGCTTGCTATTACCAACACGATTAGACTACTGTCTACATAAATGGCGTTATAAACTCGATTTTTAAACCCGTTACCAGCTTTTGCGATCATTTCAGATGTAATAAACCTTATCTCTTATACGATCTTTTTTTTTACTAAAATTTTCTCGTGGGAGGGCACTGAAGTTTTACATAGCCGAAAAGAGCAAAAAAGCTTCTATCGAATGAGTATAGTGACGACATACCTCTTGCCCTTTCAAAATCTTCAAGTGTTATTCGCTGTGCTTTTGTTTTAACAAAAAATCGAGTTTAAGGCTGTCAGGTTGTAGATAACTACTTGCTAAACAACTTTTATTTGAAACTTTTTTCCAAAAAGTGGATATTTACTGAGCTGTTCCATACCTTTTGGACAAACTGTGTCATGAAATTTCGAAGACGCTTCAGCGATTCGTGTGGTTGTGCTTGTTTTGTAAACTAATTTCCTATAGATAACAACTTCCCAATTATTGAAACTTTCTGTAATAAGTGGTATTGTGATTGCAGCTTGATGTCAATTTATTATTAAAGCCAACAGTTTTTAAAACTTCTGCTAAGTATCCCTCCGCAGTTTGAGGAAAATGTCAATAGGAACAAGTTCGTAAAGTGAAGATACGAAGTTACTCCTGATGTGCATAGTTTTGAGATAAATGCAAATTTTATTTTGTACGTTCTGTGACGATGTAAGAAAATAAATGTTCTTTTTAAAAACATTTTCACGGAAATTTCTTTTTTTTTGAACAAAGAAATGCAATTTTCTGCAAGTGAAGGTTGAGGGGGAAAGCTCTCTTTGAGAAAAGAAAGAAATGCAACAAATTATATTAAGTGCCATGCATTATTCTCGTTTTCTTGTCATTTTAAATAAATTATATTACTACAAGATGTATTATAATGGGCACAAAACTGCACGACACTAACTAAAATAGAAACGAACGCCGTTTCATTAAACGTCGTTTTTCATTATTTTTAATATATTAAATAGATGAAAGTTACACGAAGATGTAACACGTTTGGTAAATTAAATTTGCAACGTAATTGAGTTAATATTCTTTGTTAGGATTTATTTTGTTGTTCTTAACTACGTTTAAAACGAACATGCTCTTTAAATACTTAGTGATGAGTGTCTTGCAGGAATGATACAAAAGCACCCGTTAATTTGATTACATGATGGCACGAAGTAGGCTGATTTAATTGCGTTCTTGTATACGAAGTTTTCTGTTTTACAAAAACAAAAAAGTATAACGCCTATTTCATTATTTGTAAAAGCTTAGAAAAAATTACAGAACTCATCCACGTTTTCATGCTCGTTCAGGAGAGCCGTTTAGTGTTTAGTGTGACAAAATTTCATAAATTAATCTTTTATTAATAATTAATAGGGGGTAGTAGAAAATTTATAAAAGTCGAATGATACATCGTGTAAAAGTCACATTTAGCAAATGTTAAGGGGTGCTTTTTCTGATATATTTTCCCAGTGGTCCCTTAATTCGTTTCTTATCGAAGAAAATTAATTTTTTAATGCGCCACTATTTTTTATTACAAATAGTATTTTGTCAAAAAATGCCTTCAGGGCAGGATTCAAACGGGGTGCCTAATTTGAAATAACGCGATAAGTATCATTAAGTTGCCACATTCGAACAAAACGTCCTGTACTTAGACTTTTCTAATTTTAAATTTTAAATTAAATATTTCTAAAATTATAATTGTTAATTTAATTTTTTCTTTATCTACTTCTTTTATTATTTTACAGTCGCATCTTCTGACAAAGAATTTGATTTCCTTTCGACGGAAATTATGCAGATTTTCCGTCAGATTAAAATGTAAATCGAAATGTATGTCGGTAACTTTGTTTTTTTTTCAAGTTTATGATGTAAGTTTTTCGAATCTTGCTGGAAGAGCAATCTTGCGGAAAAGGAAAAATACTGAGGCGCAATAATAATAATAATAATCTATAACATGTTCATTGTTCAGTCTCCTATTACTTATGTTACTTAACGCCTACCACACACATCTTTAAACTATAAAAGTTATTAGTTATAACTTATAACAAAACCTGAATTTATGCACATGTTTAATTCACAACAATTTATTATAAAATTAATTTTTTAAACTTGAACTTGAAAGCTGGTTTATTTACAGTTAGAATTTATAAATAATATAAACATAACGTTTAGTAGTAGATACGAGAATATAAAAGTTAAAGAGAAAGTATCAAAGTCGTTTTACTGTTGTGATTTGTGAATATATGTGTATGTTTACTATTAGTATTTTATTTTTATGTTTTTCTTCTTTATTATTATATTCATGAATATTTCATTAGTTTTAAATCAAGTCAGAAGTTATACCTAATAAATTTATCTCGACTGCTCATTTTATGTTTACGAGTTTATCCTATGCTCTTACGGATATTGACTTACGAGAAGCAGTTCGAATATTTGCTTTTGATGTTATAAAGATTTTTTTATAAGAAATAAAAGTTAAATAATACATATAATATGTAAGTGCATCCGGTAAATACAAACGATCTCGATAATTAGTGTGATATATTTTCCAAAAAATGCCACACTTTCAAACAGTTTTGCTTGTCCTTAATATCTGATTGATGATTTATTTTTTTATACAGGCTATTTAAAAAAAACATGAATGAGTTTCATGAAAAACGTGTTTGTAGGTACATACAGAGTGTTTTAATGTTCACTTCTCAGCTACACCCCTTTATCTCTTTTATTTTTAATCCGATCGATGCTTTCAGATTCTAATCTTAGAAACAAATTGTTGCATATATTCTAAACTTCACTTGTTTTATACAATTATCTTAAATGAAGGTTTTTGTTAATTTTTTTTTAACTTTTGGTAAGATAAAATTAGTAAAACTATATTTTATTTTTAAATTGGCATTGTTTATTTATTTTTGTGGGGAAAATCTTCTAAGTATCCGAGGAGATAAATAATTATCGTTTAACGGATGATAAATATAACGTTTGTATAGTCTGTAAACCTACCTGACTTTCTTTTAAAAATACCTAAAAGCAGGAGTTATTTACAAAATAAGATATTCAATAGCCTGCTAATGTTAATATTACGTCAAGTCCACTGCGACGTGTGCCGTAAGTGGCAGCCCTAACAATAAATATCCGACATTGCTAATAGTAGCAGAAGATCTTTGGTTCGACTTTCTTTTTCAATGGCGACTCTAATTAAAATGTTGGTAACAATTAAAGTATTAAAGAGACCTTAAATCATTGATCTATTACAGAAAACACCTTACACCCCACATCTCTTAGGGTATTCCAATCTAAACGAATATGTAAGTCGATAAAGTCACCGTCATAAAACTACTAAAGTTAGCGCTGTTAGTGACGCATCTTAAATGAACCCCTTGTATAAAAAATTATTCATGCAATTTGTAAATATCGTGAGTTATAGAATAGTATAAGAAACCTTTCTTTGGAAAGCTGCCCACTATTTGGAAGAACGATAAACTCGGACACCCTGTAGCAAAATTTCAACATTTCCCAAATGACTTACTTACAGTATAATGAAAACCCTTTTAAAAGTGCAAAAGAAATTGCAAATGAATTGTAAACAAACAACAAATTGTATTTATTGAATTAAATTATTGCGTATAAAAACAGAATATATATTGTTATTACGTTATTACATTATACATTACATTTATTTACTCTCGCGAAGCATAAAATTTTCTATAAAAATCATAAAATAGTTGTGCATTTATGTGGTTTACCGAGCACAACAAATAGTAATATTAATTAAACAATTTATTTTTCTGTTTTTCTTCATTCTTCGTGTTTATGTTAAAAATATAATTTAATTTGCTATTTTTGAATTTGCTATTTACCTGATAGAGAAGAAAATTATTCCGTTTAACAATTTGCATATACATTTTGTAACATTTTGTTGTCTGTTTACATAATTACATAAATAATTAAAATGAAATAAGTCAATGAAATCAATTTATTGAATCATCACTTACGTATTAGGGTCTAATTGGTGTGTAATTATAATTATTGATTATTAATAAAAGTTATTAACATATTTCTCGTTGCTTTCCAGAAATTTTGATTAGTGCATATCGATAGAACCATAGAACCATATTTTAAATAAATAAATAAATAATAAATAACATTCATTGTGTTTTAGTTGATTATTGCACACATTATATTCTTCCAGGTTGGTGTTAAAACAAATACAATACTACGGCAATTTGCATATATTTACTAATGATTAATTAGAGTAAATTAAGTTTATAACTACACTGTGGGTAATTGTAAATTCAGGGTCATATTACATTTTTCATACATACACCTACAAACGTTTTAGCTAATTTACTCCGGTATTTTTTTATTATACAGGATAGGCCGAAAGTTTGGCATTAAATTAAAGAATTGCTTGACATATCTTGTGGGAGAGACTTTTTTTCGCATCAAACTATTAATATTCGATACGTTTGTTCTGTTTGAAAACTGGAGCTCACTGAACTATAATTTATGGTGTCCCTGAAGTGACTTGATAAGCCGTCAGTACTGAAATAGTTTCTGTCATTTTTATTTTTTCTATTTTTAATGATTCTTGTTTGGGCAAAGAGAGGTGGAAAATGCCAATCCCGATATCTTCTCAACTAGTAGGAAGGTATAATACGAATAATAGAAAAAGAAAAAAATTTTAATAACAATAGAACGAGAGTTTGAAACCTTTCAGTTCTACAAGGTTCTGTATTGTGTATTTTCAAGCCACTAGTAATAATTGACAATTGTCCATCCGATGGCTTCTAAAGGGTGGGCCATCTAACGTTTGGAATTTAAATAGAATAGTTTATTAGAAAGATGGGACATTTTCATTTAAGAATGTAACACAATATCATTCAAATGACAGCCACGACTGGCTTGACAGTACCCCATCCGATCGACCCAATTTTTCAGTACATTTTCGATTGTTTAGGCTCCAATCGCATGAATGTCAACTTATATTTTGTGTTTCAAGACATTAATCGTCTCTGGATGGTTAGTGTAACACTTATCCTTAAGAGTTCCTCACAAAAAAATCCAACGGGGTCAAATCGCAGCTCCTAGGCGGCTGATTAACATCAAAATTTCAGCTGATTATTCGATTTCCAAAACCAGTGCGCAAAAGATCAATGGCTATGTTGGCTGTGTGGCAAGTGGCCCCGTCCTCTTGAAACAAAATGTCATCCAAGTCATACTCTTCAATTTTTGGAAACAAAAATTTGTTTGGCATGGCACAGTAGCGTTCGCTATTGACGGTAACAGCGCGATAACTTGCTCGTTTTCGAAGAAAAATGGCCCAATGACGCTGTGGAGCTGTGATTTGACTCCGTTAGATTTTTTTTGAGGGGAGCCCTTAAGGATAAGTGTTACGTTAACTATCCAGAGACGAAGTTGCCATTTATGTATCGAAAATGTACTGAAAAATTGGGTTGATCGGGTGGGGTACTGTCAAGCCAGTCGTGGCAGTCATTTGAATGGTCTGAAATTCCAAACGTTAGATGGCCCACCCTTTGTAAAACCGCGTTTCATTTCATTTTCTGTGGCGTCGTTGCCAGATATTCCATTTTTGCTAAATTACTTGACTTTCTTTAACACCTAACACTCAAATAGGTACTAATGTTTTCAGTCGAGTCAGCTATGACGGTTATTGGACTAAAAAATACTAAAAAGTGATTTTCTGGAAACTGTTGATTTTATGTAATTGTTCCTTAATAATATTTTTTTAAATTTTCAATTCTTTCTTTTGCTTTTATACTTAAAAATTTAGGTAGTGCAACTTCAGTGGCCACCCATGGTCACTGATTATAATTAGCAATTTTCTCCTTCCTTTCTTACACAAATGACCAATTGTTTGAAACATGAGCTTGTATAATTTTACAGTAATTGGTAAAACGTTTAATTACAAACTTTAATTGAAAACAAAGACTATCATTGCATTAGAGGTATTATTGTTGTAATACACAGAAATTAAAATTAATGAGTTTGAACACGTTCAAACAAAATATTTCATGCCGTAGGTCCGTAGGTGTAACATGGTGTAACCTAGGGTTCACCGGGCATTTTTAATATTTGCCACATTCTTTTTAAGACCAAAAATGCAGTTTTTTTAATTTACGCTATTCCTCTCCATTGGCTCTTCAGTGAGTCTCAATTTAAAAATATATATTCTTGCGACTGTATTCATCCTACACTACTTAAGTAGTTGTTGTTGTAAAGTTATATTACTTGGTGGAAACCCTATTTTAAATTTGTAGTTAGTTACACCCATGGTCACTTCATATTATATCATCAATTTTCTCCCTCCTTTTCTCCATAAATCTGCAATTGTTTGAAAGGGAAGGTTGTATAACTTCGTTAAAAGAAAAGTAAAAAGTAAAAACTACCTTTTTGACAAGTTTTCAGGTAATCGAGAACGATTTGAAGATTTTTGTACTCACTTGTGGCCTATTCTGTATAAAACAATCAGTAGATAATCGTACCTAATTGTGAGCATTTAAAAATAATAAAGGTATCGATAAATGCACGTTAATGATTGTTGTTAAAGGTAATCAATCAAAGTATGTGACAAGCAAACACTTGCGAAATTTTCCAATTTAATTTTTATAAAACACATTAAGAAAATTGCAATTTAAGAAAAACGTTTAAGAGTTTTTTTTACGAAGAAAAATTATGTTTATTTTGTAATTAGCGATCATTAGATCGTTCGTAATTTAAAACGTTAAAATTGTAACTTTCTATAGTTTTAAAGCATTAAATGAAATTGCTCATATTCAACTGTTTAAAAATTGTATCGCCTTTTAATTGATTAATTGAACGGCGCTTCGATGCACCGCTTAAACGTAACTTTCTATACTCTTCAGGAAAAACAAAGTATTTTCGAACGAGGCTGAAAAGCGCGTACTTCCTGAAGATGTGTTTAAACTTCAAAAAAAAACATAAAACATTCAGGTCGCATAGTGGCCTTGTCAAAGGTTATGAATTAGTGATTATAGAAACCCAAGCAACTTTTTTTTTATTTATCTAATCATCTTAAGTAAATTCGTGACTACACTTTACAAATTCGTCTTAAATATTTTAAAATTTACAAAAAGAAGTAAAAAAGACAAAAAACTTACTTAATTACAGTTTGTTTAACGCCGGAAGTCATCCCAAAACACTTACACTATCACTAATTATATTTAAAAAAGTTAAGTTTAATTGATGATATCTGTTTAAAAAATCAAACTAATGAGCTTTTAAGTCATTAAGTACGAACTTCATTCGAAATACGAAATACTATAGTCCGAAAACATACACACCATGCAGAAATATACTGTAGAGAGCTTTGGTATCCAGATATATAACCAAACCGAATACCCCACTCTCTATCGACGCTCGGGCGTCTTTTGACAAGATAATTGAAAAGTTGGAAATTTGTACGCTTTTCAATGTCCACTTAGTGAGTAAAACAAATTTCGAGTACGTTCAAAAATTTAAATTCTTCCTCCCAATTCAATTTATTTTCGATTCAATTAATTTTTGTTTACTTTTTAATTTGTTAATTAACATAAATTATGATGTATTTTATTTCCCAGTTTTTTTGTTCCAATTCAAATTAACAACAGCCAACGAATAATTTGCTAATTGTTTATGAAAGTAAAGTGCAATTTAAATGCGAGTTTTACGTTCTGATCAATGAACTTGAAAAGTTTCAAACTCTTACCTGAGCTACACAAGCATTTTCTTTTCTTTTCTTATTTTCCCCCTCAAGGTGTAAACCAATAACATTAGATTAAAACGTTTTTGTATAATTATCGACTTTTTATAGTTTTTGTGGAATTTTTTGAAAGAATCGATCCACTCAATTATTTAACCGTCTTAAACGAACACTTCAATCGTATCCGCAGGATGCAGGATATAAGCAGTAACTTTGAGGAAATGTCATTTTGAAGGGATGTGGTGCTCTAAACACTTGACCTGTTGAGGAGGGCAGAAATCATTAAGTAAGTTGGTTGAAAAGTAAATTCTTTACGAGGCTAGCAGGCTGCATACGATAATAGTTATACTTACCAAATAGGGACTAGAAAATCTTTTATGTTGCTCTCGAGTTAAAACTTAAAATATATATTATGTATTTCGCTTTTTTCTTTTAGCGAAACCTAATTATCATAACTATAGGTAACGTTTTTTAATACTACGAATCAGTTAATTACGAGTGAAGAACTAAACTTTCGACTTTTTTCTTCTGCGTAGAGGTAGAGTCGTAGAGGCGATGTGTGTAGAGGTAATAAAGTGAGAAAACTAAATTTTTAAATTTTTAGCTCAGCTGAGTTCCACCATGTGAATATGAAATAAAAAAATATTGCGTTGGAATGATTTTGGTTTCTTCGTTTGTGAAAATTTAGGATGACATCCTGGCGTAATTTATTCTCTATTCCACCAATATGTCTTATTATCTCATCCTTTAGCTCTTGAATTGTGGCTGCCTTATTGGATATTGACAGGGACCTCACTTTTGAGATAATCTTCAAAAAGAAGTTCAAGAGTGTCAAAACGCACGATCTCGGTGGCCAACTGGCATCCTGGGAACTTCTCGTGTAATCCATTGTTGCATTGGTTGTGTCACATGTGGTACAGTCTTGTTGAAACCCAATATCGTCCACAACACAACCATATAATCTAATTCGGACTAAAAAGCCCCTTATCATATTCGATAGTGTTCATCATTTACAGTAACAGCATTGCCTGCATCATTTTCGAAAAAAACCTGTTCAATAATTTCTCTAGTCAAAAAACCAAACCAAACGGGACTATTTGCAGATGCATCGGTTTCTCGACGATCTTTCTTGGGTTTTCATCAGGCCAAATGCGACAATTTTGTTTATTAACGTATCCAAAAAAATCAAGTAATGCACGACATGAATTTTTGTTCGAACGCCCATTTTCATAATAGTATTAGCCTTCGATAATTTTAACGCGTTGTGCGGTTGTGCCACCATTCATGCGTTTATGCCATTCATGGTTAAAATTGTTAATGACTGTAGATAGATGGCAGATGCCAATATGAAACCATTTTTTTTACATTCAGATTTTATTTACCACTCTCAGTGAAACTCTTATTCGCCCACCCAATATACAGTCAGTTGTCTGTATATGCGCTTAATCTAACGAGAGCTTCATGGTGCCTTGAATGTGACTGCTAGGTTGCCCGTCGATTTTTTTCTGATCTCTCTGAATACAAAAATGTTAAAAAATAAAAATGTTAGAAAAAGTCTGTCTGTGTGTAACGCCTTAAAACAAAAACTATTAAAGTGACTTTGATAACCTTGGTCGCCTTATTAAAAATGCATGGACATGGCCTTTAGAAAGCGTTTTATGACCATGTTATCAATTCTTGAGAATTCCTTCACATAATGGGACATGTTTTGTTTGTTTACGTTCAGAATGGACCCTAAGATCCACCTACCCTCCCCCCTGCACCCAGCTTTAGCTATATCAGGGGTTAAAGTGGGCAGGCTGATTGGTATCTCTCACTCTCCAGGAAACCATTAGCCCCTGCGAATTCAACCTCATCAGAAGTCTTTAGACGTCTGCCCGCAGTACCAGTTTTACCCAGACTGGTCACAGGTTCGGGGGTAGCTAATCCTCTTCTACCAGCACCCACTTAATCGCCTCCGGATCATCCGTTACGACCTATTACAAACCAGTTACCATGAGGGAGAGCGCTCGGTGTCCCTCTATCGCACGCCAACAGCGGGGCCAAGCTACCATAATGGCGCGCTCGTGAACACCTCGCACCCTCCAACAGCGGGGCTGTGTCTGCAACAGGGATTAGGTAGATTGCGGAGAGCCTAGACACGCACTGGTGGTGCCCACGTGCCTAAACATTTAGAGCATGCCTACTACGGAAATACGAGAACTTCCTACCAGAACTCGCATCTTCCCGTTACTATTTAAAGTACAACTGCAGATAGACTAGTCCACAGCTCCTCTGGTGGAGAGACTGCAGCAGTCAATTTGATCCGAGGATTGCTTATGACTCCGCCGAGCGCTCCACTGTACCGGTATAGCGGGTATAGTTAAATTGACCATATACCGCATACGTGTCGACACTCTACTTCCAGTTTTATACGTCAGTACTTTTCCCTTTCCCATGCCCATGCCGTTTGAAGGGCTGGCCCCTGGACGTACCAAGCCAGCCTTAATGGGACACTGGGAAATTAAGAAGCCCATCTAGCTTACCAACGATCCGGACGTAGATATCGATAACCAACTCGAAATCGATTTAAGAAGACTCGCCCATCAAAGATTATTAGAACAATGGCAATGCGCCTGGAGTGGCGCGTCCTCTACACTTATGCTTGCAAGGCCCAGTGTGGTGAAACCGATTAGAGTGGAACTGGGGCTATGGGATCAAGTGGCGATCTTGCGACTGCTGTTGAGTCACACCTTACTAGCCCACTCATACGTTTTTAAAAACGAAGACTCACCACAGTACTCACAACTCACAATGCACTGCTGCATTAACAGTACCCCACGTTCTATATTGGAGTATCCCAAGTTTTCGGCTGCTTGAAGCGATGTCCGGGCTTTCTCGCCATCATAGAGGCTCTCAACTTTAATCGCGCCTCAACTCTCAAGTGTACTTTGAGGTTCCTTTATACAACAGAATTAATACAAAAACTGTAGTTAACTATTATATGTATAGGTGCTAAGGACCTCTGCAATCAAACCCCCTCAAAATAAATAAAACTATTAAAAAAACTAAGGGGTGCCCAAGTAGCTCCCGGCTATACGGTACTCTTTTATAAGTTAGTGCCTACACCTAAGCCCTAAAGGGTGACTATTTCAAAAATATTCTAATTCAAATTTATAATAATTATAAGTTTATAGTTCTGTCTAATGACACCAAACATGTTGTATTTTGACTTCCAGTTGAACCGGAAACGAGATTAGCTTTCCTATTTCAAATAGAACACCTCGTATAATTGTAGGATTTTGGAAAGCGAGGAAGCTTGAACCTACTATTGTTCGTTACTGTTCCCTATATCTTTTTTCATATTTTGAGCTTGTAGAATTAGTTCCAATGAGTACGATAAAGCCCTGTTATTTTCTGTTTATGATTATACAAATTCCACCCTCAACATTGGTATGATTGCATTGGTTATTAGTATCTATAGATAGAGAGTAGCTTTAAATTTGGCAAACTTCCTAGACTTAGCAAATTTTAGTAATCCAAATAATAAAAAATGAAAAACAATGTATTATAGATATTTTGGTTTTAAATGGTGTTTTTGACTTTACCAGCAGCAGAGATATTCAATAGAAGAATAGAATTGAAGGAGATTATTCATTATTACACCTCTATGCTGGGGTTAAAGTCAAAAACACCACTTCAAACCGAGACTAATATACTATTACTATTGTTCATCGAGCGCCGAGCTATTAATTGTACTGCATTTATCTCATTCTCGCTCTCATATTATGAGCTCATAAGCCCTAAATATGACAAAATTTGATCAATGTGGATTAGTATTAGCTGAAACCTTTTTTTTCGTTTTTAAGTTTTGCTTTTCACATTCGCTTCTCTTTAATCGCGTGATGGGTTTTTCTTTCGCTGGAATCACTATAATTGAAGCGATAATTTCCTGTTTACATAACTTAGACTAATCGTAATAATTATTTCTTAGCTTGAACAATAATTGATTTTGCGTAAGACGGCCCACTATGCTTTTATAAAACTGAGATGCCTCCTACATTCCTCAGTTAAACAGTAAATTGGAAAAAGTGCAGTACTAAAATATTGCAGCGACCATAACTTACAATAGTGGTAAATTATTATTTCCACTGGTTTATTTATGAGAGATTTTCAATAATTGACGCTAAATCAATTTCACAACCTTAACGTGGAAATGGAAAAGTATATTTTTTAATTTTGTAAATCCTTAGAAAAGTTTACACCATTTCGAACATGTAGTAATCGCAGGTAATGCGAAAATCCGGAAAATCTACCTTTGCAAAAGGAAAAAGTATTTTAAGTACGTATTAGAAAAGTGCTAGGTTCAGATAAATTGAAAAATCTCGTAAAATAATTTGTGAGGCGCATCAAATGTATTTTAATTTTAAATAAAAATTGTAATTACGATGTTTTTTGGATACAAAATATATAAATATGGAAGCAGAACTACAAAATTGGATTTAAAGTTAATGTAAATATTATTGAGTTATTTTGGAAATGTCGGAAATTGTACTATTGGATAAGACGCGGGTAATAGGTACTCACATGAATGCTTTTTGGCAATTTCCTTTTATTTATTTAACACACTTCAGAATCTCAAAATAAAAAAAACGTAAACACGTAAATTACGTAAAAGTGCATAAAAGAAATTGTTCAGCATTCTCTTAGCGCGTTAATTATTTATTTAAAAATTTTTGTGACTATGCTAATCGATTCGTAGTCTGATGACAAAATTCGTTGCATTTTAGGGCCGCCTTCGCTATTTTCAGGAGGGAGTGAACTTCTACAACTTCTACTGTGTTAGTAGTAGCTTGTGTAAAGCTGGCCCCAGATGTAGCATTTTGTTTCAACGATTTGTTTGTACAATCAAAACGAATATAAAAAGTTGATAGTCCCTAAACGTTACAAGTCAAATAAATTTACTTCCGGAAATTTGTCTGCACAAACATAAATCGTCACTGCACATACTGATATGTTTGTGCAATTTGTTTAAGCAAATATAATACTTCCTGAAATATGTTTGTACAAATATAATAGGGCACTATACGTAGCGATAATTTTCTTACTATGTATGGAGAAATGTGTTTGTGCAAACAAAAAATTACATTTAGTGTGATTATATGTTTGTATAACTTGTTGTTACAAGTTTGTACGAATTTGTAGTCCCGTGTGGGGACAACATTTCTATAACAAGTTTGTTACTACAAATAATGTCCCTAAACGCACCAACTAATATACTGTTAGACAGTTTGTACAAACAAGTTTCATTAAAAATTGTAAAGTGTAGGGTAAAGTTTTGTATGTGTAACTTGCTTGTACAAACAAATCGTTGAAACAAAATGCTACGTCTGGGGCCAGCATAAGTGTGGGATTAGGATTTTTTCCAGAAAAGCGCCAATCTTAGCTGGTTTTATTTCTATGTTCGTTATCTAGACTTATATTTCCCTCATAGAGGTAAAAGATCGTTCGATATTAAAATAAGTAAGTTGTAAGTGACCTATTCCGACACCATGTATATTGCAAAACGTTTTTACGCAACTCAGTTTAGACTTGGTGTGCATCTCGAATCTCGACCCACCCTGTATCGAGTAAAAATGTATCGACCGTTTTCTTTGCGATCTGGCGATCATTTAAGTTAGTTGCTACCCATAAAACCATTATTGCAGAGGTTAATATCGATACAATCAGACTGACGTAGAACGTAGAACACGGCGATATTTAGGGGTTACGTTTTAGGTTCAATGTCAATGAAATGGCACCAAACAGGTTTAAATTATTTATGTCTATAAATTTCGACTCTCAGATGTATATAAGAATGTAGGAAGATAATAAATATTTGGTATGTAAATATAATGTATAAGATACGAGATATATTTGCTTGCTTTTCATTAAATTAAACAAAGTTACTTTTATTCCTTAGTAAAGATAAAGTCTACAGGGATCAATTGTTATAAAAAGTAGGTTTTTCTTTTGCTGGTCTGGGCAATTTGATGTAAACGCTGGTCACGCTGCGCTCAGAGTTCGTTGAAAGAATAAGAAGTAATTTAGACGACGACTTACACGGCTCAAAAAATGTATCGACTTCAATTTTAAACCATGCCATTTATAAGGGGCACCTTGAAAATAATATTAAGTTTGCACCCTATTGACCCCAAAAAGATTTGAATGGAACAAAAGCGAAAAATGAGCGGATGACAATCAAACTTGGAACTTGGGTTAATAATGTAAACATTAATAATAAACAATACTAAACAACATTAAAGTCAGTATGAGGAAATTAAATTTAAGTTAGTTCCGAGCGATCAAAATAAAAATGTATCTAGAAGGCTAAGGGGGAGCTCATATTGATAGAAAAAAAATATCATGGGACAACAAAACTCATAAAGTTTTGTTTTTTATTCCTGAAGGAGAAAATTTGGCCGAGATTTGATAGGTACAGTGGTTTTTAACTTTACCTACACCTACCAATAAATTATAAAAAATTTGGAAACGCAAAAAAGATCTCACGACAATTTTCGATAAAATTATCATATTATGTACTGCTTTGGTACAAGATGTTGGCCAAACAGTCTTTGCTAGTAACCCAATGCCGACACCGTGCAGTTAGGAACTCGCTCGTTTCACAAAATGTGGAAATGCGAGTGCAAATTTTCATTAACTTTCCATTTTTTTCTTTATTGTCACAATTTTACTACACTAATTTCTGGAAAATAAAAATACACAATGAAACGCAATAAATTTTTTAATCAATATACAATATATTTAAACGTAATTATTATCAATATCAAATTTTAATAAAAATAGAATGATGCAATTTAATGTTTAGATGTCGATAACGGAAAAGAAATTGCGAAGTTATTTGACTACCTGCGACTTCGTTACAAATAAACATTTAAATAATCAATTTCTTTGGACGAGGTTCATATACTGCGTGTCTCGATAAAAACCATCCATACAAAATATCACGAGAATCGTATGACAAAACCAAACGCGTCAAAGAAAACGCATCCTTTCCGTTGGTTTTAAAACGTTTGGAGAACAAGGTTTATTTATTTGAAATTATAATTAATTGTAACCTTAGAACAATTATTAAAAGTTATTCCGGGGGCTCCATGTTTCTTTAATACGTTTTCTGCCATTGTAATATTGCTTGGCGAACTAGAAATCGAAGACTGCGAATCTTCATGGTATTGCGGATCTTCTACTTCAGCAAAAGGATCGACCGATGGCTCGATCGGCTCGGTCATGCTATTGGAAATTTGCATATCATTTGCAATTTCTATTTGATTTACAATTCCAGACTGCTTGGTAATTCCCATATGATTTGTAATTCCTGTTGGATTTGTAACTTCTGTTTGATTTGTAACTCCTGTTTGTGTTTGATTTGTACTTCCTGTTTTATTTGTAGTCCCTGTTTGATTTGTAGTTCCTGTCTTAATAGGATTTGATGTGTGATTTTTAATTTCTATTCGACTTTGAATTCCTGCGTGATTTGTAATAAATCCCACAATTCCCATTTGAGCGGCAGCTCCTATTTGACTCGCTATTCCTATCTGATTTGCTATTTCTATTTGATTCGCAATGGAATCTTCTAAATGTTCTCCTGCATTGACCGAAATAGTGGCCGATGAACGCCTAAAGCAATGGCCTGTGTATAATTCGGGATTGGGCAGTTTGAGATACATTGCAATTTGTTTGGCCATGCCGCCGAATTTATTAATGCCGACCACCTGTTTCGTGCATTTGCCTCCTTGATAATTTAGGAAAAAACGTCTATCGATAGCGTTGGCAGGACGAAGACAGGCATATTTTTTATAGATATTGTAGAATTCGCCTGTTATGGTGAACGTTCTCACTCTTGTCTTTTTGTTTATTATTTTAACCAATAGAGCCGTATTTAAATCTTGCAAATGGTCAATTTTTAATTTCCACAGTTCTTCTCGACGACACGCCCCTGTTAGTCCTATGGCTAGAGCAACCTATAACAGAAGTAAAAAATTATTACACACTCGTGTAAAAACAACAATATTGGTAATTATACTATACCAAGGTTGCGAGAAAGTTTTTAAAGTCGAGCATGCATTATTACTTCCCGAGATGCGAAGTATCAAAGCATAAGACGAGGCGTAATAGTCTTCTCAACCATATATACAGGGTGGCCCCGAGTCCCGAAAAAGTCCCATAACTTTTTTTCTATGTGATATATCGACTTGATTTTTTTTCAAAAGATACGTACAGCAATAATGCATAATTTAAAAATAGTCTTGTTCATATACAGAGTGTCCCAATATTATAAATACACTAAAGTTCGATTTTTTGAAATAGAACCCCCATTTTTTTATTTTATTTCTGAATTATAAACTAAATTGTGCGTAATATTCATCAAGGTTGTTTTCACGTACCTGTCACAATTTTTGACTTAAGTCACTTTCTTGTTCAAAAATCCTAAATTCACGGTTCCGCTCGAAAATTCATAACTTCCAAACCGTTTGAGATAAATTGATAATTCTTTCTCCTATGGATTCCTGAAGCCTTGCCAAATCTTTTGGCATGTCTTGGACTATTTCATCAAGTTTTATGAGGTTAGTGCGATTTTTTGAAAATGCCAACTTAATCATGTCGAAAACTATTTTTTTTCAAATGGCACCCCCTGTATATTATTGCACTAATCGAAAGCTTTTTTGGCAAGCTTTCCAACAATATACTATAAGTATGGTCGAATGTGAAAATTCTGGATGTTAAGATGAAGAAACAAAATTTCGAACACCCATACTTATAGGATTTTTGAACAAGAAAGTGACTTAAGTCAAAAATTGTGACAGGTACGTGAAAACAACCTTGATAAATATTACGCACAATTTAGTTTATAATTCAGAAATAAAATAAAAAAAGGGGGGTTCCATTTCAAAAAATCTAACTTTAGTGTATTTATAACATTGGGACACCCTGTATATGAACAAGACTATTTTTAAATTATGCATTATTGCTGTACGTATCTTTTGAAAAAAAAATCAAGTCGATATATCACATAGAAAAAAAGTTATGGGACTTTTTCGGGACTCGGGGTCACCCTGTATATTATTTTGAATATTGATGTGTAAGTAAATGTTTGTTTATAAATAACTAATAACTAGTGGAAAAAAATACTGTATACACTACGGTCGAGAAGACTATTATAGACCCCGCAACTTCGCTTCGCATATCGGGCTACAATCATAGCGCTAAGTCTATAATAGTACCCTGTGCCCTTCTCAATCTTTGTGTAGTATAATATACTATTATCCATGACTGATGAATAATATTAATTACCATATACTTTTCTTGAAGGGTAATGTAATGAATGTATTTATATTGATTAATCACGCTCGTGGTGACCAATAGGAAATGGCTATTTTCATTACTCACTGGTCATGTGACCAATAGCATTGCTGATATAAAAAACGAAATTAGATCCAATATTGTCAACTACTGTCATAATAATTAATACATTACGGTAATACAACATACGGATACATTACGCAATTCCTCCTCATTAGTAGTAGCTCTTATTAGTAACGCTCGTAGATAATATACCTACACCTACTAATCATTATTTACGAATAGGAGATATTATAAGGTAGGGAAAATTATTTCACTACTCAAAAATAAGTCGATAATCATATATTTCTGGACTAGTAGCGAAATAATTAATTAGCGCATTAACTATATTTTTAGCGAATCTTTAATTCTCCTTGTTTTTAATATGTACATTTTATTTCTTCGGCATACTGCAGACTGAAGGAGATACGTAACCTAATATACTACCACATTAAACAAAGTTGACTACATAACTTGTTGGCTCAGTGCGGTAGCGTGAGGATCGTAACATCGTAACACTCGAGTAAGCGGTTCGAAACCCCGCAAAGGTAGTCGCTTTTTTAAACTAAACAATAAACTAAAAAATATAGGTCTTAGATGTAAAGAGAAATTATTGTTCTACGTAGGTACGTTGTGCGCATTTTAATCGTAGCATCTTTGCAAATAATAGTTTTCGATGGCATATTATGTTACAAGTGCCAAAAATGTTTTTTTTGCATCAGTTACAATCGTTTTCTACGCACGTCTCAAAATAGTTAATTATCATTACTTGCTATCCGACATTTTCGGTATAATAATTAATTATAATCGTCTTGCTATTTATATTTAATTTTGTCTGATGTTGAGTTGTGGCGTAAAATACATCAAATAAGTGCCACTTTTGATACGTGCGTACATAATAAGATAAGTTATTTACGCGTCGATCGGCCATATTACCAAACTAGTGTGGTAGTGCGTCAACAGAGTTCGTTACCGAACGGTTTTGTAAATTTTCCTTCGCTAATATCAACATTACGCCATCATGAAAGTAGAAAGTAGGCAGATAAACAAATTTACCTTTGTTAATAAGTATTTCTCGTCCGGAGCAAAATTTAAAAATCGGTGAATTTCGTCGGATGTAAGGGTTTTTGACTTCTTTGGAGTATGTTTATCAAACTTTCGTTTTAAAAACGCACGTAACCTTGAATAAGTTGACAAGTCCACGTTGTGTTTTACACTCAGGGTACTTCGTAGCATGGAGTAGTGCGACCATAACGTCGACGCTTTTAACGTTTGCGACAGTTCTACAAAGTACAAGAGTACCACTTTCTCGGAAAAAGACTGGACGTTATTCTTTTGTCTCCAATCCATAAACT
This sequence comes from Malthinus flaveolus, assembly GCA_950108345.1. NCBI lineage: Eukaryota > Metazoa > Arthropoda > Insecta > Coleoptera > Cantharidae > Malthinus > Malthinus flaveolus. The sequence continues at coordinate 14,890,304 of OX467285.1, read as the reverse complement.
TTTCGTACGCAATTTCGTATTTCTTTCTAGAATTTTCAGGTAAAAGATACAACGACACATTGGCAGTGCTCTCCAAGATTTCTGGCGGTGTATATTTTATATCACAGCTGTCGTCGTCGTAACTATCCATTATACGATGGCTTACTAATAATAGTTTTTAAAGTAAAAGTAAACTTAACTAATACAACACTATAAAAGCACCTAAATTGAATATTGACACAAACAAAACAAAAGCACGGCCGACTTCTTTAATCACTTGCGACTGTGCCTACGTGACTACGTGTGAAAATAAATTCTTGTAGCTTGCGCATGTGTAGTGTTATAAATAATTTCTAACGATCTTTTCTCACGACGCGACCCGAACGATAATTTTATGTGTTACCACAGGTGTTACTTTTTTGTTTTTGAGTAACAAGAAAGCTGCATTTTATTAAAAATGTTTAATAAAAAATAGAAATTGATTTACTCTTTCTTCGCGTTATAATACGGTGTTATCTACTATTTTATCGACTGCCGTACAAACTGTGAACTGTGATTAATAAAATGTTAAATCTCCTGTACGAATAAAATTAACATTAAAATGTAGGTGGCGAACCTTCCGCATTTTCCTATCTAATTAATTCGTTATTAAGCTCATCTTAACTAAAAATGTGTTTCGAGGCCTTGGGCAGAGCTGGCATCAACTCTGCTGTTTTTAACAACTTTTTTTTTGTTTTTTTGAATTCTACTTTTTTTGAGTTTATTGAATTATATTTATTTCGTTTTTCATTTCTGTTTACGAGATTGCTTTGAGGCAGTTTTAATTCTGTTTTTTGTAGTATATTATTGACGTTTGATTTCTGCATAATACAGGGCGGTCAAATACTTATTACACCTGGTTTTAAACGAAAGCCAATAGAGATAGAAAAGAGAGAAGAGATTCAAATATAATATGTTTATGAAGGTGTCCTCCCCAACATACAATAATATTATTATTTTATTGTTAATAGAAAAGCACTGACAATACCTATTAGGGCTTTTTTAAATGCCACCATATCTAAACAGTATGTCAATCGACAGAAAATTTTATTCTCTTTACAGATGTGCAATTGTTTTTATATCTACAAAACTTTTTTTCTTTTTTTTGACGATAAAAGTTAAGAAAATTGTCGAAAAATTGTAGTAAGCGTTGTCAGTGCTTTTCATTAACAATGAAATGAAGTTTTATGTTGTAGAGGACATTGTCCTTCTTGGGCAACATTTTCATTGGAAGTGTTGTATAGATACATATTTTGCGCGGATGTATAATGATCAAAGTATCAAAATTAATTTTAAAAAATCCAATATAATCGGGACTTATCAATAAGGATCCACGAATTTGCGGTTTTAGCAATTAAGAGCATCTTTAGATTATTATGTTGTGGTTTTCCCTTTCGGAAATAACCATTATATTGCTCATTGCCCATTATTAAATAGGTAATACGTAATTTTTTGTACCTGGAAATATTTTTTCCCAACCAGCTAATTCATCAAAGTTTCCTACATCTTGGTGAATGTACTTTGGTAATCTCATTACCTTTAAATGCAATAACACCTTAAGTTTTGAGTGTATTGGCAATAATTGGTACCTTCAAAAATATAATATCCTTGCTTTGGGAATCTCATTGATACGATTTCAATTAAAATAGCGACTTTAAAAAAATGTATACATACGAGGATATATTGAAAAATTCTTAGCCTACTATAGAACCAAACAAAATTTCAATGTCAAAATATTTTATTACTCAACATATTCTCCTCTTAATTGGATACATTTATTACAGCGAACCTGCAACGTCGCTAGACCTTTCAAAAAAAATGTTTCTTCTTGCTCTGCAAACCAGACCTCCACAGCTTTTATTACGACCTTTTAAACTTTTTTTCAGTTGAGGAAAGAGATGATAGTCGGAGGGAGCCAAATCTGGAAAATAAGGGGGGTGTTCTAGTAATTCAAACCCTAAATCACAAATTTTTTGCATGGCAACATGAGATTTGTGTGCAGGGGCGTTGTCCTGCAAAAACAAAACATCTTTGGATAGCTTTCCGCGTCTTTTCTCTTTAATTTTTTCACGTAGAGTGGTCAGTAATCTCGAATAGTAATCTCCAGTTATTGTTCTACCCTTATCCAAAAAATCAATCATGTTTACTCCATGGCAATCCCAAAAAACTGAAGCAAGAACTTTTCCAGCAGATTTTTGGACACGAAACTTTTTAGGTCTTGGAGAACCAGAGTGTCGCCATTCCATCGATTGTTGCTTTGTTTCTGGATCGTAGAAATGTACCCAAGTCTCATCCATAGTAACAATTCGGTTTAAAAAGTCTACATCGTTTTCAAATCGAGCACAGATCGAACGCGATGCTTCTACCCTTGCACGCTTTTGGTCAACATTCAAACATTTGGGGATCCATTTTGCAGAAATTTTTCTCATGTCCAAATTGACGTGAACTATATGATGATCGCGTTCGTATGAAATATTCAGTGCTTCAGATATCCGTTTTAGCCCAATTCGACGGTCTGATAAAATCATGTCATGAACTGCATCGATATTTTCTGGGACTGACACAGAAACTGGCCTTCCCGATCGGTCATCATCTTCAATTGAAAATTTACCTTAAATTTAATTTAAAATTTTTGAAGCTTGCAGTCCAATTTTTCACGGTCGGATACGAAGGACATTCTTCGTAAATCTGCTTACCTCTTAACCCTTTTAAATACAGGTACTTGATGATGGCTCGGTACTCCAATTTTTCGATTTTCACAATTTCGGTAGACATCTTTTTTCTTTTAATTTATTGCTTAACTCTGGTTTACTTTTTTGACGTCAAACTTTACACTGACACTTCTAATAAGTTATTGTTCGTTGCTATGGTAACGCAATATTTTGTTTATGCATGGAACTGGTCTAGGCTAACTAGATATCAATACATCCTCGTGTTGTATTTAGAATTATTTGTTATTCGAATTATTCGAATATTTCGAAGTAAGTATTTGAGTTTTCAATTCAATTTGACTACCAAAAGTTGAAATCCTAAATCCTTTATGTAGTTTATTATAGTTACTTGCCGAAAAGGCAGTAAAAAGTGTGTAACTATGGAACTAAAGGTAGAAATTGCACTGGAAGAATTTTTAAGTAAACCCGCCAAAAGTTGATCATAAAATTAATGAAAATACCTATATTATAAATATCGTGCAATTACAAGGACGACAATCTTCACCGTAGCCTCACCACAGCCCACAGCACTTGCCCCTCAAATTTAAATTTAAATTAAATTAGAATGACAAAATATTATAATAAAAAAAAACTTTTTGTATCTTAAGCCATCAAACAATCTTGGCTATTTCCAAAATATTTTAGAGTTATTTAACCTTAAACAAAGGATTACTGAAGTGACAACCAATTCGTGATACCGACACCGCCAGTTCTCTAATTGATGTTATCTGCATAAACAAATAATATCACTCTATTTTTCCGTCTCCAAAGAATGTCTGTCATAAAATATATTTACAAGGGGTATCGAGTTTTTGATTTCGATGAGTTTTCATTCTAATACTCTTCTTATATTATACGATGGGACCAAATATCTATTTTCCCAATTCTAAAATCGACCCCTTTAATTGCAAATGTTATTAATGGCCATTTTATAAACTGTATTTTATTAGTTTCGACTGTTTCTGACAAAACTATTAATTTATTTAAGTCCAACTTGGACCCTAGAATATCGGAACTGTTGAATAAAATTCTTAGCCAGCTCGAAGTCCAATGTTTCAGGTGACGACGAAATTAATTTCTAAATGGTTTAACTGGTATACAATTCTGTAGAGATTAGTTTGTGGTCTCTGTTAAATTTCTCCTTTAAATGAGCTGCCATACCATTCACAAATTTGGAAAACTTCGCTGATTCAACCGAGCGAGCTCAAATTGTCTCATTGTCTCAAATCCGCTCATCTAACTTTACGGTAAGGACTTCCTCAAGGATATAGGTTTTAATAATTGAACATTTTAGAGTACAATGGTCAGAGTATTTTTTAAATAATCTTTGGTTTTCAAAACCTTGAAAACTTTTCACTTTGCGATATTTTTTATAAGAAGATGATTGTAGTGTGAGCAGATTTGGCCCACAATTTTAAATACAATATTTTGCATTTAAAATTAAAAATTTTAATTCTCTTTTGTAATTTTGACGTGTTTGTTTGTTGCGTGATAATAGTTGTCTTATCGTACCAGTTTGTTTTACTTCGATAAGAATTTTTGCAAGTGAAGTCGAGTCATTCGAAAATTCGACTCGAATGGGATGGAAATGGAAATGAGATAAGATTCTAAAACGTTATACAAAATACTACTTTTATAATCATTGAATTAGTATTGTCTCAAATTTTTAATATTTTAATGTAATCGTTGAACTCTGTTTAGTTATGTTGGTTATTTGATGTTATGTGTCCGGTGCTCTTAGTTTGGAATTATCTTTTGCCGTTTGGGGCATTTTGCAAGAAGTTTTAAGTTCAATTTCCGCTACTTCACGAAAGGTGAGATTATTATTTACTACAAAATTTTAAGGACTAGTACTCCTTTTTTACGGCTTGTTATGCGCAATAAGACTACGGAAAAGAGATGTAAAAAGGGTGTTACAGAGCCAATATTGAGCGACTTTACCTAGGACCTAAGACTTAATCTATTTTATACATTGAAAGTCATATTTAACCATGGTCTCAATAAGTAGGTGGTTTCTGACACTTTTTCAATATACAAGGTACTGTGTATTATTGTATTAATACGAATGGATCAATCTCACTAACGTATTCTGCTAATAAAACAATTATTGAGGCATGTGTTCGACTTATAGTTCTGAAATTACAGGGTGTCAATAACTATTAAAGCATAATAGCATTAAATATCACGAAATTTAAACTGAAACTAACTCCTGGAAAATACAGTGACATACCTATGTTTACCTAAAAATGCACTCTGTCCAATATTGCTACATAGAGACTATCGAAGACAGCTCGCTTATCAGAACGCCCTGTATTTAATTTTCGTGTTTACCCCCATCTCTTTTTCAGTTACGTAATAACGAATTTAAATACTAGCCAAATATAATGTGCTCTTCTTTCCAAAGTTTCGCGTTTCGCCACTTTTTTAGTTTCTCGACGTTTCATCCCTTCCCGGTCCCGTATAATTTTTGATTTTTTAAGTGACGGAGATAATCTGCGCATACTATTGTTTAGTACTAGTACGTTTTGGGCTAACTTTTTAAAGTGGCGATTTATGTTTAACCCATTCGATTATTCGAATAAACTTATTACTATTCGAATTTTAACTAAGTGTTCGAATATTTATTTCCAGAAAGAACCGATTTTAATATAAAAATATTCCGAGCCGTTGAACTCTGTAAAACCGGTAGAAACAGTTAGGTACAAAATAATATAAACATTTATTTCAATTACATAATATTTATTTCATATAAAAATGTCCAAGACAGTGAGTTGAGGCACGCTTGAAAGTAATAACTAAACTGTTACGCAATTTTTTGAAACTGATTAAAAATGCTGATTGCACCGCTCGCTTTAATTATTGGATTAATTTAAAAATTTAAAAAAATACTAGCAAAATAATTTCATATTGCGTTAAACTCATTAATAAAAATCTGAACCGTATTATTTTCTTAATTTGATTCTACTAGTGAAGGTTTACAAAAACTTAATAAAAGTGATAGTAACGTAATAAAATAACTGACTGATTTGCTTCGATCCAATTTTTTCTTAATTGTCGTATCAAAAATAATGAAAGTTAAATATACAGGCCAATTTCGTTCAAATCTGCAAATGGGTATTGAACTAAGCCAGCTTATTGTGACCTTAAACTTATTCGTTCTCCATAGTCACAAAAGTTCTTGAATTGTAGCGGAATGGAATATGTAATCACGTTATCAGAGATTCATTCTAAATAAATCATTGTCGTACATTATTACCTGTTTGTACAGTTTTTATTTAAAAAAAGGCCAACTTGCTAATAATGTAGGCATGTAGGGTAACTAATTGAAAGTCTTTTGACGTAGTGGCTCACGACAACAACTGTTATGCATGCCAATTTTTGAAGTGAAAGAGAAGATAGTGGTGTTTGAGTTGTGCTTAAACAAGTAAATATGTAGTAATGCTAATATTACAGGAAAAAAGCGGCACTTTGCAAAGCCTTTCACATTGTGCTAAAAGCTTTTCGTCGATACATTCTTTTAATGAAGGGGGAGGGAGTGAAGACCCTTAAGTTTCTCTTCAAATAATAAGTAAATAGTAAATATACGTATACACTAGTCACAAAAATTAAAAGATATTAAGATATTCTAAATTTTAGGACGATTTTCAACAAAGAATAACTCTGAAAAAAAGGTCATACCGAAAATTAAAAAAAGGAAATTGTAGCCTCAAGTGTCTAGTTTTCAGATCTAGACTGTAAAATTTTTTAGCTTGGGCGGTTTTCATGTAATCATCCGAAATCCAACTAAAAATAATTTTTACAAATTATTATCTCATATAATAATCGATTATCAAAGTTAAAATGGCATTTTTGCTTTGATCGACGATTACTTCGCGGCAAAAAATCGTACGCAGCTGATTAAGAGGACAAATTAAAGCTGATTAAATTGTCTAAACGAGTTTTATGGTCGCTTGATGAAAAAAATATTTTTGAAGTCCTCAGACCATTTCAAAAACGAGAATAAATTTGGAAAAATTATTTTTAGTTGGTTTTCGGATGATTACGTGAAAACTGCTCACGCTAAAAAATTCTACAGTTTAGATCTGAAAACTAGACACTTTCCTTACAATTTCCTTTGTTTAAATTTTCTATACGACCATTTTTCTGCGAGTTATCCTTTGTTGAAAATCGCCCTAAAATTTGGAATTTTTTTAATATTCTTTAATTTTTGTGACTAGTGTAGTAGAAAAGTGGCAAAATATTTTTTAATAATATTTTGTCGCTATGGAGGCTATACCAAGAGTCGAAGAATGAATGAATGTTTAGTGAATCTCGGTGAAGCTACTATAAAGAGTTTTTAAATTTTAAGTAAAATAAAAAATTATGTGGGCTCTGCTTGGGCAATGATTCGAAAAATCGATTTTTATTTCTAAAGGCGATTCGATTCACGAAATAAATCGGCGAGTGAAAATCGACATCGATTTTTTGGGGAATCGATTCGGTAGCAGCTACTTGAAATTTAAAGTGTTACTGTTACCGGGATAAAACTGCCAAACTCACAATTTCTTTGTCTAGTCTAGGTATTATAATAATATTTTGAAGATAATAAAGCCAATATAAAAATAAAAATATAATTATTCGTTTCGCCTTAAGGCTTCATCAGATAATAAAATTTAAAAAAAATTAAAAAAGTAAAAAACTTTAAAAAATAAAGCTTAAAAAATATTTTTATATTGGCTTTATAATCTTCAAAATATTATTATCATTAACAAGAAAGCTAAAAACTATTATAATCTAGGTATTATATTATTTACTAAAACGACTACATTATTTAATTGCTGATTTGCGGAGTATCATATTTATATTATTATAATTAGAATAAATAGAATACCCAAGCAATATTATGTAACTTTCAGTTACAGTTTAATGGTAAACTAAGTCGGGTTAAGATTTTCCTTCTCCTGTGATTTGTGATTTGAAATGATCGAAGGTAATTTATTTAAAAAATTGATTTATATCCATTATTTTATGTCTCAGATTAATCGATTTGAAAAATCGAACTATTCGAATCGATTCGTTGTGCATCGAATCGGTCGATTTTCGGTGAATCGATTCTCGATTCGCAAACAAGCGAATCGCCTAGGCCTAATGTGCACCTTAATTTTCACGAAGTGCACGCTGAGTGCTGAGTGCTGTTAAATAATTGCCAAACGCCGTGGAAGCGTGTATTTTGACATGATGAATTGTCAGATGTTAGAGCATCCTAAAAACAAATTACAAGGATTGGCATTTCTGCTTTGTTAATATGGGTAATATACCATTTGGAAATTATATCGTCCCTAATATTGAAAACCCCTTTAGATCGTCATCGCGAGTGAAAGTTGCGTACTGAAGGGCATATGAAATATGAATCGAAAAACGCTTATTGTAAAATTTCTCAGCAGAAGAAATGTTAAATTAGAGAGGTGGGGGGTAAGAAAATTTGTGTTTCGTATTTTAAAGTTCTTATATGTATTTATATTTTGAAGCCGGGCAAGTAGCAAGTAGTCCCATGTACGACTTTTTCAAAAGTTTAACATTTTGGTTTATAATTTTGTAAAAATGTATGTTGTCGCAGGAGCTATGGAAAATATTTTGAGGGTTAGTAGGATTACAACTACAATAATAGACTAACAAAATACGTCTTCAAAGTATGACCATGACCACAAGGTACTCATACGATGGTTAAGAGATTCAGAATAGTTATCTCGCTCTTGGAACATCCTGTAGGGTGTAGGTAGATTTTGTATGATTATGATCAAATCCTTTGCATTGGGTACGTACAAAATGCTTTATTATAAAATTATAATATTCTTGTTATGAATTGTATTAGGCAAAAAATACGAACGGCTTATTAGAGGCTTCTTGGGTCTCGTTCGCATTTACATTTCGTCTTCTAATTAATTTGACATCTTCTAAAATTTCCATCATTAAAAACTTCTTCAACAACAAGTCATTTAGTCCCATTTGTTTGTTTTGACCTGATGGTGTAGTCAAATTGTCTTTATAAATTTTGTTTTTATACTTTCCACGAGTCCAATACCTTATGCAAATTTAAACAACTTTGCAGGAGATTAACCCAAACGTGTCTTATTTTTTTACACCTTTTTCTAAAAGCATTTAGATTTTTTGAGGTCGATATTCTGCCACAAACTAATATTATAATTTTTTTACATTATATTTTCTATACACGTTCAACGAACAATGCTACTTTTCTGCAAACATGAATAACTAATGTGGCACTCTTTTTTTGTATTAGACGTTTTTTGCTATAATGCTATATGCGCAAATTTCAATTGAAGAAACGTGTTTTTGAATGGGATTAATGCTAGACCAAAATTCTAGTCCTTTGAATAAGAGCGAATAAAATTTAAGAAACAATCCGTTCAGAAGAAGAATTTATAGTTTATTATGAGATGAGTATCAATTCTAGATTTAACTGGAAGCACAATATTCAAATTTCGACAATTTCTATAAAAATAATTAATTGCGTCTCTAATCCCTACCTCTACTGATTATAAGGCAGCCACTAAAATATAATTAAATTGTGGTATTTATACCGGGTGACAAATATCTCACTACTTTGTAGCTTTGGACGTACGACCTATGCTGGATAACTTTGTTAGTATAAAAATTGTAGAGTTGGTTAAATTAGCGAAGTACGTGTACGAGTAGATTCCATTAAAAAAATTGAGCATTGTTGTCAAGTTTCCAATTTATTCAAGAAAAACTGAAAATCGTTTAAATTTTCAGAGTTGAAAACAAAAAGTTTGGAGCTAAAAACTCAAAAAGTTGTAATTAATATTTCTTTTTTATAATTGCATCTAATTTATCTTAAAGTTATCTATTAAAAACCTCTTTTAGATTTTTCTGTATTTTTAATAACTAACGAGTTAGGACTGAGATGCAAAAGTTGGACGATTTTCCGTTTTTCTCGAATAAATTTAAAACTTGGCAACAATGCTCAATTTTCTTAATAGATTCTGAATCTGCATGTAATTCTGCTCATTGTCCACTAAAAATGAAGTAAAACGTATAGACTAATAATAGAGTACGTATTACCTTCTCATACTGTGAGGAAACCGGTAACCAGTATTAAAACTTATCTTAAAAGAATGGGCAAATATAGTGCCGCAGGGGAATCATCGCAACACAGATATATAATGGTTAAGAAACATTAGCGATTAGACAGAAATGAAAATTAAAAGTTTAGAACATTCATTCATAGTGGCAATATCTGCTAGTAATCTAGTACCTACTTAAACATTTCTTTCAACAAAAGTTTCAGGACGAGTAGTGATCTCAAACGAGGAGGTCACTACTAATTTAGAAGACTCAACATGCTCCTCTGAGTCGTTCGCGTGGAGAGTGGAATGAAAGCACTTTCGTTAGGTCAGCTCCTCAGTGCAAAGAAAAGAGATCCGAACTGCAACTGTTTAACAGTAACTAGCTAATCTGTAGGTGTTCTGTAGGAAACCGTTCTATGTAGCTCAGTTACTTTTGTTCTACAGATTGATGGCAAACCAGAATTAGCATCTGATATGCGCAGATATCGAGGATGCTACTGCTTGGGCAAATACAAATCATTTTTCATCAGTAATTTAAAAAACTGTAAGGTCTTAGTTTAAGGTTTTGTCCCCCACCCCTCCACCATAACAATAACAAAAACCAAATATTCGACATTTCTAAAACCCTCTTGATACTACAGGTTGTTTAGTTAGATGTCATTGTTTGTTGTAGCTGACCTAATTTTAAGTTTAAATTAAATTAATTTATCAAATTTAAACTTTGTTCGAAATTAAATTTAAACAAACTTTTAATCAGTTTTGTTATTACATAATAAAAAGAGTAAACTTTATTAACCCGTAAACATAAACGCATCAGTTAATTGCTTTGGTACACCACTCCACACCTTTTTCTATAAAATCTTCTTTTTCGAAAAAAATATTAAATTGTTATGGGGTTTACGTGCCCTATAGTATACCATTTTAATTATGTATCATTAAGCTTTAGAATTTTTATTCAAATTCGATAAATTTAAGGGCTCATTGTTTGTTATATATTTTTTTATTGAAATATTATCGTAAAATAATAGTAGTAGGTAGTACGGTATCCACATAGGGTGTATTTTAAGTTGGGACTTTTCTTTAAACCCCACAGAAACTACACTACACATTATCTTGAACAATTTTAGTCGAAGTCGGTATAGTAAAATGTTTGTGATAAGCAAGAAAAACTTCTTTGAAATTAAATATTTTAGAACCGCTCCTGTCTAAAAAATATCCGAAATTAAAAAAATTTTGGCATCTGATTCATCAGGACTTTTAGGATATTCATCACTAGACACTAGGTACACACACACTAGGTACAAATAAGTAAAGTTTCAAAACTGTTGGATATTTTTGAAACCTTTTAGTTGACTGGACAATTAAGGAACTTAAAAATGAATAAAGTTCGTATTTTATTATGATAACCTACGCAACTGATACTTGCTTCTGTCATTATGTATGTCGTTTATAAGTTTTGATACAAAAATTTACAGGTCCGTATCTGAAATATTTAATAGCTTTGATAAGGTTTTACTCGCTTATTACGAACATTTTACTATACCGACTTCGACTAAAATTGTTCAGGATAATGTGTAGTATCTGGGATTTAAAGAAAAGTCCCAACTTAAAATACACCCTGTATAGGTATATTTTGTTTCATCAGTTATGTATATTTTATTATTTATATAAACATTGATTTCAATGAAATCTGTTAATTACAAAAGTTATTTTTGTTACGCATAATTTTTATTGAATTTTTAATTGTTACAAGTTTATATGTTTTATCAAAGAGTTTAGTAGAATTGCATATTACCTAGTTTAAAGTCCCTTCTTTATAATTTTATGTGTATAGAAAATAGAAAGATAAATGAATAAGGCAAAAAAGTTATAATCAATCGATTTATAGCTAAGCATTAATTCTTCCAAAAATGTAATTCAAATCAGTTTGTCAATTTAAATGATGTGGTCTTAGTTCGTGGCGTGTAAATCGGTAAAGTCTGACAGATAATATGCAAAGAGGAACATCCAGACTCAGCCCAAAGTGACCGGGTCAAGGTTCTTTCTATAATTCTTTTTGCGAGCTCGTATTCCACTCGGTGTAGAGTGTAGATATTTATTCAATTGTATCGCGCTGTTGCTGAATTTAAATAAAATGCAGTGCGTATTGTGCTTTTCGAGGGTTTCTCTCGGGACAAGATTAGCATACAATATCTATTTGCTCAAGTTTACTGTATATTAACATAAAAATTCGTAACCACAAATTTAAATAATGATGTCAATTATTATTGTTATACCTCTATTTTTTTTAGTGTCAAAATTTACTACTATTGTTTTATTACTAATTACTAATTAGGTAATCGCACAATCTTTTTATAAACTAATGACCAATTCTAATACAATTGAACATTTGTTTTAGAAGTGATTCTCCTTTTATTATTATTCTTTATTGCATTATACTGTAGCTTGATTATCGCAGATTCAGGAAAAAGTTAATGACATCAACGAAAAATGAAAAAGTATAAATACTACCCGAATCCAAAAAATGTAATTCTGCGAGTTATCCAAAAATAGCTCGCGTATTCAATTTCAATTCAATGAACTTAATAAAATAAAACCAAAATCAAAGAACTGGTTCCCAAAATTTTTAATAGCAGGTATCAATTAAAGTGATTTACGATAAAGATATATATTTCGTGCTTCTACATACAAAATGTAAATCTTTTTTACTCCTTAAAAGCGAAACTTGTAATTTGGGGAGAGCATTCCACTCCTTTTAATACACGCCATTAATTTTCTGTTTTAACATTTTTTTGTATAGGTATGTCAAGCATTACTCGAAACGATTATTTTTATTTGTTTATTTTTTCCCGAATCTCAAAACTGGCTTACAACCTTTTTTGCTCATCCCCATTTCTAAATTACTTCAGCATCGGCAAGCAGATGCTTTTAACTTTTAATTTTTTATGTATTACAAATTATTATAAATGTTTTTTGCCTATGGACTACTATTTATACTTCAATTTCGAAATTATTGCGCCGCGCCTGCACAATATTGAATGCAGCTGTGTACAGCTGGTTGTCTAACAAGCAGGCGTTTGATCTATAATAAAAGTAGAACAGTACTTCGAATTTATATTAATTTATACAGAACAATTTTTTTACAACAACCTGCAGTTTTTGGAAGAACTTACATTATTTTTCTTACAATTGAAACTGTATTCAAAGTTATTAAAATTACTAAATAGTTCCGATATAGTGTCTGGTGCTCCATTAACACTTTTCGCACTAATAATAGCTCCTCGTAACTTTTCACATTGAGAATTTGTTGCAGAAATCCAAAACAATTGCTGTTCTGTATAATTCAATCCTACTAATTGAGAATTCAATTTATTTTGCGCAGTCACCGATTCGTAAGCCAAAAGAGCGTACTTTAATCCTAATGGATACGAAACTCCGTTTTGGGCAAACTTACTGGCATCCAACAATGTCACTTTAGGAAGTTGACCTGATAAACATGTTATTTCTCGTTCTTTCGTTAGTTCCAATCCTGCAATATCGACTATCGTTTGGACCAATGCTTGGCCAATAAAAGAACCTATTCCACCATAATTTATCGAATTCAACCGATCGTTGTTAAACAAACCTTCCTGTAAGATCGCAGCAGGCATTTCTGAAATGAATATAGTTTCTAGTTTCTACCTTGACATTTTTCTTTTAAATAACGTACGCAAATTATTTTTTTGTGCAGAATATTTTATGGAGACTTCCATAGGGTAAAATGTTTCTAATAAATCCGAATTATTTGTAGGCTCGAACAATTTTCTGTACTTCTTATCGTCGTTGAATAAAGATAAATTGCCCATGAACAATAAATAGCCGTCGGTATTTGTTTTAAACTAAAACAAAATGTTATTTGTATTTAGAACAACATAAAAAAGTGACTATCTACATCGTCGTAGTAGTTTTCTATTTCATTATCGTCCAGTAGTTCGTCAGGATACCCAACTTCGACTTGAATGGCTTTTACTTTCTCAAGAAATTCCTCTTTAAGTAATGCTATTTCTACCAAATTTTTAATAGCTTCATTTTTAATACTCTCGGCAAGTTCAGTTACCATCCTCTTGTGTTCAATATTGAAATACGTACGTACGTATAAAGATCCTGTTGCTATTTTCATTCTAAAATGAGAAGATTGGTTGCAAAAGTTATAATAAATCAATAGGCGCGTGCATACGATTTAGAAGTAACAATAACACATTCCTTCCACCTTGGTAGCTCAGGTTCATCGCCGTTTGAGGCAAACTTTTTAGACAAGAAACTAAAATCATCTTTTAGATACGGTAATAAGGAAATCACAGCTTGAAAAATTGCGTGGTTAGCTAGGACTCTTAAATAAATTTCTTTCAGTGGGTCAGTAACTAATAAGACGTGGGTTTGTACCTTTTCGATGTTTTGTTTATCAAGTCGTGCAAATTTCGGATATACAACAAGTTAGTTATGGATATATAATCGCCTTCTTTTAAAGCCTTATCGGGGAGGAACACGGCGTAATTAATTAAATCCAACCAGACGATACTGGGGTATTCTTTTTGAAGTTCCTGTATTGAACGGTATTCGTGTTCGACATTATCGACGCTTTTTATCTAAACAAAAAATTATGATAGGAAAGATCCTGAACGAAGAGGAAAAAGAGGTTGGTGAATACTCACTTCAGATAAATTTATTTCAAAATCGATCAGATTTTGGATTTCGGATTTTGCAAATTCCCGATCGGCTCCAAATAACGTAGCTAACATAACCAACGAGTTGGAATAAGTTTGTACTGAATTTTCTTTGAAACCATCGTGTAAACTTTTTGGACCGAATTCAACGGTTGCCACATCAATCTAAAAAAATAAGTAATTGATCGTCATTGGGTAACTCAAACTCAAACAACTTACGTGTAAAATTTTCTTAGAAGCATTTCTTGGATCATCGGCAACGTCTATGCTAACAAAAGCGTTAATGCTTAAACCGTACTTTCTAAATTTATAAATTGATTTTTGCCAGTCGAATTTATGTTGGTTCCAATCGTTTCCTTTCAATATTGGCCATCCCCCCATATCGTCTAACATTGTTTTAATAACATCCGACTCGTCATTGGTAGTTTCATTCATACAATTTTGATACAACTGCTTGAGAAGAACAAATGGGCGCAAATCGTTGTCTGTAATAGGGCGTTCAAACATTTCTCGAAGTTCGTATTCAACTCTTCTATTTAACTGTGTGGCGATGTTGGATTTATTTTTATCGTTTTCTATGTGTGCGTTTTTTATATATCCACCACAAGCGAATTGGTAAAGGTTATCACAAGGGTCGATTGATTGGTCCATGTAGTTCAGCATTCTTGCTGTTGTTTCGATACATCCAGGTGTTGAGCAAATGTGTTTTAATGGAAGTCTGAAGATGAAATAACTTATTGAATGCATTTTCGAGAGTATTAAATTTTGATTACTTATTCGGGCAAACGTTTTCTTTTTTGTGTGCCAAAAGAATGTACAATAGCAAACTCCAGATAATTATTATTGATAAAGGTACGTAAATAAACAAAAAACGCTGCTGATGGCCGAGACGTTTCCACAATTTATGCCTTGGTCCTCTAAAATTCACGCTCTGCATAATTTGTTTAAATTAAAGTTATTTCCTACCTTATAATAACTGCACTCGACGTTATAACCATTTTTTATAAATTTTATAAACTGTCCATCGTGTAGAGATTCTAAAAATTGCCAGTAAAAACTCAACTTTATTTTGTTTTATTTTTTAATTTCATTTGTGCATTTTTCTTACATAATGGTGTTATTTTCGTTATTCTACCAATTAATTTGTCGGTCTAATTAATTAATTTGTTGGTTTTACTAGGTACTTCGAACAGTATACTATTCTACTATTCATGTTTTCTGAATAGTTTTTTTTATGTTTTTATGTTAATATGTCCTGCCTTGCATCAAATGGGGTAATTCTGATTTTTTTTTTGGTATGCTGTCTATGACGAAGGCCTAATAATAAATCCAAGTTTTCGGTCTCGGAAACCGTGAAATTTGTTACCATTTTTCAGTTTCTGTTAGTTTTGACTCCAAAGGATTAATTTTTCGGTAAATGCAGTTTTGTCCAGACTAAATTTTTTACAATTTGAGAGCAGAATGGTATCTGTAGACCTAATGGTATCCGAGATACAAGTGGACCTTCGGATCTTTGTCAAATATTCAAAAATGTATATACGATTTTAGTTTTTTTTTTGTATAAACTAAATTACAATAGCCATTTGCACTAATTTTGTCAGTTTGATTGCTGACAGCTGTTTCGATACACTGTATCATCTTCGGAGCGAGTTTTTAACTGAGTTGAAACTCAGTGCAAATGGCAAATTTGTCAAAAGCTGTTATCTCAAAAACTGGTAAAATATGAAAAATTTGCTAACGTTTAACCACTTGTATCTCGGATACCATTAGGTCTACAGATAGGTTCTGGTCTAAAATTGTAGAAACTTTAGTCTACTTTTAAAAAGGACAAAAACTACATTTAGCGAAAAATTGATCTTTTGGAGTTAAAACTAACAGAAACTGAAAAGTGGTAACAAATTTTACGGTTTCTTGGATCCGGAGGTCATAGACAACATACCAAAAAATCAGAACTACCCCATTTGATGCAAGGTAGGATGTTTAATTTAGTGGACTAAAGTATTGTATTTTTTTTGTTGCAAAATGTGCTGAGGTAAACGTAATTCTACGTCACAGTATAAAGGCATAGTCCGGGAGGCAGCAAGCACTTTTACTAAACGACAAAGTACAAAATTTTTAACGAACATTGGGGGTGGCTCGAGAAGAGTGGGTTTTTACCCTTTTTTCAGTTTGTCGCTTATAACTTGAAAACTACGCACTTTATGGGAAAAGTGCTTCTATATGAATTTAAACTACATCAAATTTGCTACAAATTATATTTATTAGATTTCGCCTCAGACGAACGGTTTAGGCGGTAGAACGCGTTGAAGTTCTAAAATCGGCCAAAAAATTATTTCATCGCTTACTTATAACTTATAATTTCAAAAAATATGCACTTTTAGAGAAAAAAGTTTCTATATAAAAATGAATTAATTTAAATTATCTGCAAATTTTATCTCTTTGATTTTGTTCTTCAAACTGATGATTTAGGCGCTAGAGCGCGTAAACATTTGACAAAAGTTCCAAATCAGCTAAAAAAATGTTTTATCGTTTATAACTCGAAAAATGTACACTTTTGGAGAAAAGTTTTCTTATACAAAAAAGAGTAAATTTAATTACCTACAAATTATATTTGTTATATTTTTTTCTGAGATAAACGATTTAGGCGCTAGAACGCGTTAAACTTTGGTTTAAAAACATCGGACGTAGCGTGTCTGGAAGTGGAAGGCAAAGTGCAGATTGATATTTATACCAGATGTACTAAAATACTAAATTATTGATGTTGGCGATGCAAGCTGAAAGATCATAGCAACGAAGTAACAAAACCGACCATTTGTCGTTCGATAAGGTTCGAGAAGGTTGAGTTTTTGCTCTTTTTTCAGTTTTTTGCTTATAACTTCAAAATTTCACACTTTTTGAGAAAAGTTATCCCATATAAAAGTTAACTACATCAAATTTCCTACAAATTAAATTAATGAAATTTTTTGCTAAAACAAACGGGTTAGGTGCTAGAGCGCGTTTAAGTTTGAGAAAAATTTCAAAACTAGCTAAAAAATGGGTTTTTTGGTTTATCGTTTATAACTCGAAAACTACACACTTTTTAAAAAACGTTTCTATGTAAAAATAAAGTACATCTAATTTCCTATAAATTATATTTCTTACATTTTTTCGTCAAACAAGCAGTTTAGGTGCTAGAGTGCGTTGAAGTATAGCGCTCAAACTAAACCATAGGGTACGGAGAGTATGTTAAAGAGAGGATTATTCATATTACTGCAGTTTTTAAAAATTGAAAAAACACCTAAATAAATTGAATAATAAATATTATACAACGTATCGTATATAGAAGCGTAGTACAGTCTGGTAAGCTCTTGGCTGATGAATAAGTTACTATACGTAAAAATTAAACGAAGAAACTACCATACCTTATTCTGATATTTGTAGATATTTATTTAATATTCACTTTGAGACACACTTAAATTTTTTATGTAGGTGATGTAATGTAATAATCAATATTACGTAGCATACCTACGTAGTAACTTACTTTGTTAGGTACCTACTCATAATCAGTGCGAATAATTGACTATTATTTTTATAACAGCCAAAAGTGGAATCAATAACGCTGCACACGTAAAGTTCGAATTTATATTTAGTTTTGTTTTAAATTTCGCACACAAATCATCTGTAGACATGCCAAACTAAAGTAGGCTCTATTTCTCAAACGACGATACTGAAATTTTGATATTTTGCGGTTTTGATCATCTTCATCGAAAGTGTATATGTGCACAAAGCAAGAAATGGGTAGATTCTGAGTTATTGAACGTCAAAATTGGCAAAAATATTGATTCGAAGTACACTTTCTTCGATAGTATAGAGATAATGCTGTAAGATAAATCGAAAGTGAGTAAAAAGAGTTAGGGCGGGAAATCAAAACGCTTTTACTTTATTCAGAGTAAGTAATACCACTAATTCTAATTTCTGAACTTTCAAGTTTCAAGGCACCAAATTGAAGTTGAAAGTGGTATATTGCGACGTGCGGTGTCTAGTATTTAATATTTTGAAAAACACAGCTACATGCCTTATATCCTTATAACATAAGAAAATTCAAACATTTCAACCAAATGTTTCGGAATTGTTAACGATTAATTTTGGAGATAACTGCTCAGATAGTTCAGAAGGCACACAGAAAAATACCAAAATTGAACAATCAGAATTTTATTTTTATTCTGTTACATAAATAACTATTTCCAACGATTCGCATATTACAATTTAAGAGACATATTTAATAAAGTAATTCACCACACTTGACATTTTTTCTTTGGGTTCATTTTCGATTCTAAAGGACAATTAAAATCTTGAGAAAAATATTTTGAATTGCTTAAAGGAATTTCTACTCTAAAATTGTTGGGTGGATGAAAATCGTTCAACATATCCTGCTTTAATTCTTTGCTCATTATTTTTCTGCACCACATATTTCCCGCAGATATCCAAAATAACTGTTTTTGGGTATAATTTAATCCAGGTAAAAGTGGTTCCTCGCCATGACGATTTACCCACGCCTCGTAAGCCTTATAAGCGAAATTTACTGCTCCATTATCGGCAATATTTTCACCCTGAGTGCTTACGCCGTTGATCTAAAACAATAAGTAAGTAGTTTTTTTGTAAAAACAATTGGTGAGAACAATTACCGTCATATTGAGTTCCGAGACGATCATCCTTTGGTATTGATCAATAATACATTGGGCTCTTTCCATAAACGCCTTTTCGGTATCTTTAGCCCACCAATCGTGTAAATTGCCGTTTTTATCGTACTCTTTGCCTAAATCATCGAATCCGTGTGTAATTTCGTGCCCCACCATGAAACCCATGCTACCAAAATTCATATATTGGGGACGCTTGCTATCGAACAAAATTCCTTGAAGAATCCCAGCGGGCAGCTCTACAAGTTGAATTTGTAGAGAAATCACTTTTAATTTAACAAAGCTTATAAATTGGTACCAATTTCGTTTTTATCTGGGCTATAAAATGCATTGATTGTGATAGGAGAGACGTGAGAAGCCCAATCGAGTTTTTCTATTTTTTTATTTAATTTTGCCCACATTTTGTTCGTTTTGTACAACCTCACGTCTAAAACCGAACTGAAGTACGAGTTGAAATTTATGTTAAGCTAAAAATTAGACGTGTATCATAATAGGCAATCGAGTTTGATTTAGAAATTAAATTGACTTACTCCAGAATAGTGTTCTTCAATTTTTTCGTCATCGAATAGTTCGTCTGCGTAGGCTATGTGAAAAGTCATTGCTTGGGCCTTTTCTAAAGCTTTACTTCTCGTCTCATTATCCATCCATTCGATTTCTTTTAATCTGTTGTAAAATTCCACACGGATGTCTGTTGCTATTTCTACGATTTTATTTTTTGCACTTTTGTCGAAGTGCTTACGCACGTATAAAGCTCCAGCGGCCAAATTGAAGCTGAAATTATTAATTGAGTTGATTTTTACAGTCAAAATTGCAATTAAACATTTTGTAATGTAGTAATGTGCTGTCGTTTAGCGAAAATTCTATTTGTTTTATTATTTTTTAAATATTTTTCGTAATTAACCATTATATGTATATATAATTAATAAAAAAAAGAACGTAACTCGCTTGTGACTATGTTTATGCAATTCTTCCATCTTCTATGTTCTTCTTTTACACCATAAATCGCTTTATTGTACTCTTGTTCGCGTTCTCTCAATTCTTCTGTTAAATAAGGTACCGCAAAACCAACAACTTTGAACATTGCATAATTGGCTTGGATCCTAAAAGGCATAAATAGACAAAAACATTTTGCTTAAGTATATCGATTGGTACCTTTTGGGCGTCTGTCTAATTAACTTAATAAATTCTTTGATGTATTCTGGATTACCTATGTCAATTATTGTATCTTTAGTTATGGTAACGTCTGGCGTATTTATGATGTTATTTAGAAAATCTAACCATCTAATTCCTGGATAATTTATCTGTAGATCTGCTATAGTTGAAGGGTCGTAAGAAATTGAAGCGTTTCTCAATTCGTTGATGGAGTAACACAACTAAAATAGCGATTTTACGTTATATAGGGTGTTATTAGACATACATGCATAAATATGTTATTGTTACGATGGGCCTAGGTCATTTTGACATGTTTTGACCTTGAAACTATTGTCAAAAACGACCCTGCTCGTGGCATTGTGGCACTCGTCTACTCTCTCGCCGGAACACACATTTGAACTCACACGCTCACACCAAGTTTGAAAGGGTTAATCTGCAACTAGGGAAATCTGGCTCCCTGGAAGTATAGACAAGAGTGATAGTGGGATACAAAGAATTTTGAGAAAGAGGTGCTTCAAAATTTTAAGATGAACCTTCTACAAGTATCCGAACCGTCCACGTATTATGAGCATAAATCAATAAGTTAGAGTGTATGAGGCACTTCATGAACAGAAGTTTTTCAATACGTACAACGTACATGCACTCTAGGCCCGATTGATTTTTGCCTTGACATTAGTTTCTTCTTTCTTTGCCTCCGTGCGGAGATATTTACTTCCCACAGTATGTTTTATTTTCTGACAAAAAGGCCTGTACCAGAAAAGGAATTTATGAAAAGTATTGGTTGTGGAAAATGAAAAATCCTTATTATGCTGCACCAAAGAGTGCCAGGTTAGGTTTTCAGTTAACATGTGAGTCGGTATTGTAAGACACAAGTTGTGCGAGAACATCTACTTAGATGGCATCTTTAAAGGATTGGACGCTGAGAATATATCAGGTACCCTGAGAGAGCACCGTCAGCACCGTTGAATCCATTTATGTCATTTGTACTGCTTTGTAGTTTTTTTTTATATTTTACTTTTCCAATATTTCTATTGCCCCTTTCAAATTTGAAGATTCTAGCTGTTTATTTTTTTGTTTCGGGGACTGAAAATGTTCGGAAGGGGATTTACTGTGTATTTTGAGCACTTGGAAACAACACATTAACACAATAATAGGAGCGCTGTTATCTTTCTTGGACCTCCTGTAGCTGATTAGCATTACGAAAAATTGTATGACGTCCTCACTGAACTTTTACCACTGAAAAGGTTCGAAAGGGGAATTACTGTGTATTTTCGTATTTTGAACACTTGGAAACAACAAATTAACACCGTTGGAGCGTTGTTATCTTTCTTGGAACTCCTCTAGTTGATTAGCATTACAAAAATTATATGACGTCCTTACTATCACAAATATGATTAAAGACAAAAGAAAATAAATAAAAATGTAAAAAAACGATTTGAAAGTACCAGCAATATTTGAAAAAATATTGCAATTTGTACATTGTTTTCTGTAGATGAAAATGACTTATGCTCTAAAAAAACCTTCTTAGACCATTTTTATATCTCGAAAATGCAGACTTTCTAAGCAAGGCGCTGGAATAGTTGTTTTGCGAAAAACACCTTAAGGGTTGCAGACCTTACGAATAATTAGATAGGAAATACCTTAGCTAACTCGATTTCAAATTCGACAGCTTTTTTGAGTTCCACTGATGCGGATAATCGGTCAGCACCTAATATTACAGCAACGTCTACCATGTAGTGGTAATAACTTTGAATCTGCTCATCTTCAAACCCTTTGATAAAACTCTCTTTGCTAAACTCCAAGGGTACTTCGTCTACCTAAAAAGTTTCTCAAAATAACTGTTAAGTTACTGCCATATTTATTACTATTACCATAATAATTCTTTTAGACGAGTTACGTTTATCAATTTCAAGTCCAACATACAAAAAGAAATTTATATACAATCCCAACTTTCTCGCTTTATACATAAACGTATTCCAATCGAATGCGTCCTCTTCCCAATATTTACTTTCCAAAACTGGCCAACCACCTAAATTTCTCAACACTTTTTGAGTTAAAGTTTCAAACCCTTCATTTTCAATTCCCGAAAGGTTCATACAGCTAGCGTAAAACTTTTTAAGAAGTGTAAATGGTTTGGGCTCGTTTGTATTTGAAGCTTCTTCCAAAATATCGAGTAGACGTCGATCGACCGTCTCTGTAATGGTCGTAAAAGACGACACCGAAGTTTCGTCTTCCGCTATAAAACTTTTCTTTAGGAATCCTCCACACGCAAACTGGTAAAAATCTGTACATGGGTCCGTAGACGTGTCTATGTAGTCGATCACATTTAATGCCGAACGAATACAACTCGAGTTGAGACATATATTTGGCGACAGCTCAACAACTACGTTTCTTTAAAATAACATTTTGGTAATTAATAGGAAGACGAAGTAATTTAAATTAGGTACTCAACTGTGTTTTGTCGACTTTGGTTAATGCTACTACGTAAAGGCTTAAAACGATTATAAATATTAATACTAATCCTATTATACCGCATAACAAACATTTTTCCAAATACGTCCTTCTGTTCCACCAAGGAGGATTTCTGGAAATTATCGCTTTCTCACAATTGTTTCTAATAATTTATTTTATCAAATGCCTATAATTAATAAGTGTAAAGTGAGTACTTACTGAATGTGAAGTTGATTTATTTGGTTTTTATGCATCCCTTTCATAGTTTTTGAAGCACAATTTGATTATAATGTAGCGGTATTTTAATAATAATTTAAACAACGTAAAAATTTATAAAATGCGCATTTTGCGACCACTTAACTTTACTCATAAAATAAAAATAGCCAAGTTCGTACAATTAATTTTTGTCGAATTATGTAAGTAATTAAACGTTTGTTTTACTCAATGTATTATGAATTTATTAATACATATTAAGTATGGTAATTTTAATGTAGCAACAATTTAAAAAAACATCAAAAATTATCTAAGATAACAAATTTCTCAACTATAAGGAAGAATTGCTTGTAAACTTGTAAAAACTGTAGATTAAAAAGTCATTGGACTGATTTTGGAGAAGAAAGTTTGATATAGTGAAATTTAAACGAAAATATTAATTAATTAGCAATTAACAGTAGATTAATTTTAACAGGAATCTGATCGCACAATTAATTACTAGATAGTTTTAAAATTTAAAAGTTACGCTACATTGGCAGTGTTGTTTATGTAATGGAAACGATGATGATAGTAAAATAGCTTATCAAAAAATATATAAATTTAAAAATACTATAAAAATTTTGAAAAATGAATCCAAATATAAATTTTATTAAATAAATCAATTGACGATGAAATTTTGTGTAGCTACCAACATCTGATAGTCGTGGGGCAAATGAAGTGCCACAGTTAAAATTTCTTAAATAACGTACAAAAGCAATTGATTTATAAAAATAGTTTATTATAACGAATATATCAATAATATTCAGCACTATTGCATTATTTAAAAACAATTTTAAGCACATATAGTAGAGTACAAAAGTACACCGTTACATTTATAAGTAACATGGCCTAAAAATATAAAATCCGAGCCATTCTTAATTCGAGACATTAATTTCCAAATTTTTTAAACATCAAAACTTCAAAATTCCAATTTTAAGACAATAAAAGAATATAACTCATATATTCAAGATGGGTTCACTACGTTATTGTCAGTCTTATTCAAAATTTCCAAATTTTACTCAGGAACTTTATGTTTGGCTTCGTAACTTTGTTTAGCAACTAATTTTAATTGTTCCATCATACTTTTACCAGTATCCACCACCATCTTATAAAAAATCCCTTTGTGATTTTGTAACAATATGTGAGGATGATTAAATTCAACTACGGTTCCAGCATCCATAACTAGCACCTTATCAGAATCCATAATTGTATTTAAACGATGAGCTATCGTTAATACGGTGCAGTTTTCAAATTTTTCACGAATAGTTTTTTGAATGACTGCATCGGTTCTACAAGCAAATAGTATAGTGGAGGTTTTTTTCTAAAATATGCGTGTGCTTACTGTGGATCGACATTAGCTGTGGCTTCGTCTAACATTAGTATTCTGTTATTTCTAATAAGTGCACGTGCTAGACATATCAACTGACGCTGTCCCACGCTATAATTCGATCCTCGATCTAATACTCGATACTCTAATTTGTTAATTAAATTTGCTGGATCTTTTAGTTCAACCTAAAAACAAAGTCTTTACTTGTGCAACTATAAGTTACGAAAATAAACTTTACTTCTTGCAAAGCCATGTATAAGTCGTGATCCGAATATTGCTCAAACGGATCTAAGTTATAACGAAGAGTTCCAGAAAATAAGACGGGATCTTGGGGTATTATTGAAATTTTTGAGCGTAAAACTTGCAAATTAAGATCCTCGGTATAAATTCCGTCTATTTCAATTTTGCCCTCAAGTAAGGCCAATTTAAACATTGCCGAAATTAAGGACGACTTTCCAGCTCCTGTACGACCAACAATTCCAACCTATATCAAATCGATAAGTGTGTTGTACAAAATGTAGAGTAAAATACGAGTCTTACTTTTTCTTTCGGTTGGATAACCACATTTAGATTTTTTAAAACAAGTACACCGTATTCTGAGTATCGTAATCCGGCATCTTGGAAACTAATTTTACCATTTGAAGGCCAGTTATTCGATGGAGTCTTAGGTACTTCTGGTTGTTTTTCAGAAAGTAGTTGAGAATATTCTAATATTCTTTCTACAGAAACTAATTGATTAGCAACTTCCGCCGATTGACGTACACCCCACTGAACCATTCCAGTTAGAGCCGAAGCTGCAGTTATTCCTAATCCTACATTACCACTGCTCGAACCTTCAAAAGACGAAAAATATTATTTTTGTATCGAAAGAAAAGCTCTGATCACTAACCATCATAAAACAAAACAAAAGTAAAGGTAACAATAAGTGTGAAGGTGAAACAAAGTATATCCAGAAAAAAACCAAATGCACAACTTGCAGTGAGGTACATAAATGAGGCACTGGTATTTAAATCTTGATGTTTGTCAAATTCTAATTTCAAAATATCCTGCGCTCCAAAAGCTCGAATTGTCGTAAGACCTTGTAAAGTTGCATTTAAATGTGTAAACACCGGACTTCGAGCTAAACAAAGTTGAGATGTACTTAAAAGTTTTAATTATGGTATAAGTTAACTTACTTATTCCTTCTAAACGTTTAATATTAATTGACGACTTAAGATAAGCTCTTCTTAAAAATACAAAGATTATTCCTAATACTAAAACGGGGATCAAAAAATAAGGGTTTGTAATAGAAACTAATACCAAAGATCCAATAAGTAGCAAAATTATCTAAAACAATAGAATGGTTATTCGAAAGCAAATAATAGAGAAATTTATTACCTGTCCAGCATCCAACACAGCTTTTGGCAATAATTCATCGAGGGCTCCAACATCTTTAGAAAACCTGTTTAATATCCTACCACTAGGGTTGGTATCGAAAAAAAGCATGTCGGTATTAATAATGCTAATAAACATTTTATCGTGTAACTTCTGGGAGCTCCTTATTGCAGCAAAATAAAACAGTAAAGAACGAGATACTGCTAAAATAAATAACGTCGCTATTAATCCACCATAGATATACAAATATAAATCTTGAGAAGGCTTCGTGGAACCATTAAGTTTAGACATTTTATCGTTTCTTTCTTCCACATCCACCCAATAGCTCACAAAATAATCGACGGAACTGGCAGCTGTTTGTGCTAACACATATAACATTAGAACAAGAGCAACGAAACAAGAATGGTTACCAGCTCTCAAATATTGTAAAAACAACGAGCCGTGAACTTTCCCTTTCGACGATTCTTCTTGCATATCTTTTACGGTTACGTCTTGTTCTAAATTATTCAAATCTGCAGTCGAGCCATCTATCACATTTAAATCACCTTTACTACTCGATATCGAATTCGTTCTACTCTAAAGAGGACAAATAAATATTAAGTGGAGAAAAGTGGTTGGACAATGAGTATACGTACACTTATAGACGAGTGCCTTACGAGTTTCAAACCATCGACTTTTGGCTTTTCTTCTACTTGTCCTAGTTCTTCTTTTAAAATGGCTGCATAGAAATGGTTACTACTAGACAGTTCTTTAAATGTACCTTGCATATCCAGAATTCCCTAAAGCACAATTTTGACTTTCTTCACAATTATACATCAGTATCAAATTCTTACATTATTAAGGATAATAATATTATCGGCGTCTTGTAAAAGATGTACTTGGTGGGTGATCAATATCCGAGTCTTATTTGCTAAGAAACCGTTAATACATTTTTCGTATAAATGTTTTGCAACTGGAACATCGACGGCAGATAACGGATCGTCCAAGAGATAAATATCGGCGTCGAGATATATTGCTCTAGCCAAGTTAACTCTAGCCTTCTGGCCACCACTTAACGACGTCCCTCTTTCACCAACAATAGAGAAATCCCCTTCGGGAAATTGGTTAAAATCGGTTTGCAAAGCACACGCTTGTACTACTTCGTTATATCGTTTTTTATCGAATTTTCTACCAAAAGTTATGTTTTGTCTGATTGTAGCTGCAAACACCCACGACTCTTGAGGGGCGTAAGAAATAGTACCGTTTATCTCAATAGTTCCATCACAGACTGTTAATTCACCTATAAATTAGTGTCAATAAATAATATTTAGTTAATAGTACGGCAGGCATAATATAGGGATTTTTCTCTCAATCTGGTTCTAACTTCTCAACTTTATTTTTATTGCCGATATTTCGTGTTTACAGTTTATTCAAGAAATTGCAGATACCACTTTGGTACCCTTTGAAGTATATTAGCCATATTATATAGCAATACTTCACAGTTGTCTTTGCTTTGATATAAAAAGATTTCCTGAACTAATTAATTATTTATTGTATTATGGCTTACCTAAAATTGTTTGAAAAAGAGAGGTTTTTCCACTACCAACAGGCCCAATGACTCCTAATAATTTTCCTTTAGGAACAACAACATTAATATCACTCAAAGCATTTTCTTCAGATTCTAAGTCCCATTTAGTAGTAACTTTTTGTAATTTAACAATTGAATCGTCATTACCATTTCCGATCATTGTAATTTGTTTAAACTCGTCGTTCAACAAAAACAGTTCCAATCTTTTAATTGCAACGAGCGCTTCGGCAATTTCTGATAATCCTCTAACAAACATTGACGACATTGTAGTAGATAAAATATTAAAATAACACATAAAAACAAATACCTAGAATGAAATTGTTACTCGGCCAGCAATAAACATCATCTATTTTCTTTGAAAGCATTTAGACATACTTACATTTGCAGCAGTAATTTCTTCCCCTGACAAAGCTAATGTAAGTAAAGCACAGAAGAGAGCAACTCGGGTCGTGAATAAATTGAATGCCATGTAAACTCCTCTAACGTATGATAGTTTAATAACTTGTTTCAGTTCGAGTTTTCTAGCAAACTTAATAATTTTTTCAAAAGGCTTTTCCCAAGCGTACATTTTAATAACCTGTACGCCCGAAATTATTTCATCCATCAAACGAATTCTCTCATCTGTTTTGTATGCAGTCCTTCGTCTAAATTTAGAAGACAACTGACCTGCATACCCTACAATTGGAAACAATATTTTAATTATTACTCAATCTTAAACGAAAACTATCTTTTACCTTGAGTAGGAACGACTAAAAACACTGGGATCATTCCGACGAGTCCAGCATATCCGGCTCTCGCCCATAAAAAATAAGTAATTATCACAGCCGATGTAGGTGAAACCCACATGTAATGTAAAAGATAGGAAAATATTTCGAACCGACTAACATCGTTCGACAACAAATTAACAACTTTCCCTGATGCCGATTCGCCTAAAGCATTTCGACTTAATCGTAAAGCCTAAAATAAATTTTCAGTAAAATTTTTAAAACATAAATAGTATTATGACCTTCCTATAAATAAGAGCACAGCAAGCTACACGAACTTTTACGGCATTATGAAACGCCATCATCATGTACTGGTTGGTTAACAAAGCTATGGCTCCGTTTAAAGCTACGACCGCTCCGGCATAAATTAAAGCGTCGTTTTTTGTTTTTGTAGAGTTGGGTCGAAAATAGTCGAGCAATTCGCCCAACATTAAGGGCTGCATTAAACGAAATACGAGTTCCAAAAATACTAATA
The DNA here is from genome assembly GCA_950108345.1 of Malthinus flaveolus. Taxonomy (NCBI): domain Eukaryota; kingdom Metazoa; phylum Arthropoda; class Insecta; order Coleoptera; family Cantharidae; genus Malthinus; species Malthinus flaveolus. The sequence continues at coordinate 14,861,749 of OX467285.1, read as the reverse complement.
TAATACCAAGATAAATATATTCTGGCCAAAATGTTCGACCTATAGTTTTGAGTAAGCTGGGAGATTTTGACGATTCTTTGCAGCTTTTTAGATGAGCCTCCCATTTTCTGAAAAATAATTTAACTAGTTTAGTAAAAGCCGTAGCATTTGCCTTTTACATAATTTTTATAAAAATTTCTCTTTATTTTCAATTCAAACAATTTTTTTAGTTTTTTATGGGAAAACAAAAGCCTGTCTAAACTGCCTCTCTAATGAGGGAAAATTTTATCTAATTTAACCCAACTACGATCTGTGATAGTTAGATCTTGCTTAAAGTTTCATTGAGCACCTTGTATTTAGAGATAGAGCACTTAATTAGTTTTTTTTTTATAATTGATTCTTTAAGAAACGAAGTCATGGGTGGCAAAATGTCAGTTGATTTGGAAAAAGTAGTTGTGGGTAAGTAGTATGTAATTTTATGTAAAAAAAGAAATTATATAAAATCTTAAAATTTTTTATGTAATAAGAAGTAGAAAAATATTCCCTTCAATTGGTAGTATGTTCATTCTCAAATAATTACAATGGGGGAGCAAGAACCTCAACAAATGTGTTTTTCCATAATATACATTTATTATAATGTGCTATAATAATCCCATAGTCACTTGCTATAATTAATTTCATTTGCTAAATTACTCAAGTGTATGCAAAGCATATGTCATATCTTGATAACATAACATGATAACAAACATAGTTATAATTAAAAACTAGGTCAACCTTAATCATTTTGCAGTTTTTTACAAAGCTGAAAATGAAAAATCAACCAATACCTTCGTCTAAATCACGCATTTAAGTGAATAAATAAATGATAAGTTTTAACACTCCGTATTCTTGAGTCCTGCATAATTAAGTTTGAAGAGTGAATGACCTGGTAAATATTGAACCAACTGAATTAAGTATTTTAGTATTCGATCGCAAGAAAAATTGGTATGTTTTACAACTTCAATTAAAAACAATTAACACCAATTGAAATGCACAACACAACCTTGAAATAACTTTATGGAAAAATTGTTTAATTTTTAAACAGTTTTTATTATTCCACGTTTTATTATCATTCCAATTTCTTATAAACATTTGTTTAAAAATCAATACTTAACAACGGGGGTCTTTCTATAACCATTATAATTATTATGGTCATAGTAACTAAAATTAGATGAGAAGAATTTTGTGACTACTATATAATATTGCATTGAATTGAACATGGGCCTTAAAGTAGACCCAGGAACCTTTTTGGGTTCGAGTTCCACCTCTTACTTATAAGTTACATAGTAGTTGCTGACTGGGAGTCTTTAACTATAGTCAAAACCAGGAGAGAATATTCTGTTGCATTCCCACAAAGCAAAATAACTTAAAAAACGATAGCCTGCTTCAAGTTACGTAGTTATTTGGAATGAGTCATAAGGCACCTCTCCTGGTTTAGACTATATTATGCGATAAATGCGAAAAATAACAAAACTCTGACGCTAAACTAAGCCTTCTTGATACCACCTTGTTTTGATAACTAACTCACCGCTCTAAACGATCGCCTAATTTCGTACTTCTATCTACACTTAAGGGATTATATAAATCGTCCACATCTAAAGTCTTCCTGTAACCCTTAACAAACAATTCGATGGTATATCTAAAAAAATAAATAATAGAGAAGTTTTCAAAAATAAATTCCAATAATAACTTACGTGAAAAATAAAAAAGAGAGTGGATTTGCTTTTTCTCGAGGATTAGTATTAATAATTTCCCTTGTGATGTCCATGCTTTGAAGCGTCAACTAAACCATGCGAATTGTATCACTTATCTACAACACTACAACGATTAATCATTCATTATCAATGAAATGTGAACTTTAATTATTAAAGCATTACTTAATATAAGTAAACATAACAATGTTTTTTAATTACTACTTAGTAAGTAGCACGAATTATTTTGAAATGTTCTCAAAAATTAATGAATCATCGACGTTACTTATCTAAAATTTGGGCCTAAAATTTTTCAAAAAATCAGTGCCTGTTGACGAAACTACATATAGCTCGCATAAGCTCACAAATATAAGTAGTTAGAAAATTTTTTAAGTTTTGCCATAATTGGAGAAACCCAAAGCAACAAATTTCAAATTTAGAATTGCAGCTTAACCTCTCTTTTCAAACTTACACGGCCACCATTTAAAAAAAATGGTTTCAAGTTCTACTTTTGTTCTACAGATTGACGCTACTAGAGTTTGTCGTCAATCTGTAGAACAAAAGTTGTTTAACTGCAATTGTTTGTTGGTTACAGACTGATTTGGATTATTTACTGTATCTTTTTAACTTTTGGCATTATCCTAACACTGCTACAACCACTTCTTGGATGATACTATTTTTAATGTCTTTCAAAATACACATAATATTCGAAATTTCTTACCTATAATCTCGTCATGCGTTCACTAACGTAGTATTTATACAACTAATTATAATTAATTTGTGGTGTTTGACTGAATTGACAATGAGAACTATATATTTATGCGAACTTTAAATTACTATGTATCCAATAACCAGCATTGTTGTAGAGGTAGAGCTGTTATTGTTTATGTAATAATGAAAACACTCGTGTTCAAGGCTTTCTTTTACTATTAAAAGTAGGTAAAATTAATCAGTGGATAAGGACTTTTAACTATCGGTAATTTTTTGTCCACTAAATTCGCCTGTAAAAATTTTAAAATACATTTCGTTTTTAAACATTGAAACTTACTATAATCATCGTAATCACTTTTTAAATAATATAAGTGCACTCATTCAAATAAAGCATTTTATTGAATTGCTTTCGCAATGCAAATTCATTTTGATAATGGTCAGGATGAGGGGGGTAAATAGCCATAGCTCATAGCCAGTTGAGCCAGTCCGAAACAGGCGCAGAATGATGCCAAGTCTCCTGTACCAAATTAATCAGTTACAATAATATAAATAATTTTTAGATATTTTCTAAAATTTTGTAAACTACATTTCTTTTATACGTATAGTATAGCTATTTTGAGTTACCACCAATGCTTATCAAATTTCCTAAATTTAAATACTGGATATTAGCATATCACTATTATGAAAATATTTAGAATCGGCAACTACGCACGATGTCATTTCCCTGCTTCAATGCCACTAAACTCAACATAACCTCATTGTTTTGCTGTTTACTCTTAATTTATATTGATGTATGGATGTTAATTCCGTAAATTGTGAAGCTGCAAAATGTCCAAAAGCAACGAGAGCGACTTATACGGCACCACATTTTCTCTCGAATCTATGAAAGTTATAGCCGAAAGCATTGGAATAGCAAATTTACCAGACGACGCTGCCAAAGAACTTGCCGATGATGTTTCGTATCGTTTAAAACACATAATTCAAGACGCCGCTAAATTTATGCACCATGCCAAACGTTCTAAACTAATGCATTCGGACGTCGACGCTTCACTTCGTACAAAAAATGTCGAAGTATGTCTGTAAGTTTTTAATTGACTAATTGATTCGACTTGTATTTGTAGCCTCAATATGGGTTTCATTCGGTGGATTCGCTTCCCTTCCGATTTGCTTCTGGAGGTGGACGCGAATTGCACTTTATCGAAGAAAAGGAAGTAGATTTAAATGAGTTCGTTAACACTAATAATGTAAAAGCACCTTTGCAAGTTACGGTGCGGTCCCATTGGTTGTGTATTGATGGTGTGCAACCTACGATTCCAGAAAATCCTCCGCCAGTTTCTAAGGACATGCAAAAAGTAATTCTTGTAAATCTGAGTAGCTGCTCGATCTGACATAATTTTTTTTTAGTTGGAATCGGTCGATCCTATAAATAAATTAAACAAGCCCAATAAGGAAGCGTCAGGAAAGCCATCTACAGGCAAACAAAAGTTGAGAAATGTCGAAACTGTCCAAATCAAACAACTTGCGACTCACGAATTATCTGTTGAGCAACAGTTGTATTACAAAGAAATTACTGAAGCTTGTGTGGGGTCCGATGAAACGAGGCGAACTGTAAACCTAATTTTTTTAAGTGTTTTGTAACAAATTTAATTTTATTATTGTAGGAAGCTTTGCAAAGTTTAGCGTCAGATCCAGGATTACACGAAATGCTACCTAGAATGTGCACATTTATAATAGAAGGTGTGAGAGTTAATGTTGTACAGAATAACCTTGCACTTCTTATTTATTTGATGCGAATGGTTAAAGCGCTGCTCGATAATCAAAGCTTATATCTAGAAAAATACGTAAGTTTTCTATGTCGACAAAATATAATTTTAAATTAAGAGCTGTTTTAGCTTCACGAACTAATTCCTTCTGTAACGACTTGTATAGTTTCAAAACAATTGTGTATGCGTCCAGAATTGGACAATCATTGGGCTTTAAGAGACTTTGCATCAAGACTAATGGCCCAGATCTGCAAAAATTTCAATACGAGCACAAATAATATTCAAACGAGAATTACGCGTATGTTCAGTAATTCATTGCAGATGGGCGATAAATTACCTTTGTCTTCTCTTTATGGTGCTCTTGAAGGATTATCAGAATTGGGATCGGAAGTTATTAAAACATTTATCGTACCAAGAATTAAAAGCATCGGTAAGTTGTAATGTGAAGTTGTTATACAGTTGTATATGCCATTCAATTTGAAATTTTACTCTGTAAACTTTTTTCTATTTTTGTGGACAAGACCTTTGTATAAAACCCAAGATAAAACTAAGCAACCCTTTAGAAATACCAATCTTGCAAAAATTGGCTTGTTCCGAATTTGTTCGGGTTAAAATTTATGTATAATCTAACTGAAATAATATTCAAATTGACTTTCAGGAGCACGAATAGAAAGTCATTTAGAAGGAACGATGATCTCAAATTTAGATAAAATTGCTTCAAACCATATCAAAACTTTGATGGTTAAGGTTCTAGCACCAGTATTAAAAACAATCAGAAATCCGCCAGATTACTTTGAAGAATATAAGGCGGAGTACGGTTATTTAGGACCAGCACTTCAATCGGCCGTTATGAAGGCACGAACTCAACCCACTCCAGCTATAACTTTATCAACTTCTTCTATAACACCTGTAGGAGCTACGATTACAAGAACTGTTGCTACACCCATGGGAATTGTTTCGCAACAGGTGAAATTCAAATAAAATAAATATTTTGTATAAATATCTCCTTTTTTAGTCGACACCAACTCCTGGTAGAACAATTGTAATGAATCAGACTAATCGTGTGTCGACTCCTGCTGGAAATCAAAAAATTGTCTTTGTCACCCAACGACCTCAAACGTCCGCTAGTATTAATCAAAATCAACCATCGTCGATCCCGTCCCAATCAAATACCGTTGTAAAAATAATGTCGAATCCCTCTTCGTCTAATCCACAACCGAAAGTTATTGGTGCACCTCAAAAGTTGGTGGTCGTTTGTATGTCTAATACTGGTACTACAAATACCGTTCTGAATAGTCAAGATTCTATCTATACGTCTCATACAAATGTTTCTCAGAGTGGAAGTATTTCGAGTCCCGGTATCAGTCAAACCAACACTCAACCAACATTTAGTTTAGTATCTAAAGGAAATTTTCTACAACAAGGCCAGAAGATTGTTAAAACTGAAAATATACCACCACATATTGATGATCTTTCTCATTTGGCTTAAATTTTTTATATTTATTGTCTAATGTGGTTTTAGTAATTGCTTGTGGTTTTCAGTTTTATTATAATACATTATTGTAAATTTAAACGTTGGTGTATCCAGCTTTTCAAAAGATGCATACCTGGTATGCCAAAGAAGAAGTATGCTTTTCATTTATGAGTTTAATAAGATTCAAATATAGCATATTTATGTACCTACTGGTATATTTTTATTATTTTGGAAAGCAATAAATATATTATTAAGATAGATGTTACGCTGATTTCTATAAAAGTTTCTGAAATTTAAACTTAAGTTTTATCTTTTTAGCCTTCTGGATTCAAGGGGCCCCAAACATAGAGAAATTAAATTTAAAACACCTTTTTTTAAATCTTAATACTTTTTCAAAGTAGACGAAGCTCTCGAAAAAGTAAAAATGCATAACGCCTTGTGAATATTGCAGCTTTTTAGTACTAGTAGTACTTTAGTACTACAAATATGAAATAATGAATAAGCTATAACAGTTTTATAATTTTTCTTAAGAAGAGTTCAACTTTCCAAAAGTTCAGAGAATTGCCCATAATTATTCTTATAAAAATCTAAATTTAGAAATATATATAGCAAAATGAAGGACTTTTGTTTTGATTTATTCAATTTTTTAAATAATTAAATGACATTTGAGGAAAAAAATCCAAGAGTTTTGTCGTGTTTTGGCCAGCAATTTTCTTGTGCAAGCCATCTTTTTAATAAACTAAATAATGCGTTTCTCAAAATAATTAGATATTTCTTACGACGTATATTTCTAAAAAGTGTGATTTGTGTGGAAGTTGGTGGTTAGGGAAAGGCCTGAGTAACATATTGATATAATTATTAACTTTTTGCCACGAAATATTTTCAAGATTTTTCATGATACTGAACGGATTATTAGAATTAATTAAAATGTTATTCAGTGGGGTGAAGGGCGGCCTTTTCTTCGGGAGTGCTTATTACGAAAGCACTCGCGAGTGTTCAATACAAATGAGATCGCGAGTGTTTAATACGACCTACGCGAGGGGGGCGACTTCCAACCGATCTGAGCAGCGTAACCGTTTATCCGATCATGGTTTGAAATATATCCTAATTCCGAAGACGAAAAACTGCAAGATGTGTGGAGGGGGGTCCTCCATGCACCCTTCATGGCGGCGTCTAACGAGTACCGGAACCAACGTTATGGCAACCGCTCGATTCGCCGCTAAATTCGTTGGTGTGAGTGAGGGGTCTCCCAGCCGTCCACCTTCCTGTGTTTGATCGTCAATCCAAATCGTCATAATCGCAATACACAAAATTATTAGATTATTAGAATTAATTAAAATGTTATTCAGTGGGGTGAATAACTAATAACTCGCGAAGAGAAGGGTGATCTTCTCTTCACAAGTGTTTAATACGACTTTGATCGCGTGTGTTTAATACGAATGTGTTCAAGTCTTATTTGGATAAAATCAAATTATTGATATAGTTTTAAAACCCATAAAATTCTAAATAAATAGATATGATTTTTATTGTGCTAAACACTTGCTAGGTTGTCTAGGGGGTTGCCCTCTTCTTTTTCTGCGAATTTTTTTATTTTCAACAACTATTTTCTTTTATATAAAGTACATTAGACATTAGAATATTTCTGATTCTGTTATTTTGTGGTTTATAGTTCATAAAATTTAACAGTAGCCGCTACTTCAGTTTCTAACGGATACTCACAAGTTATTAAACAATCATCAACATTCTGAAATGCAATTAGTGCGTCACTGTTGAAGGATTCATTTAAAAGACTGCCTTTAATAGTATTTTTTGTGAAACACGTTTCCAACCTGTTATTATTGCTATAAGAACTACTTTTCTTTGTTGTTTTTCTAAATGTAAATCCCAGCGTCTTATTTCTTTCTCAAAAATTTTAAATGATACCGGATGTGGAGGATACCCACATTTTTATTTGCACTATCTAGGAGTTTTTGATTTACCAATGACAAATAATTGAATGCGTTTAGCGGACAAAACTGCTTAAAGGAATCAGTCAATTATGTCGAGTATGCCGACATTCAGCTGCTTACCATCAGCATCAACAGTCGGCCTCAGCATACGGAATGAATTATAAAGGGTGTCTCAACAAGAGCGCCGGATTTAAATATGTCGCCATTTTGTTAATACGAGTTGTACGGTGATTTTTTTTTCCCAGTTGTCACGTACAGATCACGCGATTTAAAAATATGGAGTATTTCAACCAGCCAAAACCAGTATTCAAACCAACAACGTTTAATTATTGTAAAAACACATTACAAAAATGGTGAAAATTTTTCGAAAACAGTTCCCCAATTACGTAAAGTTTTTGGTCGCACTAATGCGCCAAATGAATCGACAGTGAGGCGCGTTTAATTACAAAATGATGGATCAGAAGATCATTTTTTGTCGTCGTACTTGTCGGTCACTCAAAAATATAGCCACAGTAAGTCAGTAAGGGAATCTGTAGCCGAGAATCCAGGAACTTCCATTCGGCATCGGGCATCGGGGTCAAGAATGAAACATTTCCAGAAGCACTATGCAACTAATTTTGGTAAAAGATGGTGCTACTGCAGATTAAGTTTCCATGTCGTGTCATTTTTCGATTTGGCGATCAACATTGGCCACCAAGATTGTGCGATCTAACACCGATGGACTTTTTTCTTTGGGGCTATGTGAAGGAAAAGGTCTATGCGAATAAGCCTGAAACAGTTGAACATCTTAAAGAGGAAATACGACGCGTTATTGGTGAAATACAGCCACATTTATGCGAAAACGTTATTCATAATTTCAACAAAAGAATAACCCTGTGTCAAAGGTTTGGTGGCCATTTGCCTGATGTTGTATTTCACCTTAAATCGGAACTATTTATCTTTATGTTGAAATAAAAATGTTTACTTAATTCCAAAAATAAATGTGTTTTTCTTTAAAATTAAATCCGGCGCTCTTGTTGGGACACCCGATAGTTGCCAGAGCGCTGTCACATGATAAAGCGTCTTCTGCTTCTGTAACCTCAATGTTAAACTTAGTCTTAGGTAAAAGGAAAATTAATTAAAACAATTTTCTTGAAATTATTAAATATTTCCTATAAACTCACATAAGTACCTACAAATTAAGAACACTTTTAAACATTAACTATTATCTATTTATATCTAGTACCATGTAGAAATGTAGATTATTAGTTGTAAGAAACTTGCAATTAACCCCATTCTAAGCGTTAATCTCAACGATTTTTCTAATTCATCTAAATATTAAGTCTTATAAATGCGAAATAGTCTTCATGATAATAATTGCATTCCTTTGTTTTAATTTGCTATTTTAATAATCACAATTGGGTATAACTGGACACTTTAAAAATCTTTCAAACTCTTTGAAATATTAACAGTATATAAACCTATAGTGTTTAACCCCCTTAAAATTGTTAGGGATGGTTGTAAGTGTCATCGTATCATTAAGGAATCAATATACAAAAATCTCTCTCGTAACACAAACATTTTTATTACAAACTATATCCTCACTGGTCTTTTATTTGCTTAAGTACTACCACTAAGAAATTCTATTTATTTACAAATTGAGGCACTTCAGTGAATACTCTTATTTAAGTAAAGGTACTTGTTAGAAAAATAATACTTTTACATTACACGTTATTAGTTAGCACCATTTTTGAAATACGTTCAGATTATTACTGGGTTAATTTTTGAATTTTTAAAATTAAAACAGTCAGTAGTTTCAATTATTCGGATTTAATTAAGTATTTGGCTTAAGGTATTTATTCATTATTTAAGGAACTTATTCGATTTTCTCATATTTTCCTGTTCTAAGAAACATTAGACATCGGCAAGGTAGCGAGAAATTTTGACGATTGTACTGGGTGTTATCCAAAACAGGATCACTTTCATACCTTTCTAATAGCGCTTAAATTCAAAATTGTTCATCATTTAACCTCCTAAAATTTGCTTTACACGTACACCCGGTGTATGTGACTTTTCGTATGTCATTTAGTTTACCTACAGCTCACAGTCACGTATTTTCAAAGCATTCACAATGTAATTTTCTACATATTGCTAACTAAATAATCCTTATACGCTAATATTGTGATGATGAGTTGCTTCTTGTTAATCTAATCAATTAATATCACACGTTGGTACTGGTAAAATCCCAATTTCGAACTTTTTGTAACTCAGATCATTCGGGGACTCCATGGGTGCTCTCGTAATTTTTTCTAGCAACTTGTTTTAATTGCTCCGTCGAACTTTTACCAGTTTCTGCCACCATTTTATAAAATACACCTTTGTGATTTTGTAACAGTAAATGTGGATGATTAAATTCTACAACTGTTCCAAAATCCATAACTAACACTTTGTCTGAATCCATGATTGTATTTAAACGATGAGCTATTGTTAAGACAGTGCAGTTTGCGAATTTGTCTCTGATAGTTTTTTGAATTACTGCATCAGTTCTATAAAAAATACCATCAATGAAAAGGTTTATTTTACAAGTGAATTAGTAAATACTTACTGCGGATCCACGTTGGCTGTAGCTTCGTCTAGCATTAAAATTTTATTATTTCTAATAATTGCGCGCGCTAAACAAATTAACTGTCTTTGACCGACACTATAATTTGACCCCCTATCCATCACACGATTTTCCAATCGGTTTATGATGTTTGATGGGTCCTTTAGTTCTACCTATGCAATTTACAACTTATTTGTTACCCTTTAAAGCAAGTAATAACTAATTTTACCTCTTCTAAAGCTTTGTACAAAACATGATCGGGATATTCCTCAAATGGGTCTAAATTGTACCGAAGAGAACCTGAAAACAGGACAGGATCTTGTGGAATAATAGAAATTTTAGATCTTAAGTCTTGTAATTTTATGTCTTTCGTGTAAATTCCGTCAATTTCGATTTCTCCTTCAATTTTAGCCAATCTAAACATAGCGGCTATTAACGATGACTTGCCAGCACCCGTCCTTCCAACCACGCCAATCTAAAATTTTTTGTTTAATCAATAAATTACTTATTTATTTTTGAGCATAACTACCTTCTCTTTTGGCTGTATGACAACGTTCAAGTTTTTTAGTACTGGGGCTCCGTCTTCAAAATACTTGAGCCCCATATGTTGGAAGCTTATTTTGCCATGTTTAGGCCAACTTTCTGTAGGTTTCTTCTGAATTACTGGTTGCTTTTCTGCAGGTAACAAAGCATACTCTATTGCTCTTTCGACAGACATCAATTGGTTGGTGACTTCTGCAGACTGTCGTACTCCCCATTGCACCAATCCTGTTAAAGCCGATGCTTGAGTTATGGCCAAACCTACATCTCCACCAAAGTTTTCTGTGCACAAATAAATATCAATTTATTGTATGAAATTTCAAAAATAGCAAACCTTTTCCAATAAGTAAGAAACTAAATGTGACAAAAGCTGTGAAGGCGAAACAACATACGTCTAGTGAAAATCCAAATGCAGAACTAGCTGCTATGTACATGTACCATGCACTCGTATGCAGATCTTGATGTTTATCAAATTCCCGTTTTAAAATATCTTGGGCTCCGTAAGCTCTAATTGTAGTTAGACCTTGAATTGTGGCATTTAAATGAGTAAAAACCGGACTCCTAGCTAAAAATTATAATTTTCCTTTTACTTGTAAAACAATATATCTTCAAGAACCTACTTATGCCTTCAAGCCGTTTTATATTTTTAGACGCTTTTAAGAATACCGTTCTGAAGAGCATAAAAATAATTGCTAATAGCGCGACAGGAATTAAAAAGTAAGGTTTTACGATAGCAACTAATATTAGAGAGCCAGCCATAAGTAGCAAAATCTAAAAAGTTGTCAATTATTATGTGTAAGTTCGTAATAAACATATACTTACTTGACCAGCGTCTAAGATCGTCTTGGGTAAGAGTTCGTCGATGCCGCCTATATCCTTGGAAAAGCGATTCAGTATTCTTCCACTTGGGTTTGTATCGAAAAATCTCATGTTGGTGTTAATTACACTATTAAACATCGAATCGTGTAAGCTTTGGGAACTCAGCATGGCCAACTTGTAAAACGACATCGAACGCGTCAAAGCGACCACTAACAAAGTCAATATTAGACCTCCATAAATATACAGGAAAGTATTTGTAGATGGTTCTAACGAACTAATTTCGACATTATTTGTGTTGTTGTTCGCTAGCAATTTGCTCCTAGATTCTTCTACATTCACCCAATAACTTACAAAGTAGTCGACTGCACTTGCTGCAGTTTGTGTCAGAACGTATAATATCAAAATTGCGCCCACACAAAAATAGTTACCACCGGCTAACATATACTTGAAGAAGAGAGAACCTCGTACTTTTCCTTTAGACGACTCTTCTTGCATTTCGTTGACACTGACGTCAGACTCTTCTTCTTCGTCAGGTAAAATGCTTTCAGTTATGCTTGCTTCACTTGGGACGCGTGTGAGCGAAGCGGTTCGACTCTGAAATGAAAAATTAGAAAAATTTCGGGAAAAATAAAAGTGACTCACCCTTATGGATATTTGGCGAATTGGCTTTGGCTTCTCCATCTTTTCTTCTTCGGGTTCTTGGTTTAATAATTTGGCGTATAGATTTTCGCTTAGCGCTAATTCGCGAAAAGTGCCTTGAATTTCAAGTTGTCCCTAGAAATTTTTGTTTTAACGACGAATTTCTAACCACCATCCGCCGTTTACTTACATTGTTCAGAATGATTATGTTGTGTACGTCTTTCAGGTGATGAACTTGATGTGTGACTAAAATTCTAGTTTTATTTTCTAAAAATCCATTAATACACTCTTGATAAAGATGTTTAGCTACATGGGTATCGACTGCTGATAGAGGATCGTCTAGTAAATAAATATCGGCTTCTCGATAAATGGCGCGAGCCAAATTAATTCTTGCTTTTTGGCCACCACTCAATGAAGCGCCTCTATCACCAACCACCGATAAATCGCCGTTGGAAAATTGTTTAAAGTCTTTCTCAAGAGCACAAACTCTAACAACTTCGTTGTATCGTTTCTTGTTAAACTCCTGCCCAAATGTAATATTTTGACGTATGGTTGCTGCAAAAACCCACGGTTCTTGAGATGCGTAGGATATAGTACCCTCAACTTGAATACTTCCGTTCACAATTATTAATTCGCCTGTAAAAAAATAGTTTTTATTGCAAGTAAGCGTTGATTAGAGGGTTTACCTAAAATAGTTTGCAAAAGCGAACTTTTACCACTTCCAACTGGTCCAATGACGCCCAGTAAACGTCCCTTTTCGACGGCCACATTCAAATTATCTAAAGCGTTTTCCTTAAAGTGTTTATTCCACTTTGTTGTTAGATTTCTCATGTGAACAGCAACGTTACTCTCTGCTTTCGACTCGTTGTTATTAGTGAGCATTTTAATTTCTTCAAATTCGTCGTTCAATAAATACTGCTCCAGTCTTTTGATCGCAACTAAAGATTCCGCAATTTCCGAGATGCCTCTCACGAACATCTGAGACATCGTTTGCGAAAGAATGTTAAAATAAGACATGAAAACAAAAACCTGAAAAACGTACATTTAGTTAGCAATTAAAAAAAGTTAAGGAGGTGCTCACTTTTGCGGCTGTAATCTTCTTTTCCGTTAAAGCCATCGTTAGTAGTGCACAAAATAACGCAATTCTCGTCGTAAATAAATTAAAAGCCATGAATAAACCTCTGACGTACGATAATTTTGTCACAATTTTTAATTCTAGAGTACGAGCGTGTTTGACGAGCTTTCCAAATGGTATCTCCCAAGCGTACATTTTAATCACTTGAACTCCCGAAATTATTTCGTCCATCAAACGCACTCTTTCGTCAGTCTTATAAGCAGTCTGTCTTCGGAAACGCGATGATAATTTTCCGGTATAACCTAAAGAAAACTAGTCGTATACGTCGATTCTATTTCAAGTTAGTTTGTAGCTCTTACTTTGTAGTGGCACAACGAAAAAAACTGGTATCATGCCAATAAGGCCTGCAACTCCAGCTTCAACCCACAAAAAGTACAAAACTATCAAAGAAGTGACCGGTGCAGCCCACATGTGATGTATGAAAACTGACACAATATCGAATCTGCTGACGTCGTTCGACAGCAAGTTCACCACCTTTCCTGAAGCGGTATCGCCCAGAGCGGTTCTACTCAAACGAAGAGACTGGATTTGTGAACAAATTAGAAACATTCTCCTGCGAGAGAGTTAGTAAAATTTACCTTTCTGTAAATAAGGGCGCAACAAGCAGCCCGGACCTTCATACCGTAGTGGAACGAGCCCATGATGTACTGATTAAGTAGCAACGTTATGGCACCATTTATACCAACGAGAGTACCGGCGTACCAAAATGCGTCGGCTCGTGTTTCTTGACTTTCGGGAGAAAAATGGTCGAGTAGTTTTCCCAACATTAATGGTTGTATTAGGCGTAATACAACTTCCATGATAAATATGATAAGGCCTAACCATAAGTATTCCAGCCAAAAGGTTTGCACTAACGTCTTTAATAAACTTGGTGATTTTGAAAGTTTTTTGTTTTTTTCTAAATGGAGATTCCATTTTCTGAAACGATATAGTTTGTTTAAATTTGTTTGTGGTCTAGTATAAGTCTAGTATTAGGTATTACTATTAGCAAAGAGATGACTGCTATTAGCAATAATTACACTTCCTCACCAACTGTATGTGCAAATAATATGCAATTTTGTCGCGTTGAAGATAAAATATCATATAAATACTAAATACCGCTCTAGAAAAAATTATGTCAAACTGAAAGCTACCACGTTAGTATTTAATACGCTGAAATATGAAATGTGTCTTTGTGCGCTAACGAATTAAGGTATAGAGCTCTCCAGCTCTCAATTTTCAATAGTCGCTTCCGGTATATGTGTAGACCAATAAATCACGCACTCCAGAAGGGACTTGTATTAGTCAATTAGTTTCTGTGATTAGGAGCAAAAATATCCCAACTATTTAACTTCCGGCAACCAGTATCTAATTAATCGTTGGAAATCTATACCTCTACATACAACCACTAATACATTGAAGCATTACAGGTTGCATATCCAATGTATAACTTACATTTTTATGCTAGCAAAATTTTGAGTTCTTAAGTAAGCAAATTCAAAATAACGTAAACTGTTGGTTAACAGATCGTATAAATTCAAGTTTTGATGGTTGTTTTCATTTTCGCTTAGGCTCAATATACAGAGTAAACGCAAAATTAAATTTGCTAAACTATATTAAAGCAAAACATTCTTTATACTAATCCAAAATGACTTTCTGGATCAAAAAGTTAAAAGATCCAGGGTATTCTATTTAAAAATTTAAATTAGTGTTATTTCCGGCGAAACCTGAAGTGAGTCAAGTATATTATGTATTATGCCATAGCGCGTACATTAAAAATTCGTTGTTATTAAATCTCCTAAAATTTCAGATTGATATCTAGAACGATATAAAAATTAAAGGGGTGAGTCTGATTTCGTTTTACACCCGGTATACTGTATAGAATATACCTACTAAGAAATTATTTCCTTAAGACCTTCTATTAAAAACAATTAGCATTTTCGTTAATGGGGTTCTTTGCTCTATATTAGATCAATAATTAGACGTCCGAAGCAGTTAGTACTAATATAAAAACTGTCCGTGATTTCTCTAAAATCTCGTAGGACTAACACCGCAGTAAAAGCATTTTATGGTTTGCGGTAGATTAATCGTAACCCGAACTGACCAAATTAATTTTCTAATTAATCATCCAATACAGCTCTTAAAAAAATTAATTGATATGACGGTTTTAGATTTATCACTTTTTATGAATTACGTGTACCTTTACGATATAATTCAAAGAAGTACTTCTTTATACGAAAATTACTCATTTATACCTAAAAACTTATAATGTGCGAGTTGTAAATAGGTAATTAAATGAGTGATTTGATAATTGTCGTAATTGAGCAGAGCAATGCATTTAAATTTAATTTAAAATCATTACACTTTATATTAAATGTTTCCTTTTTGAAACAACTCATTTATGATTTTATACGCCTATGGGGCTTGTGCTAGGAAAAACTAGCAGCCGCACCTATGATAGGTGTCAGGATTTAAATTAGATTAGATCAAAGAAATAGTATCCTATCAACTTTTTGCTAATTAACGATTAATTAATAACTATTCTGTGATGTAATAGCAATTTTGGTCCTCGTTTATAAATCAAGAATATCCTCATCCATCATCCTTGCATGAACTAATGCGGTAAAGTGGTAAATAACTAATAACCTCTGATAAGTGCGATGGTATAGTCATATACAGGGTGTTCAAAAAACGTATGTCAAACCTAAAGGGGAGATAGTATGGCCCAAAATATGCAGATAAGTCTTAATGAACATGGGTCCGAAAATGACCGGTTTCGGAGATAAGAAACATTTTGCGTTTACACCATGGAACTATATAGATCCGCCCCTTCCTAGTCATCTTCGTCCAAAAATTCCGTGTAAATACTCTCTAACGGCAATAGAAAAATGAGTAAAAGCACTATTGTGCTGGAACCACAAAAGCTAATACGAAGCAATAATCGGGCCATTTGCGCGGGCACATGTTTTTTAACACCCTGTATTATAGTGCATCACACCACTAATGAAAACTTAGTTTTTTACGAGTCTGTTTTAGACTCTTCTAATTTTACCCAATAGTTGGCAAAATAATCTATTGCGCATAGAATTATTTGGCGTATTGACGAAGTTGCAACAGAAATTCGCTTCTCTAACTCTGTAAGTACATCAAAACGATTTAAACTGCAACTTAACTTGCGAAAAGTATTTCGTGGTGAATATCAGGATGTTCTTTTAAAATAGGAAAGCTAAGTTAATCCCATTTCAGCCTAACCGGAAGGAAATATATAAATTGTTTAGTATCATTAGACAGCTAATTTTACGATCTTTCAAATGGGAATTCAATAACTAATTTTATTTGGGTAATTTCTGGTTTAACCAGAAGCGTGTTTAAAACCAAAATAGTATCTAATAATGTGCCAACTTGCGATAATTAACTGTAATTACAAATTAAAATGTTAGACTTAGAGCAACTGAAAACAGTTTTGAATTTCACAGTAAAAACTGCAATTATTTGTTCATTTAAACTTTTTTCGACTTTTCTTATTTAATACCTACCCGAGATCTTTATATGTATAGGCAAAATGAAAAAAACTCGCCCTGTATTGCTCATATTTTACGATATAGAACTTATAAGTTCCATTTATAATATTATAGTTTATAGTGTTACTTTTTTTCATCACTCAAGTATTCCATATACGGTTGTTCATAAACGACATCACGACATAATGTAGGTAGGTACTAAACAATATTTTTCCTATTAAATTATTTTTCAATAAGTGATAAATTGAGAGCTCAATATTGATAGTCTGCATTTTACTTCTCATTATTCTCGTCATTATGGGTAGTATATTAAATACAAGTGCCAATGAAGTTACCTAATTTAGACATGATGTGTGGTAGAAAACGAGATAAAACTTAATGCTTTAATTGAGGAAAGGGGAGTCAAGAACCTTCTTACAGAGTATGCGGTTAATTAATAAGACAAAAAGCCAAAAAGGGCCTGCTGCATTTTACAGAAAGGAAGGAACGCCGGCTATTCTAATACTAAAATATTTTCCATTAACGGCACTTTATTTTATATCAAAAAAATGATCGTCGTTAATAAATCAAGTATAACATTGAACTTCTTACTTGGGCATCTTTAAATTGTAAATAACCAACGAGTTTTCAGAATTTCTTTTACGTTAAACAAGTTTATCTTCGTCTGTGATTGTTCCTCCAGTATTGAACTTGTAACTGATTACTGATTACTAATCGAGATAATGTAATTGACAATATAACAATGAACCTGCCGCTACTTTGTTCAACACATTAAGTTGTTAAATTGACACGAACTTGAGCAATTATTGCTTGTTACAACAGTTTTAATAACTAATTACACATTTTGATGTAACTATTTACTTTGTAATCGTTTGCACTTTAACATAATTAATAAGTGTCTACTTGAAATATGGCCATTTCGATCATTTAGATCTCGTCATGCGAGGAATAACCACCGTATGAGGCAAAACCAACGCAACATATAGGTACCGGGTACCGGCTACAAGGCTATATTTTACAAGCCTAAGTTGTTTGGCAACGTTAAACCTGCTCTCAAATCGTAAATCAGCATCTTGTGCGATTTATGATTATTTTCAATGCGCCATATAATTTTCTATTTGATCCTTTGAGCATTTTATATGCTCAAACGATTTAATTTTAGTGTCCGAGGGACAGTTTAAGTAAAGTCTGGTAGAATGGGAAGAAAGAGTTAACATACTAGCACTAATATGTAAGAATATAACTTTCAAAATTCAACACTCAGTATAACTATGTAATTGCTTAAATACTAGTTTAAAAAAATTGCAAATGACCTTAAAGGAAGTGTCCAGTCGAGCATGAATATCTCGTCCATTTAAGACTGCTGTCGATAGTCCCTATTATAATTATTTAAAAAATCTTTTATCTAAGCGCTAATAGCTCGAGCTATAAAATTCTAATACATTTTCAGTTTAACAAGTGGCTAATTAACATATATCTTAGCGAATAACTAGCAAAGTGCTAAAATGTATAATGAAAAATAGATAAATGTTAATTACACAGTACTGACAGTTTGATTACGTTTCAAGTATAAGGTCATCACAGTTCTTTAAGTATAATTTCGGATTTTACTAAAAATGAATGGACATTGAACCCCTTCAATTTTACAACTTATCACTAAATTTAAGTAGAGGTGCCAAAAATTGCAGAAAGTAATGAGTCTAATGGCTATAAGTTACGCAACTGACATTAATTTCATCTACAGTATAGCTTATTCATAGATAATTGGAAAATAGCTTTTTGACTTCTAGGCTTAACACAGTTGGGGGTGTACTTAAAGTACTTTAAAATTTAAATAAGAGGGTTGCTAACAATAAAAACAAGTAACAATAGAATTCGTAAGATATTCAAATGGTCAGGTAAAATCCCTCTTATTTAAATTTTAAAGTACTTTAAGTACACCCCCAACTGTGTTAAGCCTAGAAGTCAAAAAGCTATTTTCCAATTATCTATGAATAAGGTATACCTATGTAATTCTTACACTCAAGACCTTTTAAAGAAAATGTGAGACCCGGAGCCACTAATATTTTAAGGGTCCTTCAAAATTTAAAATCAAGTTGTGGGCAAACGGGCTTAGATTTATTTTTGAGGGGGTCGTATAGACTAATAAAATGGGGTTCATGCGATGCATTAGAAATAAAATAAAATAGCGCCGTAGGTGCAAATGAAACGGCTTAAGCTGAAGTTAAGAAATTTTAGTAGCGATTCATAGAGTCTCCCGAAAAGATGTTCCACAAAAACAAAGTAGAAAAATTAGGAATTAGATTGCTATATTATTTCATATACTAAACCAAAAATATTGTTGGAGAATTACGGAGCCCCTGAATTTGACTATTGAATTTTTCCTACTCTTCCTAATTTCTGTCTTGCCTCCCCATTTACTTTTGCCTAAAAAATTGAGTTGCCAAGTTGGAGTCCTTAATATCGTGAGACCCCCTCCCCGATGGACCCTTCTTATAGCTACCTAATAAATAATTATTCTTTCATAATGTACCTACTATAGTAAAATGTATATTAATTGAAAAAGCTTTTCACTAACTTATTCCATACTAATAATATTAATTTATACAATTTAAAACATTAGCAGCCAAGGTTGGATTCACGTTCTTAATTCTCATAAACATAACTGTTTTCGAGATTTTTCTATAAATCTACCACTCATTTTAACTTCGCTTCCAAACCATCGGATGGATGGTTGATCATTTTGTCATTTTTCTCTATACTCGTCTCGACAAACATTAAAAATTAATAGGTAGGTACACATTTGAGGATCTTAACTTTGAAAACTATGCGATTCTTAATAAATATGACACTTTCTTGATCTTTAACAAGTCCTGGGTGGTATTCTATTTAATCGATAAGAAAATAGAAATTAAATTAACTTCATCAGTCAAAAAAATGTAATGTGATTTTGTTCAGGATTTATTTATTCATTAAAAAAGGTCTTCATAGATATTAATCTTAACTAATTTGTACCTTATAGCAAATTTTCTCAATTTGCATATATTATAAATCTATTTGCGAATGACTAATGATTAAAATTATCATTTTAATGTGATCAAATGCGCATCAGTAAGGTATTTGGACTATGCATTTTCTTGGAAATTAATATCCAATTTAAGGAAATTATTTTACTTAACACTCGATAAAAATTATATAATAAACTAAAAAAAACTTGTATTCGCGAATATTCATGACCAATTTAGTTGTACATGGAGAGGTGACATTAAATTATAAATGACTGAATGTTTACCATTAAGTATCTTCAAGTTTGGTTAAACGCAGTTCGTAGGTAATAAATAACGAAGTGCATGTGCATTTATCACGCAAGCAAGACGCTAGTAATAACTAATAACTAATAACCAATCATTTCACTTACCATGTCACTTTTTATAATAATAGCACAAGCTCACAAAAGGCCAACCACAATTTTTACGACCATGATTCTTATATAAAGTAAGTAACCTGAGAGCTGAACACCCAAAGCGCGAAGATCCCTTTCGTGTCCAAATTATCCTGCACAATCTTGAAAAAGTTATTGCATTTATTGAGCAATCTTTTATATGACTTTCAAAATCTTGTTTATTGTAGTTATTGTACATATATATAGGACAATTCCAAAACGAGTAGCATAATTTATGCAGAGAGGGAGTAAAAAGGCTTTGGGTGGGATAATTATCAATATTTTTGGCTACATAATGTTTTTCCGAGATTTAAAAAATAATTGAGCTCTTATCTGGTGTCTCAAAACCAGACAGAAAGTCGACCATTAAACAAAACACAGAGACTATTTTGTCTCGTGATCATAGGAGTCACGAAAACCACACCTTCAGCAGCACTGGAGACTGGAGGTGCTATGCCTTCTCCCACTCCCATTAGAAAAAGTGGAGAAGATGGCAACAAAAGCAGCCCTATGACTGATGGGATGGGGACTAGGGTCTGTCAGATACGGAATTTACGGATACACCAAAATCTTCAAAGAGTCTCCAAGACGCTACCTCTCAGATGATGCAGACCGTATCTCCCCAAAATATGCATGCAACAGAAACTTTCAAATTCTAATGGATTCAACTGACAACATCGAAGCAGACATAACTGTCTTTACCGATGCACTCACCTGAGCTTGCCCTCGACATCAGTCTAACGCTGGAGAAATATGCCTGATAGGGATATTGCACAATCCACAGTGCTAACGAAATCTTAAACAGGAAAGTTCTAAACAAGAAAATACTGATATTGACGGACAGTAAAGCTGCCTTGCAAGACTTAAAAACTTACAAGATAATTTCGGGCCTTCTGCTAGAGTGCATAGAGCTGCTGAACAAGATATCCAAAAACAATGTATAGTCTTAGTTCAAAAGACATCAAGGAAATGAGGGTAATGCCAAAGCAGATGAACTGGCCAAAAAAGATTGAAACAGTCTTCCCTTTGGTCTGTTAACCCCCTTATTAAATAATCCCATCAATTACACAATGAAAAATTGACAAGAAACGGAAGTTGCTGCTAAAGCAAAAGAGCTTTATCGGCTAGTTTTAAAAAGCTGACAAAATACTATCTACAGCTGTCCCGAACTAATCTACGAACAATTGCAGGGGAACTAGAAGACGAAACGGTTGAGCATTTATGCTTTACCACTGTCCATCAGCCCTAACGTCGACAAGCTATGTTGGGGGAATTCTGGCTCAACGTGGCCAGAATAAGCACCACCCCTCCTGCCAGATTACTGGAGTTCATCCTACAACATCCTTGAAGTAGGATGGCAGCGATGGCTTGAGATGTGATGGGCACGGAGAGGCAGCTTGAAGAAAGTGCAATGGGCCCGATTAAGTGGCCTTCCTCTCCCTAAATGATCCAGACCCAGAGTTAGTTTTGATAAATTTAAAACGTGCGTGTCAAGACTATTGTATTCATAAATGGCATAAAGTATTTCTCAGGTTTATTTTTTTCGCTTCCGGGGTTCCCTGAGAGGATTTCATCTCGGCCGTATACGGGTCCATCCGTAGCTCTACCTACAAGCCTGCTCATATATATCCTTCGTATATCCACTGGTTCCGAATAGGCGATACTCAGAGAAGACGCAGTACTCGTCGATAGCCCTCAGATAGGTTTTGAGCAGTATTTTGGCCTTTACTTGGCGTGCTTTTTTATAAAGAGTCGCGTTCGTCTGGACCTCTGTGTGTCCTAGTGCTTCCTGTCATTCTTTAAGAGCAATTTCGCAAGGTTTCTTTTGGCGAAGCCGTGAGGAACTCCAAGATCAGGTTCGAGGCCGCTTAATAAGCTGATTCAAGAACTTTCTCTCGTTCTCGTTCTCTTCAACAAGTATTTGATTAAAATGTAATATCATTGAGGTAGTATTAAATAATATTAAGCAACACAACTTGGAATATTTTTCTCATATTAATAGTATACCATTAATATTATAATGGTGTGATGTGAAAAACTGTACATGTATATAAATATCTATTAGCTTTTTGTATAACGAGGTAATAGATTTACAAGATAGACATATAAGAAAGTGTCATGTGGTAAACACAGCTACTAGAACTTAATTATAACGCACAGAACTATTATTGCAAAAAAATATTAAGGTGCATACAACCATACAACTAACTGGGTTTACAATTCTTATAAATTAATATTTTTTAATTAAAAGTCCAAGGTTTTTATGGTTTTCTTTAGGAATCTGCTTATCACTGTCGTGCAATAATAAATTGTTAGTTACTTCCCAAGAGTGAAGGTTGAATTAAACAAATTAATGCGTAGGTAGTTGCTATAGATGACAAGGTAAAATCCTATGTCTCAGATCTCAATCGACATACGGTAACCGAAAATTGGACCTAAATCTTGTGTTTATTACTAGACAATTTAAACAACTCTTTTATTCGTCTCTAATTTCCATTATAGCAAATCAACAACACTTAAATTTAACTAATATCTTCAGCAAGAGACCTAATTGGGCACGAGTATTATTTATTAAAATATTAGACATACATTTTTCAGCTGCAAAACCAAAAGCTATTTTTATAGTTACTGCATGGCTTTGATTAAATAACAGTAAAAATTTTAATCGTGCCATTAAGAAAATTTCAACTCTCTTGTTTTTAACATTTAATTATTTCATTTAATCGACTTCATCGACCTAATTTGTTGTAGTTATTTAAATCGTGATTTTGTTTAATTTATTATAATAGATACTTACTCTTCTAAACGATCACCAAGTAATGTGCTTCGATCGCTTCTAAGCGGATTATATAAATCGTTCACATCTAGTGTCTTACTGTATCCTTTCTTGAATATGCCCGCTGTGTATCTGCAATAAATAAGACAAATAATAATAATTGGTGTAATTATACTTCTGCTAACTAATGATTATTAAAAATGTTGCTTTACAATAATTTGAAATATAATAGGGATACGTTCAAAAAGTAAACCGACGAGTCTACAGTAGTCGCTTCACCGACGCCCTGTTATATGAAGAAAAGGGACGAAATTGATTTTTATCAACATTTCGAAAAATAATAATTAAAAAGCTTCGAACCGTATTTTTCGTTTCGGTTTTCGTTCCGGCCCAATTAAAAAAATCAATTCGGTTCCGGTAACGAAAAATGCGCTTTGCGCTTTTCAATTTCCCGACATCGTTCATTCTGATTTTTCTGTGATTTTCAAGTTAACGTGAAAATTATTTGAATGGTTTTCAGTTTATTTAGCTCCGAACAAACTTACTTTGTGTAGGAAAAGTAAATTACACGATAATACCGCGACTACGCAGTTTAATTACCAGCGCACTTTTAACGCCTCGCTAGTTTATAAAGGTATGGTAATTATCAGATTTCAGATTGCTAATGTACATGAGTTTGAAGAGAATTAAATTATCTTAGAATTCCGGTAGGAGAATTAAAATTTATATAAGTTTTTTAGAAGTTATGATAACTTCAAAATTAATATACACGTATCCTGAATCCATTTATCTTGAAATTGGCTTTCTGTGTGGTTTTTTCCAGGGAATTCTTTACTTCGACTTTTTCAAAACTCAAATCGAATGCTGATATCGCTCCACGAAAATAGCGGTAATTATCTTCAAGATTTCTAAAGTTATCTCTCTTACGTCGCTTTAACCCATTAACCGCCAAAGGTGCGTAAACGAAACCTTTAGATTTAATTTTTTTTAGCCAATCAAGGGCCCTAATGTAATCATTTTTTTTACGATAATTTGTTGTAAATAGTTCAAACAATGTAACAATAATTTTTATTTCCTGAAAATATCGTTTCTTATACATTTAAAAAATTATCCAATATGGCATAATTTAACGAATTACGACTACTCCCAATAAACTATTTTTTTGACTAACTAATTTTGAAACAATAATGACTTTTTTATGCTAAACATTTAGAAAATACATAAGTTTCACACACTAACTTAAGATTTTGGGTTATTTTTTGAAAATAGATGGTTATAATTGCATGTTTATCTAAAGGGTGCGTATACGCACCTTTGGCCAATAATGGTATAGAAATTTTTTTTCTTGTTTGTGTAAAATAAGCGTGAATTCAGATCTCAGTAAATGTTAGTGGAGTACTACATTGTACAATTTTTTTATTGAACCTAGTTTTCTTCTTTATCGTTTTATTTTGGATATCCAAAAATCAGCCAATTTTCGGGATAGGAGCTGAAAAGACCACTAACCATCAACGAATTGATATCTATATCAGAAGAAGATCCTCATTGCAGCAATATTCCATCGATGTTATTTATGTGCCATCAAAAACGGATCAAGTTACCGATGAAGAAGACATCTATGATCAACGTTATTGGAGAAGGAACGCTGGAAACTGGAAGCGGATATTGCAGGAACACATGTAGACAATTAGATATAGAAAATGATGATGTACGGATGACGATTCGGACGATGACACTCTTTTGAGAGAGCTAGCAACACTGTATAAGGAGGAGTGGACCATCGCAGTGACGGTGCCAGGGTTTTTAAAATGGGTGGGCACAATATTTTCGTGATGGGCATATACATTTTTAGAGAAATAGGATAAATATAAAAAGCGTCAGATCGTAGCCAAAAAAAAATTCGGGGGGGGGGGGTGCAAGCAGATTTGGTCAATTTGGCATTATTTTACACATAGTTTGATTTTGATTTTAATATTCTTCTTAAGCTTTCTTTTAGAAATTGGAGACAAGATGCAGAAAAATACTTAAAGTGGAAATTATTTCGCATTTTTTAAACCTCTGAAAACTGGTAACTGGTGCAATATTTGGGTGGGCACCGCAACTTAAAGGGTGGGCACGTGCCCATCCTGCCCCCCCCCCCTTCCCCTGGTGCCGTCACATGATCGATATTGTTGTAATAAATAGCTGGAAGATTTACAAAATAACAAATAAATCCCGTATTCCACAACTAGACGTTCGTTCGCAATTAGTGCTAAGTTTGTTAAAGTTTAGTGGAGAAGCAGGGGCTCCTGAAGCCGAGGACAATGTTTAGTGTCTTCCTTCAAAGCATGAAAGGCCTTCTAAAGCCGCTTTACCATATGCCGTAAGATCAAACGAGAAGAAGCTTGTGCAAAGAAACGCTGATTTTGCAAAAACGAAAGGCTGATTTTGCAAAAACTACTTATTTGTGTAAAGTTTTGACAATTTTCATACAGAAAAATAGTTTATTTTGTTAAATTATACAATTATCGTACTTTTGTAAATTTAAAACTTTTATACTGGATTCCGCCAAAGGTGCGTATACGCACCCTAGCGTTTCTCCTTCCCTGTAATAATTTTTTTTAAACTAATGCAAAATTTGTCTTAGTTGAAGTGTTTTGAACATATTTCAAAAAAAAAATTATTGAATTTGCAATTTTTTCTTGCCTTGGCCGTTAATGGGTTAATATGTTGTAGTGATGAGCCGAATTAGGGTTAAAAAGGACATCGCTTACAAATTACAAAGAGAATATACCTAGTACTTTGGATATCTCCATATTTGATTGGCATTATTCAACACTCGATAGTTTCCACGGCATTTTTGTTAATGTAGCAAAGATCGCAGAGAGCTAATTTCAACAAAGACGGCCCATTATCTTTTGAACCCCTGTAAGATAAGTTTAGAAAGTGTTGAGCGATTTTCAGTTTGCTGACTGCGTTTCCCAGATAATTTCATTCACTTTAAACTAAATTCTAGTTATAGCCCTTAATTCCATAAAACAAGTTTTACCCTGCGGCAAATTGTTGTATACCCTCCTCGTAAGTGATAAAAAGTAGCACGGGCTAGAGGTCGGGTTTTCGAGGGTGGGGGTGGAAAGGGGGTGAAACGTTTTAACAGATTTCTGCAAATATCTCGAGAACCATGAGGTCTAGGGCAAACATTACTCATTACAAAATTATTATTATTATTTTCCCTGAGGCTGGCCCCTTTAGTGGTTGCACCGCGACCTCTTGGGTCTATTGTGCGCCTCGGATATACTCTCCCTTTATGTGAGCTCTGTGCTTTTAATGAAGTCCAGAATTTCCTCTATTGGTAGTTTGGACAGTTCTCCTTGGAGCATCTTCTCCTTCCCGAGAATGCTGTGACGACTTCTTGTGAAAGCCTCACAGTGTAGCAGAAGATGAATTGGAGTTTCCTCCGCCTCTGCACATCCTCTGCATAGTGGGTCTTCTTCTAGTCCCATCGTATACAGGTGCTTTTTAAGCTGGCAATGTCCCGTTATCAGTGCCGTTGCCAGTCGTAGCTCACCTCTACTCATTCTGAGTAGGGAGTGGGTTCTTTTGTCAGAGGGTTTCTCCAGTAGGACTTTAGAGTGGCTCAGTCCGGGAGTCTCCCTCCAGTGTATCGTATGCCATTTCGTTAGAAGTGACTGTATTTCTCTCTTTGCCATTTCATAAGAGAGAAATTACAAAATTAATCTGCATTAAATTTTTAACAAAAAAGGTCATATGCATTTTTGTGCTCCAGACAAGGGTTACAGAGATATGGAAGTGGTAAACTGCCATTGCATATTTTACAGTTTGTTTAAAAAATGCCAGAATTCCAGAATGACGTACCCCTTCCATATCTCCGTAACCCTTGTCTGGAGCACAAAAATGCTTACGACCTTTTTGTTTAAAATTTAATATAGATTAAGTTGATACATGGTGATGTTTGCGCTAAATCTCAAGGTTCTCAAGATATTTTCAAAAAACTGTTAAAACTATTTTTCCACTTTCTTTCTTACTTACGAGGAGGATAAAGAGCAATTTGCCGCAGGGTAGAACTTTTTTGGGGTGCTTGAGTTTATACTCCCACAAAATAATAATGGTCTTTCCAAGTTGCCAACTGTTTAATTGAGAGTCTAACTCATTAATTACATTTTTAGGAATTAAATTGTAAAAACCCCGAATGATGCGCTTTACTCCGAAAATCTTAAAAGTAATTATTTGCAGTACCCATCATATTAGGAGAAAGAACAAATGTTTTTAAGTAATGTCAAGGATGGTAACGTACAAAGCCTTCCCCATACTCATGTCATCAATTAAAAATAGCCTAATCGACTTTAAAAAATTAAACAGATCGCCAATTTCACTATAATCTGTTCTATTTGACTGTTAGAGAAGTTGCATATGACGTCTATAATTTTTTATAACAACAAACAAACAAAAATAGTAAAAGGTGAAGCAGTAAGTATGCTCTTTAAAAACGAATTTTGAAGAGTTCTTATCCGACAATCAACTAATTTCCTGCCATACCTAATTACAAGCAAGTAAATGTTGGCCCATATTACAAAAACATTTTGTTTTCTCCAAAGATTAACTTTCTATAAATAATTACAAGAGCACTAATCACTAATCCAGTGTAGAATTAGATTTTTTTTACAGAAACGTTACTATCCAAACAGAAACAACCATTTCCTCCAATTGCGTGGTTTAAAAATACCGCACACGATAAAAAGAATAAACACATAAGACGGCTTGGGATTTAGGAAAGTTGATGATTTATTTCAATTATTTCTAACATTCCTAAGCTTCCTCGATAAATTTTTATTTTTATGGATGCGTATTGTACTAAGAGCTCCTCACAATAAGACATGCCCAATTGTTTCTTCGCTTAAATTAATTGTTGTTTGAATGACATTGTTAATTATAATTAATAATTAAGCGCTTATTAATGTTAATTTAATACTTTCGATTTCCATACAAGCTCCCAGCAGTACTACAACAATTTAATGCAAGAAATCACATTAAAGCTCAAGACATAATAAAATTTGAGTACCTCTTAACTTATATGCATAAAAACTCTTGTTGGAATTTGCAGCAAGTACTTACTACACTCTATAAATTATAACTCTTGTAATTAACTTTGAAATAACAATTTATACTACTTTTTTGTTAAGTGCCTAATAAGTTATCTCAAAATGACAAAAAGTGCACTTGAAATACTAACGCAACTTTTTATTTTGCTAGTTGTAATTTTGCAAATAAATTACTGAATTTATAATTAATATTAATACTACTGTATCCAGTATCTATTGTACAGGGTGGGTAAAATTCGATGGTTCTTATGGAAAAATTAATAAGTAAAAGTTAAATGGAAAATCGACGGCGGATCCTCGTTCACTCTTTTTGAGAGGAACTCAATGGCAAAAACAGGAATTCGCGATCTTCTTTTGTTTTGGGAACTATAAGCAAAGTTGGATTTCTCAATTTTTGGTTCTGAAGTTATAGAAAAAAATATTAGCACGTTCTTCAGGCACAGACAATAAAATGAGCCGAAGGGTTGTCCAAATCAAACACTGCTCCATTCAATTTCCCCCTAAATTCGTACATAAATTTTTTTTCCCATAGTATGATACCGACTGTGATGGGTATAATATTTTCTTATTATAAAAAATATATCGAACTCTTAAAATTCGGTGGCGTTCTTTACTTTAGAGATACCCCCACAAACGAGCATTTACCACGATTTTATTGGCATGGGTATTTGTGTTAAAAGGGTGCTCGAATTGGCTACTGAAAATCTACAATGCATGAAAATAATAAAGTTTCATTATTTTTGTAGAATTAAAACTTTAATAAACGACACATTTGAATACAATTTATTATTCTGGCGACTCAG
Source organism: Malthinus flaveolus (assembly GCA_950108345.1). NCBI lineage: Eukaryota > Metazoa > Arthropoda > Insecta > Coleoptera > Cantharidae > Malthinus > Malthinus flaveolus. Next base: position 14,832,809 of record OX467285.1, on the reverse strand, counting down.
GTGTTCCATAAGTGATAAGCGCGCCACTTATCGTCTTATTGGCGATTAGTTTCAACGTGTGCATTTTTACATTTTACTCATTTTAGTTCTTCTTTGTAATTTAATTTGGTGTACGGTTATGACGCGAGTGGAGTGTTGTGAAACTCGTCGTATTGGAAGGGTTTAAAACACCCTATAAACTTTCAACTATGTTAGAAAATATCGTGAAGACTGATGAGTCCAGAAAATTTAGTTATTTTAAAGGTAATTTTAGAACTTCTTACTTGTACATACCTGATTATTTTTGCTTCGTTAGTAAGCATCACATATTTCCAAAAATGGCCGTGAAAAGATTTTTGTTAATTTGATTCCGCATTAGTAATACACAATTTATTTTTATTTTCGTGAATTTTTAGAAAATGAAGGAGGTAAATGTCGCCAAATTTGATATTTTGGCCATTATTCAGTTTTGAAATTTCAACACGACGTTTTTATGAAAGTGTCGTGTATAACGCTTCTTGACACATCATGATTACAATTTTTTTAATTTTAATTTTAATTTTTATCAGATTTTAACACCCCGTATCTTTAAGTTCGGGTACATACTTAATTAACTCTATATAATAAAGCACATTGCTTATTATTCGCTGTGATGGAATAAAATTGTTATGTAAGACCAATAACTCAATACCTTGGTGTTGCGAAATTTTTATAGAAATTCTATACAGGGTACTTTATAATGGGCTTTCAAGTAAAACTTTTTTTTCTTCAAAATGAATCAATGAAACTTCATAATAAATTAGTTTAGTAAAATAATAGCTAGACAAAAATATAGAAGCTTTATTTCTCTATCGTTCTTTATGTATTTTGGGATGTCGATTCCGAATTTTAACTTTGCCACCTCGTAATAGTGATGCGTTCTGAGAAAATTGCGAAAAACTACTAAAAAACGGAAATGTAATGTACTTTATTTTTGTATAGGTCTACTTTTCTCTAAAACTGTCTAGTTTCCGAGTTATAAGCAAAAAACTAAAAAAACAGCTTTATGTACGATTTTGGAATTTTCCTCAAACTTTAACGAACTCTCGCGCCCAAACCGTTCGTATTCAAGAAAAACCTAAGGAACAGAATTTATAGAGCGTTAGATGCAGATTCATTTTTTGTAGGTGTGCTTTTTTATTAAATGCGTAATTTTCGAGTTTTATGCGAAAAACTAAAAAGATAGCTTTATGTTCGATTCGATTCGATTTTGAAATTTTCATAAAACTTCAACGAACTCTCGCGCCCAAACCGTTCGTGTTCAGGAAAAAATCTAAGAAAGGGAATTTGTAGAGCATTAGATTTAGTTTATTTCTTTGCAGAAGTGCTATTTTCATAAAATGCGTAGTTTTCGAGTTATAGGTAAAAAACTAAAAAACACCTCTATGCTCGATTTTGAAATTTTCTTCAAACTTCAACGAACTCTCGCGCCCAAACCGTTCGTATTCAGGAAAAAATCTAAGAAAGGGAATTTGTAGAGCATCAGATTTAGTTTATTTCTTTGCAGAAGTGCTATTTTCATAAAATGCGTAGTTTTCGAGTTATAGGTAAAAAACTAAAAAACACCTCTATGCTCGATTTTGAAATTTTCTTCAAACTTCAACGAACTCTCGCGCCCAAACCGTTCGTATTCAGGAAAAAATCTAAGAAAGGGAATTTGTAGAGCATCAGATTTAGTTTATTTCTTTGCAGAAGTGCTATTTTCATAAAATGCGTAGTTTTCGAGTTATAGGTAAAAAACTAAAAAACACCTCTATGCTCGATTTTGAAATTTTCTTCAAACTTCAACGAACTCTCGCGCCCAAACCGTTCGTATTCAGGAAAAAATCTAAGAAAGGGAATTTGTAGAGCATCAGATTTAGTTTATTTCTTTGCAGAAGTGCTATTTTCATAAAATGCGTAGTTTTCGAGTTATAGGTAAAAAACTAAAAAACACCTCTATGCTCGATTTTGAAATTTTCTTCAAACTTCAACGAACTCTCGCGCCCAAACCGTTCGTATTCAGGAAAAAATCTAAGAAAGGGAATTTGTAGAGCATTAGATTTAGTTTATTTCTTTGCAGAAGTGCTATTTTCATAAAATGCGTAGTTTTCGAGTTATAGGTAAAAAACTAAAAAACACCTCTATGCTCGATTTTGAAATTTTCTTCAAACTTCAACGAACTCTCGCGCCCAAACCGTTCGTATTCAGGAAAAAATCCGAGAAAGGGAATTTGTAGAGCATTAGATGTAGTTTATTTCTTTGTAGACGTGTTTTTTTCATAAAATGCGTAGTTTTCGAGTTATAGGTGAAAGACTAAAAAAACAACTTTATGTTCGATTTTGAAATTTTCTTCAAACTTCAACGAACTCTCGCGCCCAAACCGTTCGTATTCAGGAAAAAATCTGAGAAAGGGAATTTGTAGAGCATTAGATGTAGTTTATTTCTTTGCAGAAGTGCTTTCTTCATAAAATGCGTAGTTTTCGAGCTATAGGTGAAAAACAAAAAACAGCTCTATGTTCGATTTTGAAATTTTCTTCAAACTTCAACGAGCTCTCGCGTCCAAACCGTTCGTATTCAGGAAAAACCTAAGGAACGGGTAGAGCGTTAGATGCAGATTAATTTTTTGTAGGTGTGCTTTTTTCATAAAATGCATAGTTTCCCAGCTATAGGTGAAAAACTAAAAAAAGCTTTATGTCCGACTTTGAAATTTTCGTCAAACTTTAACAAACTCTCGCGCCAAACCGTTTGTATTCAAGAAAAAACCTCGCCAAAAGAATCTGTAGAGCATAAGTAAGCGTGCTTTTTTCATAAAAATACGTAGTTTCCGAGTTAAGAGCGAACAACTAAAAAAACAGCTTTTTGTCCGATTTTGAAAATTTCCTCATACTTTAACGAGCTGTCGCTCCCAAACCGTTCGTATTCAGGAAGAAACCTTAGAAACAGAATTTGTAGAGCACTTAGATTTAGTTTATTTTATTGTCCTTAAAGTGTCGAAAGAACGTGGTAATATTTTTTTCTGTAACTTCAAAACAACCGAAATATCGACATTTAGTGCAAAATTGATAAATCGAACTTTTGCTTATAGCTCTAAAACAAAAGAAGATCGCGAATTCCGATTTTTGTCATTGAGTTCCTCTCAAAAAAGAGGTCGAGGATGCGCCATCCATATCTCTTCTAGTTATCGATTTCTCCATAAGAACCATTGAATTTTGCCCACCCTGTGCCCTGTACCCTGTTTATAACGATTGCTTGCTTTGTAAGTTACTTCATGAAGATGTTTTCTGGAGAAGGCCTTCACCATGTAGAATTTATTCCAGTGAGTACGTCAATGCAAGCGAATATTTTTCAAAATGCAGTTTTCAAATTGGTCTCGTCTCTTTGCAAAAGATTTCGAATTATTAAAAAAGGATAAAAAGTCCATAAAGAAGTAGCAATATTAACCAGTCTCATTTCAGCACTTTTACAGTAACACAAGATAAGTCCCTCTATTTCAAAAAGTGATGTATACTAGTATACTCACAACGCGCCCCCATATGTCTAGTCGTTACCAGAGTCGTTATAATCAAAAACAAAAACTAATAGTCTCGTGTAGTGTGGAGTGTGGTAGTAATAGTGATAAGCCGGTATCCCGAATTTCAAATTGATCGGATAAGGTGTTCAAAAGCAATAGAGGATAAATACACCACAGATAGGTGGACTTCGTTCTAAGAATTATTACCGAAACTCTTTGAAGATATTAATTAGATGCTATCTCCGAATAACAGAAGAAAAATCCTAACAAGGAAGGAGTGTATGGTTTATGCATTATAGAACACACAAAAGGTGCCTATAATATTCTTAATCCTCCTTGACATTTGCAGTTACATTTGTGTTTTCGTGAAATAGTAGATTTTTTATAAATTATTGACTACGAGATTAATTATTGTTTCTTTTGCAACCATTAAACATGGCAAAAATAATAACCAATTAACATTTTTAATAAATTTGGTAATAAATGCATCCAAATCGTATTAGATTTGCGTGGGTATCAACTATCAACACACGATAATGAGTCAAAATATTTTCTATCTAAAGATGACAGTCTCTTTTGTCAAACTTCACTTCCAATTATACGGCGTGTTTTGAATAAGTAAATAAAAATATATGAATAAAATTAAAACAAAAGAACATATGTACACGCACACTTTGATCGTTACATGACTTGCATTCCTGTAATTGAAACTAACATTTTTTAATTTACAAAGGAACCCACATGATTAACGCTTCAAATTATACATGTAGTACAGTGGTACATAATAATAATATGAGAATTAATCAGCACTAAAACAATTTAACGTACCTGTCAACCCATGACTTCTCTTCAAATGCATTAGAGATTTAATAAGTAAATGCTAGTAGGCGTATTTTAAACATTTCAATAGGCCTTCTAAATTATACTGATTATACGTAGTTAAAAAATTGTTTAATTAACTGTTTCGGTATCAATCAACTAACTGACAAGATGGAAGAGGCGTTTAACCGCGATGATCGAGTTAGAATTGAAATTATAATTTAATTTTGGTCTTCGGTCTAGTACGCGATTTTATCTTCAAATATTAATCATATTTTGGCTAACTGGGTTTATTTTAATTGACACCCAAAATACTTTTTATTAACTCGAGCTAGTATAGGTATTAGGTCAGTGATATAGGTACAATTTGTTGGTTAATCCTTTTAGATATAAACGACTGATGTGGGCCATAACATGCCTTTTTAAAAGCTAATCTCATTTCCGGTTGAACAAGAAGTCAAAATATTAAATGTTGGGTATCACTAGATAGATAATTTTACTATCTTCCAAACCATTTAAAATATATAGGGTGTTGTATTTAAAATATAAAAACTAACCCCATTTCCGGTTAAACGGGAAGTTAAAATATAACATGTTTGGTATCATTAGACAGCTAATCTTACGATAGTTTAAAAAATCATAAAATATACAGGGTGTTTTCAAAACCTCATTTTGCTTGGCTAATTTCCGGTTTAATCGGAAGTGTTTTTAAACCAAAATTGAAACAACTAATAGAAATTTATGGAATAAATTAATATACCAACTTTAACTTGCAAATTTTAATTAGAAAATAAATTATAAATTTTTGAAATTTTGACCTTTAAAAAATCATAGCTCCGCATCTGCTCATAACAAATGAACAAAACAACGATGGTTAATTAAGAACTTCGATATCTGCAACATATCAAAATATAGACAAAACAGCCGGAGCCGATCTTGAGAGAATTAGTTTTTAAATTTTAGTCAACTTTGGTCGTTTAAAAGTAGTTAATTTTAAAATTATTTTAAAAATCGACTACATCAAAAATAAAGCCCTATGTTTTGCCTGTATATTCCTGTTTTTAAATTTTTATAATAGTAATTATTTCCATAGCTATAATAAGATAAATAGGAAATGGGACGATCGTTATACTGGCCGCCATTTTGAATTTAAAAATTTGAAAAAATATTTCTTTAATTAGGGCCGATGTATACTAACTTATAGCCGAGTATAAATAATGTGGGTCAATATTTTCCGAAATGCGGCCAAAATAACCCCCTTATTTTAGGTCACTCTGTATCGATTTGGTTTAAAAGCTGATTTTTTCAATGAAATTTTAGCCAAAACCAAATTTCAACAAAATCGCTTCAGTAGTTTTTATTGGACGGCGTTACATACAAACACACAGACATCAGACATCCAGATAGACAGACTATTTCTGAAAGCTTCGTTTTTTTAGGGTTTTGCATTTAGGTAACGTCGCAACATTAAATATAATTAAAGAAATCAACGAACAAAGTCAATGAAAAAGTAAAAATCCAATTTTTTTCCCTACAATCATGCTGGATCTTTAATGATCAAAGTTTTAACAATTTTGTCAACATTTTTATGTACACTCTGTATTATAGCTACTTGTGCATGCGCCAGAGATGTCTTACTTAACGTTCCGCAAAACATTTTTGTTCAGGCTTATTTTACGAGCTTAATAAACCTATCACCTATCATTATAGTAAGGTCTTGATCATTATTTTCAGGATATGCTCATTTCCATACAATATTAGCATAAATTTGCTGTAAATTGCATCGATAACTCTTAAATTTCATAATTGGAATTTTCCAAGAAAAATTATTTATCAAGTATGTGCAAATCGAATTGCGTGGTGTGAATGAAAAAATGTCGATTACGATATTAGATTAAAATACCTTATTTACCGTTATTTATGGTAATTAGAATAATTAACTTAATATTTTGTTTAATACGTATTGCCTTTCGATGGAGCCTTCAATAAGTTATTCGACGTTGTTCCAGACATGGTCTAGACCAGCCCTAAATAAATAAAAATAGCGGCAAAAATTATGTGTTTACTTAATGATTATACCATATGCCCATGTTTCCTGACAAATCACCCCAGGACTTCAATATTTCATATTGAACTAGGGTAGTTTCGAAAAAAAAATTATTTGAATGAAGGCATGGTGGCAAATCTTCTTGGGTGGTATGTGAAGTTTAAAGTCTGTGATTTTTAGGGGTCGTAGTTTACAGCAACAATTCTTATCTGTGAACCTTCTGCTTAAAATAACTCAAATTTATCTATAATTAAAATTGATTAACAATAAAGTAATTAATTGCTAAATAAATTCGTATTATTATTATAACTACTTAATAAACATTCTTGCATAAGTCATAAATGATTTTTTGGGACACTGATGTAGACGTGCACTCTGTATAATAATAGTTAACAGTTGGGTAGTTAAGTCTTTGTCCTAACTAAGAAAAAAACATTTTTTTTGGCGAAATTTAATTTTATTATTCAACATAGTTGCCTTCAAGGGCGATACAGCGAGTATAGCGATCTTTCAACTTTTCGATACCATTTTTATAGTACGATTTGTCTTTAGCCTCAAAATAGGCCTCAGTTTCGGCAATCATTTCATCATTGGTCTTAAATTTCTTGCCAGCAAGCATTCTCTTCAGGTCTGCGAACAGGAAATAGTCGCTAGGGGCCAGATCTGGAGAATACGGTGGATGGGGAAGCAAGTCGTAGCCCAATGCATTGAGTTTGGCCATCGTTTTTATTGACTTGTGGCACGGTGCATTGTCTTGGTGAAACAACACTCTTTTCTTCGCGAAATGGGGCCGTTTCTTAGCGATTTCATCCTTCAAACGCTCCAGCAACGCTATATAATAGTCACTGTTGATCGTCAGTCTCTTCTGGAGATAGACGCAACTTTCCACGCTTCGGATTGGGTTCGTCGCGTGCAGTCCACTCCGCTGACTGTCGATTGGACTCTGGTGTGTAGTGATGGAGCCATGTTTCATCCATTGTCACATATCGACGCAAAAACTCGGATTTATTACGCTTAAACATGGCCAAACACTCCTCTGAATCATCGACACCTTGTTGTTTTTGGTCGATTGTGAGCTCGCGCGGCACCAATTTTGCGCAGAGCTTTCGCATGTCCAAATATTCGTGAATAATATGATGTACACGTTCCTTTGATATCTTCAGAGTTTCAGCTATCTTGCTAAACTTCATTTTACGGTCATTCAAAATTATTTTGGGGATTTTTTGATGGTTTCTGGCGTAACCACCTCTTTTGGGCGTCCACTGCGGTGTGCATCGTCTGTGTCTGTACGACCACGTTTAAATTCACGAAACCAATATTTTTTATTTGATTGTGCTGGCGCAGAGTCCGGGTAATATTTATAAAGCCATTGTTAGGTGTGCACAGTATTTTTTCCCATCAAAAATCAGTGATGAACCAACACACGAAATCCGTTTTAATCCACTTTTTTCACAATAACAAAAGTTGCTTCACTCAAAACGCTACATCTCACGAACCAGTCGACTGATTGCTGTCAAATTTTGACACGATTCATTTGAAAGATTGCTGATTCGAGTCATTCGAGATTTTTTTCTTTAGTGGCGCCATTTATGTGTCAGGACAAACACTTATCTACCCATCCGTTAGGTATTCACTTTTAATTCATTCAAAAACGACTGATGTGGACATAACAGAAAATATGAATATAAAATGTTTGATATCCCTAGATAGATAATTTTGCAATCTTCCAAACCACTTAAAATATACTGGGTGTTGTATTTAAAATAGAAAAGTTAACCCCATTTACGGTTAAACTGGAAGCTAAAATTTAAGATGTTTGGTATCATTAGACAACTGATATTACAATATTTTAAAAAATGATAAAATATACAGAGTGTTTTCAAAAACGCATTTTGATAGGCTAATTTCCGGTTTAACCGGAAGTGTTTTTAACTAAAGTTGTAAAAATAATAGAAATTTATGGAATAAATTCAAATTAATTTTCAGAAAAATTCTTTTGCTCATTCATTTTTCCAGCTCACAAACTTTAAGAACGAAATAAAAATTTTATGGTCCATAAAAATAATTCGAAATTAAATTAACATAAAAGTATTTAAGTGGCTCTAAAATCCATTTGTCAATTTATACAATCTATTATTGTTAGAAAATACTAATTAACGTGTTACTTCCTCGTCCATTGAATTTATTTTCGAATCGGTGACAAACGAGATCGTTCTTTACAACAATAAAATTTAGTTGCAGCTTGGATGTAAAATTATACAGGTATTAGAGGCTTATTTATAATCGCTGTGCTCTGTAAAGTTCGTTCAGAACATATTTTAGGATTTGACTGGACTTATTTATATTCGTGACTTGTTGTACTTAAACAAAATGTGTTAAAATACATTCGAGATGGTGCTTAAAAAGCTCGTTTTTGTGTTAAGAGATTAATAAAAAGTAAAAAGTTACTAAACTCGATGGGCTTTAGTGGCTTTAGTGAGCGATTTTGAACTACCACGAACACTTGTGGGTTGTGAGTTTTGTTCTGAAGGAAGCTGAGCGAAAACGTGCCTTTTCAAAAAATTATTTGATTAATGCTACGAGTTTGTTGTTAACGCACTCTTGGCAATAAAATACATCATCTGAAGTGGTGCAGAGGCCTGCCTCACTGTAATTATGATTATATTTTGTGAAAAGGTTCGCACACGAATGGAATCACCTGAGCTGCGTCCATTCAAAAATGTAATTCTGAAGGATTTTTATTTTAATGCGGTTATAACTAACAATAGGCCACTTTTATTTTACTTATTATGTGGTTAATACACGTTATGTTTGAGGCAAATTCATTTTAAAGTAATCCCATACATATAATATATTTTTTGCACGTGAGGTATAGTTTTATTTTAATTTATTATAAAATTCACCTTATTTTAAAGCAACTTCTCAAGAAATGCATTTTTTTTTCAATTAAAATAACGATATACATAATGCATGTAAACTTGAGGACACGATATGGATTGGAATTTAAATAAAGATTCCAGTTCATTTTGTGTTCTGCCACTCCTAACATCAGACAATAATTTGTATATGTATCGTATACATTTAAAAAAATGATTCATGTAGTTTAATGTTTAACATAATAATAAAAGTATCTGTACATCTTATCAAAAGTAGTATAAGAGGTATTACGATGTCAGATTAAAATATACATCTAGAGCTGCTCTAGAGTGGATTTAATTAGTGTAATCGAACGCTTTTACAAAAGATCAATGGCAATAATAGCTGTGATTTAAAATGACAGGTATTAATTAATGCAAATCTTAGGTATGTATCGAAAAAGTTTTTAAAAATGCCGACCCAAATTACCATACCATTAGTGCTAATTGCAACAATATCACCATAGGTAGGTCGTACTACTATTACGCATTTAGGAAATGGAATTGCAAAATTCCACTTGTACGTACTATAGTAGTTATTGAAGTTGTATAATTATTATTTATTGATAAAGTAGTACTCGAGCAAGTGTAAAAAGCTGGTTTGTAACATATGCACATTGCAAATGCACTAGTGGTCTAATAAATAATTTAACTCTCTTGGTCTCTTTCCGCAATTCCAAAATACATTTTAAATTTTGGAGATTAATTAACTTTAAGCGCTCTTTAACGTAGCTAAGACACAGTAAATTCATGTCTGCATCCAAAACAAAACAACGACAGGAATTATAAATAAGAATTGTAAACCAGACCAAACCAGATATTTAAGATACATATAATTTTATGATAAAGATCGATTTTCACCATGTATCGGCCAAATCAATCAAAGTAAAACTTGCTTCAACGTAGACTCAATATCGAAGACTCTTCGCACCACCTAAACCGTTCGTGCAAAAAAACCTTAGAGGCATCATTTGTAGGAAATTGAATGTATCTTATTTTTGTTAAGGAACACTTTTCTTCAAAAGTGCGTAGTTGTCTAGTTATAAGCGATAAACCAAAAAACACAGTTTGTTGACAGATTTTGGAATTTATGTCCAACTTTAACCCGCTCTAGAGCCTAAACCGTTCGTCTGAAGAAAAAACTTAGTCAATGTAATTTGTAAGAAATTTTGATGTAGTTTATTTTTATATCGAGGCCCTTTTCCCAAAAAGTGCGTAGTTTTTAAGTTAAAAGCGAAAAACTGAAAAAAGAGTTAAAACCCTCCGTTCTCGAGCCTTCCCCCTGATAGTCCGGGAGGCAGCGAACACTTTTACAAAACTATAAAGTACAAAATTATGCAAGATGAAAAAACATTGCAAATGAGTAATAAAACCGACCGTCTGCCAGTTAAAAGTGACAGCATTAACTTGGGGAAGGCTTGATACGAGTGAATTTTGGCTCTTCTTTCGTTTTTTTTCTTATAATTTGAAAACTACGCATTTTATGATAAAATTTCTTCTATAAAAAAATTAAGAAAATTAAATTTTCTACAAATGATATATCTTCAGAATTTTTCCTTCAGGTGAACGATTTAGGCGTTAGCGCGTGTTAAATAAAAAAACTTCTAAGACCTTCCAAAACATTTTTTATCGCCTATAACTCGAAAACTATGCACTTTTTGAGAAAAGTGTTCCTATACAAAAATAAGGTACATTCAATTTCCTACAAATTATGCCTCTTAAATTTTTTCCCCAAACAAATAGTTCAGGTGGTAGGTTGAAGTTAAGGATATATCGAGCATAGCGTATCCGGGAGGCAGAAAGCCCAAATAAAAAAAGACAACATTTTTGAGTTTGACCGAGGTAGCCTGAAAGAACATTGCAAGTGAGTAATAAAACCGACCGTTTGCCTCGTAAAAGTGGCAGCATTAACTTGGGGACGGATCGGCTAATTGGGCTAAAGCGCTAAAGGGTGGATTTTTGCTGTTTTTGAGTTTTTCAGTTATAACTTCAAAATTGTACCCGTTTTGAGAAAAGTGTATCTATGCCAAAGTCAACTAAATAAAATTTCCCACAAACTATATTATCTGAAAGACTTTTTCCTCAAAAAAACGGCTTAGGCGCTAGAGTGCGTCAAAGTGTGACAAAAATTACGAAAAAACATTTTTTCTTGTTTTATCGCTTATAACTAGAAAGCTACGCACTTTTAGTGAATAATCTTTCCATACCAAAATAAAGTACATTCAATTTCCTACAAATTAGTCTCTTAAATTTTTTTCCTCAAATCAGCAGTTTGAATGCTAGAGCGCGTTGAAGTATGAAAGGTGGTTTTTGAGAAGGTTGGGTTTTGGCTGTTTTAGATTTTCCGCTTATAACTTGAAAACGACACACTTTATGAAAAAAGATCTTGGATACAAAAATAAAGTACATTAAATTTCCTACAAATTAGGGTTCTAAAGTTTTTTCGTCAGGTTCATAATTGAGGCGCTAGTGCGCGATATGGTTTTTAAAAAACTTTCAAAATCGTTCAAAATCTGTCAAAAAATTATTTTCTCGCTCATAACTCGAAAACTACGCACTTTTAGAGAAAAATGTTCCAATAAAAAAGTAAACTACATTCAATTTCCTACAAATCACTTTTTTTCTGTCATCTCAACTGTTTGACGAAAAAAATTTCTTTAATTTCTTTTTTGTTTCAACAGAACGATTCATTATTTTTTCTCCTTTTTTAATAATTTCAATCTCGAATAAATCACGTAATTTTACGGCACTTATTGGAAATCTGAATAGCCGCTATTAGCCCGGCAGACGAGTGATTTTATATTGGTTATCGAAAATGCTTTTAAATAAAAATAATGAATCTTTGGATAATTTTTGCTAGCTCTTGGGTTATACCTACTAGTATGCATATGGCACGTACATAGTGTTGTAAGTACGCGTATTATAATGTTAACTCCAATTGCATACATTACCTTTGGTACCGTCTAGTCTAGGATACAGGGTGCCCAGAAGAACGTGCACAGCATAGAGATCTCGTAAACGAGATATACAAATGCTCATACTATTCTGGTTTCAGATTTTTTAAATTGACATTTGCAGTTCTTTCTTGATACTTTCGAAATTCCAGTTTCTAAGATCACCATGGTGAGACACTCACGTTGGACACTCTGTAGTACTGTTGAAAAGTACAACTTTTTGATATTTAAAATTAGATTAAAGATTTACCTAAATAAAATGTGCGCTTCCAATATTTATTATCGCGAGAGCTAGTGCATGTGCTGGAAGTTGCAACAGGAAGTTAGTTCAAGGTCTGCAAAAATTATGATTTTCACCTTTTATCGCTTCCGCACAATTGAAAGTGATATCAAATATTTTAATTGTACTACGCGATTTAAATGTACAACAATAAAATATTAGACTGTCTGGAAATAAATACTTTTGCAAATTTTCCCGCTACAAACTAATAAATTAATAAAACTGTTTCATCTTCCAATCTTGAGCCAAGTCCAGAAATTTCTGGCAGAGTTGTGACAACTTAATTTTGAAATCTTTGGAAAGATCCGAACGGAGTAGGTACATAATAGGAACATGAACATTTTTTATTGATGCCTTACAATGTTTCTTGAAATTACACTGTTTTTAGTAATTTCTTGATGTATTTCCAATAAAACGGCTACTACCGCCTTGAAAATAGTTTATAGATCAAGCACCTACTGTGTTTGATGCGCGTATATGTGGAATGTTGATGTTATGATATCATTACCATAAAGTGCCTTACAAAGATAGCATTAAGTATGACTTTGCAAACGAGTTTGTAAGTTATTGTAATAACTATCAACTATCAGACTATTTAGTGTCTAACAAATTACAATCTTAAATGCCAACAATTATTATTAAACGGGATACCATTATAAGTAAGCAGGTACTACTCTGTAACTCGGTATGAGATGAGAAATCTGGCCAACTGAAAAATGTGTAGCGTCCTACATATCCTCCGTATAAAATCTATTTTGATTACTATTTGAAACTTAAGTTTCTCCTTAATTTGCCCAAGTACGTAATTTCAAACCGTCAACTAAATTTCTGAGTTAGAAAAGGAATACGGACTTCCTCGAAGAAAATAGAAATCACACAAGCCATCATCAAGCCAACTAACTGTTGCGAGTACTTACAATAATAATCGTTAATTAGATAGCATTTGAAAGGCTTAAAGCCAATACATTGAAAACAAAATTAGTAAATTACTGTTCTTGTTTGTATTATTTATAATACCTTAAATTATCCCTCTTCAGTACTAAGGTCCATGGTTATGGAAGCCATGGGGGGTAAATATTTGTTTTGTTGTGCTGTTCAGATCTCCGTTTTTTTACAGAACTAAATGGACAGTTTAATTATGTGTAATAATCGTATGTTTTGTAATTAATTTCTGTAACTTACACAGTTTTATACAATTAAATTATCTCAATAGTATGTCATGTCATGCTTTTCTGATAAGCTGTTATAGTATACGAGGCTCCTTCCAAAGTTGCTATAAATTTTAATTCACTTACAACGTGATCGAAAGATTAACGGCCATTAATTACATTTCAATTTCATGTTTGATAAAAACTTTTACACAGACTGTCGAGCCGACCGCTTAGTGAAACAGGGCCACACCGGTTGCCGCAATATCCTATCCGCAATGCTAAATCCTAAAGAACTAAATTGATACATTGATAGCTATAACAGTTCACTAGTAATCGTTGAGGATTGAGGGCTATTTCATAAACGGCACGTTGAACTAAAACTTGTATTTTTTTAAATTGCTAAGGAATGTTTGGATCGACTACCGTGTTATTGCAAAAGAAATCAGTTTACTTTCTCTACATTTCCAGACCGTTTTGCAGTAATATAAACAAAAATTGAATAATATGTTGAAATAAACTAATTTAAGTGACCCCCAGGGTGACCTGGCTAGCTGCGGCTTGCCGAATACATTTTTTTTTAATTTTATAGTAATGTTTTGGTCTTAAAAATGCATTTTTTGTAGCTTCCTACCATAACCATTTGATCGAATCTGCTCAGGCTAGTTTGACTTTAGCTTTTATTCACACAAACACCTAGTTTCTGCATCGTCGAGAACGATTTAATAAAATTTTGTCTTTCATCATCTTTCATCATCTGCTACAGACGACTCGGCGAAGTGCCTTAGAAAGGTAAATCACTGCTGCGTTCTAAAAATGTTGTGCAGGGTGGATAAAATTCGATGGTTCTTATGGAAAAATCGATAACTATAAGATATATGACTCAGTGACGATAGTGGTCGGGTCCGTGACAACTGGCATGTTAAGGACCTCAAGGCTCATCGTCCGGATGATTAGATCTTTCTTGTTAATTTCGTTTCCTATGTTCTGCCCTACTGTAAGGAGTTAAGAATACTTCAGTGAGAGGAAACACTCGGCAGTAGAAGCCCGTCCAAGACCCTACCACTTGGTTAGTAAATTTATTTGTTTTTTGGCATCAGTTTTTTTTTAATGTGTGCGTTGTGGGTGATGGGGGGATTTTTTCCCATTAGTAAAGTGAAAGTTCTTTTAACTTAATTTTAAGTGTCATTTTAAAAGTGTGGTGTCGCCTGGGGATGAAGGTATCTATTCGAGGGTCATAGTTAACCCGCGAGGTGTCGTCGGTTGTTCGTATTGCAAATATTATTCTTATCTTTTTTTGAGAAACAAATATGTTGGCAACATTGGGTTTTTCATATTGTAGAAAAACGGTCGAGCTTCACTAAAATAGTTTCTCGTTTCGTTTTGTTGGTGGATGGGAAATTGAGCTGGAAAACGATTTTTTTAAATTTTAAGTTCTCTAAAAAACACTACGATATATTCTCCATTTCCAATTGCGCCCTTAGCTGGAGAGTACTCGCATAATTTTCTGTTTTTGGAAAACATTTCGTGAATTTTGTCAATTTTTCGATACTTTGACTCCTTTTTTTGTTGCTAATTAACGAATATTTTAAATTAAAATTCTTCAAGATTATGAGGAAAATAAACGAAACAATATTTTGTGTTGTCTGTACTTAGTTGATAAAAAACAAGAGAACACCATCTAGTAATTATTACATTGAAAATTGAAAATGGGATGGGTATTGTGTTGTTATAAAGTTATAATAATATAAATGTGGTATTGTGGTTGAATCTATCGTATAAATGAATGCCAATGTATTCATGGAATACTCCACTAGTTAAACAAAGTTTGATAAATATTGTCATACGGATATAAGATATAATGTATTCTTCATACTTCATATTAGCAAAAAGAAAAAAATGCACCTACTAATCAATCTAATACTATAAAATTGTTATAATAATGTAGAAACACAATACATCATCTATTTACAGGTAATAATTAAAATTTATAAGAGGTGCCATCGGCGTTAAATATTTTGATTTTTATAATACCTATGTAATGAATTTGAATAATATTAATTACTATCTCTAACATTGAACCGTCACATTCAGATGAATACCAATGAAAATGAAACTTATTTTTAAAATTTTCCCAATCAAAAATGGATTCAAGTTGAATAATTATATCCATGCAATTAGCGTTCTGTGCGTTGTTTCATACAACGATAATTGCATAAAAATACGAGGAGTGTTTTTGTTAGCTGGCCATTCCATTATTTTTTTGTAATTATCTAAACTCTTTATTGCAATTGTCTAAAAAATATAACTCGATTTCACAATACTCTCTGATTACTTTGATTGTCAGCTATCAATTATTGCTGATTGCATGAAAGTTATACGAATACTCTTCTGAAGCCACAGGTTAATGCAATAAACTATCGAAGGACAAAATATTAGATATCTAAAAATAATGAAATGTCAAGCGGGGAGAATCGCTTTGCTTATTTCCTACTTAGTGTGTGTGCACTGTGCAATTACCGCTGTATTGGACGAAAAACGAACAAGGTAGTTATCGATATACCTGAACATCTTAAATTTTCTGCATTAATCTCAAAATTCGACAAGATTGACCCGGAGCTAGGAAACATTATACCACTTGACATCATTATTCCACAGAATCATTATTTTTATTTAAAAGTACTTTACCTACATAGAGTCAATATAAAATCACTCGCCTGCCGGTCTATATTGGCCGCGTTACAGTAGGACACGCACTCGAATTACCAAAAGAATTTTCGCTTATAGCTTGAAAACTACGCACTTTTTGAACAAAGTGTTTCTTTATAAAACTAAACCACATCAAATTTCCTACAAATCATATCTCTTAGGTTTTTTCCTCAGATGAACAGTTTAATCGCGAGAGCGCGGCAAAGTTTGACAAAAATTCCAAAATCTGCAAAAAACTGTTTTTTTGTTTATCGCTTATAAGTCAAAAACTACACACTTTATGAGGAAAGTGTTTCTGAATAAAACTAAACTATATTAAATTTCCTAAAAATTATATCTCTTAGGTTTTTTCCTCAGACGAACAGTTTAATCGTGAGAGCGCAGCAAAGTTTGACAAAATTCCAAAGCGTGCAAAATAACGATTTTTTTTGTTTATCGTTTATAACTCAAAATCTACGCACTTTATGAGGGAAGTGTTCCTATATAAAACTAAACTACATTAAATTTACTAAAAATTATATCTCTTAGGTTTTTTCCTCAGACGAACAGTTTAATTGTGAGAGCGCAGCAAAGTTTGACAAAATTCCAAAGTGTGCAAAAAAAACGATTTTTTTTGTTTATCACTTATAACTCAAAAACTACGCATTTGATGAGGAAAGTGCTTCTATAAAACTAAACTACATCAAATTTCCAACAAATTATATCTGTTTAGGTTTTTACTCAGACAACCAGTTTAATCGTGAAAGCGCGGCAAAGTTTGAGAAAAATTCCAAAATCTGCAAAAAAACTATTTTTTGTTTATCGTTTATAACTCAAAATCTACGCACTTTATGAGGGAAGTGTTCCTATATAAAACTAAACTACATTAAATTTACTAAAAATTATATCTCTTAGGTTTTTTCCTCAGACGAACAGTTTAATTGTGAGAGCGCAGCAAAGTTTGACAAAATTCCAAAGTGTGCAAAAAAACGATTTTTTTTGTTTATTGC
This sequence comes from Malthinus flaveolus, assembly GCA_950108345.1. Lineage (NCBI taxonomy): Eukaryota > Metazoa > Arthropoda > Insecta > Coleoptera > Cantharidae > Malthinus > Malthinus flaveolus. Next base: position 14,815,437 of record OX467285.1, on the reverse strand, counting down.
TTATAACTCAAAAACTACGCATTTGATGAGGAAAGTGCTTCTATAAAACTAAACTACATCAAATTTCCAACAAATTATATCTGTTTAGGTTTTTACTCAGACAACCAGTTTAATCGTGAAAGCGCGGCAAAGTTTGAGAAAAATTCCAAAGTCTGCAAAAAAACTATTTTTTGTTTATCGCTTATAACTCAAAATCTACGCACTTTATGAGGAAAGTGTTGCTATATAAAACTAAACTACATTAGATTTCCTAAAAATTATATCTCTTAAGTTTTTTCCTCAGATCAACAGTTTAATCGTGAAAGAGCGGCAAAGCTTGAGAAAAATTCCAAAATCTGAAAAAAAAACTGTTTTTTTTGTTTATCGCTTATAACTCAAAAACTACATACTTTACAAGGATTACAAGTGCTTTTATATAAAATGAAACTACATTAAATTTCCTACAAATTATATTTCTTAGGTTTATTTCTTCAGACAAAGGGCTTAGGTTCTAGAGCGCGTTCAATTTGAAAAAAATTCCAAAATCAACACAATTTGTAAGAAATTTATTGTACTTTATTTTTGAATAGGAACAGTTTTCTTAGTTATAAGAGTTATAAGGGATAAATTAAAAAATCAGTTTTTTACCGATTTTGGAATTTGTAAGAATTGAAAATTTTTAGAAATAAATTCCATACCATACGATTTCTTTTTCAGTATTTTTGTCGTTTTTGAAAATTTCTTGTCAAAAAAGGAAATCTGGGGAAAGCACCTTCAATTTCTGCGTCCAATTTTCCCCTAAATTCATAATACAATATGTTCCTATATGATGGGGAGTTTATGACTGTATGCATGTAATTATTCAAAATCAACTTACGTAAAAAATATAATCGAAAGCGGATTTGCATTATCTCGAGGATTCACGTTGACGTGCTCTTTGGTAATGTCCATTCTGGTGTCAAATCATCGAGTCACCTAAAAAAATAAGATAAATGTTAATACGGTAATAATTTTCAAATAACGCAGACCAATTCCAATTTAACACGTCAAAACAGTGTTCTTATACAAAGAATATCCTAATTTAAGCATCAAGGTTTTAAAACGAATATTTGCATTCGTTAAACGAATGCAAATAAGTTATACCATAATAATTCTCAGACATTTTCTATAAATAATATGCAAAAATTTCAGTCTACATTCCGCTTTCTTTTATTTTGATGACATGCACTTTTCGAGCACTTTTGAAAGATTTATAAATGAATTGAATTGCAGTTATACGCTTGACAAATATCGTCGATAAAATAATAAATAACAAATAACAACATTAATAATTTTTCATCCGTAACATTCCTTGTTTCGCGAGTAGGTAGTTGAGTTTATTATTTGTACTAGGACTATTAGAAAAGCAATCGACTTTTAAATTAAGCACGCTTCAAAACAAATTAACAACGTATTCATCATTTTAAAGGATCTAACATTTTTATTTGTCTATGTAATCAATAACAACACTGTCATTAATCAAAATATAAAGCAGTTGTGTCGGAACTCGAAACCACAATAGCACAATAGTTAAGTTCTAATCGTTTTCTACAAGTGGAAATTACATGCAATTGTTCCAAACGATGCATTCAATTTAATTTTTTGTATTGCCATTAGTTCGTGTAAATACAGGGCGGTTCAAATTCGCGTTGCCATTTGGCCTGATGGGTATCTCGCTATCGAACTCAATTCTGAGAGAGCTTCTGAGCATAATCTTGTTTGGTACTTTCGTACTATTTTTCTAATATTTTAAGAACCTGTAGAATTAGCTTCCCTTCAATGCGTACGGAAAAGTCCTGTTATGGCCACATCCCACATCATATCAGTCGCTTTTTTCTATTCTCCTTTGTATTAAGCGGTTTAAGACATCGAGTCGATTTTAAAACTCATGGGGTCATTCGTACCTATTTTGTTACCCTTTTCTGTTAATTCTCTGAGAAAAGTATTGATATACGAGTGTGTGAGTGCACCGGAATAAATTTCATGGAGCATAACACTATTACAAGTTCCTAATCAAAACAACTACCTACTATAAATAGTGACGGTAATACCAATCAATATAAATCTATATCGTGCCATGTTATTTTTTCATTTACATGCCCGATGGTACACCTATTATAATAGTAGCGATGTTTGTTGATCCAAGTGTTGTATTAGAAGTCGCTTTTAAATACTTCAGATAATTTTTAAACCGGAAACTCCATTAAGAAGGTATTCAGAAACGTAATATAAATATTTTTTAAACAGTTAGTTTGTAGTAAACCGCTGATTACCAAATTTCTTGATAATCGATGGAATTTTGTGAATTTGGACATTTTCGACACTTCAGGTATCACAACTAGATGATAGAGAAGCTTATAATGGAGTTTAATAAATTTTTCTCAGGAATATATGCTATTTCTCCTGTAGCATGTAGATATAAGTTCAAGTTTAATATATTTATTTATTACTATAATTAAATAATAATTATTAAAAATGCTTTCAATCAATGCGAAGTAGACAAGAGTTGAATTTTATTTAAAATGCATTTAGTATAATATGTTAAACAAGTTCAAATCAAGGTTAGGAGTTTCTTTATATTTTATATAGGTAGGTATTACTGTATAAACTTCGGTCATCTTATCTTCTCTTTACCTTCAGACGCTTGCAGTGCTGCAGGAATAATCCACAACGATCTTGATGCTTTTTTACTTAGGCATCTCGTGTCTACATCTTAATCCTTGAAAATCCTCTGAAATGATCTTTAGACGTGAGATACACTGATCTGTGAGAGACTCGATGGTGGTCCTCTAGTGTTCGGTACGAGGCCAAATTTAATGGCTGACACGGTGGACAGTACGGAAGATATTTTGAGATTTATTACCAAGACCTTCGGGCTAAAAGCTGACTTTTTTGGGAGCAGATCGTACTTGATACTTGATACACGAGTATGTCTAGTGGCTATACCGCTTTATTTCTACTATTCGGTGAATAATTTTAGTCTCTAGTGATAGAGGCTTTACAAAATTTTCTTTTGGGTGCATTTTAATAATTTGATACAACTGATACATCATAGGTATATTAAAAATTATTATTTATGTAAAAATACTTGATTGAATAGATTGGCAAATCCGTGTACTTCTTATAAAAGTCACAACTCACAACACTTTTGAGTAAGTCAAAATTTAAAAAACATCGTGTAGGCGCAAGCAAAACTTTTATAATAATATAATTTGCCGTAAAAAGAAAAGGTATTTAATAAACAAAACCATTTACTATTATAATATAACTGTTTATATTATAGGATAACATGCCACAAATTGTTTGTTAATCGGTGAACATTTTAATTATATAAAAAAATTTATTAATTGGTCCATTAAAAACTTGTTTCATTAATATTAAAACTAGAAGCTTAAACTTGACAGTTAATGAAAAATATTCTAATTAAAAGTTTTTTATATAAAAAAGTAGATATTTATATTATCCTATACAGTAGAGAGAGGAGTAGAGAGTCGGGATAGTCGGCAATGCTATAAAGATTGACACTTAAGTTCTGCAGAAAATAAAATTTGAAAACTGGTTCAATAGTCCAGTAATTTTGTCACCTAAAATACTAATCACATTACATTCAATGTTCTGATTTTTTGGTATGTTGTCTATGACGAAGTACTAACCATAAATTAAATAAATTCTTGCCGGAAAATTAATACTTCGGAGTCAAAATTAACAGAAACTGAAAAAAGATAACAAATTTAGCGGTTTCTTGGATTTTTTACAAAGATCCGGAGGCTTTCCAGTTCGAAAACAGGCCTCCATCATAGACAACATACCCAAAAATCAGAACTACTTACCACTTTTGATACAAGGTAGGATGTTTAAATTTGCTCGACTGCACCAGCTTTGGCCGAATTTGTCCAGTCGGTTGGCTTGTGTCCAAGTTCCAAGTCAAAAGTCAACACTGCAAGTTTGTTTTACATAATGCTTTTGCTCTCTTTAACCCTACGTTAGGCGCGTGCACTTTACTAACGTGTTTAGGCGCGTGGACTACGATCGTAGACCATTTTATTATCATAGGTTATATCCCGAGACCTACAAATTTTACCGACTAAACTGCTGGTAGCTTGTTTTTGTAAATTTTTGCTTAGAAAATGTTCGAGACTTAATAATTTATATAATATTAAGAGCCCGAGACCGTAGGTCGAGGGGTTTTTGGTAAATTATTAAGTCGAGAACATTTGCTCAAAAGCAAAAATTTGAAAAAACCAAGCTACCGGCAGTTTGGGTGGTAAAATTCGTAGGTCGAGGGGTATATGTTACGATTATCTCTCAAATAGGATATACTATGGTTTCATATTTTTCTTACCATTAACAAAAAAATAAATTTTACAATTTTAAATTAATAATTATTTTTAAAATGAGAACAATTGAAAAAAACTACAATTTTGATATTATATTGTTAATGACGTGATAACTACAGAAACGACAGATACTTTTTCAAAACAGTCGTGGTTGAAAGTTTTTACTAACGTAGCCGGCTTATACGATTCTAAATTTGGTACTAAAGTTAAAGTAACAATGATGTCATACCTCAGGATTTTATAGAAAATTTTGTGAAATAAATATGAAACTAAATTTTTTGAGACGTGTACCAATAATTTGTACCCTACATCATAGTGCATGATTTGCCACACCTCATTTTTTAAAATTCGGAAATGACATTTGTAAACGTCAAAAGGTGGAGGCTGTTTATTCACTGTTAAATTTGGTCTAGACCTGTTACCCGTTTATCTAAACTAGTCACGTGGTACAATTTTGATGTTTTTTATTGGTCAGAATTATTATGAGGGAGATAATCTGTATAAAAGAGTTGTTTTGAACATTTGGAAACAAATTTTTGAGAAAAGTGGTTCATTTGACTATTGCCCATCGTACAAAATAAGTTTTTAACCAACATTGCATCTTTCGTATGGTCTTTGCAGGCATATTTGTAATATTTTGCACAAAACTTTCGACTGGATTTGTTCTTTTGTCGAGGACAAAAAGTGCAACGTCCAACATAATTTGCGGGCCTGCCAGGGGAGGGGACAATAGGACAATACATTCTCAGTAATTCCCAGTAAAACACGAGCTCGCCGTCTCATTTCAGCTGGCAATTGTAAGACCCCCTGAACCTCCTGGGCCTTTAAGACCCTGAACTCGATTTGAGGCCGCATCAGCTCCCACGCACATTTTTGAATAAATTCGCTTCGGTTTATTTTTTCTTCAGAGTGATTTGCTTTGTATACCCACAGAGCGTTTATGTAGCTATAGATGATGTTTAAGCTTATCTTTGCAAAATAAAAACGCCGTAACTCGAAAACAAGTGAAAATCGGAAAACAACTTTTGGGATTATTTTGTCTTATATTTATATGTAAACCGGTGAGAAAATGTTTGGAGGTTCATAGTAATATTTTTGAAAATTATTGTTGAACTTTAAGGGGATTCCCCGAGTTTCCTAATAAAATTTAAATTTTTTAACGAATTTTTGAATTTCCGTAATTATATTTAAAAATCTGGGAATAAAATAGTCGCAATAACAATAAATAGCACGACAAGAAATTGTAACACGGTTAGGCGCGTGGTCTACCATCGTAGACCAGTCGCTTTTGTCGTGCAATAACAAAGGCAATTACCATTGTAGGGAATGTCCAGTACTCTAATTCGCTAGAGACAAGTGTTTTTAGCAGCTATTGAATATTACGTAAATATAATTCGAAATTTACGAAAGTTATGATGGTTTACAGAGGCCTGGTCTACGATGGTAGACCACGCGCCTAACGGAGGGTTAATATTCGGTTAATATCCTCTGGTGTGATGCGGTTTCTTTAGCTTCTCCGACAGACAAAATTCTTGATCTAAAAAGTTTTAAACGACGTTCTCCAAATAGCTTGGACAATTTCTCATTAACCGGTCATTCTTACCCCCACTCCCCCTACAACATTTGGGCATCCCAAAAAAATTTCCGTAACATCTCATATGTACCTTCTTTAATCCGACTCTGTTAAGAAATAAACTGGCGTAGAGCGAATATTTAGAAGTCATACCGACTATATTGTTACAATAAATCATTTCTACCTCTTATTATTATTTTTCGAGTTCAATTACACGTCTTCAAAAACATTATTAGACGAAATTATTTTTATACCAATGTTGATGCCTTTAAATTAACACTTGATTGATTTGACCGACGCTTACTCATTGGGTTAATACAAACCATTACATCTTTTTATTAAAACAATTAATTTCGTATTTATAAGACTTGAGTTATGATGTGTGTGGTTACGGTTTACTGACAAAAATTAGAACTTATAACTTCCTAGAAGATACTATACTCAATCAATCAAATGTTAATTATAGAATTTTATATTTTTTTAATGTAAAGATGTGTTATCATCGAATCCTAACATTACGAGTATGCACTTTGCACTTTCTTATTGTGTGGAGCAGCAGATACAAACGAGTGGTTTGCAAACTCTCCGGGGTATATATTGTAATAGTGTAGTATTATATGTGTAGGTATATAATTATAAACTGTGTAAAGAAACTCCGAATTAATGTCTTCTCGGGCTGTTTGTTTCCTTCTCGTTTCTCATTACTCACTTATTGCTAATGCATGCATTTAGCTTCGAAAACGACATGAAGATTTACTAGGGACAGATACAACGATTTTTGCTGTTCAAAATCGATTTAACTCTACCTACACTTTTTTAATTGAATATAAATTATTAATTATGAAGTAAGATGTTAAAGAAAATGTTAAGGGAAAATCTCGAGCCTTTCCAGATTAGCTACTGGGGTAGTCTCTATAAAAACATTAAAAACTGCAGTAGGTACTGAAACTATTATAATTTAATAGTAATTTCATGAATTTAACGAACCATACACTCATATCATTCCTCTCAGCGTGTAACCACCCACTGGTTTTACGTGAAACCGTAGGCGCGTTAATGGCGAAGCTGTGGCCACAGAAACCGCACTTTTTAAATTTTCATTTTTGTGTGTACTAAAGAATTTTTATCGTTACACGTTATACAAGTTAATAATTATTTAATAAGTAATTTAAGTGCGTTATTTATTACATTTTTTAACCATATCACTAATTTACTAATCTCTCGTGGCATTAAAAAGTGTCATTATTAATTGTTTATAAATTTAAATTTGGTGAACCGTAGAAATATCTCGAGTTTAATTAATTAAAAAGAAATAAATAAAACTAAAGATAATATAAAATTATACAACATGTAACGGGCAGCGCAAAAAAACATTTTTGATGTATACTACTTTTTTAAATTTATTTACTCGAATAATATTCTGTTATTAATCTTCTATCTTTTTAACAGCATCGTTTCAAAACCTAAAACTTAGATTATTACAAAACTTGTTAATATAGTAACCTATCATCTCCTTTACAAAAATTAGATTTATGGGATTTATGGATTAATGTTTTAATATTAATTTAAGAGCTAAATTCTCGATGAAGTTAATCCCTGAAATACGGTATCAATCTTTACAAAAAAAACAAGAATTTACGCCTTCTTTTTAATAATTTTTTCGTCAATAATAATAAATTGTAAAAACTGTTAAAATTTTGTGTATAACTGTTGTTTCTGTGTTCAAAACGTAACAAAATTCGTCAAAAACATAACTAGCATATTATAGAAATGGAAGCTGAAGCCTCGACTTTTTATATAGCTTTTGCATTACGAACTTTATTAACGTCGCGCACTTTGTAATAATTATTGAATATTAAATGCGCTGTTCTATTTTTTTATATCGATAATAATTGGCATTGACTGCCGAAGTCATTAGCCAAGTATAAAAAGCTCTGTTTAAGCAAAATATTTATTTAAAAAAACACAAACAGAGAATAGCAGTCTTCAAATATGAGAGCCTTGCAATAAATATTACAGTCTTACAATATCATTGTCTTAAAATATCACAGTATAATATGTAATATGTAATAATATCATATAATGTTATATTAAATTAAATTTTAAGGAAAAGCTATTGTTAGAACTAGAACCTACAGTAAATATTGTTTAGATTAGTTTTTTGCAAAAAATGATTCTGTTATAGTCCGGGAGGCAGCTTACACTTAATAAACCATAAAGTACAAAATTTTTGATTATGCAGGATGAAAGAACATTGCAAATATGACGAGTAAAACCGACTGTTAAAAGTGTTAGCATTAACTTGACGGCGGCAGGCGAAGGTGCATTTTGGCTCTTTTTCGTTTTTCGCGTATCCTCGACAACTACGCACTTTAGAAGAAAAGTTATTCTATACAAAAATAAAGTACATTTAATTAGCTACAAATTATATCTCGTAACTTATCTCCTCAGGTAAACGAATTAGGCGCTCACGCGCGTTAAAGATAAAAAACTTCCAAAATCCAAAATCAGAAAAAAAATTTGTCTTCGCTCATATAACTTGAAAACTACACACTTTATGAGAAAAGTTCTTCTCTATAAACATAAAGTGTATTACATTTTCTACAAATTATATTTCGTAAGTTTTTTCCTCAGGTGAATGAATTAGGCGCTGAGGCGCGTTAAAGATTAAAAAACTTCCAAAATCCAAAATCGGAAAAAAAGTTTGTTTTTGCTCATATAGTAACTTGAAAACTACGCACTTTATGAGAAAAGTTCTTGTATATAAAAAAAAGCAAATTACATTTTTTTCAAATGATATCTCTCAAGTTTTTTTCTCAGGTGAACGATTTAGGCGCTGGCGCGCGTTAAATATAAAAACAACTTCCAAAATGCAAAATTGGAACAAAAATTCTTTTATCGCTCGTAACTTGAAAACTACGCACTTTATGAGAACAGTTCTTCTCTATAAACATAAAGTGTATTACATTTTCTACAAATTATATTTCGTAATTAGGCGCGGACGCGCGTTAGAGATAATAAAACTTCCAAAATGCAAAATTGGAACAAAAATTTTGTTTTCGCTCATTCAACTTGAAAACTACGCACTTCATGAGAAACGACTTCTCTATAAACATAAAGTGTATTACATTTTCTACAAATTATATTTCGTAAGTTTTTTCTTCAGGTGAACGGATTAGGTGCGGACGCGCGTTAAAGATAAAAAAACTTCCAAAATCCGAAATCGGAAAAAAAATTTGTTTTCGCTCATATAGCTTGAAAACTAATACGCACTTTATGAGAAAAGTTCTTGTACTTATATAAAAGAAGCAAATTACATTTTTTACAAATAATATCTTTTAAGTTTTTTTCTCAGGTGAACGATTTAGGCGCTGGCGCGCGTTAAATATAAAAACAACTTCCAAAATGCAAAATTGGAACAAAAATTCTTTTATCGCTCGTAACTTGAAAACTACGCACTTTATGAGAACAGTTCTTCTCTATAAAAATAAAGTGCATTACATTTTCTACAAATTATATCTGGTAAGTTTTTTCCTCAGGGTAACGAATTAGGCGCTGACGCGCGTTAAAGATAAAAAAACTTCCAAAATCCAAAAACGAAAAAAAAAATTTGCTTTTGCTCATATAACTTATATAAATTAGGCGCTAGCGTGCGTTAAAAAATAAAGAACTTGCAAAATCCAAAATTTGTTAAGAAATTTTAAATTTTAAATTTTTTTAACACATAATTATTTTATTACAGATATTACAAATCCAAAAGGACGTTCATTGATGTCAACATGGACCCATGCATCAGATTTCGAATTTACAACTACTCCATTAGCACCATTAATGGTAAGTTGGGGTAAGTCCTCAAAGTAAAGTTTACAACTTTAATCATTTAACACAACAGAAACGCATCAACACGCAGTGGTGGTCCACTCGTTAAAACAGTTTGATTTAAAATAATTAAAAGCACGGCATTAAAGAGAAGGTTGATATAGATAAGAAAATTTAAAAAGTATTCCAACAGTTCGTATAAAATATTTTAATGACCCATACAAATCACACTCGTTAATGACTGTAAATTCCTTTTAATTTCTGGTGATAACGTTTGAATTACACAGTAATTAAAATCGACTTACCACAACAAACACTTAAGTGGGTGATAAGAAGAATTGTAGTTATTGAGGTGTTTAATTAATGAAATTGAGTAGGCAATACACTAACCGATCGGCCGCGCCAACAAATGTCTTTGATTAGATTACCTATTATACGAATAATAATAGTAAATTTGTCTTTTTTTTCCATAGTACATGTTTCACCAAAAAAAATTTTCAAATGTCTACAATAAAACACGAATGGACGGTAATCCACGTATAATCCAAACTCGCCGAAATGTAGAAATGTCACGTTTATATGCACCGCGTTCCATAAATAGGGAGTTTAGACAGTTTAGACTAGCAGCAGAATAGGTAGTCGAGATGACTTGAATCCAAGCATCAGTAGGGTGATAACGTAATAAAAAAGCGCATTATAAAGTTTAAAATAAAACTAAAAGATGTATTTTTCATAAATATATCTAATTTTAATGCAGAAAGAAATGCGGTATAGATGCTCGTTTCACCACAAAAAAGTTGTTGGGCTGCGTGAAATTTTAAGATGCTAAAAAACGCGTAACAAAATACTATACTAAAAGAATTGGCACAACTTCCGATTCTAGCGGAAATAACATGAAATAACCTGCTATTTCGGGTTACAGTTTTTCAGGTTTTCAACCAGCACATGAAAAATTGGATTTACATGCATCGACGCCACTTTAATTCTTTAAAAGAGGCGGTTTCGTCTGTTTCCAATAATATTACGTGCGTATTCTTATTAAATTGTAATGCATGCTTTCAGGAAGCAAAACACGAGCAAGAAAATCGCCAAATTTTTCTTTTCGAAACTAAAGATAGAAATTCCGAAATTAATCAAGTTTCATAAATATTTGCTTTATGATTCTACAAAGAAATTCTCTATCAAGACCTGTTGAAAAATGTGGATTACAAATGAACTGGGTCCCATTTTAGCGCTACTATCATCAATTTTATTATTTGAAAAATTAAATTATAATTTTCGTTTCAAAAGATTTTTTTTAAATGAGTATCTTTCGGTAATATAGAACAGATGTGATATTGCAAAGTTAAAACGAGTTCATTACTTCCTTTATAATGCGGAAGAATAACAATAAAAAATATACAAAGCTAAAATTGTAATAGTTTAATAATAATAAGGGCTATTAGCGCTATTATGACCCATAGATCACGTAATACACTGTATCGACAAGTTCAACGAAATGATAATTTTACTTCAATTCCCATATACATCGAAATTTTTGTTAAAAACACAATGACGACCTATTCAATTAGACGTATCAAAAACGACCATTTAAAATATACAGGGTGTTGTACTTAAAATAGAAAAGCTAACCCCATTTCCGGTTAAACCGGAAGTTCAAATTTAACTTGTTTGGTATCGCTGGACAGCTAATCTGACAGTATTTTTAAAAATCATAAAATATACAGGGTGTTTTTAAAAACTCATTTTGCTTGGATAATTTCCGGTTTAACCGGAAGTGCGTTCTAAACCAAAAATTGGTACAAATAATTGAAATTTATAGAACAAATTAATATGCCAACTTTCAATTACACATTTTAATTACAAAAAAAATTATTAGGTTTTGAAATTTTTACCTTCAAAAAATCATAGCTCCGAAACTGGCGTACAGCGAAAAATAAAACTGGATTGTATAATTAAAAACTTCAATATGTATAACATATCAAAATATAGACAAAACGGCCGGAGTCGATTTTAAGAAAATCTGGTTTAAAATTTTACTCAACTTTGGTCCTTTAAAAGTAGCCAATTTTAAAATTATTTTAAAAATCGACTCTATTAAAACTAAAGCCCATATATTCCTGTTTTTAGATTTTTATAATAATTGTCTTCAAAGTTATAATAAAAAAACTCGAAAATGGGCCGATCGTTATACTGGCCGCCATTTTGAATTTAAAAATTTTAAAAAATATTTTAAATTAAGTCCGATGTGTACTAACTTATATCCGAGTATAAATATTGCGGGTTAATATTTTCCGAAATGCGACCAAAATAACCCCCTTATTTTGGGTCACCCTCTATCGATTTCGTATTTTGTCAGTGAAATTCTGTTAAAGTGGGTGAAACCAAATAAGAACAAAATCGCTCTAATAATTTTTCTTTAACAATGTTATACACACATACAGAATACAGACTTTTTTTAAGAGCCCTATTTTTACTATTTTGAATTCAGGGGGGCCCGAAATGTCAAGAAATTAAATTTTTTTTTAATTATTGTTTTAGATCATACCTAAAATACTTTTTCAAAATAGCTAACGAAAACGTAATAGACGAAGTAATATTTCAGATCTTTCAAAGTAATTCACTCACAGGGTGTTTCTTATTAAAAACAAACATTTGATTTAGCTACTGGTCTATTTTTTAATTATTTTCATATACGAGTATTTTCGAGTTTTTTGACCGCACGGTACCTATTTTACGGTACTCCAATTTTAGAGTAGTAATTAAACCTGCTCTAAATACAAACAATATTAATAAATTATACTAAACGATAGTTCCTCCTTATTATGTCAAAATAAAAATAATAATAATAACGCGATGAAAAAATTCGCAGTTGGAAAAAACATTTTATAGATTTTAAATCCCTGTGTACCTATACCACTCATTTAATTAACCAAATAATTTGTAAATATAAATGATTCTGTTCAAAAATCGATTTCTTACCCTATATAATGTTTCTTCCGTGATACGATATGCAAACCTCTATTTTTTTTTAAATTATTTCACTTCAAATTTTGACCTAAACTTTTTTTTGATAAGCAAATGAAACTTTTTCAACTATCGCATTCTACAAAGTGATTTTCGGATCAATGTGACGTTAAAATTAGTCAATTAACTAAGTAACGCAAATATGTCAGAGGTCAAAAGTGTTTATCTGACTTTTGTATATACTGGATGCGATTATGTTAGCGCTTATTTACGCTAATCTAACATAACGATATGCAATATTGAAAATTGGAAAAGAAATCTTTGTGGCGATATTTTTATGTTTGTCTCTGTCAGTCAGTCGTTGACATACGAGATGAACAATGCAGCTCCACAAAACAAACCCCTGGGACACCCCAATCGTACGTTCTTAGTATCAGAACTGAAAGTCAATAATGTAGACAATTTGTCTTTAATAACAAATTTATATTATTTTTATTTATTTGAATGTCTGCCATGTGGAACATGATCTTTGTAAAATCACGGAGCTGAACCAGTGCTGCCACATTCGGAAGCATTGAAAATCACATCGATCAGCCTCTGCAGTAGGCAGTACCTACCGCATCATAGTCGACAGCTCTGATTTACATCCAAATTGGATTTATTTTTAAAATATTACCATTCACAGACCTCTCTTTCCCACTGGGCACTCAGGGCAAGTGCCCAGGGCCCCGCGATCAATATGGGCCCCCTTGTTCCTGCCAAATCACCAAACGAGAACCGATATTTATTACCTTGCTTATCTACTTTCTATGTCTATTCTAACAAAATAGTAGTCTGTTAAGGTCATAAGAGGCCCCAATATCCTCATGTGCCCAGGGCCTCCAATTAATAGGTTAAAGACGGCCCTGACCCTCCATATCGGCCAGTAACTGACACTTCAGCACACTTTTACAAATTCTACTCAGCATTGGCATAACCGATGATAGCTTACAATCTACAATTATTTCATCCTCATAATCGTCCATTTTTAAATATTGGCGTTACTCTAGATATTTTTAATGTCCACGTTCTCTCTATTATCTCTCTTATCTTATACATAAATTTGTCTGAAATGCTTCGGTACAGTTACGTACCTGCTCATAACCTTCCCACTCATCTTTGCTAACTGATATTACCATTGTAATTACCTAGTTACTAATTACATATTAATAATAATTTACGGTCTCCTAAATAGATGACTCACTGTAGTTTATAGAAGAATAAAAATTCACTTCGGAAAACCATAATTTCGATTAAAAACTCTACATTAATTAATCTTTCATAAAAACATTATCAAAACTCATTATTTTTACTACTTTATCATGCATTTAAAATTCCGCTTTTCGCAGTTTAATTGGATGTCTAAATATCGAAACTTGTACAAGCTTTATAATAATAAAAGCAAATCTGATAATCGCTTTCAACTAACAAAAACTAATTAAAATTCTTCACTAATTATTGCGAATTCGACTTTTATCGAATCTTCCGATCTTCCTTTAGAAGCTTTATAAAAGACTATTTTGTAACTTACAAGTTTTTGTCATTTCCGTATTTCCGTCATTTCCGTTTGTAATTTCCATTACAGCGCCTATTACCTTCCATTTTTTAATTGAAAACGATTACCATTAAAATGAGAAAAACTTATTCCAAAAAGAGCCGAGTCATAGCAATCGCCATTAAATCGCTTCTTTTAGAAATAATTTCTCTCATTTTCATGCAACGGTTGCATTAAACATGGTAAACACAAAACTCAATTTAAAGCATCTTTTAATTCTAAATCAATATTGTAGTTATGCAGAATGTCAATTTAAAAACTCCCCACCTTCAATATCTTCGCCTTAATAGAATATTGAAATTTCGCGAGACCCGTTAATTTTATTCGAAGGGAACGAAGGGAGTATTGGCGCTTTCCCTAGCTCAACATCCAAGGAGAGGTTAGAGTTAACCCCTTAAATCTTAACTGGGAAGGGGGATCGAGTGACAACTTTTTAAGAAGTCTCCTCAATTGTCTTTACAACAATATGCTAATTTGTTATTTTTGGAATAGTAATTTTTCAAAAAAGGTGCCACTCGACCGCCCTTCCGATTTAAGATTTAAGGGGTTAAGTCTACCCCTCATTGGGGGTTGCTCCAGGAAGAACGCAAACGCTCGATTCAAGTGCCCCCCTCAGTAATAAAATTGACGAGTCTCGCAGAATTTCAATATTTTATAATAACGCGAAGATAAGATTAAGGTGGAAGCTTTCAAATTGACACCCTGTATAACAGGGTACGCTTGTACAATATCACGCTTTTGCTCGTTAGGGAGGTAAGGCGTTATTTTTTTATTAAATCGAATAATGGATTAATCGGATAGTGCGTGGGAAAACGTCACTAAAAGAACAGGAACAAACTGTAAATCTACGTTTTTACCTACGATGAATAGAGCCATCAGTCTCGAGTGACTTTGGTTTGCGAGACGCCCTGAAAACTATCAAAAATGAACCATCCTTCACTCAGTGTGATCGAATATAAATGTGCAACAAAATGACACAACAATAACTAAACAAAGTTATACATATATGCGATGGTATGTCCATCGTAAACATTTCAAGCCCTTCAGATTAACATATTTTGACTTTTGACCGCACTAGTAGTACGAGCATTCGAGCATATATCAAAAGTCCAATTTTTTTGACCAACGACATACCTGTTTGGGTTAAATTGGTTTGTTAGTTGCACAGTTGCTTAATTTCGATTTGTAAGTTTGATATTACGGTATTGCACACATGCACACACTGCAATATTTCTCTTTTCTTATTTTCAAAAACAACTTTTAATAAATTTTTTTATAAAGTATCCGCTTTCACAAACGTAAATATTTTAACATGTTCAATTTATCAGTAGTAAATACTTTATTCAAATTTTTTAAATAATTTAACTCCGTCACATTTTAATATGCGTACTGCAACTAACGCAATCAAGGTGCATTCATGCTGCTTTTTAACATTGTAAAGCTCAAATGTTTTATGTTTTACACTCGGCCGTTTATACTGCCACTCTGTTTAATATCTAATATATCATAACGATTGATTACTGTCGGAATCGAAAACTTTATCAAAATCAGGCAAATCGGCTTAAAACTATTAAAACATTTATTAAAACACCCACCTCAAGGATACACAATGCTAAGAAAACATTTATTATTTATTTTTATGTACTTTATTTACTAGTCATGATTCACGATATTACGGTACTAAGTTCGACTAATTATTAAAAACTAAAAACGTTCGTCATTTTAATTAAACGAACTTATTAAGTAAGTTGTCGATTTTCCGGCTTATTAATGTCCTATATTCTCAGATAAAACCTACCCTAAACCCTAACCTACATAAAAAACTTTAACTTGTTACTATCCCCAACGTAACATTACGAAATCCCAAATCCCTTAATGACTACAATTCTCCGTCTAGGATCGTAAGATGTAATTTAAAATTTGAATAAAGCGTAGTTTTATATTTTCATCGTTAATTAAATTTTGCGCTGTAGGCTGTAGTATAGGTGGGTGCTTTACTTTTGACATGACTTTACTCAATGGAAATAATCGAGTCGGTACCTATATATGCGTATGTTCGCGGTATCAGAGTCGATAGAATTACTGCTCTACATTTAATTTATAACCGGAGGTGTTCTGTCTAGCCTTAAAAGCATACTTTCGTGTAATAAATTTGGAAAGTCAATATGAGAGCAAAAAAATTAAGTAAAGAGCACGTACGAAAATTGGGGTTTGGGCCAATTCGCCCGAGGTACATCTGATAATATGTAGAGGTCGGCACTTAAAAGTTAGGCCAATATAATTTTATTTATTTAAAAAAACTATAGGCACATAGGTATCCGATAAGATACACTTCTTTTTTTTACTTGTTTACGATTTAAAAAGCCCTCTAGGATTTTTAACAAAAAAGTGCTAAAATGAAGCATTAGTTAAATAATTTGAGAAATTTGCGCAAAAATGACTTTTTAGTATAGTAATTATTAATATATTAATTGTGTAATCGAATGTAATGGGCACAAGAAGAGACGAGACTAACAAAAACGTTTCTTCTGATGGACTCGATATTTTAATTATTTTTTTAAAATTATATTAATAACTCCTGGACAAAATTAACACACCAATTGACTAAACTTAATAAATTTAAAGTTTAAATTTTAATTATAATTACATGAAAGCTTACAAATTACATTTTTGAGTTCAAAACTTTTTTCTGAAAAACTCGTGAAAAGTAAAAACAAACAAAAATCGAAAACAATGAAAATAATAGATTCACCGCAATATTAACATCGTATATGTCTTCCTCCACTCCTAATTACCGCATTCATGCGTCTTGATATGCTAATAGAGATTAGATTTTCGGTAATTTCCTGGGGTATATTCTCCCATTCTGCAATTACCGCATCTATACCACAGTTGATTGTGGTCGATAGTTGGAGGGTGTACGATTCTAAACCTTCTTTTAAGAGCGCCCCATAGAAGCTCGGTAAGATTTAAATTGGGATTATTAGTGGATACTTCATTAAACGGAATATTTACAGCATTCAAGCAACCTAATCGATAACCTGGGTCTCAACGTGGGGACAAGCACTATCTTGCATGAATAAAAAACTGAGTTCCACAAAAGAAGCAAATGGCATTACATGTTCAACTTTTCAACTATACGATGTTTTCGAGATAATAATCCGCATCCATAGAACTCTCACGTATATAGGCTAACTCTATGCGAAATGCGACCGTCGAAGTATATATTTCACCTGAAAACAAAACAGAACCACCTCCAAAATGGATCCTTGGAAAAATGAAGGAACTTGCAAATCTCTCTCCAACCCTTTGCCACACACGCTCATGTCCATCAGAAGATTTAAGACTCATTTGCGTTTTATCTGAAAACGAAACCATCTTTCAATCACCATCAACAGTAACTCTCCCGCAGCTTGAAGCTTGTACGAGTATGCTATCAAATTACATATGGCATAGTAGACCTGCCGGAAGATGATTTTGCTATTCTATAGCGTGCAGGTTGTAGGCGCTTAAAAGTAGTTAATTGGCTAATTTGAGAATCTCTACTTAGATTTTAATTATGGAAGAGACGGAAAATACTGTTATGCATAATATACGAGTACTAGAGCTATTGATTTTGTTAATTTTTCAAAGGCTTGCTTTGTGGGACAAAGGATTAAAATCCCATGCTAATCGTTATACGACTGGGAAACATTGGAAGAGCTAAATTTTCAAAAAGAAAATATTCATCACTACTAGTTGAATTCGTTGTTCATTAATCACCACAAAACATAAAACTTCCCGCTTTCACTATGCGATCTTTATCAGTTAGTTACCAGCTACAGGACGCTTGTTACTTATCTGATACCAGCGTTTACTATGCCGATATCCTTAGATTTTCGCCCCTTCCCATGGTATTCTTAAGAAGATCCAGTCTCGTTAAAACGTCTCCTTAGTTTATGTACTGTGGCCTAACTATGCCACTTAAGCTTGAATAGTTCCTTCCTATCGTATTACCAACATACAGCATTGAACATCCCTGTTCCTGCAAATTCGTTGCTAGTAGGTACTAGGCACTGTTTTTTCCAACAAAAAATTTCTTCTTCGATTCATTTTTAGAGTCGAAAACACAACTCACGCAATGGATAACAAAAAAGAACTATAGCAGCTAACGATAATTATTATCGCTGTTCTTTGTTGTTTCCTTAATGTTTCAATCAAAAAATTTTGAACAGACTGTAAGACAATTTTTGGGGAAAGTTACTTTAATGGGCCTGAAATATCAGAAGAGATGCAAGCCAAACTAGCAAGATGATGAGCAGCCTAAAACTTAATTTTTTGTACCTATATACCTATTCTAGGTACCTATAATAATTGTTTGCTTAGAAAACTCAAAAAACTCAAAACTAATTTTTTTTGTCGTTGACCAAAAGTGTGCCTAAGCCCTAGGATATGATTATTACAATTGTTAGATAATCAATTTTTATGTACCTACACATTCTTTTCTCTTTGTTCTATTTGTTCATATTTATCTCATGGCACAATTAAGTTAATTAAATACCTAAAAAAATTAATGCCGAACAGTTACCTATCGTGTATGCATCTCTGTCTTCTAGCATTGAGTATATAATGACACTGCGTTACTTCTACTAAAGGAGAAACGCACTTGTTACTACAATCAAAAATTTCTTGTAATAATCAACCGTTAGGACACTACAGGTGACATACGAGACTTCGATAAGACTATAAGTAGTTGTCTCTTCTAAATGTAAATTGAATTACCACTAGATGACTAGACAATTATCGTATTACATCATAAGAACATTAAAAGAAGAATAGAAGATACACACATAATAATGAGAATTTAAATAAAGTTTAAGTCAATATTTAAATTGCCGAAATGTGCAAAATAAATAAAAAATGACCCACTATAATTTAGCTAACAAAGAAAGAATAATAATGGGCCAGTAATTTTTGGCGCAGTATAAGTGTATAGTAATTTATCTATTGGGAATTGGGACCAAATACAAAACAATTTGCCAGGGTAATTTTATAGGCCCAATATATAACATCTTCAACTTCACCTCGACAGTTGTAAAATGTTATTATTTAAGTCCATTTAAGTCATATAATAAAAAGTCACGCATGACAACTAAATATACAATTTAAATTTATTGTGCACTATTTTGGGCTATTTTGCTATTTCAAAAAAAAAATTATTAAAGTAACGAAAACGAAAAATATAAAATACATGGGTATAGTTCAAGTTCTACATAATTTGTCGAATGTCAATAATTTAGCAAACTCGAAATTTTAACTAAAAGAAATCAAAATAATGCAATTAAAAGCAATAATATTGCATAATTTTGTGTTGATATTGTTTTGCGTATTGCATAATTTTGAAACTTAATTATAATACTGCACTAACCACCTACCAGTAGTAGTCATTTATAGATTTGCATTGGAAACACTTCAAACAATTCGAATTTATTTTTACTCATTTTTTATTTATGAATTTTGAGTAGCAAAAACTTACACTCTTAATTATTTACAAAAAAAAATTGACTTACCTTACTCAAAATTTAAAAAAATGGGCCACTAGATCATAGAAACAATAAACACAAAAGTTATAATGTAATTAATAATTCGGCAATTTAAAAAAACCCGAACTATAATTATTTAAATTTATAAACAAATATTTCCATACTCGAATAAAATCACGTGGAAGAGCGCGCAGAAAAAACTAAACTAGCTTATACCGCCAACGGTTCGATTGCAACTGAAAACGACTGACTGACTAATCCAAAACTTGGCAGCAGAGTAAATCCCATTCAGAATCAGAATCCATGCATAAACGTTTACGAGAGGAAATATCTGTAACGTAATTAATAATTAACGGGCGCCTATCAATTAAATTCGCGTGTACGTTTACAAACGATGAGTTTGTAAAAAGTGCTGTTGGACGAGTCCGATGACGAATTGCTTTTTTCTAATTGTTTAATATTAAATGCCAAGAAATTAAGTCGATGGTTTGTTGATGAATTAGTAATACATGTAATCATATCACGAACTATGAAAATTACATGCTTTATTGTTTACAAGTATCGTATTATAATTACTAATTACCCAGGCAGTGCATTTAAAATGTTTGTAATTTTAATTATAGGTAAAAGTTGCTGAGTTGTTATTAGTTGTTGAAACTTAACACAAAAAGCAATAACTAAAACTCACATAAATAAATAACTGTTTGAGGAAAGCTCATTTATTCGCATCCAACGAACAAATTAGACGAAAATGATTTTTTTATGCGGGACAACGCGCACTAATTTGCGTCGTACACATACGCTTTGCTTTGCGGAATTTCATCAAAGATTCTTTGAAAAAAGAGTAAATTTGATGCGCGTCGATGACGTCAATCGGAAATCCGCGTAAGTTTGCCACCTGTTACACCAGAAATTGGTTCAGAATTTAGTACATGTACTAATTACAGGGTATGGTCATTAGATCTATCATTGCAGTGGGTGGGTGATGAGTGATGAGTGATGGGATCTTATTACTGAATGGTGATGGCTACTAATTTGTAATTTTACAAAAAAAAGTTACCGCAAGCAGCGTAGGCCAATGAATCCCAACCTTCGCTTTTTTCTTTTGCTTTTTGTTCGTTTTTTTTGTCTTCGAATACTCATGTAATTATTGCAAATAACTCTTATTTTGGAGATATTCAGGTATTTTTCGTCGAATCGCTCAAGAGGACGTTTTACCCCAATTCTCGAGAAAGAGGTATTGATTTTATCGGTTATTGGCATTATGGGTAGCGTTCTGGTTTTTTATAAGTTATAAAGTAAACCACAACCCACAACAGATAGCAGGATACCCAGAGCCGTCTATAGGGATATTAGCCTAATGGTAAATCTAGGCCTGCCCCCTACTCATCTTCAGCAGAAAAGTACGCAAAAATATTTTGAAAATCTATAAACAAAAAATAATAGTAAATTTTTAAAAAATTAACATTTTGCCTTGCGTAAATTTACTACTGCAAAACTTCTTATAATCTAAGTTTTCTGCGCAGTGAGGGCGCCGGGGGGGGGGGGGGGGGGCAGGTTGCCCACCCTATAAGTCACGGTGCCCACCCGAGTGCCCACCCAAATATTGCACCAGCTACCAGTTACCAGTTTTCAGAGGCTTAAAAAATTGTGATATAAATTACACTTTAAGTACTTTTCTGCATCTTGTCCCCATTCCCGAAAAAAAGCTTAAGAAGAATATTAAAATCAAAATAAAACTGTGTGTAAAATAATTAAGTATTGGAATTTGGTTTTATCAGACCTGGATTTGGCTTAGGGCCTTAGGTAAAAGGATCCCCGTAATTATTTTTTTTTTATTTTCTACTTGCAACCCCCCGAAAATTTTTTCTGGTTGCGGCCTTGAACGTAAAAAATATAGGTGCCCATCACAAAAATATTGTGCCCACCCATTTAAAAAACCCTGGCGCCGTCACTGTTTCTGCGGGTGTTTTTTTTCGATCGAAAGTTCTGAGACTGTGCTGGCCCCATCGTTGACCGTAAATCATTTTTTATGAGTTTTTCTTTCGAAAAAGATCTCTCTCACCTGTGATGCTATCAGACACTGTAAATGTTAATAAAATTCGTAACACAATTGCAATATTGGGAAACGAATTTAAAATATTATTTTCATATAAATGGGACAACAAACTCAAAGGATCCACATTTTCTCATTTACGTGAAGTTTTAAGGAAAGATGAAGTCATCAGAAAGTTCAATTGAATCTATATCCGATTCATCACTAACACCAACGTGTACTATAATAGTTCATCGCGAAACTCGTTGCAGTGGATTTTTATAGCATGTGGTTTATTTCAAAAAAAGTAATGATGGATTACTTTAAGGGCGTACGATACCTAACGATACAAAAATATTCCGCTAGTCGGCGCGAGTAGTCGCACATGCAAAATTTTTATTCCCCTCAATTTACATGCTCTCTTTCCATGTAAACCAAAGCGGTGATGGCGTGTAATGTAATGTCACATTGTCTAATAAATGTCACTGAAAGGGTTAAGTGAATATTTGCAAAGTTCTAAAATATGGTTTAGTCGTATGGGTTGCTTCTCAAATTCTGATTGTGCGAATTTCCATTTGAGACAAAAACTGCACTATAAAGCCGTTTGTTAACATAAAAATCAAATGCCGTTGAAGTTGATAAAACTTTCTCTTTGCTTTTACCTTCATCGTTCTTTTTGCTTTTTATAAACATTTTCATACCCACATACCCATTTTCAAAAATTGCCCGTTCTGAATTATTTTGCCTGAAGGTGACACTTGACATTATTTGACAATTCAAATTCGGAGTAATCAAATAAAGTTCGATAGTGGGAGTATTTAGACAAAACAAAAAGAAGTAGAGAGGGATATACATAACACAGTATTTTTACCTAAGTCTCGTACTTCCTACTGCCTGAAAAATTGGTTAGTTATTTTAACAGTTTTTCAAGTTCTATGGAATAAGGAATCTTCAATCTACAGCTTAAAGTAAAAATTATTAATTTAACAGGACAACTTGGTACAGTAAAGTAGCGTACTATTTGAGCGTTCCAAAATTAACAATTTTCTATCAATTTAAATAATTTTTTAAGAGAAAGCTATAGTTTTTCTTGCAATCAAAAATATGTCATGCTGTAATATCATAAAAGCCCTTTTATTTAAACCGCAATTTAAGTACTTCGGAGTCTTCATTACGCTTAACAATAGGAAGTCAAATTTCATTTTTAAGCATTAATTTCTCCTAGAACCAATTATTTTCAAGACAACTTTTATTAACAAGAATTATCAGAAATATCATTTCTAGCGATATAATCTTTAAAAATTATAATGTTGTAATTTTCGTTTTACGTATCACCCTTAAAATTGGTTATTAAAACGTTAAAACGTTATTTACTGTACTTCAACTGTTTAATTTCTTCGTTTACCCTAAAGAAATTTTGTCAAACCTAAGAATTGGCCGCCTGTAGCTTTTGAACGCACTGTCCTTATGGTAGAAACGCTATTGAGGATAGCACTTAGTGCATAAGACCCCAAGCCCCCAAATTTGCAAGAGCCACAAAAATTTTCATTAGTAGGACTATAGTGCCTCAGATCAAAAATCAAAATAAGTACTTTTTTAGCTTAAGCTAATTTTCTTTTCTTTTTCCAACTCCACAACTTGCCAATTTTTTAAGTGCTTTACAGTTTTTCTACGCCACGAATAATGCTGTGTCTGCGGGGCTGTGGCTGTATGAATTAATACGTCTTATTAGGTATCATGCATGACTGAACTTACATGCTAATTCATTATTGTTCCAACAATTTTTTTTTTCAATAAAACTGCAATCAGTATAAATTTATGGAATTGAAACAATGGATATTCAGGTGAGATGACAAATAAGCAAATTGGTTGAAGTTGTAGTATTAGAACAACTCGTGCAAATCGAACTTCCTGGAACTTGCGTAAATTCGAATAATAATTGCAACAATAAATAAATTATGGAGTAATATCTCACCTACAGCGTAAATTTAAATGAATCTCGTTAGCAGTTCAGCGAATCATGAATCAAAGTCAAGTTTCGAAAAAATTTTATTAGAAAATTCCGAAAAGGTCAAAATTTAAAATACTAGTTAATTTGGATTAAAATAGATCAATTATTAGGGTTTTATTTTTATTTTCTTAATAAATCTTAAATATTTTTTAATGGATGGTAGGGTTCCTCCAGTAAACACCTACCCCTAAATCCTTTATTGCAACTAGTCCAGTTTCTTTTTCTGCTCTCATCGGTAATGCCAAGCTAAAAAATTAATTATTTGGCGTTTGCAGCTATTTACAGCAAACACAGAGCAAACAAATAGCGTTATAAAGTACTATCCGAATGTTATATTTATCTACAATAGTACTTACAGTGCACCTTAGTTGTCGTTTAAATATGCACACTTGAACTATTTAAAGAGCTGTAAAATATTAAGATAGCTTCTTCTGCTACACTGCTACTTGAATATTGAATAATAGTCAATGACAGAAATAACATAGGTACCTACCTATTATAAATAATGTTTGAAAGTTGGCATTCAAGGATTACATTGAAAGAAATATGTTGTTATTAGTGGTAAAAGAAAGAAATGTATATTATAGGATTATAATATTTATGCATCTAGTACTACTATACAGGGTGAACTTACACAGGGTGCCGATTTGAGAACTTCCCACCTCCGAGACACATCAATTTTATTACCTAGGGGGCACTTTTATGGAGTATTTGTTCTCCCAAAATTAACCCCCAAAGAGGGATAGACTGAACCCATTTTATCTTAAACTGGAAGAGGGGTTGATTGGTAACTCTTTTGAAAGCCCATCATTTAATTTTCTTTACAACAATATGAGAACGTGCGTTCTAAAAAGTAAAAAATAAAATAACTGGGAAGGAAAGACATTATTAATGAATTGTTAAAAATGTTTTCCAATATGTTCTAAACAATAATAAATTCTGTTTTGAAACTTTTCTCTAAAATTTATAAATATGTACTACTTCAACTGATATAATAGTGCTGATGTGTAATTCGCTCTTTAAGATTCTCAATATCATCAAAATTAAAAAATATGAAATTAACAAAGGCAATTGAGGGGGCTTTCAGAAAAATCGCTACTCGATTCCCCTTCCCACTTAGATTTAAGAGAGCTACCCTCTTTAGTGGTCGATCTAGGGATCTAGGAAACTGCAAACACTTTATTTATACTTCACTCACCACTCATAGTACAGTGCAATTAGCGCAAAAAATTTGGTTGCGATCGGAATTATTCCGGTGGTCCCAATTTTTTTAATTTGTTTTATAGAATGGTCTCCTAATGTTAAATCCAAAATCTCGACCTCCGAAACCCTGTGCTCGAGACGCCATCTTGAAAAAAGCAACCGAAATCAAGCCAATGACTAGTTTTTGTCAATTTTGACCCGGAAGGACTACATTTTTGGCAAAGGCCGTGTTGTACCTTTTAAAAGTAGGCTAAATTTTCTACAGTTGAAGACCAAAATGGTCTATGTAGACCGTTGGATCTTTGTCAAAAATCCAAAACTAAAACGGTTTAGTTTTGTAATTTTTGATTTTTGACAATGATCCGCTTTATTTACCTTACATCAAATGGGGTAGTTATGAATTTTTGGTATGTTATACATGATGAATGCCCAATAATAAATTCAAGTTTTTGACCTCGGTGGACCTCTGGACCTTTGTCAAAAATCCAAAACTAAATCGCTAGCGAATGTTCCAACAAAAGTGTTTTTTAACTTTCTCATAAAAGCCAAAGATAAAACCTAGCACCACTTTGGTTATCAAAAATCTTCAACTACGTCCTTATTCTATGTGATGTGATATAGCAAATGTTTTTTGTACCTCCAACTTATAATTAGAAGCTTCTTAAGTTCAATAGAGCGGTAACGAATGTTACGATTTCGAACAAAAGTGTTTTAACTTCGTCACAAAGCCAAAGATGAAAACTGGCACCACTTTGGTTATCAAAAATCTTCAACTACGTCCATATTCTATGTGATGTGATATAGGAAATCTTTGTTGTACCTCCAACTTGTAAATTAGAAGCTTCTTAAGTTCAATAGAGCGGTAACGAATGTTACGATTTCGAACAAAAGTGTTTTAACTTCGTCACAAAGCCAAAGATAAAACCTAGCACCACTTTGGTTATCAAAAATCTTCAACTACGTCCTTATTCTATGTGATGTGATATAGCAAATGTTTTTTGTACCTCCAACTTGTAAATTAGAAGCTTCTTAAGTTCAATAGAGCGGTAACGAATGTTACGATTTCGAACAAAAGTGTTTTAACTTCGTCACAAAGCCAAAGATGAAAACTGGCACCACTTTGGTTATCAAAAATCTTCAACTACGTCCATATTCTATGTGATGTGATATAGGAAATCTTTGTTGTACCTCCAACTTGTAAATTAGAAGCTTCTTAAGTTCAATAGAGCGCTAACGAATGTTACAATTTTAAACTAAAGTATTTTTTAACTTCTTCATAAAAGCCAAAGTTGAAACTTGGCACCACTTTGGTTTTAAAAAATCTGCAACTACGTCTTTAGTCTATATGATGTGATATAGGGAATCTGTCTTGTACCTCCAACTTGTAAATAAGAAGCTTCTTAAGTTCAATACATCGCTAAAAAATGTTACAATTTCAAACAAAAGGTTTTTTTTAACTTCTTCATAAAAGCCAGAGGTGGAACCTGGCACCACTTTGGTTTTGAAAAATCTTCAACTACGTCCTTATTCTATGTGATGTGATATAAGAAATCTTTGTTGTACCTCCAAGTTGTAAATAAGAAGCTTCTTAAGTTCAATACATCGCTAAAAAATGTTACAATTTTGAACAAAAGGTTTTTTTAACGTCTTCGTAAAGCCAGAGGTGAAACCTGGCACCACTTTGGTTTTAAAAAATCTGCAATTACGTCCTTATTCTATGTGCCGTGGTATGAAAAATCTTTATCGTGCCTCCAAGTTATGAGTAAGAAGCTTCTTAAGGTCAATAAATGTTACAATTTCGAACAAAAGTGTTTTTAACTTCTTCATAAAAGGTGAAGACGAAACCTAGCGCCACTTTTGTTTTTAGAAATCCTTACTTACATTTTTATTCTACCTTATGCAGTGCAGGATTATCCAAGACAGAATAACTTTTGTGGTTGATTCCGTTTATAAAACTTACGCGTCTTATTGCTCAGTTATCCAGTACGTAAATTCATAGTTACCCTTTCCCTGTCCTATATCTCAAAAAGGGTTAACTTATGGAAGAAATGAATGTAACCAATCTTGTAGCTAATAAGGTTTTCTGTAACTTTTATTATTGCCTTTATTAACGTACGATGGATAGGAATCAAGTTATTCTCAAAAAACTAGATGTACCCGTGATTTTGATTAGTCTTTTCAAGATGGCGACTCGAGCACAGGGTCTCGGAGGTCGAGAATTTGGATTTAACATTAGGAAACCTTTCTATAAAACAAATTAAAAAAATTGGGACTACCGGAATAATTCCGATCGCGGATTACTAATAAAACTGGACTATCACCCTGTATACATATTTTGAAAATTAAAATAAACTGAAAAATTACGAGTGGTCCTTCTTACATAGATTTCCCTGCTTTTCTATCTTATGATGTTATCTACTAATGCTAATGATCTAATAATTTTCTTGGTTCCTAAGTTTAGGAGCAACTATAAAGGAAATATTTCACAAAACTGTTTTGGTCGCCATTTTTTAACATGGTGGCAAGACCAGTGCCGTGCCAAGGACGAAATTTAAGAGCTAGGAAATTCTTAAAAGTCTTAAAAATAGGTAAAACTTTCTGATTTGATGTAATAGGTAAAACGAGTCCCCAATAGCTATCGAGTCGATTAAAAGTAATTAAGATTTAATTAAGGATTTCTCACACCTCACACAAGGAGCGGCAAATAATGGGCACCTGTCTTTAATTGCATATATAAAATTAGGGCTATAAGGTCATGCATGAGCATGAGTGTAAATATTTATTTTATCAAGTAGTATTATAAATGTAAGCAAACTTGTTTTATAAATGTTAATGTAAACATAATAGTTATAATCAAGATGCAAATAGTCCTAATTTTTTTAATTTACAAATTACGGTAATTATTGATATTTTCGAATAGATTTTAACACTTTGAGATACCTAAATTTTTAAGAATATCAACATTGTTACATATTATAATAAATAATAACACTATATCAGTTGTTAATGGGAAAAATTTTTGATCTTGAATCTTAAATATTATGCACTTATTGTGCATCAAGCATCATTTATCTATGTATAACACATTTTTGCACAAAATGAGTTCATTAAAATTGTATCCAATGTTTGATAATTTTAATCTTCAGGTTTTTTGTTACACAACCACCTACACATTTATTGTTAGACATTCTCAATTAAATTTTAGATGGTCACGAGCTCCGGTAGAAAACTGGAAACAATTTTAATAAATTTTTACTTAAAAATTAATCGCTACAATGTGGAATTTATTAGTTGATTTACACACCATCAGTAGAGGGTAGAGGTCGTTTTGATAAGATTTTAGAAAGGTTTAGTTAGTTTCCCAACTTGAATGTTTGTTATAATTTGTGCTTTAGTAAGTCGAGTACTTAGCAAAAACGCAAGAAATTAAAAAATTAAAATTATTACTATGTGATGCTGGTGGTAAGTACCAAAAAACTAATGCGCTGACTTTTTAAAAATGAAACTGGTTGGAATCAGTAAAGGTCAATATTTTTGAATTTCTGTCTTACTTTTCTAAAGGTCGGTCAGCATCGGCATTTTTCACATCTCAGCTATAGATTAGGACGTGGTCACATAACACTTACTCGGACGTGGTGTGCCCCTGCCCCAGGAGTCAGTCTTGGGACTTGGGACTAATACTTTTTAATTTATTTAAGCGACGAACAAAGTTTTGCCATGGCAATGTTAGTACGCTATTTCGAATGAGTCGAGATTAAGATTTACAACTAAAATAATGAGAAAAAAGCCAACTAGTCAACTAGCTTTCTAAAATGGAGCAATTTCCACTTAAATATATTTCAAGGTTGTAAAAATGTACTGGGTGGTTGCATTTAGCATTCAAAAGTTGTTTGTTTAGAGTATTTTTTAGAGTATAAAAAATATTTCTCAATTTTCATTTTCATAAATTTATTCAAAATCAGTGGCAAAACAAGTCTACTTCTGATTTCGTAATACCCATCCTAACTGACCTATTATCACTTCTGATTATTCGAATAAGAAACTTATTGAACTTCGAGCAAAACTCGCACATGTACCATTTCTGATACATGTATTGAAATATAACACAATCGATCTTAAAGCACGAGTTTCTTTATGATAACGTAATTAATTAATTTATTATGTTGACATCGTCATTTTCGTCCATACGCAAGTAAATGCGATGAAACCTTAGACATTGAAAATTTTCAAGTAATTTCGCTAGTGCCATCACTGCAATGTACATAGCAGTCGATTTAGCGCTTTCGAACATTGTACCCAAATCTATTTCGATTACTAATTATTTCATCATTAACTCCTTGATTAAGATTTTAGGGTCGTATGCCAGAACGCCCCTTTAGCGCTCCTTAAGGCGTCCTTAAGGCTTCCTTCATAAAGGAGGCCTTTAGCATTAAGGAAGCCTCTAGTAGGTTTTGGTATGCAAAGACGTTCCTTTAACGAAGCCTAAAGGAAGCCTTAAGGAAGCTTTAAGGAAGCCTTAAGTGGAGGTCAACGTGATAAACGTGATTATATACGTTTTTAAATAGAAAATAATAATAATTTCATATATTTTATGTTAAAAATGTAAACGTGCACAAAAATTTAACAAACTATTTATTTTATTTCCGTTAATAAGTTAATAATGTTTTAAGTTTTTGTTAAAAAATGTTAAATGTGCCGAATATGCTGAACAAAATATTTTATTTAACTTACGTGTCTACGTTATACTGGGTGTTTTAAATAAACTCAGCACCATTGCTAACTTTCTTATTATAATAATAAATAATTGAATAAATTAACAACAATTAACTATACCGATTATGATGGTCAGCCCCAAAAAGTAATTGAACATCGCATTTGCAAGATATACTGATCTAGACGCTTGTATTTTAAATAAAACAACATGATGTATTATTTTGGTTTTAAATAAAAGAGCAATAAATTCTAGGCAAAGATTCGTTAGTATATCTTTTACAAACTATAGTAAAAGTTTTTGGAAATTAAGTTAGTCGTGGTGCCAAGTTCATTATAGTTCCCTCTATAGTTCCAAAAATTAAATGAATTCCTATACATAGATACTATTGTTTCGAAAAAATTCTCTTTTTTTTGAAATTTTCTTAGGTCCAGTTGTATAAACGAGATAATTTCGGAGTTAGAATTAACTCCACGATCTGAATATAAGGTTAGATCTTAGCGTAGATTAGATTAGGTTAGCTTGTAGGCACTTGGTCCAGGGTTAACCCATCAATTTTGTAGAGTCAAATATATTTCAATTTAACTCAGAATTAGTTGTTGATTTAGGTTGATCGTGGAGTTAACTCTGACTCCGAGATTAGCTCGTTTATACAAAAGCCTTACTAAAAATATTTTATTTTATTGTAGCCTACATCCATTAAGGCCAATAATCGGCTACATTATAATTTACACATAACACTTGCCAGTTGCCAACTAAACCCCAGTTACATCAAACACTAATTGCGTAATCACTAATCATCATTAACAATCAATAACTAACAAAAATCAGGCACATTTATTGTCACACGCGAGACAAAAAAATTTCTCCAAAAATTTTAGATGAAAACAATAATATCTAATTTTAGATACCTACTTATAAATTTTTTAAATTAATATACCAAAAAAGTACCTATTAGTTGAAAGTAGCATCATTAGAAAGAAAAAGTTTAATTTACCATGCAAAACTACGACTGAAATCCACGATGATTATGATGACCAACAATTTTATAAAATTCATTTACTTTAACGCATACACCCTGTATAGGATCTACGACAGTGAGATTTAAAAAAAATCAGTAATAACGGCCCTCAAAAAATCGAAAATATCGTCAAAATAGTAGTTAAAGGACGCTTAAAGGTACCTCGCGACCAACCTTTAAAATTAAGGCCGCCTTAAGGAATCCTTTAAACGGTGGTTTAGGAGCGTCTTTGCATACTAAAAAGCGTTAAAGGCCCCCTTAAGGAGAAGCTGGCATTTAAGGAGCGTTTTAGCATACCACCCTTATCGATAATATACTTAAAATGACAAGAAAGCACGAGGGAGAAGTAACTGGATTATACGGTCTAAAATAAATTTTGTTGGCAGAATAAAATAATTTACTTCTACAGAAGTATGCCTTTTTGGAAGTATTCAACGCTGGTAAATTAGTCGATTATTAAAAAGTAAGTTCGTGGAAATTAAAACTAAATTTGATCCCAAGAGCATCAAAAGCGTGTACGATTGGTTGCCTACAAGTTAATTCATCCCCTTTCGGTAATGTAATGATTAGGGTATTTAGACTTTTACTGCCGGCGTCATTAGTGTTAGTGGGATAGTGGGTCGAAAAGTTCTAATGTGCGATACCTATAAATAGATTTACAATTTCATCTCTCATCACAATCACGGTTGATTTCACTCTTGTGATAACTATGGCCGTATGGATTGTTTGCGCCTAAATTCAAATTCCAAAAATGCAGTTTCGTAAAGTTACAGGTGGCCGAAGGTGCAAACTACGAGTAAGTGTAAATTTGAGATTAAAAATTCAACCCACTATATTTTTTCTATTTTGCATTTGTAGTGTAGTTGTGGAGTGCTCTTCTGATTTTTTATCGCAGATAAAGAATTGCTGTGTTTGAAGCAATTATCAACTCCAAGTGTTCGTTTATCGTAAGCAATGCAATTTAGTACATTCCATCATTATTATGGTATATACCACCTGCTTTTCATTTGCATAATATTATATCGTCCTGCTTGAATAGAATACTTGTTGTTGAAAGATGAAACATTAAAAGATAATAGAAGTGTGCAGCTTTTTCAGTACGTTGCAGACTAATATTAGCCTACCGCATCGAGTTATGAAAGCGGAATGTTGAATTTAAAAATAATAAAATGATCATTCTTTATTCTTGCTGTTTACGCACGTCGACTTTATTATTTTACAGTGCGGGCTGCGAGCCATTTTTTGAAATTTAAAAGGGTTTTGTGGGGTCTCATCAATCTATATTTGTTTCAATACTTATCAATTATTAATATGCAACTATAATCAGTTTGTTCACAAACGTAAAAGAAAGGGTTGTAACGAATTTTAAACATAAATTGGGCACTGAGACATATTATTAGTGTAGTGCAGTCTCATCAAAATTGTCAACAAATTAATGATTTCTGTACTCACTTCGTGATTAAAGCCTCATTGACACGGTGATAGTATTTTAGGAGAGTAATTATCATGAGAGTAAATCACGATAGTTACTGTCGTGAGAGCAACTTTAATTTCAATATAGACAGTGATAGTATTTCTAGCGATAGCAGGTAACTATCGTGAGAATTACTCGCAACTATCTAGCTTGACTAGATAGTTGAGAGTAACTATCATAATAGTGATAGTACGATGATAATTTTGGTGAGATTTGCTATCATGACAGTAACTCTCACAAACTATCGCAAAAACTATCACCGTGTCAATGAGACTTTAAAGCTGGAACCTTTTTGAAATGATTCCTAACCTTCTGGGATACCAAAATCCGGTGGGCATCAAAAAGTCGTCTTCTACGGTGTGTCTCAAAAATCCAAGACACTACCTTTTTGCAGTTTTTGTGAATTTTGACCCAGAAAGACTAATTTTTCGGCAAAGGCAGGTTTATTCTTTTTAAAAGTAGCTAAATTTTCTACAATTTGAGACCAGAATCGTCTCTGTAAACCTAATGGTATCCTAGATACATGTGTACAAAGGTGTGCAAAACCGGAGACCCGCCGAGGACAAAAACTTAGATTTATTATAAGACCTTCATTATATAGAACATACCAAAAAATTGTAACTATCCCATTTGACGCAAGGTAAATAATCCGATGTTTGTCAAAAATCCGAAACTAAACAAAACTAAATCGTGTAGTACTAGTGTGAGTGGTTTCTGGGCAAATGAGCCGCGTGGCCGATAAGTTCTTTGAGATATTCCTGACGTTTCGTTTTCTGCTGTGGCAAACATCTTCAGAGGTGATTTGACCTGTGTGGTAAAGGTCGAAGTGACCGTACCGAAGGTTCAGCAAGAGATGTTTGCCACAGCAGCCAATGAAACGTCAGGAATCTCTCGAAGACCCTCTCGACCACGACCCATTAGCCCAGAAACCACTCACACTAATCGTAAAAGCTCCAATTCTCAAATAAATCGTGTATATTTTCGCAAACATTTCTACACTTGTATCTCTGATACCATTAGGTCTACAGAGACCATAATGGTCTGAAATTGTAGAAAAATTAGTCCTTCTGATGATTTGAAAAAAGTTCCAGCTTTTTTTAATCTCGAAGTGAAAACAGAAATCACAATTTAATATCTCGTGCACTCGACTATATTGGGGTAAACGAAGTTAAAACCGTCGTGAAACAAATTTACCTTAGAAAAAAATCGGTGAATAGCAGTCAAAGTCAAGCGTCTCAAAAGCTGCTTATTTTTTTAGGGAAACGTTTTAGATACAAGTGAACTAACCAAACAAGATAACGTATTTTATGCCACATAAATCTAAATTATATTTTTTTATTTATGAAACTTAATGAAGGTGCTGCGCTAAAGGCGAAATGGTAATGTTAGGGGTGTTCAACTTGGGTTTTGTATTCAATTTGATTTATGGACCACTAATGTATCTACCTACTTATTTTATCAACTATAATTTATAAGAAATAAATAGCCAGTTTAGACTTCTGGTCAGTTGTAAATTAGTAAACTACTACCTATCCACAATAATTAAACGATTACCTAACTTTTTCAGGGTGCCAAATTTTTAATGTTGGGCGTACGTATTAAGTTTTTCTTATCTATTCTTTTTTATCTGACCTAAGAAAATAGTTATTACCAGTTATGTAAAATGTCAAAAAGTATTTATTCGATTTTGAAATCAGTGATGGTTTTCTCAAGAAAAGTCAAGTTATTCAGAGGATCGCACAAAATGTGCGAAACATGCAACGTCCAAATTCCAACGCAACACATTTTATTTAACTTCCCAGCTCTGGAGGACCTAAGGGTACTCTGGGGCCTCGAGTCTTCAACTATAAATTTTTCTGGCACTTGTGTCTCACTAAAATTTGTAAAACTCGCAAATTTTGACTAAAGTTACCCAGCTGCTAAAGACCTGTAGATATCAAGCTACAAAGTAACGTGACAGAATGGTTCATGATTAAGGATACCAATAAAGATTTTAAATAAAAATAAAACACTAGTTAGTTTTTGCAGGAATTGTGCTTAGAAAAATATTTATTAACAAAAAGACAAAGGAGTAATCAAATTAGAATTCAAGTCCTCAGAAGGTTGAAAAAAATAAATGATATTAGTTTGCTAGAAGCATAACGTTATCGTGATCGCCCAATCTTGAATCTTAACTTGATTAGATGATTAGGTTATATACAAAATTTTAATTTATTTTCACAAAATTAATTCTTGTTACCAAATAATGTTCAATAATGTTTCTTATTAGTTCACTTTTTTTGTGGTATTCAGTTTCATTTTGACTAAAGGCATGCCAAAACAAACAATCAAATATGCCACTGTATGTGCCACATCGTAATGTCCGTCTCGCTAGTTGTAATACATTCAAATTCGGTAACTTACGTCCGCCATTTGCATGGAAAGCTTCCTTTAATGTCTTTTCTGCTTGAACACAAATTTTTACAACATCCCTCGATGGAGATAGAAACCCACTTTTAGTTTTAAACAAATCTCGATTAAAAGGGTTCGTGTTTAGAGAATGTAAAACGTTTAAACATTCCTGACATTGAATTTTTTTATACAAATAATACGAGACGTATCCAGCAATGGAAGTCACTATCTCGTCTCTATGCCTATCCCTGTAACCAAATGGATCTAAGGCACCGCCAATCTCAATAGGCTTTTTAATTTCATCAAAATATTCATTACTTAAAATTGTTCGATTAATTTTAGTGATTGAATCGTAACAATTTAAAATTTCAATTTGTTCCAACGAATTATAATTTCCCCTACAAACTTCGCACGCTTTCAGATGAACTAACATTTCTTTATATGCAGACTGAAACTGCCTGCTAGTTAGAGTAATACTCTTACCACTCTGAGAACTTACAGTATAGAAAAAGTGTGCAAGGGGATATGGAGTAAATTTGCGAAAACTTATACTTCTAAAGGTGCATGTGCCCAAAAATTTTTCGCATATTGCTTTATAACTTAAAATATTAATCCTAAGCCCTAAGAAGCCAGTTTTACGATTACTATTTAATACAGAATTGCCGTCGTTAAATTTCAAATTTTTTAAATAATTGTTTATAGTATCGAAAACTGAAAACCTTTGAGGACTAAGCATTTCATTTAATGGTGTACTGTCATAATGAACCATATTTGGAGAGTTGAAAAGTTGAAATAAATAATTAATAATCCGAACAAATCTTATTGTCGGAGCGGCCGTTTTTACTTTTAATTGGCTGCAATATTCTAGTAAGGGATTTGTAAAATAAAAAGTATCTTTAAATAATCGAAAAGATAGTTCAAAGTTCATTTTAGGTTGAGGAGCATATCTCAGGTTTTCTTCAGTTTTCTGCCACGGTTTCTCCATTTTAGAAAATTGCGATTTCTCAATTAAAGACCAATCTATCTGTTCATTGTTCTCATCTATGAAAATTCTTGAGCTTTCAAAGGCATTTTGTACAAGTTTAAACATGTGTGTGGGGTTTAAAAATATTTGAACAGGTTCTCCCGAAGTGGGATGTGTGAAGCTCGATTTCAAATTTTCGTTCTTCATACTACATCCTAAATGATCGAGCATCGCAAAATCAGTGGTACAATCGTCGACAGTAATGGAAACTATCTGAATACCCGTTTGGTAAATTCTATTTAAACAATCGGTGACTAAAATGCTTTTCTGTTCGCCACTTATTGCATCCAATAAGAAGTAAGCAACTGGTAAGCTCCATAAATTGTTAATGCAAACTACCATGAAAACGAGTGCTTCTTTAGCAAGTGGTAATGAGTCGTCATCAAAATCCGCCCCATAATCGATAAATCCATAATATTTTTGGTTAACCAATTCTACGTGTCTTTTAATTTCCATTTGACCTAGTACTAAATTGCATATCAACGGATATTTGGACGCTTCTACTTTTCGTTTTAAAACAGCAAAAGCTTCTTTCGTAAACCCAGGTTTACCCTGCTCATTTGTAAACCATGTCTCTATTGCTGTTAGCTCTGGCAAGTTAACATCAAAATTTTCTTGCAAAAATCTATACCCTTGTGGCGAATAAAAATTCAATGTCATGGCAAAAGTACGTAAGCTGGATGAATATGTTCTAGTTGGATGTTCATTTACAGGGCGATTAAATAGTTCCTCGTTCTTCACATCAATTTGCAGCAACAAGTGGCTTTGATCGCAACTAATCATTCTTTCTCTTTCTAATTCTTTTATCATTTGATATGTGTCCACGATTGTTTTTCTGTAATTTTGTTTAAAGTTTGTTGCTTCGTTAGTAATTACTGGAGATAGTCTAATTCTTTTTGCAACTTGAAACACTTCAACGTCCTCTTTCTGGCAATCTTTGTCAATTGATACTTTCTTAACGTTAAGAGGCTCCTCATGAGACAATAAAGTTTGTTCTTCACAAGGTAAAGCATCTACCCAATCTTGTTCGTTAATAAGAATTCCGTCCAACGTAAGTACTGGATCGTCCAATGTGCTTACTGGATCGTCCAATACGTTTACTGATTCTTCCAACACGCTTGCTGGATTGTCCATCCTGGTTAACTGGGTAAGCTGTAGAATAAATAAAATTTTTTAATGCATTGAGACACCACCAAGAGGCCCCAATTTAACCATCTTCGTATCTCTTACGGGTTACCCAATGGAATAGTAATTTGAAACAGCCTGTATAAACATAACAATAGTCTTTTGAGCATGCGTTGAATACAAGGGAATTGCAAGGACCAAGGTAGTTTAATGATAGAGAACTCGGCGCGATACCGGCAAGACTCGAGTTTGATCCCCGAACATGGTCCAAGTTCTTCCTTTGGATAATCAGCACAGCTCGGACGTCTACTTAAATCTCTACGTCTACTTGAATATTCTTGAATCAGTGTTTTACCGAATAACTTACCAATGAGATATGGCAAGGTACAGCATTACTTCTTACACCTACAATAGAACATGCTGAACGCCGATACAACAAGTCTTCATCTACAAAGTGTTCCGAACATAGGACACTATTCTTGGAAGGCAACCAACCTGGTCTATTTACAAACTGCAACCACTTATTTCTAAAGAATTCATCTTTAGGGAATCTACAACACAATTCAAGTATGTGTTACATCAATAAATTGTCGTTAATAAAAAATTAAACCTATAATTTACATCATAACAATTTAAGAAGTGGTACCTATATAAAAGCAAGGATGATAGAAATAGTAATATTTCTATAATCCTTGATAAAAGTAAAATAATTCCCCGCTATACTAACCTAAGAAATGTGACTGTTACAGGTTCATTTCTATTCCTGCTTCTGGTACTGTTACAGCCAAGCAAAGAGCAGTATGCCATTTTAGCTTTAGAAATATAATACTAAACACGTCGAACAAAAATTTTTCACAAGTAAAAACAACAAATGGTGCTTCCACAAGGTCTTAGAACCTAATGATGAATTTGAACTATCTTATGTGTGATGTTGTGATGTAGCATCAGTACAGCAGATGGACGAACCTGTAACCAATTTGCACAATTACTAAGTGCGAGTCCGCATTGGCGCACCGCACCTAGCACCGCACATCGTCTAGCTTTTAACAACATAGCGGCTGATAAGATATGAGGTGTGCGGTGCGCCACTCAGGCCTCTGCTATTTAAAAATAATGTTGTTTACTAGCTAGGCGATGGTCTAGGCGAGGTGCGGTGCGCCACTGTGGACATGCACTAATTCTTCCTCGAGGAGGAATCCTTATATTTTATTGCCCATCTGGCTTTATTTGCTACTTTTCAGTGAAGTATTATAGTTGATGGTTGCTTAGGCCAGAAGTTAAAAAACTTTTTTGAGATATTCTAAAATGGAGAAAAATGAACAATGGGGACCAACAATAATGATTGCAGTTAAAAAATTTTGTACTACAGACTGATGCGGAGTTAGGTATGTGAGCATGCATAGTCGAAGGCTCCACACTTCATATCTTTTCTGAGCCTTTTTGCAGAAAAAAATCGGAGAGAAACAGTTGCACCTCGTTTTTTCTATCCTACCGATAATCGAAAAGGAACGTTACTTTTCATTTACGCTATTTAATAATAATTCTCGATCTCCAACTGAAAATTATTGTACGTTAATAAAGCCATTAAACAAAATACTTGCATTAAAGCGGTTTTTACAATAAAAGAAGCACGACACAGAACATGAATTTACTTTCCGAAACTGTACTTCAAGCAGCTGGAAACAAGTTTTCAGTTTTGTTCGGGACTCATTTCTTTTTACAGTCACATATAATTTGGCGTAGTTTGTAAGAACAATTTGATGGACACAATTTTATTAT
The DNA here is from genome assembly GCA_950108345.1 of Malthinus flaveolus. NCBI lineage: Eukaryota > Metazoa > Arthropoda > Insecta > Coleoptera > Cantharidae > Malthinus > Malthinus flaveolus. The sequence goes on along the minus strand of OX467285.1, from coordinate 14,776,833 downwards.
GAATAAAGAATTACGAATTGCCAAGCATAACCTAAAAAGTCCAGCATTTAACAACAACAATAACAACAAAATATATCGAACGACTATCTGAACGAACTATTCCAAACTTTTCAGCAAGTAATTCGAAATTGACAACCGTAGCGAGTATTTCATACGTAAAACGTCTAATAAAACTTTTCTAAAAAAATTCTGCATACCTGTGGCAATTTTTCTAAATTTAAGGATTACTAGATTAATAATTAATATTATTAGCAATTGTTCAAAGTGAAAGAAAACTTTGTTTAGTAGGCTTCACTCTATACGCAGCCGTATGGCAGGTTGCCTAAGTTAAGTATCGATTATGTTGTATTACAGCAGATGTCCAGTCGAATAGAGGCCGATTTGATGCAACTCTTTTAGTCATGTTTGTGAGCAATAGAGTGCGGAAGTAGGATGAAATGTAAAGATCTAATTCTATCCGAAACCTAAAAAGTACAAAAACGAACAGGCAGTTTTACCTGCACTGTATAGGAGTAAAGTGGGCTAGTTGTGTGTTGTGTTATGTCAAATTTGGCGAATTGAAATAAAATTATTCTTTTGCAAAAATAAAATCAATGTTGTGTGTCTGGTAAAAATTCGTATCATTCGTTTGTGCTAATTTATAACTCCAGTTTTATGTTTAATTAATTAGTGGCGTATTTTCTGGATATTTGGAATTGGGCTTTATTGTTTTTGGTAAGTTCAATTATAATACGTTAAATTTATAAACCCCATTGCCCTATTTTTTTACAAGTTGTACGTAGTATTCAACTGTTTTAATCTTTTAATTTAAAATTACACTTTGTTGTGAGTCGTAAGGTTTCTACTAGCGGGGAAAAACTCAAATTTTCCAAGTCTAATGTTTTGATGTACCTTAAAGTTATAAATAAATCGGCTTTCGGCTTGCTGCTAATTTATAATACGGGGGAAAAATGAAATTACATTTCACGTGTTTTAAACTCATTAAATGTTTATTTAAATTTCATAATACCCCTTAAGCTATTAACAATAAATTAAGTTATTAATATTTGTCCTTGTTTTTGCTATTAATACAATTTACTGTTCAAATGCATCCTACATTTTTTTGATTGTTTACAATTGTCCCTATAGCGTAGCTAGAGTCGGTCCATATATGGGTGCTTCGTGGGCCGCCTTTACCATGAAGCGTGGAATTTTAAATTCGTTGCCTTCAAACTGCACAACGTTGCTTACTGCTTGGATAATTACATAACGAGACATTTAACCCATTTTGTAATTTTTCAATGACGATCCATTGACTGCAATTTTTTACTAGTAATCCCAAAATGGACCAGTTATTTAATACTGAACATAAAGACGAAGTAGTTATTTTCAAAATCTCACTCGAATTACACAAGTTAAATGGTGTCGATTAAATCGAATTTCAAGTAACTATTTTTGTCATTCAATGCCAGTAAGTGTGCCAAAAAATTTATACTAAAAGGGCAACGTACTGATGGACGATGCACAGAAGTGCATCTAAAACTTCAAAACGGGAGTATGTTTGAAGATGTTAATTAACCAAAGAAACCTAGGTAGCGATAAAAACGTCCTCTTGATCTATTTTGGAGGCAATAAAAACAATTTTGGTATTAAAACTTTAATTTGATGGATCTGATTCATCAGATTAAACCGCCTAATTTAACCCATTATGTAAAGTACATGGAAGTCTTGGCGTAAAAATTCTAATTAGTAAAGTGGCACACTGCGATTATTTTTTATGGGTACCTTAAATTGATTTTTTTTCGTCTAATGCGGAAGTACGATGATAGATTGGCAAGTTAACGACTTGTCTTCTCATTTTTGTAAATGAATTTTAATGAGAAGTTTTAAGTTAGTACACGATGGTGTCAATAACTCCAAAGCTTATAAAGGTTAATTGAAAATTTGCTCATTAGGTCACTTTTGAAAAATTAAATTTGTTTTCCTTACTAAAATTTAACTGAAATTCCACCGAAGTTCTTGAAGAAGGGCTCAATTTATACCAATTGGGAAAATGAAAAAAAAGTAAAATGTCGAAAGTCCTTGAGGTTTTTAGTATTATACAGGGCATTTATTCCGAAATTTGCATTGATTATACCACCAGCGATAGCTGGCACTGGCACAGATAGAAGATAGTGATATTGTGAGGGTGAGTCTGGAGTTTTCATATCCGGTGATCTTGGGACTCATCTGATGTCCCCAATGTTCACTATATCGAACAATTTCTCTCTGAAGGGGAAGATCCAGTGTGACTCTCCTGTATAATAAGTGGCTTCATCTTGTTGAAACCACGACTGTTTTCTTAATTTTGAATCATTTCCAAAAATCGGGCGATGTCGACTGTAACTGTAACCTTGTAGTTTATTCTCTGATATTTTCTTGTGTCGCATGAGGGCCTCTTTAATTTATTCATCCACTTACTACAACAACATGAGTAGTTTCATTCTTCCGAAGGACTCTTGTCGATTCTTTGGTTGGAAGAACTTATATACGACCCTCTCTCCCCAAAGCTACAAACCAAAACAATAAGAATGACACTTCCTTTCAGTATTACAATTTTCTTTGCAGTAGTAAACTTCTTCCTATACAAACATATCCTGCGAACTCGTAAATTTCTTGGAGCTTAACGACGTTTACTTATTTAACATGCATAATTATTCGCTCTCTTAACTTGAAAATAATCGCCGTTTGAATTGTCAAGCAATGCGTGCGTTTATCTCGAATATAAATCTCATTCAGCCCTTTCGAGGTATTTCTAGTATTTAGTTTACCCAAGCTGTTGTCCCTAGAGTTAATACTTAATACTATTTGAAAGCAGTTGCTTTCTCTCCACGAAATAGGTATTACAATCAATAAGTCTGCCAAAAGCAAAATGTTACATTTAAGTGGGTTACTTAACCGAGTCGATATAATTTAATGGTAAAAGTCCAATGGTATATAAAAACAAAAATGTTAGTAAACGAGCGCTAGGTCATCGACAGCTAGTAGTTTTATTAGCCTGTTCAATTATAAATTATAATCTATACTTGGATGCACTCGAAAGTTAACAACTATATAAAAGATTATGCTTTCAGATTGCCTTAATTTGAATATCGTAATGTGGATCGTACGTATACTATGTGTATGCTTCTTGTTTGTCTAGACAAATATTTTGAAAGATTGATTAGACGCGTGAAACGTTGAGATGGTGCAACGAGGCAAAGTTAGTGGAAAATCAAATCGAACGAAGCGAAAGTTGTCTTAACTCGGGATTACGATAGTCTTTTCGCTCTTAACTATATGGGGATTAATTTCGAGTGTGCTGAGGCAACTTAAACAAAAACGATACTTGACAATAAGAATGGGTTGGCGTTAAAATTGGGTCAGTATAAAAATGTAAATGGATCCTTGGGCTTCTTATCGAAATTGCCACTTTAAAAGTAAAATTGGGCTTAAATTATAAATTGCTGTCGCAGGACATTGATAATTCAAGACTGAGCTGATCGATTTGTACAAGGTACAAGCTCTAAGTTAGTTTCTCTTGAAAATTAGACCAAGCGTTCAGCTGTTCAGCGTATATAGGGGTGCTTCAAGCTTCAATTATTATACTGTTACTTGACTTTGATGAATATCGTACAGATTTTCATTCGTTTTCGAACTAACTTTTTTAACTAGGTAAAATAGGGGAGGTCGGGGGAATGTACTTGAAAAGGTCGTAAATTGAAAAAGATAAACCTGATTCAACTATTTGAAAAGCATAAAGACAGCAATTATTGCAACTTTTTTTTTCGAGCTGAGGTAAATAATCCGGTCTTTGTTAAAAATGAAAAACTAAACCGTGTATTAGTGTTAGTGGTTTCTAGACTAATGGGCCGTGGTCGAGAGGTTCTTTGAGAGATTCCTGACGTTTCGTTTGCTGCTGTGGCAAACATCTTTAGAGGAGAGGTGTTTCGCCCTGTGCGGTAAAGGTCGAAGTGACCGTACCGAAGGTTCAAGAGGAGATGTTTGCCACAGCAGCCAACGAAACGTCAGAAATCTCTCAAAAAAGCTCTCGGCCACTGCCCATTAGCCCAGAAACCACTCACACTAATAAAGCCGGTCGTGAAAGCTCAAATTCTCAAATAAATCGTGTATGTTTGTGCAAACTTTTGTACACTTGTATCTTGGACACAATTAGGTCTAGAGAGACCATAATGGTCTCAAATCGTAGAAAATCTAGTCTACTTTTAGAAAGTATAAAACTGCCTTAGCCGAAAAATTGACAAAAACTGAAAAAGGGCGAATTTCGCGGTTTCCTGAATTTTTGAGTTACCCCCGTAAGGCAAGCTATTTTGGCGGCCATCGGATTTTGGTACCCCTTTGTTCGTCATGAAAAAACGTGAGAGTAGAAAATTTCTAACAAATTGACTATTCGATTATTAAATAGTAAACTAATTTTCTAACTTTGAAGAACGCGTTGACCTTTATTTTTTTACCAACAAATTTATCTGGCGTAAAGTAAAAAAAATATATAGGTACCATTCGTCGAATTTAATTAAAAATTTCAAAGCAGCCGCAGCCCCGTGGAATAATTATAGTCAATGCGCTTTTCAATCAACTTCGGTTCCTACTTTCTAACTAATCTTTCTAGTGCTCTCGTGGTTTTTTCCTCCCTGTGCTGTTTTATTTTTGCTTCTATCGTGTCACTTTATTTTGCATATTTATTTTTGTTACCGATTTAAATTTCGTTCAGTGCCTTCCCTTCGTAGGGCGCAGAGGCTGTTGGTGGACGTTTCGCTAATTTGGAACTTGCACCACTCAATGGGGAAGCTTTCGACTCTCGATAGTTTGCCATTGATTTCGGAGGGGTGGCGAAGTTGGCTCGGGTTTCTTTAATATACGTTCGTAGTAATTCTCTTGGGCAAGCATTTTTCAGAATTTAAATTTTTAGTTATCTAGATCGAGGGAAATGCATCGACTGAGACTAGGATGTACCTGTTAAGTTATATCCCCGGTGTAAGCTAAATTAGGATCACCTCTATAAAATTTTAATCTTTTAAAATATTTAATTTTACTATGTAGTGTAGTGCATCGCGTACACCGCTACAGTAGCGCTTTGCATCGATTTCCCGGGCTAACACTTGGATGGGCAATCATATTATCCCTGTTATTACCATCGCGTATTTATAGCCTTGCTTCGGAGGGCACGTTAAGCTGTCGGTTCAGTCTAACCTATGATTGGGCGAAAGTCCCGTTAATCCGGTAAATAGTAAGTTATTTTTTGAACTCATCCATTCGGACTAATTCCGTACATCACTTTCTGAGAGAGAAATCGTCGGATCCGTGATGTCTACGTAATGCACATATATTTTGTTGATTAGTTTATAGAAAAATCTATTTTAAAAATTTAAAAAGGAAGATTTGATTTGGTTTATTTGTTCGAACGCGATCAGATATTTTGGTACAGTTAACCACGTGTTGTAAATTTTGCACATTTCGCGAACTAAATAAATCAATAACTAAGTTTTTAAATATTTTTAGTAGCTTTTGAAACTTGGTGTTCATTAACTTTGCGTAATTTTTGGTCAGTCATGTCATAAGTACCCAAAAAGAGAAGGTTAACCCTTTTTATTGAAAGTACAGTACCTATAGAAATAGTTTGTACACTTGAGTGCAAAACGACCCACTTCACCCTTTGACTTTGAATGCATTTTTTTTACAATTCAGACATGAAATGAAGAAAACCACACATGCTGTCTAATATACTGTTTAATCACCTTAAAAATGAGTCCAATTTATTAAGATTTTTCTGATCTTCCGAAGTGAAAAATCTAAAATATGAAATGTTTTGACCAAATCCTCATTTTATAACGGACCAAAAATTAGGTTTTTAGGAAATCAAACAAGATCATCATATTATTATGATAACAATTCTTTTTACAATTTATTTTTAATACCATGCCCCCCCCCCCTCCCCAAATAACATCCTGCATACGATTTGGCATATCTTGGGGGATATGCCACTGTTCTTCTTCTGCAACCATAAGCTATAGGATAAAGGATAGACTCAAATAAATTGAGGATAGAATCACTTCAATGCACCATGCCACTGTCAACCCCTCTCCATTGCTTCTACGGGCCGCTCAAAAGATGAAAATAAGATCTCTTCAAACTTTCATTAAAACTTCATCTCAGATCATGCACGAACTGTCGCCATCGCCATCGTGTTCGTGAACACAGCACTCTAGATTTTCTGAAAGAAAATCTTTTTCTATAGGTCGCTGGTATACTCTTTTTCTCTCATCGTTGCCTAAAAGACAAATCCCGGTCTCATAGGAGAACAAAACTGACTCTTATTGCTCCAATGTTCAATTCAAATGATGGCGTTCAAATTGAAGGCGCGGTATCGTTAGTTTTGAGATATCAAGTTGCTCTCCGCTAATATTCGCATTGCCATTTACCGACCCTTCGTACCTCATTGAGCTGCTTTTGGTCGCCGATGAAGTGAAGCAGTCTCCTCAAAACGTTCATAAATATACTATTATGACCATTTTCGATTAAAAGAACTGCTTGGGCAGCTACTTCTGGTATAGTATCTATTTGACTCGATAACAAGATTGTTACAAACTATCACTGACTGATTTCTGATAAACAAATTTATGCAACAGACCACTTGGAATGTCTAAAGAACAAAACCTGAAATGTTCCGCAAATGTACCAGTTGCGTTTGGTTTTAGTTTCCTGACTTGGTCTAAAAGAACATATTATCCTAATAAATTTTGGCTCATTTGAAAGGTTATAACGTAGCCTTTTGTAAATATGATGTCGAATAGCTGAAAATGTTCATTCAAAATCCAAAGTGTGAAGTGGATCGATTTATTTTATTATTATATTATTTTGCTTTCTTGTAACAACAAGGGTCTTTAGACGAAGGGCTCGAAAATGGAGACCAGAAAAGCCAATTTGCTACAGGTTAGTCCGGCGTTCGACACGCACCTAAAACAGTACAAAATTAGAAACTTTTCTGCAATTTAATATAATTTCCTTGAAATTGGAACAAATGCGACAAATCGAGTATAAAATGTAGAAAATCGACTAGAAATAAAACAGTAACCTTCTTAGTTCGTATCTTGACAAATGGAAATTAATTTAACCTTTTGCATCATAAAATAATCACCTAATTGGCTCTTGAATCAATTAATCGTACAACTAACAATTCGATTGCATTTGTGCACTAGAAATTGAAAGTTTAAAAACGTAAAGCTTCGGAATGTAAACATCCATAAACATCAAAGTAAACAAAGGAGCAAATAAGCACACGGTTTAAAAGAAAGTGCCAACACGTAAAAGGAAAGTCCGGAAAACTTTGTCAAACCATGTAACGGGGAAAATTGAATTTTTTTTGTATACCTTCTAAGTAATTAGAATTTAATTACGTTAAGCAAAAGGCGAGTCTAATTATAAGTGTTTGTATAGATGGTAGACGTGCAAATTTTTTGGTAACGCTTCATTGCTCTCAACTTGGAAAATTTAATTCGGTCTTTTGTGAATGGCTTTCTAGTTAAGTTAATTAAAATAATAACATGTTTTTAAATTTTTTTAATACTATAACTAAGCTGCTATTAATAGGTTCTATAGTGGCGTTTACGAATAGCTTTCGGTTTTAAATTTTTTTTAGTTAACTGTGTAAAATTTATTGTTGGCCATTTCTATTTTAATATAAAAATTTAATAGAAGCGTTTGTTGATGATTGTATACCCTTTTTTAAGCGCACGAGAAAGTTTAAACGTATCTACGTTTAAATCTATTAAATGACTTAAATACAGTGTTTTTAGTTCTTTTCTTGTATGGAAGAGAGAAGAGAGCTTAAGTCTCGTAATTTTTGTAATGTAGGGCTTTCCATTCTAGAGCATTTGAATTACTTTCTGCTTCTTGAACGTTCAACCGCTAGTGCGCTTTCAGGAGGGTCTTCAACCTTGGGTTCTGAAGGAGCTGTTTCTAGTTTCATCAGTTTCATTTTAGCAAGTAGTACCTGGAGCAAGTAGCAAGTTATGCCTAAATTCGTTTTTTTTTTAATCCGGGAAGGCTGGAGCTCTCGCGTCCTTGCTGTATGGAAGCAATACAGTGGTTATATTCATTAAAGCAATATTTCAATTATTGATCTCCATTTTCTGGCTCTGTATCTCTTACTTTCTCTACATTGTATAATAGTTTTTTGTTTTATAAAAATGTATGTTTTGTGACTATACTATCTATCCAATGATACCAAACATATTATATTTTGACTTAAAATTTTGATGCAATACCTAGTATAACGAATAAAACATTTTTTTAATACTGAAACTGTTACTTTTACGTAGTTTTCGAAATTGCAATTAGTGAGCCTCCAATTTCAGACTCACTGCAATTATTTTTTAGAGCTAATTGTAAATTTAATTAACTTATCGCGTGTTTGTTTTCGTTATCTGAAGTGGAAAATATTCTGAACTAAAATATAATCTACCGGAATCCTTTGAGATTGGAAATATTTGAACTATTTCTTAAGAGCTCATCCAATAAAGAAAATTAAAGTGTTTAGGGAGCTCTTAAAAAGAGTAAACTTTTGAGAAAGAAAAATCGTTCATTATAATATTCATTCGAAGTCCGCAATATTTATTTTACGAGTACGATAAGAAACGTCTCATATTTTTACAAAACTTGTAAAAGGCGCGCGTTTATGGGCTTATTTTGTAATTCGTCTAAATATGTACAGGGTGTTGCATGACGTACTGTACAAACTTAAGGGTCACTTTTCTGAGGTCAAAATAAGTCGATTTAACCAACTTACCCAAACCAAAACCAAAACCAAAACGGTTTCTAAGCCCGTGAGCGTGAGGGTGAGGGTGAGGGAAGTTGAAGAAAATTTTCTGTTTTTCTTTAATAACTCAAAAATGCTTAGTTTGATTTTGATCAAATTTGGTATGTGAACATTTTAATTGAAGTGTTACTTTTTGAAGTTCACAAAACATCAACTAAAATTCCCTAAGGGTGAAAACTACCCTCACTGTTCGATAAAGTTGATTATAACTTTTAGGGGGTAGTTTCAGCTCTTTAAATTTGTTTTTAAATAAAAGCCTTATTAATTTTTGGACATTTTATGGCTCTTGTAAAAAACTCGTTTTGTGTCTAACGTTCATTTTCATAATCAATTTTAACTTAAAGTCGTCATTTACTTTAGCAGATCCATGGTTTCCTAGAGCAACTTTAGTACTTTTAAGGCTACTTTAAGGTAAAGTGCTCGGTGAGGTTTCTTAAAGTAGCGTTAAAAGTACTAAAGTTGCTCTAGGAAACGATTGATATGCTAAAGTAAATGACGACTTTAAGTTAAAGTTGATTATGAACATGGACGTTAATGTAATAATTATGGTTTCAATATTTCAATCTTAGAGGCTAAAATTGCGATAATACATTTATGCTGTGTATGCTTTCTCCCTTACAAAATTTTAAGAAATAAAAACTATCTTAAGTGTTTAGAATGACCACCTTCATCATTGATACACTTTGTAGTACGATCAAGAATGGACCGAGTAGCTGCATTTAGTACCTCCAGATTATTCTTTATTTGCTGACATGCTTCAATAATACGTTGCTGCAGTTGAGTTGGAGTACTTATTTGTACTTCGTACACTTAGCTTTTAACATGACCCCACATACCAAATTTGATCAAAACCAAACCAAGCATTTTTGAGTTATTAAAGAAAAAGAAAAAAATTTCTTTAACTTTGAAGCACTCTCACGGGCTCGAGAACCATTTTGGTATATAGGTTGATGGTTGGTTAAATTGACGTATTTTGGTCTCAGAAAAATGCCCCTTAAGTTTGTACAGTACGTCATGCAACACCCTGTATAGTGCCAAAAAAGTTTTAACATTTCGTAGATATAGACTTTTGATATTATACTCGTACAATACCGCTAGAAACATGTCAAAGCAGTTTTTTAAATAGAAAAAAGTGCCCAAGTGAGGATTCCGGACATTGTTTTGGTTTTATTTCGAGTCTACTATAATTAAAAGGGCCACCCCTAATGTGTATTTGTAAATTGGCATTTTTAACTTAATGGTCTTAGTTTTTACATTTCCGCCCTCACTTGTGCAACAAGCTGATATTTGAGATGTTAAATTGAGCCCCAACCCTAAATGTTCGATGATATCAAAATAGTTATTTTTGTAACGATGAATGCGGGAAGCTAGCGTCGCTTTTCAAACGAATTAGAGTATTCTACAATCATTCGGATAGTAACGAAAAATATAAATAATTTTTCCATTTTCTCGCATACTTTTCCCCCATTACTACGAGAAGACGGCGGAAAGACGCCAATTTCCGTACTAATGCGAACTAGTGCGGGAAGCCCCATCACCAAAATGTAATTGGATGTTCGATGTTTGAACTGAACGAAAATTCGCGCGTGATTATGCTTCCTTCCGCACTGCATGTGTGTTGCTTACTTGCTTTCATCAATAAATGTGTTCGGTTTTTGTAAAATCCCGAAGCAATTGAACAGCACAAATGAGTGCCCTTGTTTGAATTGATTCGGGGATTGAGGATGAACTCGAGATGCTCTTATCCGTTTTCACGTCAAATTTTTGTTAAAATCCATCACGGAAAAGCTTTTCGTCAATGATAAAATCTCCGCAATGTCAAAATATTTTAAATAAATTACGTTATACATGTCAGTATAGATAAGAAGGTAGTTATACGTGTTTTAATTGATACGACACATTCGTGCCAAAAATCAGCGTGACTTCCAAACTTTTCTCTTCTATTCAATATGCTATCTCTTTTAGTTCTAATTAAACTCTTCAATTAAAATAGAAAATTTAAATTATGCATCTTTAGTATTCAAAACACCTACACTGCCACTGTCATGTCATTTTACAACTGGATGTGAAGGAATTTTAAATAGCTCAACGTCTTACAAACTTACAGGAATGTCGATTTACATCTAACCTTCATTGTTTACGTAAATACTTGATGTAAAATAACGCACATTATAGTTAGTTACTCACTCGACAATTTATTTCTTCAGTTGCTCTATTAATTTTGCGTAATTTCTAATTTCTTCGATTAGGTCGTTCGTCTCTTGTTTCGGATAGGACTTTAAACGACTGTTATTTAACTTAAAAAACAAGGCTAATACTCCACTAACATATCTTGAAAATGATTCGTGTAGTATTAGTAAGTATAGGTAGTGGAAAAGCTCATGAACCGTGTCCTTGAATAAATTTAAACTTAAATACTTAAATCCGCTACTACAAAAACTTCACTGAATTGATTACAATATGAAATTAATGAATAAATATTTTGGATAGAAATGAATTAATTGCCAATTAATTTCCTTTCGACAAATTGCTTGGATTTTTTGTAACAACTAATTGAAGTTTAAAACTTTTTCAAGGACACGATTCACTACCTACCTATACTTAAGTGGGCTACGCACTATTAGTCCAATATCTTGCAGTTCCAATGTCGTCTGTGTATTTTGATTACTTTTTATATTTAGCAATAACCCTTTCTACCAATTTAATTTGTTGACAAACTGAAAAGAGCTTCAAGTATCCTCTCTAAAGTGAAATTTTAAACAGAGTTACGAGTAAATATTATGTAAGTTGTAATAAACTTTTTTGTTGTAATTAAAATTTAATGAGTTGTAATTAAGAAATGTTAGATAACACTTGGGGACTTGGTAATGGTTTTGGCAAAAAAACTTAAAACTTAGTCGGTAGTCTCAAAAAAGCCATTTGTTGAATATTCTGCACCATTATGTCCATATCACTCGTGCTCTAGTCTGCTGGAACCAAAATGAAAAGTTTTTCATTATGCAGGATGAAAGAGCATTGCAAATGAGTAGTAAAACCTACCGCATGCTTGTTAAAATGACAGCATTAACATGTGGGTGGCTTGAGAAGGGTGAATTTTGGAATTTTTGTCAAACTTGAACGAGCTCTAGTGCCTAAACCGTTTATCTGTGGAAAGAAACTTCCAGATATAGTTTGTAGGAAATTTGACGCAGTTTACTTTTATATAAAAACACTTTTCTCCAAAAGGCTGTAGTTTTGAAGTTATAAGCGAAAAACTGAAAAAGAGAGCAAAACTCCACCCTTTTCCAGCCGTCCCCGATTCAATTCAGCTACTTAGGAATTACAGACGGCCGGCTTTATTACACCATTACTATGAGCTCTTTTAACCTGCATCGGTAAAAACAAAAAAAAAAATTATTTTAGTATATTATCAGCATTTTGCCTTCCGGACACGCTACGTCCGACACACCCTAAACTTCAACGCGCTCTACCACTTCATCTGTTGGTTTGATAAAAAAATTTAAGATAAATAATTTGTAGGAAACTAAATGTAATTTATTTTTGTATAGGAACACTTTTCTCTAGAAGTTGACCCGAGGAAAAAATTTACGAGATATCGTTTGTAGAAAATTGAGTGTACGTTATTTTTGTATATAAGAACTTTTCTCATAAAATGCGTAGTGTTCGAGTTATAAGCGAGAAACCTAAAAAAGAGCCCAAATCCAACCTTCTCGGGTCACCCCCAAGTTAATACTGCCACTTTTAACAGACGGACGGCCTTTCATCCTGCATTTTGTACTTTATGTTTTGAAAAGTCTTCGCTGCTTCCCAGATTATTAGTGTCTGTAACTCCTAAATGCCACTTGATGCCAACTTCTTGGGAAAAAGGAATAAATTAGAATTAGAGCAACAAAAGAACTGGCGTTCATATTATAGAAGTTTGCATTGCAATCATAGCCTTCTAATTTTTTTCCGTGCGAAAAGATCTATCGACGCCATCCGCAATCGTCATTGTAATTATCATTCTACTTTAATTTCTTCGGCGGATATTTAATTCGAAAACTGTTATTTACTTCGCAATTTAGTTTCTTCTAATTACACTTTGGTGTTTTTAAATTAAATTAATTTTGTTTGCTTACTTTAAAGGCGAACAGTGTAAACTGGTTTCATGTAATATTAAAGGTAATTATACGTCAAGACCGCGTGTGTATGGTATAACGCTTGTAATTTTCTAAGTTTATACTCGATAGTCAAAGTTGGAATTAATTACACAAAAATTGTATACTAAAACTTGTGTACTCACACACATAAAAAAAGGCGCAATTAATTATAAATTACGACGAATTCCTTTTACCTTGATATTAAGAAAATTTGGCACGAAACGTCGAAATTTTTTCCTTTATGTATCCTAGACTTTACAAATTTCGAAAAACCACATTGTGTGCGGATTGACGATTTAAGTCAGGTGCTGTTCAAAATTTTTAACTTTGTTGTTATTTTTAACTTGAACTCGCGTCGAAAATCTCACAATTCGTTTAAAATTGGAGATAAATGTACCGCGGAGGAAGTCTCCAAAATTTGTGTTGAAAATAGTCGGTTAAGTTCTTTACGACTTTTTTTTTTAAATTATCGTGTAATAAAAAGTAAACTTTTAATGAAAAGTAATATGGGGCGCATACTAAAATAAGTTTTTGGCAATAAAAACGAAATTTGTTCGAAATTAGATATACCCTTTTCTATTTATTTACCTTGACAAATGTTACTACATAGCGGAAAAATAGAAAATATTTCGAAGATTTAAGGAGAGCCTGCTGGGCTGGGCGGTGGTTTATTTATAATAATTTTGTTTATATCTACATAATGTAATTTTTTTCGTCGGAAAACCGACTTGGTCCAATTGAAACATTTACAAAATTTACATTAATTTATTACACTGTAGTAAATTGTTTCTGCCTGCCAATAGTTTAATTTTAATATAATCTAAATCGTATACTAACCTACTAGAATATCTTGCATGAGATATATTATGTATTTGAAAAGTGGCAACGATTTGAATGTGTTACCTGTGATGAGAATAACTCTAGTTTTCGATTTTCCTCTTAAACTGTCTTCATTTTCCCCTTGGACTCGCAGATTAGCGTGCCCTCCGACGGCCATCGATGTGATGATGTGATGCTGCCCTCTTGAAAATGTCTTATTTCCCAGACGGATTTGTTGCCGTTCTGGATGTTTAATAGGTTTTTTGTAATTTGATTTATTCTAATGAGCTCGAGTTTTCAAAACTTTTTCTAATTGGTGGGGGGGGGGGGCTGGCAGATATTCGTTCCCAATATGATAATAAAATGTTTTAATTTCTTATTGTAATTAGAAACAATTCGTAAGTATATCGTGCTATTTGGGTACATTAGATTAGGTAAGTTGTTCAGTGGAGAACTACCGTTCCTTAACCACCTTATGACAAATAGTATAAACAAATTAATTGCATAATTCTGAGCTAAGAGCTAGAATATTACAGAATGTTAATTAGAAAAAAATTAAGAAATATTTGTCCTTGCAATAGGTAACAATATTTGTTTAACCTGCGTACTATGCAAAATATTAATTTTATATATTTTAAAAAATTCGTTGGTTGCCAGACTTAACAGACATCGACCTCCGGCAATAATAGCACTTTTGAAAGCTCCAATAATTAAGTCTGGTATAACAATCTAAAAACTACTCGTATTATAAATTTTCGCCTGAAATGAGTTTCGAATGACGTTTGTATGGTTGGGGCAATATCTCCCCTAAATCTCGAATTGAAATGGCGAGCATCAGGTAATAATTCTAAAACGTATCTTGTGATACAAATATTAAGTTACGTGCAAGGTTCAAGCAAGTTTTGAGCTATTAATGTGCTCATATTTTAAAAAGAATAAACTAAAGGCTAGAGCAATTGTTTTTCGCTTATATAATCTTCAGGTGTGATTCGGGATTTTTAAATGTTAAATGAAAAATAAATAAATAAACTTGTGCCTACCTATATCTGCCTATACTATAACGGAGCTACCTCACAGAAGGCAAGGGCAAACCACTGATAGTAAAGCTTCTCAAATTAATAGTTCGCATCTCACAGGCTCCATCATGCACTGATGTCTTAACATCGGATATAGTTTTACGTGTATAAGTAGATGTCTCGCAATTCTTTTGAAAGTTTCATGTAATGGAGAGCTGTTCAAGTGAGTGTAAGAGACACAGCTACAACAGGCATTGTCACAAAAAGCTGTCCGCAGGAAGGGGTGCTCTCTCCACTCCTCTGGAACATAGCTGTAGACAGTCTCATGAAACGCCTCAACGATCATGGTTATGCAGGCGATATTACGATTCTGCAGTCGGGCTAATTTGAGAACACTCTTTGCGATAGACTAAGAGAAGCTCTTAAAATAACAGAAAAATTGTGTATCGAACCTTCTTGAAGTTAAACCCGAAGAAAGCGGAGCTGGTTCTTTTCACCAAAAAAAGGAAACTAAGAAAAATCATTTTACCTGCTTCGAATGGAATTTCTCTAAATCTAGGGAGCGAGGTTAAGTATGTGGGCATTACTCTGAACCACAAGATTAATTGGGAGACCACATCAAAAACAAATTACGCAAAGCAAATCTGTCTTTCTGGTAGTGCCACAGGGCAGTGGGAAAGACGTGGGCTGTTTCTCCTAAAATGTCACTTTGGTTTTGGTTCTACACTGTCATTATTAGACTTGGTCTGCTATAGAGCTGTTATTTGGTGGGTAAAAATTAGACAGATCACTACGAAAAACCTCGAAGAACCTACTAGACAAAACAGAGACTCTTTTGTCTCATGGTTATAGGAGTCATAAGAGCCACACCCTGAGCAGAACCTCAGATATGGCAACAAAATCAGCCTCTTGACTGCGGCGATGGGGACTGTGGTCCGTTAGATATGGAATTGCACTCCAGGAGTGCTTTAAGAAGCTACCTCTCCTGTAGATAGATGTGGACCGTGTCTATCTAAAATATACATTCAACAGAGACTTTCAAACTCTAATGGATTCAACTGAGAACAGTTGTACAGTCGAAACAGACATAACTGTCTTTACCGATGGATCTGAAAATCAAAAGGGATCTGAAATCTGAAGCAGGTGTGCACTCACTTGAGCTTGCCCTCGACAGCATCTTACCGCTGGGGAAATGTGCCTCAGTTTTTCAAACTGAACTGATGGGGATATTCCACAGTGCTAACGATATCCTAAACAGGAAAGTTCTAAACAAGAAAATACTGATGACGACGGACTGTAAAGCTGCCTTGCAAGCCTTAATCACCTGCAAGTAGGCAACCTCTGGTTTTCTGTTGTGGTCTTCTTGAGTACATAGAGAATCAGATATCCAAAAACAATGTCCTTATACTCTGTTGGGTCAAGAGCTATACCGACTTCTTCTAAAAAGCTGGCCAAATACTGTCTACAGCTGTAAAATGGCACGAGATCTGATGGGCACGGGGAGGCCGCTTGAATGAAGTGCAGTGGACCCGATTAAGTGGCCTAAGTGCAAGGAGCTACGTCTTTCTCCCTAGATGATCCAGATCCAGATAATTGTGGCAAAACTGATGTCACTCAGAAGTAGTAAAGAGCATAGTGCAGATGGCACTGGAACTGTTGGAAAAATATGAATTTAACTACTTACAAATAGAAAATTATATCTGCTGCTTCGTGTATAAGAAATGGAATTTATTAATACCCACTTAATAGCGTCCCTCACACGATATGGTACCCAACTAACCGAAGTTAATATTACCATCTAATTATCGCACCGATTGATGCTTTATAACATTAAAGGAGGCGATTGTAACCCTGCCGTGAAAAGGTTACCAACACACACCTGTGTGCGTCCAAATTTTCTTTACTCTTGCAATTTAAATATTATGTACTTTATTGTATATACATCAGGCCTACCTACTTTTGTCGATTCACAAGATTGATGATCGCCATTTTATATGATTTACAAGCATTTCGCAGGACGTCATGTGCTGTCCGCTTATAAAACTAAAAGAAGAAGAACGATCGATGCATTCTTGTTAAACAAAATTACCTTTTTTTATCGTGTTTAATAATAAAGTTTTGAGGCTAAATTATTAGTTTTTTAAGATACGTAATAAGTATAAAAATAGCAAAAATATAGTTTTTAAAAAAGAGAATTAGAATTATGGCTAAATTAATAACGTAACTTCGTTTACAGAGTTGCAGGGTAAAATATTTGTGTTACACGACTAATTTTGTTTGTTATTACAATTTTTTAATGTTTGCTTCAAATCTTTCGAGCATAACATAAAATAACATAACTATTTACATAACAAATAATTATATTTAATTTCTATTTTTATTTTCAATGTCTAGTAGATAATTTTGCAATTTGATGTTTTCTGTTTTGTTGTTTCTCTACATTTTTTCCAAGTCAGAATCGTTCACAAGTTTGAATTTTTTACATTATTTCAGTGCCTAAGCATAGTTGTTTTTATTCAAAAAGCATCATATTTAGAAGAACGTTTAGTTACGAACCTAATGAGCCCTCTGTTTCATTACAATCTAAGCGGATTACATAGGTTTTCAGAAGTCTTCCAGTCGTATTGATAGGTACTAGTACTAATAATGATTCTGATTAGAATTTTTTTAAAATTTGGCCGCCCAAGTTCCAAAACACCCCGTTAGTACACCACTGCTTCGCGACTTTGTTTTTAAATTTTCAAAACTGAACTAAAACTCGGAAGACAAAAAAAATTTAAAAGCTCTTAATTTTAGTTGCAGAGATTTGAAGTAGAATTGATGGGCTAATCTCGTCTTTCGTTTATACTTTTATTTTTACGATACATTTTTACTTGCTAGGTATGTCAGTAAAAAAGCGGAAGTCTTTTCTTAGGGTCTTACGTCGCACGTCGGCGACGAGCTTTAGTTATATACTTTATAAGTGGCTCTTTTTACTTCTTTCGTGTAACTTCAGGAAGGCGTCGTCTTTTCATACTTTTTCATATCGTGTGAGAGCGCAAATAAAATATTGAAAATTGTAAAAGTGGGTAGAGGTACACGAAATCAATAACAGTGCCTTATACTTAACTAATGAAATTTTTTGTGAAAACGCGAGTCAAGAATGTGTTACACGCCAATAAGTGTTTTTAGGATTTCCTCAGTTTTTTGTGAGAAAAACTTTTCTTTTTTATTTATCTATTGTGTCTAGCTTCTTTTTGTGCATAATTTCTACAAAGTGGTTTCAAGTTTGGAACAGTTATTTTTATAATTTTTTATGTGGGAAGTGGAAGGTTTCTTTAGAACTCCTGAAAGCTCGATTTTCACTCAAAAATCAGTATGCATGTCATCTTTGTAGTGCAGGCTGCAGGCTTTCTATTGCGCTACATTGGGACTCTGTAGACATCACTTGTCATTATTACTCTCATGAAATCATATGATATCTTGGCTAATGAATAACCTTCACACTTCACACATTACTCAAGCATTCTATACAATGCGGTGACTATAGTGGTTTTTCTTTCGTGTAGAAATTCTGTCGATGGGTCGCGTAAAGGCGTACAGGCGTACACGTCGAACGTCAAACAAATAAATAATTGCTAACGGTTCTTTTTCTTCCAGTATATCTTCATTGGGTCATTGGGTGTACAAATTAATGACTTGTAATTTAACTGGACACCTAAAACATGTAGGTTAAATTGCCAAAATTCAGCTAAACAGTTAGACCATTTTTTTACCACTCCAGCCTAATCAAACATCTACACCTAATATGCTTAAGATTAATGAATTGTTGCATACGTATAAATCGTGCCCATTGTTGAAGTCCATGCCAAATAAATCATTTCTTCGTTTCTCCCATTGTGAAAGAAAAACTAGCGATCTTATCGAACTGAAAAATTTGAATATGGGAACAAGGAAGCACTAAATAAACTGCTGTGTGATTTTTCTTTAAAAAAGTGTGATTGTTTATTGAATTGAAATTAATGAATCGAATTTATTTTAAGAAATGGGCTTGTGGTATGCACGAGAGACAACTTTATATTTCATCATCGTCATCATCATCATAAATATATAAGATGTTGACATTGGCGAATTTGTGTTTATTTCTAAATAACTGTACCTGCTAATAGCGCAATCAAACAATCTCTAGAAAAAAAAATTAATTTAAGTTCTTCATTTAGAAAACACGAAATTGCATGAACACTTTTCTAATAGGCGTACTTTTAAATAAATAAAAATCACACGAGAAAGTCCACTTTACCTTGATCATGAATGCTAAACACGAATAATATTTCTTCAGACGTATTTTATTTATTCAACGTGCGTTTGTTCCAATTTAGAACTTAATTATGTACCAACATTAAGGTGTTTAATTAACTTCGATTCAATTAATAAAAAAAATTGTGTGTCGATAGCTACCTATAGTATAGAAAGGTCGAACCAGTCGAACTCTCTCACAGCTGTGGGACGATTTTATTCTCGATCGAGTGAGTTTTTTTTGGTGAATATTAAAAGTTCATTTTTGGATATATCCCCGCGAATGCTTTTCAAAGTGGGTTGGAGGTTGATATGTAAATTTTCTTCGGCAATCGATCGAAAGCAATTTATGCGTCCATATAAGGGATTTTATGGGTGAATTCGCGGTAAATCGATGTTTAAATTTCGCTTAAACAATTACTCGACCACAACAACGATATTGCCGTTTGTTATCCAATACCCGAAATAGTTTTTGATGTTTTCGTAAGGGACATCTCAATCGAATTTGTTTAAAATTTTTTAACCACGCCCGATTGGTTGCCGAGGTGGTTTTTATTTCGTTTCGTTTCAATTTCTAAATTTATCCAAATGTAATGATTGAAAATTCACTTGAAAGTGATATTCAAATCCATTTTTAGTTAAATTGCGCTCACTACCTAAGCCCATCAGTTATTTATGTGGCAACCGCAAGTGCTTCATATTAAGTGAAATTTATGTACACGATCATATACCTACTACTTTCTTCAAATTGTATTATACTAATACCAACTAAATACGGTAGTTGTAGTTTCAAACGTGCAGTTTATTTCCATCAATTGCAAATTGCAACTAAATAAAAGATGTACCCAACGATTAGTTTGGCTTTAGGAGTTTGTCGGACTAACTACTAAAAATGAGGCCAAGTTTTGCATATTACACGAATTTACAATTTGTTTCTTACTATTAATGCGCTCGTCAACTTCATTCTTTTTGGCAACAAACACGCGGTTGTGGATGTGGTGCCAATACAATAAAATTTTCTTGAAAGGCTTTTTAGCTCTTTGTCATACCGTAAATCGTAACTTGTTATATGTGGCGGAGGGAGCTATAAAAATTAAAACACCAGGAATCTGGCAATCATTTTGAATTAGTTATCTTATTCTTTATTTTATACTGTACGGGTATTACTACTTTCCGTCATTAATTTGAGTCCGAGAAATGGCACATTACATCACTAGGCCGGGAAGTGTTGCTAAGTAACACTTCCCGGACTGTTTGAAAATGATTTTATTTTTAAATTTTTGCTTAAAAAAAGCTTGCCGGTAGCGCGGATTGAACCTATGAACCTCTGAGTGAAATGCAAGGGTTTTATCCAATGCACTATACGAACACCTATATTAATGTATATCAAGATTGAAGTTATAAAGTAGTTATTTGTTGCTAAGTAACGAATATAAAGTGGATGATATGATTTAAAATGAAATACCTACAGCGGATGTTTAATTTGACTTTTCTAAAATGACGTTTTTATACAAAGAAATTTTTCAAATAAAAAACTGTTTTGAACAGTATGAAATAAAATTTTATACGATATACGTCCGTGAAGTGATTATTAAAGTATTCGTTTCGAAATTCCGGACTCAGCTTCGCTTCGTCCGTAAACATCTTACTCATGCTTTAATAGGTCACTTCCCGGACTAATGACGTAAATAACTATTGTTTCATCAGTATTACATAGTATTATTTCGCTCGAAATGACTAAATTTAGAAAGTAACAGTTGCATTTTAGAAGTATCCTCTGGATAAACTGAGAACGGTAGTACTACTCGTAGAGCACACCCATCGATACCCATTTTCTTTTTTTTTTTTTAGAGATATAGAGGTGCTTCTAGATGTACAGGGTGGGCAAAATTCGATGGTTCTTATGGAAAAATCGATAACTAGTAGAGATATGAAAAATGACGAAAAAAAGGAGAAAAACGGAATTTGCGATTTTCTTTTTTTTGGAGCTATAAGCAAAAGTTCGATTTTTTTATTTTTTGCTAAAAATGTCGATATCTCGGTTGTTGTGAACGGATTCCTCTTTGGAGCCGGAAGTCGTAAGAGAAATACGAAAAATTGAGGCATTACTACCCCGCCTGTACGATCTACCCAAGATACTCAAACCTGGAAGTCCCCTTACGACAGTCTCGCCAAGTACCTATAATAACTCTTTAGAAACCACACATTGGACAAGACGCTTCATTTGTAAAAAATGCGACGCAGTTCGTGGAGAAAATCAATGAAGAAGAGAAACCCCGCGCTCAATAAAATGCGCCAGAGACCCTCTGACAAACGCAGGAGTCTACAAGATCTTTTGCTTTGTTGTCAAGTGTGCGTCGGGACTACTAAACGGAGTCTCAATACCAAGATATTAGAACACAAAAGAACTTGTCGGCTAACCAGATTATGTATGACAAGACCGTAGTACTACCAACCACGACTCACTACTACGCTCGATTGCAAAGAGAATCCATCCATCTCTTTTAGTTATCGATTTCTCCATAAGAACCATCGAATTTTGCCCACCCTGTACAGGAATTTGGTCGACTGTCCTGTAAGATGTAGTGGCGACTACCAGTCGCTTTTTAGTAGAGAGTGAAGAAAATACAGAAGACGACTTGTGATCGACCTCTTAATAGAGGTAGAAATGGAGCAATCATCACGATGCAACGAAGCCAGAAGTATGTGCATTTGTGAATGGGTCTTTTTAGTTTATAAAAAGAATTACAATTTCTTGTTTACAATGATGAAGTTGAATTTAGGAAGACCACACGATCACAATCCAAGTTCTATCTATTTTTACACAAAAATTCGACATAAAGTGTGACACTACGCAATTTATTGAATGCGAAACTGCCGCTGTTGATAAATCGATTAAATCGAGTAGATAGTAAGAGATATTTTCTTGGCAGATTATGTGGTGGCATGAAAATATATTTTACTCATATGAAAATCGGTCAAAAGACGCGCTTCAAGTTTTAATAAACGTACATCAATTTAAGTGTGAGTGTTTACAGTTTGGATGAGAAAGAACATTATGAAAGGAGCCACCATTTAATATTTAAACAGTTCTCGGATGAGTAATGTTAGAGGTGTTCTAATTTTACCAAGAGGTTGTTGTTTAACCTTTATAATTGTATTTAATAGGAATAAACAGTGCTCGCTCTTAATTTGCTCGCATTAAAAATGAATGCATTTAATCGTTGTAGTTATAATTGGCTAAATTTTATATTTGCGGCGAACAAGTTACATTACTTCGAATAAGAGAAGTACGTAAAATGTATGGTTTATTACAGAAGTTTAATTCTGTATGGTGTATGGCACACTTAAAAGTGTTGTTATTTTAAATGACGATTAAAATTAAATTTTTTGAGCTTTTAGTACAACCCATCGTGGTTGTATAATTTATTGTTACAGCTTTCTATTTCGTGAGCCTTTAGACAGATTAGTTGCTGGCAACTGGCAACCTATACCTGTAGGTCACACACCCGCACAAAATTGTTTAACCCGCATCGGCCTATACTATTTTTAGACACTTCAAAATATTTTAAATCCTTAATGAAATATTAACCACAACATACTCCATCGTAAAAGTGAAGATGTGAAGATGTGACATGAAATTCGCTATACTTAAAGGTTACTGACCACTTCCTCTTCCGTATCCTTCGTAAAGAGCTTCTTCACTCGACCTGTGGTATGTGAGATCTTTTTCTATACTATACATACTACATAATATATACAGTGTGATAACTTTCAAAGCGCCACTACCCGCGTACATAGGGTGAAATAACATTGTAAATCACTTATTTGCAGTTTGCTACTACCAATACTTCAGTAACATCTACTATGAGGCAGTTCTTTTACAAAGGCTTGGGACGAAGCCGTCTATCTACAATATTGTGTTTGCACGATTCGCACGGTATAACTTAATAATTATTTAACTTTAAATTGCTATTAACCGAGAAATTTAGAAAGATCGATATGCAAAGCTAAATGAAAGGGTTGTAAAGGCCGGTAATTGCATATTCGTAGTTATAGAGTAGGCACTAGAGTAGTTATACCTCAACAGGAAATTAATTCAATTTTTGTAATCACTCTTTTGATCTAGCGATTTTGTGTACAAAAGTAGTTTTGCTCTTTCATATTGGTTTTGAGCTGTTTTCGTCATTTTTGACTGTTTTTAGGAACTTATCAACCAAGGAGGTTCAAAAGGACCAAAAGATCCTTATTAATGCAAAATAAGTTAGTTATGGTAATATGAGTATATCGTACATATTAGTATTCTCAATCAAATTACTGATTATCACCTGTTATCTACAGTCGAACTTCCCTAAGTCGAATTTTAAGGGACGAGAAAAAAAATTCGAGTTAGAGAAATTTCGAGTTAGCGAAAATACACCAAAAAACACTACAAAAAATATTTGTATATTTCAAATGTCGTCGGTAATGTTTTTGTTAAAATGTTTGCTTTTTTCTTAAAAATGTTTTTCATTTTCAACCTTATTTCTAGTTTCTGGACGGCAATGTCTTTGTTTTATCTTTCCCGTATACACACGCTAATAAGTTCTAGTTGTCACTGAACATGTTTATGATTCATTTCATAAGTAATGTTATAAAATACGTAACTGACTGTTCATAATTAGGGACTTCCCCGAAAAATTCGAGTTGCGACTTAAATGGTAGTTCGAGTTATAGAAATATTCGAGTTAAAGAAATTCGAAATTCGACTTGGAGAGATAAAAATACATTAAAAAGCCAACAACACGTCAGTGTTCCTACTGAAAATTCGACTTAGGGAATAATTCGAGTTATAGAAGTTCGAGTTAAGGAAGTTCCACTGTATTTAATTTCAGTTCTGAGGAAATTTTTTTAATGTCCCGTTGAAAAAGCCCCACTTTTGTTTTGTATCTGCTCGACACGTTTTCTTTAGCTACTACTGCAAATTTTATAGGCGATCTCTAAAATTAGCTTGTACAATTTTTCAATTAGTAATACAATAATTGCGGGTTTTATCAATTAAAACAACTTTCTGCAGCTTTCCTCATTTGCATTTGTAACGATTAACTATCGTAATTAGGCTCGTGAAGGCGTTGCCAGAGGCATCTACTAATATGTTTTTAATAATGGGTTCTTCTTTCTATGGCGGATTTAAAAAAATTATTTTGGCATTTAAATTAATCGTTTCGTGTTCAAAATTAAGTTGCTATGAAAAAGTTTAACCTTTAGTTTTAATCGTTTTATGTCTTTTATATAGTAGCGCGCTTAATATGATATATTAATGATAAGAAAGAAAGTATTCTGCGAGGTACTTATTCTGAATCAAAATAAGATGATTTATCGAATGAGCGTATAAAAGAACAGTTCATTTTAGTAATTGCTTTTAGAAATGGGTATGAAAATTGGATCTGCAGATTGCTCTAGTGGAAATTTAAAGAATTTTATAATGTCTCAAAAATTTTTTAATGTCTTCCCACGCATGTAATAGCCCATCAACCCCAAAAGTTGCTTAGATGCATCAGAGGGAACTTCTTGAACAATAAATTGTTATGTCTTCTCCTTTGGTATTCTCTTCTCTTCTCTTGGTATTCAATTTTTGATAATTAATTTTTGTTGAAATGGCTTGTTTTAATGATTTAGTTGGATTTTTGATCTGAATCAATTTAGTTCAAATTTTAATTGCAATTTTCAATGCCTTGGAATTTGGGGATGACTTTTACCCGATTAACCACGATTAACCAGATTTTCAGCTCCATCTTGCGATGGATGTAACTTCATAGGAACGGATACAGTTTATAGTTTATAGTAGGAAAGGACTCATTTAATATTTGGCTCTTAACTTTTCGCATATTATACTATTTAGAAACACCCGGTGTAGAGGTACCGAGTAAAGAAGATATATGCATTTTATTTTAATATTTAAAAAGGTTTTTTAACGATTTTCATGAATTAGCTTCAAAAGAATTTGATCGAAACATAAATAACCGGCTCGTAAAATGTAATACAGAAAAGTGGATTGCATTTTTGTGAAACGAAATAGTATGTACTAAGTATAGTTGGAATTTAAAATGTATTATGTTTATTTACCACCGATGCGTGATGAATGTGTAATGAAATAAAATACAAATATGAACTTCTCTTGGCAATAACTTCACGTAGTTTTGTAAGAAACTACTGGCGTTACTGGTAGGAAGCATAAAATTTCATGCTAATCAAACTTTATTCCCCAGGGGCGACAACTATTTATTAGTCCTGCCATAATTATTGTCTTTATTTACAATTTTGTGATATTATGCTTTTTTCAAATCCTAAGGTAATACGTAGGAAATTAATGCATGGGAAGAAAATAAAATGTAATGAAAACATTGTAATATACACCCGAGTCGCTGGAGCAAACAAAATTCCAGTGGCTATACAACCATAATAGGTACAAGGTACATTCTTGTATAATATCCAGCTAGTCATCATCGGCGGCTCTAGAGAGTCATGGGGGTACCTAATAGACCTAATAGACCTAATAGACCATTCATCGTAGCTACTGGATAGGGTTCGGTTTTGAGCTTCTGACTTCTGAGCATACTATCGTTAGGTACTATTTCTGATATATTTTTTAATATTTTCAACGCGTACGAAAAAGTCCTGTTATGGCCACATCAGTCACTTTTAGACAATTATGCTTTTGTTGCGTATTTTTCTGAAAAACAGTTCTGTAGGTACTTGTTACCTGTTGAGAATATAACCATTGAGTAATAAGAAACGCACTGTTATTATACGAGGATATATTGAAAAATTCTTAGCCTACTATAGAACCAAACAAAATTTCAATGTCAAAATATTTTATTACTCAACATATTCTCCTCTTAATTGGATACATTTATTACAGCGAACCTGCAACGTCTCTAGACCTTTCAAAAAAAAAGTTTCTTCTTGCTCTGCAAACCAGACGTCCACAGCTTTTATTACCTCCTCGTTGGAAGAAAATTTACGACCTTTTAAACTTTTTTTCAGTTGAGGAAAGAGATGTTAGTCGGATGGAGCCAAATCTGGAGAATAAGGGGGGTGTTCTAGTAATTCAAACCCTAAATCACGAATTTTTTGCATGGCAACATGAGATTTGTGTGCAGGGGCGTTGTCCTGTAAAAACAAAACACTTTTGGATAGCTTTCCGCGTCTTTTCTCTTTAATTTTTTCCCGTAGAGTGGTCAGTAATGTCGAATAGTAATCTCCAGTTATTGTTCTACCCTTATCTAAAAAATCAATCATGATTACTCCATGGCAATCCCAAAAAACTGAAGCAAGAACTTTTCCAGCAGATTTTTGGACACGAAACTTCTTAGGTCTTGGAGAACCAGAGTGTCGCCATTCCATCGATTGTTGCTTTGTTTCTGGATCGTAGAAATGTACCCAAGTCTCATCCATAGTAACAATTCGGTTTAAAAAGTCTACATCGTTTTCATATCGAGCACAGATCGAACGCGATGCTTCTACCCTTGCACGCTTTTGGTCAACATTCAAACATTTGGGGATCCATTTTGCAGAAATTTTTCTCATGTCCAAATTGACGTGAACTATATGATGAACGCGTTCGTATGAAATATTCAGTGCTTCAGATATCCGTTTTAGCCCAATTCGACGGTCTGATAAAATCATGTCATGAACTGCATCGATATTTTCGGGGACTGACACAGAAACTGGCCTTCCCGATCGGTCATCATCTTCAATTGAAAATTTACCTCTTTTGAAGCTTGCAGTCCAATTTTTCACGGTCGCATACGAAGGACATTGATCACCAAGAGTATTAACCATATCTTCGTAAATCTGCTTACCTCTTAACCCTTTTAAATACAGGTACTTGATGATGGCTCGATACTCCAATTTTTCGATTTTCACAATTTCGGTGGACATCTTTTTTCTTTTAATTTATTGCTTAATTGTTCGTTGTTATGGTAACGCAATATTTTGTTTATGCATAGAACTGGTCTAGGCTAACTAGATATCAACACATCCTCGTATACTCAATGATATAACTTTAAGAACGTAATAGGGGCGAAATCTGAAAATGTGTTTTTGCGAAAGAATCGTGAATAAGTAATATTTTTGGGCGATAAGGACTTACTGATTACATGGTTAATTCGAACAAGTGTTAAGTTCATCGCTGAGTATATAAATGAAGAGCATTGATGAAGATTATTACTCAACACATAAATTTTAATTACTATAGAAAATTCCGTACAAAATACTGATATTCATACCACATAAAAATTAATTACTAAATGGCCGAGAAAATGTTTGTTATTAAAAACCTCCTCTGAGGATTACTGAATCCTTTCGATATGTTTAGGGCCCCCAAAATGTCCTGAAGTTTACCTTCAATTTTTATGGAAATGTTTGAATAAACACGCCCGCTAAGCATCGCCTTAATTTTTCTTATTCCCTCATGTTTAATAAAGTAGGTAAGAGAATCTTTTAAATTTTAATTCCACCTTGTAGGGGGAAAAGCTGTACGAGGAAAATTAAAAGTTTATTCGCTTAAAAGATTTTAATTACAAGTGAACTTTTCGTGATTAAAAATATGAAATTTGTATTTCTCGTAAATTAATTTTTTGTCGAATCTTAAAAAACGTATTCAAATATGCTCTCGTTTCGTTTTATTACAATGTTAAAAGGTATTTGTGTAAACATATAGGTAATATGTCAATACTAGGTTATAAAGATAACAAAGAAGAGGTGAATGTCCATCAGCTTCGCCGACTTCCTGGATCGACCTCTATTAATGCAGCATGGTTCTCCCATTGCAGGCAGTGGCGTTGCCATTGTCCTAAATGTCATTTTATACAATTAAAAATGGATTCCAACTGCATATTTTCTACATAAATAAATATTTTATTCGGTGTCCTAGAGAAGAGATATAAATTGATTGCTCTTTGTTATA
Source organism: Malthinus flaveolus (assembly GCA_950108345.1). NCBI lineage: Eukaryota > Metazoa > Arthropoda > Insecta > Coleoptera > Cantharidae > Malthinus > Malthinus flaveolus. Next base: position 14,748,801 of record OX467285.1, on the reverse strand, counting down.
GGCGGATTTGACGGTTAGTGCCTAAAATATTTACACGTCTGTTATAATATAACTGATTACTGATTACACACACATAATAGAAGGGTGTTCTTTTCGTACATAATGGATGTGCGACAGGAATTTTCCCCTTGGTTCGTTTTAAATTAATTTGTGGAATCGAACAGAAGATTGATATCGGATAATACGCAAAATTTGTCCGCGCGAACCGCGACGCTACAAAATATTTGGCACTAAACGACCATAAAACCCATAATACCTGCGTTCTCAGACTAGGACAACAAACTGTAAACTTATTTTGTTTCTTAAATCTCCTTGTTATCCTCTTAATTACAGTTAATCGAGACGACGCTGCATAAAAAAAAGTTCGTTTTTAATACCTACCCGACCGTCAAGACGCTCTATTTTTGTACGGGACGACGTCGGAATGTGTGTTTCCTTTGCACGGTGGTTTAAAAACAACGTATACTTTTCTCTCACGACACTTGTCCTTTTCAACTCAACTTTTGTCTTAAGTTGTGCAATACAAATGTCATTTAATGCAGGTGTATTCTGTAATGGAAAACGTGATTTAGAAATTAATTTGAAACATCGTCATTGCAAATAATTGTATCGACTAATATGGGGATTTAATCCCTGACGTGCGCTTTCGAACAAAAGTATTTTGCATCGAAAGTAGAATAAATTGTTTCATTCGTGATTTTGAGATTCTCGAGTATTTGAGTTTGCATGTGCAGCACAAATATAAGAGATTTGTGGATAATTATAAAAATATTTACTTGTTTCATTCTAAATATAATCTATAAATGGGTTTGTTGATTATTTGGCTTGTTAAAGCCCAACGTAAATATTTTTGAATTTTTGCAAGTACTTATTATTCTCTGCATTACTTTTAATAGAAAAATTAAACAAATATAATAGTCTCTTACGACAAAGTGGAAGTATAGCTATACCTACTGTATACTATGCTTTGCAAATGGAAAGTTCACTTCAGTGTGGTATTAATAAATTACATATTTGTCTATTTTGGGCTACCAGGAAGTCGTCGGCTTCGTTGTATATTGGCTAGAGGCGGGCGTCTCTTTTGTCTTTTAAGGACATTTTTTATTTACTGTCAAAAGGAGGTAAAGTACTGCTCACACGTTATGAAAATTAAAGGTTCATTTAATTAGAAACATCACGAAGAATGTCAAAAGATACCGTCTCGTATTGGTTCTGTTTCTGTAAGATGTGGCACATCTATTAATCGCGAGATTATATTAACATCTCAGTTGGCTTTTCTTTCAGCTCAGTGTTGAAAATTTTTAATTCCAGTTTGGTGAACGGATGCACAGTATTATCGGATTATTCTCTGCTATTAGGTATTTAATAATAAATGTCTTTATTTTCCCATCATACAATTATCAAATAACAAATAACAATGTGTACAAGTGTACCAGGAAAAAAATGCGAAGTTCAGCACAATGCTGCTCTTCCACCTAACCTTTAATCACTTATACAATCCGCGCAGCCCCGTAGAGAACCATTACTCCTCACTGCATGCTTCCACGTTACAATGATTAAAATCTAAAATTTCGGATTACCGAGAGTTTAATTGACTGTTTAATAAATGAATGAAACCGTATTATAGAGGGGAGAAGTATTATTAAGAAGAGAATGATGACGTTATATATTAAGAAGAAATGGGCCTCAGGGGCCTCGAAAAGGCACCGGTAACCCTAACCGCTCGAGATCCATTGCTGAGATAACCTCAAAACAGTCTCAATGGAACAGACTCTAGATCTATATAATTTAAAATAGACTTCTATACGATCTCGTGGTTAATAGTATCGGATGCTTTACTGTAGTCTACGATAGAAGTACAAGAAGAGTTAATCTATGTCGATCAGTGATAGATACTATGTCATTGGTAAGATCGAACAGAACAGTACAGCAACTGTATCCAGAACCAAAACCGCACTGCTTTTCATTTGGTCTCTGCATTAACAAGATGGTAAGAGTATGTGGAAGGTGGAAGGTACAGACTGTTCCATTTTCAGCTTGCGACTCTTGCTCAAATATATATAAAAAGGCTAGTCACGCATCTTTCCTTCATTTTAGAAAACTAAAAAATTCTTCAGCATTTCCACCCAAGAGCCAAAACTTGAAGAAAAACGCAAATTTTCAAAATTACTCTTTATGCTACTTCAGGACATCAGAATAATTAAACCTCGGTTTCTAAAGTGCGAATTTTTCGTTATTGCGATTCAAGGCTCGAAATTCAGAGGTCATAACAGTAGAATGGAGAGAAATGTAAAAAATTACAGTTTTCTCGGTACCATCGGGTCTCAAGCTATCCTACTTTATAGGATGATTGAGAACTCTGGCGGGAGGAGTGGTGCTAATTCTAGCCATCACATCACTCTGTGTCTGTGCTACGATCTCTAGCCGTCTTTCCCGTTTTCCCTTCCCCTTTTTCTTCTTCCTGTTCACATATTTCTATCTTTGTCCCCATCTCTCTTTTATCCTCTCTTAGATGGATCATGTGTGGGGACAAGATGATCGTTTTATCTACCGTGCACTACTTGACTTGATTAGAATATTATTCCTGTTAGTTTTAATAGCAAAAACAATCGCAATATACTCTAATATAGTTGTTCATCACTCATAATATTTCGATTACACCTTGTACAAGGAAACTGACTGAGAAGACTGTCTCGTTAGTGGGCCACATTGAGTTTGGTCTTGCATACGAGTAAAACGAGAGATAAATATTGTGTTGACTTAAATAAAATCGTTTTTAAGTCGTGACCCGCATCTAGTAAAAGTAGCCAAGCTATTTATTAGCCAAAAAGTTGTGCACGCGATTTGAAATTTTCCGCTTTTTCTGAAAATTAATTAAATTGCTAAAAGCTGAAATATAACGAGCAAAGTTCAAAGAGATGCTAATACATAGATCAAGAGTAAAGTTTCTCGTGTGGCTTTTTACAAGAGCAAAAACTTGAGATTGAACTCATTTTCTTCTTTTTTCCTTTTTCTCTCGCGGCGCTCAAATAAAATTCTCTAGTATGAACTTGAAACGTAGGCAGGTTTGTCGAATAGAAAAAGGAAAAGTTAAAAAAATACGCAAAGTTACAATACTTAAATACTTTTCCTTCATTTTATAATAAAGGATAGAACGTTGTATTGTTGCATTATTTAATACATGAGTTCTAGCGTAAAATTGTTTGCAATAATAATTGTGTAGTTAGACGAGAATTCCGAAACAATACAATACGTACCTTAACGTATACTAGTAATTCTACGATCATTAATATTTATAAGTGTTACTTACCTTTATATTTATTCTAACGTCTTGATTATTTAAGGTGCATGCGATTTAAAATATTATGCAATTCGAGTTTAAATTTATGAAATGGTTGTTTTAATTTAAATGTTTAATGTCTTTCGTTGCATTAAAGTTTTTTAAATTTCAATTTATGCCATATTTCACAAGCTTGTTAGCTTGTTATTACTTCAGCTCTAAATTCGATAGAGGGTTGTGTCAAAGTATGGCCGTTTATTATGAGATTAGTGTAAGGTTAATAATATTATCCCGACTTTTGGGTATAGACAAAGTCGGGTAAGTTTCGTAACGACGTTGAAAGGAATAAAACTCGTCTCAAAACCCCCATCTCTTTTCTGAGGTTGAGAAAGAGGCAATTTCGAAACAATATTTTCTTGGGCCATTTATTTGATATATTACTTATTACTCTTCGTTATTAAAAGCCGCTTGAATGGGTTAAAATAAATATATTAAAGCAGTATATTTGAGAGGTAGGGGAAGCACCGATAGCTATCATACTTAGTGGGTGATTTTTTTAACTAAAGCCATTATTTAAATTTTAGACTTCGGTCGAGTGCAGTTTTGGGTTGTTACGGATTGTTATTTAAATCAATCTGATGTGGCCATCTAAGCCCAGGTGTTCGTTTCAATCGAGGCATATATCGCCTATCTCATTCAATACGACGTGTAGCTAATTAAATATCGGGACTGCCATATTAGACACTTTTACACAAAAGTACGTACATGATAATTGACTTTGATGTTTAGTTAATAAACGTTGCAAGTTTGCATTTGCTAGCTCAATTAGTGTTTGTGCGGTAGCTGTTGAACGGTAACGTGTTTTCAGAGAAACGTTAAATACGAAAATCAAACTACGAGCTCATGTTAAATTTCTCGTTAAATTAAAGAAAACTCTTACGGGAAGCTTTAGTGAGGTGTACAGAGAAGACCCGATTGGCTTGTTGGCATAAACAGTTTTGTGATGGAAGAGTCAACGTGAAGGACGATAACCGTCTAAGTCGCCCTGCGTATCAAAAACAGATGTAAATGTTGAGAAAGTCAATGAAGTTTACGGGCAGACGGCTAATTAACATTATTATAAAGAAGTGGTGACTAAATTAGGAGAAAAAATTTGCAAAAACGGCCACAACTGTCAAGAACGTAGTCAGAAAAAGAATTCGGGGGGAGGGGGTAGCAAGTAGGGCATAGTGTCTTCAAAAAAGATGTTTCACAAAAACAAGGGATGAAAATTAAGAATTCAATTCTTCTATTTTTTAAGATAAACGAAAAATATTGTGGAATAATTAATTACCGGGCCTCTTTTAACTCAGAGATCTAAAATCCAGGTCCGATAGGACCCAACTTTAATACTTAATTATTTTACATCACGCAGTTTGATTGTGTAATTGTGTTTTAATATTTTGAGCTTTTTTTTCGGAAATGGGTATAAGATGCAGAAAAGTAGATACTTAAACTGTAAATTATTCGCATTTCTTTGAACCTCTGTAAATATTGGTTGGGGGGGGGGGGGGGGGGCAAATCCTGCTGATTCTCTCCCTGGTCTGACTGGGTCTGACTGCCTTGACAACAAACTGGTCAAATCACTGGATTTTGCGCCTCGACAATGCTCGACGCTCGACTTACAATGCGCTTTCAATAAAGCAGTTTTTTAACCGATGGTGCTTAAGCACTCTGTACGCCTGTAGAAGAGTTGAAAGGGCAAACGGCTGAACTAAAAGCCTGAATGCGTACAACACTGCTTCAGCACAGTGGCGGCAGCCCATGAAGCGATGAGTGCAAGCAGAGTGGCAGCTACTTATAGAAGGGGATAATATTTATGTTATAATAATTTAAGAATTAAGTGTCTAAATTCTATCAGTCTCGTTATTTAATACGCAAACCTCGTATACTATACCAATATAACCGGAAATTTAAGAAAACCCTTGGAGCAAATTTTGTAGTGATGATTATGGTTCATTAGATAATTTTACCGTTTTTATTGATTTATAATTAACCCTTTTAGACACGAGTAACCATAAAATACCTACCTAAGAGGCTCGAAAAGTAACAAATTAATGCGTTCAAAGGTTAACAGTACACCATTTTAATGATAGATTTAATGAGCATCTAAGCAGTTTCAAGAGTCTGGGATTTTTTTCAAAAACTAATGCAGTAACGAAACATCAGTAAATTCCAGACTTTTGACCCGTCCAGTACAACAGTGTACATTGTACATCCACCACAATATTTTAGTATTACGCGCACATGCATATTTAAATGGAATTAAATATTTTACTTGCATATAAATTATTTGTCGATACACTCTATCAAGTTGATTAACCTAATGATAATTGCAGGAATCCCATCAGCGATTCTGAGCTTTTAACTTGCCCTAGGCGGTATCATAAATATATGTGCTTTTTTCTCTAATGGAAAGAAAGTGCTTTTGAATTATGATTTCGTATGCATGGCTCTTTTAATTGCGGTGCTCATTATTAAAAAAAACTTCCTCATTAGCTCATTACTCGTCGTTCGGCGACGCACGCAAGGAATTACGTTGGTTCTTGACCAAATTTACGTAACATACTTGTAGGTAATACATATTAGGTATATTTGAACTGGATTGCTAAACAGTGTGTCTGAAATATCTACATTTTAATCTTTCTCGCCCTGCTCCCTATTTGTTCTATACGAAGTTGATGACTTTTGGGAATATTTGTGATACATTATACTTACCAATAACTATCTAAAAGGTGAAAGTGAAAGATGAGGGTTGGTAATGGTCTGACGACACTAAATTGCTGCCATAGTGTAATACATTAATCAAAAACTGAACATTACTCGTTACAAACCTCTAAAATAAATTTCTTCCGCGTATTTCGTAGAGAATAACAAAGTTTTCGGGCCAGCATCGAATACTTAAATTTTTTGTCGGTAACTTAAAGTTTGTTTTCTATTCTCTTACGAATACATCAAACACGACGTTCGTGGTTCTATACTGTTTTTTAGGCATTACCTACAGTAGCAAAATATACCATAATATTATCTAAGTCGTTATAATAATTGAGCAATTTTTATCTCGTCTAAGGAATAAGTTTTTCCTTTCTAAACGACAAACGATTTTTTATGTAATTGTAGAAATGAGCCAATTTTTAAAAGAGCTGAAATTGTGCAGTAATTTATTATGAAGGAAGTAGGAACTAACTAATTGTCTCGCGATACAATGTAAAAATTTCTAGAACTAAAGTGAGCGTGATGAATTGATGAAATTATTTTAAAACTCAAATTCGAAAAATGTGTATTAGAGTTAATGCTCAGATTTGAATGCATAAGACATCGAAGTTGTAGTGTTGAAAATTATGAGGGTCGGGGTCGTTTATATGCAAGTTCGTTATGTATCATCTTTGATTTGCATAAAACAAAAATAAACATATAACACGTAATGTAATATGTCTAAAAGACGCCTACAAACCTTGGATTACCGATTATTTTTAACGTAGGATTAAGATTAGTACCTCATTTTAGTTTTCAAAAGTGAAATATTAAGCTAGTTTTTATTTGTTTCAGAATACAATGAAAAGTCCATGGAGATTGAGTTCCATAAGCATAGAAAAAATAGCAAATCAAATAAAATTTTATTAATTTAACAAAATGGCAACAACGGCGAGAAGAAGAGATCCTGACGAGGATATTGCGGCTATAGCAAAGCAAATATCCGACCAAGCGGAAGCCATCTATCAAAACTGGAAGTCTAGAGGTTTGGCACCTGCAGAATTAATAAACTGTCATGCCGCTGGAGACACTTCCAGACTTGAGTAAGTCCATTAGCCTCTTTAAAATTAGACCAAAGTTTTCACGAGAAGAAGAAAATAAAATGCGCACAACAAAAGTGCTCGACGTAGTTTAAAATTAGTTCAAAATAATAAGGAAGATAATTATAATTTTTTTCAATTCAGCTCTATGTTGAAACCGCAACCGTCGAACAAACCTTCTATCGAATTGCTGGCACAGGCACCCACGATGGATAACAATAGACTCGAAAAATTGGTCAAAAATTTTGTAGTTGAAGATAAAGCTAGATTGGCGGCTAAAAATAAAAATATGGCTTCTAGTATACAGTACGCGTTACAAAAATTTGAAAAAAATACTCCGTTGGACGATAGTTTCATCAAGAAAGTTCCAATTAAGACGAACTATTACAACAGCCCTGTTACGGCGGTTTCTACACCCTCGCCATCTATACAAGTAAGAAATTCGTCGATAGCTTTGGGCTTCGGTAATAAATTTGATGAGATTAAAACTAAACAACCTTAATGGTTTCTCATTTATTAACTTCATAAGGTCGTTATCGATTTATTTATAAATCGCCACGTAAATTAGTTTCTATCGTGCGTACTTGTAATTTCTTAAACATTTTGTTTCGTAAAGTTGACGGGGTAGAATTTTATTTAATTGCCAAACTCCTAACCGACTACCAAACGTGTGATGTCGGATAGTATTATTTTTACATTATAAACAACTTATTTTGTGAAGTTTCAGTCACGTTTGGTGTTGTACCAAGTACCAGACAAATCTAGGTGCGGAAATCCTTAAATAAACGATTCCGTGATCGCATTTCATAAAAGCGTCATATTGATTAAGTACCTGTTGCAAAAATATTGTTTATTCAATAACTAAAACACGCGAGATGCGACTCGTAATTTTGATTTACACTCGTTGCTCGCAAAATTTCTTGTTTAATCTTTCACTTACATCGCTATTCTTATCTTTCTTTAGCCGCAACCGGCGAAACCCGCGATCGGACAAAAGCCTCAAATATCTCCAAAACCAAAATTTTCCGATACCATAGAAGTTACTTTTCCGGTTGATGCGCCGACGTCGGGTCATCAAACTTGGCCGCTCAAAAATAAAATAATCACGACCGACGCTGTCAAAAAAAATACGGCAGCCGAAGTTAAACCGTCTACCCCTCAGTACAATACTCTACCATCGAAAATACAAACTTCCACATCGTATATCGACGAGGTTGCTTTAGAAGAGAAAAGACTTATAAACGCGTTGAAAAATGGCGACATAATTAACGAAGATCCTCCACCCACCATAGTTCCTGTCAAATTTAAAGAGCAGCCCCCGGAACGAGAAGGTACTAGATGGGGATTGAGAAATGTCAAAAGGCCCGAACAACAGGTTCCACATCCGGAATTAACGACGAGCCAAAGACAGCATATTAGATTGACGGCTTCCAATCCAGTAAGACCATTCTTAACTAAGGGATCTGTTGCAGAGAGAGTTTTGATTTTCGAAAGACGTCCCAGTGATTTGTTGTTGGATAAAAGAGCGCGTGCTCCCGTTATTCAACCGATTAAACCGCAGGTGAGTTTTTCATATAATTTCGAGATCAGATAACTTTGAAGACGTTGCGTTTACTTGGGGCTGGAGGGTTGAATTTTTTACTGGTGAACATTTTGAACGGGGTGCTACTTTTTTAATTTGGCCATTATTTATTTGGTGCTTTGTATAAGAAATTAATTCTAATACCTTTTTACAACGTTGCAGGACCTATAATGCTATCGGCTCTACGGCAATCAAAGTGCAACTTAAATAGGGAATAAAATTTGACCTAAGGGTATAAAAGTTTTGTAGTACTTTCAACGAAAATTTTGCCACCAAATCAATAGGTTTATGACATTGTTTTAAAATTAGATTTTTTATTAGGAAGTGGGGGGAGTGTCCATCTGCTAAGCTTGGCCAAATGCCCGATTGGCGACTGATTTAGTCAGATATCATTGTCCATGGGATACATCATATTATTCATTAAACGTCATACCGTCAGAGCCAACGAGTATTCATTAAATCATATTCTGAAAAAACGAAATTCTTATCTCACGAGTCCATGAATCTCGATATAATTGGATAAAAAATATATTTCACAAAAGATGAAATTACACTGTGCCAAGAACAATATAACAGCGCGATTCTTGGAATCGTGAGGCTTCTGGACCAATCAGTGTGACCGAGTGACCTTGCCTTGAGACGGCACTGTCTAAGTCGAAGCCTCTATTAATTTAAGAACTTCGATTCTGACTATTAGGAGATTTGGAGTAACAGTAATAGCAGTTGGTCGTAGTAGCTACCTAAAGAACTATGTCTGCCGGTTGTCGTTTTCCGCCTCCTCCTTTTTTTAGCAGATCGTAAAAGGGCAAAAGCAATTTTTTCAGGCGTTTTTGTAATGTAGCTCTAGACTCACAACTTGTAACATTCTAAAATCAGATTTTTTGGAAATCTAAAACAATTAGAAAATTTTTGTTAGTGAAAGCTCCCATAAGTGGACGCTCATTGGACCGACTTTGTCCAAACGCAACCACATACCTCCTGAGACCAAATAGAGATGATTTAACCAAATTTACCTCTATCTCAAAACATTGAAAACGGATCATAATATTTTACTGGCATTCGGAGTATTGGCCTAAATATTCTCGCCACCTCCACCCACCAATTTTAGATGTCATTAGACAGAAAGATGGCTGTTCCTATCAAAACTAATTGTTTTATGTTTGACGGCTGATATATCTAAATTTGGTTATGGTTGGAGTATCCTTTATATCCTCCATATAATATAGGAGGTTGCAATACCTTGCTAAATATAGAATAATATTTTTTTTAAATGACCCTAAGAATTACAAATTTACAATTTCTTGGAGATTTTATCTACGTAATGTTTTGACCGTTTTATAGCCCTTTTTTTCAACCCATAGGTACTAGTCTCTTGATGCAAATTTCCGATGTCACACTGAAGACTATCAATTGCTTTCACGTGAGAAACTTTTAATTTTAACTAAATTCCTTCGTCCTTCCATTGTGAAATATTACGCAACAATGAGTCGAATGCTATAATACAAAAAATGGATACTATTATAATTTACAATGTGGAGGAAAATTTGACAAATTTTTGCAACTTTTTAATCGAGAAACGATTTACTTGTTGCTAACCACATCACTATTTTGCCCCTGGTTGCTTATGCCGTAACATCGGCACCACGATTATTCATCCCAATGCTTTTTAAAACACAACGAACGAATTAATTATCAATAAAATATAGGATGAAAAATATAATGTGTTTATTGTCCTGCCCGAATTCACAAACCTTGATGTAAAGGTCATTTGTAAATTGTATGTAAATTTATTATACTCGATTATGAATCCGCCTAGGAATGAGTGCATACGCCCCACATTTCACCGGTCAATTAATATGATTTCATATACGATCTTAAATTAAATAGCAAAAGCTTTTGTGGAGGGAAAGGGAGCGCTTCTTTTATACAATTAAAGAAATTACAATATCGCGATATGATGTAATGCACCCAATTTAATAATATGACACTGTCTGTTAAAATAACAACAAAGAAACATTGATAGATCTCGAAATTAGCGGCCCAAGTAAATTTTACACATTTACATGCAAACTAATGTTAAGAATTTCTTATGTAACTCGCTCTAAAAATAACAATACATCACTAGGTATATAATGTTGCTTTCGAGCGCGATTCGATTTAAATTGGGCTCACCGAGTTTTATTTTTTAGTTACCTTCCAAACAACAAGTTTTACAACACACCACTTTACAAAGGCACGTACGAGCGCATCGAAATGTTCACATACCTCGATTTCACTTTCCTCAAGGAAAGCCCGGATCGCCTGGTCATTTGGAAACTGTTCGATCGAAAGTTACGGCAGCCTTTCTTAATATTGGAGAACGCGCTTCGAGGGAGCATTTTGCTCAATTAGCCGTAGCTTGTCAAATTCCCTTATATTGGAAGACGCCTTTGTATTTAGCTGCATGTGCCGATAAGGGGTGCTGCACCTTGGAGCAGTTTGTAAGCTTTTGGACTTTGTAAGTTTATTTACTATTGTTTTTATTCAACACCGCTAAGAGAGGCAATTTTAGGATGTCGGAAACTTGTCACGATGCTGCGTCTCGTTTTATTTATATTCTCACTCGAGGTCAACGTAATTATTTGGGACCCGAAGACTTTATACCTCTAGTCCAAGATGTAGTAGAAACTCATCCTGGATTAACTTTTTTAAAAGAAGCGACAGAATTTCATTCTCGCTATGTACACACCGTTATTGCTCGAATTTTTTATTGCGTAAATCGATCTTGGTCTGGCGGTATAACGATCGCCGAACTTCGAAGATCGAATCTTTTAAATATAATTCAATTATTGGAAGAAGAAGAAGATATTAATCAAATTACCTCGTATTTCAGCTACGAACACTTTTATGTTATTTACTGTAAATTTTGGGAATTGGATCGTGATCACGATTTGTATATAGATAAGCAAGATCTTGCTAGGCATAGTGATCACGGTAAGTGTTCTATATTGCGAAAGAATCACGATTATTTAACTAATTTATTATAGCTCTCTCCACTCGTATCATTGATCGTATATTTAGTGGTTGTGTGACTCGTGGAAATAAGAAATCGAATTGCGAAGAAAAAATGTCTTACACCGAGTTTGTTTGGTTTTTATTGAGCGAAGAAGATAAAACTCACCCGACTGCTATAGAATATTGGTTTCGTTGTATGGATGTGGACGGTGATGGATATTTGTCGATGTTTGAACTCGAATATTTTTACGAAGAACAAATGCATAGGATGGAATCCATCGGGATTGAAACCTTGCCTTTTCAGGTGAGTTGTTGATCGTTAACGTCCGATGTCTTAATAACTTAATTTTGTAGGATTGTTTATGCCAAATGTTAGATATGGTTAAACCTAAAGTTCCTGGTAGAATATCATTAAGTGACTTAAAAAAATGCAAATTGACTCCAATATTTTTTGACACGTTCTTTAATCTGGAAAAGTATTTAGATCACGAACAGAGGGATCCTTTCGCGACCCAGCGTGATCACGATGTTGATGGACAAGAGGTTAGTATAATTTTAATTCGGGATCGGATATTTTTATGTTTTTATTTTACTTTAGATGAGCGATTGGGATAGATATGCAGCTGAAGAATACGAACTTCTTGTAGCCGAAGAAGGAAACGATCAACAAGATAGTCTGTGAGTAGCGATTTGTTTTCAACGTGAAATTGCCTGTAAAAATTTTGAAAAGCATTTATTTAGAAAGTTGCATTAGTACGAGTTATTGTTAGTAATTTTAGAAATCTTTACTGTGTGACCTTTGGTGCATAAAAATGGTTATTACTACAATAGTAAGTTACATCAGTATTTAATATAATCGTTCTGTATTGTTCATTAGTAGCTACAAATAATAAATTAATTCCAATATACATCGAGCTATAAAAGTTTGGAGCGGCCTTAATAAGTTTGAAACTAATTGACCAAATTGAATGAAATTTAGGAGAGGGTAAATAATATATTTTGTTGATCAACTTTAATCATCGATTGTGTTTCTCAGCAATGGTATTGAAGTCCTTTTTTTAAATAGCATGGGTGGTATATATTTTTAGTATATTTTACGTCCAATGTAGTAGGTACCTACTACTGGTTTTGCCTCTAACATTGACTGGATTAATTGAGAATTTGCTATTTTTGCCAAGTTTAATGTTCAATAACTGAGAAACTACTCATTGTTTTTCTCCCAGAACTAATGCAGCAAAATTAGTTGGGACCCATTTTCCATAAGGTTTTTTTAGTTTATTTGGACACGTAAAGTAACCTTTCACACAAAGTTGGTCTGCAGCTCCAGGACTGTGCGATCTGAAGTGATGACCTTATCGGCCGCATGCCATACATGATTAAGTTTTATTAAACGATGCGATCGACAGTCTCTAGACTGCCGTTGGTGTCACAGGTACCCATTAACGCACAGTCAGCCTGCAGTTAGGAACTGTAGACGGCCGAACGATGGCCTGCGTATGCATTGCAAAACTTTGACTGTCGATCTGGATAACTACAGTTCTGAACTGCAGGCCGACTGTGCATGAATGGATACCTTTAATTTTAAAGCTATCAAACTTGCTCCAAAACTATAGACTGTTTCGCTATTAGCCACTGTGATGTAAATATGATGTAACTCTACTATTCCTTAAGTAGGTACCCTCTTTCAAACGACACATTTGTACTCTTTCTTTATCAATTTTTTGGTTATTGGTGTAGGTAGTTATAATTGCACGTATTCAATTTGTACATTTTAAAACTTGGAATAATTTACAATAACTTAGTTATTCGATAACGTAACAACTTGCCAATGTCTGTAATAATAAATTAATTCGTAATTGTATTTAGGGAATACAGCTGCGGTTATGACAGGGTAAGATTGTAAGTTGGTTTATTGCTTTACTAATAACACCAAGGTATTGTCTAACTGCAATCTGAGCATCTTTGCTAGTTACTGTATGTCATTAATATAACAACCGTTTTGAAGGCTATTAATTACTAACATCCAATCTATTTTCAGCTTATGATGGGATTATGTTTGATATGTGTATTATTGACGAAAGCTTTGTAACTAAAATTAATTTTTTTCGGCTCTGTCACCCAAACTATTTTAACTATTTCTATCTCTGTGTATTTTCCCATAATTTTTATCTGTGAAATACAGTAATTTACTGTTAAGCTCACCAAATACAATTCACCTATAAAGTCTTCGCGTCGCCTTTGATCTCTAAAAGTTGCTATTAACGGCTTGCATCCGAACGATATTCTTTTATTGAATTTGTATTTTATTAATACGCATTTTTTAAATTTTAAGCTTGTGTGCAAATATCTTATAATAATAATTAATTTAACCACTACGTACAAGTGTATTTTTTATTGATGTTACGTTTGTTATTTCAGCTCGTACGATGAAGGAAACGATGAAGATCTATTATCACAGAATCTCGATGTTGTTCTGGACATTTCAGATGCTCCTTGCGGCCTTTCAGACGATAGCGACGAATGCAGTATTTAGCGTAATATCCCAGATGCCATGTGAATTAAACAAAATTATTCTAGTCGTTCGTTTAGAGCCGTTTGAAGCTAATACATCAAATAATATTAAATAGTAGTTTGTTATAACATAAAATCAATTATTCTAATTAGAAAATTGATATATTTATTTATTTAAAAATCGATAAGTACCTAAAATTACTTATGTGCTCGTTTTTATAGCGAAGAAATTAGGTAATAAATAAAGTTATGCATTTAATTGTCTATAGATTTTTATTACTTTTCTTTTGACTCTCAAAAACGAATGCGTAAATTAGGCAAATAGAGTTTATATTTTTAGATATATTTGTTTTTGTATTTCGAATTTAACAAAATCGTAGGTATTCTTAATGTGAGCACAAAATTTTTGTATAATAGTTGTTAGTATTTTAGATGTTAGGAAATTTGTGCAGCTAGTTTTTTGTATGCAAACGACTAATTTTAAAGGTAATTTTAGTTTTCATTGTTTTCGATTGAAGATTATTTTAATATTAAGATAGGTACTATTTATTTGTTTTTTCTTCGGATATAAATTTTATTAAATTTTAAAGTGTGTATGCATACCTATACATTTACAATATGGTTTTGAGATTTGCTGTTAAGATTTTTGTAAGGTGCATCCGTTTGTTAAAAATGTGTAGTTATAGTCTATTAACACTTTATTTAATTTATCAAAATGAAGTTACTAGTCATTTTATTTAAATATATTTATATTTACAATGTAATGTTACATAAATTTGTTTATTATGTAGATATAATAATATATAACTGGTTTTAAACTTTTTTCATGTGTAAGATTTTAGTTAATCATATTAATCAGCCTCCCCCCAGTCAACAGTATGAATGTGATATTGTGATATTGTTCTAATAGTCATGCTATACCCTGCTGACGATATTTCAGAGATATAAATATGAACTTTTATCTTATTTTAACACTTACAGTTTCAGTAGAACCTATGTTAGAACCAAGTTTTTCAGTGTTAAAAAGAATTAAAAACTATGTTTCGAATTTATTCAATCTCACAAACTTGATTGAGCAGTTTAGCTACAAGCTTGCAAAAAACTATAATATCTATTGAGATTAAATTTAAAGTTGATAAAAATTTCTCTAGGTAACTACTCAAGCACAAAAATATGTTTTAGTATTTTTTATGTATTGTTTTAGCTTAATATGGTCGCACAAATTCGAAATTACTACGATTATTAGTCCTCGTTTTTATATGCGAGAAATGTCTGCTGACTGCAGATAGAAACTAGCTAATGTAAACCCTACTGTAATGTAAACTCGCCTGTAAAACTCATGAAAGTCTTGCCTAAAGCGCTTGTAATCCTGTAAACAATGTTCAAGTAACTTCTGCAAGGTTTCCTTGAGTTTTCTCACACTTAGTCAAGTTTACATTAGCTAGTTTCTATCTGACAGTCTGCCAGATATATCTCGCAGAAGTTATCGTGCATGTGAAAACAAAGCCTAAACTCTAGTGAGTAAAATATTGAATTTGGTTTTTTATTTTATTGTCGACCCCAAATAAATTATTGTGACTAGCCGCCACTGCATCTGAATGTATACTTCTATTCTAGTGTGCCGTTGAGGTATATTTCAAACTGAAGTATCTTAGTTTTTATAAGTATTCTTGAGTTGTTTTATGACTTTAAACTTTAGAAGAAATTTTTAAAAATATTGGATTTAATACCCACAGGAACAGCCTTTCTGATACGCCACTGTTTATATAGTGTATTGCGCATGTGTACATCGATATAATTGGGCTACGCTGTCAAATTACAAAGTTGTAGTTTGACTGTTTGACATAACCTTTAAATTATTAGAATTAATTAAATGAATTAAATAAACAGCTATGTCGGCTATGTCTAACTTGGAATCGGTGCCACATAATAATTTAGATCATCCACAAACGGCAATGACCGAAGACGGTAATAACACTCAATTACAAACAAATCAAAAGCCCGAACAGGCATCAAGACACACAAATCTTCAAAGAATTCAACAACGAAAGCAAGCTGTACTTAGTTTTCCGTACAACAGGAAACTCCTTAAACTAGCCATATATTCAAAGTGTCAGGTAAATGTATGTTTTGCAAAAGGCACACACTTATTATTGTTTGTAGTTTGATAAATGTGATTGTACTGGCTGGAAGAAAACTGAAAATGCTTTACCAAATCCTTCGTTCAATGATCCGTGTCGTTGCGAACATGCTTTAGGTGAGTTCTTTTTAATCTTATGGCTACTAAATAATTGGTGAACATTTCAGAAATGCATATTTCTCATCTTCGAAGTAAAACGGAACAAGAAATCAATAAACTGTTAGGTATGGTCGTAGATGTTGATAATATTTATACATCGATTAACAGAGAAGAAAATTTAGAAACCAAAAAGGTTTATAGCTACTTATTTAAGGTAAATGTTGAACAATAATTGTGTCTAGTTTAAAAACACAAACTTTTGTAGTTGTTGCGAAAATGCATTCTAACATTAAATACACCTGTAGTGGAAGGTCCTTTAGGCCAACCGCCATTTGAGAAGCCCTCGATTCATAAAGCAGTTACCAGTTTAGTTACATATAAATTTTCTCATTTACCCCAACAAGAATGGAAGACAATTTATGAACTTGCGCAAATATTTTTGCATTGTCTAAACACTTGGGACTTTCCTTCGCCGAGCAGTCAAAAACAAGTCGTTAGTCAAGAAGAAGCTACAGTTTATGCGATTGCTTACACGAGGTAAAATATTCCAGTTGCAAGAAGTATTTTTACATCGTAAACTTCAATGTTCTAGATGGTTAGTTTTCTGTCACATACCGGCGTTTTGCGACTCACTTCCACATTATGATACGACTCAAGTATTTGGACGCCCTTTACTAAGAGCCGTTTTCAAGTATGTTAGAAAGCAAATTATGGACCAGTTTCATCAGGAGCGGGACAGGATGTCGATCGAACGAAGAGTTATGGTTTTAACGCACTTTCCACCATTTCTAAATCAATTGGATGAAGAAATTTACGCTACAAATTCGCCAATATGGGATCCTGACTTTAAACAAGCTCCTTCACCACACCTGCAGTCGCTTTTAGAAATGAGTAAAATAAAAAGTACAATTATTCTTGAATGTTTAGTTACCATAATTAATTTTCTTACTGAATAAATTTATTTTTTAGAATCTCCGAGCATAAAACGACCGGGCGAGTTTGAAAAATTAACTCCAAACGAAAAAGAGGCGTATACTACAATTACCCTAAGTGGAGGTTCTAAAGTTGAGAGAAAAAATGATGGAACTTTTCGTGAACCTAAACGACGAAAGCTAGGCGACGAACAATTTGAAGATTTGAACAGTGAAACGGTTGCAGAAATTATTGCTAGGATAGACGATCCTAATCATATGACTGGACCCGATGTATGACTGTAGTAGCTTGTAACTTCTCGGTGTAATTGTAATTTTTAGATGGTATTTTCGGAAAATATTCCGGCACGAGACGAAGCGCCCAAATTGGAAGAAAAGAGAAAAATTATCGAGTTTCACATTGTTGGAAATAGTTTGACTGCTCCTGTTAAGAAACAAACGATGTTATGGCTTATTGGTTTGCAGAATGTTTTTTCGCATCAACTACCAAGAATGCCCAAAGAGTATATTAGTCAGTTGCTATTTGATCCGTAAGTGAATTATGATTGCTTTAACTTGTGTTTCAATCGCAAATATGTGTAGAAAACATCGAACAATGGCATTAATTAAGGATAACAGTCCAATTGGCGGAATTTGTTTTCGTGCCTTTCCGACACAGGGTTTTACTGAAATAGTATTTTGTGCTGTAACATCGAGCGAGCAAGTGAAAGGTTATGGTACCCACATAATGAATTACCTTAAAGATTATCACATACAAATTGGAATTTTTAATTTCTTAACATTTGCCGATGAACGCGCTATTGGTAAATGAAATTTTGTTTTACACTTTTTTATGTAATAATTTAATTGAGCATCATTGTAGGTTATTTTGAAAAACAGGGATTTGCGAAAGATATTAAATTAGCCAGGCCTATTTATCAAGGATACATTAAGGATTATGAAAGAGCAACGTTGATGCACTGTGAATTAAATCCCAAAATTGTTTATACAGAATTTATCTCTGTAGTTAGGCGGCAAAAGGATATTATAAAGCAGTTGATTTATCAACAGCAGCGTACTGTTTCAAAAGTGCATCCTGGTTTAACTATTTTTAAAGAGGGTATGTGTAATAACTATTAGTTGTAATTTTTAAAATTTTTTTGCCTTAATAGGTGTACGTAGCATACCTGTTGAATCTATACCTGGTATACAGGAGACTGGTTGGAGACCACCAGCAAGAGCCACTAGGGGTGGACATCAATTAGAAGAATCTCAAGATATAGATGTATTGGCTGGAATGTTGAAAATTGTTCTTACCTCGGTAAGTTAATATTACCTTCATTTAAAAATTTGGAAATTTTTCTAAATCTTACTGTCTCTCTGTATATGTGTGTAAACACAATAACTTTGGAATGAATTGATATATTTGTTTCAAATTTGGCATGCAAGTTAGATATGATAAAACAAAGGTTCGGAATGGAGTGAAAATTGGAGTTGAACTTATAAAACGGGATCAAGTCCAAAATACCCAAAACAAAGGGTAACGAACTGCTTTGGATATCATTTGTAGTTCACCCTCTGAAGGTTCCTACTGGCGCAGTTGTAGACAAAACGTCAGGCCACTCGCCAAGAACATTTTGACCAGCCCATGAGGCCCAAAAAATCTCTTAATAACGGCGTCGACCGTTAATTATTATCAAGTTATGAATAGCTTTTCTGAGTAATAAGTGCAAATATTCATTATAGGTAAAAAATCATAAGGATTCGTGGCCTTTTCGACAGCCGGTAGATAAAAATGTAGTAACCGACTACTATGAGCACATTAAATACCCCATGGGTAAGTAACCCTTTGTAATAAAATACTTTTTAGTACATTCTGGTATGGTAAAGATGCAGTCAATTTCCATTATTTGTTGTTTGTTTCCTTCTCATGTTTGTCTCATAAATGTTTTCAATTCCTTTTCTATTTTCTTAACTACCTATGAAGAAATTATTTTTGTAACAAATTCAATGTGAGTTTCTATTTCAGATTTAAGAACAATGACAGAAAGATTAAAACAAAAATATTATGTATCGAGACGACTATTTATCGCCGACATGACCAGAATATTCTCAAATTGTAAAATTTATAATTCTCCAGAGACTGAATATTTTCTTTCTGCTGTCAATTTACAACAGTATTTTCAAACTAAAATGAAAGAAATGGGTTTGTGGGATAAATAGGAGTTTACTTAAATATATTATACTTTTATTTTTAATTAGCCAATTGATGATGGTAGTAGAAAAAAACCTCAATTTTTAATTAACGGAAATTAATTATGTAAGCTCTCTGCATGCTGTACCGTCGCGTTGTTGCTGTATCTGCATGTTTTTCTATTTTCAATTGTGTTAGTTGTTTTCAAAGTTATTTCAATTGGAACCTCCGATTAAGTTCCAATTGCTCGACATTATCTTATTTCTACGTTAAGTATTTGGAAATAATATAAGAAACTTCATGTATTAAACCAATTTTATTTACAATAAACAATTACACTGAATGTGGGTAATTTTCATGGTCTTATTTTTTACCGGTTGTGTTTCGTTCAACATTCTTAGAAGTGAAAGTGGTGATGGTATTTTTTATTATAATTAAAGTTTTTTTCCCAGCACAGCTATTTCAGGGGGTTAAATAATTATTTCCTATGCAATGTTTAAACTTAAAAATACTTTTTAGGCCTAGCAAATATTAAAATAAGCTCCTTTTATTACGTGGAAGTTACGCAAGTAAAATAATTCATTTAAAATATAAAACTTAAGTTGAACATTCTAAAGCCACTCTCAGAAAGTCCTCAAATGGTATTGTAATTTCTCCTCTCATTTCACTATCACGTTGTCGGAAAGCTTCTGTAAAACGTTGTATTTGCACGCATATAACAATAAATTGGTCAACCGACATTTTGGCGTGATTTTTCAGATCACTTTTAGAAATCAACATATTGATAAATTCTGGTGTAAATCGAAAGCCCATCTGTTGCAGCGCTACAAGCAATATTACCTTAGTTTCAGTCTATACCTTAAATTTGTAATTTCGTACCTTGACCCAATTCTTGTTCCTCAATGTGTCCAGAATGATCACGATCGTAAACACGATAAATACCCATCCATTGATTAATGTAATTAAACAACTGTTGAAATTCATATATATCGATAGTGCCATTTTTATCCTTGTCGAACATTCCAACCATTAACTGGCAAGCTGCATCGGAAAAGTGTCCGCCATCTCCGTTGGCTAATGCAGCTCGCAACTTTTCTGCATTAATTTTGCCAGTACGGTCTTTGTCAACTGTCGCAAACCATTGTTGTACGTCAGGAGTAAGAGTTGATGGTGGCAAACCACCACTTACAGGATATGCTTGCTGTTGGGTCTAAAATTGAAGAAAGTTAACCTTAAATTAATTTTTAACTCAACTCAGTACTTACTTCGTACATTATGGGTTGTCACTAAATTTAATTTAATTAATTACATCAAAGGATAAAAATGCTAAGAATTTATACGAATTTAAACAATTTTTTAATTAATTGACAACTGTCATGTCAATTAGGCAATTTTCTATTACTAAACGTCATCAGCAGTCAGTAGTTACCTTGGTCGCTGCCGAGATGCGCATTAGGTAGTTTTAAGAGATAAAACGCCAATCCAACAAAAATGCTAAAATAATGGTTTTATAGAAAAATGTCATCAGACGTTTTTGGTAGCTCATAAAATTGTCTTTAATTTGATTTGTTATTTATTACTGTATGTTAAAAATTGACCGAGATAAACGTCCTTTCAAGTGCTGTCTATTTGTTCAAAATTCACATTTTCACAATTTACTCTCAAAGTGCAGCTCGTTTAGGGTGCTTCCAATTAAATAAGTGAATTACCTAAGTCCTTTTTTGTGATATTTTTTGATAAAATTATTAATTTCCTTTTTAACCCCAAAGGTAACCTAACCAAGCAAAGAGTTCAAACTTCACATAAACAAAAAGAATTTTCATCAACCTTTATTAGACTTTGATTTGTTAACTTTTATAATAATAAACAGTTATCATAATTGAAGTTGTTCAAGTTCATTAATCAAATCGCACTCGCCCTTAATTTTGCTCAACTGATTAACTTCCAAAGGTTTCCCTTGAGCTTGCTGTTCTTTAAGCTTGGCAATTGCATCCAGTTTCCTTTTAATAGCTTTAATTTTCTTATCCTTCTCAGGGTCACCGGTCAACTCGACATGTACAGAACTCACAACGGGTGGATTGTTCGGCACCGAAGAAGTGTCTTCCCCTTCTTCTAATTTACGTAATTTTCGATTATCTCTTTTCTTTTTAGATTTCAATGCTGCTTTAGAGGGTGCAGAATTGGCACCTGAACGAGTATCTTCATCGTCGTGTAACTTAAACTGCACGGCAGGTTTATTACGAGCAGAAGGTGGTCTGTAAACTTCTTTGGAAGCTTGAGGTACATCTAAGACGATGCTCTCCACTTTTGCAGATGATATTGTTGGTTCTTTAAACGCATTTTTTGGGAATCTTTGCCAAGTAACATCATATAATTCTTCCCCTTGTGGCTGTGCGCTACCATGAAGTAAAGCCCCAGAATAATGCCAAATTTTATAGCCATTACTAGTTCTTAATCTTGGTGCGGTCGTGGCTGTTAGAAAATGAGTACCATCGGGTGACCAGTGTAACAAAGTTGTATCAGGTGCTTCACATTTGCCTAAAAGAAAATGTTAAACAAGTGTCTTTGTAAGAAATTCGTATAAGTACCGATAAGTTTTTTAGTAGTTGCATTCCATATTTCAATTAAACCTTGAAGATTTCCAAATCCACCAAGAAGTAGAAGATTTCCTTGTGGGTTATAATATATAGAATTTCTAGGTCCACCACCAAATTCTTGCACAGAATCGCATTTCAAATTAAAAACAGTAGCTCTGGCAGGCATAAATCCGTAAATCACGCAAAACTCGTGACTTTTAGGCGACCATGACACCGAATGTATGGGACCTTCCTTACTCAAAGTAACCATGGCCGTTTGACCATTTGTTCCAATAAAATGCAATCCTTGTTTCCCATAGTAAGAACTTCCGGTTTTATCGACTTCGGTCATAGTTAATAAAAGTACATGAGTACCTTTATCATTCCAGTAAAATTCTACTTTGTCAGCTTGAAAAAAACTCTTGCTCGCAACGCTTTGCTGATTTTCAAAGTTCGGATATTTAAACAACTTCCCTAAAGAAGGTTGTCCTTTACCACCATCCATATGACAAACTAAGAAATACGTTCCAGAAGTTGGAGAAAGACTATACGATGCCACTTTATGAGTTTTAAATCGATTTACAATATTGTCGAAGTTCCCATTTTCATAAAAAACTACATCTGTATTTACAAGACGTGCAAAAATTACTTCATCGGCACTCCATTGTGGTTCCCTACACAAATAATTAACGTGGTAAGCTGTAAGAGTACAATGGGCGCATTCAGGAACTGTAGTGCTTCATTAAAGCACTTTATGTCCACTGTAGTACTACAGTTCCATGAATGCGCCAAATTTATTGACATACCAATTTGACTGTTTTTTATGAACAAAACTTTTCACCAATTCTCCAGTTTCAGTTTTATATAAATTGAGATTGGGAATACCCTCTGGATTGGCTTTACTAACAGTAAAAGGTTCCCAAGTTGAAAAATAAGTGCCTTTAGGAGAAAATGCCAAGTGATAAGCTTTAGTTCCATCGATTTTCATTAATTCTTTCCAACATTTTGTTTCCACAACATGCAAACTACAAATTAGCCGATTAGAAAATTCAAAGTTTACCCATCATTACCATACTTGTGCCCATTGATATAAGCAAAATAATCGCCATTAGAACTAAACAAGATGGTTCGGCATGACTTGCTTGCAATTGCATCGAAGCCTTCAACTGGGCCAAACTTGGTAGTGCCCCAATTCAAATTAATTCCTGATGAACTACGAACTAAAGGTTACTGTTAAGACTTATTGTTAAAATTATAATATAGTAAAATTTGTTTACCTGCAATAGGTATGGCCATATTTAGGTTATAATAGTCGCATTCCCTATTTATATATTGTTTAAAGAAAATATTTACAGTAAGTAAATAAAAAACGTACTTCAATTAATAGTCATAATAGATTATTAATGTTTATTTATATGAAAATTCATTTTTTTCGTTTTAGACCTACCGGGGGTGAACTTACTAGTTGTGGTGGTAGGTGGTAGATGTGCACGTGCAAGCATCTAGTTTTGGTTGAATCGGGAATCGCTACCAAGTACCAATACTTTTACACGTGAGTACAGTGGGCTGCATAATGGACAGGAGCAAAAATACCGATGTTGATATTTTTTATGAAACTAACTACAACTACAGGGTGAGTCAGTAGGCACGCAGCAAACTCTAGGAGGGTATTTTACAGATAAATTCTAGGGCAAATAAACCAAAAAGCTGTTATTCAATTTTTACTTGTTTTCGAATTACAGCATAAGCTTGCTTATTTGTATGCTCGGAGTAAAACGAGAAAATTTAAAGCGTTTGTTTGTATTGCTCTTTTGCACTAATTTTATGTAGGTATTTGTCCTTATCACCTTTCTTATAATTATTGTCATCATACCTACCTGGCAGGTTCATTAATAATGATAAGACAGGATTGAGGCTTACCGTTGGCTTGCTTTGAGCTACCGATGTACAATTTGCCCTTAGCAGCCCAATTTTTAACTAGGTTCAGATTATAACTCTTGGGCTCTATGGCAAATGATAATCTGGGAGTGGTCCAGTAGCCCTATTAGCTCCCCGCAAGGACGTTATACTCTAGATTTTTGTTTGTTTTGTTGTAAGGTAATCCCGCTCCGTAAAGTTGTCGGTAACTTTACCACCAGCAGAGAGGTACAATAATGAATAATCTCTTTCTATTCTATTCTTCTATTGGTTGTATTGAACCTCTCTGCTGGTGGCGTAAGTCAAAAAGAACTTTACGGAGCGGGATTAAAATACTAATTCGGAGTATTTTGAATGCTGCAACTCTCATAAAAAAACGACACCAATCAAGAACTCAGGAGCGCAACGGGTGCTGCTCGTAGACGTGTCAGAAAACGTTTAGAGGTCCGTGGAGGTCCTTGAAAATTGGTTATGGATTTTAAAAGGCGGTAATTCAAAAACAAGTAAAAATCGGGTAACAACTTTTGAGTTTGTTTGTTTTATACGTGTAGAATACTCTCCCAAAATTTGATGCGTTCCTCTCCACTCACCCTGTACTAGCTGTGGCGAGCCAAAGCGAAAGCTTAAGTTACAACTGAAAATGACACTTAACACTTAATTAATGGTATAAGTTCAAGGTGTATAAGGGTATAAGCTAAACTTTCTCCCTGTGTTTTCTTAAAAGCGTTCTCAGAGAATGGCATCTATATTGATTAACAGAATAATGAATAATAAATTATGATAATCCAGTGGCTGAAGCTCTGCTGACCATCAACTTCAAGAAATTTGTCGAAAGTTGTGTGCCATTTATCTAGACCTCCGTGCGCAATTTATCTAGACCCCCGTACGCAATTTATCTATGAAAGAGAAATATTTGGGGTATATCTGACTATGAACTGAAAACTGAGCGCTGTGCATAATTTACCTACCCCGAGCGACTAGACTCTACTTCTTCTCACCATCCAGTTCAAACAGACTGAATTAGAAACTGGCTTAATGTAAACTGAACTGTAAGTAATATGAGAAAACTCTAAAAAGTCTTGCAGAAGTTGCTTGCAATACATAGAGTACTAAACTAATGTTCATTAGAAGCAACTTCTGCAAGGCTTCCTTAGAGTTTTCTCGCACTTTACAAACTTAGTTTCTATCTGACAGTCTATCTGACACTGTAAAGACGATGCCTTTATGCATTGCTCGTTTTACAAGCGACTTCTGCAATACTTCCTAGAGTTTTCTCGCACTTACAACTTGCAGTTTAGTTTCTATCTGAAAGTCTATCTAAAATTTCTCATGGAAGTTTTCTCGCATGTGAAAACGTGGGCTCCGATTCCTCGGAGTCTCGGGGTATCTCGAGTAAGACAAATAAACAAAGCTAATGCCTTAGTTCATTGCTAAGCAACTACAGTACCACGGTTCAGTAAAAATCTACTGCGCAATTGGAACGGTAATCATATGGTGGGTTTTTCTTTTTTTGGGCTCACTTCTAATAATTAATAATCGATACGGAACTGTTGTGACGCGGGTGCGCGGATCGCTCCAACCGGAGAACAGGAGACACTCTCTTGTCGAAATAATACAACACTTGACACTTGCGAGTTGGATTAATTACAATTATTTATAGTTTGTTCGACATTCAACATGGTAGCATACGGTTATTATAGCAGTTCGCGTTATATGAAGCGCAACAAGCTTATTTCCTTAAGGTAGGTTAGTTTTTATTGTATGAAACCAACGTAAATGCAAAGTATTGCTTTAGCGTTTTTGCGTACACATAGTAAAATATAACAATAATTGGGAATTAATTAATAACATGTTATAACCGATTATAAATAGTACTAAAGACTAACTTTCATCACTAGGTACCCTAGGTTTACTAGGGCGTTGGAAATATTGGAAAGGCGCTATAGAGAAGAATTACGAGAAGCACTCTATAGTATACTTTCTAACGACGTAAGTCACTTTTTATTATTTAAATTTTTAATTTAAAAAATTGTAATCTTATTGATGTTTTAGATTAGAGAAACGCACCAGATCGACAAGAAGTGCGACCTATGTGATGAGCGCGGTATCGAAGAATAGAAGATTCTTCCATTGTTTGTCTCAAGAACAGAAAACATATTGGCATATATATTATGTGTAACAAGTATTAATTAAACGTATCCATAGGCACCGCCAAGGGGAATGGGGCAAGAAGAGGCAGTCGCCCCTTTAAATTAAATGCTAAAATTTGGTATTTATTAATTAAGTAGGTACCTAATAACGTAATTCACACGTTAACGCTCCAATTCGCTTAAATTGCGATTTTGCAGGAAATAATGAGTAGGTCGTTATTTTGTTCTTGTGAAACACCTTTGGGAGACACTTTCAATAATTGCAAAATTTTCTGTGCAACTTTTAGCCTAGGGCTTTCTCAATGATGAATCTGGACCTGTCTGTAATTCTATTTCTGCCTCCTCGGATAATTTGCTGGCGGCGCCCATGAACGTAACATATCTTCTAATTGTTTATAATCATAAGTTTTAAGGTTTTAGAAATGTTTAAATCACAAAAATTATAAAAGTGTAGTGTTTTAATTATAAATGTTAGTGTATAACACATACCAGGGTTGTATAGAATGAATTTGTAAATCTGTGAAAAGTACTACAAAAAATACAATAACGATACTGTACAGGATGTATTTTTAAAAGTGCTTAGTACTCGCGGATCTCGCTTATAATGAGATCATAAGAGATAGAGACTTGGTTAACTGGGAAAAATAAGCCTCGAGTTATGCCTAAACAAAATCATAATATCAAATTTACCCCCACCAAAACGTTTCTGAAATATGGCGAAAAATAACAAAATCGACGTTTTTAATTGGCTCTAAAATCATTATTTGAAAAGGTATTTAAGGACTGAAAACACAGACCATGCCAATAAATTTTCGCTAGCGTTTCTGCAGCATTCCCACAACATTTTTTAAAATATCTGCAGAAGGGGGTGAGCACAAACGATATGACTTGAAGCTTGAAGCACAAACAAAAGAAGGCAATATAGTATTCAAATAATTGAAATTCATCATCCCACAGCCCACAAAGCTCAATTTAACAGAAGACTGTTCTTGGCCCATCTTAAATTTCATCTTAAAATACTACATTAGAATATTATTTCGGTCTCGCGAGCTGTTGAGTAGGACAGGCACTAAGCAGCCCGCAGGGCCTGCGGCACCTTCGTTCATCGATCATCTTTTAATACCATTGGACCTATACTATAGTCATAAGTCATAATTTGGATAGTTCCATCATCGTTGCCATCAGTAACTATTTCAATCAGTAGTCAATCAAGGACGAATTTTTCTACATTCTGTAAAGTGTAAAGAACAAATAAAATTTTTACAATATACTTTATCTTCGTATTTCATATTCATTTAATTTCATATTCATATACATCAATTTTTAAAGTTTATTCATTTCAATTCAAGTTTAAATTTACAACCAAAATTTAATCTTATCCCACCTGGTCGCTACCCGCTTATCACTTCGTCATTATACTGTTACGCTTTGCCAAGTTAACATGGTGCTTCGTAGTATTTTTATTAAAAATGGGAAAATGTGTGTTTTCTACTAGTGAAAGTGTTATGAAAAATTGGAAATGCAAAAGAAAAAATTTGGGAGGATTTAGGAGAAGAAGTTGAATAACAAAGTTGTAATTTTTAGGTGAGTCCCCTTTTTAAATAATATAGTCCGGATTCTTCGGAAATTCGGAAGGTTAAGTTAAAGAGCCTGCTTTACAGTGGCATTTTTTCACGAAGTCAAAAATCGTGATTCGAAATTCGACATAAAAATTATACATATAGGTACATAATGTATTATTAGTCCAGTCAATGGGGAGAATAACAGGCCATTGCCTTACATAAGGTGGTGTAGTTCTGATTTTTCAATATGTTATTGAGTTAGGGGCCCTGATGAAAAATCTTAAGTTTTCGACCTTGAGAGGGGTCCGCGCGATCCGCCATCTTGGATTGAAGGTACGAAAAATTGGTTTTTTAGATTTAACTTCTTAAGGGTTGATCCCACGACAAAACTGTCAAATCTAACTTTGGAGAGGACAAAATGGCCTACAATATTTGTTCCATTCATCTTCTTCCTATCTGTTACGGTTTCTGAGATATAAGCCGGAGAAAATCGCTATTTTTAGAAAAAATGAATTTTTTTGGTGAACTTCGCTTGGAGACTTTTTTACCGTTCATTTGAAAGAAAATTCTTTGGAACAAAAGTTGTAGGATTACGGAGAGAGAGGGCTCAACCTCATAATACCTTAAAATCGGTTCAGGGGCTTGGCAACCACACGCGTTCAAAGATTGGCTAACTTTCGGTAAGTCGCACTTCTCCATAAAACCTGGTTTGTCGGTACTCTTTTGGCTATAACTCCAAAAATATTTGTCCGATCCGTAGTTTCTTTTTTTCATCTGAAAGCTGGTTAAATATCCCATCAGACCGCATATATGAGGTTTTAATCAAGCCCTATAAAATATAAATCCTAGCACGTTAAAAACCGTGTACTGCTGGGGGATCCAAGTTTTCTTAGCTCATTTTTCCCAATAACTACGAAACTATATGTCCGATCTAAAATTTATTTTTTTCATCTAAAAGCTGCTTAAATTTACTATCAGACCTGTATATGAAATTTTGATTAAATACCGTAAAAAACTCACACCAGCACGCTAAATATGTACGTTTTTGCAAAATATAACGATTTCCACATGTTCAGCGGGCTAGTGTGGGTATTTTATAGGATTTAATCAAAATTTACTAAAAAGGATCTCATAGTAAATTTAACCAGCTTGGAGATGGAAAAAGAAATTGCGGATCGGACAAAAAGTTTTGGAGTTATGGCCAAAAGAGTACTGACAAACCTGGTTTCATGAAGAAGTGCGACTTACCGCAATCTTTGAACGCGTGTGGTTGCCAAACCCCTGAACCAATTTTAATGTTATTTGAGGTCGACCTCCCCCCTAATCCCCACTTCTAAAACACTACCCTCCCATAATAATTGTCGACATATGAGACAGGTTGTTGGCAGTATAAACGAGAAAATTTGCTCAACATCTCTACCCCCCCCCCATAACCATTTTAAATTGAATAAATGTTGAAATGTGAGAGAAATTGTTATGGGCTGATATGGGGTGAGGGGGAGGGCTGTAACAAAAACTTCGAACTGCGAACACTCATGACTCATTTTTCGACATTTATAGGTTATCATAAAACTGCTCTAACTTTGGATCCAGAGAATTTTCTCTCAAATAAACGGTAAAAAAGTCTCCAAGCGAAGTTTACCAAAAAAATTCATTTTTTCTAAAAATAGCGATTTTCTCCAGCTTATATCCCCGAAACCGTAACAGATAGGAAGAAGATGAATGGAACAAATATTGTAGGGCATTTTGTCCTCTCCAAAGTTGGATTTGACAGTTTTGTCGTGGGATTAACCCTTCAGAAGTTAAATCTAAAAAACCAATTTTTCGTACCCTTAATCTAAGATGGCGGATCGCGCGGACCCCCCTCAAGGTCGAAAACTTAGATTTTTTATCAGGGCCTCTAACTCAATAACATATTGAAAAATCAGAACTACACCACCTTTTGTAGGGCAAAATCCCCCATTGACTGGACTATATAATGTTCGGCTAGTTTTTGCTGATCGTTTGACGATCATTTCGCCATTAGTATAGAAGAAACAGTATAGTAAGAAGAGAAGTGTTATCTCGTCGCTCAAAAATTTTCTTACTCAAAAGACGCGGTAATCATTACTTACTAGAACAGCTTATGGCAAAACTTTGATTTGAAAGACGCCGTGCTATACGTCTATAAGGCATAATTGTTTTATAACAGTTTTATTGTTATCAATGGGATTATCTACGGTTCCGTAGGTGGTTACGAATTTTTTTGTTATACATAGTTTCTCTTCTATCTTTTACCAGGACAATTTTTTACTTTTAAGGAGTCTGAAAGAGTTATCAGCTTGCCCAACGGTATGTTACGGTTGGGTATAATTAAAATGAAAACTAAATTAGGATACATCCTAAGAACAACTACAAATTTAATGTTTTTTGTTACTGGCCTTGATGCCCAAACCACCCTTCGGATATCGGGGCCTCCAGACACATACGATATTTTTTTGGAAACTCGAGTTTCTTTTTAAAAAATCCAAAATTCTTGTTATTATTTTTGGCGACCCTCTGGAAATAACGTGCAATTTTTGATTGTTCAAGGTCAAACGGCTTAAGATGACGTTCAGGTAATAGTAATCGCGTCCGGCCGCGACGGGTAGCAGTGCTCGGCCGTGTGCTCGACTGCTGGACGTCGCGTCCGGCCGCGACTGCTGGGACGGGCCGCGACTGCTGGACGTCGCGGCCGGACGCGACCGCTGGACGTCGCAACGAAATCACACCTTTAGCTGCTAATAAGCGAGTAATGATAGAAATGGTGTGTGATTGCTTCCTTGGTTTTACGTATTTTTGATATTTTTGGGCCGAGTTCTGTAGTATAGCAGCCAGTATATAATTGCCACGAAAGCAAAACACCCGGGTCGATTTCCAGCAGCCCCATTTAAATTTGCTGCATCTGTCATTTCATCTTTAACTCATTAAAGTGTATTATTTGTTTGATATCATGCGAAATTACGAAACTACGTCTTCAGTCATAGATTTATCAATAATAATTTTGACTCATGCCGGAGAGTGAGGAAGAGGGGGGAACGCTTGATTTGAATTTGTAGGCCGCCGCTAAGGAAAATAGAAAAACCAAAATTTGCTTGATTATATTATATATACTATTATTAATTTTAAAAAATACTGAATGTGCGGCAGAACTAAAGAACAACTCAAACACTACAAATCATTTATTTGTTTATTTATTTATTTATAACTACACTTAAGTATTGCAATTCATTACTCTATAAGTAAAAAGTTGATATTAAATTATCACAGAACCATTAATATCAATATCATCTTCGAACCTTCGATATATTGTTTGTTGTAGTACAATTAATTAAATGCGTAATTATCTTAAATATTATGTAGGTAACTAAACATTCATTGGATATGTTTGTGAAGTAATATAAAAAACTACTTTAAAAAACATATCTAAAATACATTCAAAATTGTAAAAGACTCATGGGGTTTACAATGCAGTACGTTCGTCGTAAACTATGACAGCTTCGTTATCGACAAGCGAATCTGTATCTTTGTGCAAGAACTGACTTCTGGATTTACTAAGTGCTATTATGGCGGCCTCGTCGTTACGCATACGATTTTTTCTCTTCTTACTAAAATTTACCTACAACAAAAACAAACTGGCTTATCAAAAAATATTATTATTATTTTCAATTACTTTAGCGTAGAGGTCGTTTAAGTCGTCTTCCGTTGATAACGGTCTCGGTTTGGATCGCACCCAAGCAGGGAGACTTCTCGTTTTCAATGCACTCGAACCGTCATCCTTGGAAGTAACATCGTCTAAGACTAAAACGACATTAACGTATAATTAATTTTAAAATTAAAGGTAAATTAACTTACTACTACTAGAAGCATATTGTGCGCTTTGAGGAGAAAATTCGGATATTTCGGGCATTGGCACGGGTTTCGAATGAGCAAGTTCGCCGTTATTTATGATATCACAGGGTCCAAATCTAATAGGTTGACTTACAGGACGTTGTTTTCTCGATGTATTCGATGTAATTGGATGTGTAATCTAAAAAGCGCAAAAGGTAAATTTAAGACGCTTTATCGTCGATGTCGGTTCAAACCTGAATTGTGCTCGATCCGGGATGACTACTACTACGAGGCACCGGACAAATTCCAGGGCACTGTGTGCATTGTTGTGGTCCTCCAACAACTCTACTACTATAAACCCAGTGGCCTCCTTGCCCACTTGTTTGGTTTGCTACGTGATTGTTGTAGCCCCACGAGCATCCTTTTGGTTCTGCATAAACAACCGATTGACTAGGATAAGCGGGAGGAGCACCAGGAGGCACTTGTGCAGTAGGAAGACCTCCTTCTGTTTTACGCAAACCTGCAAAAATTTCATTAATAAACTAAAATTCAATTTTATACTATTTAGATTATCAATTAATGGTCATTTTAAAGAAGGAAATTGCAAATTAAGTTCGTTTATTGATTACCCGATGTGGATATAGTCGAGGAAATGTTGTAATTTCCTCAAATTTGAAATTGAAAATATACTATACTAGATGCTAGAGGTGGGCAGGTGGGGTTCAAACTTACAATAGTGTTTGTCGCGTTTGGGCATGATACAGCACTTATAGACGATGAAAGCAAATAAGAGACAAACTACGAGGGCAGCTCCACAAAATATAGCGGCTAACAAAGGCAGTCGATCACTTGGCACTCTCCAGCCCCTCGGCGAGGCAGTAGGCTCTGGCCACATACTAGCAGTCAACGTGACCCATTGTTGTTGCAACACATGGCTGCCTGGTTGTTTGATGTATCCTTCATCTCCTGAAAGCAATGAGAATACATTAAAAATTTTAATTCTTCAAATCTTATTGAAAAGCTATTTCAATAATTTGCCAATTTTGAAAAAAATTCTATTCGTAAAATATCAACCCTCTTAATGAATTTAAAAGCTTTGTTTTTGGCATTCGCTTATAAAAATATTTGGGTTTCAATTATGTAACTTTTGAATTAAAATTACTAAATTTATATACAAAAAATTTTGAAATGAGTGAAATTTTTTAAACTTCAAAAAAAATCTATATACGCTCATACGAGCATAATTTTTGCTCTATATACGCGTACACGGTTTTTTAAACACAAAATGGAAATTAGCCTGTCTATTTTAAAATTACATATGACAAGAGCTCTGATTAACATTTTTATACGAAAACTTTTATTTTTCTTTCTTTGAAATGTGCAACGTTTTATATATTTTTTGCATGACTCTAGATCTCGCTGGTCTTAAAGATTAAAAGAGATTAATGAGAGGAAAATTCGGTAGGACGCATTTATCCCCAGTACTAAAAAATTGATGACTATTTATACGATATAAGGCTTTATTTATCTGTTGCTTCAGCTAAGTCTATTTTGTCGAAATTCGCGTGAGCTCTTTTGAGCTTCTGGGACTATTGTTTGAACTGCAATCTATACAAAAGCTACACCTTTGCAAACTTTGAGTAGCCCCTCATCTAAAGAAGTTTTTGTTACTCAAATTGGTCTCATTTCTAAGGTTTTGCTTGAGCTTGAATGAGCTTCCACCCTCGTCGTTTATGAAATATCTTGAAAAAACCGAAACTTGCATGTTGTTATTTATTAAAGAGAGCTCTTTTATTATTAAAAGGGTAATATAAAATTGGACACGTTAATTTAGACTAGTTTTTGACTGGATAGTTCAAAAACCCTCCAGGCTCCACCTGATGAAAAAGTAGAAAATAGAAAAAATTATGAAAAACCCCTCAGGGAAAAGAAGATTAAACACTATTTATCCACTAATTAATTTTATTTGAGTCCGTTTTGTGTAATTTCTAATTAAAAATTTGCACGAACTTTAATTAATAGCAACAGTAAGTTAGCAACTCTTTTTTTAAATTTTCCCAAAATGCTTATTTCAAGAATTTTTTCAAAACTCCATTTTAATTTTAATTGGTAACTCGACAGGAGCGTCTAGAGCTAAATCACTTATACATTCATTAGCTTTAGAGACGATGCTAATAATTATATCTTGAAATTGTAATTGAAATCTGTTAAGCAGTTTTCGATAAAAACGAGATATACATCGATTAGGAATGACAACGGTTCAATGCACGGTCAGTTTCACATCATGTTTTCCCTTCTCAATAGAATAATTCAATACTAGTCTTTGTTATATTTGGCCGTAGCCTCTATTTACTTGCTATTGAAAATGGTAAAACTAAAATTTATAGTTTTACAATAGAAACAAAAGGCGTAAAATTGAAACCTCCGCACAACTAAAATTTGTAAATTATCGAACAATTTAGATTACGTGTGCATTGTTAATTTCGCCATGCAAATTTATAGCATCGATGCATTTCTGATTCTATAGGTACGCCCGGTTGTTAAAACGTATTTGTAGTTTAGAGTAGGTAATAAATATAATAATAGGGGCGAAGTATCTTCACGGTACTTAACGACTTAACCTCAAAATATTAAAAGTGTCTCTTTGAAGTAAACTAATTTAACCTTCATAACTTACTAGTTTTGGGGCTACTCAAAACTATTTGAAACTTGAATAAACAAATGAACATTTTTTAAATTTCGGCCTCAGAAGCCATATTAAGTAAATAATTGTATGGTCTTGCGTTAATCTAAACGAAAGAGTTCTGTGACGACACATCACTCCCTTTTCAATTATAATTTGTGAAAGCAGAAAACTTAATAAGATTAAGAGCTTATTGTGTGACCCATAAAATGATCTTATAGAAAGATTAAGCGCATGCATAGAGAAAGTAAAAATAAACCAAATTATACCAGGACGTTGTTCTATCAGATGAAAGGCCTTTCCTCCCTTTCATGTCGAATGGAAAGGTAGATTTTTCAACTGATTTCCTTCACGATACGTTACTTAGAAAACAAAACTCGGGAGCAATTTTACAAAATGATTTAATTTTCTAATTTTGTTTTAACTAGAGGCTATGGAAGCTCAGAGTCGGTAGCCAGTAGCAGTGGCGTAGCTAGAAGTCAAGGCGCCGGGTTGCAAAAGTTGCACAGCGCCTTTTGAATGCAACGTATATTACCAGTGGCGGCTGGTGAGTCTTTGGTTGAGAAGGTCCAAGTCTAATTTTGATTGTCTCATAAAAATATATAGCGCCGCAGGCAAAAATTTTGGATTGTTCAAGGTCAAAAGGCTTAAAATGAAGTACAAAAATTTGAGTAGCTGTTAGTAATGTCCCAAAAGAAGGTGTTTAACCAAAACAAAACAATATTCTTTTGTCTTTTGATATTGTTTGAGACTTGGGGGCGACGCTCCTCACCAGTCGCCACTGTATATTACTGATTTCGCTTTAATAAAAGTCCAAGGGATATACGTATTTTGTAGGGTGATTGAAATTTGTCGTGAAGCATGGGGATCGCGCTTACCTGAAGAGCTAAGGAAACTAGAAACCGTAGGTTATATTCTGCTGAAGACTAGAATTCAAAACAGATAAAATTTAGTTATTTATAGGAGCTTTATTCATGCGTTAGAAATTGTAAATCAAGAGTCTAAATACCTATAATAATATGTATTTTTGTATTTTATTATTACCTTTATTATTTATTTTTACTCAGCCGTTAGGCACTTGGCGCCTACGATGCCTCGGCGCCGGGTTGCGCCGCAACCCCTGCAACCCCGATAGCTACGCCACTGGCCAGTAGCCAGCAACTGCATCGCGAGATTTGACTATTAGAATCACTAGGAACGACATTTTGTCGATTTCAATTATTGAAAACACGTTTAGGTAAATCGAGAGAGAATTCAGAAGCTATTTCGTAAAATTGTTAGTACAATCTACAGGGTGATTGCAATTAGGTGATAAGGCAGGTTACTCGGTTAGTATTAAAAATAGAAAAAACGTATATAGGCAACTTGCAGTACTCCAAAAGCTTGTAACGTTGAAATTAAAGCAAGAGAGTAACGTTAATTAGGTTTACTTTTTAAATGGAACGTATATATTTTTTCTAGATATTCTTCAAGAGTATCAAATTCTCTATACAGTGATACTAAGAAACAAAACAATATTTGATAAACTGAAGTCGTGATAAGGTTTTAAAAAATCAATCTAGTGATCAAATTACGACATTACAATAGTTATTTATGTATTAAGGGCATTAAGTAGATGTTTATACCCTGTGGGCGACAGTTTACAAACACGAGGGCCTCTGGCCCGAGGGTTTGTAAGTCGCCTGAGGGTATAAACTCTAGTAATGCCCGTGGTTCATATAAAACTTTATGTTTTACTAGTTCATTATAAATAAATAAATAATATGAGTGATTTCATTGACAAATTTTTATAGTAAGCACTGATTAAAGTCAATTAAAGTTGCTTAGAAACTACTTGTTTTATATTTGTTTAAAGTAAAAGTGCATATCTGTCATAATGGAAGAAACTAAAATTCCAGATGAAATTATAATAAAAGCTGAAAAAGCTACTGAAAAATTATTACCCCAGAAGTCTAAAGTCCTATACAATAAGGAATACGAAAAATTTCAATACTGGATGACAGAAAACAACGTTGACCAAATCAACGAGACTGTGCTGCTTGGATATTTCGGAGATTTGGCTCAATCATTTTCCCCGAATTCTTTGTGGGCTAAATACTCCATGTTGAAGAAGACATTATTAGTAAATAAAAATGTAAACGTTAAAAATTATTATAAATTAGGAGAATTTTTAAAACGAGGATCAAAAGGATATGAACCAAAAAAATCTAAAGTTTTGTCCAGAGAGCTAGTGTTACAGTTTATTCATAATGAGCCCGATGAGACATTTTTGATGGTAAAAGTTGCCTTGATTTTTGGTGTTTTTGGTGGATGTAGACGACAAGAATTGGTTAATATGTTAATTAATCATGTAGAAGACCGAGGCTCAGTTTTTGTAATAAATATACCTGAAACAAAGACTGATAAGAAGCGAGTTTTTACCATTATCGATGAAAATCAGATGAATAGTATTATGTTGGTAAGAAAATACATCTCTTTACGACCACATGGATGCTCTGAAAAAAGATTTTTCTTAGGATATAGACATGGCCGTTGTTTTGGACAGCCTGTGGGGAAAAACACGTTTGGAAAAATACCTTCCCACATAGCAAAATATCTGGGTTTAAGCGATGCAGATAAATTCACTGGCCACTGTTTACGGAGAACATCTGCAACTCTTTTGGCAGAAGCAGGGGCTAGTATGACTACATTGAAACGACATGGTGGCTGTAAAAGTTCTTCGGTTGCAGAAGGATATTTAGAGGATAGCATTTCTTCAAAAAATAAGGTTTCCAGAATGTTAGCTGGTGTGCCTTCTACCTATCACGATTTATTACCAACGTCAGCCATTTCTGTGAATGAAGGCGATAAGTTAATTACAAATACGGCATCGACATTCACAGCAGCCAATGTTACTATTACTGGATCCTTTCAGAATTGTCATTTCAATATTAAGTAGACTTAATATTTACTTCATGTACTATATCAAACGAAATAAATATATATTTTTTTAAATTTGCATCTTTTAAATACTCGTTGGAATATTAAGATTTTTTAATACCCCGCGGGCGTTAAGATTCCTTAATGCCCGTGGGGGTATAATGACTAGTATAATATATCTCGTAACAAAGCAATAAAAAGATAATAATGAACTAGTAAAACATAAAAACAATTACCGTTTAATAACAAATCCCAGAGCAAATGCTTGGTTTTGATTGGTATACAGAATGCCTAGATGCCTTGATGCGTCCCTGATATTAATTCTTAACGAACTCTAGAGAAAACTGTATAATTTAACGCAAATTTTTTTCAATAATAAAATTTCAGCTCCATTACATTTTCCAAAACATAAAATGTGCTATCTAATGACGGGTGTTTCATTCTTCTATTCTTCAGCTAGTTTTCATTTTAGCTTTTGATAGGAA
Source organism: Malthinus flaveolus (assembly GCA_950108345.1). Lineage (NCBI taxonomy): Eukaryota > Metazoa > Arthropoda > Insecta > Coleoptera > Cantharidae > Malthinus > Malthinus flaveolus. The sequence continues at coordinate 14,711,116 of OX467285.1, read as the reverse complement.
TAAGCACAAACATAACTTGAAATTAGAACGAGAAGATTAAGTGCTTCGCTATAACCCACTTTTACATCAACACGAAATTTGACCTATTTTATTTAAATTTAATTAAAGTAGAAAAAAAAATTGTTGTTTACGAGCTCCGAGATGAAAGCTTCCATCAAATTGTTTCGAAAGGATCGTTTAAAAGTTTTAATTTTCAATTAAGTCCGTAAATGTATCTTAAGATAAATGGAAGCTTCGACACGTTTACGACTTATGTATTACTTTAATTTCCATTTTCAGAATAAACACGTACCCTACACATTAAATAGAGTAATGGGGAGAAATTTTCCCTTTAAGTTAAGTGGTTTAAAACGTTTTGTTTCGTGTAATCTAATACGCACGGTTCGTCAGCGATGCAATTGTAATGTGATTCAAGAGAACCACATCAAAAAATTTTTGTTTGAAATCCGAAATTGCCATTTAGATATTTTCCAAGTAAAGTGGCGTCGCTTCTGATAGCTTAGGATTATCACTGTCCGGTCCCTTGTAGTCAATTTGACGTAAATAATTTATTGATAAAAAGATCCCAAATTAGATGTTTTGGTATATATCGTATAACACCTATTAAGGGAGACCTCTCCAGACTAATTCGATCAAATGTATGGTCGGTGCCTCGAGATTTAATCTGAAACTAGATCTTGCATATAGAGACAAACTTGCAACACACTCACATGAACGATTCTATCTGCAAATTCAATTATCAAACCACCACTAAAGTCCACATTTCCTTGAACTTTACTAAAGTTCTTAATTTAATGTCATAATATGTTAATGCCAAATTTTTTGCGTTTGAACTTTCGGCTCCGCTCAAGTGTTCTTTTTATTCTCGTACATTCAGTAAAAAAAGCAAAAACGAGAGGACTAATGAAAAATTTATCTTGTAAATGAAGTTGTTTGAAACTGTTGAAAATTTATACAAAGGACAGACGACGTCCGATCAATTCAAGCTGTACAATGGGTTTTTAAATGTTCTGTTGCGACTTTTTCAAGCACGAAAATACTAAAATTTAAACGCCTATACGAGCCTACGTACATATTATTATTGTGCAGCTTTATGGCTTTTGTGCTGTAGTTATAATTTTGCTGAGAAGCCGTAACTAAATACGACTAAAAACTTAAAAATAAACCCTTCATTTACATTTACATTACAATTGTGTAATCTCGTATTTAGTTACCCTTAAGTTTCGCAAAAATAGTACGTCGATAACTCATTACAAAAGCATCCTGTTCGTAATTTTTCCGAAATATTAGTCAGAGAGGATTATTTGAAAAAGTGCCACCACTTGAGTTTTGATTTATCCCTTTTTACTTTTCAACACATCATTTATCTATACCGGAACAGTAAAAGTTTTCCCTTTAGCAGACTTTCCAATGAATGCATCTCTACATAAAATATGTATAAACAATTTAGAAAAGCCATTATGTAAAAAAAACTTTATAAAAAGCACTAGGGAAAGCTTACATTGCCTTAAATGAACAGTAAAAGTTGCTAGAGCAGAGATTATATTCAAGAAGACTGTATACGTAGAGACAGTTAACAATTCAACAGGATCATCAAACGTAAAGGCTTTTAAAATAAAGAAAAGCCAAGTGTCAGGGCTCAGGACACTCGCTACAAGGACATGCTGCAGTTTTGTTACATCTTCTGCATTTAGTGTTGTCTACTACAACTGGATGTTGTATGCAAATATTTTTTTAAATAGTATTGTTTACTTATTACAATCTAAAGACGTTGGTTATCGAATGAAAAACCAGTTATAAGAACGCCAATTTAATTTTCTCATGTGCAAGTAAAATGAAGTTCAGCCAATTTCAAGTAATTTTGCTCCTTTTACACTTTGAAAGTAGGTAACGTTGTAACGGATTACATACATGTAATAAAATAATGATACATATAACGTAATAAATTGTAACGAAAATATATTCAATTATAACAAGTATAATAAAGTTTAGGAACTGCAACTAGAAGTTTGTTGTAACAAGATTTATTGCACCATTTTCCTTATTACGATGTACGTTTGTTTAAGGAGACAAGAAGACTCGCAGAATGCATTCTGTATATTTCCTAAATATACATATTATTTAGAGTTAAAGCAGAGCAGAACGTTCTATTATAATTGTATTGTCCCAAGCTATTAAAGTGTGCCTACATTTAGAGCAGCTAACATTCCGATGCTAAAAAGACAATTACTCGAGACGTTGTGTACTCAACGTTTCAGTGGATATAGAGCAAGTCAATGTATCACGAAAAGCTTAATAAAGTTTTTCGCTAAGATGCCTCCTAAGGGAGGTACGGGTACAGGGTTTGAAAGATATTAAATAAAAACTCTCTTAGGAACTCTCTTCCAAGGGCTGTACCTACCTTAGAGAAAAACTGTATTAGCTTTTCGTCATCAATTGACTTGCTCTATGCCCACTAAACCGTTGAGTACACATTTTAGAATCACCTTGTATAATAAAACTCGGTAGTAGGTACATTGCAGGGTCGTAACAAACGTAAGTCACGTAATATTATGTTCTTATTAAGGGTGGAAAGGTTTCGAGTCTATTGAAGTTTCATGCAAGTTTCATTATCAATAAATCATGGATCATCGTGACATGAACTTAATCAAATAGTCTAGGACTAATAGTCCAGTCATCAAGAACAAAACATGGGCTTCACCTTCAAAAAAATCCAATAGTTTTGAAATTTCACACTGTATTCCAAAATCTCGATGAATCAGAGGCGAGCTTTCGCGGGAGTAACTATCAATACAAGAGTTTCTTCAAAATTATTCAAATAGTGACCCTGAGTTCATCAGTAATCTCTTCAACGAACATTTCACTAATATTACCACTAGATGCAATGCCATCGATAAAGGCACTGTTTACTATTTTAGACGGACAGCAGGTTTGTTTTTTCTAAGTGTTACGAACATGAACTACTCAGCGTACTAAGGAGTCTCGTCTCTCTAAAATGTCTTCAGGCCCTAACAACATCGCATGTTTGGTCGTCAAGGATATTACTGTGCATGGAAAAAATTTAATTGTTATCGTATTTTGATCACCTGAAATTATTTAGTGAAACTCAACACTGCTTTTGATCTGGCAGATCTACAAATTTGGCTATTTGCACATCTGTCACTAATAATATTGTGGTGTCGGTTGGGATTTACCTCGACCTGTACAGGGTCTTTGACGTCAGTTACACTCTTTGAGTCGCTCTTTGAGTCTCTTCTGGGGGGTTGCAGCCAATATGTAGTCCGTGCTTAATATCTATTGCAATGATCGTTGTGGCACTCTCAATGCAGAAATTCATTCGACCGTGTGTCACAATATCCGTTTAAAGGAAGGAAATTTACTTCATTTTGTTGGTTAGGCAGGAGGAGGAATATGTTGAGCAGGCTTCTTCTTTAAAGTTCCTGGTTTAAAATTTTCAGGGGGACTGTTGTTACTAGAGGGAACAAAGCCCATACTTTCATCTAGGCTCTCCAGTGCCAAATACGCGCTCTTTCAGATACGGAACACTGTTAGCTAGTTCTCCTACCAGGCTTTCTATTATGCTTATGTGCACAGCGACTTCTTTGGAGCTCGCGTAACCCTATAGGGTCTTGGTTGTTCTGTTATGTCTTATGTATTATTTAATATTTGTCGCTGTGAGTGTATATATTATGTATATGTATCAATGTGTACCTACTCATTGTTAATTTAAATTCGTGATACACCCATCACCCATATTAGTCCTACTGGAATAAATTATTATTATTATACTATTATGAACAAAAAATATGAACGACAATTGCAATGAATTTCCTCTTTCTATTTTTAACGATTGCTTTCCTCATCATCAAATCTAAACGTAAAGGGTTTATGGGTTGTGAGCGCACAAGCAGCCACTTATTTGAAGAATCTATTGTCTGAAGGGTAGGTGAATGTATCGTAAAAATTGTCTTGGATATCCTCCCGCACTACTTCTGCAACTGATTTTACGATTCTTAACTCACTTTTATCTAATTTTCTATTATCATATCATAAGTTCAAGATTTTAAATCCAACGTCATTGAATCAGTCAATTGCATTGGTGGTTTGGGCATTAATAACACCAATTTTCAACGCTCTATAACTCGCTAAACGTTAGGATTACAAAAAACATGCATATATTCAATTTTGCCACAAATTTTATCATGTTTAATTTTGTATATACTATAATCAAGTTTCAGCTCCAAGCCATAGTTTTCGAGATATTAACGAAAAACCTAAAAACGGGACATCTAAAGCTGATATCTGATTCATTAGGACTTTAGGTATATTCATCAGATCACTAGACATCACCAGAAGTGGCTCAAAACTGCATTTTTTAAATAAACGTTTTGAGGTCTCGGCTTATAGGCAACCAACTTTACGCGCTGTTGCTGTTAATGGGGCCAAATTTCGTTTTAGTTTCAATGTAATTAATTTTTAATAATGGGCTACTTTACCAGCGTTGAGTATTTTCAAAAAGGCACATATTCGTAGAAGTAAATAATTTTATTCTGAAAACTAAATTTATTACAGACACTATAATCAAGTTATTTCTCCCTCATACTTTAAAAGACAACTGCAGTATATAAGATCAAATTACATGCTAAAAAGTTATGTACAACTCGCTTCTTAAAAGAGTTCAAAATGAAACTTGTATTTGAAGTTGATTTGGATACCGTTTTCGAAAGTGTTACGTCAACTGTTATCTATATTTCAGTGATGGCACTAGCTAAATTGCTTGAATTGCAAGGTTTAACGTCGCATCGCATTTACTTGCGTATGGACGAAACTGACGATGTCGGTATTATAAATTAATTACGTTTATTTCGTAAAGAACTTGCTTGAGGATTGAATGTTGTATTTCAATGTACCAGAAATGGTACCTGCGAGTATAAAGAACTCGCTTGAGGATTGATGTATTTCAATGTATCAGAAATGGTACCTGCGAGTTTTGCCTCGAAAATCTAAGTTTTTTTAACGAACAGACTAAACTAGATGATTATCGAAATCAGCACCAACTCCCAAGGAGCATGTCCTGGGGAGCACCAAATAAAATTCGACTAGTAGATGATTTTTGGGTAAAATTTGCATGTTTTTACTAACGAAAGCTTGTTTGTATTTGAATCGGTTAAAATCCGCGCTGGAGTTTTTAGTATTGTAAAACCTCGGCTTACACTGGCTTAACGCCAACGACAGTGTTGTAATGAAAAAAGAACACAATTAAGGTAAGATAATGCTTTGAAAAACTGGAAGATGCTTAAAAGATTGATGTCGAACGAAAGCTAGACAGAAAGGAATACATGTACAGAATAAGAGCGACGTCGTGCAGATCAAAACGTGACTGTACGCGAGTATGACTTGAATCGATTTATAGAATTTTCGTGTTTTCGTTTACAAAAAAAACAAAAATCACATCGCCTGATAATATAGCGGAAAACATTTAACAAGGAATACAAAAGTTTAATATTAATATACACGCTGGTTTTCTTTGGCATGTCGTTGAAATAAGGTAAAAGAGAAAGAGAGGATTTCAGACAGTTGAAATGAGAATTTATTGCATTATTGTAATGTTGCAGTGTACCCATAAAAGTAAGAAATAGACCTAGAGCAGATTGAAACGTAAAATTCTCAGGAACTATTAAGGCCAGTAAAGGATGGCAACACACAACAATGGCTTTCGTATTTAAACCAACCGAAAAGAAAAAATGATTTACAGAATATTGCGGAAAAATAAAATAAGCTATAATAATTACAAGACCATGAACCATCAGCTAATATTCAGTCAACTAAATTTCCTCCACACTCTCATGGCGCCACAGAAGAAAGAAAACGAAATTTGGAACGTTGCCTCCTGGATTAATAACTAATCAATTATTGGACTACAATTAATAGCAATTGAAAAAAATTAAATAAATAGTCGACGACCTAGTTTTTGGAAAAACATGAGAAGTTATTAAACCCGAGCTAAAAATTGGACTTTTCCTAAAATTTCATCTTCCATGAGTTCATAAATAGTAAAGACGTATTTCAACCTCCTGTCTCACGCGGTAAATAAAACGTTAAATTGTAAGACAGTAAACTAAAAAAAAGTAAATGGATAAGACGTTTAAGTGAGAAAGTGAGGGTATATTAATGATGCAAAAAAAGAATGTGGGTATATATAATCCAAACGTAGCATTTACAATTAGTTAACCAAATGACAAAAAAAGTCTTTAGAAACACGGAATATTATTTTTTGACCTAAATTTATTTTTCTTTAAAGCATTAACTGACTTCGTAATTGAGTTCGTGATACTCCTAAAAGTAAACTCCACATAACTTGGCAAAAAGATCCGAGTTGGTACGTTTCCAATTCAATACATTTAGCAATACAAACATACGCGGATATGTAACTTACGACCTTACTACAAGCTACGAACACGCCGTTTTTTACAAATTACTAGTTGAAAAAAAATTGCGTTGCAATTTAGTGATGTTTTCCTCAATATGTGGTGGCTGTTTGGAATTTTGGATCGAGTTATAAATACGTGCAAGGGTGCCTGCATCTAAATCAAATCAGTTGGCGAAAATTAGCTGCGAGAAAATCGACTAAACTAAAGATATCAACTCGAAAAGTCAATTAGGGTAAAAGTTTTACAAGAGACAAGACGCGAAACAATACCAAAGTTGACAAATAAAATAAATAATAAACGAAGAAGAGAGGGAGAGACATTTCTATAAGTTTTGAATCGATCGTTTTGCGGAAAATAAGTCGAATTTTGTGGGAAACTAAAAGTCACTTAAACTTTTCTAAATGCGGTAGGTTTAACAAAATCCACTTCAGACATTTATTGAAATAAAGTGTACGAAAATGCGTAAATTGTCAAAAAGGCGTCTTTTATATTGTTATAGCCCACCTTTCAACATATACAAAAGCAAAGTTTTTCTTTCAACTTTTCTTTGGCTAAAAATTTGTTATGAACTTGTATTAAATTAGTAGGAATATGCTATTGTGTGGTGTAGGGCCTATTGGGGGGGGGGGGGGGCTGCCCAAGGCCTCGAAATATTAGGGGTCTCAACTTGCTAATTTAATATATTACACAATAATAAAAAGGGTGTCAAAAACAGAAATTAAGACGAGCAGAAAAATTTCAATCTGGCAATGGCCAAATTTGGGGCCCCATAATTCTCCAACAATATTTTTTGTTCATCTGAAATACTGCAATTTAATTCTTAATTTTTCTTGGTCTTTCTAAAATATTTTTTTAGACACTATCAATCGCTACTGAATTTTAGTTTTAGCAGTTTAACCTTGAACAATCAAAAATCTTCGCCTGTGCTGCTATTTAATTTTATTTCCCCATTCCTCCACTCGCGATCGTATAGCAGTAGTATCTACGCCATTACATGACCTAATCTCGAAAGCTTACCTAAAGGGTTTTTCACTAGGGTGAAAGTGATTCTCAACCTTTTTTTTTGTTGCGGCACACTTTTAACGATTTCAGAATTTGGCGGCACACAAACGGGCCGGATTGGGGTTAAATAATGTACCGAGAATCGTAGCCGGCCACCGTAAGAAAAAAATTACATAGCGGCCCAGGCAAAATTTTTTGATAGTTCAAGGTCAAACGGCTTAAATTAAAGTTCCGAAATTTTAGTAGAGATTGACAATGTCTCCAAAAGAATGTTTCACAAAAACGAGAGATGAAAATTAAGAATAATTCAATAATTCAATTACTATTATATTTTTTTAAATAAACACATTATTATGGAATAATTATACCCAGAGCCCTAGGCTAAATCCAGGCCAAATAGGACCCAAATCAAATATTTAATTAATTTACACACAGTTTGATTTAGTGTTGGTTAATGCTCAAAATCCGAATTCACACACTAGTGACAAGTGTGAGCCGACTTGAGGCATAAAAATCAGTTTATGATTCTAAAACCCCCTACAGACGACCTCATTTGGTCAGGCGGTTGAGCCGATTTGGTCAGATCAGGTAGAATATCAGGTCGTGTGTAGGCTTGTCGTCTGACATTATATATTTGTTAGATGGCCCGCCACCCGACCGCGTCTGTAGGGGACTTTAGAAAGAACGCGTTGCAAGTAGTATATTGCGATATAAGGTTAACAACCGTATATCGTATTTTTTGCAAATGTCAAAAATTTAAATGTCCACAAAATAGTGATTTTGCAAGGAGTACCAGCTTTACTTACCGCACGGAGTTAGATTATAACCTTATAACAGCATTGTTTTTACTGGTCTCTATGGAAACTATAAAGGTGTTGTAAATTTGATTTACACGGTTTATCAACAAGGCCTGTAAGTACGTTAAAAATAATTATAGATCTAAAATTTGGCGGCACACTTTTAGAACTTCGCGGCACACAAAAGTGCCGCGGCACAGTGGTTGAGAATCACTGGACTAGGGACTACATACATATGGGTTAAAAAATGGTGTGTTAAACATATAAACAAGTAGAAATGTCTGAATCTCTGAATCATTTAGGGACGGGGAACCAGTTCCATGCTCTTAGGCCACTTGATCGGGCCCATTGGCAAAATACACGCTTCCACCACAGTTTGTAATCATTCGAGAAGGGTTGTATTACTCTTTAGGATACTAACACAACTACTAAACCACAAACTGCTAACATAACATCCAAATGAAGAAGTGAAGAGAATATTGGCGCTCGAGAATATCCAAATTTTTCGATTTCTCGTCCTTCTTAAAAATTAGGCCTTTCAGCACAGACAACTTTACGTATTTTGGGAAAATATTTGGATTTGCACTCTTATAAGAGTGTGCTGACTGAAGCAATTAGACCATCGTAGCCATCTTGAGTTTGCCAATTGGGCTGTAGAGCGACTCAAAATTGATCCTAATTTTGGTAAAACAAGCATATTTTTGAACAAACCTCCTTTTTGGCTAAATGGCTTTGTCAATAGCAAAATTTTTGTTTTTGGTGTAAAAATAATCCAAAAAAAGATTCAACAGTCGCTATTAAGGACTAAAAATTGAATATCGAGCCTGATTTATTGTAGTCTTTAAAAATTAAGTTCATCGACTTCACTCTTGTAAACGAACCTAAGGTGTCAATTTAGAGAATGTGTAATGGAGAAAATAATTTAATCCCTCGAGATTCAAAATAATAACAAAATTGGGCATGTATTTAAATTGATTTTGTTTTATTTGACTTCAAAATCATATTATCGTTACAGAAACAAAGTTTTTAAATTGTAATTTATTCGAAATTGATAAATATCTCGCACAAAATACAAGAGTACCTTTTTTGTTCAAGAAGATCTGAACTTCCTGAATAAAATTTTCCATCAAAAATTATTTAGTGGCATTATTATTTTCGATAGAAGTAAGGGTCACATAATAATAACTACGCTTCTGGTACGAGTATCCAAATTTAATCGCGTTGTCTTCTTTCGTTTCAGGTTAGTATTAAAAAACAAACTTTTTTTTTCTATTTCCAAGAGCCCCTATCTCGAAAACGGTACAAATTTGTATATTAGAGGTATATGAGGGTGTTTTCTCGTTATTTTATACCAGGATCATGCTAATCATTTTGACCACGTTTGGCCAGTATATTGGTGTTACAAAACAGTAGTAAGATCCATTGGTGATACAAATTAAAGATTTCTGATGGATTGCTTGACACAAAATTAAAGGGCCCTTAAACACAAAGTGATTTCGTCTCATCCATTATTTACTAGATACTACATAGGCAGAGCAGGCCCAGTTGCATGGCCTTCTTGTTGATGACGTGAGTACCTACTCACATATTTGTCATTAAGAAAGTAAGGCTAAAATTGTTTTCAAGTAATTGTTATATAATTACTTAAATAAAGTTGTTAAAAATGTAAAATAACTTCACTATACAAAATTCCATTAGCAACTATCCCATACCATAATATACCAACTTTGATCCTGATGTTACTATCACTCACGGACAACATCGCCTACTTTGCAAGTTTTTACGTCCTGTACAGTGAACACTGAACTAGGTACTTAATCTAGCAAGCTGTTCCTGTATAATAACTTTCTATACGATGCAACCTTTGCCTGAACCACTTTTTTAATCGATATACTCATTAAACTCATGGCCAAATTTTATAATTGCCTTGATGCATCAAATTTTTAACGGGTCTCATTAGTAACCACTCTCAAAGACATTCCACACAATGTTTTGAGACATTAACTCTTTGGACATAGTATCCTAATATCGGCACTGCCCGATTAATTGACCCATCTTCCTAACCCGTAACACTACAGATGTAAAATTTAAATAACTATACACATTTAATTTGCCGTAACTTGAAAAATAATTTTATTGTTACTAATGACGTCTAACGAGAATATACATTTTCTACCAAAAAAACCCATTGTAAATTAAACCAGTTTTTTTCCTGCGCGGAAACGCATAAGTACTATTATGTATAAGAGTACGATGACGGTCATCACCTCATCAATAATAGTGAAATGGTTGAAAAATCAAGTTGCATTTCTACGATTAGCGGTACTTTTTTTAATTTTCCAAAATCTATAACAGTATTAAGAAAATTTTTTTTCCAGGTGCCATAGTAGCCCAGGACACCAAACACCACGCACAGGAATTTAAGAGTTATACGAGAAGATGGTTGGTTTTGGGAATATTTTGTTTGAGTGCAAGTTCAAGTGTATCGCAATTTATGATTTATTCCGTCATAGCCGATTCGCTCGTTAAATACTACAATATAAGTTACGTAACTGCGGGATGGAGTAGCATGATTTGTATGATTTCGTACTTACTTTTTACTATTCCTGGTAGTTATGTCATGGACGCATATGTAAGTACTTATTAGACCTTAGAACTATCACTTCGATAACCGAGGAAAATTATTTCTCCGAGCTTGTAAAAAATGTACATTGTACAGTACTTATGTTTCGTTGCTTTGAATACAATCGACCTGGGAAATCGAGACGTGGTAAGCAGCAAAGCAGTTGTAATAGTATAAACTAGTCCGGGAAGCAACGAACGCTTTGACTAAACCATAAAGTACAAAATTTTTGACTATCAGTAATAAAACCGACCGCATGCCCGTGAAAAGTGGCAGCATTACCTTAGGGGAGGCTCTAGAAAGGCGAAATTTGGCTCTTTTTTCGGTTTTTCGCTTATAACTTGGAAAATAAGTACTTTATGAGAAAAGTTATTCTAAACAAAAATAAGGCACATTAAATTTCCTACAAATGATATATCTTAAGTTTTTTTTCTCAGATGAGCAATTTAGATGCTAGCGCGCGTTAAAGTTAAAGAAACTTCCAAAACCGGACCTAAATTTTCTATTGCTAATAACTCGAAAACTACAAACTTTTGGAAAAAACTTTTTTATACAAAAATAAAGTATATTTAATTTCCTACAAATTATGTTTTTAAAGTTTTTTGTCAAACAAACATTTGAGGTGGTAAAACGCGTTCAAGTTTTGGCTATATCTGACTATTTATGGTGTGTCCGGGAGGCAGAATTCCGAAATACAAAATGTTGATTTTTGCCGATTCAGGCTGAAAGCACATTGCCAGGAGTAATAAAACCGACCATCTGCCTCTTAAAGTGGCAGCATTAACTTAGGAGCGGCTCGAGAAGGGTGAAGTTTTCTCTTTTTCAGTTTTTTGCTTATAACTTCTAAACTACACACTTTTTGTAAAAAGTGTATTTATATAAAAGTCAACTACATAAAATTTCCTACCAACTATATTGGAAAGGTATTTTCTTCAAACAAACGGCTTAAGCGCTAGCGACAATTTGACAAAAATAAAAAAAAAGGATTTTTTTAAAGTTCTGTTCTGTATCGCTCATAACTCGAAAACTACACACTTTTAGTAAACAGTGGTTTAATACAAAAATGGAGTAGATTTTAATTGCTACAAATTATATCTCTTAGATTTTTTCGTCAAACGAACAGTTTAGGTGCTAGAGCGTGTTGAAGTATGTATATGAGAATGGTTTTGCGAAGTAAAACTAAAATGAAAAATTTTGATACCAAATACTTGTATTTTTGAGTAGATTTATATATGGGGTAGACCGTTTTAAGTGAAGCCTTTGTGGTGGTAAACGCTTTTGAAGTTTGATGGGCGGATTTCGCAGAGCTAGCGAGCGAGAGACGATAAAACACGGAAGTGCTCGAGAAGGTTGGATTTTGTTTCTTGTATGTTTTTCGCTTATACCTTAAAAACTATGCACTTTATGAAAAAAGTTCTTCTATACAAAATTAAATTAAATTTCCTACAAATTACATCTCTTAAGTTTTTTTTCAAATGCGCGATTTAGACGCGAGCTCGCGTTAAAGTTACTAAAACTTCCTAAATCAACCAAAAAATTGTTTGATTAGCCATAACACGAAAACTACGCACTTTTAAGAAATTAAATATACTTTATGTTTGTACAGGAACACTTTTCTACGTTTTAGTAAAAGCGTTTGCCGCCCCCCGGACTATAAGGCTGTTTTAAACAGCTGTTGGGCCCTTTGTTTAAAACAGCCACAAATTCTTACCGTTCTATGTAATCCTATGTAATATACTCATTAAACAAGCACTAAAAGACACTAATTAGAACTTCTACTAATTTAACTTAATTGCTTATACAGGGCTTACGAAAGTGTACCATCCTTGGAATAACAGTAACATGTGTAGGTGCCTGGATCAAAGTATTTTCAATCGGTCCTTCGAGATATTGGGTTTTACTGTTAGGACAAGCAGTAGCTGCGTCGGTACAAGTCCTATTTTATTCTCTTCCATTAAAAATAGCAGCCGTGTGGTTTGGCAGCAAGGAAGTTTCTACTGCCTGTGCCGTGGGAATGATTGGAGTGCAGGTGCGATTATTCGATTTAAAAAGCAAATATTTATTCGTTGCGTTTTCAGTCGGGGACAATTTTGGGAATGCTGTTGCCCCAATTAATAGTGGAAACAGGAAGCTTGGAAGAGATCGAAAGCGGCCTTACTAAACTCGCTTATTTAGTAGCAATATTTGCGACAATATTGTTTGTTGTAATCATTTTTGGTAAGTTAATCAATTTTGATTGATTGATTATACTTTAACTTTTTGGTGTTTTAGGTTTACCAGATGCTCCACCTACCCCACCTTCGTTTGCTCAATATAATGCTACGCAAAAACAAAGAAAATTTGGAGATTTTATCAAATCGATTACAAGCGTATTTTGTAATTCATCTCACACATATCTTTTGTTGTCAAGTGGCGCAATCTTTGGATCAACTTTCCCAATTGCTATTAACTTTAATCAAATTTTTATATTTTATTTTCCTGTAAGTTGAGTATAATATTTAGGATTAAGAACTAAATTTTTAAACTTACAGGAAGCGGCACTTCACGTTGGTTACATTTTAGCAGTATGCGTGTTGAGTGGATTAGTAGGAATATTTGCTGTTGGCATATTATTGGATAAATTTCATGCTTTCAGGTACAGATCGAAATTAAATTTTCTACAATAATTGATATTATTAATATTTTAGATTTACATACATCACTGCGTCTATTAGTGCGTCGCTTGCTGTGATTTTATTTCTGGAAACGATTCCTCTATTAAATATATATGCATCTTACGCAACTGGAGTTATAGCGGGGTTAGTATCAACGGTATGATTATAGATAAATTTATCCTTTTTTGAAGGATTATTTCACTGTTGTAGCACAATTTTCTCTACTTTCCAGAACCGCCTTATTTGCTCTGTTTGCAGCAGCGCTCGAATTGGGCGTGGAACTCACGTATCCAGAACCACAAAGTACTTCGGCCACTCTAGTCAATTCGATAGGCCAAATAAGCGGAGTCTTTCTCACTTATTTACAATCGTACGTTTTTACCTACGTTAGTGAGTTTTTGGCTAACATGGCCCTTTATATTACTCTTATTATTGGAAACGTACTTTTGTTGGGAATTAAGTACAACAATTTGAAAAGACACGACGTTGAACAGCAATTGAAGTTGAAACAAGTGGCGAATTGAGATTTAAAAACCTCATAAAACAGACTATTCAATTATAGCGGGAGCTTAGAACTGCGGGGCACTTTAGTTTAGCTTTATAGGCTGCAAATGCCCACTTAATTGTAAGAGAAAAGAGAATTAGAGAGTGAACCATCATTTATGTCTTGTTAATTTCTTCGTTTATCTTAAGAAAGTTGGCCGCCCTTAGAATTGGCCGCTTGCGGTTTTTGCACGCACTGTCCTTATTATAGAAACGGTCCTGTTCCCAATTTTATAGCACAATTGTTGTCCCATTTCTCTTCAGAGGGCTACAATTTCTTAAAAGCGTAAAAAACAAGTCTCTGGAATTACTACGTCAAACTGTTCTCAAATCACCCTGTACAATTTCATTGTTTCGAAAACAATTAAAATAAATCACCTTTTATTTTAAATTAAAAAATTTCCGCATCATATTATTGCACTTTCTCATAGCCACAAAGATACATTACTGTAATAAAGCTTACAACACCAGCGAATATACACCATCCCTTCAGTTTAAAAATTGTAAATGTAAAGTCTGCATTTTGTCCTCTTTTTAGAAACAAACAAACGCTTCTTGCTTCTTGAATTCGTTATTTCTTTATAGTATTTACAGGAAAAAACAAAAATAACAACTCGAACAAAACGAGGAATATCTGCAGTCATTAAAACATATTCTGAACTGGTGAAAAACCATCCAAATAATTTTGTTTTGCTAATTCTTTAGTAGCGGCCTTTTTTTTTGTTCTTTTAAGTACGGTTTGAAAAACGGAACAAAAAAGATCGGTTTATTTTTTGTTCGTTTTAAGTTATGAGAAAAAGATTAATTTAAACTGGCGAAAAACCATCCAAATAACTGTTCTCTTTTGGTTTTCTAAATTTGTCGTTTTTTGTTTGTGGACCCAAATAAACAATTTAAGTTACCGGCGTAACAAAAAGTCCGCTTCTAGTTGCATTAAAATTTATCTAGATAAAATTTTACGAAATTAAAATGTTTTAGTATTAAAATAAATTGTACCAACTGTAAGTACATTATATTATTGTAAATAATACCTCGTTAAAATTGTAAAGCAACCTTTTAGGTATAGCAATTTCAAATCTTTACACAAATAAAACAAAATTGAATAATAATTTTGTCTGTAAAATCTATTGTGCTGTTGCTAAAAAGTTTAATTAAACATTTGGAAATTAGTCTAGAAATCTAAATTAATATTCATTTAGTTTAGAATGTTAATATAAAGTTTTTCGGTTAAAACTAAAAATTCTTACCAGTAGTAAACTGAATAATTTAAAACTTATTCGAGAGAAAATTTCATTAATGCCACAATAAAGGAATTTAGTTTTGGTTTTAACCTTTAATTTTAACAAAGGATCCCAAATGATCAAATTAAAAAGTAATTAGCTCTAAAAAATAGCCCAGTATAGTAAGACAAACTGAGGGGAAAAATCCAATAGTTTAAAAATTGGTATGGTTGTTCGTCAGAACTTGCAATATATTTTTTTTTATTATCTCCTAGTTTATTTGTAAGCTGTCCAGTTAAACGTTGAACATTAAACAAATTTTTTGAATTAGCAATACATATTGTACATGAAAGATGCTGAAGAGGTTGTCCAGCGACTTGCCTCTTATTAGCTATGGCTCGCGTTAGCTTACAATATGGCCAGCTAAACCGAAACTAAATTAAATTAAATTATTACGATAAGTCTATTTATGTAAAAATTCGATAGTTCACTTTTTCTGCACCTCGAACCTGGTTGTTAGGTCTATTGGTTTCCACTTTTTTATTCGTTTTTTGTCTGTGCTATTTGATAACGCGAGGGCTAATTCGTTTGGATGAGCACTTAGTCTATTGATGTATTTTGTGGCGGAAATCACTATTTGTTCTTTTACTGTTTTTATATTTAGGTCTGATCTTATGATCTTATTTGTCACGAACCATGGCGCACTTACAATTAATCTTAGAACTTTGTTTTGGTATCTCTCAATTATTTCGAGGTTTGAGTTTGCGGCTGTGCCCCACAGTTGTATTCCGTAGCACCACACTGGTTTTAACACACTTTTATACACTAGGAGTTTATTTTCGATGCTTAGTTGAGAATTTGGGCCTATGAGCCAATATAGTTTGCTTAATTTTGTCCTTAGCTGTTTCTGCTTTTGCCAGATGTGAGTTCTCCAGTTCAACTTTCAGTCTAGGTGTATTCCTAAGTATTTTGCTGATTCCGCTTGTGGTATCAACCTATTATTGAGCTTTACAGGTGGGCATGTATCTGATTTTAGAGTGAAAGTGACTTGCACCGATTTTGTTTCGTTTGCTTTGATGCGCCATCGTTGTAGCCAGTTGTTAATGTCGTTTAGGTGATTTTGCAGATATTGTGAAGCGATTTTTGGCTCATGATGTGAGGCTAGGAGAACTGCATCGTCTGCAAATGTTGCTATCATGGTGTTTTTGGAGGTGGGCAGGTCGGAAGTGTATATTAAGTAGAGGAGCGGTCCCAGCACGCTACCTTGCGAGACTCCAGATTTTATCGATTGCAGCGCTGTGTACACTTCATTATATTTGACTAAAAAGTGTCTTTCACTGAGATACGATTGAAGAATTTCATAAAACAAATATGGTAGAAGTCTTTTTATTTTATATAGTAGGGCTGGGTGCCAAACCTTGTCGAATGCCTGACTAACATCCAGGAATACGGCGCAACTATATTTTTTTTCGTTGAAGCTGTTGTTAATTTTTTTTACTAGTCGATGTACTTGCTCGGTTGTTGCGTGGTCTTCTCTGAACCCAAACTGGTGATTTGGAATTATATGGTTGTCTTCTAAATATGGCCTAATTCTGGTAAGAAGCAGCTTCTCTAAAACTTTCGATACTACTGGCAAAAGACTAATAGGTCTGTATGATGCAGCTAATTCGATATTTTTACCTGGTTTGGGTAGTAAGATTATTTCCGCAATTTTCCATTGTGCCGGAAAGTAGCTTAGTCTTAATACTGCATTAAATAGTAGAGTTAAATAGGCTATCGCTATCGGTGGTAGTTCTTTCAATATTCGACCAGTGATTAGGTCATATCCTGGAGCCTTGTTTGCGTTTAGATTGCGTTTTATGACCTTTTGTATTTCATTGGATTTAAATTTCTTAATGGGCTGGTGCATTTGGAAAGGTGTTTCTAGATATTGGTGTATAAAAGCTTCCTGTTCTTCTAGCAATTCACTGGAGAAAGGAGTAAAAGCGTTTTTCAGGTGCTGTGAGAAGAGCTCAGCCTTTTCACTATCGCTTCTAGCCCACTTATTATCTTGTGTTCTTAATGGTGGAACGTGTTGCTTGGGCTGCTTGATTCTTTTTGTGGCTTTCCACAGCGAATAATCAGTTTTTTCTGTAGCTGTAAGATTTTGTAGATATTTCGTAATGGCTGCATCTTTTTCTTTTTTTATTAATGACTTCAGTTCTTTTATGCTTTTGTTTAATTTAGCTTTGTCATGTGGTGATCTTGTTTGTTGCCACTGCTTTCTTAACAACCTTTTTTCTTGAATTTTGCGTCTCACATTAGCAGAACAGTCGTGTTGTCGGTTTTTTGCTTCTTTATGCGGGGTGATTTGCCATAAAACTTCTTGCACATTTTTGTTAAAGTCATTAATTGCAGTTTCGATGTGGTCCTTCGTTTTTAATGCTACTTGGCAGTTGATTTGTTTCGATATATTTGCCCTAAATTCTTCCCAATCTGTATTCTTGTTGCATAGTTTTGGTGTGTTTATCTTAGGTATTAGTTGAGCACTTATAACAGCAATTACTGGCGAGTGGTCGGACGATAAGTCGAAACATGATTCAATTTTCGTGCAATCGTTTATGATCCCTTTTATAACAAAAAAGTCGATAACGTCTGGCACTTTTCGCCGATCTGTGGGCCAGTACGTGGGTTCGCCTGTAGATAGTGGCGTCAGTTTATTTGTTATCATGGTGTGATACAGCTGTCTTCCTTTTGGGTTGGGTAAGTGTGATCTTGATCCCCACCAGTGGTGTTTAGCGTTGTAATCGCCACCGGCGACAAATCTTTCGCCCAACGTTTGAAAGAATTCAGCATATTGTTCGCTTTTGATTGTGTGCTTTGGCGGACTATATACAGCTGCTATTCTGAGAGGCCCGTGCCAATTTTCGACTGTAACGCTAGTTGATTGAAGATAATCTTTGCTGAAGTTTTCATTCACATGATGCCTTAAGGTTGTTTTTATTAATAGTGCTGTGCCCCCATGGGCAGTCCCATCAGGATGTTGAGTTTCGTAAAACGTGTAATGTTGAACTTTCAGATAATTTTTTTTTGTGAAGTGTGTTTCTGATATGAGTATAATATCGATTTTATGGTTAACTAAAAATAATTTTAACTCTTGGCTTCTTTGAGCCAAGCCGTTGGCGTTCCATATTGCTATTTTTAGTTCGCTGGTCATTGCTTACAAATTTGGGCTATGAGAGTAGTAAGAATGTTTAGTATGGTATCCACTCTTCCCATCAATTGTGTTAGCATGTCTTCTAGTCTCGTACTTTGTATGGTGGATGTTGGCAGTGCATGTGGTTGTGCTTGTTGTTGTGTTGCGTGTTGTTGGATTGTTTGTTGAGCTGTATGTTGTCGACTTGTTTGTTGTTGAGTTGTTTGTTGTTCTGCTGTTCTTCTGGTTATTTGGGCATATGCTACATTTGGCTGCACATTGTTACGTTGCGGTGGATTAGTTTCATCAGTAGCTTTTTGACGTAGTTTAGGATATAATTTTTGTTGTAGCTGTTTCGTATCAAACAGCCTTTGTAGCTTGCCGGGTGGTTACCTTCGCAGTTTACACACTTGACGTTTGCGTTTGTTTTTTGTGTCCACGTACAATCACTAGTAAGATGATTGCCTGCACATTTGACGCAATTTGGGTTTTTATGGCAATAGTTTTTTGTGTGCCCGAATGACTGACATCGGCTACACTGTGGAATGTCGCGTTTTCTGTAGGGTTGTTCGAAGCTGATTATCGTATTTAAAAGTTTGTTGATATTGTAGATATCTTTGTTATTTTCTTTTTGCTTAAGCTCCAAGTGGAACAGCGGAAGCATTTTTTTGGTGTCAGGCCGTACAATGTTAGTTATTCTTACTACTTCGTGTCCCCACTCTTCTAGCGCAGCCGTGATTTCTTGGGTGTCAGTGGTTTGATGCATGCCTCTCAGAAATATTTTAAAGGTTCTTTCTTGTTTTCTTTGATACGTGTAACATTGCGTGTTTTTTGTTTTGAGAGCTTCCATTACTGTTAGGTATTTTTCTGATTTTGTTAGTTGAACTTTAACTTGGTTGTTGCTTAGTACTTTTATTGTGTATCCGTTTGGTGCGATATCGCCAAGTAGATCTTTTAATGGAGCTAGGCTTTCAACTCCACTTATAAATATATTAGGCGGCGCTTTGACAGATTTGGCTTCCGTTTTCGTGGTAGTTCCAGTATCGTCTTCCACTTCTTCTAATGGGTTGAACGAATTTGTTGTTTTAATGGGATTGGGGTTAGTATTCGCCAATTTTTGTTTGTCTTTTTTCTTTATTTGCTTCTTCTGTTGGACTATATCTGTTTCTTAAGCGTTTTTTGTTATGTTCAACTTTTTCACATGGTTGTTGATCTTGTGTTTGTATCTGAGGGAACTGAGCATAGTAGTTTTGAGATTGTGTTTCTTGGATATCAAATAATGACGTTTGATCTTGCATGTTTGTTGATGAGAGTTGTTGAGATAAACTCTTTTGAATGTATGTGTTTAGGGCTTTATAACTAAAGCCCCTGATTGGAGTTTAAATTTTTAAATTTTTAGATTTTTAAATTTATATGTATATAGAAATCAAATTTAATAATGAAAATAGACCGCGAGGTCAATGATAACTCACGTTGCGCTCGCCGTTGCAATCCGTTTAATGCTAACACATCCACACACCACAAAGGTCAAGCGTGTACTAACTTGCAATATAACATACTAAAAGTCCTGGAGGGTGGAAGGCCAGGAGGGCGAGGCGGAGCAGTTGAAAGGAGACTTTTCCTAGTTTTGCAAATAACTCGCCTCCTATAGATCGTACATCGTACGTAGTAAGGTACAGGAGGGTAATAAGGCCCACTTAAGACATTTTTTAACATAACATGCACAAATTAACTTTTATTCCAAAAATAAAAAAACATTATAAAGTACAGCTACACCAAGCAAACAAGTCTGTTGAGTAGGCGTGCTTTGGTGGCGCTGTATTTTCAAAAGTCGTCAAGTTGTCAAGGAATTTACATGCCGGGATAATACCGATTGGTTAAAATTCTCCACCTCCTATTTTACAATTTTAGTTGGCATATTTTCTGTCAGACTTGTTTGCTTGGCGCGAGTGTACATGCCTTTTGGTGCATTTAAGTCTTACTATGGCACTTATAAATACAAAACTAAAAGTGTAAGAAGAAACTAAAAAATGTTCTCTGTCGGGCTTTATTTACCGAATACGCTGGAAATAAGGCCCATTATAAGAAATATGCAGTTATTCGCATTTTGAACAAGAAAATAAATATCTATCGTTGATTGTTAGACCTGTACGCACTCTTCACATTACATACTGCACAAGCTCGCATATCTGCCTGCACATAAAAAGCAAAGCAAAGAATAATTTTTTGAATTCGTCTTTTTAGTAGTGTTTTGGATTTTATTTTTTGAATTTGCGTTTTCTTCTTTTTGATCTTATTTTTACAAACTTGAACAACGTTAAAAACTAAACCATTTTTGCAGTTCAGGCAAATACAAGTTAGAAATAAACCCCGGGCCTTATTTTCAGAAATACGTTACAAAGTTAAATGTATTGTATTCATAAACGGTGGCATAACCTAACTTTTTCATAGCTTGCATTTTAAGCTTAAAATACTAGTAATATAAGACAATGAAACACCAAAGACTTAAACATTTGCAGAAACCAGTAAAATGCACCGACATTTTAAACAAATTAAGAAATTTTATGCTCAGTAACTCATACAGGCACTAGCTAACTCAAAATAGTTTTTGCCGCGATTTTATCCCATTCATATCGTTATCAGCACTGCTGGTAACAGGTAGGAGCTCTCAAACTCGCAGATTTTAATATTTTGGCGCGGAAATTGAAGGTGGGCCTTATTACCCTCCCGCACCTTACGTTTAAAGGTTGACAAATTAAGCAACATACTAAACCAGGCGTAGTTCAAAATTTTATTTTTACTGTCTCCTTATGCAATTAAACATCTATTTAAGAAGATTCAAAAAATTGTTTTTGAATCTCGAACAATCTCTTGAACTTCGACGCTCCTTTAATTCCACTACAATCAAGAACTTGATTACACAAACTTGAGCGACATAACACTTACACCCTCATTTTGTTTCTACTACAAATAAACGAGCGTTTATGATTAGAATCCAAGTTTGTTACAAATGGAGATGAAACGCTGCAATAAAGAATTGTTCATGTTGGATATGTAACGGCGTCAAAGGCGACAATTTATTGGAATATTATTGTGCCGATGTCGCCAAATTGAAGTCGGTAACTTCGTGTTAATGGTGCTTCAAAATTATGGAAAACACTCCAATTATCTCAAATAACAGCGTTTGTACGTTTCAATTAAATAACGCTCAAATTCAACGAGAACTGCCAAATTATGTAGGTATTTTCTTAAAAATGTTCAGTTTAATTTGGGAGTTGTGCGTATAACAAAATATATTTATGTATAGGTGAGCAATTAGTTTTCTTTAATAAATTGGGAAAATTCTGTTAAAAGTAAAAATAAATAAAATACTTAAATTGATCATTCAACTAATCTTGGACCTCAAAAACTGCTAAAATTACCCAATTAACGAAAGTCCAAAAAATTGTAAATAAGACAAAATGACGAAAAACTTTTATTTTAGAAATTGAGTCAGACATTTTCAACGTCCTTGACTTGCTAGCTAAAAATTGACAAATTTTGAAAACTTCACTATAGGTACCGCTGTAAAAGTCAATATTTCAAATAATAAGTTGATAGTTTAAGAGGTACGCTGATAGTCGATGGTTCGCCATAAAGAAGCTATTTTGAAACTTCCAACTTTTTGAATGTCTGACGCTATACGGTATACAAATAATATGCTCAAGAGTTACCGTGGTTACCAGCAAGGAAGGTTGGCTGTAATTTTAAAAATTGCTTTGTGTTAGCAACATCATAGGAATAAACAAATTCAAACTCAAGCTACCCTTGCCTTAGAGACATATGAAGAGATCGAATCAATAGAAACTGTGCCGAAAGAAGGTATATGTTATCATACCTACCATGTTTTAATAACCGATAAATTTCAGTTTATAAAGATATTCGATATTTATAGCAGAGACTTTTAATGGCATTCGTTTTAAAAAAGGAATCGAATTACCTACATGACGTTACTTCATTTAATGGAACTTACATTAGACTTTGGGCTAATATCTTTTAGAGCTTTAAGATCAAAATATTGATTTTTGTATGAACTAAATTAGAATAGCCATTTGCACTAATTTTGTCAGTTTGGTTGCTGACAGCTGTTTCGATACTGTATCATCTTCGGAGCGAGTTTTTAACTGTCTGCGTAAGGGTTGCGTCCGGTATTTATGTTCGAAGTAACGGTATTTTTCCTTATCTCGTGTTCCGTTAAAATTTTATTATCGGAGAATTGTTGAGATCAATCTGGTCGTTTAATAATGTGTAGTTACATTGTTGTGTTTCATGATTTCTATGGTTTTTAGGTAATTTAGTTTGATTCCTTTAGTGGAATGTAGAATCTCGGGTTTGTGAGTGAATGTGTGGTTGTGGTTAAAGATGTGCTCGGCGTAGTTGGAGTCAGGTTTTCTGTGTCTATAGCTCCTTGAGTGTTCTTTGAACCTTTGTTCAAAGGTGCTACCGGTTTGTCCTATGTATACTGCATTGCAGTCGGGGCAGGAGAATTTATAGACTTCTGATTTTTTCATAGGGTCTATTTTGATTTTGGTGTTGCTGAGGGTGTTGTCAGTTTTGAATGCTACTTTTTTGTTGCTGTTTTTGGTGATGAATTTGTTGTTTTTGGATGGAAGTCCGATGTAAGTAAAAGCGGTGTATTCTTTTTTAGTATCATCGAGTGTCTGTTGTGCGTAGACCATAGCCAAAGTCTTTTTGTGGAGTTTTTTCTTGAGGATGTTGGTGATTATGTTAGGACTGTATGCATTATTTTTAGCGATTATGTATATTCGGTTTAGCTTTTTTTTTTGTTTTTGTTCGTTATTGGGACGGAAAGTAGTCTGTGAATCATAGAGTGGAAAGCGGCTAGTTTATGTGAGATGGGGTGTGTGGAGGTGTTGCGTGTTGTGTATAGTCGGCCTGTGTGGGTCAGTTTGTGGAAAATGGCAAAAGAGTGTTTATTGAGCTCTCTGGATATGGAGAGGTCTAGAAAGTTTAGGGTTTTGTTGTCCTCTTTTTCCATAGTGAAAGTGATGTTTTGTGGAGTGTATCAGTGGAGTGAATCAAAATATTGTCTTCTCCCTTCTGCTTGAGAGCTAAAATGAGTTTATAATTTTTGTAGAGAAAACATACCGCACTCGTCGGTATACCGGTATACCCACCACATCATTTACTATTTTTCATTATCCAAAACCGTAATAAACAAAGCAACAGAAATTGCCCGAAATTGTAAAAATAAACCAGAAACCAATATAAACGTCGAATAGCAATGACAACTTTATAAATATGCATGTGTGGTTTATTTTTACAATGCCACGGCGTCACCGTTTTTGGCAAAGAGTTAACTATTGATTTGTACAGTTTTCAAAAAATGGAAAGTTGGAAACGATGGTGCAGTATTTTTCAGTTTAAACTAAAAGAACAAGTTAGTAATGTACGATAACACCCTGTATAAGTGCATTTTATTTGTTCTCCCTTTTTATTATTTAATTAAATAATTCAGTGACGTAATAACAATTAAAAATAAATCGCAATAATCCATATACTTAATACGAAATTATGAACTTAAATAAATCTTTTTAAATTACCGTCGTTCGTTAAATTGAAACCCTTTCAAAATCCTCCAGAAGTAATGTTTATTTATAATTTGGTAAATCAACTTCGCTTAAGCGAACCAAATTTTTTAAAAAGTTTAATAATTCTATTTTATAAGGCTTCCATTTTGTTCGTAATTTGGTCTTCTAATAATACTGGAGAAGGAATTTGGTTGAAAAAAGAGAGTTGATGAATATTATCACGAGTATAGCCATGACACAAAATTATTAAATATTTTCGCAATGCTCGCTTTCTTCTATACTTACACTACTTTTAATAATAAGGTCGAATAATTTGTTTTATTTCCATACCATAACCTAATTTTGGTCCGAATGAAAAAAAAATGAAATTATTACATCCATTTAAACCTCCAAAATGTATTTTTTCCCTACTTTTGTGTTTATTTTTTCTTTCGAAATGTGAAATGTTGCTCAAGTCAAAGCTTTGAAACAGGTGCGACTTTATAGTTAATAAAAACAAAGCTTTTGATAAAAATATTTCTTACTTTTCTTTTATATCTTTGAAATCAAGATGTTATGAGATGTTTGGTCGAGATGTCGACATGTTCAAAATGGCAAAACTTCGACTCTTTAAGGCTGGAATAATTTGTTTTGCGTTAATAGAAATTCTTTTTTTTTCTTTCTTTATATATTTTTTTAGTTCATTGTGCTGTAAAATTTACAAAATTAATTTGTCATTTATTTGTAACTGTGCCAAATATACGTCTATCAAAGGGAGTTGGGAGTGGTTGCGACAGCTGTATAATCAAACGTGATTAAATGAAAAATTAAGTTAACAATCGAATAGCTATAAAAAAGTTATAAATTTGACGAGAAATTTACAATTGATTCGATGGAAATTTACAATAAACGCGAAAATGTGGCAATAATTTACCAGTTTCGCTAAAATGAACGACTTGGTAATCAACAACCGCGTTGAAGAAGAAAATAAGATTATTTTGAATTAGGTATGTAATATAATATTTTAATTTACAACATATTATGTACGAGTATATCGATAAATCTTATATCTGGGAGAATTGGCATATACGCTCCCAACTAAGCTAGAAAATTGAAATTTGAAATTGCGTGAAAAATTTTATAAATGGGCTAAAACTAAACAAAATACGTGCAGCTGAATATGAAACGCAAAATATTATATTTTTAGTCCTAAAATTGGATCTTAAAAAAAAGGGATATGTATTTGAATGATCGCTTTTTTCTCTTGGCAACATAATAAAGAATAAAATATTAGAAATCGTAAATAATAATACAATAGCGTGGAGTTTGAATTGTAATTTCCAACCGCACGGACATACTTTATCAATTGTTGCGAGTGCGGTATAGTACAGGGTGTAAATGTTAACTTGGGACACACGTCTAGGGTGTGTAGGGGCTACCTAGGGAAGCATTTTGATATAAGACACCAATGGTCGGAAACGTATCCTAACGGCGCCAGAGGAACATAAAGATTTTAGAACAACTGCTCAAAAAAATACTGGTAGGCTGAAGAAACAAAACATTTGACGTGATGGAAATAACAAGCCCAAGGGTAGTTTTCATGTGCAACTATTCATTTCAGTCCACTCCATAACTATGAACAATCTTTCTTTTATCGAGCTAACGGATTATCATTATCCGTACTGTGCTTGTGATGGGAAATGCACGTGGCGCTCAACGTTGGTAAGGTAGGTCCGCTCCGTAAAGTTGTCGGTAACTTTACCACCAGCAGAGAGGTACAATAATGAATAATCTCTTTCTATTCTATTCTTCTATTGATTGTATTGAACTTCTCTGCTGGTGGCGTAAGTCAAAAAGAACTTTACCTGGCGATTTTACTATACCAAGAACGATTTCCTAATAGACCATGTTCCTCTGGCGCCGTTAGGATACGTTTCCGACCATGGGTGTCTTATATCAAAATGCTTCCCTAGGTAGCCCCTACACACCCTAGACGTGTGTCCCAAATTAACATTTACACCCTGTATACACAGTTTCAACCTTATACTGAGTGATATACAAAAAGTTCGTAACTGCAACAACCCTGTTTTCTTAGTTACGGAGGAGTGCTAAAATCTATAATAATTCAAGATAGATAATTACAACGCTCAGTTCCTTATAAATTCAAACGTAAAATTTATTAGAATTCATATTTGCTAATGACAATACAAGAGATTTTTGTACTTAATAACAACCTTCGTGAGCAAGTTGGTCTTTAATTTATCACTTAATTGAACAATTTTGTACAACGTCTGCCAAAACTGGGCTTTATTATTACGAGGATTGCCCTCTTGAATCATCATTTGGCATGTCCTAATCAAACATTGCTCCAATCGATTACTCTCTAAAATTCGACAATAAAATTTTAACACCAACGTCTGCTTGTGGGAACATTTTACTGAGATCTTTGAGCACATTATTTGTCCTTTCGAAAATCCTCAACGGAACAGCTCTGACCCTTCCAACATTTTCTGCTAATGGCATATCTTTTAATTTTAATCAAAGAAACTTGTACCAGAGGCAATCGAAGTTTTTGGGGTGACACAAACTATGACACCCATCACGTGGAAAGTATTAAACGTATTAGTGTCTGTACATTGAAGTCTGCTTTGTCGTACACTACTTGAGTGAGATAATAGTTATTTCTCTACAGTTACAGGTGAGCGCATGATTGATGACACTTCAAAACATGTAGTTTCGTTCTAAGATGAACAAAAATCGAGGGACGACAACTACATGTCAATCAATTTATGGAATCCGTACTTTTTATATAAAAGTGCTGCCAAACCAATTTGCACAGGAGAGAGAAATGATCGTGGCAGCACGGCAGTAATCAAAAAATTTGCGATTGCAGTGGACTTCTTTCTTCATTTCTCAATATTTCCAAGCTTCTTGTTTAATACCATAACATTTGTGAAAACTTTAAGAGTCTCAGAAATGAGAGCATTGCACCCTTCCAAAAATTGATCTAGTATACGGGGTATTCTTTCAAGTGATGTGTACTTGAGACCTTTTTTGATTTATTGTGCTTTTTTGGAAGGTGTACTAAATAGAGTAAATCCATACTATCGGGTATACTAATTGAAAATAATAAGTTTTAAACGATTCACTCTAGAGGAAGGTCTTGCAATGCTAGAGAATGGAGAGAATGAAGCGGAAATTAATTAATTACACATGTCTAGGTAATCAATTAATTATACATATCTGGATAGAATTAAATTGTTTTAAATAATGGTATTGTGAAAAGATACCTCACCACGAGAATTAACAGAGCTTTGTTCTTGATTTAGTCGCTACGTAGCTACGTTCGATATACACTAATCATAAACGAGCTCAATCTCCTAAATCCTAAACCGTTCGCCTGATGAAAAAAATTTAAGAAACATAATTTATGGCAAATTTAATTTACTTTATTTTTGTATAAAAGAATATTGTCTAAAGGTGCGTAGTTTTTGAGTTATAAGCGGAAAACTAAGAAAACAGCTTTTTGGCCTATTTTGGAATTTGTGGCAAACTTTACTACGCTCTAGCGCCTAAACCGTTTATTAAAAAAAACAGACAAATAACATAATTTGTAGCACAATTAATGTAGTTCATTTTTGTATAGAAATAGTTTTCCCAAAAAGTACGTAGTTTTCAAGTTATAAGCGAAAAAGTAAAAATAACGCATCACTTTTCCGAAGCGGCAAAGTTGAAATTCGGATTCAGCATCTCAAACTACATAAAGAACGATAGAGGAAAAAAAAAGACTATATTTTTTACTAAATTGGTCATTTATTTTTCTACAGTGACTGGACTTTTTAGAGCTTCCCAACATAATGTAATATGAGCATTGACTACGATTCTATTGGCGTGGGTATTTAAGGCTTATAAACGGGTGCTCGAATTGAGTACTGAAAATCTAAATTTTTGCCCGCTAATACTTTTTTGTGTTTCTCCTAATATAAGGGGCAATAATAGTGGTGATTCTGTAAACGAAAACGTTATTTTATTTTTTAACATAAATATGGAGTCTCAAAAATCAAAAATAGCGTCATTTACTCTTAAGTGTGCGCACGATTTTTAATGCATTACACAATTACCACTATTTGATGCCCATTAATTTCATTAAGAATACAATGCATTAAAATAATCAAATTTTTTCAAAATTAATACTTTTATAAACGACAACTTTGAACACACATAATATTCACATGTTGCGAATCAGCTGTTAAGGCGATAAGCGCGTCACTTTCGATAGTGTTTCAACTTGTACCTCGACGCATTTAGTACGATGCTTTTCAATTTAATTCGATCTACGCGAGTGGAGTGTTGTGAAAATCGTCGTATTTGGAGGGTTTAAAACACCCTATAAACTTGCGACTATGTGTTTTAGAAAATATCGTGACGACTGAAGGGCCAGAAAATTCGTTTTCTTAAAGGTAATTTTAGAATTTCTTATTAGTACATACTTGGTTATTTTTGCTTCGTATTTTTGCACATATTTTCAAAAATGGCCGTGGAAAGATTTTTGGTTATGTGGCTCCGAAGTTTATAAGAACTTTTTGTCTTAACATCAATCAAATATTAATTCCTTAAAGTTTGTGTACACAGTGCGTCCCAGGATAGGTGGAACACGAACGATCTCGCTTATTGGTGATTTTATCAAAAATTGTAAAAGCTTTTGCTTGTTCCAAAACTAATATTCAAAGATTCATTTCTGCAGTTTTTTGTACAGGGTGGTTTTTATTAGTTTTTTTCTAAAATTATACACCACAAAATTTTTTAAATCAGAACGAAAAATTAATTAAAAGAAACAGAAAAATAATAATTCCTACTACTACTCAGTGTTACTTCAACCTACATTCACAAATCTTACAATTCCTTGGCGAAATTCAAAATACGCAGCTTGAAACATCGTTACCTACATCAAAATTTTGAAAATAGTAAAAGTGCCGTATCAGTCTCAAATTTTATATCTGAATAAGAATTGGCGTAGAAATAATTTTTTGTTATGACTTCGTTTAAAAGCTTATTTTGTCGATGAAATTTTGTTAAAGTGGCCGACAGGCCGACACCTAATTTAAACAAAATCGCTTTGGCAGTCTTTATTTGACGGCGTTACATACTCGTACATACACAATACACAGACTAACAGACTTTTCCTAAGAGTTTAACTTTTTATCGTTTAAACAAAACTTTTTTTTTTAAATATTACTGTCTTTTTAGTTAACTTTGTCTCATTTAAAAGTATTACACGAACACATCAACCTCATTATTCATTATCTCGTTAATCTCGGTAGAAAGATCTCAATCAGAAGATCTAGTGCTCGAGCTAAAAGGTTAACATTTTCCAATGTTTCTCCTCTAATTTAAAATGAAGTCATCAACCGAGTATGCTCACATAATTAGCTTCTGCACATTTGTTTACATAGGCATTTTAATTGAAGACCAAACTACTCTTCTTCGGTCAGGAGTGATCTCCTTTAATGGAGCCGATTACCGTAAATTTTTTCAACTTGAGTCTAGATTCTGGAGTTTTAAATGCGGAAGACTGCGGGTCATTTAACTTTCAGCTGTCTTCAATATTTTCCGGAACTCTCTCAAGTAAACAATTAACAGAATGCTACGATGCCACTCAATTTAGTAGTAGAACTCTTTGAGAAAATAGAAAGTGAGACCGAAAACATTTTGTCTTTACCCACGGCCTCCGAATACTAACTGTATTGCGAGCAGGACCTTTCAGAGAACATGCGAGGCCCGAGGCAACTCATTTTTTAGAAGTCCTTTAAAAATAAAAATAAAATTGTGGGCAAACAGGCTTGGATTTACTTTTGAGGGGGTCCTAGACTGAAAAAATCATGTCATGCATTAGAAAACAAGCTCTAGAGCAAGTATTTTTATTAAAATTTCCTTTTTTATATTTTTATTAGTAGAATTGGAAGTTTTCTCCCTTCCACTTGAGTTTCTAAAATAAAAGAAAATTTTTTATTGTTCAAAGTCAAACGGCTTAATATTTCAGATAAAAAAAAAAGATTGGAGAATTATGGGGCCCCTAAATTTGACCATTGTATTTTTCTAATCGTCTTTGCCTTCCTCTTTATTTTTTGCTAACGTATTGTGAGTTGTAAAGTTGATGCCTCTAAAGTTGCGAGGCCCGGGGCGCCAAGTCTTTTTTTCTTTCGTTATTTAATAATTTCTCGCAGTTTAATAAAGTGTGAAAAAGTCTTTCATCTCGTGAACACTTTCGCTTTAGCGTAGAAGAGGAAGCGCATTATAGTGTTTCGAAACGAGCAATTATTACGCGTGGTTCGGGAATTGCAGTGGCCACAGTGCCACAGTTATAAATAAAATGAAATCTTTCATTGAAAAAATGCTTTCAAAGACGTATGCCGATACAACAACGGTTAGGAAACTCTTAAAACAGTTTTTGACTTTAATATTTATTAATTATTACACTTGAACGTACTAAGACGACACCTGAAATAGTATTTTTCCTTTAATAGTGACGGTTATTAAGATGCGAGCTCGGGGCTTGGTCCACAATTTAATTTAAGCTCTCCGCCTTTGTCTTGTACAGATCTTAGATACACAATACATAACCACGAACGTTTTTTATACTTCCGCAATTTCCACCTGCGCACAATTTTAATTTAGTTTAAAAGAGTCTTCGGTAATACAGAGTTTTTATTTATACTTTTTCTTCTTAATTTTGATTTATATTTATACATTGTAGTAAGACGTTTACATGGTGTACCAAGAGGCTTATGATATATTGCTACTCTACAATTACAGTAAAGATTAATTAGTGGTTTAAAGTCCTTCGTAACTATACACGCGAAACGTTTAATTTATTGTAGGATATTCTAAAACGCTGTTTGTTCTTAATTTCAATTTGAATAGTTTCTTCCACTATGCTAAGGAAAACTAACAGCGAATTTCTGTTCTATTGCTATCATTGGATCATTGCAAATAGTACGTCATTCTAGTCTCAACGTAATTACTTATACCTAGGTACTCTAAATTTGCTACTGAAACCTGAGCGATGAAAAGGAACTCTGCTAGGATTTTTTACGCGAAAATGAGATCTTTACATTTACATACCTTTAGTTTTCCGATTTTACCGGAAATAATTGAATTTCCAATTTCTAACAGAACACTTTTACATATTATTTGAGACCTTTGAGATACTTATGAGTTTTTAGAATTTTTTTAATTACCATTGAGAACAGATACAGAGAAATGAAGTCAAATATTACCATTTGTTTCTATACAAAGTGTCTCCGAATAGATTGAACAAAAGAGAGAAAAAATTTTATTTTTAATATTTCGTATCAAATGACACGTGATTTCTTAACAAGATGACAAGTGAACATGTCACATTTGACAATTAATTGTAGTGGGCGCATTCAGGGAACAGTATTAGCGCTGCAGCGCTTCATTAAAGCGCTTTACGTCTACTGGTTGTTATAAGAGGCACTTTAATAAAGCGCTGCAGCGCTACTGCTCCCTGAATACCCCCAATGATAGCTGTAGTAATTTAATTAATTACTTAATTACTATATTAATTAATTACAGTAAATTAGTTAAACTTATTTAGACGTACGCCTCTGCCATTCTTAAATTTCCGGATACTATTTCTATTATGCATATTTGGAAATTGCGAACTTACATTAAATTTCTTTCCAAGATTTTCGTATTTTTCTATTTTCTTCAGCAATGTAAGTATTATTGGAATGTTGTTTTTAAAAATCGCGATTTTGGGTCACGCACAAAATTTTATAAGTAATGGGAGCATTCAGGGAACAGTAGCGTTTCAGCGATTTAAAGCGCTTCTTGTTAACAACCGATGGGAGTCAAATGCTTTAATGAAACGGTAAAGCGATTTAATAAAGCGCTTCGGCGTTACTGTTCCCTGAATGCGCCCAATGACTTTTTATTCTAATTTTTCTCTTCAATTCAGAATAAGCGGGAGACATGGGGAAATCGGTTATGCAAAATCCTAAATTAATTAGATTTTAAGGACAATTCACAGTCTCGTGATTTGAGTCCCATCATAGCACTTTAGATTGAAAAAATCAAGTAGGTATATTTATAAGTCATAGATATTTACTGAAATCTGAATATTTTTAGCCCAATAAGTCCCACGGTATAGAAATAAACGTTTTTATAAAGTGTCGGGGTCGTTTTAGTAAATTTTTTATGAAAACGACCCTATCACGCGGTAATACGGTTTTTCACAAATTGTTAACGAAATATTTATAGAAATTTATACTCGGAATAGTTTAGGACAAAAAATTCTTTATAAAACGACCCTGTCACCCGATAAAAATGGTTTTAATACAAATTTTTGTCAAATTTCCAAAATTGTTAAGAGTGCATTTTTAAGGAATAGTAGTATCCGCAAGGTGAGGTTATTTTAGCTATTATAACGTCAATAACTACTGTTAAGGTTCTGAACTTCTGAAGAATTCGCTCTTCGGTAAACATATAAGATACATAGCACGATAGCACCGAGCATTGCAGCATTGTAGGAATTGTTTGAAAAAGATTGTGCTGCAATACGTCGGACGCTTCTAACATTTACACTTTTTGTCTATATCTACAGAGAAGACAATATTAGGGACAAAGTTAAAGTTTTCTACACAAAAAATTGCTTTTAGTTCGAGAGCTTCTTTAGCTAGAATAGCAAGAAGGTATATTTTGGTCGTTTTGGATATTATCTTTTACGATTTTCTTCAACTTTGTTGTTTGTTGACTAAAAGAACCAACAATTCGCGAAAATATGGTTTTGTACATACAGCGTGTCCAGTGTCCACGGCTGGAGTTGGCAAGAGGAAAAAGGTTTTTTATTTTTGATTCTACGAAAAAAATGTATTCTTTATAAAAAATTCTGCTTCTCTGAAATCTCACACAGGCAGTCCTTAAATCTCAGCTTGGGGTAGTCACAAATGAACAAATTCATAAAGTAAAAATTTTACCGAAGTAAACTTTTTATAACCAAAAATGTCCCATGGTACATTTAGTATGTCTAGCCTAGGGGAGCCTAGCTCATTGTACTCAGGCCACTTAATCGGGTAATCGGGTCTATTGTACTTCCTCCAAGCGGTTTCCCACTGCTCATCGGATCTCGAGCCATCCTACTTGTAGGATGAACTCCCCCAGCAAGGATCT
This sequence comes from Malthinus flaveolus, assembly GCA_950108345.1. Lineage (NCBI taxonomy): Eukaryota > Metazoa > Arthropoda > Insecta > Coleoptera > Cantharidae > Malthinus > Malthinus flaveolus. The sequence continues at coordinate 14,677,909 of OX467285.1, read as the reverse complement.
TTTTATCGAAGTTAGGGCTGGACAGTGATAAAGCGCATGTTCAACAGTTTTGTCTTCTAACGACATAATATATAGGATACAGATTGTTAATCTCATTTTCTTGATCTCCTTTGACCCAACAGAGTATAAGAACATTGTTTTTGAATATCTGATTCAGCAGCTCTATGCACTCCAACAGCCCAACAGAAGATCAGAGGTTACCTTACAGGTGTTTAAGGCTTGGAGGGCAGCTTTCCTGTTCGTCGATATCAGTATTTTGAACTCCCCCAGCAAGGATCTTCTTATCGACGTTAGGGCTGGACAGTGATAAAGCGCATGTTCAACAGTTTTGTCTTCTAACGACATAATATATAGGATACAGATTGTTAATCTCATTTTCTTGATCTCCTTTGACCCAACAGAGTATAAGAACATTGTTTTTGAATATCTGATTCAGCAGCTCTATGCACTCCAACAGCCCAACAGAAGATCAGAGGTTACCTTACAGGTGTTTAAGGCTTGGAGGGCAGCTTTCCTGTTCGTCGATATCAGTATTTTGAACTCCCCCAGCAAGGATCTTCTTATCGACGTTAGGGCTGGACGGTGATAAAGCGCATGTTCAACAGTTTTGTCTTCTAACGACATAATATATGGGATACAGATTGTTAATCTCATTTTCTTGATCTCCTTTGACCCAACAGAGTATAAGAACATTGTTTTTGAATATCTGATTCAGCAGCTCTATGCACTCCAACAGCCCAACAGAAGATCAGAGGTTACCTTACAGGTGTTTAAGGCTTCGAGGGCAGCTTTCCTGTTCGTCGATATCAGTATTTTCCTGTTTAGGATTTTTCTGCTTAGGTTTTCATTGGCACTGTGTAATATCTACATTTTTAAATCTGAGGCATATGTCCCCAGCGGTAGTTTCAGGCTTGATATCAGTATTTTCCTGCTTAGGATTTCGTTGCCACTGTGCAATGTCCCCATGAGTTCATTTTGAAAAACTGAGGCTTATGTCCTCAGCGCTTCAGCGGTAGGCTGCTGTCGAGGGCAAGCAAGTTCTTTTATACATGCTAATCCTATCGAAAATTAATTTATTCAAAAGGATATAACTTAAACCTTAAAAATGTGGTTTATTATGTTTGTAAATGCTGTGGCCACACGGTATAATTCGTATAAGTATAAAACCTGACAAACATTTTTAACATATATTTATTAATTTTAATCCTAAAGCTACGTATTACTGCAGGCCGATAGGATCAGACTACTAGCCGTTATTTTCGATGCAAAACACGTAAAGCCTTAGTAAACTATATAAATGCTAATGTTCAATTGTTTATTATTACAAAACTCCATATTGATCGTTAACCAACTCCAACTATAGCTAGTCGAACAGGAAAAATATCATCGTAACTTTTCAGCAATGTTTTTGTGGCATAATTAACAGGTCTTCCATCTTGCAACTATAAACCTCCCCTTAACCAATTGCTCCTAAGAGGCCATTTATAAACTTTTACCGAACGTTTTACAAGTATTATTTAAGGTAGTTTGACAGTTGTTAGTAGAAATTTTTCTTCAACTTTTGTTTCTCAACTAAAGAATTGGAACAATTAACCTCCTTCTACTAACTTCTACAATTCGGACACATGCACGTATTTTTCATTATTAAATTATTTTTTAAACGTCCTTTTAATGGCATAAAATTTTAAATACAGCTATACCTTTACAGCTCAAATTGCTACAGGGCAACATTACCGTTTTATAGCTTGTTTTTATGTTTTATCCTGATGGGAAAATAAATTTGTATATTAGCATTCAATTAACTTCGATCCCCAGTTTAATAATAAAATGTAATTATAACCACGTACTACACGTTAAATTTCGGAGGTTATTTTTCGTTGTTAAAAAAATATTTTCGAACTGACGAGAAGTCGCTCTTCTTCAAGTTTGAAATGACATTTAATTAGTCCGACCTTCTTTTTGGATAAAAAAAAGATGACTTGAAATCCTTAAGGAACGAAATTCTTTAAAAACTAGACAGTTGATGGTCTAAACCTGAAGTAGAAGAAAACTTAAGGAAAAGCTCATAAGCAGATGTCTCGGGGGTCGTAGTTACGAAAATGACACTATATTACATTTTGTTCAAACGAAAACCGAAACCGAAATGTAAAGAAAATACAACTTTTCTCCAGCTGTAGTTATTTTATAAACATAATTCAAATATAAACTTTACCAAAGTTTGTTACAGAAAATATTAAAAAAGAAAACTCACTCGGAGCAAGGCGTCATGCGACTTCTGCCTTTCCTTTAACCACGCCACAAACTAAAACTACACTGAACAAAAATGTCGTAGTAAAACGTAATTCATGTTTCTATCACAACTCACAACGACCAAATATGCACAATGCACAGCCCTTACCAGGAAGTCTTGTAATCGACGTATAATCTAGGCGCCCATTTATAATTAGAGGGTTGCGTGGTACACAACTATTAGCGGAATATTTTTATAAAACTTCGAACTCTATTTTACGATTATAATAAAAACAAACCGAACCAAATTGAATTATGTCTCAAACGAGCAACAAATTAGCAGGACGGCTGTGCCCAATAATAAATTGAGGTAAAATAGAGGATTAATCTGAAACTATTGCAGATAAGGCTCTTTTGTTTTGAAATAATTTTATACCGGGGTGTTGAAAGAAGGTTATGAACATTTAGAAATACTATTGTACTTTCGAAGTCCTAGATCTCCACATGTTTGATTTTCTCATTTTGAGATCCGTTAATAAGTAATTTTGACAATTTTTGGAAAACTGGAAAGTTTAAGCGAGTCTCTACTAAGCAACAAAATCAGGAATTTTCGAAACTTTGAGCTTAGTCTGTCTTTGGAGGAAGCTTATGAAGAATGATGATGGTAACGATATAACTCATCATAACTTCGAAACGAAATTAAATAACTAAAAATGAGTAATGGCCAAAACTATCCTTATAAAATTTACTACAACAGGCTTTCCTTTCACAAGCTTTCCTTTTTCAAGTTGCGTGTATTGGGAAGCTATTCTATGACCACATTAGAATTTTTTCTTAACTAATTCGCTACTCGTCATACGACAACGCCAAAATCAGGTACTAAGCGTTGTCTTCATTATTTTTCGAAATCTTGCAAATCTGCGCGTTTTACGGCGAGAAACATCATTTTCAAAGAAACGAATTTTTCTGTCTATCTATCTGCCTGTCTGCCTGCCTGTCTGTCTGCCTGCCTGTCTGCCTGCCTGCATGTCTGTCTGTCTGCCTGTGTGTGTCTGTCTGGATGTGGATGTGCGTACACACGATACCATGAAGACGAATTGATCTACAGATTTCAAATTTGTTATGTACGTCGTTCAGTATGATAAAACAAAGTTTCGGATTGTATTTGAGGGAAAACGCCCACGCCCCTGCATATTCTTTCGAAAATTGTGTTTTTTCTCTTATTTTATTGAAACAGAAAAGGGTAAAAAAATACCTTAAGCTGTCTATACTAACTAGCGGGGACGTGGGATAAATAAGAAACCAATTCAACTCAGGTCTTTATTGTTATTAGAAAGTAACCATTTGATCTATTTACAATTAATTGGTTTCTATTATTATATAAATTATATGTATTACATTATATACTACAATATTAGGTACCTCGACTAGGATCGGGTAGCTTTATTTTACTTCAATGTCTTAATTGCATGTAATGATCTTGTGAATCAGATTTTGGTTCAACGATAAAACCATTACTAATCATCTCTATTTATCTGAACTGGGATCTGTAATCTCATTTTCAACCTCATCATTTTGTGAATTTTTTAAATCAGAGAATAGCGTGTGGAGGAACCCAACAAATATCTACATTTTTGTCATAGTCATTACCTAATTACTAATCTCATCGATTATTTTATGTATTTGATTTGTATGCCTTTTTCATAATTGTCCATCGATGGTTTTACACAAAAACAAAGTTTTACCAATTCTTTTGAAAAAATAATTCTTCCATGATAATCTTTAATTAAAATCAATTCGTTATTTACAAAATTTACATTTTTAACACCTTTAAAATAAGTTTCTTGTCGTTTTTGATTTTTAATTACTGTGTTTTAAACGGAGGGAATGCTCAATCAAAACGACATTTCAAGTCCCACCCCAATAACATCTTTGCAGGCGATCTAATGTAGTTAGATGTGGACTTTAGAACTTTGGATTTTTTGATAATAAAAAAGAAAACTTATAGATTTAACAGGGTTTTTTGCCAAACCATTTGTGTGTTATACGTGAAAATAAGGCAAATCCGTTATATTGGGGTGCACGGGGTAGTAAAGTATTAAATTGCGATTTCTAAACTGTTTTCACCTCGTCACTTTTTGTCACTTTTAACCCACAAGGACTAATTTTTCGGCAAAGGCAGTTTTATACTTTTTAAAAGTGGGCTAAATTTTTTACAATTTGAGACCAAAACGGTCTTTGTAGACCTAATGGCATCCGATATACAAGTGTACAAATGTTCGAAAAAATATACACAATTTATTTTAGAATTTAAGTTTTCAGTGTGAGTGGTTTCTGGGCTAATGGACCGTGGACCGTGGACCGTAGACCGTGGCCGTGTCTGGCTATGGCAAACATCTTCTCCTGAACCTTCAGTACGGACACTTCGACTTTTACACACAGGACAAAACATCTCTGAAGACGTTTGCCACTGCAGCAAACGAAACGTCAGGAATATCTCAAAAAACCTCTAGGCCACTACCCATTAGCCCCGACCCACTCACACTAATACACGATTTATTTTTGGATTTTTGGCAAAGACCGGATTATTTCCCTTGCGTCAAATGGGATATTTACGATTTTTTGGTATGTTATTGTGCTATGATGAAGACCTAATAATAAATCTAAGTTTTTGTCCTCGGCGGACCGGATTTCTAAACTTTTATACACTTGTATCTTGGGCACCATTAGGTCTATAAAAACTATTATGGTCTCAAATTGTAGAGAATTTAGTCTACTTTTAAAAAGTATAAAACTGCCTTTGCCGAAAAATTAGTCCTTCTGAGTCAAAATTGACAATAACTATGAAAAGGTAGTTTTTTGAATTTTTGAGCCACCTCGTACAGGACTGCATTTTGACAATCATTGGATTTTGGTATCCCAGAAGGTTAAGAATCAATTTTTGAAAAAGGTTCTAACTTTTAATCTCAAAGTGAAAACAGAAAACATTTCTAAACGATTTTGATGTGGCTGTGCACTACACGGTTACGTGTTCAATGCCGTTTTGCACATTTTTATTCAAAAACATTTGAAATTCATGATCATGAGAGATCCCAAAGGACCCCTTCCAACGTAGTTGCATCGAATTTAAATTGAACATTTTTGAAAATTGCTGACCTTTTTAATTATAGTTAAAATTTAAAAATGTACCCCTAAAATGCCCTGAAGATAAAATACCGAAAAATTTAGTTAATTGATAATTATTGGACTATTGTTGAATTTTCTTATTAAACAAAAATTAAATTAAATTATAATTTAACAAGTGATGCCCACAGCGGACTCAATTAATTTTATAAAATAAAATATCCCTAAACTACCACCCCCGTTTCTTGTAAGGCGAATAGAAATAATGAAAGACCTTTTTTAAATAATACTTAATATTATGTAGCATTTTATTATAATATCACTAGTAGGAATTGTATCGATAAATCACAGCTCACAATGTAATAAAAATACCTACACTGACCAATTGAATGATTTAATCAATTTCTAAAGTTGATTGAATGAAATAGATATAATAATTGGTGAATATCGACTTGCTTAATTAATAATGTAAATGAAACGAAGATTTTCACTAAAAATAATTTTAATGCGACCCGTTTCACCAACACAGTGCTTCTTCGGGGGCATTTTAGAAGAGGAACCTTACTACTTGTTATAACTATTTGTTCCTATTTATTGGCCTGTCTCTAATAGTAGTCAAGAAACTAATTGGTTCACCTGGTACGACGCTGTGTGAGAGTACACCAAAGACACGTTTACAGACGTTTTTCTCAATATTCGTCTTTTAAGAAAATTTAAGAACGACAAGATCTGCGGTTTTCACAAAAAAATTGTGATTTATTTTACATACCAAAAGACTCGGAAAATAATTCTCTTTCGATAGATACTTTTACTGTTTTTGTAGAAGAAACTGGCGAGTGGCAAACTGCACTTCTTATGCACCGCTTTGAAAGTTAGAAATTAAGTTTTTGGTAAAAATTGATTTTGATGATATTAAGTAAAAATCACGAGTTATTCAGGCTTCATTGTTTTTAGTTCTAAATTAGCTTCCACTTCGTATGCGTGGGCATAATTTTCTCAAAAGAGCCCTCCATTATTTTAATCAAATATTAGGTCCACCGCTTAATAAAATTGTTGACCCCATAAATAAGCCAAGAATCCTTTTCTGTTTCTCTTATCGGATTAAGATTAACAATAGCAGAAATTTATAGTTTGCAATGGAATGGTTATTATAACTCGTAGAGAAAATGGGAGAGATCGGGAAAATCGCAAAGCTGTAAATTGATGTTTAATTAAGCGAACCATTTCGATACATTTTTCCATCAAATATAAATCACTTCTACACTTCTGCAGTACCTATATTGAGTTCATCATCGATATAGGAAAAGCTAAATTAAATGCAAAATTTGTATTTTGATTTCTTTTTTAAAATAAAAAACTTACAAGCAACTTGATGACTTGATTCAAAGAAAAAAGTGGCGTAAAAGTATTTGTCTAAATTTATTCGACCCTTTTAACCTTTACCTTTATCAAAAAATGACATTTATTTCGAGTCAAAGACGACCTAACTCAATATTTAGAATGGAATTTGTATTTGACACCCTTTTTTTTTATTGGAAAACGTTGCTTATTTATACTGTCGAAAAGCCTTTTAAATACCACTCTAACTTCGGGACTTTGCAGAATAACGAGACGACGTGAAGTTTGCAGTTTACACGTAGTAGTACACGAAAAGCAAAATAAGTATTATAAATAGCTGTATCAGAATTAAATACGTTTCGAGGAAAGGTTGGTGAAAAATTAAATTAGAGATTTGAATAAAATGTTCTCAAGTACAGGCCCTATACTTAGAATAAATGGTTAAGGAGTGCAAATGCAATGCTTAGGAAAGAGCGAAAAATAGCTTTTGATCGGTCATCAATGGAATTATTATCACGACACGGCTCCCAAGTATCCAGATATCGAGTAAGTAGATTAAGTGAGCTTCGGTAAAACAAAATAAAAAAATACCGAGGAATAGCGTAGTTTGTTGTACCGGCTGCTTTTAACAGGCCCAGGGTCGTCTCTAGTCTGGTTGTTATAAAAGCAATAAAGACAACGAAAAAAGCCAACGAGTTTCCGAAAAACCATTACATAATTAAACTAAAGCTTCGAAGAGTCTTATTGTAACGTGGGCTAACTACACGAGTTGCAGGTCTTGAAGTTTGCAAAGCAACTAAAAAGGCTCAAAAGAGTGGGGTTGGTAGATGGCCCAATATTCGTGGCATCACAATAACGAAAAATGAAAAATGGGAAAAAGACAAAAAGAGCACCCAGTATATTGAGAAAAATATAAAAGCAATTCAATTACGTTAAGTTGAGATTTAAGAGAAAGACGATTTATAACTTTGAGATGGCTTGTCAACAACTTTTCATATTCCCCTGATAATATGTTAAAAGTTTTTGTCCAAAGAAATAACTGGTGAGTTTTCCAAGGTATAAAAAGCAGCTTACAAGTTTGATTAGTTTTGTTATTTTAGTACGAAATTTTTGTTGCCATTTATAAAATTTTTCTCCCATTTTTTCGTAAAGTAATAATCGGTCGAAAAATTTAAATTGTCAAGTTTTCCGATACACCCAATAAATTTTATCTTGTCATATGGCTAAATAGTGGCTTAGTAGCTAAACGTATTTTTATCGAAAAGAGTGAAAAGCGAATTGAGTCCTAAACTTTAACATCTTAGCACGTAGGTTAAAAGGTAGACACCGACATGACATAAAAAATTCAAGAAGTTACGTCTTGGGGAACGTTTTTGTTTATAAATTACCACCATGCACTAACGAAATGGTCCCTCGGGAGCTTCGTGCTACAAAAAGAAATGTAACGCCAATATTTTAAATAAAATTACCTTGTTGATGATCAACTTTGACGTAAGGCGACACCATTACGTTTAGTTCTTGTTCCATTTTAACTTTAATTGTTACGTTTGTACGCTGTACATGTTAATAAACTACGCAAAACGTAAATTTATTCACTTACAAGTTATTCAACACGCGACAAAGGTTAGAATTAGACAAATTAACACTTCTGAAGATTCGAGAGGAAACCCGAGTTCACTTGGAAATAATTATTAAGTTTTCCAGCACTCGGCTTGGCACTTAAATTAGTTAAATTACATCGAGGCGAAGTTTTCAAATTTAATTTAGTTTTTTTACAACTTTTCCAAAGTTTTCATTTTTGAAAAGTTTAAACGTTTTCTCTTACTCACTTTAACGTACTTTGGTAGTACTAATTGCATAGCAAACGACCTTATCTTGCGACGTCATAGGTTGCTTCGTTGTTAAAAACAGTTATTACTTATGCGCGATTACAAATACGTACGTGTAATAAAAATTTAATGAGCACGACTTTTTTGCATCGAATGCTAACAAGTGACTGACTGACTCACGTGGAAACGACGCCGTATAATAAGACACAAGAGTGCCGCGACGCCGGCGTCGGCTGAATCACCACATGACGTCATGCGTATCGGTAGTGGATTAAAATAATTGTTTGTAATACGGCAATCATAAATCATCATATTATAAGCAACCCTCCAAATTATCGTATTATTTTTTAGCAAAAACGCAAACACGCCCTCTAATGATGGTCTGCAAAAGAAACAATTGAAAGCAATCAAAAAATTTTTTTAACAGAAAGATATTTTTTAATCAAACTCTATAAGTACGGGTGGTTTTATGAAAACCTTTTGGTAGGAATAAAGGGCTTTTTGAAAAAAAGTAGGGTGGATTGAATGGGTCCTCGATAACGCCGGTGTATAAAGACTTGGTGAAATTGTTGAGACTCGAGAAGAGAGAATTTCTCATTATAAATCAGACCCAGACGACGTGTAAGAGGGATGTGCAAATGTTACAGAATGGGGGTTAGTTAATATTTATGAAGATCGCTAAATTTTTCTAAAAAAACACAAATTACAAATTTAAAAAGCAAAAAATATTTTTTATTGTAGCCGCATTAATTCTAGTGCAATTTCGTGATGGCAGTAAAGTTATAAAGTAACCGCCAAAAATATACGTGCATTCTAGTTTTTAATTCAATTTATCGCACGAACGTGAGCAGTTAAAACTATTCTCTCCTACGCGAGCTAAATCTACCTTGCCGTATTTTTAAGCCATAAATTAGAGCAGATTTAAAGGTTCTTTTTACTTTGGGGAATTGGGTATATGACATTTTCAAATACAAAGAAAGTTAGCCGTAAACAAAACAAGTGGAATATTTACAGCATGAGCGATTGTGTTAGGTAAGTAGCGCCAACAGTTTATTAATGACTAAAAAGTCAGGTCTTTCCGCATAGTTATAGAAATAGACCGAGTAGACATACTAATTTAGTATATACGGTCGGATCTCTGGCCTACCAGCCAATATTTACTACATTGATGTTATTATTCTACCTGATACGTGATATATATCTGCAAAAATTCTATTATTGAGATGATAAAATCGTGGATTCTGGATTGTAATAGCCATATCCCATATGCGCCAATCGCGCAGCTATTCTAGTAACAGTACCTCCGTTCCACCGTTCCTGTCACTCTTCGAGCGATTTCGCCGATATGAGAAACGAGAACATGTCCTACAAATTCTGTTTATATTCAAGCCGGAAGTCCTAAAACGTGTAGTTTCTAATGGATGGTAATTTACAGAACAATCATAATGAACGCCGAAAAAAGGAATGATTTAAAAATGGAAATGATAAAAACAGCACTAGTCCCATCAGATTTGTTTTATAAAAATTGCTAAGGCGAGGAATTTGCTTCCGATTAGTTTACGGCGTTGAACGGAATTTGGCTTTCTGCGCAGGTCGGTGAGGTTTTGAAAGATGTATACATTATTCTCAAAAATTTAAAGTCATTCTACCTTTTACATTTTAAATTGGTTTATAAGGACGTGGCTTTTTGGTGGTGAAGATAATAGACACCAGGACCAACAACTCCAAGTACCTGGTGGTAACTGTTGCTGCTACTGTGTATCCATCGGATACTACAATCCTAAATATTATTAAAATAAATGGCTTGGTGGCTGAAACAACCATGTCCAAGTCGTAAGATGTCCATGTCCACGTTTTGTAAGATGCATTCTCCGATGGTTGCAAAAAATACTCTAGAAACTCCAGAAGGATGTGGCTAATAATAGTCCGGGTGGCAGCAAGGTTACTAAACCATAAAGTACAAAATTTTTGACAATGCAAAATGAAAGAGCATTGCAAATTTGAAATAAAATCGACTATTTGGCAGTTGGCAGCATTAACTTGGAGCAGGCTCAAGAAGGGTGGATTTTGGCTTTTTTTTCGCATATAACTTGAAAACGACGCACTTTATGAAAAAAATTTATTAGCCTAAAAATATGTACATTCAATTGTCTACAAATAATATTTCTTAAGTTTTTTCCCTCAGGTGAACGATTTAGACGCTACCACACGTTAAAAACTTAAAAAAAACTTCCAAAGTTGATCACAATTTTTTGTACTCGCTCATAACTTAAAAACGCACTTTTGGAGAAGAGTCTTTCTATACAAAAATAAGCTACATTCAATTTCTAACAAATTATGCCTCTCAAATTTTTTCGTAAAACAAACAGCTGAAGTGGTAGAGCGCGTTGAAGTTTAGGGTATATCTGACTATTTATGGTGTGTCCGGGAGGCAGAAAGCCGAAATATAAAAATACAAAATTTTTGATTTTGACCAATGCATGCTGTAAAAACATTGCAAGTGAGTAATAAAACCAACCATCTGCCCTGAAAAGTGGCAGCATTTACTTGGGGCGGCTCGAGAAGGGTGGGTTTTTGCTCTTTTTTTAGTTTTTCACTAGTGACTTCAAAGCGACACACTTTTTGAGAAAAGTGCAGCTATGTAAAAATAAACTACGTACAATTTCCTATAAATTATATTCGAAAGGTTTTCTTCTCAGATAAACGGCTTAGGTGTTAGAGTGCGTTCAATTTGATAAAAATTTAAAAAAACTGTTTCTTGTGTTTCTCGCTTATAATTCAATAACTACGCATTTTTAGGGAATAGTATTTATACCAAACTAAACTACATTCAATTTCCTAAAAATGATGCCTCTTAAATGTTAAGTTAAGGTGGTAGAGCGCGTTGAAGTATGTAAGTGGGGTAAAACTAACTGAAAAATTTGTAAACCAAAAAACTGCATTTTTTGTCACCCCCACGGATTATAAGGGCGAATTGTGAAGCTATGCTCAAGGCAGGTTTAAAGTTAAGCCTGCCTTCTGCCTTATTATTGTTCATTAACAATTGTTTCTACAGTTTAAGCTTGGTTCACCGTTGACCTTCCCTTGAGCGAATAAGAATTCTTCACTAGTCCATTAATTTTGTAATCTAAAATACGGGTTACCTTGCATCAAATGGGTAGATTAAATTTTTTGGTATGTTGTCCAGGCCCAATGATAAATCCGAGTTTTTGGAATCGCCATACCTCCGAATCTTTGTTAAAAATCCAAGGAACAGCAAAATTTTGTACCGTTTTTCAGTGTCTGTCAATTTGGACTGCAAAGGATTAATTTTTCAGCAAAGGCAGTTTTATACTTAAAAAAAGACTAAATTTCCTAAAATGGTCTCTATATACCTACTGGTCTCTGGACAACTACTGGTGTCTGAGATCCTAGGTGTGGATCTTTGGATCTTTGCCAAAAAACAAATCACAACTAAATCGCATTATTTTTGGATATTTGACGAATATCCGGAGGCCCACCGGGGTCGAAAACTTGGATTTATCATTAGACCTTCATCATATACAACATACCAAAAAATCATAACTACTCCGTTTGAGGCAAGGTAAATAATCCGGATCTTTGTCAGAAAAATGTATCGCTAAAAATGACAAAATATGATAAATTTGCAAAACCTTTGCACACTTGAATCTCGGATACTAATAGGTCTCAAGTTGTAGAAAATTTAGTCTACTTATAAAAAGTATTGAACTGCCTTTGTCGAGAAATTCGGGGTTAAAATTGGCGGAAACTTAGAAAAGGTACTAAATTTCGTCGTTTCTTGGATTTTTAACAAAAATTGGGAGAGCTACCGAGCTACCGAGTCCAAAAACTCGGATTTGTCATCGGGCTTCCGTCATAGATATCACACCAAATAACCAGAACTACCCCATTTTATGTAAGGTAGGGTGTTTTAAATTACTGAACTACACCTACATATTGGAACATTTTTTAAATGTAACGTAGTATTTCAAATAAACGAATTATTAGCTCGGGAGAAGATGAGCTTAGTTTATGGAAATAATGTGGCCAGTTTTTGTAACTGAAAATTATTTGTACTATTTATCCTTAACTGGTAATAATGTTTTAGCAAGTGTGTGAGAAAAGAACAGAAAATAAAACGTCGATATAATTGTCTATTGTATAATTCTAGTAGCATAATAGCCCATCGATCCAAAACTCTCCCCATACACTTCTAGTTATTGCTTATTGTTTATTGTTCTAACCTAAGGCCTAATAGTAAATGATATTATTTAAAACACACACCGGTGAATCTAAACTAAACGGTAAACAGTTGCTAATTTATCAACCATGAAAACCTCATATTATAACAACTTTGAAACACGAAATCAAGAGAGCCCTTCTGTTTGCTCAAATTATATCGTCGTTTGTGACATTTATTTGTATTTGGAAATTACCAACGATTCATCTCCGGCTATTATAACAAATTCGATGTTTAATATTTAAAAAAACAAGTGAATAAAATTAACATTAAAACGTCAAAAACCGCCATAATGAAATAATCTCCGACATGGCATGCTCTCTAATGAAATTCCAGAAATCTTAAAAGCTCGTGAAACATTGAGAAACTGACGAAAGAAAATTTTCAAAAATTGATTATCTGTCTTTAAAAGCAATTTAAAGCTTAGACTCGGCTTTACGTTAATGTCGCAAAAATTTAGATTTTAAACAGCCCGAAAACATTTAAGACAGAGAAATAGTGAAAGTCGAAAATTTGACGAAATTAATTTTGGCACAATTTTTCTTCTGAAACGTCGATTAATTTTGAAACTTTTCAAGCGCCAACTTATTTGATCTAAATTTTTAATAAAGGTCTTTTTTAAACTAACGACCATGTTTAACTTTAATATGTTTATGTAAGAGAATTAAAACTTGCGCTTCGGGCCTTAAAGTCAAAACTTTCAGTATTAACGTTTTTAGAGCTTTCACGGAGCAACTTTAGTATTTGGATCATGGATCATTACTCATGTGCAGTTAAAACATTTCGACCGTTTAATTTTATCTATGTACGCTTCGCCTAAGAGACAGGATAGTTGACGGCTTAAATAAATAATTAGCCCTCTTAGGAAAGACTTTGAAGTCAAAATACCTATTTTAAAACTAAAACTGGTCTGACAGTGCCGTAATTTTAAATTAGGAAAATTTATCACAACAGAAGTGGAGTTGTAAGTCGTGTAAATGGATAAATCTTGTACTTGTGCAATGTGCAGTCAGTCGATCGAGTTCAACTTGATCACTGTACGTTTGTAGCGCACTTTTGCGCCAGATTTTCCAACTGTTATTACTTACCGAAGTCGATCTCATATGGAAATTGTAATATTATTGGCAGTAATATTTGAATTTCCATTTCCAATAATACGAACTACAAACGGCTGCCCCCAGCGTTAACAATAATTACATCATTTGAATTGGAAACTATTTTCCATTACAAAATGCATATTTGAGTAAAATGGTTAAATTGAAAAATGAATTTTAATTTTGTTAGAAATTTGCCGTATCGTTTTCGAACACAACCTACAAGATGCCAAATTTTTTCAGTCACCTAAACTTAAAATTAAAAAAATGGCAATGTGTTATAATAGGACTATCCCAAATACTTAACCTCAAAGATATTGAAACTCGTTGGGTTTTCCCATGGAACTAGAAAATAAGTGGAATGGTCATCAGCTATTATAGTCCTTGGTCGAAATTGTATACAGTGACTCATTTTAAGAACTAGACAGCCACGGGAGGTGAAACGTGCAAGACGGGTCAATCCACAGGCCACTGTGTATTGGGATTGACCCGTCTTGCACGCTTCACCTCCCGTGGCTGTCTAGTTCTTAAAATGAGTCACTGTATACAATTTCGACCAAGGACTATAGCTTGTTGGTGTATCTAAAAGTGAAGCATTAGTGACGAAGGGGGGGGGGGAGGGAGGTACTGCTCAATAAGTGTGCGCGGCCGTTTAAATAAATAAATATGCCGAGTACGTTAGGGTACTATCTCACTCGTCCCTACTACCACACTCTCGAACCCCTTTTACGCAACTGACAGCTTTTCTGCATCAAAGCTTCATGTTCTGCACCACCTCAACCCTTCCACTTATTTTCTAGTTCCATGGGTTTTCCAAAATCGTGGCATTCGTACATCAGTCTATTTCAGGCTGGTCAAGTTCAATAAGAGACCATCGCCGTTTCATATTTTTATCTTTCCAAGTCGAATTTCTTGTTTGTCAGTGCTTCATGCATCATTTTAAAGGTGTATTGGCGTACTGTAGGTTAAAAACGAATAATTTAAACAATTGACCTACATAAGACAGACAACAATGCTGGGCTTGGTGACCTGACAACGACCCCCAAAAAGGTACTGATGCAATAAAATTTTGTTAACTACAAATTTTATAACCTGTAGAAAAGCGTGAATTAGTAGATACATACAGCTTGACCGCCGTAAAGAAAAAAAAAGTTGAACCTTAGCGCAAAGTTTTGGTCAGAAAGGGCTACGTCTGACACTCCCCTAAAATACTACTTGTATGACTCGTTTTGCTTCACAGTGGCGGAGATGGGTGACGTATTGTATTTAACTATTTTTATGCAAATTTCATTTTTAAAGAGTGACATTAATCCTTAGCGCTACAGGCAACCCTCTTACAATTCACTAGGTGCCTAGGTAAGTAAATTATTTAAATTATTGGAATAATTACTATTGAAATATTATGAGTATAAAGCACCATTCTGGTGGTACGCCACTGGTATTTTTAGGAGATACCATAGAGATAGAACTACGGGTTTTAATTGGTTGAAAAAACGAGTATATACGGTATGACGCGAAAACATATTGCTCAGAAGTTCTGCGCGAGGTTCAACTTTTTTTTTCCTTTCGGCGGTCAAGCTGTACTATGTAGAGCCCCATTTACATAGAACTTAGTGCAGATTGATGGTGTAGTTTGCTCTGCTGCTCTAGAACTCGCCAAGTGGGCAACGTGGCGTAAAATCATTTACAAAGACTTTAGTAGCAATTTTTTTTTTCCTTATTTTTTTTTCTTATTTTTTTTTTAGCTTGAACAATGAGATTAAAATAGTACTACTGAAAACCAAAATGAAGAAATAAAATCAAAGCCACTATTTTGTCAGCTGTTTGTTTAAATTTCAAATAGCTGGGCGACGTGGGAGAGATGCGCTTCTATGATTGGCTGGTGCCGATTACGTGGTCTAAAAGCTTAGACCTTGCAAGCTTTTTGCTTATTGTTAGCAACGACCTTAGCAACTATACTTCATTGTAAACGCGCACATTGAAATTACCCTAGTCAAGCTTCTAGACGACGCTTGCCCTTACCAAAACGATTAGACTACTGTCTATGTAAATGGCACTTAGTACTTATATAGGTAATTCAATTTTCACCCCGATTAAACCGACAACACATTTACTTCCTGTTACAATAAAATCAATTACAATGAACATTGAACTGGAGCAAACATTTTAAATGTTAGCTCTCATTCTCTCGTAAGTCCGCAGAAACGATTTTTTAAACAATTTGTATCAACTACAATATTGGTAAATTATTCAATAGCGTACAAACAAAAGTGTAGTCACTGTGCTTAGTTAATTTGAACAATAACGTAACGCATCATAGAACTTGACTAGACTAGATTATCACTTATTACCGCCAAATGTTCTTATCGGTTAATCCTTCTACACCTAAATAAGCATAGTCTAGTTTTGTGTATAATCCTATACAAGCAACACTTAACTAATTCGTAAATATGGCGTCCAATTGATATAGTAATTACGTAACTAATAATAAATATATTTTTAAATGCTACGGTGGTAAGTACAGAGTCGCTCAGGAGAAGTGAAGCGATGCTTCACTCCTTGTTCCCCTAAAAAATTTTAGAAGACCCTCATCAAATTTTCTCTCGGAATCTTGTGACGCCGATGGAAGTTTCTTGAGCACAATGTCTTATGTGCGAACGGTGTTGTACTAAATGCACTTTCCAGATTTTATTTAATTTTGGAGAAAATTCCATCTCAAAGTCTCTTTAATAGAGTCGGGAAAAATTCTTTTGGTATGAAACCTTTACGCCGCGACTCCCTTCTCTACTGACTACTGATCTAAAATTTCACGCCACTTTTTTTCTACTGGACCGAAAATACCCACAACCAGTGGCAGCAGAATTTGAGTAGTGTTGGTGGGCAATGCAGTAAAATAATTGTTTTTACTCACTGTATGACACATTTCATAGTGAACCTGTTAGTTAAGTAGCCTAAATAGTTCCCTTATTTCGGGTTGCTCTGTATCGATTTCGTTTAAAACCTTGGTTTGTTGATGAAATTTTGTTGGAGTGGCCGAAACCAAATCGCTGTAGTAGTTTTTGTTTTACTGCGTTACATACACACTCACACACCGACTGACACGCAGACACTTTTTTTAAGAGATTTATTTACTGTTTTGGATTCAAGGGTACCGAAACGTTGAGAAATTAAATAAAATATGTTTTTTAACGTAATACTTTTTCAAAGTAGACGAAGTCAACAAAAAAGTAAAATTTAGCGAGGGCGCTCATCTCTTTTATTGTATTCAACACATAACTAGAAAAACTTTTGGAAATCTTTGCCAAGCCAAGATTGAAAAAAATTGCGGTACGTGGCAAAATAATATTCTATTCAAAAAGTATACATAAATCAAACGAGGGTTGAATTTTAAATATAAGAGAATCAAAATGTGCTCTGGTTTTCAACTATAATCGTTTCTTTACAGCGCGAATATGCCTACGAATTTCATTGTCTAGTATCTGCCAACAAATTATTGTTATCAAATCAAATCAAGATAACAATACAGTGTAATAAATGGCGTTAGCTTAACTAAGCTACTATTAATCTTTATTAATTACGATTCTATCTATTCTAGTGGAGGGTAAAAGATGAGATGAAAGCAATTAGAGTTAATTAGATGCGAAATGGTTATGCTATATTTTAGAAATTATAAATTTTTTTAAATATTTTGCTTCTATAAATATAAAAAACTTGAGTCACAAGGGCTTTTTGTCGCTCTCAGTAAATTGCAGACCGACTGCAAGGAGCACATTTGGCTTTTAAATTTTGAAATGTAGCTTTACAGTTAGTACTGCTAACCATCACGAAAATCCCTAAATTTTAATGAGCTAAAAAGGCGCAAAATAGAAAAAATTATATAAAAAACTCATTTAATAAGTCATTCTAGCACTTCTCCATTAAAACATTTCGTCGCATTTTAAACTTTTTTGCGAGTCGTGCTATGATAAGTGACTTATGAAATTCTTTAACTAAAAAAAGTTACAGAACTGGGTCATTTAGAAACTGATCACCTCGTCAATCCGTATAATCCCTATCCGAAAGCTGGCAATCATCAACATGCCATTTGCTTGCTCTTCGCCGGTTTCTAATCAAACAAGCCGAGGGTGTGAGAGTTTGAAGTTTAATAATCTCTCGTCTTTCAGCACACTTCACAAAACGAGACTTTAAAAAATGTAATTTTACATCTGTAACGTGTTTACAATGGAGCATTATAAGTCGCGTCTGCAGGATTATTTTCTTGGATGTAATAGTCCACTTGATTTCATTTACACAATGTCAAATATTTTTCTGGATTCCGCACAAAACAACTGCTGTCTATAGCTTGTAAAACAACTACTTTTACTTTTTTTTAGAACGCTGACCTAATCCTGGTAAGATTTTAATTTTACTGGTAAATTCTTTAAAACTGTACAATGTGCACAGCTGGGCCCTGCATTATGCAGACTCTGCAATAGATACTACTCCAGACTACATAGTCCATTCAAATGGACGTGCACGTAATAATGACGGGCAGATGGAAGGGCTAATAGATTGAACAGAGGTGAATTTAGGTATAGTAGTGAATTTTAATATTACTAAAAATCCATTTTTTAAATCTAATGTTGTTTAATCTAACCGCTGTGTCTTTAATCTTAAAGGGTTTTGTAATCCTTTCCACTTTAGAAACATTTCGAAATGATAGATTCCCATCACTAACTAAATAATACATCTGAAAATTCTCACTCAATACGGACATGTACGGCCTAGATGTTTAGGGGACGGGACTGATACCTGCAGCTAATTGCAATTGAGCACGATGCTCAACATGGAGTGACCACGCAATGATCACGATTGTTATTTACTGCACCTTGAGTTTGAATGGACTATCCAACTATACATAGACAGATCATTTTACTTTTCTAGACTTTGTCTACTGAAACAAAAAGTTTTTTTTAATTTAATTTTTTGACGATTCGGGTTCCCCTGATAATTACGGCCACTTTGACAAAATTTCATCGAGCAAACTAGCTAAATTGATACAGGGTGGCCCTCAAAAAGGGGGTTATTTTGGTCGCATTTCGGAAAATCTTATCCCACAGTACAGCGCTCAGAAGCAAATTGTGCCCCCGGAAAATATGCCAACTAAATTTAAAAACTTGGGGGGTAAAACTTTTATCCAATCACGTCAAGAAAGTATGTACAGTCAGTGGTAGAAGGGGAGAAAGTTATTACACATTTCGAAACTAAAGCGACACCGGTCACGCCTTCCCAGGGGCACAGTTTGCTTCTGTCAACAGTATTTATATTGGACTATGTTAGTAGGTACATATCGGCCCAAATTTAAAAAATATTTTTTGAAATTTTTTAATTTGAAATGGCGGCCAGTATAACGATCGTTCTATTTTCTAGTTTTCTTATTATAACTTTGGAGATAATTTAAGGTTCTACTGCACTCAATTTATATTTCTATTTTGACCATAATACGGAATTTTAAAATACGCCTAATTTCGAGCAACCTGAGTAACATTTTAACCCTCTGGCAATTTTTGCCCTTGCTAGATAATATACCTGACACACTTCTGGGGTTTCTATTGTATTCTGCAGGTATTTAAATTTTAGTAAATAAAAACAGAATTTTACGATTTTACGTTTTAGTTTAGAATTATGAACCAAAAACTTATACTTTGGAAAAAATATTTTTGTGTTAGGTAAATGAAATATAAATATTCGAAAGTAGTGACCTATTACAGCAATATTTTAGTCTTATTGCATTTTCACTTTTTCGTTATCTTCGTCTATACTACTTTAAAAAGTATTATGATCAAAAAAAATAATTTTTATAAATGTAATTTCTTGACAATGTGGCTTCCCCCCCCCCCGAATCCAAAACGCTAAAACATCAAAACTCTTAGGAAATGTCTGTCGGTAAGGATGAGTGTGTATGTACCTAACTCCGTCAAATAAAAACTACTAAAACGATTTTGTTGAAATTTGGTTTCGGCCACTTTAACAAAATTTCATCAACAAAATAAACTTTTAAACGAATTCAATATAAAGTGGCCCAAAATAAGGGGGTTATTTTGGACGCATTTCGGAAAATTTTGACCCACAGTATTTATACTCGGTTATAAGTTAGTACACATGGGCCCTAATTTAAAAAATACCTTTTCAAATTTTTACTGCCAGCCTACCCGTATAATACCAGTATAACGATTGGCCCGTTTTCTAGTTTTTTATTATAACTTCTTGGAGATAATTATTAGACTATATTATAAAAATCTAAAAATAGGAATGTACCTACATATAAGCAAAATGGAGAGCTTTAGTTTTGATATAGTCGATTTTTAAAATAATTTCTAAATTGACTACTTTTAAAGCACCAAAGTTGACTAAATACCGACGATTGGCTGCCAAATGCTACCAAACATATAAAAGTTTAACTTCCGGTTTAATTGGAAAATATTTTTCCTTACATTTTCATCGCTTACAAAAAAGTCCTATTATGGCCACATTTCACATCAAAAGTAGACGAAGTCAATGAAAAAATAATAGTTGATAGGAATAGAATTTGATTACAACATTTTTTAGAATCAACTTCTTCTAGCGGTTAAACAAGAAGAAGTCTCCACTAACTTTCTTGATCTAAGTGATAAATATTGATTGGTACAACGGTATTGGACAAACTGACATTTTTTGTTCTTTCAAAAATCGCGGTGCGGTTTCGAAAATCAAATTTTTCAGTTTTGCGGCCCTTAATGTAAGAGTTGCATAAAAAAATACACAGTTCTCAAAAATGTTTTCTGCGTTGCTGGAAGTTCTAAAATAAAAGAGCAATTCTTAAAAATTGCGGATACGATACTCTAAGGCCCAGTTGTATAAAACGAAATAATCTCGGAGTCAGAGTTACCTCCACGATCTGAATATAAGGTTAGATCTTAGCGGGGATTAGATTAGGTTAGCCCCTAGGCACTTGGTTCAGAGTTAACCCGTCCATTTTCTAGAGTCAAATATATTTCTATTTAACTCAGAATTAGTTGTTGATTTAGGTTGATCGTGAAGTTAACTCTGACTTCGAGATTAGCTTGTTTATACAACTGGGCCTAAATCGGAAAAGTTTAAATAAAATAAATGTTTGTTTTTGAAAGAGCTGCAAGCCTTATGTCTTGTCTAAGTCGAGTCGATACACACTGTATATTTCTGTTTATAAATTTTTATAATATTAATTATCTGTAAAGTTACAATACAAAAACTAATACAAAAGAGAACGACAGAAAGGATATTTTTTTGATTAGGGATTATGTCAACTAACTTCTATAGCCTAGTATAACTATTATAGGTAAAAATTTTCCAAAATACCACCAAAATAACCTCCGCATCTTGGACCACCCTGTATCCATTTTGTTTAAAAGCTAAGCTAATTTAATCAAAATCGCTTTAATTAGTTTTTGTTTCATAGCGTTACACATACAACACGTCCATCCATCCACAGCCCGGCAGAATTTTTCTAAGTAATTAATTTTTTTCATTTTTGAATTTAGAGGGACCAGAAACGTGAAGAAATTAAATTTTACAAAAAATAATTTTTCTCGAAGTCGTCCAAAATAAAGATAATTTCACTTCGACACCTTATTGTGGCAGGTACCTAGCAAAAGGATTACAAAAGTGTTTGGTCTATCGTAATTGCTTTATGACCCACCTTTGTACAAAAATTTGTATTATGAGCTAAAAGGATGACAGATGTTAAAATTTGTGTCAAGTTTACGCTCAAAAGTTAAAAATTTCTCTGTTTTTAATTTTGTTTTTATTGATTTTAATTAAAACCCTGCAAGTTGAAAAAAAAGTAAAAATAGGTATCGATGCAGATGATTCTGTTCTCCATGTCTGCCACATTTCAAGAGAAAAGAAGCAGACCGAGGGACAAAATCTGAAAATTATGTTTTAGGGTTTTTAATTAATAATTAAATAATAAATGAGTTTTAAAGGAATTTAACATCGGATCTCAATAGATAAATGTAGTATAAGTCCATTAAAATTGCGAGAAACGCTTCAAACTAAAATATGTGGCTAAAAAATGAGATAGAAATTTGCATTGGTTCGACTAAAATTACCAGAAATCATTTTGTTTATATCAAATTTGATCAAAAACGAATTATTTCTAATAAAAACGGAATTGTCACAAGAATGGAGACTTAATTTTTGTACACTTTGATATAAAAATTAAGATGAAATTTGAATTTGTCGAGCTTAAAAGTGAGGTCTAGTAAAAACAGTTTTTTATTAATAACAAAAAATCTACGCATGTTTTTGAAACGAAAGTTTGACACAAGAAAAGAGCACATCAAATTCTATAGATAAAAAATTCGAGCGATACTTTAAATCCAAAATTGAGACTGAAAAGTTAGGTCGCGTTTACGTTATTTTTCCCTATACCGGACAAGTGGTGCAGTAGAGCCTTAATTATTATTATAAAAATCTAAAAACAGGAATATGTAGGAAAAATATAGGGGTTTAGTTTTGCTGTAGTCGAATTTTCAAATAAATAATTTTTTAAATAGAAAATACCGACGAAAGTTGACTAAAATTTTAAAACGGATTTTCTCAAAATTGCCTGCGACCATTTTGTCTATATTTGGAGATATTGTAGATAACGAAGTCCTTAATTGACCGACTAAGGTCCAGTTTTACAATCACGGTATAAACGACAGATAAGCTATTCTAGAGCTGGTACAATTTAGAAATGGGATTGTGACGTATTTTAGTTCGAATGGTTATCGATGCAAGCCGCACACCTGCTCGACTATGAAAGTACAGAATAATTTTGTGCCGCTTTGATTTTGAGTGGTTTGTAATTTCTAGAGGTAGGTCTGCCGCTGGACCAGTTGAGTAATGTTTATTTAAATGATACAATTCTTTGACAAAAATTGCTTGGTCCACTATTATTGTGACAGCTAGTAACCATAAAGTTGCTTTTGTGAACTTCTATTAGTGCGCACCTGAACTTGACTCTCTGTACTGATTGGACGCTTGCAAAGTAAGTAGTTGGCAGTCAGTTGGCAGTAGCATTTGTCTCAATCCCATTTCTAAATTGTACAAGCTCTAGGAATAACCTGAAAATTTTTGCCCTAAAAGTTGACTTAACTTGCAAATAAATGAAATATAATGGTATAAGTTATTATACCAACATTTCTCCAAATTTAATATTCTACACATTTGATCTATTTAGAAAGCTGATGGAACAAAAATTTTGGTCTTATACTAGATTTTATACCTAGAATAGCTCTTCCTTGATTTATACCGCGATTGTAAAACTGGCCCTAAGTATCATTTTCAGCAATGGGCTGGTTTCGGAGCTATGATTTTTTGAAGGTTTCAAAAGTTTATAAATTCGTTTGTAATTAAAATTTGTAATCGCAAGTTGGCATATTAATTTATTCCATAAATTTCTAGTATTTTCTACAATTGTGGCTTAAAAACATTTCCAGTTAAACTGGAAATTGGCCAAGCAAATGCAGTTTTCAAAAATTTTATGGTTTTAAAAAATAAAGGAGCGTAGTACGAGACGGAATGGGCGAATGGGCTATGGACAGCGGACGCCGCGGAAATGGAGCTCCAATCTCGGAACTGAGTGTCTGAGTAAGCGTTCGCCTATGGTCTCAATAATATCGATAAAATAACACTGAAGCGGTATCAAAATTTCATTTTTATATAACGTAAGTGACGTGATGTTGCTTGGGATTCTAAAGCCTTGATTTCTTAGTAGTTACTTACTGCCAAAGTTTAGTAAAAAATCGGATCTCAAAAACGATTAACATTTATAACGAAACGTTCAGTTTATAGAGTGTCTTTCTGAATTATTCAATCGCCATTAAAAATCCACTCTAAAATAATATACAAAATGCGAAATATTTCTGAGCATATTATTGATAAAAAGGTTTACAAATGGAAAATTAATTAGAAAATTTTCAGTCAGTTTTCGCCAATTAAAGAGAAAATTTAAATTTAACATTTAACTGTAAAACCGAGTTTTTTAAATACTTCAAAAGGAAAGTTTTTTTCTATTGAACTACTTAAACTTCTGAAAGCAATGTTTTTATTCTAAAAATGTTTGTACAGCACACAATCAAACTCCATCTAAATTCCATTTTGTTAAAGAAACTTTATAAAAAGTTAATTTAATTTTTTAACCCACGTATACGAAAGTTATAGCAATTTGAACCCATGTCCATCAGTAAACGATCAAAAAAGTGCAAATGCCAAAACGAAACCACTTTTCGTACTAGTAACGTAACGGCGAGGCGTAGTTTAAAACATGCATAAGGTATCAGCTAGAATTTATTTATTCTGAAGTCCACGTCGAAATAGTCTTGGTTAGTATAAAAGTTTTGCATTTTCGTTTAAAAGAGAATCTCATCCATTGATCCATTAAACATTGCACAATCGAAAAATAAATCGTAACACCCATCAATTTGTAAAACGAAAGCTGAAAACATTTTAGCCAGAGTTTGGAAGGGTATTAATCGATTTGAATAGATAATTACTCCAACGTAATCCAAAAATTGTAGAGGAAGGCAAATGTTGCTCTAACCGAATTAAGCGTCATGACGTACGTACACGCCTACGCTAGAACACCCACTCATCATACCCTTAAAGATTAAGATAACTTAACGAATGAACACTTTCAGGAGTTCAGGTCCTACAATAATATAGTATTGCAACACGTTTGTATGGCACATTACAATGCACGTACCTCTATGCACCGATGTGGATTGTAAAAGTATTTTAGACCCCGTGAGCTGTGAGGATGGGCAACATCTTACTGAGAGCCAAGCAGTTTTAAAATTTAAATATTAATATTCTATTCGACCGCTCAAGGGCTTAAAATGTATTTTAATGGGTTCTTATTAATAACTTATCCTTTAAATCAAGACGTACGCTTGTTGCAAACAACAAAAAGGCGTGCAAAGAGATAGAGATACACACAAACAGGCAGAGAGATAAAAGTTTCTTGGACAAATCAAATATTTTTTTCAGTTTTCTATAGATATATTGTAAGGGAGGTGGTTAGAAAATGATAGCAAACATAGTGTAACACCCCTCTAAGACATACAATTCGACTATACATTTTCTAACACCGTCTAAAATAACTTGAGTAGCGTTAAAATATACAAACAGGGTGAGTTTGTGTACATATGCATCCACTTTTCAAAATAAACAACCCCTAAGCTCTTGTTTTGTAAAAAGCTTCCTTCTTTTCTGAAGAGCATATCTACTAAAAGAGATGTTGTAAGTTGTAATCAACTATTCAATATAGTATTCGATTCATCGTCTCGTTCTTTTATAATTTTATACGTTCGCAAAAGAGCGTTGAAAGGAAAACCGTCGGATCCTTTCAAAAAAACTAATTTCTGTGCCTTGAATTTTTAATGAAATTACACAAAAAAGCGATCTAAAACAAAAGATTAGACGAACGGGTATAAACTTCAAATATCGATCTGGCGAAATTTTCAACAAGAGTAGGGCATTGGCTTCTGAATGCATGTGCATCCCTGAGGAATTTCGAATATTTCATCCAGAGCTTTTCTTTTTAAACATTGTTACAATTAATTCAGATTTTTTGCAGAGTAACGAAGGAATTCGATACAGCGCGTTTCGAAAGAAACGAAAAAATTCAGTAAAATTCACAAAAGAGAAAAATATTCATATTGAGAAATAAAAATTGAAAGTCGCATTTGGGCAAATCATACATTTATTTTGAGTCATTTTTCAAAGAGGCGAAGGCTTGAATTTTTCTGTTGTAATTTATATTTTAACCGTTTGTATTGCCCCCAAAGTTAATTAAATTCTAGGCACGACCCAAGGCGCTATATAAGTAGCGATCAAAATGTCAAAAAATGATTAATTTTCCACCTTGGACAGTTTTGGGCAATTTATGACACACATTATCACAGCTAGTAAATATAAAGCGCGCAAAATATAAGAACACTTATACAAGATACTCGAAATTAGCACTCCAACGCCCCCAACGTAATCTCTACGCTCTACGGAAGTTACCGTCACCGCTCTGATCAGTTCATATCATCATATCAGATCATAGCTACATATTTAGAGCCTTGAAGCAAGTAAAAGCCATGATCTCACTTGTCAGAAAAGTTTTGGCAAAATTTGTTTTCTATCTAATTTTTTAATTTTGATTTTTCACGACCTCTTAGGGCCCGTTTTTGAATTTTCAAGGTCAACAGAGTTTAGATCAACTAGGAATTTTTAAACATAGACTCAAAGACACAAAATTAGAACTTCTTTATTTAGCAATCTTCGTTGAATTTGTTTCAATAATTTTTGCGTTGTCATGAGTATGAATTTACTCAAGACTAAAGTCCCCTACACACGACCTGATTTGGTCAGACGGTCAGGCCGATTTAGTCAGATCAGGTAGAATATCAAGTCGTGTGTAGGCTTGTTGTCTGACATTTATTGTGTCGGGTGTTGTCAGACGGTCCGGCACCTGACTACCTAGCCGCCTGACCAAATAAGGTCGTGTGGAGCGTTGTCAGACGATTTAGCGTGTAGGCAACACCTGATTTGGTCGGACCGACTGTCAGGCCGACCGCGTCCGGTCGTCTGTAGGAGGCTGGTTGGATCACAAGTTGAGTCATGTGTAGGCAACACCTGATTTGGCCGGACCAACTGTCAGGTCGACCTCGTCAGGTCATGTGTAGGGAACTTTACTTATATGGCTTTCAGTAAGTGTCTGTAGAAGATCAGTGTAGTTTTGAATTCAACCGATACTGCCAGAGCCACCCTTTGAATTGGAAGTGACGATCTAAGTACTACTCAGCTCGAATCCTTGGCGTTACCAGATGCAGTCCAAAGATATGTATCGAGAAGGTATCGAGAAACTGGAGTCTACATCAGAATAGTTAGATCAGGCAGAGGAACGGGCACAACTGTTCAAGAACGACCATTTTATTACTCCTAAAGCTCAGTTGTATAAACGAGCTAATCTGGGCGTCAGAGCTAACTCCACGATCAAACTAAATCAACAACTAATTCTGAGTTAAATTGAAATATATTTCACTCTAGAACATTGATGGGTTAACCCTGAACGTGCTCACGGGCTAACCTAATCTAATCCACGCTAAGATCTAACCTTATATTTAGATCGTGAAGTTAACTCTCCAAGATTATCTCGTTTATACAACTGGGCCTTATTAGTTCATTGAAAACAGAGCCATTACCGCAGACCTACCAAGACCTGTAAGTATTCTGGAGTTGACTAGAAAATATCTAATGGAGCGAATACGTTTCGCTCGTAAATGCCAAGATTGGAATATTGAGGAATGGGGGCACATCCTTTCACTAGTGTTGCGCCATAATCTTTGACCGCTGTCCGAAGATGTTAGGCAAAATCGGGACTCGTCGTTGATAGGATTTGCATCCATTTCTTAATATTCCAGTCTTGGTCTTCACGAGCAAAACGAGCAAAACTTCACCAGAACACTTGCGGGTCTTCTTTCACTCAATTCGTGTTCCTGCAACCTTCTTCTTACTGCTACTCCGCGTACTTCCTGTGACTCGTTACAGTCATTAACGGCAGTAGTGGCTCTGTTTCTTAATACACTTAAGAGTAAGGAAATTGTCGTTTTGGAGCAGTTCAGTTCTGAGCTCTACCTGATCCAGCTCTCCTAGTGTAGTATCCAGTTTCTAGATACCTTGTTTGAACGCTGCATCTGGTAACGCCAAGAGCTGCATAGTACTTAGATCGCCCCCTCCAATTAAAGGAATGGCTCTTGCAGTATCGGTTGGATTCAAAAGCATACTTATCTTCTACAGACGCTTACTGACAGCAATATAAATAAGTCTTGAGTAAGTTCACACTTCTGCATCCATTCGTAAAGTAGTTACATTTTTTGTCGTCCCCCCATTATTAATATTCACCTTCTCTTTTTGACCATAGGTCCTGTCGGTTTTGACATGATGTCAAAGAGCGCCACACTGTAAAGCAAAAGACGCCAAGAAAAATAAATATGAAAAAATGGTCGTGCGTCCCTTTAAAAAATGTAAGTAATTTTAACTATTTTTTGAACACCTTTTGGTCTGTTCTATAACTTTGCTCCGGTTATGGTTACCTTACTATTGCTGTCAAGCGATTAGGGAAGTCAAGATTCGGGAAATTATGTTCTTCCCGATGCGTATTCGAAACCATTCCAACATTCCATGCCCGTTGTATTAAGTTAATATAGGTATTATTCATACGCTGACAGTGAAATTGAATTAGATATTTACACAAAACTACAAACTTGCAGCAAATCAATGTATTGTTTATTCATTTAATTTGCTAAATTGCAAAGTTTGTATAATATTATTTCATTTTATGGGGAGATTTTAAATATGACACTGTGGGGCATTTTCTGCAACATGTCGAATTTTTGAATAGTATGTGAGTATGACAAAATTTGTATGCGAATGCAAATCAAATGTTAAAATAATAAAGTTTGGCTCTTTGAGCAATTAGTTAAATGAAAAAAATACGCTCTAGAAATTATTTTAACGTAAAACTTGTTATAACGACACAAAGCTTTTTGCGAAATCAAAATTCAAGTTCTCTTAGGGCTAAAACGCCATCCAAAGTTGCTTTGAACTATAAAAAAAATCGTAAATTAACTTAAAATAAAAGAAATTGTGTTTAGCCGTGGGCAGATGAGGACGGATGGCCTACGGATTTCAGTTCGTTTTATAAGTGAAATACAAAAACCAATGTTTCCACAATTGTACAATTTCTAAAATTTGACACAAATACGTCGATAGCCGATTGAACGAACGTAATGTGACGTTCGGTTCAGTAATTTTGCAATCAGTAGCGCATCAGTATGATATAGCAAGTGAATTTCTAAAATGCTCCATTCTGTCGATTTATGAATTACACGAAATTTATTACTTTCTTGCTGTATAATTTAAACTCGGTACTATTATTAATGATTTTTCGATTTCCTTTTTTTTAGCAGATAATGCATTTTCCCATTATACAATTTCGAGTCAGCGTAACAAGAATTGCTCTACAAAAAATAGACTAAATGTGCTCAAATTTACATTGCAATTTAACTTCTAACTTTGTACTTAGTAGTGGCTGAAGATTATATAATAAATCAAGCATTCTTCCATTTTGTAATAACGTTACTTGATTACAGTTTACACAGGGTGTTAAACGCGAACTACGTTAAGATGTAATTATACGGGCCGTTCTGAATTTTCTAAGTGCGTATTGATTTTCTTTCTTCTCAGGGTTTGAATAGGGTCACAATGGCATACATGTTCCTTATAAAATTTTCATGAAAGCAGCTTCGGCATTTTTTATTTAGTTTAGAGGGTGCCCTAGGTTAGAGGCTCGTCGTATTGGGATTTCTGAAAGTGTGAAAAGTACAGCCTTATCGCACCAACAAAATGTTTCGCATTTTTTAATTGTTTTTAGTAGTGGCAAACTAATACTTTAGTCCAGTCAACTAAGGGGGTCACTTTAAAAAATTGAATAATTTTGAGACGTCCCGGTGAATCAGATGTAAGCTTTAGCGACAGTGGCGAAAAGATGTCACTTTTCTTGGTTTTTCGTTAATATTTTGAAAACTATGGGTTGGAGCTGAAACGCGATTATATACAAAATTAAAGACGATAAAATTTGCTACAAAGCCGAATATATGCATATTTTTTGTATTTCTAAATTTTACAAAGTTATAAGGCGTTGAAAATTGGGGTTTTTTGCCAAATCCACGTTAGAGGTGTTGCATTGCGTTTTGCCAAAAAACACGAATTTTAAACTCTTATAACTTGGTAAACTTTAAGAATACAAAAAACATGCATACGTTCAACTTTGTAGAGAATTTTATCAGATTTAATTTTGTATAAAATAACATTTTAGCTCCAACTCATAGTTTTCAAGATATTGACGAAAAACTGAAAAAAGTGACATGTCTTTGGCCACTGCCGCTAAAGTAAAGCTCACCTCTGATTTATCAGGACTTTTAGGATATTAATTACTAGACACTTACAAATGAGTATGCAGAGTTTCGAAACCATTGGATTTTTTTAAGGTAAAGCCCATTTCTCATTTCCCGATATTCGTCATCAGCAAAAAAAGCGCAAAATTAAATGCAAAGCGATTTCAATTAATCTAATTATTCGCGTCAGGAAAATTAGACGT
This sequence comes from Malthinus flaveolus, assembly GCA_950108345.1. NCBI lineage: Eukaryota > Metazoa > Arthropoda > Insecta > Coleoptera > Cantharidae > Malthinus > Malthinus flaveolus. The sequence goes on along the minus strand of OX467285.1, from coordinate 14,647,864 downwards.
TTATTGCAAGAAAGGAAAAAATCGTATATCAATTATAACTTGAAAGGCCTTCTCAATCTTACAACGTACTCGGAGCACGTCCCTGCTCAATTGTGGGCATCGAACAGGTTCGATAATTTAATAAAATTTCATCTTGTATTTCATTCGCAAGACTACGCTGTCTAACAACCACTAATTGAATCTTAGTGGTGTTGTGATTGGTTCTGAAAGAAAGTAAAAGCACCCTCAAATAACCACAAATTATACCACTTACATAGCTGGGATTGTTTGGTTCTCAAACGGAAAAAAATATTTAGCAATTGATGGGTATTGATATTGATTAATAACGTATTTTTATTCAAATTGATTTGTACCGGTACGTTCTTGATCTAGTTACTGAACTTATATAAAAATGTCTTTTTTTATTGCCAACCAATCATTAAAACTAAAGAGTAATTCCTTTTAGTTCGATGCAACAATTAAAAAATTAACTCTCTTTTATTAATTATCCCCAGCTAAATTGTTAGTTTAGTTAATTCTCAATGTGATGGTTTTATTTCGAATAGAAAACGAATGAGAAAATTAATAGTATTTTGTTAACGATATATCAACTACTACTCGTATAAGGGGGAAATTGCACAGAACGAAGGGGCTCGAAATTGTGACCCCTATGAATCATGTCCGAGTTTCGCCAAAACTTCCCTACATCATTAACAAAATTACCATACAACCTAACTAAGAAACAAAGCAGAAACACTAAAAGGAAGAGTTGGCGGTTCTCACTTCTCACCTTAGCAACTTTGAAGTTGGGCGATCAAATCTCATTTAAATAACACAGCATGACACGTCTCAATCATTATTAGTTGAAGCTTCGAGTAATTTAAAATTACTTTGTAGATCTAAGATGCATGTGAGTTTAGAATGAAACTAGCAGCGCAGGCAGCATGTAGTTCTCAAGTACTTAGTGTTTAAGGGAGTGTTGGCGAACTAAATGGATGAAATGCGCCCAAGTGTCGTCTTAGAGCAACCACATCATTTGACAATGCACAACAACACAATGGGCCAACTTGATGGCGCTAATCCTATAATTTACTTACTTCAGTATGAAATTAATTTATATCTACTCGCATTTTAAACGCTCAAATTTTCCAAAACCAAATTCCTCTGGCAGATGTTTTCATAACTATTAGGAAAACAAGAAAACCTCGAAATATTTGATGAGAATAGTGATCTTAATTATAGCACACTTAAAATCCTGAACAAGAAATTGTGTAGTGGCAAGCAGTAAATAATTTAAATTATGATGTGCAGGACTTAACCCTACTAAAATAATAATTTATAATTGAAATTTTAGGGATGATAATGGGCGTTTAGATACGAAAAACTTGCCTACTCTACAAATTTACTACTAACGGTTAAAAAAGGGTTTCGGAGCTCACTAACACTGATTGAACTAATGACTAAATTAAGTTAAATTGAGGGTTAATATTATAATCCAAAAAGCTGCATTTTTAACAATAATTAAATTATTTTTAATTTTAGACTTTTAAATCATTTGGAAGGTCGAAAGTGCCCTGGTCCTACGTATAAAAATTGTTTTAATTTTCTTTTGTTGCATACTCTTCCAATTTCCGTAATGTGTATTTTTAATTTCCGGAATTAAAAATACAAAAAGTATTTACAAAATAAAAGCGTACAAAAGATCGAAATAATAACGTACGGTAAACTTTCGACCTTATGTAAAATCATTTGTCATTTGAGAGAGCATCTATTTGGGACTTGAGAACGCTTTATGGTGTTGCTGACGGTAGTACGTCCATACTAAGCTATTTATCCATGGGGAAATTTTGGACCGTGATCGGGCACTCGGTGCCTCGCCCAGCTAGCTTTTAAGTGCGACAGGACGCAAAGATAGTCGGAGACAAGCTAGCGACGTCCCGTCCACCGCAAAGCGAATAAAAATGTAGCGACATCGCGATACGTAGTTCGAGAAAGTCGAAATGCTCTGCTTTTGGAAGACGATTCTTTGTCCAGTTATAGTTCTCAGAGACAATATGGTACACATCCCGTTAATAGATTTAGAAAGGAGTCTGGAGAGTTCCATCATTTGGACAAACAATTGCGAAAATATCCGGAGAAGTTTTACAGTATCTTAGGATGCTTGTAGAAACGTTTGTTTTCTAATATCAAAATTTATTTAAAACACGAAGCCACGTTGGTGTGGTGTTGGGTGTGGTGAGTGGTGGCAGCGTAAAATTAACTAAATATCGCTCAGAATGAAGTTCTGTTCGGTTGAATGAAGAGCGACGCGCTTACTCGCTAAGAGATATTATGTCGCGCTGTCGTTTACGACTTTTGGTTTGCGATAAATACAGGCATGTAACTAGATCATTTTTAGTGTGTGTGTGGGGGGGGACATTGAGAGGGCTCGCCGAAAACTGGGTGGGCCACAAAAATATACTTATTACGTCATATCAAGGCCCTAGTCGAAGAGGGCGAGATCAACGTGGTTCAAACCCATCCCAAAAATTTTTAAAGATCAGGAAAACGCCATTGATAAACTATTAAAAAAACAGTTACTGCTTCTGTATCAATTTGCTGGATTACTATTCTCTGTACTATGAAGCGACACCAGAAAGAGATGCCTCCTGCAGATTTTTCCGCAATGAGGGATCGAAGGATTGAGAACCTAGTCTCAAGATTCTTTCATAAGCACTATAGGGGTGCAAGGGGTCTACTATAAGGGATCCTGCATCTAGGACAAATCACTCGCCAGTTTAGCTTATTCTAGAGCCGTTAGAGGACTAATTCTCAAACATCCACTGGATGTGATAAAAAGTGGAACTACCGACAGAAGATTAACAAACGATACGCAGCTACTTTCTACCTTTTCAGAAGTAATTTTTATGGCTATCTGAGAAAAATTCTAGTACGTTTTCGTTAAAGATTTACTTTATTGGAGAAACGTTCTCGATACTAGAGCGAAACGCAACGAGGAAATAAAATCGTTCTTTAAATTTGATTTATACAAGTATTCAAAAGTTGTAGTTCGCTAGTTCCAAAATAACATTTATTCAGGTGCAGTGCGCTTTTGCATTTTAATAAAATTTAATGTAACTGCTACGTGACTCTTCCACCTTCAGTTATACTTGATGAATATGAAAACTATAAAATACCGTGACTTACACCTATTTCCCTACTTGAGCTGAAAATAAATATAATTTCGAAACATACTTCATTCGGTGAAACCGTGCAGCTGCATTTTACGAGAATTTTTTTTCACAACAACTTCGTCTCCCTTATTACTTAATTGTAGAATAGTACCTACGATAATATTGCACTTAATCAATCATTGAAAATGTATTTGCTTCCCCACTTGACCTGACCGCGCGCGGTAGCTCATTATCTCATATAACGTTGTGAAGAAAAATTGTAAAATTAAAGAGGAAACTAGTAAGTTGAGTTTTCTCATCCCAACATCGTGTTTTCCAAGTAAGTAGCAAATTGTGTTAAATTGTGAAAAATTTCTCGACGCCAATTAAAAATTAAATTACTGATGGAATTTTCTTAAATTATTCGAAACGTTATCAGTTTCACCTGGCACCTGGCAAATTGTTATAAGACGTCAAGTGTTTTAACTTTTAACTTGTCCGGTGTTATCTCGACAAGATTACTGCAAAATAAATCGATTTCACCATTCGAAATAATTAAAAATTTAAGTAATTGCCTTTTTATCTACAGAGTTGTATTATTTATTTGTTGCCATAGGCGCCGATGAAATAAATTTCAGTGGGGGCAACTTTGTAGAAGTATATACAATTTCAAAATTTTGTTATGTTCTTCCCTATGGTAATTTATAACCCAAATTACAGTTTGGGATGTACGGGATTACGATATATTCAATGTGTTGGTTTTTGTCCATAAAATTAAGTTGGGGAAGGAACCTCCATACTTGCAAGATATTTTTGAGAGTTTTTGAGGACCTTCACAATTACGGTGCTAGAGGGAAGCGTGATTTTGTTTTAAAAAAGATTAAAACGGTGACCGGGCAGGATTCTATTTTTTAGGGGTGTTAACAGGTATAACAGGTGTTATGGTATTTGAACACTGAACGCTGAACTTCATGTTAAGCCATTTGACCTTGAACAACGAACATTGAAAGTCCCCACAAAGGTAAATTATGACCTGCCTATAATTCAACTTATCACTTATAGAAGGGGGCTCTAAAAAAATTTTAGTACCGAAGCCCAAAATTCAAAGTAGGGGAATACCCTTCTTCTTCAGAAAAGAAACCTCTACTTCTTCATTTATATTTTGTTGTAAAGCACTCTCCAATCCTGTTAATATTTTAACGATTTGGTCAATATCTTCCTCACTTTTTACACATACACCCATTCTTGTATAAAGCATTTTAGCCTCTTGTTCCATTTTACTATCTGCCATAGTCTCATAGGTTAGGTTAGGCAAGAATTTTAATCACTAAGGCGGTTTTTGTGCCTGTCTATAGAGTCTGCACTCAGCCACTCAGTTGTTAAACGTAATTTAACCTGCCTTAATTATCGCTAATCGAGATTTTTTCTGCAACTAAATTATTGGTGAAGAAAGCCGCTTTAAAGAAGAATGTCTGCCTTTATAAAAAGTGTGGAAGGCATTGGCCAAACCATTAAAAAAATAAGAGTCCTTGGCATGTGGGTGATCACTTTTTTGGCACTTCATAAGAAAAAAGTTGTAAAATTCAATATTTTTACTATTTTAACTCTCTTAACCTTTTCTTAGCGAGATTAGATTGTACAATAACTTAAACATCTACAGTAAATTTTTAAGTACCTAATATAATAAGGGAGACGAAACTGTGAAACGGGCAAAGGGAAGAAATGTAATAAAAATGTCTCGAATTTAAATTTTTGCTCATTAAAAATTCTCAGTTTAATTTAATGTTGTAAATGAACAGATTACATTTTTTAAACTTCTATCATTGATAACCTAAAGAATGGTGTACGGTTCAGAATAAAGAGAGAAGACGGTCTAATTGGGCATTTGTTCAAATGTCAACTTGTTCAGACGGACACTTAGATGAACGATTAACGTATAATACGCATAGTTTCACTCAAACGAAGTAGATGAGAGGGTAGTTGACGGATGTTTCGCCCATTCGGCTCAGTGTCCGTCCGATTAAATGTCGGTTGGTGAAACGTCCATCGATTAAATTTTGTCATTATATACACTACAGGACTACTACAGCACTACACACCTACACAGTCAGTAGGTACTGATAGATGTGCAAGCTCTCAATGAACTTTACGGCAAGGAATTGAATCAACAATCCAATTTTAACCACCCATCACAATCAATAATTTTATTTTGCCCTTTTCTAAATGTTAGGTATACTTTAGACGTTTAGAAAAGGTTTTGAACTAAAATTGCATTTTATTTCTTTAAAGCGCTTTATCAATAACTCGCTTACAATCGATTTTAGTACGAATTCAATAGACGACCGTTGCTCTAACAAATGAATACTAAAAGTACTTTATTCTAGAATCCTTTCAGTTTTACGAGGTACTAAATATTTTCCTCGCCAAAGCACACGCGAATTTGATTACACACGTTTCACCATTTCGAGTTGTAAATTAACAGAAATCTCGAGAAAAGAGCGTAAAAATTTTAAAACTCTTTAGGTACTTTAAGCCGCCTTCGAGTAGCGAGAGGAAAATTAATACGCAAGAATATTTCTACGGTCCATGTAACGCGAGATGCACTTGTAAAGGTTTCCTGTAACGTCACGAAAGTTAAGGGGACCCTAAAAGATAGGGGTGGAATAATACAATTGTAGTTTTTGCTAGAATTTCACAAATGCATAGCATACGAGCATACCCTTCTGTGTGAATATCAATTAAATACCGACTGCGTATAACAAGATAGTTACCGAGCCTTAAAAGATGCATTTGCATTTTGCATACAAATTTAAAATGTGGCGCTAAATCAATAAAACGTAGGTCAACATAGTTGTGTTCATGACATAAAGTTTTATTACCGCTATAAACAATAAATCCCGCCAAAATATAAGGCACGATCACAATATAAACACTTGGGCTAGGTCAGTATTGATCAATAAACATATCCATCCTTGTTACAATTCAGATCTTGTTTATAAATAGAAGTGTAAATAATTTAACGTTAACCATGAGGTTCCTTGAAATAAAGCAAAAATTTCACACAAACCCAAATAATTGCTTAATCGGCTGGGAATAAGGAGCCCCAAAGTCAAAAAGATAAATTTTTACTTACATTCCTGCCAATGTACACGTTGAAAGATTGCATGATGTAAATCACAATTAATAAAAGATAAAAACACGAAAACTAAAGTTGCACTTAATAAAAAAGAAAATGCATTTATAGAAACACAATAATGATTTTCTGCGGAAAATGGATGTTCACAATCGTTGGACGAAAATTCACATGCGCTTCATCAAAATCGCATTTAAAATCACGCGATTTAAATTGACTTGTCTTTTAATCTGTGGAAGTGGATTGTGATGAAGTTTGCATTATTTGGCGAAGATTCTATTTTCAAAAAAATACGTAACGAGGTTTGCTTACAAAAACGTTAAAAATAATTGAAAAGTTGTGAAAATGAATTTTTGAACGTTACAAGACTTTTTTTACATTTGAGTTACTTTAGTTTTTAAATAAAGAATAAGGAAAGCTTCCCCGATTTCTACCTGTAAAATCTGGAAATTTAAAATAAGACCACAGCTATATTTACTTTTAGGCAGCCAAAAAACCTCAAAATTTTAGGACTTTTTTAGTTTTTTTGCCTAAAACTCCTAAACGGTGCATCTTAGTAAAAAAGTTTTTATATGACTAATTAAATAGCATTAAATTCTGCGTCGAATTAGTACCAAGACTTAATAATTCGGTCAAGCGGTATAGTCGAAAACCGCGATCAAAAAACGACGATTTTTTCCATCTTTTTCAAAAACTCAGATATAGCATTATATTATCTGAGTCTGCAGCTTAGAATTAGTACTCTAGAGAAAAATTCATTAAATGAAAGTTGTAGAGTAGAACATCTAATTCTCCATTCGATAAATTTGGAGGCTGACTTCTTTTATGAGTATAAGCGTCTTACTCCGCAGTTTATGCAGCGTTATTTTCTCCACGCAATACCTAGAAAAGGGTTAAACTTATGAAATAAATGTATAAAACCAATCTTGTAGCTAATAATGTTTTCTATAACTTTTATTATAACCTTCATCAACGTACGATCTATAGGAGGCGAGTTATTTGCAAAAAACAATTTTTGTGACTTTTGACCTTGAATATCTCAAATTTCGGCCGAAATTTTTAGGATTTTGTCATATTTGTAACATCTTAATGTACGTGTATACCAAAATCCAGCTTTGTAGGAATTATTCTAACCCAAAATCCTTATTTGACTGGACTATTTTTCTACTACACCTTCGTATGCCAATTGCCGAACTTCAGAATATTGCCAATTTGGAGAGGTGTCATTGACCGAATTAAAAAATTTTGATACACATGAACGCAGACTTAGATGCTCTACAACTTTCATTTAATGAGTTTTTCTCTTAGAGTACTAATTTCTAAGCTGCAGACTCATATATAATGCTATATCTGTTTTCGAAAAAGTTGGAAAAAATTGTCGTTTTTTGACCGCGGTTTTCGACCACACCGCTTGATCAAATTATTAAGTGTTAGTACCCATTCGACGCAGATTTTAATGCTCTGTAATTTATTATATAAAACTCTTTTTCCGACAATGCACCGTTTAGGAGTTATAGGCGAGCAAACAAAGTCCTAAAATTTTGAGGGTTTTTGGCTGCCTAAAAGTCTCTCGAGGTCGCCCGTGTTAGCATTTTTGTTTTTGACATGTTTACACCTATATAAACAAGTTAAAAAATAAAAGCTTCTATACACCATTTATTGCATCATAGAATACCTCTACTGACTGGCCTATTAATTATTAATTGTTTTAGACGGAATTTGAAATAAAAGAGCTCTTCTATGTGGTTGAAGGCTATCACTCCAACTTTTTAGGTTGGTCTTGTAAAATCTTTTGTTCAAAATCAGTTCTCGAGTTATTTCTCCTCCCTTGATTCCGATAACTTTGGGTTTCTGTTGTTAAAACTTAGTTGAGGGTTTTGTTTGATGCGTAATCTGTTGAAGTTGATACACGTTAACTTTGCTGCTGAGAAGGAGAAGCCTGTTTCATTTGACCATTGTTCTAAATTGGATCTTATTCTTTAACTTGTTTAAAAATTGGATTTGAATGACAGGCATCAGTTGTAAAATACTTTGCAAAAATTTCCCTGATTTCTTGGCGATTATGTCGGTATTATATTTTGTACCAGATTGATTTTCTTTTTCCATTTATTTTTTGGATACTGTTCCAGACTTCTCGATTACAAGTTACAGAATTTATCTTTCTTACTTGTCCTTATTATATGTCGCGCTTTTGCTCTAGCTTCTTCTTCTTAAAGTGCCATGCAGATTCCTGCGTAGGCGTCCATCTTGAGTCGTTTTCTTATCAGATGGTTCTATCAATTGCAGCCCTCTGCAGTGTTTGGAAGTCCCTTATCCCTGTCCATTGACGAATATTTCTCAGCCACGATAGTTTTTTCCTGCCTATTCCTCTTCTTCCTCCTTCGATTTTACCTTAAAGAATGAGGCGCTAAAAGTGGTAGCGTTCCCCACTTAGTATGTGTCCTAGATAGCCTATTTTTCTCTTTTTGATGTTTTCGAAAAGTTGTCGTTCTGCTAGACCGGCTCTTCGGAGAATTTCCTCGTTTCTTACGCGGTCGACCCACGACACCTTCAACATTCGTTGCAGGATCCACATTTCGAAGGCTTCGATTTTGTTGATGACTGTTACTTTCAACGTCCACGCCTCAACTCCGTACAGGAGAACTGACCATACGTAGCATTTTGCCATCCTATATCTTAGGCTGAAGTTTAAATTCTTGTCTGTAAGAAACTTCCGAAGTCGTAGGAAGGTTGTTCTAGCCTGTTCAATCCTGCATCTTATTTCCTGATCCGGCTCCCATTCATTGTTAATCATGCATCCCAAGTATTTAAACTTTGTGACCTGTTCTATGTTCTCTTCATTAATATGTATTCGAATGTGTGGAGTATCGTTCCTACTAACAATCATAAACTTGGTTTTGCTGATGTTAATCCTTAGACCTATTCTTTGGCTTTCTTCATTGACCCAAATTAGTAGACTTTGGAGGTCCTGCGCATTATCTGCCAGTATTGCGGTATCATCAGCATATCGGATATTGTTAATGGGGATTCCGTTCACTCTAATGCCTAGGGGGCTATCTGCGATTGATTCGGAGAATGCCTTTTCTACGTACAGGTTGAATAGCATTGTTGGCGCATACTGGGTTGTGGTCTGATACGATATCGGCACCTGGCATTGTAGTGACTTTGGTGATGTAGTTTCTAAACCTTCGGCCAATTGTGATGTAATCTATTTGATTACGGACAATGTGATTGTCCTTGTCCTGAGGCGATTTCCAGGTGTATAGTCGTCTTGGCGGGAGTCTTGGCAAACCATGTGTTTGCAATTATAAGATTGTTCTCTTCACAGTACTGGATCAACCTAGCTCTAGCTTGCTTAAACTTAATTAAGTTGTCTCTAAATCCACTCAAAGTACGACTGTAAATACAACGGTTTGTCCAAAGTTCCACTTCTGTGCTACAAAGAGAGACAGTATATTATACTGATTTTTGCTCCTCACTCATAGTAAGAACTATTTTAGGCTTGAAGTATTGATAATGTGATAATGCTATTTATAGGTACCTACCAATTAAATTTTATCAATCACTAATCAATTACTTTGATACTCTCTGCTTCACTTCTAATAGCAGAACCTCTTTTTATGTTTCAGTTGATCTTCTTTAAGAGGAACAAGGATGGTTTGTTACAAAGGTCTTATAGACTTAGAGAAAGACTGCAAAATTCCGCGGATTTTGCTAGTAATTTGATCGTCGAGTTTAACGTCGACAAATTTAGAAATGAGCCCTACTAAGTTCTAAAAGTGTCAAGGCTTTTACGACAACCTATACTAAGTTGTTCAAATATTTGGACACAAGACCAAAAGAAGTACCTAGTGATTTATTAATTTTAATTCCGTGAATTTTGATATTTTTGGTTTCACTAGTTTTGTTTAATGCACCGTTTTAGTAACCGCGTAATTTGTGAAAATTAAAAAATATTTCGTTCGTTCATTTTTTTTCGTCTGCTCTTTTCAATTTTATATTTCTTTTAGTATACATATTAATATTAATTTTAGCATATTGTGGTGTTGGTAGTTGGTAGTACATAATTCATGGAATTTGTTCTATCGGAAATCGGAAGAAGATCCGAATTGGCTTCTGCGAAAGGCACAATTTGTATACTAATCGTAGATGAAAGCATAGAAACTGTAAGAACTTTTACCAGCATTTTATTGAAGGAAATTTAGTGTTCAAAATAGGCGATTTTTCTCATTAGAACTTATGTTATTAAAAATGTAGCTAATAGAATTATAAGTAAGTAACCTATAACTTATTAGTTTTTAACTTTTAGATACACAAGGGCGCAATGGAAATCAAATGAGGTCTGGAAAACCATCTAAAAACTGTATTTGTTGTATAGACTTACTTAAAAGATCTAACGACTATTATCCCTTCAAGATTTTTAAATAGTGGATATTAATTTATCGTCTCCAGAGAAAATTTTTAAGCTTTTGCATGTTAGGGGTAAGTCGACATAATAATCTAGACATACGTTTCATCGGTTTCATTTATAAATTCAGAACCGAATCTGACTTGGTGGTCAGAATGCATTATTTGGGATATCAATAATTAAATAAAGAGATAGTCGTAGGTGTAGGCGTGTAGAGAAAATATTTCTAAATGATTAATAAGAAGCAACTTCTTAATACGACACCAGGAATTACATTTCATCTTGCTTTTAATGAAATAGTAAAAAAAGTATTAGAAAGTTGAAATTTTCATTAATTAGGATAATATTATCAATGTAATTATTGTATTGTTCTATTCTTGCATCATAGTAACTGTTGTTGGGTTTGTGCTTTATTGAGTTTTGTCGTCGGATCTGGTTCTGGAATTTGTTACTACCACGAGGTTTTCCTTTCGTCATAGAGACTTTTATTCGGGACATTTTATTTAGAATGTTTTTTGTTGCGACGTATTCTGTCCGTTGAGTACAACCATTGTATGTTCTTTGGTACAACTTAAGTTTCCTGGTTTTGTAAAGTTGGGTTATTTAGTTTGGACAGAATTGGCTCGAGACCGTTAAAACTTTAGAGGCGCGTTTGGGACTGTGGTTCTCTAATGAGAACGAAGCTACGTTTACGGTTTACAATGACGTAGACGTAGCTCGCAATAATAGGTGAAGAATTTTTGGCCACAAATTTTAACGGTGTAATTTTTGTTATACGTATGTCCATCTATTATGAAATGAAGCAACTAACAGTACTAATTCATAAGAATTACAGGTTTCCTATTTAACTTAACAATTACAGGTGTCTTTTTTACCGCCACAGCCAAAACCTCATATGGCGCTAGATGTTCCTATAAAACCTAACATAACCTCAAATATAATAAAATTATTCTTTTTAAATCGTGCTTGTTTACGTAAAAATATTAACTTTAAATACTTTTTTAGTAAACACATAGTTAATTATGTTTAAAGTGAATTTGTAAAAGCTTTAAATTAGGTTTTAAAATAATCGTCGCTTTCTTGTAGCTCCTCGATTTAAATCGTTTCGATTGAACATGTCGACTTTTGAAGCCGGGCGTTTAATTTGGGTGGATATGGAAGTATGGCAATGGTAAGAAGTTTTACAACGAATTGCATTTAGTAAATTTGCTTTTAAATGACTGGATTAAATATCGATACGGATAAAATAATGGAAGCTGCTTGTATCGTTACTGGTTACCTATTACAAACTTAATGTAGTTGAAAAAGCATCGCACTTCAGTTTACATCAGCCAGATACTATTTTAACCAGTATGGACGAATGATGTACTCAACATCACAGCAAGGTTTGTTGTAACTTTTTAAAAATAAAAAGTTGACTAGTTGTTTCAGAGTGGGCTTACCGACGCATGTCGTAATTCATGTAGGTATTTTAATTGCAAATGGGAAACCTTTTATGTAGTAGTTTTGTGCTGTTAGACACAAGTATTCGTAATGAGACCTACTTAACCAATCTACCGACTAAATAGCTTTTAGATTTTAATGTTTCTCACTTTAAGAGTTTTGAATAGTGGATATGTCCCTAGGTTAGAAAATTTCAAGTTTTTGGATGTTTAAGTTGTAGAAAAATTAAGTCGAGCTAATAATTCTCGCAGCATTAGTCTAATTTATGAATTTAGAACAGACACTGAAATTGTTGGTATTTTTTGATAGTATAATAACTTAGAGTACTCCCAACGAAAGAACGACATCCCACAAGACATACAAAGTCGGATAAGCATTATCACTTGGTGATGTGCTTTGTTGGAACAATTTTACAATAAATAAGACTTCACGGCACCTTTGAGAAGGCCATAGAATTTTAAAATATGATCCCCCTAAGCTTATTTCGAATTTTAACAAAATAATTGAAGTTGCTATTTTTTATAGATTTAACCGGAAGGATTCTCTGAACGTATTGTGCCATCGCTTCTAATGGAAACCTACCCCTGACGAAATATACTCCAGACTAATTGGATGATGGACTACTTGTAGAACGAAAATTAGTATTTTAAGAAATACGTAGTATAAGCTTCTAATGTTTGATTTATTTTTAAATGTTTAAAGTGTAATTGCAAAACATTAGTTGAAGACCAGTTGATTATTTTGAAATTAATTTTAATGCCCCTATTAATCTGCGAATAATTGAAAGTTATAGCTGCGATGGGTTGCAATTACTTCAATTAACTTTAAAATTTTAAAGTACCTGTTTGTTGGAAACTGACTTTTACATGTATTTCATAGGATCGACACACACTGATGCGGCAAAACAAAAATCGCATCAGTGTGTGTCAATCCTATAAAATACATGTAAAAGTCAGTTTCCAACACAAAAAATCAAAAACGTTTTGCTTAAAGGCGTTTTTGCTTTATCAACGTGCAAGCGGCCTAAAAATATGCCCGTATATAAAAAAATGAAATTCACTTTAACCTGTAACCACAGACGAGAATGTTTGTTGCACCAACACAAATGTGTAGTCAGACTGACTCCTATGCAACTTAAGAATAATTAGTAACATTAGATAAACATGTAAAAATTCCCCAATAGATACGAAAATATTAGATCGTTTGGAAAGGAATTGAAAACTCTCTATTTTATTAACAGAGCAGAGTCAGTCCGGCTATGGTTACGGATTAACTTCAATGTTGTAGTTGTGTTGAACTGAATGAGTGTAAACATTATTTTGTTTGTCCTTTATTATGTAACATTTTGAAAATAACAAAAATTAGAAATAATTAGTTATTAATTATGGTTGTCGAAATAGTTATTAAGTGCTTCAATTATCAAATCGTTAATGAATAGGGTATTAATTTTACAAAAAGACGTGTATTATATTGTGATTTTTCATAACCGAGTGTAAGCGTGTAACTGAATACCTAGTAGTAGTAGTACCTATAGTTTATTATTCACTGCAATAAAGATTACCAGAAACGTCTTCCAAGTACAAACATAAAAAGAATGACAAACACAACAAGTGTCTCAGATTACTAGCAGGTACAAACAGATTAATTTATATACTTTAACTGGTGGTTCCTTATATGATTGGAAGTTCTCATAATTATGTGCTAAAGTCATTCCCCAAGGAGAGATTACTCTCTAGAGAGGTATTATAGTTAAACTGACTTTAATATTTTTAGATCCATTTTAAGACTAAATTTGACTTGTCAGCATTCGTTAATAAAATTAAGAATTAATAAGTCGATGTGGTTCTAATAATTTTTCATCGATCGAGTACTACTTGGTCTACTATTAAAGTTTAAAGTCAATATTTACTGTAAGTACAACATCTTAAGGGGGCCACAACTTTTTAGAACATATGTTTATGGAAACTTCTTACTTCCAACCATGTAAGGAACAGCTCACCAAAGTTTGTACTGGATATTCAATTACACCCTGTGATGTGTGATCATGAATAAGAACTTAAAATCAAATTCTTTGGTGTAATTTTAAGTTTTGCGAGTTTTTATGATCAAGAGTATAAAATTGCGCCTAACGAAAGCAACCCCTCATACACCAGCGCATACGATTTATTCGAATTGTTTACTGAATCACATGTTATTAATGTTTGTATATGATTGGTCGATTCAATTTTATAGGTAGGGAAAGAGGTAATATAAGGCCGAGTTTCGTCAATAGTTTAGATTTTTATCTCTACTTCAAATCTAGCTCCGAGCCGGATTTTTAAGGTTCCTCGTGTCGAAAATCAACTTCAACTTTTTGAGTTTTTTTTTCTTGGAAGTTGTTAAGGGAATTGTTCCGAATATCTGTAGCGACTTTTGTATCATTTTGTCGAATATTAATTGCAGGAACTCAAATTTTTAAGGAACAATTATTTATTCATACCACGGCAATATAATCCAGTATTTTCGTTTGGAAGACGCTTACAACTCTGTCAGTAAATTTTCTCTTTTGTTGTTAATGTATTATCATATTATTTATATTCAAACTTGAAGGCTTGGTTACCACAATAGTTTGTATTTATTTATACATAAATCTTGTCTTGTAATTATTGTATTACGTATTACTGTTATATGTTGAAAAAAATAAACGCTAGAAAACTATTATTAATTTCTTTTATTAAAAAATTGAAATAAAATTTGAAAACTTGATAACTGTCCAAGACTTTTTAAATTCGAATTTCTTCTAAACTAGAGGACCAGAAGCGCCCAAATTGTACAAGAACATTATGCCGCTAGTAGGGCGCATAAAGGCGATAAGGGGTTGGAATAAATTTTAAATTAAGTGAACAATATTATTTAATATTAAACAATTCATATTCACACGCTTATCATAAGCGATAACGCCTCGTTTCATAACATAACACCAGATGCTTTTTGAATAAATATTTCTCTTTAATTTATTTTGATTACTTTATCGCACTTCTACTCTCCTACTACCTTGCCCGAAAATTGTAAAATTTGAACAAATTTTTTAAAATCTAGTTTTAAAAAATCGAAGTTATGCAATTTTGAGGGAGCAAATCTTTAGCCCTACTATCGGGGAATTTACTTGTTAAATTTGGGCGCTCCTGGTCCTCTAGTTTAGAAGATATTCGACATAAAGCATAAAATTTTAAAAATTAAAACATTCAACATAACTTTAAAGTCGAATATCTTCTAAACTAGAAGACCAGGAGCGCCCAAATTTAACAAGTATATTCCCCGATAGTAGGGCTAAAGATTTGCACCCTCAGAATGACGTAATTAAGATTTTTTTAAATTAAGTTTTTAAAAACTTGTTTCAAATTTTACAATTTTCGGGCAAGGTAGTAGGAGAGTAGAAGTGCGATAAGGTGTCGGAAATAAATTAAAGAGAAATATTTATTTAAAGTACCTGCCATTATGTTATGAAACTAGCCCTTATCGCTAATATCATAAGCGTGCGATTTTAAATTCGGTTAAATAAATATTTCTCTTTAATTTATTTCCGACACCTTATCGCCCTTCTGCTCTCCTACTACCTTGCTTGAAAATTGTAAAATTTGAAACAAATTTTTAGAAATCTAGTTTTTAAAAATCGGAATTACGTCATTCTGAGGGTGCAAATCTTTAGCCCTATTATCGGGGAGTAAACTTGTTAAATTTTGGCGCTCCTGGTCTTCTAGTTTAGAAGATATTCGACTTTAAAGTTATTTTGAATATTTTAATTTTTAAAATTTTATGCTTTATGTCGAATATCTTCTAAACTAGAGGACCAGGATCGCCCAAATTTAACAAGTATATTCCCCGATAGTGGGGCTTAAGATTTGCACCCTCACAATAACGTAATTCCGATTTTTTTTAAATTAAGTTTTTAAAAGTTTCTTTCAAATTTTACAATTTTCGGGCAAGGTAGTAGGAGAGTAGAAGTGCGATAAGGTGTCGGAAATAAATTAAAGAGAAATATTTATTTAAAGTACCTGCCATTATGTTATGAAACTAGGCCTTATCGCTTATATCATAAGCGTGCGATTTTAAATTCAGTTAAATAAATATTTCTCTTTAATTTATTTCCGACACCTTATCGCCCTTCTGCTCTCCTACTACCTTGCCTGAAAATTGTAAAATTTGAAACACATTAAAGAAATCTAGTTTTTAAAAATTGGAATTACGTCATTCTGAGGGTGCAAATCTTTAACCCTATTATCGGGGAGTATACTTGTTAAGTTTGGGCGCTCCTGGTCTTCTAGTTTAGAAGATATTCGACTTTAAAGTTATTTTGAATGTTTTAATTTTTAAAATTTTATGTTTTATGTCGAATATCTTCTAAACTAGAAGACCAGGAGCGCCCAAATTTAACAAGTATATTCCCCGATAGTAGGGCTAAAGATTTGCACCCTCAGAATGACGTAATTCCGATTTTTTTAAATTAAGTTTTTAAAAATTTGTTTCAAATTTTACAATTTTCGGGCAAGGTAGTAGGAGAGTAGAAGTGCGATAAGGTGTCGGAAATAAATTAAAGAGAAATATTTATTTAAAGTACCTGCCATTATGTTATGAAACTAGCCCTTATCGCTTATATCATAAGCGTGCGATTTTAAATTCAGTTAAATAAATATTTCTCTTTAATTTATTTCCGACACCTTATCGCCCTTCTGCTCTCCTACTACCTTGCCTGAAAATTGTAAAATTTGAAACAAATTTTTAGAAATCTAGTTTTTAAAAATCGGAATTACGTCATTCTGAGGGTGCAAATCTTTAGCCCTATTATCGGGGAGTATACTTGTTAAATTTGGGCGCTCCTGGTCTTCTAGTTTAGAAGATATTCGACTTTAAAGTTATTTTGAATATTTTAATTTTTAAAATTTTATGCTTTATGTCGAATATCTTCTAAACTAGAGGACCAGGATCGCCCAAATTTAACAAGTATATTCCCCGATAGTGGGGCTTAAGATTTGCACCCTCACAATAACGTAATTCCGATTTTTTTTAAATTAAGTTTTTAAAAATTTCTTTCAAATTTTACAATTTTCGGGCAAGGTAGTAGGAGAGTAGAAGTGCAATAAGGTGTCGGAAATAAATTAAAGAGAAATATTTATTTAAAGTACCTGCCATTATGTTATGAAACTAGGCCTTATCGCTTATATCATAAGCGTGCGATTTTAAATTCAGTTAAATAAATATTTCTCTTTAATTTATTTCCGACACCTTATCGCCCTTCTGCTCTCCTACTACCTTGCCTGAAAATTGTAAAATTTAAAACAAATTTTTAGAAATCTAGTTTTTAAAAATCGGAATTACGTCATTCTGAGGGTGCAAATCTTTAGCCCTATTATCGGGGAGTATACTTGTTAAGTTTGGGCGCTCCTGGTCTTCTAGTTTAGAAGATATTCGACTTTAAAGTTATTTTGAATATTTTAATTTTTAAAATTTTATGCTTTATGTCGAATATCTTCTAAACTAGAGGACCAGGATCGCCCAAATTTAACAAGTATATTCCCCGATAGTGGGGCTTAAGATTTGCACCCTCACAATAACGTAATTCCGATTTTTTTTAAATTAAGTTTTTAAAAGTTTCTTTCAAATTTTACAATTTTCGGGCAAGGTAGTAGGAGAGTAGAAGTGCGATAAGGTGTCGGAAATAAATTAAAGAGAAATATTTATTTAAAGTACCTGCCATTATGTTATGAAACTAGGCCTTATCGCTTATATCATAAGCGTGCGATTTTAAATTCAGTTAAATAAATATTTCTCTTTAATTTATTTCCGACACCTTATCGCCCTTCTGCTCTCCTACTACCTTGCCTGAAAATTGTAAAATTTGAAACACATTAAAGAAAACTAGTTTTTAAAAATTGGAATTACGTCATTCTGAGGGTGCAAATCTTTAACCCTATTATCGGGGAGTATACTTGTTAAGTTTGGGCGCTCCTGGTCTTCTAGTTTAGAAGATATTCGACTTTAAAGTTATTTTGAATGTTTTAATTTTTAAAATTTTATGTTTTATGTCGAATATCTTCTAAACTAGAAGACCAGGAGCGCCCAAATTTAACAAGTATATTCCCCGATAGTAGGGCTAAAGATTTGCACCCTCAGAATGACGTAATTCCGATTTTTTTAAATTAAGTTTTTAAAAATTTGTTTCAAATTTTACAATTTTCGGGCAAGGTAGTAGAAGAGTAGAAGTGCGATAAGGTGTCGGAAATAAATTAAAGAGAAATATTTATTTAAAGTACCTGCCATTATGTTATGAAACTAGCCCTTATCGCTTATATCATAAGCGTGCGATTTTAAATTCAGTTAAATAAATATTTCTCTTTAATTTATTTCCGACACCTTATCGCCCTTCTGCTCTCCTACTACCTTGCCTGAAAATTGTAAAATTTGAAACAAATTTTTAGAAATCTAGTTTTTAAAAATCGGAATTACGTCATTCTGAGGGTGCAAATCTTTAGCCCTATTATCGGGGAGTATACTTGTTCAATTTGGGCGCTCCTGGTCTTCTAGTTTAGAAGATATTCGACTTTAAAGTTATTTTGAATATTTTAATTTTTAAAATTTTATGCTTTATGTCGAATATCTTCTAAACTAGAGGACCAGGATCGCCCAAATTTAACAAGTATATTCCCCGATAGTGGGGCTTAAGATTTGCACCCTCACAATAACGTAATTCCGATTTTTTTTAAATTAAGTTTTTAAAAATTTCTTTCAAATTTTACAATTTTCGGGCAAGGTAGTAGGAGAGTAGAAGTGCAATAAGGTGTCGGAAATAAATTAAAGAGAAATATTTATTTAAAGTACCTGCCATTATGTTATGAAACTAGGCCTTATCGCTTATATCATAAGCGTGCGATTTTAAATTCAGTTAAATAAATATTTCTCTTTAATTTATTTCCGACACCTTATCGCCCTTCTGCTCTCCTACTACCTTGCCTGAAAATTGTAAAATTTAAAACAAATTTTTAGAAATCTAGTTTTTAAAAATCGGAATTACGTCATTCTGAGGGTGCAAATCTTTAGCCCTATTATCGGGGAGTATACTTGTTAAGTTTGGGCGCTCCTGGTCTTCTAGTTTAGAAGATATTCGACTTTAAAGTTATTTTGAATATTTTAATTTTTAAAATTTTATGCTTTATGTCGAATATCTTCTAAACTAGAGGACCAGGATCGCCCAAATTTAACAAGTATATTCCCCGATAGTGGGGCTTAAGATTTGCACCCTCACAATAACGTAATTCCGATTTTTTTTAAATTAAGTTTTTAAAAGTTTCTTTCAAATTTTACAATTTTCGGGCAAGGTAGTAGGAGAGTAGAAGTGCGATAAGGTGTCGGAAATAAATTAAAGAGAAATATTTATTTAAAGTACCTGCCATTATGTTATGAAACTAGGCCTTATCGCTTATATCATAAGCGTGCGATTTTAAATTCAGTTAAATAAATATTTCTCTTTAATTTATTTCCGACACCTTATCGCCCTTCTGCTCTCCTACTACCTTGCCTGAAAATTGTAAAATTTAAAACAAATTTTTAGAAATCTAGTTTTTAAAAATCGGAATTACGTCATTCTGAGGGTGCAAATCTTTAACCCTATTATCGGGGAGTATACTTGTTAAGTTTGGGCGCTCCTGGTCTTCTATTTTAGAAGATATTCGACTTTAAAGTTATTTTGAATGTTTTAATTTTTAAAATTTTATGTTTTATGTCGAATATCTTCTAAACTAGAAGACCAGGAGCGCCCAAATTTAACAAGTATATTCCCCGATAGTAGGGCTAAAGATTTGCACCCTCAGAATGACGTAATTCCGATTTTTTTAAATTAAGTTTTTAAAAATTTGTTTCAAATTTTACAATTTTCGGGCAAGGTAGTAGGAGAGTAGAAGTGCGATAAGGTGTCGGAAATAAATTAAAGAGAAATATTTATTTAAAGTACCTGCCATTATGTTATGAAACTAGCCCTTATCGCTTATATCATAAGCGTGCGATTTTAAATTCAGTTAAATAAATATTTCTCTTTAATTTATTTCCGACACCTTATCGCCCTTCTGCTCTCCTACTACCTTGCCTGAAAATTGTAAAATTTAAAACAAATTTTTAGAAATCTAGTTTTTAAAAATCGGAATTACGTCATTCTGAGGGTGCAAATCTTTAGCCCTATTATCGGGGAGTATACTTGTTAAGTTTGGGCGCTCCTGGTCTTCTAGTTTAGAAGATATTCGACTTTAAAGTTATTTTGAATATTTTAATTTTTAAAATTTTATGCTTTATGTCGAATATCTT
Source organism: Malthinus flaveolus (assembly GCA_950108345.1). Classification (NCBI taxonomy): domain Eukaryota; kingdom Metazoa; phylum Arthropoda; class Insecta; order Coleoptera; family Cantharidae; genus Malthinus; species Malthinus flaveolus. The sequence goes on along the minus strand of OX467285.1, from coordinate 14,627,418 downwards.
CTAAACTAGAGGACCAGGATCGCCCAAATTTAACAAGTATATTCCCCGATAGTGGGGCTTAAGATTTGCACCCTCACAATAACGTAATTCCGATTTTTTTTAAATTAAGTTTTTAAAAGTTTCTTTCAAATTTTACAATTTTCGGGCAAGGTAGTAGGAGAGTAGAAGTGCGATAAGGTGTCGGAAATAAATTAAAGAGAAATATTTATTTAAAGTACCTGCCATTATGTTATGAAACTAGGCCTTATCGCTTATATCATAAGCGTGCGATTTTAAATTCAGTTAAATAAATATTTCTCTTTAATTTATTTCCGACACCTTATCGCCCTTCTGCTCTCCTACTACCTTGCCTGAAAATTGTAAAATTTGAAACACATTAAAGAAATCTAGTTTTTAAAAATCGGAATTACGTCATTCTGAGGGTGCAAATCTTTAACCCTATTATCGGGGAGTATACTTGTTAAGTTTGGGCGCTCCTGGTCTTCTAGTTTAGAAGATATTCGACTTTAAAGTTATTTTGAATGTTTTAATTTTTAAAATTTTATGTTTTATGTCGAATATCTTCTAAACTAGAAGACCAGGAGCGCCCAAATTTAACAAGTATATTCCCCGATAGTAGGGCTAAAGATTTGCACCCTCAGAATGACGTAATTCCGATTTTTTAAAATTAAGTTTTTAAAAATTTGTTTCAAATTTTACAATTTTCGGGCAAGGTAGTAGGAGAGTAGAAGTGCGATAAGGTGTCGGAAATAAATTAAAGAGAAATATTTATTTAAAGTACCTGCCATTATGTTATGAAACTAGCCCTTATCGCTTATATCATAAGCGTGCGATTTTAAATTCAGTTAAATAAATATTTCTCTTTAATTTATTTCCGACACCTTATCGCCCTTCTGCTCTCCTACTACCTTGCCTGAAAATTGTAAAATTTGAAACACATTAAAGAAATCTAGTTTTTAAAAATCGGAATTATGTCATTCTGAGGGTGCAAATCTTTAACCCTATTATCGGGGAGTATACTTGTTAAATTTGGGCGCTCCTGGTCTTCTAGTTTAGAAGATATTCGACTTTAAAGTTATTTTGAATATTTTAATTTTTAAAATTTTATGCTTTATGTCGAATATCTTCTAAACTAGAAGACCAGGAGCGCCCAAATTTAACAAGTATATTCCCCGATAGTAGGGCTAAAGATTTGCACCCTCACAATAACGTAATTCCGATTTTTTTTAAATTAAGTTTTTAAAAATTTCTTTCAAATTTTACAATTTTCGGGCAAGGTAGTAGGAGAGTAGAAGTGCAATAAGGTGTCGGAAATAAATTAAAGAGAAATATTTATTTAAAGTACCTGCCATTATGTTATGAAACTAGGCCTTATCGCTTATATCATAAGCGTGCGATTTTAAATTCAGTTAAATAAATATTTCTCTTTAATTTATTTCCGACACCTTATCGCCCTTCTGCTCTCCTACTACCTTGCCTGAAAATTGTAAAATTTAAAACAAATTTTTAGAAATCTAGTTTTTAAAAATCGGAATTACGTCATTCTGAGGGTGCAAATCTTTAGCCCTATTATCGGGGAGTATACTTGTTAAGTTTGGGCGCTCCTGGTCTTCTAGTTTAGAAGATATTCGACTTTAAAGTTATTTTGAATATTTTAATTTTTAAAATTTTATGCTTTATGTCGAATATCTTCTAAACTAGAGGACCAGGATCGCCCAAATTTAACAAGTATATTCCCCGATAGTGGGGCTTAAGATTTGCACCCTCACAATAACGTAATTCCGATTTTTTTTAAATTAAGTTTTTAAAAGTTTCTTTCAAATTTTACAATTTTCGGGCAAGGTAGTAGGAGAGTAGAAGTGCGATAAGGTGTCGGAAATAAATTAAAGAGAAATATTTATTTAAAGTACCTGCCATTATGTTATGAAACTAGGCCTTATCGCTTATATCATAAGCGTGCGATTTTAAATTCAGTTAAATAAATATTTCTCATTAATTTATTTCCGACACCTTATCGCCCTTCTGCTCTCCTACTACCTTGCCTGAAAATTGTAAAATTTAAAACAAATTTTTAGAAATCTAGTTTTTAAAAATCGGAATTACGTCATTCTGAGGGTGCAAATCTTTAGCCCTATTATCGGGGAGTATACTTGTTAAGTTTGGGCGCTCCTGGTCTTCTAGTTTAGAAGATATTCGACTTTAAAGTTATTTTGAATGTTTTAATTTTTAAAATTTTATGCTTTATGTCGAATATCTTCTAAACTAGAAGACCAGGAGCGCCCAAATTTAACAAGTATATTCCCCGATAGTAGGGCTAAAGATTTGCACCCTCAGAATGACGTAATTCCGATTTTTTTAAATTAAGTTTTTAAAAATTTGTTTCAAATTTTACAATTTTCGGGCAAGGTAGTAGGAGAGTAGAAGTGCGATAAGGTGTCGGAAATAAATTAAAGAGAAATATTTATTTGAAGTACCTGCCATTATGTTATGAAACTAGCCCTTATCGCTTATATCATAAGCGTGCGATTTTAAATTCAGTTAAATAAATATTTCTCTTTAATTTATTTCCGACACCTTATCGCCCTTCTGCTCTCCTACTACCTTGCCTGAAAATTGTAAAATTTGAAACAAATTTTTAGAAATCTAGTTTTTAAAAATCGGAATTACGTCCTTCTGAGGGTGCAAATCTTTAGCCCTATTATCGGGGAGTATACTTGTTAAGTTTGGGCGCTCCTGGTCTTCTAGTTTAGAAGATATTCGACTTTAAAGTTATTTTGAATATTTTAATTTTTAAAATTTTATGCTTTATGTCGAATATCTTCTAAACTAGAGGACCAGGATCGCCCAAATTTAACAAGTATATTCCCCGATAGTGGGGCTTAAGATTTGCACCCTCACAATAACGTAATTCCGATTTTTTTTAAATTAAGTTTTTAAAAATTTCTTTCAAATTTTACAATTTTCGGGCAAGGTAGTAGGAGAGTAGAAGTGCGATAAGGTGTCGGAAATAAATTAAAGAGAAATATTTATTTAAAGTACCTGCCATTATGTTATGAAACTAGGCCTTATCGCTTATATCATAAGCGTGCGATTTTAAATTCAGTTAAATAAATATTTCTCTTTAATTTATTTCCGACACCTTATCGCCCTTCTGCTCTCCTACTACCTTGCCTGAAAATTGTAAAATTTGAAACAAATTTTTAGAAATCTAGTTTTTAAAAATCGGAATTACGTCATTCTGAGGGTGCAAATCTTTAGCCCTATTATCGGGGAGTATACTTGTTAAGTTTGGGCGCTCCTGGTCTTCTAGTTTAGAAGATATTCGACTTTAAAGTTATTTTGAATGTTTTAATTTTTAAAATTTTATGCTTTATGTCGAATATCTTCTAAACTAGAAGACCAGGAGCGCCCAAATTTAACAAGTATATTCCCCGATAGTAGGGCTAAAGATTTGCACCCTCAGAATGACGTAATTCCGATTTTTTTAAATTAAGTTTTTAAAAATTTGTTTCAAATTTTACAATTTTCGGGCAAGGTAGTAGGAGAGTAGAAGTGCGATAAGGTGTCGGAAATAAATTAAAGAGAAATATTTATTTAAAGTACCTGCCATTATGTTATGAAACTAGCCCTTATCGCTTATATCATAAGCGTGCGATTTTAAATTCGGTTAAATAAATATTTCTCTTTAATTTATTTCCGACACCTTATCGCCCTTCTGCTCTCCTACTACCTTGCCTGAAAATTGTAAAATTTGAAACAAATTTTTAGAAATCTAGTTTTTAAAAATCGGAATTACGTCATTCTGAGGGTGCAAATCTTTAGCCCTATTATCGGGGAGTATACTTGTTAAGTTTGGGCGCTCCTAGTCTTCTAGTTTAGAAGATATTCGACTTTAAAGTTATTTTGAATGTTTTAATTTTTAAAATTTTATGCTTTATGTCGAATATCTTCTAAACTAGAGGACCAGGATCGCCCAAATTTAACAAGTATATTCCCCGATAGTGGGGCTTAAGATTTGCACCCTCACAATAACGTAATTCCGATTTTTTTTAAATTAAGTTTTTAAAAATTTTTTTCAAATTTTACAATTTTCGGGCAAGGTAGTAGGAGAGTAGAAGTGCGATAAGGTGTCGGAAATAAATTAAAGAGAAATATTTATTTAAAGTACCTGCCATTATGTTATGAAACTAGGCCTTATCGCTTATATCATAAGCGTGCGATTTTAAATTCAGTTAAATAAATATTTCTCTTTAATTTATTTCCGACACCTTATCGCCCTTCTGCTCTCCTACTACCTTGCTTGAAAATTGTAAAATTTGAAAGAAATTTTTAAAAACTTAATTTAAAAAAAATCGGAATTACGTTATTGTGAGGGTGCAAATCTTAAGAAATTTGATTAATTAAGAAATTAATAATAGTTTTATAGCGTTTATTTTTTTTAACATATAACAGTAATACGTAATACAATAATAATTACAAGACAAAAATAAATTTAAAAATAAATTTTCATTATGTATAAATAAATACAAACTATTGTGGTAACCAAGCCTTCAAGTTTCAATATAAATAATATGATAATACATTAACAACAAAAGAGAAAATTTACTGACAGAGCGTCTTGTAAGCGTTGTAAGCGTCTTCCAAACGAAAATACTGGATTATATTGCCGTGGTATGAATAAATAATTGTTCCTTAAAAATGTGAGTTCCTGCAATTAATATTCGACAAAATGATACAAAAGTTGCTACAGATATTCGGGACAATGCCCTTAACAACTTCCCAGAAAAAAAAATTCAAAAAGTTGAAGTTGATTTTCGACACGAGGAACCTTAAAAATCCGGCTCGGAGCTAGATTTGAAGTAGAGATAAAAATCTAAACTATTGACGAAACTCGGCCTTATATTACCTGTTTCCCTACCTATAAAATTGAATCGACCAATCATATACAAGCATTAATAACATGTGATTTAGTAATCAATTCGAATAAATCGTATGCGCTGGTGTATGAGGGGTTGCTTTCGTTAGGCGCAATTTTATACTCTTGATCATAAAAACTCGCAAAACTTAAAATTACACCAAAGAATTTGGTTTTAAGCTCTTATACATGATCACTAGGGCTGGGAAAAAAATCGAGTAATCGATGTTCTAATCGATTAATCGACGTTCGATTAACTTATGAAAATAATCGATTAAATTTTTCCCATTTCTACTTCTATAGAAAGAAACAAGCCACCAGTGGGTATTAAAACGACCCCCTTTTTAACCAAGCAAGATCATTTTACGTGTTTTGGTTTTCGCATTATACTACAAAATTGATAAATTTTAAATTAGTATTTTACAAACCAAAATCTCATTTCTATTCTTAATTTTAGAATCATTAAATTTGATGCGCAATAATCTTATGTTTCGATAGGTACCATTACTCCATTACCTTTCCTGTACTATTAGCGAGCAAGAGCAAGGATCAACAAAAACCAACCCCATGTTTTACTTCTGAATCTGAAACATTTAGGGAGGGGGAGCAAGCTTTCTGCACTTAGTCACTTAATAGGATCCATGGTCTTCCTCCAAGCGTCCCCGCCGTGCCCATCAAATTTCGAGACCAGGGGGACAAATAATAGAATTTTTCGTTGATTTATTTTCAATCAAAAATATAAACTTTTTGTTAGAACTTCATTTACTGATATTGGGATCCACGTCTTCTTATCTTTGACTATACCTTAAAGATTAAAATTACAGAAAGCCCTTTAAAATATTACTCCCGATTTCCCGATAGTTCAAAGATGGCTTTGTTAAAACAGTTTGTCACCGCTCCTCCAGCTTATGATAATATAATATTATGGCTTATGGTCAATCATACCATTTCGGTTGAGTAACCACTTAGTAGTTGAAAAATTACAAAAGTACAACTGGAACCCATATAATGGCCTCTAAAACACAATTAATGGTAACGCCATTTAAAAAGGACAATAGGTAACTTTGTATTATTTACGACTTCAGTTCAGAGTGGACCATCAAGCCACTTCTACGAATCTTTACCAGGTAAAACATGAAATAAAAGGCAATCAGTAAACAAGTAGCATATAATTAGTTTAATTGTTTTTTAATATAAAATTAATACCTAGTGTAAACTAAATACAACTTTAGTTTTAAAAAAGTTTGGACAAATAAGAGTACGAAAACAATAAAAATAATTTGTAACAATTAAATGTTACAATCAGGTACTTTTCTTCATTTTTGAGTTTTAAGGCTCAAAAACAAATTTACACACTCGCAATCGTACATCATTTACACAAATAAATACAGTACATTAATATACACATCTTAATATGTTATACATTTTTCTATAAACTAACATTGGTTGTGTAGTAAAAAATATTATTATTATACCTTAATCTTAACAATACAATAACTAAGTTACCTACAAAATAAATAATCTTTATCTAACTCGATGTACCTAATAGTGCACATAATTTAAACTACACGTTACTAATTTTAAAAATTATAAATAAATAATATTATACAAGGAACTTAATTAAAGTCATGGTTTCAAAAAATTGGCGAGTAAAAATTCGAGTTTAGGATATAAATATTTTATCGGCTATAAATGAGCTTTTTCATTCATTTATTAATACCATCGTTTGGTGATGTTATTATATTAACAATATTATTAAAAAATAGAACATGATTTGTATCACTGGAAGCGGTAAAATTAATTATTAATGACTAGAACTTGATTTATGTAAGTTTGTAGCTTTTATAGAAAGACACTCAGATTTTACCAAACCGAGCCTTTCTACAAAGTGAAAATGGTTGTATTTGTTGGCAGAGGAATAATACCACAAACTTTAGTTTACTCTTAAACATTACTGATGGAAGTGAAACAGTTAATAAATAGTAACAGATTCGGGGCTTATATAACTATAAGGGCAGTAAAAAAAACTCATTGTGGAAACTTTGAACTTGTGAGATAAATCGGTGCTCTAAGAAAGGTTTTTTGAAGTGAATTAGATTCACATTAACGCAGGCACACGATAATCGTGAGAAATCTTCGTATAGGGCAGCTCTAACATGGCTCTCAGACGTTAAATTATAAAAAAACGGCAAGTACTGGAAGTTTCTTTTTAAATAGGTAACTACTACTAACTATAATGATAAGGTAATGAAACAATTCAGGAACGTGCATAACAAATTATATAACAATGGTTCAGTACAGCGAGGTAACTTTTAAGCCAAGTAGAATTTATAAAAGGCATAAAAATAATGAAAATGTAATAAATATAAATTGCTGGTCAGGGCTTAGGAATTTGGGAGCTCGAGCTCTCCATCGCATTTTTAGTGACGTCATAGGTCTCGTCGCCATCCCCTTACTACTTAAATCTTAAATCGACGGGTATATTGGCTTCTAAAATTTTAAATTAACCTTATTGCAATCACCATTCATCAACAATCACCTATGAGATGTAAAAAATATTCTGAAATCAGTCTCGACATAAGTATTAGTTACAAATATTATGTAAACAACGATTAATTTATACAGAGACACACTTAAGATTTCGTTAGGTACATTCACTAATTTACATTAAATATTTATTTAAAATTAGAGCTAGGTTTGATCTTTAGGCACAACATACATCTCAATTTTCACATTATTCAGCCAACTTTACGATTCTTTTCTTTCATACCGGGTGAAAACCGAATCAGGGGCATCCTTCAACTTTTGTATCTTTGGAAGTATCAATCTGAAATTTCGGGAGGTTAAATAATGACCAATTTTGAATATTTGTACATTTTTGACAGTTTCGGTTTTATCAAAACATCAATTTTGGTTTTTAAGATAGAACGGTCTGTACATTTACATTCGGGAAGTCATTTTCCACCTATTTCATCGCTTTGAAACAAATATTGTATTATAAAAATTAGCGTCTAGACAGCCATATGCCAAACACTATCAAATTGTCGAGAAAAAACAATCAACGTGGGTTCTTAAAAAATTTTATAAGCAAAATACTTTTTCGAAAAGATCAAATAGATGTAAAATTATTTCCTGAATAAAAAATGTAAATGTGCAGTGTACAAATATTAACAGTTATATAGAGGCGATCCTGACTTGGTTTACTCCGGTAAGTATATAAAAATGTGGCTATAATTAACTTACCTACCTTAAGGAACATTTACATTTTACTACGAACAAACGAAAACTTGCATTATGGTTTTGACAATAAATAACATTAACAAATGAGTACTAATTTCTAAAACAATTATTCTACTTTGGCTTTTAGAAATAAAACGAGTCCCAAAAGAAAAAATTACAAAGTGAAAAATATTCAAAGAATAAGGTATAGTAGGCTGTTTAGGTTAAACATTAAAAAACAATCAATTTATCGCTAAGATAATAAAAAAGCTAGTACTAACCTTTAACCTAGCCAACTGCAACAAAAATATGATTTTGAAATTTCAAAAATTCATTACTACCTATGTTAAGTAATATTGTCAAGACTACAAGGCATCTTTTCCCTATACAAACAAGGAGGAGATTACAGTAAAATGAGTAAATTGATATGTGGCAAGCGATTATAGTGACCGTATTAATTTCACTTACAAAAATATAAAATTTGCTAAAAAATTGCGTAATATACATAGAATCGATAGAATATATAAGTTGTAATAGTAAAAACCTTTGGTTAGTAAAATAATCGACCAACAAAAAACATAATACTAACGAAAAAATATTAAAAGAAGTTGCAGTCTTGTATTTTTTGTAACGCTTCTTATTGCAAACAATCTAAAAATTATCCAGTCTTTTGTGTGTGTGTGTGTGTGTGTGCTTGGTTATATTGCAAAAAAAATGACGACTTATTACTACTTTGTTGGCATGACATTCGGACCATTCTTACTTTAAACGACGACACATCTTAACTCGACTTAATCTCACAATTTCGTAATTGCGTGACCGTTAGGAGGACTATGTTGACAATAATCGTCATCGCGATTTTGTTGAAGTGTCACATATTTACTAATACCCAAAAATGATTCCGACTTAGTCGGCGAACCCAAAAGAGGCTCTCTCGGACAACACTTGTCCATAGGAATGGATACCAAAGTATCCTGCACACTATTTTGTCTAAGCGAATTCAACTTAGAATCGAAGGACGACGAAGACAGTCCATTTGGCAAGGGGCTCTTTGTACTTAATGTCATGGAACACTTACGAAATTGCTCGGGAAGATGCATTTCTAATTGACCCGTGTCTTCCATTTGGACGGACGAAAGGGGTACATCTAAACAAGGAGCTAAAAGACGGGGATTATTGGCCAAAAATTCGACGATTTCAGACGAAGATGGCCTCATCTTGCTATCCTGATTCCAACAAGACTTTAACAATCCCTCCCTACAAACAAAAACAATTAAATACCATCAAAAAGATACATTTAAAAGCACTTACAATTGTGTCTTAATCCCTTGTGGAGCTGTAAGTGTATTTCCAAGTTTCACGTGCTCCAAAACTTGATTATTGCTGAGTCCTTGGAAAGGAAAGCTCCCGAAAGTTATTATCTCGTACAATAAAACTCCGTAGCTCCAAACATCTGATGCAGGCGTGAAAACGCCCAACGTTAAGCTTTCTGGGGCCATCCAGCGCACGGGTAACATTCCCTTGCGGTTAAACTTATAATAATCGTTCTCGAACATGGGTCGGGTCATGCCAAAATCTCCCAACTTGACGACCCTTTGTGCATTGACCAAACAGTTCCTCGAGGCGACGTCGCGATGAACGTACTTCAACTCCGCCAGATAACTAAGACCCCGAGCCACGTCCAAAGCCATACTAGTTAGCTTCTTATTCGATACCTCTTCGGATTCTTCCGTTATTTTATCGTTGACCAAATGACGACGTGCGAGCAAAAATGTTTTCAAGTCCCCATACAACATAAATTCCATAATGGTGTAAACGGGCTCCGTTTTGGTGCAAACGCCTAATAAGCGGACTATATTTTTGTGATCGAAACGTTTCATTACTTCGGCTTCCGACAAGAAGTCCAATTTTTCTTCGGTGGTAGAACCGACTTTCAGAGTTTTGACGGCAATGGGAAGCCATCCCGAATCCGTAAAGTTAGCTTCACCACCATATACAGTTCCAAACGCTCCTTCGCCGAGTTTTCTGTTAATAACGACATTTTCGCGAGGTATCTCCCATTTATCCAATCCACCAATATTCGAAGCATTCAAGAGATCTATACCGAGCGATTTCATGTAACGTTCCGTTAGTTTAACTTTTTTATTGTACTGTTGCTTAATTACGTAAATGGAAATGACCAGGAGGGTTATTAAAAACGTGGCGGCGATTAAGTTCAGAATAACTATGGCCATTTCACATTCCACGTCGAGAAATTCGGCAAAACCACTTAAGGCGCACAAATTTGGCGGTAAGTAACCATCGTCGGGCTTTTTACCATTAGGAGTCAACCAGGCGATCAAACTTGTGTTGAGCTTTAGGACTCCGCCGAAAATTTCGCCGGTTCGATCGGATATATTTGGGTGAAAATAGCCGACCACCCTTGTAGAATTGTTGAACCATTGCAAAACGTGTATTACCGAATATCTAGAAGGTCCCCCGCGGAATTTTATTCGTCCAGACACTCCGTTAAAATCGGTCTCTTCTACCAAATTTACCAGTTTACTGAAAAACAAAAATAAATAGTCAAACAATTGTTATTTAATTGTAATATTTATAGAGACATGTAAGACGTTCCTAAATAGTGATCTTAACGTTGTTGGAATATAAGCTAACCAATTCACAGTCGGCATCGTCGTCGCTTTGATATTATTGGGGGTGCCCAATAGTGTCGGCAATTCAAAATTGATGAATTAAGATATTCACAGTCCTTTAACATGGCCGGGATATACCTAAGTGCCAGGAACCTTTCCGAGAAACCCCCGGAGAAAAAATATTACACAAATAACTTACACTGTGGTGTTCTCCGAATGTAAGCTTGCTACTGCTTCAGGATCTTCTTTAATGAGCTTATCGATTGCCAAAGCATAAGTCCATACAGCGTCGTACGCAAAACCGGCATAGTTTGACGTTCCAGACTTAACCGCTCTTGTGTAGTAACGCTCTCTCCATTCGCCCACTGTTATGTTTTCTTGCATGATGGTGTCATTGGGTGCAAAGAAAGCAGAAGTCATCGCAAAATATCCATTTATGGTCTAAAATGAAAAGAAAACGATTATATTAAAGATTCAATAGTCAGCGAAATTAAATATCACTTCAGCTCGTGCTGAGACTGGAGAAAAGACCACTTACTTCAATTATATTTTCTGTCGTACAATTCACTTTCTCATTGTAATGGAGATTGAAATTCGTAATGTTATACCAAGTCGAGTTGAGCCAATGAGGTAGGAACCAAACGTATCCTTCTTTGGTGGTCATTCCCAGTTTGTAAGCTTCACAAATTAGCGATCTCGCAACTTCGTCGTACACATCGGCGATAATGATTCGAGCTCTTTTGGCTTTCAGATCTTCTAAATACTAAACGATAACAAAAATTAATAAGAGCAATTGAATGTTTTGTTTATTTACTCACCCTCGTCATTACGTCCATATTTCGTTCGCGAGGAAATTTGGTGTTGGCTATAAAAGAAATGCCTTGTTGTTGAAGTAGATCTTCCATATGAGATATGTATTCGGTGTATTTTTGGCCATCTTCGGTTAGAGCGGCCACTCGTTTCCACCCCAATTCTTTGAACATTTGCATGTAGACGTGTTTGTACTGCTTATTTTCTCCAATAGTTCTGAAGAAATAGGGATACTTTTTCCGGTCCGAAAAGCTGGCGCCTTCGGCGCTATAAGAAACTACCATAGTCCTATAGTGTTTAGAAACACCGGCTAAAGGTTCCACAGTCTCTGAGCACGCAGGCCCCAAAACTCCAATAAGACTGTTGTAGTAGTTTTCGACGATGTAATCGATAAATAACTTCATTACCACGTCAGCTTTACATTGACCATTCGCGACTAATAGGCGCAAATTGTAGTCGCGCAATAACGTGCGATTTTTCTGAATTGCATCCACGGCCATTAATGCGCCCTGAAGAATTCCCGTTCCAACATAAGAAGAGCCGGTCATCGGAAATATTCCTCCAATGAAAATTTCGCTCTTTTCTCTATTACTAACGGGTATCCACTGCTCCCAAGTGTCTTCCCTTTGTTTCATCCATTCACAAGCAACATCAGAAACGGTAGCCGAGCTCGATTTCCTACTGTACAAGTCCAATAATAAATTATAATCGTCTTCGGTAAATTTCAGCCTGTGTAACGACTCGTAAGCGACTTTCGCCAATTTCTCGAGCTTACTCCAAGAAAATTTCACCATCCTCATCAGCTCGTATTTGCATCCAATATTATTAGAAGACGCGCTAATTAAATCGCACCTCTTAAAGTTAACGTTTTGGAAGTCGTTTTCGTTTACGATAACTTCGCTCGGCGTCCAACTCATGACGACAAATTTTTGGTCAGAATTGCGCCTTTTATAGTTGTTTGTAAGCTCGGTCACGACATTTTTTAAATTCGGTCCTAACCACACAACTTTGACGTAAAGTCGAAGTTCTTTTATTTGATCGATTACGAATTTAGTTACGTTGTAGTCGGGCGCGAGTAGTAGAGCACAGGGAACGTGCTTGTGTTTGGAACTCGTGCATTGTTCGGGAACGTACATGCCTCGATTACAAATTCGACTCCCGCAGAAGTATCTGAGAAATTTACATAAAAATAATTAAAAACTTTGTTACACCGTGGAGTGGCTGTAAAATAATTATTCTTAATCAAAATACTCACTCTTTCTTTTGATCGTCGAAAGAATTCGCGGTTATAATGCTCAGATCGTTAGGATCTTGTATATCGTAATTGAAAACAAATTTGGGATCTTTAAAAATTGTCCAGTGAACGACTTGATCTCCGGACGATAACAATCTTCTGTGATCTTTAATTATCGGAATGAACCAGCCAAAACGGATCGGAGGCGCAATTGTGCCGCACTCTCTCACGTGATGAATGTCTAAAATTGGAACGGTGTCGTTTTCGGGCGGAACCCACACTTCAACATTAATCATAGTTTGTGGAACTCTACGATTTAAAATAATTTGTACCTACTATAGAAGAAAAAACAAAAGGTTTTATCTTACGTCAATTCGCGCTCTCCGATTGGGCCAGATAATCTCTCGATGACATCTTCAATGTTGAAGTTATCTTCCTCTTGTATAATTTGTACTTTGGGATATCCGAGGACTTCTTGTAAGAAGATTCGAAATACGTGTGTCGACAATTGATGCGATATTCTGCCGTACATCTCCAATGTGATGTTCCAAGATTTTCCCTCGAAGTGCAAGAACCTTTTAGGATTTATTTCTACAAGCGAAAAAATCGTTAAAAATTCTCACTTTTGAGAAAAATACGTTTAAACTAACCTGTCCTATTAACGAGGCATTTATTGTAAATTTGGCCGGTAGCACAAGGGAGGAACGTTATCGCAAAGAAGAGCAGGAGCAGGAGTATAATGAAATTTCGATGTCTCGATTTCGACTTCATGGTTAACGAAAGACGTCTCTGCAAATAAGAAATTTTGGTTATATAAATTAAGAAAGTAAGCTATAACTGGCTACTCTAATTAAAGAACGCTTATTAAAATATAACCGGACAAATTCATAAAGTAATCCCATTCATCTCGTTACAATTTCAAGAACTTTTCAAAATAAAGTGGCCACTCGATTTTCGATTAAAGTGTCACCTGATTAAAAGATTTTTTAAATAGGTATGTAAAGTGTGTGAGAAAACATGGCCCTTAATAAAACACTTTAAGGATAACAAAAACAATCAACTCGTTGACTAAAATACGAAACTGGAAATTTTTAGGTCACAAGTTGGAGGGTGAAAAAGGTAAAATCATAAAAATGTAAAATTTACGTTACGTGTCGGAAATAAAAGTCGATAGATACTTTTAATTAGTGCTCAAAATTGTTTTTTTTGTAATTAGTATACGAAAATTAATTTTCAGCAGGACGAATTAGAGCTTAGTGCTTAGTAGAACAAGGACAGAGGACTACTTGACCCGAGTACATATTTAGAACTAGTTGGGTACTTGAATAGAAAATAGCAAAATGAGGGGTTATATTTAGAATTAGTCAAAGGGAAAAAAAGAAAATCTTAGTATGTTCACGTTCATACGGATTCGGTAGACATTTTCATCTGTGGGAAACGAATATAACTGTGGCGGACAAGAAGTGTCGAACTTTTCGGTGTAGTAATGCACGAATATATAAATGTACGTCCTTCGGGAGTAATTAAAGGTTTCTCACAAAAAGTTTGTGAGAAAGAAACTTTGAATTATTTCGTTTTAAATTTAATTTGAAACTAGCATTAATATCAGCCACTCCCCAAGTCTCGGTTTTGTTAGTTAACGGCCCTCAAGATGTCAAGAATCAAGATTTTGGGAATCGGTATTTAAAGTGCTCGTATGGACTAGCATCTATCAAAATTACAAGTTATCGAGCAACATGCAATAAAAACAAAAACACCTTGATAGATCTATTTATACCCGATATAGGTGTCTCGTATCCGTAATAGGCAAGGATTCGAAATTTAAAAAAAACAAGAATGACACAGGCACGACAAACCGGGTTGTAACGCTATAATAAAGTAGTAGTGGACAACTGGAGATGCCATTTGAGGAGAGAGGAGATGGCAGAGAACTGAGCAAAAAGGTAACTAGATAGAGACGAAAGACAAGAAAAAGACACAAATAAAGGCCTAGTACTACAAAATGGGGGGGGGGGGGGAGGGGTAGTTGTACTGGGATGGATGAGAGTTGCGAGATGCTAGATAAAATTTAATCCAGTAATCCAGAGCAAATACCAGACTAAATGAAGGAGCGGGGAGCACCAAAAGAAAATTCAAGCGTCAGTAGAAGTGTAGGAGATTAAATACAATACTGATGTTTTATTGATGGCTAAGCATGTATATAATGTATAGACTGTTCCTAGATATTCTAAAATGACTTCTTGACTATACCTATTGTAATCGGTATTTTAAAGAGCCATAAATTAAACTTACAATGCCACCCCTAATACATTTGTTCACAAATTCTAAAAAGTAAAAGAAAAAATGAACACATCTCGGTGAATGAGCAATAGCTTCCTAGGCTCAAGGTATATGTACAAACACGAAAATTGGTAATAGAGATGGACACCTCACGATAATACTTAAAAAAGTGCGATGTTCAAGTCGGAGTAAGTAATTAAATAATAATTACTGAAATTGCGGGTCAACAACATCCTAGTTAGCTAGAGATATTCTTGGCAAACAAAAACTAACGAGAATAAATAAAATTTCAACTTGGAACTAAATTAAGAATTAAAAGGTTGAAGCATCACGGCGTTTCAAATAGTATTGTTCCTCGATAGTTCGCTGTTGTAATCGTAGTGCATATAAATATCAAGTTTTAAATATACGCAACGATTTTCGAATTAAACGGCTAGTAAAAATTCGGCAAACTATTAGGAAGTTGTGTGTTAAATAAGAAAAAACAACTGAACATCACCAATAACCCACTTGAGACTTGAGACACCGCCATGTCGCTTTTGATCTTACGCGTTTAAAAAGTAATTAGAAGAGAATAAAGGAATAAGATCGAGTTCGAGATTTGTCTTTTTTTTTCTTTTAAATTCGCGTACTTCCACCTACCACTAAAACAATTGCGGGCCAAAATACAATTCCAAGTCCATTCTTTATACGACGTTCTATTAACTGTAATTTAGTAGGTGGAAAACTGTTTGTAGTTAGAGAGGAGTGCACCACAAAAATAACCATTTCAAAAAAAAAACTTTTTAATCTCGACTCTCGCATCGAGGAATTTGCAATAAAAATAAATTAACGCGGTTAATTTCAAAAAACTTAATCAACGTTACGCTAGTTTTTTTTATTTAATCCAAAAATATTTTAATAACACACAAACAGCTTTCATAGACATTCTCAATTTTTTTGCCATAGAAAGTGTAGGTTAATTGGCATGTTTCACGACCTTACAAGGTTGTTTAAACAAACAAAAACAATAGTTAATATGCAACAACGCAGTTTGAAAACATTCAGATAATATGAAATTTAACCGACATCCATTTTGGCCCCCATTTGGGGGAGTAATTATCGCGGTGCCAACATATTTGCATCTAATCATCTCAAGTGTATAAATATTTAGTCTCAATTTAAATTGACCTAAAAATCTTTTAAGGAGATGGGTGTGTTCGATGCAAAATGCAGCCCTTGAAGTTTGCAGTAAGTTTGAGCTCAAGGAAAGGAGTAAGTACGTCAAGCGTTGGAACAAATATTAAGAATTAATAGCACTTTAATAACCCATATTCACCATTTCGAGTCGCAAATTGCTTTTAATTTAGTCTATGTATGTATTACTTATTCTTTTGTTTCTTTCGAGTCCTCAAATTAGAGTGCTAGCCGAGTAGATTGAAGAGCTAGCTCTTGGCCACTGTAAAACAATTGGGTAGGACTACGGCAACTTAGCCCCCCCTTAAGTAGTCGTATTTTGGAAACGTGGTGCTCGCCGGTGCTAAGTGCGTACTTTAGAGAGCGAGATTTACAAAGAAAATATTCATTGGATAGGGGGGTGGGGCAGAAACGCCAGGATGGTCGAACGGTTAAGAGCGTTCGGATTCTGGAGGCACCTCTAGATTTTACTACGCTCCAAATGCCTTGGTTGGAACCGTTTGGAATCCACCCAAAGCTGTATAGGTCCCGTCTGTAATAACCTTAGCGTTGTACGTTTAATAAAACCCGTAAATTCGATTTTGGCAGAAGAGAAAGTCGCTCTCTTAGTCTTAGTCTTGCATAATTTTACCATAAATGGGTTAACCATATCTTCCAGGATCATCCTTTAGCTCTAGACGGTCGTTACCAGATCCATCATGCCAAATACCACTAAGATCAGCAGTGCTAATACTATTACTTTGGAGCTGCCCTCCACTTGATCTTTGCGTAAAGGAGATGATCCTTAACGACTTTCAAGTTACGTGAATTGGGCTTATGGGGTAGGTACCTTATTTACTCTCAATATGGATAACAATCCTCCACGTCCCACGTGTAAAATATTAGACTAGAGCACCCTCATTCTTATTATGCCAGGGGCGAACGGGCGTCACCTGTCCGAGAAAATTTTGTTAAAGGGGCTCATCATGAGCGTTGGTAGTAAAATAGCGCCGCCAGGCAACATTTTTTGATTGTTTAAGATCAAACGGCTTAAAATAAAAGTTCAGTAATAGTGTCTCCGAAAAAGATGTTTCACATAAACAAACGGACTAACAGAATTTTATCTTGTAAAAAATTCGAAATGATCGTTAGTTATTTCAGAATTCATTATTTAAAAGAAAGTTGCATTTCATTCAAATTAACTGTATACCCCCCATCCCCATTTATTAAGATTGTTAAAAAATAGAAGAAAAGGAAACGTCGGTTACCCTGGTAAGAGATAAGCGTTGGATAACGACAATTAGGTACAATTTTTCGTTTTTCCAAGAATAAACCGGCCCACATGTCCGGTGTCCCGACTGTCCCATCCGCCCCTGTATTATGTTATTCATAAATAACCAAAAACTTATAGAAAAGTAAGTTTTTGGAGCAGCCAAAATTCTCATAATACCAAGCTGCTCTCGCCTTTGTATTGCTGGTGCGATAAACTCGTGACAGTGTTATTCGGAATGGGAACTTCTAAGATATTTATCTTTCTTATCTAATACATTTCCTAAAATTTTCCTATTTTGTGACGTACTTTTCGATACCGCAAACAAATTCACACTAAAAGCCACAACAAAAACTCTAATCGTGTCGTAAGATATTTAAAAAAATATCTTCCTCAAAGCCCAACCCAACGGTTTTTCCTGAAAATTCCACAATAGTATAATAGTAGATAATACAGTATAAAGGCGCGACTTTTTGTTTTTTTTATAAAATCCATCTCATCGCTGCAAATTAAGACAAAGTCTTTAATGACTCTACATAGTCGACTTTATTGATGCACATGGTATAAAACCGCAATAAAACCGAACATCAAGTTTAGAAATCCATACATTGTATTATTTTATTTCGTATTTCAGAATAAACCAAGATGATATAAAAACTATAGTGCATTTTTAGTAATTTATACGTTTTAAAAACGAACAACTCGTAGATGAAATGAATTGCATCCCAACTCGCCGAAAAAATCCAACTATACTACTTGATAAATTTTCACTTGAGATTTATCGATTGAGGTGCTCATTCTAGTCGAGATATCATCATTTTAAAGCTTTACAAATTACGGCCAACTTAACAATGGTATAATCTTTGATTGACATAATCAATAGGTAATTTATAGAGAACAAAATTGTGCACTATGTCTGGATTACGACAAAAATTACGTGTCATTATATAAAGTGAAGAAACTTTTTACACAACTAGCAATCACACACGAAATTTAAGTGCTACGCCGTAATAAACTATATACGAAATTTATGAACTAAAAAAACTTAATAAATAGTACAACTAAACTAAATCATAACTTGTTTGAGCACAACTTTTCTTTGAATGGGGAGTATATACCATTTTTAATCAAATGCGCAGTGGAAACGTCTATCTAAAATCTAGAGCGTGGAAACCGGCCATCATAGCTCGAATAAGCATCCAATAGTTGCACTACTTTAATGCATTATTATTGATCATCACGTCCCGTCCGTTCCTAACAGCCTTAGACAGGGATGTATAGTAAGTTTCAGCATGACAAACTTCAAAAGTGTTAATTAATAGTTTGCAATAACTCCAGCACAGTACCCTATACCCAAGAAATTGTAGTTCCGAGGTAGTTCTATATATTTGGACTTTCTTCTTAAATTCACGTCAACTAGATTAGACAGTATAAGTGGGATGAGAAAAGCTTGGTAGCCTCTCATCATCGAAACGTTGAATAGATACATTGCGATTTATTCCAGTTGACCATTCTCTCCGCATCCCAGTCATCTACAGTTGTTCCTGTCAGGAATCGTTAAAAGTACACCAGACCTCAATTGATGCTAAGATATATAAGCTCACATTTGATAAAACTGAAGGAAGTCCAAAAAAGAAGATACTGGTCCAATCCCGAATTACTGGATATTTAATATATGCAGTGTAAATTGTTGTGTATCCCTTTCACTGCTGATGACTAGAGCCCGGATTCTAAGCTTTTTGCTTATAGCTTTAAATTATAAGCAGATGATATTCCTTTTGTATCTTTACGTTTCTTAAAAATTGCGGCGATTTGACCTAATGTTGATAATGCTTTTTTTTGCTTTTTTATCAATATTTTGCTTAAAACGCATGCTCCTGCTTATTTGAGCTTTTTTTTTTAATGTTTTGGGGTACTTTGAACAATTTTTGTAAATACTCTTGAATTTTTTATTGTATTTTTAATCGTGATTGTGCTAATTACGTCAATAATTAAGCTATATCAAAACCAATTTTCTATACGTTTTGTCATTGAACGAACATTCGAAAAAGATATTTGCCTTTGGTGAAAATCTAGAAAAATTTCAAAAAGAAAACTCTGGAGGTGCAAGGAAGTGTGGGAAAAATTGTAAATACTAAATTATACGACATCTTAAACAAGAACCTAGGATTCCAGACACTTAAAAAATTTTCTGAGATACTATATTAGATCACGATGTTGATATGAATGTACCAATAGTAAGTACAAATTTGCTCAACTTACGTCTGTAGATGTGGAGAAAAGCTTTTCCGTTCATAAACAGGCAATTAAAGAACAGGCGACAACCTTGCACAATGGATAATTTAGAAAAGTATTATGATAATTAATTATTTTTATAATTAGAAGTCGAATGATACTGAAGAAAAATTGCATTTTAATGTTTGATTTTTAGTGCTTTTTTTGAATTTTACAAGACTTTTTTTCCTCTTTTTTGAAACTTTTCTAAGCGCTTATTTTGAAATTATAAATGCTTATAAATCCGGGCTCTACTGATGACGGATATATCCGTAAGTTCATACTTTAGTGTATGGCGCGTGACGGGTATATCCGTCATATGAACTATCTCTTAAAACGACTTGGGATACAGTTAGCAATGGTTAAAAGTCGACTTAGAGGCATGAGCATATACTATAGGCACAGTGCCGGATTTACCTATAGGCCAACTAGGCCCTGGCCTAGGGCCCTAAGACGTTGGGGACCCAAAACTCCAGCGGCTTTTTTAACTTTCACGAAAAACCGGGTCATAGGCGGATTCTGCTACCGGGCGATAGCAGATTGATTGCTTAATTTCACAATATACAAAAATGTGTTAAAAAATTCCAAAAATGGATCTAATGTTGACCTTGAAAACTCAAAAAAATTTGCCTGTGGCGCTAGGTAACCCATGAAAGATCAAAATTTAAAAAAATTAGGAAAACAAATTTCCCAGAACTCTTCTGAGAACCAAATAGACGAACCGATTTTTCTTGCTCCAGAGAGCTGTATAAATATGTAACTACACCACTGAACATGATGTTGGAAAACAAAAAAATATTTTAAAGTAAAGTAGAAATTAATTGGAGGCCGCCACTATTTAATTCGTCCCTGGGCCGGATCATCTTTCTAAAGGGCCCATTCTGTTCTTTTGGCCTAGGGCCTGTGAAAACCGTAATCCGGCACTGTATAAGCACAGTACATAAACTAGTAATAAACATACAATGAGTTTAAAAATGTTAGCGTTGGGCGTATGTAAGGTAATAAAAGTTAGCAGTGAAAGGGGTATTGAAAAAATGGACGGTTCCTCTTTCATTCCAGGACACATTGCAAGACCTGCAATTTAGTAGAGATCACATCAGAGAGAGATACTATTTCGGATCTACCTCCTGACAGTTTTTAATTACCGTTGCAAGAGTCTACGGTTAAACTTGAACCATGAGAAGTGTTTATGAAACTTTTCTCGCCAAGGATAATAATTGCCAATTTGATACTACCTAATGAAAAACACTGACTCTCAGTGCTCAGACACTACTTTCAGGAACTGCTTTCCTATTTGACGAGCTTACTGAAAAATTCTTGTATAACTACCACATGTTATGTGTATTTAAGGCCACCCAGTATATGGGTATATGTTTAGTTTCATAACGAGTTAGTAGGTAAGGTATATCGCAATCAATTAGCAACTCGGTTAATCGAAGTTTAAAATAAGTTGTTTTCAAGTGTAACGTGAATGTGTGGTCTGTAAACATTGAGTCAGCGCTTATTATTGTCCCAATTATTTAGTAAACATCTAAAATTTTAAGAAAAAATATTTACAAAAGAATTTTTATTTGATAACCTAAAAATAGTTCTTTAAACTAGATACCTACAACCTACTATAATAACATTGATATAAAAAGAAATATTTTAATGTTGGAAATTTAATAGGTTTTAATTCACAATTTTGAAACTCCCAATCCGTAACACAAACTCAGCGAAAAACCTATCGCTAATTTCGATTTTTTTTGAATTCCGAAGAACAAAAAACTAGTCAAAACGCGGAACACACTCGATCAATTTATAGTTGCAAAAGTAAATGGACACATTCCACAGTCTGACGTTGTTTAATCGAAACAAACATTTCTCAAAATTTCGTTTATGCCTAGCTCTTCGCTCCTACGATCTAATAATAAAGACGAAAATGTACATTTTCGTGAAGTTTTCGCGTATTTAAAAGGCTCCAGCTCTCGCCTAACAAAGAGCGTATAAGTTCTTTGTAGTCTGCAAAATTGGAATTTGATTTTTAAAAAAACAATAACTTTATTGCGTAGCCTACGACTGCCAATCAACAGGTTACGAAATGAATGAAATATGTGGCTACACGGCGGGAAAATAACGAGGTGGATGCCCTAAACCATAATGATAATGACCCCAAGTACCTTACTACCTCACCTCTACCTACCACTCGACGTATACTACAAAACTAACGTGAACCGTGAACGTCTATTAATAATGTATTTACGTTCCTTTTTAAAGACAGTTTTAATTAGCATTATAATCGTTAAGTGCCTTATCATAAAACCAAGCCGAGATAATTTATGATCGAAATTCAGAAAGTAATTTATAATGGCACTTCAACCCTCACCATAACCAAACACGAAAATCTACTTACCCCAAAAAACTTTTACTCCGCAAAAAGAAAAAAAGAGTTAACATGATCAAAAAATAACAAACTACGAACACGCGAGACGATTTAAAATATACCCAAAAAAAAACTAGTCGAGTTGAGCGTTCGTGTCAATACCAAAAATATAGTTTTCTTTAATTAACTAGCATTTATAGTTATTAATTTCAACATTTTCATTCTCGAAACGAAACTTGAAACTTGAAACTCATCATCAACAGGAAATAAATTCTGAAAATATTTTAAAACTTCTATTCTACTTTTAACAATAAGCGAATAATAAGTAACGTTACAGTTATTGATGCATTCTTTTATATAAAAAACCAATCGTCAATTAAATCCAGGCTTTCCAAAAAAAATTCCGGTGAAAAACAACTTGCGGTTTCGAGCAGTTGAACGGTGCTAGCTAGTTATAAGGTAACTCTTAACATAATAGGTGAGTTTTAACGTTTTCACACGAAGGATCATTATATTGGCGCCATTTAAAATAGCTATTGTTTTTTCCAAATTTCAAGGCAAAATTACAAAATTGCATCTTACAAATGATAGTGGCCCAGACTTGCCAACAATGGCTCTTCCCACTTTGGCAACATATTATATAGGCGCCCACCCACAGCTACATATAACTAAAATACAGACTGCGGGGCCATTACAGTTATCCCCCGGCAAAAAGAGGGAGTAATAATGACGAGAAAATTCAAAATTTTCTTTTCATCTTTTAAATATTGTTTCGGCTGTTAATATAGAACGAGATCTCCTACAATCGTCTTGTCGATTCAACTGATCAAAAAACTCTTTAATGCAGTCCAAAGGGGAAACTGGCAGACATACAGACTTTCTTGACATATTATGCAGATCTAGGATCGAAAAGGCGTACAAATATTGTTAATGTAAAGCATGATGGCATTAATAACAGACTTCAAGCGAAAAATGGTCGTCTGTGTGGATCTTACGCCTTACACACCACACACAGTCATTCCACGCTTCAGTATAGGACCGTTCGTACCATATACATGAAAGTAATTTCAGGAATGACGGCTTTTCAAGCAACGAGTTGAGGATCAAACTACAAACTAGTTCGATTTTTCCTGTGAAGTTCCTGAGCGATGACCACGAATAACGTTAATGACAGACTCGGCGGCCTGCTCAGTAGAGCAGGACTCACAGTAAGTCCCGACAAGAGCTATCAGGTAATGTGAGAAAAATTTTCAAAGTTCAAATGATAACTTTGGCATGAAAAGTGGGTATGCCGATACATTACCATTTTAATCGCTTACTAGACTACACCAGTCGTATCAAGAACATTCGAGAATTCCATAACGAATAGCTTCGATTCATATTCAGCGTAGGTATACGGAAGACGAAGTTTTTAAACTGACATTTCTGAAAGTTATAAAATAACACAAAAGAAACGTCTAAAAGCAAATTAAAGTACACGCGAAGACATCTCCACACCCAATTTAATAAATTTTCACCTTTAAACCCTCTTGTAACGAATTCAAGATCAAAGATGAAACAAAAATATCCCTCCGTTCCTATGATGAAAACTAAAAACTGGTTATACCGTCAAAAAAGGAACTCAGTAACAACCTTCATACTAAAAATGGAAAAAAGTTATAAAAGTTTGCAACCTTCCACATCTACAGAAGTCCCGACGTCTCCTTAGGGACACATAAGAACGGTGCTCCCCTTTTACTTTTTAACCTAGTCCAGTTACTTCTTGTAAAAAATAAGAGAAAAGTCATTAGGGTTCGAGCCGTCTGTAATCCCAATTTGAGAGAAAATAATTTGACTTCAAGAAAAAATAACAAGTTTTTTGATTATATCCAATTACATTAATTTGCATAATAAGTTGTCTGCGTTCGTCTTTACGTAAAAAGACAATAAAACCACCAAAAGTGGTGCTAATTAAGGTGGATCGATCGCCAAAAAATGAGCGGAGACAGAGAGAAAAAAGAGAGGAAGACGAAAGAGCAAAAATATATATCAAATTGCATTTCTTGAATGATAGCTAATAATGTCTACGTTCCTTTAGAGCCTTAGACAAACTACGACATTCAGACAACCTTCCGAAGCAAAACGAGCCAAATAAACTTAAAATTGACTCAATTGTATACATACAAGCAGTAATCTAATTTATGATTATATATATTATATGAAAATATAAAAATAGAAATATAACTCTTGACGTAAAATAGTATTAACAGTAAATTTTCTTTCATGTTTGGAATTTTAAAAAACGAGAACAACAACAACAAAGAAGTAGGACACGCCCCTGGATAAAAATTAGCAAAGTTACGCGAACTTTTCTTTGCCAAAAATTTATGTAATAAGAATAAACTCGCGGAATAGTCTAAAAGGTCAAATTAATTAGTAAATTAAAACAAACGCTTGTTATAAATTAAAATATTTAAACAAAGATTATTGAAACTTATTGTGAAATCGGAGGGTTTAACCCAAGAGTTTTCTTTTTAGTTTGGTGAAAGCAAAAAATGTCCTCGAGAAATAACCTGACGGATATTTCAAATGCCAAAAAGTGATTCGATGAAGATCCGACTGCTCGGTAATTCGACAGGACCACCACGTCGTCCATATCCAGAAAATAATTCCTTTCAAATTACCGTCAATAAGAAATAAGAAACGGATCAAGGAAGTGCCCGTTTTTGGGTTACTTTTTGAAAATAGGATTGCACGTTTATCTATGGCCAATAACACTATAGTGCATTCTTTAAAATGTTTGTTAAAATAACTCAGAACTCTGTAATGTTAGTGGAGTATATTGTGAACTTTTCTTCTCGAGATAGAAAGACCACTAACCATCATGGATTGATGTCCATATTAGAAGATCATCACTGCTGCAGAAATGCTAATTTCATAGATGTTATTGGATGCGTTAACTTAACCCCCCCCCTCCACGAGGAAAATATTTTTTTCGGAAAACCTAGCTCTCCAAAGTACACATCTAGCACCGGCTAGCACCCAAGCTTCAAAGTTAACAGCACCCCCGTTTCAAAAATACGATCACTTAAAGCCGGGGGGCTAAGTTAACGCTAGTCCCCCACCCCAATTGTTTTAGAGCGACTAAAAGTTAGCTCTGCAATCTACTGAGCACTACTGGTCTACTAGCACCCAAATCTTAAAGCTAACACCACTACCCTTAAGGATATAATTGGAGTTGAAAAAAATCTAGCCCCCTACCAGTTACTATTTCTTCTTTAAATCAGACCTACTGAGTTAGCACCATCTGGCAACCGATTTTGAACCTATTCCCTCCGGCCGTTTTGGAAATATTTAAAAGTCTTTTGGAGGGGGATAAGTTAACGCTGGTCCTCGACCAAATTGCTTTACAGGAATCAAAAGCTAGCTCTCCGATCTACTGAGCTAGCACCCAAATCTTAATGCCTGTCTAGCGATAAAAATATTAACTTAACAACTGGAGGTACAGCAAATGAGACTAACCATCTTCTGCCTAAACTATGGCAGATAGCGAAATCGGAAAAGATGCCTAAAACGCTTTAATAAAAATGTCTGCCTGCAGAAGAAGTCTGTAAGGTAAATATGGACGAAACCGTTAAAAAATATGAGGTCCGTACAAGTGGATGTTGAAGACGAATCAAACGATGACATTCCTTGAGCTAGAAAAACTGGAAAGTTAGAAATTAGAAAAACTGGAAGGGAAAAGTGGGCCTTCACGAATATGATTGGGTGGTGGCCATCGATGGGCATCGATCGATAGTGCTGTAGTGAATATAGCAGGAAGATTTACAAAATAGCAAATAAGTCCAGCATTTCACAGACTTTCGTTTTCAACTAGTGCTCAGCTTGCTGAAGTTTAGTGGAGAAGCAGGGGAAAGCAGGG
This sequence comes from Malthinus flaveolus, assembly GCA_950108345.1. NCBI lineage: Eukaryota > Metazoa > Arthropoda > Insecta > Coleoptera > Cantharidae > Malthinus > Malthinus flaveolus. Next base: position 14,601,365 of record OX467285.1, on the reverse strand, counting down.
GCTCCTGATGCCTGGAAGAATGTTACGATGTCTAGTTCAAAGCAAAGAATGCCACCTTATCAAAAGAGAAGAAAATAGTGCAACACGAGATATCGGTGCTAAAAGGGTCAATTTTCCAAAATTTTCATAGGGAAGAATATTTTATTTTTTTAAATCGTTAAAAGACTCAATTATCTTATTTTTGATAATTTACATTTTCTGTCCAAGGACCCTAGCGTTTCTCCTTCCACGTAGTGACTTTTTTTAATTAAAACAAAATTAGCCTTAGTTGGTGTGTTTTGAACGTATTTCAAATAAAATTTAACATTAAACTTGCAATTTCTTATTGCCTTGGCCCTTAATAGATTAACCTCAAACCAGAGCCACCAGTCTAGCCCATAATTATAAATATGTATTTAGTTTAAATTAATTACAAACTTGCCTCCTTCAAATGGAATTTTCTGGATCCTTTCACTCGAGCAACCTGTAACAAAAAATTGAAATTGTTAATTAAATAATTCCCAACATCAAGTATATAATTACATAAAATAACGACTTAATTCGAATTAAATTTTGTCCCTCGTCCCATTTATGCATATCCCATATACAAAACGGTAATAGGAAGAAATTAAAATTAAAATCCTCGTGTTGTAAGTACTCTCCTAAAAGTAATATGCATAATAAATATTATAAATGAAAGGAACTGTTAATAAGTGATTAATAACGACGTTTTATTATTTCCCAACAATTACAGAACTAAACACATTAGTATCACAATATTATTTAATGTCATACTTGGAGAGCGTGTGTGTGCTGGATAGATGGGAACTTCCTCCTTTCAATTTTGTAAGAAAGTTAATAAAGATAACATAAGTGCGCAACGTCCTATTTCGATTTTCATTATTTATTTTATTTCTATTGCCATTAAGAAATTTTTATTAGAGATAATGATTGTAATTTGTAGAACAAAAAGTTTAAATACAACGTAACAAGTAAAATATTGTACACAAATTAATGCATTTTCTAGATAATCATTAACATTTAGATATAGTACTATACTTAATATTAGATTTATATCTAAAAAGTTACCTTGACATTCATGTTTCAATTGTTTTAGTGGTAATTGCGAGTCACAATAAAAATTGTGAAAACTGAACAACACCACTAATTTAAAAAAAGTAAGTACAACAAATAAAAATAATTATGTAATGCGTTATGCAAGCCACGAAGTTGTTACGAGCGATCTAGTTTTCGGGTGGTTATGATAACGTTACAAGTGCATACAATCGCGTGCCATAACGCTCTAACCAACATAAAATCAGTATTTTATTCAACTGCTTGAATAAGAGGATCCGTATTGAAGAAAAGAAGAAGACGAAAATAACACTAACAAATAAATAGAAAAATACTACAATAATTCGCGTCAACTTTATCTGTATTGATGCTAACACTTCGAAACTCAATCTCAGAATGAATTAAACTTAAAATGCACGTAACGATGACTGATGACTGTTATGCACTCCTATTTTCAAAATTACTATCATTAGAATTACCATAAATACGTTTAGTAAGACAAACAAACTATTTAAAAAAGATATAACACATTTAATTACCTAAACCAATAGAAGCCGATTCAGCGCAGTAAAACTGTCCCTCAACAAAACAAAAATAACTTTCAAATAGGCACTACGACAATTAGAGAGAAGAAAAAGACAAACACAATCGTTAATTAAAAGCTGATTAAATCAACAAAATCTCAAATTACTTACTAATGCAGACCGACCTGTACGACACAACATCACCCTACCAGCGCTTTCTAAAAGTTGAGACTGGAAGACGCAACAATCCGTTCGGTAGTGAAATACTTGCGATGTTATAAGAAAAGCATTTCCCGAAAGTGTGACCTCGGTGCCTTGAAACGATCTACTCCTAAGGTTAAGATGATGTTGTCTTTTCAAATACAACCACATTTTATATTCAAATACAAGTTTTGTTGAAAAAAATTAAATTTGGTTGAGACCCGAGCTTTCAATGCAGGTCTACGCAGATTTCAACAATTACCTACCTATTTGACTTCTCTATGGGAGGCCTCTATTCACTATTGTAACCTCTCTGCTGGTGGCGCAAAGTAATAAGAACTTTACCTAGAGAAATTACTTATACAGCAAGCGGAATGTAACTCTCGAGGTCGCCTCATGTTAAGCCACCCCAGCACGTCCAAGGTGTGAGAAATTCGATCGTACTGTCTTGCTTAGACGGCAGATAAGTCGAAGACGAGAGTTCTTTGACGTCAACTGAGTCGAGACATCAGGAATGATAGAAAACATCATAGTAACTACAAAGCTGATGGAGAATATCACAGAACAGACCTGAGCCTACATCTTAAACCTATTTGGTCACTTTGTGTTTCGTGTTGCCAAATTCACTAGTAGTGATGAGAAGGTAGGCCGAATTGTCCCTTTTGACCACTGTTCTTTCCAAGGTCTAACCCGAATCGAACTACATTCAGACCTAACCTAACCCGTCCCTCACCTAAATCATTTAGTCCTCCATTCTGAACTGAGCTCGTGAAAAGAAAATATAAAATAAACAAGAAGAAGTCGATCTTTAAAATACCCTGCGGCACTCTAAGGAGAGTCGATTTTTCATTTCATAGAATTCCAACATCTAAAGAGTCATACGTCGAACCTCTTATGAAATTTTTTACTTCGAGCAGCATAAACGCCCTTTATGCCCTTTATAGTGAACGATAAACCAAAAATTAGCCCTAAACAAAGCATACAGTAAATCGTCCTCATTTCGCAATTGCTAACAAAGACCGTAACTGATAAAATTGAAGATTTAAATTTTGTACGGTAGCCGCCTTACCTTGTTTGACGAGTTGGATCTCTTTTTACAGGGATGAAGAAATGCAGGGATGCTCACTCTGACCGGTCCTAGCGATTTGAACACGTAAATACGTTCATACGTATACGCGAAACGAGAGAAATCATCCAGAAAACTGTTTGATTGTCTTTACAAATTATTAATGAGATGCCACATGCCACCACAAACACGAGCCGTCTATTTTAATTTCAACCTTAACAATTATTCACATAGAAACAATTTTTTTACATTTTTCTGAAGTATGAAATACATAGTTTACTTTTATTATTCAGATTAACGATTGGATTATAAGTTTTCAAGGTTGTGATTTCAATGGCAAACTAAAGCATTAATTTGTAATAGTAGGACTAAATTTATTTTATTTCGTGCTTTAATCGTTGAAATAAATCGTGTGTTAAAATCTCCACTATGGAGATTAATTGTGAAAATCTCACAATCGAAACGACAAACAAATAAACTAGTATTTATAAGCCGCCGATTTCTCTTCTCCTCACGCGCTTTAAATCGAAAATTGTAGATTGACCTACCCTTACAAATCATAGTGGAAATGGTGGACGAATTGAAAACAAATTTTTGTAGGAAGACGCTAAATTTTCTCTAATAAAAAGGGATGTTAAGCCAGTAAAAGAAACTGACAAATCTATACTTAGGTGTGTGAGGAAACATCTTATATCATTATAACAAAGATGGCCAACAGCGCATGCAAGTTGAAGGAATCTAAAAACACTCATTCGCCGTGGCTTTAGATCGAAGTGATCTTTAGTAATTGAGTTTGTCCAGTTGTATTCTCCAGTAAACAGTAAATACAAAAAATGACCTAAAATCCAGCCAGTGAGCCTCCGATAAAACTGAAGAGCCGCAGTGGGAGTAGCTAATAAAATACAAAAACCGAAGCTAAGATATTATTCAAAACTCCGAACCTACAAGAAATAAATTTTTTTTACAAAATAATGACATGTTTATTGAAGCAGTATCATACAATTTACAAGTTAATAATGCAATAAACGGCGTCGAAATGTTAAATTGAAAGATAAACCAACGGTACATATCGAATGTGAATGTGAGAAACTACCAAATACTTAACAATATTAGAGCAATATATTACATACAAACGGTCAAGTGTCAATCAAAACTAAGGTCACGAATCTTTAACAATAAAGATCAATAATCACAAGACAATAGGACAGAGATGGCGGCACTACATCAAATAAACTAATTTTTTTTGCAACAAAAAACATTTAATTTCATCTACCATTACAATGAAATCGGCATTGTAAAATAAATTAAATACTTTTTGTTGCATGTGTATTTGCTATTATTCGGCTTGTACGAAAAGAAAAGATGAAGATGGTAGGTAAAAGATTAAATTGTAGACTCGAAACACGAGGAGCGTTAAATATGTTACTGTGTTGAAATGAAATCATCCAGCATCCAAAGTGTCTCTCACGAACTTGCCTCGAAGGTTTCTCACATAATTTTACAACAACTCTCGCCACGCGAACAAAAAAGTGCACAATTTCGTATTTTTCTATCTAGAGATAAATATGGAGAAGGGCGCGAAAAGAAAAGAAGGCGTTCGTATATAAAAAAATTTACAATAGGGGTGGAAATTTAGTTCGTTGAAACTATCGGCATAATAATACTCTTAATAATGACACAAATGCCCCTTTTCATTAGATTTGGAAATGGTATGAGGGTTATCCTAATTGGATCACGATCGCTAATTGTTAGACGGCCATTCTCGAAGTGTAGTGAGGCTAGTATCGTTATTTCAACCTTCAACTACGACCACGTTATGAGATTACCGTTTGCGCTGAATTGGATACTCTTCAAAGTGAAAAAAATGGACTTCCACGATCACACTGTTCACTTTTTCAAAAGCGCTTCCTCGTGGGAAAACTAATTCCATATAATTCTCCCTGTCAACAAACCGCATGCTTTTCAAGTCCACTTTGATACCATTACGACAATTATTTTTTTCTCATTAAACATCGAGTTTACCGGAAAAATAAGAAATTTTTAAATATGAAAAAGAAACTTTCAACCAATAACGATAATTTTAAAGTATAATTTGGTCTAATCAATCAGATCGCACGGCGCGTCAACTCCTACCTCGCCCCACCATTTATAAAGATCGTGTTTATTACATTACTAATTTGCAAATACTGAAGATGTGACTAATTACTAATTACTATTACTAATTATATTAATGAAAACGTTTCTTCTACAATTTTTTGTACAGGCGAGGTCAGTGTTTGGTTAACTTCAAAATAATTAGAATATGTCTTGCTATACCGAGTAACTAATAACCGAATGGCCGACTATTTTTGAAAATAGGCGCTAAAATAATATAAATAGAATCAGAATGCCTTTCCTTCCAAATGTCATTTGTGAGTATCATAGGAAGACCAACGAATAGAGAATTTTGTCAAAAAAGTATCGAAACAAAGCTTTCTCAATTATTTCGTAGAAGGATAAGGAAATAAAATTGTAATCAGTGTGGTTAATAATAGTTCTAATTTTCGACATTTTAACGTTGCCTGTTCATTTTTCTGCATCCTCCCCTACACACACCTCTAGTGTACCAAAAATTGCAGTGTCTCTCGTCTCTCCAATTGGATAATTGGATGTTGGACTGTTGGAACGCGATTAAACGCTAACTTGTGTCCTCCGTCCTCCCTAAAACGCCATTTTTTTCATTTTCCTCAGTGTATTAATAAAAATCAAAACTTGTAATGAAAAGATGATAAAATCGAAAAGCGAAAAAGCGCATAGTAAAGTACATGAAAGGAAAGGAAGCGGTAGTTATTAGTTGTTACACAAATCCTTCAAAATATATAAAACAATGAAGTAGTTCGAATAAAATTTATGTGATTTAACATAAAATTTGTAACAAAATAAACTTCTGTTTTAGAGAAGGATAATATGGCGGCGAGTAAATAAACCTCTTTTCTAAAACACGATATGTTTTTCTTTTTGGATATCAATTTCAAAACATGTGTTCTTAACCGTCAATTAATTGAAGCTACAAAAAAGTGTTGATTGCCTCTTTATACTAACAGTATATCAAAAACTAACAAGATTAATAGAAGTTTAGTTAGTTAAAAAACATCTAAAATAGACTAAACTTATAGACATAAATAAAACATTTAAAATCAACAGAAACATAAATATAAGTTCGGCGCCACTTTGAAATCTATACAACTATACACCCCATTTCAGTGATACTCTGTGCTGGTGGTACTGTTCGATTTATAAAGCTTTTTTTTGTTTTTTTACTTGTTAAAACTATATTAGTAATTAAAGTATGTTCAGAAGGACCAAAAGTCGCCCAGTACGCACATATGACATATATTTGGAAGAATAATATGTCATACCCTCGCTCACTCTACTCTGACAATATGTCGCGTTTTCACGTTTCCGCGCTTATCCTTATATGGCCAACAAATCGTGACTAATATTTCAGAATATGAGAAGCTGGCATATGTGTCGACCTATTATTAAGATATATAAATACACGCGCCATAAAAGCATCCCAACAGCAGAACTTCAGACTCGACGTTAACAAAACAGAAGAAAGTTTGAAGGAATAAATAGTGATTTTCAGCGCTTCAAGAGGGTCTGATGATATTTTTCGATAAAACCATTCCATTTTTCTTGCGCTTGTTTAATTGCGGACACGCGCGCAGGTATACCCAACTAAATTTATCCTTGCGTAATCGCTTCCAGGTGCTTGCTCGTCGGAGGCCTCTGCCTTATCATTTATCATGTAATACGGTAACGGATGATCACCGACGAATTTTATTCGAAGTAGTAAAGGCCCCGCGTTTCATGGCGTCCGGTGTCTCGGTGCGTTTGTCTTTTGATCAATTGGCTACTCTAGTCTCTGCACCGGAGGAGCTGAAGACTAGTCTCTCTGCAGTTGTGGTCGACTAGAAGTGTTTAGGGGGAGGGCTTTCCGCTTTCCCGATTCCGAACCGTCTCAACCACGGTAAAGTGAGCAAGTGGATATGGTTCCGTTCTCCGTGCGTCCGCTTGATGGTAGCGTCGTTCCGCTCAGCGGCGCGTGGGGGTGGCCTTAAGAATTCTCATTCTGGCATTGGTACTACGGACAGAAGGATACCTTTTGTTGAGGATGGATTCGCCGTCACTTATGGTTTTTCGAGGGAGTGATTGACCGTATCAGCATGCTCTGCCTTACCCTGGAAACCTGGTATATTTAATGGTAGGTAGAGGATGGGGAGTAGGTGGATCTTACATGAAAAACTAAGAACACAGGTTTGTCTCAAGATTACAATAAATATATTTTTAGTAATCATATTCCAACGCCTTCTAGTTCTATTCGTGATAAATTCCAATTCTACAACAACTACTCATACCAACAATCACGCATGGGTTAATTAACACCAAAAGCCGACAAAAACTAAATAAGGATAAGGATCATCCACCTTTTTAGTCTTCGACTTCATCCAAAAGTTTATTATAATAAGGATTTCGGTAGAACTTATTTATAAAGCAAACATTAATACTAAACTTAATTATAAATTCAAATTGTCTATTTTGAATTAAATAAACACGCATAGAAACAGTGAACTTTAAAGTTCACAAAGTACATTTTAGCAAACAATAACTAACACCGGAATATCACGTGCTCTTTTTTTTTCAATAATACACCTTACGCCTAACACCTTTAATAAAATTGAGGCGAAAATTGGCACTTTGTTATAAATAGATACATAGAAATATATCAAAAAGAAGAGGTCAAAGGTTGTTTAATCGTTAACTGTCTGCTGAATTCATCAATCACCAAAAACATTAATATACCTTCATTACATGGTTTCGTTTGTTCTCTTCCAGCGGCGAATTAAAAATATCATTCCGCGTTAAAAAACATTCTTTGAAGTTATAATTAAAACAATTTTATAAGTATAACGTGAAAAGAAAAGAAAACGCGGGGGAAAATTTCGCGAAAAGCCGTTGAAAGGTTCAAGAAGTCAAATAACAACAGCAATCTTTTACTTGATATTGTATTTAACTCAAAATTCAAAAAAAACTTATGCCGATCACGTAACGTTAGAATCGAAAGACACACACACAGCCCTTGGATAAACTTATGATAACGTTGCGAGCAGAAAACTGATTTATACCACCGGGGGCTGTAATAATTTGACCATATCACTCTCTACTTGTATGCAGCAGTAAAGAATCTAATAAATCTTCTAACAAGGAAATACATCACGTTGTCGGTTTGAAAGGGAGAGGCTTTTATTAAACAGAGGGTTGGGTCCCGCACTAACGCAGCTTATACAGAATATATCCTTCCTTCCCAGAAGTCAACCGACAATATTACAGCCTTGTTGTAACTTAAATTTTACAAACGCCATTTTACTATTCGAGTCCCATACAATTTTCAAAACTATAAAACAACTTTGACTTCCCGCCGCACCAAGCGATTATACAGGGTGTTGCAAAACGATCGAAAAATCGTGCTTTAGGCATAATATACTGATCAAATTTTGATGTACTACGACTGAAGACTAGAGAGGACAAGTTTCTTATAAAAATGTAAGCACTTAAAACAAAACAGCACCAAGCAATGCGCCAGCGCAGAGTTCTAATTTTTGTAAGAAAAATTACGTTCTGCCTTTCCTTCAACAAATTAGGGATCAGAAGTACATTTTTCGACAAAAAGAAGTTCGACGATAGACGACACCGACGAATGCCCACCTCTAAGAAAATGAAAGGGCCCCCCATTCTTGGACCCCAATTCAGGAAGTCGAAGTTAAATTGAAGTTCGGCCAGAAAATGTGTAATTGTTAAGAGGTTCTATTCATCAATTCATCTGTTACCGGTCAAGACTCCATCCTTCATTACCCATAACTTTTGGCATACCGTGTATTTTAATTTTGACAGCGCATTACTTTAAAAAAATACGAAATTAGAGATGATCACTCGCAATTTTAAAACATACTTTATTAATGTAGTAACTAAATCTATGATTAAGCGTAAAATTATGTTAATAATTTTATTATGATCAACTTTGACCCCTAAGTTGGCTGTGAAAAACGTATCTTAATGTGAGGAATTTACGAATGCAGTTAATAAATTTATTGACAAATACCTACGTACGTCATGAACAATCGCACAGTCAATTTTATATAAATAAAACCCGAGCATTACCTAAAAATAAAAGAATATCGACAAAAGCGTTGGTGTTTAATCAAATTTTCGAAATTGAAATAAATGAGAAAAACCACAAATCGCCTCATTTGTCGACATTTAATGGAACATTTTTTAGAGGTCGTGCGAGCGAATGAATTTTTATTTTAAAGGTGACGGCGAAATAAAATTAGAATTCGGTATATCGGTATACTACGAGCTTTATTAAATGGCTTACCTTTAATGGCGTCTTAGTGTAGTTGGAGTAATTTGTAGTGTTTTATTAAATGTCTTCTAAACACCGACGCCAGTAGATGTAGTACCAAAGTTAATTAAATTTGTGTGAGCTACCAACTTTGTTCACAATTAAGACTACAACGGGGAACTTTGAGAGAAAACGTATTAATTAAAAAATAATAAGGAAACAAATAAAAATGATGGCGCGTTCAACCCCCTAGTCTTATTAAATATGAATTCTTTAAAAAATAATAAGAGAAATTATAATAATAATGGAAGACTAATTAATAAATACATTATAAAATAAAATTGTGCTTCTTTTATATAATATTCTCTTCGTTCTTTCCAAGAGTATGTATTAAATGATATGATAGTAGGCTATGACGAATAGCACCGATTCGGATACTTACATCTATTAACCATAATTACAACTCATTTTAAAAAATCGGACATTAAGTTTTAAATAGCTAATCCCTGACCATTTAATTATGGGTCAAATTCACCCACCTCCTTCCGCATTTATCTTCAGCAGATCATATTATGAAGACAATTTAATTAAGTGTTCTATCGGGATTGAAACGTTAAAACATATCTTTTTTGACGTCGACTAGCGACTGGTTGATTTAAGAAAACTGCAGCTTGACACCATCAGTGCCTGGTAAAAAATTTTTATGTTCAATATTTGCAGAGAATTCTCTGACCGTGTACTCCCAATCCATCATCTTTTCCGTCCAATTAGGTCGATAAGTTTCGTCACAGTTTGCACACCCTAACATCATTCTGAGCCATTACATTATACTGCTTCCAGTCTCCAGTCCTCGTGTGATCACTGATGTCGTACAATTTTTTTTTTAATGCTCAGATTCTGCAAGCCATACAAGTTCGAAATTGTGGTTTGATTAGAACAAAAGTAACAACGACCACACAAACAGCCAAGCCAAGCTTCTCCGCTTATATTCGATTTTATTAAATGTAAACAAAGAGCAAGATTGTATTTGTCGTTAATAATTGAAACAAAACATTAGTATAAATCATGTATCAGAATCTTAGAAATGCAAACTCCTTTAGGGGTTCATCAAACAGCATCAACTAAGGTAGCAACCGTTGATTAAGAAAGGTCCTAATTAGAATGCACAAACGAAATATACACCCTAACGCCCAATTAATATGAGTCAACATTTAACAATATATGATACCTACGACTTTGGCAATACAATAAATAATTTGTTGTAACGCACTTCTGGAATCATTACGCAAGATATTATTAAAAACCCAATTTAATTTTGTGGTTATCGTGTGGCTTTCTAAAAATGTCTAGGACAAAAAAATTTTACATAACCGCACTTTCTTAAAAACCCAAGAAATGGAGGTTAGCAAGCAATTGAAAACTTATTTTGTTACTATTGAGGCTTTTTAATACGTTCCTTAGGTACCTAAGGTTGAAAATTAATTTGGTTAATACGACATACGAGGCAGAGGAGTAGTAATTTGGAATAAATTCACTAATACTTGATAAAAATGAAATAGTATACTTTTTTACTAGAAGTTTTCCTTCATGAAGGTAAACAGCACTTTTGTTTTCAAATATCATATTTATATGAATTCATTATGAATGCATTTTTCACAAAACAGCTCATCTCAAAAATATCTAAAAAATTAAATTAGGCCAAATATATTTAAATTAATTCCTCTGGATGTGGTTATTCTACCGGGTGGTAAGTAATCCAAATCAAAACTACCCCTAAAGCTTTTTTCATTTCCAAAAGTAGATCCAAAACAGCCAGGGTCCCAAAACTGAACCCTGCAAAACTCCGCAATTTACATCCCGAAGTCCTGACTGAGACCCATTAACCTGCACCAGCAGCTTCCTATTCCTTAAGTACAACCGAATAATGGAAGCACTACTTTCAGAAAGCCTGTGTTGTTGGTACTATCTCGAAACGCAATCGAAAGTCTTCGCAAGGTCGCAAAACTGACCACAAGCTCAACTTACGGCCTCCAAACCATCGGCGATAATTCCACCAAACTGATAATGGCGTCTGTCATGATAGTTTTCACTCTAAACCCGCGTTGCCATTTAAACTGGCGAACTAGGTTTGGTCGAGTTCAAATAACTCAATAAGTCTCTATTCGCTGGTGGCATCCTATCTACAATATATTGCCAGCAATCTCTACGAAATAGCCATTGAACTCATCAGCCGTAATCAAATGCAATTCCTCCGTTGTCGGTGTCTTTAAATAATGCTTTACAACGTCCCATACGGCTTTAGGATGGTTATTGTGTTTTTATATATATTTATCGTTGGATATTCATTTAGAGAATTGGAGATATTACCTCCAATCTATATAAGCGCCTTTCTCCCTATAAAGTACGAGCTTACTATCAACAGTGGGTCACCCCAGCCCCAACAGGACGAGGCTGTTTTTTTCAAAAGCAATGGCAAAAGTGACGATTGAAAATTATTGTAACAAATTTGGTCATTTGGGCATATCGTATCTGTCTATTCGGTTACGTTATGTGTGTCCATTTGACCAGACGTCCAGGAGCCTACACAAATATTATACAACTGCTGCAATGCTGTTTGAGCCGACTTCGTAATTAAATAGTGAAACTATTATGCTTAAGGTACAGCAATAACAGTATGCTAAACACACATGTACAAGTAAACCTGGTTCTTAATTTGTAATTATTAATTGGAATTTTTCAAAAAAAAAGTGTTATAATTACATTTACAGTAGCTAATACAAAACAACATAACATAGTTAACACACTTTTTTAAACTAAAAACATAAAATAACTCGAGGTATAGATAGAGCTTATGTATAGCAAGTACTACTTGGAAATAATTTAATTTTTTTTTAATTGCATAACTACTTGTAATAAGGTGCCGCTATAAATATAAGATTAAGTATTTACACGTGTCATAACTAGAATACTTTAATAGAAATAAACACGTTTTTATTACAGTCTCATGAATGTACGCACGCCACTGAAATACCTTAAAAAGATAAGACGTTTCAAATACGCACAATAACTCAAAATTTTGTATAGAACGACCTATTTTGCTCGAACTTAATAGATATTTTCGACAAAAGCTTTCATAATCTGTTGCATCTTGCCGGTGTTTGATCAAGTTTGAAGATACACCTTGAGTTTACCTGCTCGAACACAAACCAAAATGTTTTTTAAAAAACCTTGAAATGGGGTACATCTGCTACACGGGTGAGAGCCCTCTATAATGGCCCTTCGTCGAGGACAACGCACCTAACTCTATATATATAAAACGCGAGTTCAATGTCATGCTGAAGCGCAGATGTGCAACAAAAAAAAATTTGTATTTGATAATGTTAGTTGATGGAAAGAGGATATGGAAGAGGGTGGAAGAAAAACGAAGGTATAAGTTTTTTTTGTATTGCGTAAAAACCACGGGAGAAAAGAGAAAACTATAACAAAAAAAGAACGAAAATATAATTTTATAACATAATACATACTTCGTGATGGTGGTCGTTTTCTATGCATCCCCTTCGTTATAACAACGTTTAATCAAGATAATTAAATAACAATTGTACGTATAAGTTTACGCACTGCCGACAATAAATCATAAAAAACAACAATTAAATAAACTGTAAACGTTAAAGCAAAGCCTAATTTATTCAAAAGCGTGGTTATAATATTATAATTATAGGGAAAAAAATTGTACAAAATACAACGTACAATAAAAGAAACGGATTTTGAAATGTCAAAGTTTTCTTGTAAGACATTTAAATAGGTACAATACAATGAGGCAGTTCAGAGTTCACACGATAAATTAACTATTATACGAGCGTTTAAGTAAAATAGCGTAACGAAGTATATTTAAGTCAAATTTTACTTTTTCAAAAGGGCGCAGCACTATAATAAACCTAGTGCACAGTAGAAACTGTCCTGTCGATCGTTCTAATTCGCTCTTGGTGCAAAGCAGGCACCGTGGCCTGTTTGGACGAGAAGTTTTCGCGTAGATTTCATACGACATACGTCTATCTCAGGTCAGAATTCCGAGGCGGTCACAAGCCTCCCTATACTATAACTATAAGAGTCTTCATAAATCAAACCAACCACAACACGAACCGCCATTCGCTGGATGACAAACAAGCGGGTTATTGAGGAACGTTGCTTCCACAGGATAATAGCATAGTTTAGATGGCTGTGAAGACAAAATATGCGTACCTCAGACCTCAGCACAGTTCAAGATACGCCATCAGCGTACATAAATGCTATTACCTTCATGCTTCATAGCATATTTGTTCATTGTATTTGAGACGAGGATCTAAAAATATACCCATGGAATTATAGAATAAGTGGAAGGGGTGAACGGGATAAGAACATGAAGCCGCCGCTTACGAACAAACTACTGTCAGTTCCATAAAGAAGTTCGTAGAAGTGAAACTTGAGAGTATCCTGGCGTACTCGGCCGCACACAGTAACTTACTCAGTTACCCCTTCCGTTACTGATGCTTCATTTTTAAGATGCCTTCAAACTAGATGCAACCCTTCCACTTATTTATAATTCCATGGTTATACCCAAAAACCTTGCCGATTATAGATTCATAAAATCGAAACTCCGCATGGAATTTCAAAATTCTCTCCGTTTTGGCGGTGTTGAAATACACAATTGATTGAGAGTGAACAATTCCTAACTCCCAAAGAGGCCTGATCCGAATTACTATTACTACTTACTACTACACACCACATAAAAATCGATTATGGTTTATGGTATCACCATCTGCCATCTGCATACATAGTACAGTGATCAGTGTCTCTCAAGCATCCAGTAAGATCATTGATAAAGATAAGAAAAATCAGGGAACCTAATATAGATCCCTGGGGCACTCCTCTAGTGACGGAAAGCCTGTTAGAAGCACCGTCATTAAAAGTAAGCACCTGAGAACGATTGGTTATAGATCAGCTTATCTTATCGAACATGTAAACCTCTTTCAGCGCACCAATCAAAATTTCATGCAATACATAGTCGAATGCAGACGTCAGACGTCAGATCGAGGCAAACGAGAATGGTTTAGAATCAAAACACTCGAGATAAGTCACGGAGTCACGGCATCTAAAATGCTCCTGCTCTTAGGGAAGCCAAATTGTCCAGAGTACAAAAGATTATTGGAGTCAAAATACGAAGACATAATGCCCGCAGACAACCCTCTCCAAGACCGTAGGGCAGAGAAGACCAGCAGTACTATCGATATTGGTTGATAGTGATAGTTACCAGGATACCAGGAAGGTTTCAATTTCAGTAGAAGCGTTGGGCGCGCCAATTGATCCCGGATCTCGTTCCTTAGAAATCAAAAAGTAATTTTAAATATATTCAAGTCGAGGAAACTTTAACCTAACCAAGCTACGATTGGACGTGAGTATAAAGAGCCTCATTTGTGTCGCGTGCTATGGGGCCGCGATTATCTATATATAATTTATTTTTCTACCTTTAGATAAATTGGCGATCGGGAAAAGTAAACAGAAAATAAACACGTTTGGACTTTTTCAAAACTATTCCTATATACGACCAACACAACCCTCTTCAATTCTTGAAGCCGATTGAGTTCGCTAGATATAAGCTCATCATCCCTCCTTTATAGACTATTTTTTCTTTTTAATGAATCATAATGATACTTGCACAAAACACAAAAGATTTTCAATATTTGGCCATTTGTAAACACATAATTTGTTTTCTTAACCACTTTACACAAAAAAACAAAAAACAGGCAAAGACTAGATTAATTTGAGGTTATAAAAATACACACCAAGAACTAGTTCGAGTTGTTAAAAGAATATATTGTCATAATTCCCAAGTACACCTGTTGGTCATTTATTTCGAGTTAAGCTTTAATAGATTAGAAATCATTAGTAAACCAAAAAGGGTAATTTTGGCCATCTAATTAATCGAATTCTGACTTTTATACCATTATACACAAAATGTAATTTTATTTAATTTAAGTATGGATTTTCCGACGACTCTCCAGACAAAGAGACACCAGAAAAATTGTAAATATGTGCATGATGTTTGGCTTGGTGCCCAAAAGACAATCTTGACGATTAAAACCTGAAAATATTGCGTTGTTTGAAGTAAAGACGTACTACGATGCAAATTTAAGTGAGTTCGCAGTTATTTTCATAAATCGCAACAAAAGTAAAATTTATATTCGTCCGCCAAAAATCGTCGCTTCACAAACAAATTGAGGAAAAAACTTGGAAAGGCTCGGGGAAAAAAGTATATTGGAAGCGTATTAGAATTAAGTGTCAATATAACAAGAAAAGTAGCTATAATAAGATTTATTGAGTAAAATATACACACAATAGATTGTAGTCGTCAAATTTCTTTTTCGTCGTCATTTATAAAATAAAGTCAACAAAGGCGATCGACAATCGAAATGCATTACGTTAATATTGTTTCCCAGTTTGGTTTCCCATAATATAAATAATAAATTGCCCTTTCTTTAATTGCAAATGTGCAATAAAACTCCAGCTTATTTGATTAACCCCAAGATTTTCTCCCCGGAGAGTCAATGCACTCGCAGATAATGTTATGGCGAAATAAATACAATAAAAGTTCGAGGTTTGTATGTCATAAAAAGACAATTTCCTCTATTTACGTAAAATTCCTCGTCACACAAGAAAAAATAACTATAGAAAATGATTAGATTGTGAAATAAATTATATGCCTCGAGAATCTTAAATGGTAACTGGTAACAGAAGAAGCTAACGAAGTTAATCTTGGAATGTTTCTAAAACGAAATTAGGGAGAGAGGTGAACGAACCGGTGAAATGGGGTTGGAATAACAGCAACACCTGCTTTCGGAAGTCCCCATAGGAAAATTACAGCGTCCAACTTAAATAATCCACTATTACAGAAAATTTTCAAATTTCGCATTTTGAACGAACCAAACTGATGCTGGAGGAATGGCGGAGCGGATTAGTTGGGGCTTTCTTAGCAGTTTTTAGTTTTTCGTGCCTCAAATCAAAGCACGTAAACTGATAGTTATATGCCTTTATATCTTTTTCTCTAATATGAACAAATACTTTGGAGAGGGCGTATCGACGTAATCACGTCGGCCGTTATGGAAACGCGTCTGTGGGTGAGATACATGACGTAGTCTCGTGTTTACTTTGTCAAATTTAGTTTTAAAAATCCATACCCAGCAGGTGCAATCACACCGACTAAAACTGCGCGTCTTATTCTTCCATCTTTTTCATATACGCCTACAGACCGTTTTATTCGCCGTTGTTTTGTTGTTTGTCGTTAATAACAGAAGGAAATTCGTGTACTTTAATTACACGTTTTTGGACGAATAAACGACTAACCCAGTTCACCTTCGAAAATTTTATTTAAATCAAAGGTAAGTCGTTGACAACCGTGACAGAAGAAACTCAATTTTCTTCCAATCGCACTCCTTTTCGCCCATCAGCAATATTGGAGCAATACTTCGTATTATATTTTGCATTAAAAGCTTTAATACTTAATTAATTTCCTCTTAAGAAGTAATTTACCTGCAATAATTAATAATTTTTAGTAATTTTAAGTAAATAAACTACTCGAGCGTTGACGAAACGGTAATAAACAACCATGCATCGTGTACTCTTTCCTGTTATAATAGTTTTATCTAATTGCCAAGAAGTGTTTCTAATAAATGATGGCGTGCTGGCTAAAATACAGATATGTATAGAAAAATCAATTTTAGAATGAAATCATGAAGCAAAGGCTTTTACGAGTTCGCGGACTGACGCCAACTAGACGATAGTTGTTTGCAAATATTGTTGTGTAAAAAAAAATAAAAATAAAAGATTGTGAACCATGTCAAAATCATCCTTTGGTCTCTAGATAACGGAACTATATGAACTATTTCACAAATGCGTTTGTTTGCTCAAAAATATCAAACAAAAATTAGATAGTCGACGTTAACATTTGGACAAATATTTGAAAAAATCACATCCTATACGTAAAAATTCATTCATGAAGAATAAATGTTTTTGGCCAAAATGGATTACCTAAATTAATTTGATGTCTTTGAAAATATGAGCGGTATCAAGGTTAATGTGGTTATAAACTTGAAAGGTCTTTAACCCAACAACCATTAAAATTAGAAAACTTGGGTAAATGTAAATGTTTTGTTATTTTATTTCTTAATGTGTTTAATTGTACAACACCTGCCTTTATATCTAAATAATTCAAATGGACGCTTAAATGTGCGTAAATCCACAAGGTCCTGATCGCAGATCAAAGTACCTTGGAATATTAATTTACATTTTAATACATCGGAGCATTTTCAAAAATATACCTTTGCAATAAAATTTTAAAGAAATGACGTAAACCATCGCACTCTATCCAATATTAGAAACTTTCGAGGATGTTAGAGGTTCATCGTCCAATTGATATATAATTGAGACTTTTCAACTCTTTACAACGTTATCGGCTTGAAGTAGGCTATTTTATTATACATCCACGTCCAAAATTTCTTTATACTCTGCCCGGACTTCTTCTCTATAAGGAGACGCCGTCACACAAACTTTCAAACGCCAAACAAACAATTCGATACTTCCAAGAACCGACCATTTATATACGCGGCCATAAAATCTTCAATTTACCTGCCGTAAATTGCGTTCCCTCATAAAACTCAACTTTTAAACTAATTCCATCCCCCTTCACGAGATTACATTACACGTGGCACGTGGAAAATAATAAAAGTGCGAGTACGCGCCAAGTAAACACGCCATTTATACGGCCAAGCGAATGAAATTAATTAAAAAAACTGATTCGATAGAAGGCGACTTGAATGAAAAGAATTTTTAGTTGGGTTTTGCCAACTCGTTTGTAACTACCTTTGGACACTTCAATTTGTCAATTTCACATTAGAAAAAAATTTTTTTAAAGGGACCTTCGTACCTTTCGGTGATTTTAACGAGACATGATAGTATTTACAGTTCGTCGCACCAGGATGGATATAATGCAATTCAATAAATAGTCTCAGATAATGTATGAAGAAACGGACCATTTCAGGAAGACGCGTAGGTACGTCACGTATTAGTATTAGGGTGTTCTGAATGGCAAACTGATATCACTTGATGAGCCCTCCGAACAAGGCCTCCAGGAACTGCAATTTTATCCCAGCAATTCTCTGAGTGTACTATACAACCATCTATCTATTGCTTCAAATGTCACTGCTTTTGAGATTTCTTTGATTTCCTGAGCAACTACGCCGGTCTGGCACTTTACGACGAGCATCGGGAGATTTGTAGGAATAAAAAAGGCTTAAATTACGTATTTATGATAAAAAAACAAACGAGTGGTGTATTGAGATCTGAAAAGGAAGACAAGGGATGGCCACATCGTTACAAACCATCTCTGCTGCAAATTATGTAACTACCCCCTCCTCTTTCAACGACGTGGTCAACCGTCGAAGGCAAATTTTATGTTTCTAATAATTAGCATTACTTAAATAACAGCACACCATTACCGCACATTCTTTCGAATTTGATCATCCAACTACTCGAATTCCTATCTATATGACTATGCTTTTACGTTTAAAAAATAAATTTAACTTGATTACGGCTGGTTAAGCCTTGACCGGTCATTCAAAAGTTACTTTTTTTACTTAGAAATTAAATGACACATTATTGTTAAATTTAATTTAAGTTTATAATTTTAAATGATATGTTGATTATTATTATTATACCATCATGTTGTTTTAATATTCTTTGGACACACACAGTTAAGTTAATATTTAGCCATTAAAAATATTATATCTCGAAAGATGGAAAAATAAGATTGTATCAAGAAGAGGTTTAAAAAGTTTTACAACTTGATTCTAAAGAAAGCCAGAGGTTATACTGAGAGCTGGGCGCGGTTGCCCAAAATGGGTATAAATTGGTCTCTCTGGGTCCTAATTTGTACGGAAAAAACAAACTTCTCGTCTTCACTTATATTCACAAAAAACAATTCTTTTATTTTGGTTCTGGAAGAAATCCTGGGAGACTTCCCACTTTTTTGAAAAGTGTCCACTCCATGGGTAGACTCGTCTTGAAATGGGCAGGTGTGCTTATAAAATAGACAATGATATAAAGAGTATTTCAAAAACATGTCTTACAAAAAAATGGTTGATAGTGACTCCAAAAAAGTCGTTCCACAAAAATAAAATATCTACTCACTATATTACTTAGCTCTTAACCCGCGGGGCCTATAGGGTGCAGCCTTGTTAGCCTAATGGTAATTCCATGCCTGATTATATAAACAGTGGCTCATTATACTTTTGTGAGGCACATTAGAATTTTGGTGCCCAATAATACCCAAGTCTGCTCAAAACTTTTAAATAAAAGTCATAAAAGGTAAATCGGAAAACTCGTCCGATTCATGGAACTCCTAGCTGCCCCATTCATAGAACGGATAGCTTTAATTATAACCTTCAATTTTTGATCTAAAATATTGTAATATCAATGGTTTTATCATACCTGTTTAAAACCTATGAACTGCAGATTGTACTGATACCAAATATTCTTAACAATCGCTTAGAATAATAGAGTTGCAAGCTTCACAAAATTACAGAAATATTAACTTCGCAGTATGAAAAAACGGAATTGTAACACTGTAAACAATACGTGCACTAATAACTACTAGAAACTAGGCATAATAGATGTAATTAGGTATTGGTCATACATCCCAAGAATAAAATGTTAAATATTTCAATGGCGTGCGTGTATTGAAAAATTCGAGTGTCCGATTCATAGGCCGTCCACTTCAAGGAAACTCTCGCCTAATTTACGACCGATGTGTGTAAGAACTACATATTTAATTTCTAGTTAATTTGTTAATTATAAAAAGCTATTGATATGTTTTCCAATTTATCCACAACAAGTTCTAATAGGTACTTAACTAATTGAGAAAAGTTTGATACTTACAGAAACGCCAAGAAAAAAGTCGGATTTCACCAAGTCCAAACGACTCTTTGACAAGGGCACTGCCACATTGATGGATTGTTATTACTGAAACAAGAATACACATATTAAAAACTACCCCCTTCTTATATTATGTATAACGGCAATTATTACATATGAAATAGAATTATTCAAAAAGTATGTAATTCAGTTTTAAATATGTAAGAGAAGGACATCGACCCGAATATAAAAAGATTTAATCAATATTTGTTCAACATAAAAAAAATCAAGAGGATGATGTTAAAAGATAAAAAAAAAGTTACCAATTTTATTTGACTTACGTAAAACGCGATGTTACAGCATAACTACTTGCTACTTGGTTAAATTGCTCCCTAAACAAGATTCCGAAACAAAACCAAAATTCTAAAAATATTTAGATAAAACGATAACCCATTAGACAACTCCGTTACGCTGCACCAAAAGTTTTTCTTTTTTATAAATAAAAATAGTGAAAATGTGAAACGTAACAAAACATTTTTTTACACATTTAGATTTGGCACGTTGTACAAAATTGTCAAGTGATGTAACAAATTTAGCCATAAAATATCCAAAACAATCCCCTAAAAATTTAATAAAAATAAACAAACGTTTACAATTAAGGAAGTGGAAGAGAAATGTATCAACAAATTGGCGTAATACATTGGCTTAGCTAGGAGAACAAGGAGCCGAGTGGTTAGAAACGTGGGATGATAGTGTGTAAAATACAGGTCTCAATCATGAGACGCCTGAAAATACGCGTTCCCAGTAGGTACGCGTCAAATTTAATTTAGTGGCGCATTTAGTTTCGCTTTAGGGTCATTTTTTCAACTTATGAAGGATTTCATTAGCACCATCGTTTTGCTACCCCGTATGGACAAGCTCTACGGCGTCGCTTCAGAAATAATGATAATAAAATGAAAGAAGTTGTTTAAAACTTTATTTTGCTGTGAAAGCTACAAATCAACAACCCTCCAAGAATTCGGAAGCGTTTAATAAAAAAAGAGCCAAGAAATTTTAGCAAAAATTCGAATAAGTTGCCAATGGCCTTTGCCAATGAAATCAACAATGACGCGTTGTTTGGTATTTACAAAAAAATATGAATGATACTCGAAAGAGGTGCCCTACAAATAAATCCTTCCAAAAAATACTATTCCTACTGAGCGATAGTGATGTCGACTGTCGACTAGGGGCCATTCAAGTATTACGTAAGCGCTTGAGGGGGGCGGGGGGTCTTTGCTTTGCTTATTTTTTATGACATGGGGGGGTCGATATCCTGATTACGTCAGCAGTTATTATTTACTTTTTTGCACAAATGGCAAGAAAACAAAACACACATGTGTTTAAAAGATTAATTAAATTAAAAGAAAAATGCATATAGGTACCAATGATTACGTAAGCATTGGAGGGGGGAAAGAGGTTTGCTTACTTTTGCTGACAAGGGGGAGGAGGGGGTAAATAATTGTAAAAAATCTGCTTACGTAATACTTGAATGGCCCCCTAGGGATGGGAACTTTATTCGATATATCGAATAACAATATTTTAAAAATATGATATATCGATATTCGGATCTATCGATACTCCGATCTATCGATATTTCGACATATCGACATGTCAGAATTAGTTTAGTTACATAAGGCCTTAAACAGGAAGTTATACATAAAGCAATGCATTAAACCAAAGTGCCCAACGATTCCAATAATGTCTGCGTCATTGGTTATTAGGCCCCCTGGGTCATCAAAGTGGACTAACCAACTAGAAGTGGTGGAAATTTTATTAACTTATGATCCGATCAAACTCAGATTATGCTCAATCAAGGAATAATGTACCCAATTTAGAGTACTGCTATGCTCCGCAAGTACCGAATCAGATGATTTTTTGATTATGTATTTTGATATTATGTAACATGTTAAGCTTTGTTTTGAAAAAAATAGCAAAGGCACATCAATCAGGTCAGTTGTTACAATTTACAAAAATTGGTTCATTATTCACAAAAAAATTCACGTAACGACACACAAGTGTCAGTATTTGCTTAAAAAAGTGCAAAGAGGAGTTCTCTCTCTAAGGGCTTAGTTAAGTTCCACTGTCGTAACCCCTCTCGTCCATTCATCAAACATCTTTTGTGGTAACCACATAGGTACCTTTTTTATATTTTATACATCAAACCATTATTGACCTCCCCCCTCCCCAACCAGGCTTGTTAGTGCGTTAGCGGACCCGACTTCAATACTAAAATCTAAAGAGCTTCGCAGAACACTCTGAGAACACCTAAAAATCCTCTTACTGTGCTTTAAACTCCTCGTTATATTCGTACCAAACTGTCTAAAAATATCATTTTAAAAACGCGAGTTCCACAACCTTCGTCAGATAAGCATCCACAAACACAAGCCTACTTGACTGGTAATTACATTTTTTTAAATTGTTTTAAAAACCGCAGCAAGTGAAATAACAAGATTAGTATCTCCAATTTCATTCTGTACCTACTGATTTTTTTCTTTTTCTTTATTAACTTTCACTCGGTGCAAAAAAAAGTAGACGTTTTAGCAAACGTAAATAAATGAGATGAACGCCTACGCGAATTTAATATTAATTAATGTAAAATATGCAATGAGAAAAGGCAAATGGTATGTTCAGCGAGTGTTTGCATGAACCGTTGAAAACCGTGTCGATATTTACGTGCTGAATTCAATTGCATATAGTACGTCCAATATCGTAGGCGAAATAATAAAATTTAATGCCCTCCTTTTGTATTCCCCCCGATATTTGTTATCGTGGGTGAAAATAACATTAGCGAAGAACAAATATTATAATGAGATGAATAAATCTGTTATGAATTACATTATCTTCTTATAAGAGAAACGTTTTCGTCTTGTATGCAAAATTATTGATAGTTCAAGTGAACTTCCTGAGGATGCAAATAAAACTTTTATAATTTAAAATGAATCGACTGGAATATATAGGACGGGGCCAAAATTCTATACATGCAAATTTAAGTCTTGCCTTGAATTGCAGGGTCGCCACGGTCGGCTCGAAGTCTGAAGAAGAAAAAATTTTAATAATCGGTACCTTATATGTACAAAGGCAAAGTAACAGAGCGACAAGCTGTCTGCGTAATAGACGTAATGGTGTAAGCGAACCCCCGAGTAGCGGGCGACGCGACGCGCCTTCTTTAAAATAGTAATAAAATCGCGACCTGGTTTAATTTTGAAATGTATTTCCCGAGGTGTTTCCCTTTCCTCGCGCGAATTATGTAAAAATAAAAATTATTATCTATTTTGGCTACTCTAAAGCTTCATCGAAATTATTATTAGCTTCGTTTTGTATGCGACTTATTTGCATGTACGACGAGTAAATGAAAAACCCTGAACTTTTATAATTTTAAAACGCGTAAAAAAACAACTTTAATGCCAAAAACGTAATACTAAATCGTGCGAAATTACACTAAAAATTATTGATATTGGAATCAAACAATTTTGCCATACAGGGTGGTTCGTCGAAGTTCTAGTACGAAAGCAGCTACACCGGACACTGTAAATACACAAGTTGCTTGTCTGAGCCGGAGCTCGCTATGTTTTTTTCGAATGGAACACCATGACCAAAGGGATTGTAATGACGATTTTATGTTTCAATGAATTTCGATGACTTAGTGGACTGTATAACCCACTAATAATAAAATAGGGATCAGAGAATCAGCATTTTATTCACGAGAAAGCAATGCATCTACCACGAGTCACCGTGTTTGGTGCGGATTTTAGACTGGTGGAGTGGTTGGGCCATCCTTCTTCGAAGACGACGTCCTGGCAGTATGATAACGGAGTTTTTGTGACCTGCATTGGTCGGTATGGATCTAAACGAGATGTGGAACCTGTCATACTGCGCGTGAGACAATGCAGTTGTTGCATATGAGAGGCTCCCTGGTCGTGTCATCTCACGCGCTGGTGGACAGAAATGGCAACCGAGATCGTGCGATCTAACGCTATGTGTACAATAATAAACACAGCTATTGCTTAAAGGCCCAATTAAATATTTTTTAAATTCCATTTTTTTCGTTTACAACAAACTAAATTAAAACATTTTTAATGCAAGTCCTCAAACCGTAAAAGATAGATCGTTTGCAAAGCTAATGTCGTGAGAAAATGCCATAAGACAATATCTCATGAAACTCATTTTATATTGTAATCAACTCTAATTGAAAAAATAAAATTATTGATAACTTGATGGACATAAATAAAAAAATTGCAAAAATTATAATAACGAATATTTTTAAAAATCAAATAGTCAAACTATTGAAGGAAAGAGAAAATGCGCAATTTTCAGCTAAATACCAAGTACATAGAATCATTAAAAAAGCAAGTGAATTTACGTTATTTAAAAACTCTTATACTATTTACGTGTAAATATTAAAAAATGTACTTTGTATTGTATTATATTACACTGAAGTACAACAGGTAGCGGGTACATACATTAAGAATATCACTAATTAGTGCAAAATATTAATTACGAATATTTACGTTTATTTTAACATTTTATTAAATTTCCAAGGTTATCTTTAATTAAGGTGTACTTTTACGACTAATTTTTGACGCCCAACTGCAATTAAATTAATATTTTATGCAACTTTTAAAATTTCGTATTAACACGTTTCAAACCACAGCAATCCAACTACACATACCTCCTTGTTTATTGCAATTTTCCGGTTTAAAAGCAATGGTTCTCTGATTAAAAAGCTTAAAAACAAGTGCATTTTATGCGAATAAAGTACATGTAGCAGAGACTATTAAAAATTTAATGTTATCACCACCATTCACCGCATAGCATTTCTTAAAATTTATGTCGAACAAGCAGAAGCAGAGGCTGTAAAATTTAACTCTGCACTGCATCAAAACATTTTAAATGACAATAAATGTAAGTTCCATATTATTGTACATCAAAAATATTTCATAGCCTTCTGGATAACTGGATAAGAAATTTATTGTCTTCCTTACGTAATATACAAGGTGCTTTGTTGCCGTATACGGCCATTGGGAAAGGTTCATAAAATTAAGACGCCATTCTGTTTAGTTTTCTATTTTCAAATGTTTCAAAGCTAACTCAGTATTTTGCTTTCTTTGATTTCACAAAAAGGGATCAGAAGAAGTTCTAAATTGGATAAAAGTCTAATGAAGTTTATACATAAACGCGGAAAGCCTACAAGGCCTAGGGTAGATATGATTGTATTATTGTAAAACTATACGGTTTTGATTTCCCCACACTACTAGATTATCTTGTGTCTTACCCCTTTCAGGTTTTCACTACTAATTATGGTACGGTTTCCTTCCCGCGTGGCCTACCAAACGTTTTGTTGCCAAAAGAAAATTTGGCATCAAAAATAGGTAAAAATATGTAATTTAAGGGCAAAATGTTTTTTAAATTAAAAAATTAATGCTAAAAATGGCAAGGAGTAAATTACTGGCACGCACTCTTGATTTTTCTTGACCTGCAATGTTTACAAAGTTTGAGTGTAATTTTGCGTTAGTAATGACTGTTATTTAGACAAATATCTAAATTACAAATTATCACGTACTTATAAATTTTAAAGCGGAGCCTATTCAGATATACATAACTAGTTAAGGTAAGTAAGACAACAAGTTGCTCATTATATCAAGATTAGCGCTAGTTACCTAAAAAAATTATTTATGCACTTTTGTATAGGTAAATTGATAAGTTTATTTATCCCCTTTTAATTGAGTCAACATCACTGACCCTAATTGCGGAAAATTTACTGAATATACACACACACAATTTTTATTTTTTCTCTCTAAATGTGGAAATATTTAAGTAGCAGATTTAAAAACTATAAAAGCAGCAAATGACGTCAATCAAGTTTCGGTAGACGCTATTAATAATTAATTAAGCAGTTATACGATAATATAATATTACGGTAGCTTTAATTAGTTGGGTTTTAAATTAAAAAGGTTCGGCTATCCCGTAAAGGTATTAAAATTGCATTGCAATTACGAAACAAGAAGGTTACGGAATTACTTTTTAAGGACATCAGTCTTATAAATTACGTAGCTATTAGATGATATTGATTATTGCAGTTACATAAATGCGGCTATTTGCGAGAGTTATAATGTTATAATATAACAAACTGCCGTCGCATTACTGGCGGAATATTTCACCCATAAGAGGGAAAAAAGGAAAATATTCGATGCATCCAAAAGAATGAGCAATACTTACCTCAACTTTTGAATTATTTTCAACTTCACAGAGCTCAAGTAAGAAGTGTAATTTCTCTAGTTAATGGATTATCAAAAAAGAATTTATTAATACATGGCCTTTTTAATTATTAAAAATACAATTTTTGGAAAACTTGTTGCGGAAACTAATATACGATTAATTTCCACATTCAAGTCTTCGCATAAATCTTTGTAGTTTTGATCGCTTGCTAATAGATAATATTATCTAAATAAAAAACACAATTACAAAATTAATAGTATGTACTACTACTGATAAATAGGCGTTGATAATATGGAACTTAATTACCATAAATCAATAGCAAGCACCCACTAATCATAATTATTAATGATAAAATTACGAGTGAACTAAGTTTACTTTTAGTAATCCAATATCAAAGCGAAAACTTTCATAATGTAATTAGATGTAATTCAACAAAAAAATTATAAGACGAAGTACTAACTTGTGGGCGCATTTTGAGATATCAATATCATACCGTGATTTTGTGTAAAATGTATAACTGCACAAGCTTGGAAAAGTATATTAGCCAAGTACTCCAGGAATCGGAACGCGAAAAATTGAAAAACGTATAAATTTTTAAAATAAAATTTTTATGGATAACAAAATAGTTCAATTTTGACAGTCGTTGATTGAATTGGAAGTGTCTCAAGTACCGTCTTACTTGTACTTTGCAATATATACGATATTTATTTATTTCACTACATACAGGGTGTAAACTTGAATCGTGATCATAGGATTTAACATGGGAAAAGAAAGTTCTGTAAATATTGGCTCCCCTAATTATTTTACAGCAAAGTACTGAATAACAATTTTTTAAAGAATTACAAGCTTCTTCTGATACAGTTATAAGATTTTTAATTAATTCAGCCATTTTCGAGAAAATGAAGGAAAATTATTCAGATAATTTCCATTTCTCGCGTTAGCTTTGATAATCCATTTCAAATACAGCTACGCCAACCAAACAAGTCTGACGGAAATATGTCAACTAAAATTATAAAATAAGAGGTGGAGAATTTTAAACCAATCGGTAGGTACTATCCCGGCGTGTACATTCCTTGACAAATTGAAAATTTGACGTACGTCAAAATCAAGGCTAACGCGAGAAACAGTTATTAACTGAATAATTTTCCTTCATTTACTCGAAAACGGCTGAATTAATTAAAAATCTTATAACTGTATCAGAAGAAGCTTCTTATTCTTTAAAACATTGTTTTTTAGTACTTTGCTGTAAAATGATTAGCGGAGCCAATATTTACAGAACTTTGTTTTCCCATGTTAAATCCTATGATCACATCGACGACAAAGACGAAAGGGGTGAAGCAGTTTTGACACTTGTCGTACCATAATTGAGTGTGATCAGTTGAACGAGCGCAATAAACATTTAGAATGTCACACGTTGATATATTAAATTAACCTAACTTAACTTTTATTTATAATCAAAAATTTCTCCGAAACAACATCTTTAGTTTTATTACAGTTTTGACCTTTTTACACGGCGTATTTTTTGAAATTACTTTGCTCTCTCTCAACACAGTGAGTCCACGCTTCGTCGATCCATAGCGTCGAGTTCTAGGGCATCGATGGCCAACTCGAGTTGCGAGGACAGTACGTAGTTAGTGTAAGGTACTTTTATATCAGTAATAGTTCAGCGGAAGGCAGTTACAACTTACAACTAGTTTAATAGATAATAAAACGTTAATTTGTGGTAATCAAATTCAAGTTGAATTATCACAACTTTATATTTTACTATAAACAAAAATTCAATTTTAAGCATTAATTGTTATTACCGTAACAGTAAAGCCGCAGTCTCAGTAGAGAATGTTACTTATATAGCGTATGCTCATAGGATTCCCACTTATCCGCTTAAAAATTCATACTCTATTCTTAATGTGCTTTATGCTTATGATAATCGTCCCATACTCAACACGAGGCTCAGGTCTCTTCTGTATAATTCCTTGGTTCTCTCCAGATTTAATGACTGCGATGTTTTGTGTATCATTCTTGTCTTGACTCAGTTGACGTAGGCATGTCAAAAACTCGTGTCTTTGACTCATCTTCGGTCTAAGGAAACACGATCGAATTTCTCACACCCTAGACGTGGTGGTGTGGCTTAGCATGAGGTGACGCAGAGAGTTACACCTTGCTTTTTCTATAGGATCTTAGCCCACAAAGCTCCTAATTACCTGTACCGTATGATTACTTTCAGAACTGATGTCCATCATCTTAACCTTAAGGAGTAGAGGGATATTAACCATTCCGAGTTATCGGAGTCACACTTTCAGGAGATGCTTTTTTATTATTATCGCAAGTGTTTTAAATTCAGTGCCGGAAGGATTGTTGCGTCTCCCAGTTTCAACTTTCAGGATGCGTTTCATCAGGGATGGGTTTTCCTTGCCTTGTAGTCGCTGGAAGGGTGATGGGTCGTAGAGGTCGGTCTGCGTTAGTAATTTGAGATTTTGTAACTGTAAATGAGTAGTGTTGATTTAGGGCCGATATTTCAATCTTCTATTAAAGTTCCTAATAGCTATTTGCCTAATAATTTATTTAGTTGCTAATTGAATTTAAAAATTAGCCAATTATAAAAAAGGATTTATGTAGCAACCAAAACTTATTCGCCAAATAGCTATTAGGAACTTTAATAGAAGATTGAAATATCGGCCCTTAATCTGTTTTTAATTATCGATTGTTTTTTTTTTTTTTCTTCTCTATAATTGTCGTAGCGCTTACTTGATAGTTCTTTTTGTTTTGTTGATGAAAGACCAGACAGTTTTGTTGCGCTGAATCGGTTCCTATTGGTTTAAGATTTTTCTAGCAACCACGTTAAAACCTACAATCGGCATTCTTCAGTGTGTTTGACATCCGAGTCGAATGACAAAAAAATTGCCACGATGATTGTAGTACTATTAGCTATATTTGGATCAATATTGCAGGATGTAAGAGTAAGAGTGGGGTTAATATTAGAGCACCGAACTGGCAAGAAAAGAAATAAAACCACCGTTTAAAATGGTAACAAACCACCACACTTTGGCCGCTTCTTGACATGTAACATTTGGTACGCCCGCTCCCCTTCAGTCACCAACAGGCACTCACAATCACAATATTAAAACACATCGGTCTCATTATACCGAACCCATTTAAAATTTGGTATCTCAATCTTCTCTTCTCAATCATCTGTTACATGTCACAATTTTCTAGTCGCAAGTCGAGATATACATAAAGGATAATTAAGTTTTCTTCAACGAGCTTTCACAGTTTAAAAAAATAACATCATAATAATTAATGAACCGCAAAATCGCCACACAACTGCACTTCGTCGTAAATAGAGTATTTAAATTTTGTTCACATTCATAAATGTATAGCCTCAAAAGACCACCTACGATGCTAAGCACAAAGCGACCACCAACATGAAAAAAAAGTTATCCTAAGGACATATTGATCAACATGAGAAAAACATTGTACTATTATTGCCATTCGGAGTAGGTGTTTTTGATTGATTCCAATAAGAAATAATTAATAACAAATGTCTCGTAACTAACTAATGGCCTATTTTATTCATAAAATACCGCAAAATTGTCCACGCATATGTTTATAACTGCACTTAACTTTCTTGACCCCAGCATCTAAATATACGTACTGTCATCTATCACTGATAATGCCGCTGTGACAATTTTCTAGCCGAACTTTCAACTCTAGCTTATTTATCTTTATATTTTTCCAACTTTTGTTTATGAGAAATCTTATCTCAAAAGTAGAAGTTAATGGCAAATTAATAATCTACAAATGTAAGGGTTGACGATTCATAAAATAGCTCAAGGTGTGTGTACCTCAAAGTGCTCATTTATTGAAGGTTTCTGTTTTCAAATGCGAAAATGATTGTGGGTGTCATGGTGTCAATTTTTAGGAAAAAAAATAAGCAACGACATCAAAATTTCGGTCACCTTTTACAAAATTTAAGTAACGTGGGATCAAGTTAACTATAGAATAGAAAAAATAACAACACCCATTTACTTGGAAAAAATACAGGTTTTTAAATTCTGCAGGGAGACATGCAATCGTTCCCACGACTTTTTTTAAGTATTTACTCTAAAATTCAGAAAAGTGGCGTTCAAATTTGTGCTCATCAAAATACAAATATATTAAATCAGATCGTTGAATTGTAAAATTACTTAAATTTTCAAAAAATACGTACAGAGAGGCCCTTAAATAATGGGTCATTATTTAGTAGATAGTAGCAAATGGCTATATACACGAAGCTACACTATTACTCGCAACTACCTCAATAACCCACCCGTCCGTTACAATTTACAATCTATAACCCATTCGTTAAAGGTCGCCCTGTATATCAAACCCTACGATATAAAATTTACGACTGAAACTGGTGGAAGTCAACTTGAAACAAATTTGTTACGCAAGCCCTTGAAGTTTTGTATAAATAAATACCGGAAGCGAAATTTAACCATAGCACACACCCCCATTCAAAGTTTATATTCCTCATTTTGATTTTATTCAAGAAAACTACCCCAATTGAAATTCGACGTTGAATTATTTTAATAAAATTTAAAATGTAAATTTGAGGTCAAAAAAATAAATTTTAAAATTTCAGCAACTAATACAAAATACTTCACGAATTTATGTCACATATTAGATAATTTCGAAGCAATAAAAATTATGAAAATTTATGCAAGTTTCCGTACTTTATTCAAGCAAGTTTTTAATATATTCCCCTCTAGTACGATAAGCGTAAAAATATTCTAGTATCGTTTGCAAATTTTGTAATTTATCAAAAAGTTTTTGGGCTTCCTGTTAAGTGGGGAATCGACAAAAATGTCCAGTTCGGCAAGATAAAAAAAAAGTTTTTCTACTACAAAATTCGATTGGTGACGCACATAAAGAAAATACAAATAAGCCCGAGTTCCTATACAATATAAAAATATCATCGGTTGTTTTTGTAATAGGGAAAAATTCAAAAATTACTCGCGTTTGAATAATTTTGCAAAAATTCGACATTATACTCGACGGAAGTGAAAATTTACAAGTAATGTTGTCATGAATGGAGAATAGCAATTTATAATACAATCAAGGATATATGAAACGGATGTAGGAATACGAGAATTGAATTTGCAGTTAATGCAAGTGAAAATGGGAGGAATAAATTTTCAATAATATGATTGTAGGTGTTTCGCTCTCCTATGTTGATTTCATTCATAAAGACCTTCAAAGCAATTAATTGCTTTAAATGTTGTGTATGTTACGAATTTACTAGTTAGTAGGTAGGTAGGTAAGAGAGGTAGAGAGGTATATCAATAAACGCGTTCCACATAGGAATGTCACCTGAACAAGTTTCGAAATTTAAGTTGGTAAACATTGCCTCTAGGTAAATACAATTCACAACGTACGAATTAATTTATTAAGTTATAATTAAACACACAAAACACGAGTAGTAGTAGATACGTATACTACATAAGTGATGTCTAGAAATTCAACCCTTCAAGAATTTTAGTATCCTCACTATTGAAATCAGTACCGATACACAAAGATAAAAAGTGCTCCATATTCACATTTTCTGCATTCATCAGGTAGCCATTGAATTAATTTTATCAAGTTCCAGCCTTGAAAAGTGTACCGAAACGTCGTTTTGTCATATTCAGCAAAGTGGCCGTCACATTTTATCACTTCAAATTTTTTGGGACCTTTGAAACCATCAAAAATACGGAGCTATATTCAGGAAGGAAATCAAGATCATACCACTGGGACTTCAACCCCTCCCATCCTAGTGGAGATAATATGAACCCTGAAAACTTAAAATAGCAATACAGGTCTAACGTCCCAAGTCTGTTAGCTTTAACTTTTTAAGTTTGAGAACCAAAAAAATACACAAAGTCATCACCTGTAAAACAAAAGATGAAACCACAGACCGAAAGACCCATTATCTTAATATGTGCCTCACTAAATTGACGATACAACGCCCAGGTTGCCGGTCGGAAGCCTCGCCAGAACCAATGTAACACATAACCTGTTCGCTGCGTTCAAATCCCAAGCGCTGTTTTACCCTACAAAAGAAATTTAAGAGCGCCATATTGCTGATTTGAAGCAATCGTAAGACGCCCATGTTGTTGGTAAAAATGCGGTCTATCCCAAACTATAATATACGAACAATTGCAGGGACACTCACTGGACACTGTCCACTACACAAACATCTCCACACACTGGGCTTGGTAGATAATCCTAGGTATATGTCGTAGATGCAAACTAAAAGACAAAACGGTTGAACATGTGGAATGTGCAGTGTCGATGTCCAGCCCTAACGTCGACATGAAGATCCGCATTGAAGGACTTCTGGCTCGATATGACCAGAATAAGCAACACCTGTCTCGCCAGAATCCTGGAATTATTCCTACAAGTATAAGATGGCTCGAGATTTTATGGGCTTGGAGGAAGTACAATGACCCCGATTAAGTGACTTAAGTGCAGGGAGCTTACTCCTCCTCCCTAAATGATCCGGATCCAAATATACGAGTTTTTAACTTTAAAAATGCCGCATTTACGTGTTGGTCAAACTTGAGACTGTACAAAATGAAACAAGGCACAACTTTATCGTATTGTGAGCCTTTACGTAAAGGTTGCAGTGACTTTCAGCTCTCGCTTGTGGGAAAAAAATAGGGCTCGACGAGTCCTCGAGGGATAATTTAAATAAACGGTCTTGATTATTAAATAGCTAACGCCCCACCCCTATAAATAAAAATAGGTACATTTCGATTGAAATCAAAATGTCAAGCAACTTTCAATGCCTACTATTAGTACTGGGATCAATATTCCTTGATTTCTTAATTTATATAAGACCCTGAAGTTACAGATATCTAACAAATTGTATAAAATTTACTTAAATCGATTAAATAATTGCCGAGTTATCGTGAACGAATACTGAATACACACTGTACGTGTACACACCCATATACAGACCGATAGAGTTGTTTCATTTAAAGAAATGTTTGGCCACGAAAACAAACTTTACCATGCATGTCTTGAAAAATATTTTGAACCTTCGAGTTTGCCCGTGGGCTGTGGCTACTAAAACTTTTTTTCATCGCATCACTCTCGAAAAATACTTTGGGCCCTCTCGAGCTGTTTGTTTGAAGTTCTCAGAAAAATAATTAAGTGCACATAGAAGCATTTAAAAAAATAGCCCAAACAGGTTTCACTAGGTCAAAAATTTATAGAACACATTTATTAGCTACGTATCGTCTGCCATCGAGTCTCCTTATTTAGATTTAACCAAAATCATAGCTTAAACTTATTTGTATGTAATTTTATGTGTGTCGGAATCACAATAATGCAACCAATACATTATCGAACTGGTTTGCCTTGCTAGTTATTATATTTTCCCAGAATGTTTTACTAGAATGTTAATGATAGTTTATCAAACAGCAAAAATAACATGCAAATGTTGAAAAAAACAACAAAAAGTTACATAACAAAATTAAAAATAAAGACACAAATTAGCATTTTCGAGATAAGTTAATATCAAAATAAAATAATTAAAATCTCTTCACACTATACAATCAATAAACTGCTTCGAATTGTTTTCGCTTCAATAAACTGCTTGTAAACTCATTAACAAGCAATAAATTAGCAAGAACGACTAACAAAGTGACACCGTAGATAATCATCATAAACACAGACATCAGATTTGCGTAAGAAGAATAACAAATTTTTCAAATAAGAAAAGTTTGGGTCGTTTAACGTCTAGAGATGTAGAAGATTAATTTAGCTCTATGCTATTGAAACTAATCTAATTAGTCTCGGAAGATGCATCCTGTAATGGAGTTATTACAAAAATCGACAATTGATTCGTGCGAAAGACTGACATCGACTCGACGAGACCAAATCGTGCATAACTGATAACTGCGTAGGTACGCGAGCATAAAAAATAAATCTGAGGACAATGCAATTCCTCGGACGAGGTGTGTCAAAACTTAAAACAGAACGAGAGCAGGAGCCATGCCATTGATTTTCACAGAGAATTTTGTAATAGCTGGCGAATCGGAGAGCTTCTCACAAAGCCTTCGTTGGTGCAGAAGACTAATAATTGGGTTGTATAGAGTATAGATACTGTGTACACCCACGAAACAATTTATTGGACACGAGTAAGTGGTAACTTTTTCCTTTTCATACGTTTCAGCAGAGAATACGGTAATTCGTAAAAATTGCAAACATAAGTATCCGCCAAACAACCTATAAGTGACCAATGATTATTTCTCCGGATGTACATAAATCGAGATTTATTTATTTCTTTTTGCGGTTCCCGACTATTCTAGATGTACATCATCAACAGTCATCAACAAAAAGATGTATGCCGACATAAAAGAAAAAGTTGGTAGTAACTGATGGCTGGTGGAATTTAAGTATAGTAAGAAATATAGATTGAAATGGAAGAGACAAGAGGAGGCATGTTCAAGAGGATAGTAAAGGGTCGTTGAAGAAGAAAAATACATAAAATTAGGCAAGGGTTCCCTAAAAGGCATATTGTGGTACCTTAATTTTTTCTGCACCCCGCTTCAGCTATTCATTATTCGTGAAAATAAGTTTTTAGGTGTGGAAAACATTTCTACAGTTCTACAACCTGTGCTATTGCAAAAAATTTAAAGAATGTCAAAATAACAGCAACGAACTTACTAACAATTTGCACGAGATTAAACATTGGAATGTACATAAAACTACTTTACATTTTAATGAAAAAGCCATAAAATCTGGACATTCTTAATTAGTAATCAAGAATTTTATTTTAAAATACAAACAGTAATTAAATAACTATAAATTTTAAACAATTTCGTAAGGAATTAAATGTAATAAATTGTACAAAAATTCTTGAGGAGCACTACACACTAATATATGAACAAAATATATCTACGAATAGAAGAATGTGATAGTGACTAAGTAATAAATAGAATATAATGGAATCTCATCTTTTTTAAGTGGGCGACGTTCACTGTCATTTGCATTAAGTGAGGAATTTGTGCAGTCCACCGTTTTGTAAACAGGAAATGCTTCTGCCTCGTGTATTTGTGTGTGTCGGGCGAAAATCCAGGAAAAAACCCATTTTGCAGCATAAAAATAAATAAATTCGATACGCAGATAGTTTGAGAAAGTTCAAAAATCAACAATTCAAATTCCAACGCCGACATGATGTATAAATGGATAAAAGAGTAAACTACATTTTTTTGAGTTTTAACGATCAATTTTTAAAAGGATGTTTGAGTTACGAAAATGTTTATTTTTGACTTCCTTATCTAATTGTTCTTAAAATAGTAATATCAAAGCTAATTATGATTTAAACGTAATTTTACTGTATAACATCCAGATCTGGATAAGACGCTCCTAGCAGCTCGATCACCCTGGCCCGAGAATATGTTATCGAATATAAACGTAAACTGGAATTAAGAAACTTGTTTTTCATTTTTTGTGTCTCCACTCCAAAATACCCCAAGATACAGCCTGGATAGACCGAATATCTACGTAACAACACTGCAGAGCGCAAAAGATTAATTTTTGGAAGTAACAGTTAAGGAAAAGCATTAAATTTTAATATCTTCGCAATTATATTTCAATTTATATGCAGAGAACGATGTATTTTGTACATAAAATTTTCCACGAGAATGAGATTTGCCGTAGTATTTACATAAGGTCAAAATAAACACGTCATAGCACGTGAAAAATGCATCATACACATTACGTTAATTGCATTAAAATTATATTTAGATTTAGATACGCGTACAACGACATGTAAACATTAGCAGCAAATTGACTATCATTGAATAATTTAAACGAACGATATCACAACAACTGAAAAATTCATGTTTGTACGATCGCCGATCGGGGGTAGTAAAAGACAAAAATTCATCCACCAAATTAACGAGAAAACAAAAAATAACATTTTATATCTGATGTTGATCTCAAATTATTCGTTCGATTTATAACGTACATAAATCATCGACATAATAAAAAAAACCTCACAAGATTCCGGTTAACATATTGTGACATTGAAACTCGAACAAGGATATCCGCCAGATTTTAGATGTCAAGAATCTGATTAGATAACCGTAGACACTGGTGTATCAAAACGCAAACATAAATATCCCAACTTCTTTCGTATCAAAACGACGTAG
Organism: Malthinus flaveolus; assembly: GCA_950108345.1. Classification (NCBI taxonomy): domain Eukaryota; kingdom Metazoa; phylum Arthropoda; class Insecta; order Coleoptera; family Cantharidae; genus Malthinus; species Malthinus flaveolus. The sequence continues at coordinate 14,564,759 of OX467285.1, read as the reverse complement.
CTTTCTTTCCTCTCTCGGATTCATTCACGAATGAGTCGACGTGACCCCCGGTGCAGTTCATTCATTCTTATTCCATTCAGGTCATAGTGGTACTGCGTAGTAAACTTTGGAAAGTGTTGGATGCCGGTAATTAAAATATCGCGCCAACATAAAAACAATAGAAAATTAAAACGCCCAGACGAAACGTCTAAAATAAAAATTGTAGAGGGTTCCTCATTTACAGCTTCTTCGCGAGGTCCTTTTGTCGTCGTCAATCGATAAACTAATTAATCGAGTTTAAAAATTTCCAATATTTAGAAATTTTAATCATTTATTCAATTTGTTCGCTAACTGAATAATTTTAATTAAAATTTGAAACGATTTCTCCGTTTGATACACTTTTTGTAATTACGGCAATTAAAACGGGGACTTGCGAAATCAAAAACGTCATCGAGTCAATCGATAAATAAATAAATTCCGAGTCCTCCCAACATAAAATTTTTGGGGAATTTACCGAAGCGACGACAAATCATTAGAATCCTTTGCCTTCGGAACTAAACATTCTTAACTGTACTTTTTATCAATTAAATAATTTTTTTCCCACAATAAAATAGGTTCACCGACACAGTAATTATAAAAATAAGTATCGAGTATCAGAGCCAATGGAATGCCATAACAAGTGATTAGAACCACACGTGGTATATACTAGTATACACAAATACACATACTACGATCTACAATTTATTCCTTTCGAATAGTGCGCGTGGTGCCTAAATTAAAAACTTTTGACCTTGGATTTGGTCAGTAGTCACAATGACTAGAAGTAGGTTTAACATCCTTTTATCCTCTAGGTGGGTGCACATTTTTTGAAATGTGTTTTCTTCTAATGACGTCGTCAACTAAAGCCGCAGTCACACTATAAGGTTGGTTGCCGATTACTCGTCCTAAATTGAAACAATTGGGGGGTCGAGCGGTGGTGGATGAAACCTTTCAAGGCTCGAAGTAAATGACAAGCGTTTGATTTGCTCCAATTGGTGATATACGAGTTAGAATGATAGATGGGCCCGTTTCTACTTTTAACAAGGTGTAGGGCAGCTGGTTCAACTTTAGCAGCCATCAGCAGGTCACGCGACTTCAAATGATACGTGCATTTATTAACCTTTAAAGTGCCGATTACTCAAATACTCAACTTTCCACACATCGCATTGTAGTAGTAATCAAATTCCTGAAAATAATTGATGATTGCTAAACAACTTTATTATACATTAGGACGTAGGACAAAATTTTAGCTCGTGTCATTAAGTCTCGTGCTCATTGCTGTAGCTTCTCCACATCATCAGCTGCCAATCTAGAGTGTGCCTACAGCTTAAGGTGCAAATGAGGTGTTTTAATTTTGTTTACTTAACAAAGAATGCAGCAGGGCAATCCAATTACATTAGATGTGTATGATGTACTACCACACACGGCACACATCCACATGACCGGGCATTCCATTTCACTGTTAATGCCGGAGGCAAATTGGCCGTTTGTAGAGTTTGTAATATTGTGCCTTTCAAAACTTTTATCAATGAAAAATTGATAGACAAGAGACAACTAAACGAGTAATTTGTTTCACTTACATACTATCAAGCAATTCTAAACAATTCTAAAAGAGAAATCAGTTTTGTTAAAATATAATTTGTAGATAAATCCATGTAAAAGATTTCGTTTCAGATGTTTAAAGATGACCTAGCAGAAGTAGGAAGTATAGGCATTTGGCCTTACCGTCAGAAAATGTTATTTTCGCATCAACATGTGAAAAGCCTTATTTTAGTCAAGTTGAGCTCAAGTTGTCTTGAAGAGACTAACCAAGCTTCTTATCGCTATTAAACAGTTGAGTGGGCTAATTTAATTCTGTCAATAGGAAGATATCAAATCGCCAACCTGCTGACCTCGCGCTGGATCCATCGATATACGCATATTCACGGTCTATTTCTATTGATGTCTCAATAGTACACTTTGAGACGGCCAAAAAGTTCGAGATTTCATGAAGATGGTACTGCGTTAAGTAGAAAACCTTCTCCAAACTCAACCACGTTGATAGTAGTAATTCCACTTTTTATCCATTATTTGTTAAAAAATCTATAGCTTCGAGTGTTTTTGTTTATTAAAATAAGAAATAGTATAACCACTCTTTTATTAATAGACCTTGTCATTTTGATAAATTCAATGCCTTTGACTTCACAATTCTTCCCAAACTACTTATTCAGAATAACAAAAATGTATAAAATTATTAGCTCTTACGCAAAATAGATTTTAAAATTCATGTAGAAGTTGATATAAAAAATAATAGTAACAAAATATTTATGTTGTTGTAACGATTTTGAGCTACTCTTAACCTTAATTACGATAATTGTAGATGTTAAAAATAAACAACTGATTATTCCACATTAAAATAATATCAATGAATGGCCATAAAAATTATGTTTAACCAAATAATTTATGTATAAATGATAAAAATAGATCCTTGGTTTATTATCGGTTTTTAATATGTTTTTTTATTATTAATATTTACATTAAGATATTCTACACTACTACTACATCGACATCAAGATTACAAAATGAAGATTAACGATATTTATATCGATGTAACTATCGTGTCAATGTGTCGTTTATCAATATTTCTTCAATTTAAAACAATCAAAATACTATTTTTCCACTGAAAATAGTTTCGAAAGTTGATAATGTAGAAAATTTATTGAGGGGAAAAATTTGTAAGTTATTATTGGTATTTACGACAGTCACATTCACAGTCACACTCACAAACTTCCACTGTATTTTTTCTTCGGTTCCCCATGCACGCCGTTTGCGTATTTAATGCCAGAGTGTAGTAACATCATTTTAATTCAATGTTCAATGTGCGAACGCCCTGTATTATTCACCTAAAATCACGATGTTATATATTTTTGAAATCTGGATTCTTTCTTTATCCGATGGCATAACACGGAAAAATGGCTCCCGTATGAATAACTAAAGTTAATAGCGATATAAAACAAGAAACAAGTACTAATAATAACGAAAATATATTGGCATCGTCTGAAAGAACAGAAAAAGTTCTCTTTAGGAAAGTCGTTTCAGTTTTAAAATATTTTTCCATAATACCAAACGATTTTAGAGTCATAATCAAAGACGGCCGACGCGACCATCATAACAGGACTTTTCGTATTATGCGTTATAATAGTCCAGTCAAACTTCGGAATTGAAAAATAGTTCAGATGAAATGTCAAAAGTCCCCATCAACCCTATACTACGTCTACTAAAAATTTTATTCAAAGTCAAAGAGCGAAATATCGGTTTTAATCGGTAAATCGGTAGTAATATCTTAGGCATTATGCAGTTTTAAAGTTTGCTAAAAATTCTAAAATCGACCAAAAAAATTATTGGTTTAGTTTATGGCTTAAAACTCGAAAAGTACGCACTTTTAGAAAAAATTTCTCTAATATAAAAATAAACTACTACTGCAAATTTCCTACAAATTATACCTATTAGGTGTTTTGCTCAGATAACCAGTTTAGGCGCTATAGCGCGTTAAATTTTGATAAAATTTCCAAAATTAGTCTAACACTGCTTTCTTCAGTTAATCGTTTATAATTCGAAAACGACGCACTTTTTCAGAAAAGTACTTTGATATAAAAGTAAAGTACATCAAATTTTCTACAAATTCTCTTTCTTAGGTTTTATTATTCAGACAAACAGCTTAGGCGCTAGAACGCGTTAAAGTTTGGCAAAATTTCCAAAATCAGTCAAACACTGTTTTCTTCGGTTTATCGCTTATAACTCGAAAACGACGCACATATTAGAAAAGTGCGTTGATATAAAAGCAAAGTACTTCAAATTTCCTACAAATTATTTCTCTTAGGTTCTATTATTCAGGCAAACGATTTAGGCGCTAGAGCGCGTGTAATTTTGACAAAATTAGTCAAACACTGCTTTCTTCAGTAAATCGCTTATAACTCGAAAACGACGCACTTTTTTAGAAAAGTGCTTTGATATAAAAGTAAAGTAAGTACATCAAATTTTCTACAAATTATCTTTCTTGGGTTTTATTATTCAGACAAACAGCTTAGGCGCTAAAGCGCGTAATATCTCCTAATATTGTCCAATTAAACAAATAGATGGCATTTGAAGGAAAAAAATCCAAGAGTTTTGAAAATTGGTGTGGCTGTTCATTAGAGCAGCCTGCAGTACAACGTACTAAAAACCCTAGGATGGAGGCGAGTGAGGAAAGGGCGAGCTGTTTAAAGTGACTCTTCCTAGTTTTTTACAAATAACTCGCCTCCTGTACATCGAACGTTGATGAAGGTTATTATGAAAGTATATGAATTTTTTCGTTAAGTTTAACTAACGCAGTGTTATTATATACTCAATGGTTTAACCCTTTGCGAGATATAGCGTGGAGAAAGAGAAGGAGTTTACTGGATAAAAAATTTGAAACTTTGATCTTCAAAAAATCAGAACTCCAAAACTAGCGCATAGCAGAATATGAAACCAAGTTTATAGATTAAGAACTTCGATACCTACAACATATCCAAAAATAGACAAAGCAGTTCGAGCCGATTTTGAGAAAAACCGTTTTAAAGCTTTAGTCAACTTTGGTCCTTTAAAAGTAGTCAATTTTAAAATTATTTTATAAATCGACTATATCAAAACTAAAACTTTATATTTTGCCTACATATTCATTTTTTAGATTTTTATTATATTGATTATTTCCAAAGCTATAATAAAAAACCTAGAAAATGAAGTCATCGTTATAGTGGCTGCCATTTAAAATTTAAAAATTTGAAAAAGTATTTTATTAAATTTTGGATCACATTCACACGCACAGGCTTTTTCTAAGATTTTTTATCTTTTCACTGTTTTGGATTCAAGGGACTCGAAACGTCGCAAAATTCAATTCAAAAAGTTTTTTTCAAAGTAGACGAAGTGAACGAAAAAGTAAAACACCGTATTCCAGAAACGTTATGGAGGGGGTACATTTTGTTTTATGTTTTTGTTTAGGCACAATTCAAGGAACATTTTTGTCCATTTAACCAACTCTCTATCTATGCGAATAAGCGAGATCCTTACATTTTAACTTTAACACGTTCAAAAATACATCCTGTATATATTAGTTGAGACTCCATCTCTTTAAAAACAAGACGAGTGACGCACTTAAAGTATAATAACATAACAACTTTTATCATTAATGCAAATTAATGTAGGAAACAAATTGAAAAAAAAATCGATCCTTTCCCGCGCATCAATTTCATCAGGCACTTAATTTAAAACTAACTACATCGCAAGATGATCGACTAATAATTAATTCTACAAAAAATAAATCGATTAACGTCGTGTTAATATTTGCTCACGTTTTAAAAACATCACAATCATCTATCGAATTTCTATCAGATAACAACATGAAGAGAGTACGTACAAGCTCTCTGATAAAATGCAGGACGGGATGACACAAATAAACAATGCGAAAGTGCCTCAAGTTTCGTCCACATTAGAAACAAAACTGATGTGAACGCGCGCAATAACGTTGAATTTGCGGCAAAAATTTTTGTTGTGTTGTGTTTGCATTACACGCAAAACAACCATCGTAATCCTCATATTTTCCAATCTCACAATAAGAATTCAATTTTAAAATGCAAATGCAAGTTGCATTTTAAAGTCGATTTAATTTAAATACAGGGCCCGGCAAAATGATGGAAGACTTTCAGAAAATTGAAGATTAACCTTAATTTATATTTAGTTTTAAAAAAAGATGTGATTTTCGTAGGTGAACGAGGCTAATTTTGATTATAAACAAAGTTCATCATTCTGCTACAGACCCTGTACTGCCTTTTTCAGAATTAATTTTTTTCTAATTAAAAAACTTGCAAGACTAGTGTACCGTGGACCGTAAATAAAACAAAAATTGATATCAAATAGCCTACTATTTTAATTTATTAGTTGAAACTTACTGATAGTAACTGTAACAAATAAAATAGATATATACGCCGCCACAGAATGCAATTTTAATCACAATCGTGTAGTAGAAAGTCAATAAATTTAATTGAGCACTCAATAGAATATAAACTTTTACCTATCACGCCCACGCTACAGAAATTACGATTATAAATTTTCAGAAAATTTTATCACTTTTACGTTCGAGATACTTTCAAATTCAATGTGGGAAAAAGAACAACAATTTGAGCGCCCAACTTTTGCAATAAAGATGCAATCGGTGCAACGTAGAGAGCTGAAAACTGCTAAATTAAATTCTGTGCAGCGGCGGTATCAGTAAAATTAATAGAGGTTTATTTGGTATATTTATAGGTGGTACCTAATCCTAATATACGTCGTGTGTATAGTTTGGAAACTTATACAATTATTGTATTAATGCAAAATGTAATTAGTAATTGTCCAAAAACGCGATTTAAATAATTTCTAGGTTTATTGTTCATTGTAATTAACCTCAGTCGATGGCTCAAAAATAATAACGGGCGACCAAAAATATTAATGGGTACTTTTAATTTATTAATTAATATTACTAGAGTAGGGTATTAAATGAATAAATAACAGTCACCAGTCTGTTGGCATTGTACTTCCTCCAAGCGGCCTCCCCGTGCCCATCAGATCTCGAGTCATCCTGTTCGTAAGATGAACTCCAGGATTCTGGCTAGAGTTTCACTATACTCAAATTAAAATTGTATTCGCCCTACCCTATAATAATATATAATTTGTATACAGTCGTCTGCAGTTGTAGTTTATTTTATTCAGCAACCTAAACACAACAATTGGGCGATTGCAACTTTTTACATCATCGACCATAGCCAACCGAGCACGTAAAGCTAAATTTCTCAGTTGATATTTTAGTCCCTAGTAGGTATACTATAGAAATTTCCAAGTTTACATAGAGAGCGGTAAAAAGAAAGAGGGGGTACGTACATAAAACAAAATGCGTTGTTAAATTATACCTAAGACCAATCAAACCAATAGTTTGGATTGCTGTTGTTGTTTACTTACAACCTATAAGTTTTAAATAAATTTTTTCCAAATAAAATTATATCGTGCAATGAATGACAATCGTTTAAAAAAATTGCGAACTATCTCAATTTAATTTAATGCAATCAATAACAACACGCGTTTCTACAGCTATCTAACTACAATTTATTCGATTGATATTTTGAAACTACACACGCATGTATATATACGTATACATTAATTAGTTTACAAACTATATTTCCAATAAGTTCGCATCCCTTAATAGAATTACGTCCCTTCAATATATAAACTAAGTTTATTAGGAAACAGTAAACGAAATAATAATTTGTACTGTATACGTAGTATATAGTGACCGCCCATAAAATCAATGTTTCAAATCTCAATTTACAAAGTGCATCCCACACTTACAGCAAAATATAAAGCTAAACCAATTTTTATTTTATTTTCGCAAACCAGAGACTCTCAACATTTTGAGCTCCTCTACTTTATCACAGTTGCGTTTAGATTTTAGATAAATCAAAATTTTAACGTTTAGTACAGCGGCTGATGGCTCTAGTCTCTAGTGGGTATCCAGCCTATAGTGAAATCAAAAATAGACTTCATCAAAAGTAGAAGAAAGAAAAGCGTGACAAATTTATAAAAGGCACGTTGTTCTATTGTTTCAGTCACGTGCGCTATTTATTCTTGTAAAAACAAAACCCTCGATCACGAGGCTCCGTCAACCCTTTGGATTGAGCTATCACAGCCCTAAACTCATAACGTCTATTGATAATACGTGTAGGACCTGTGAAATCAACAGATTCGCTTAAAAATGCCAAAAACAGTCTCGAAGTACGTTTCGCATTCTTTTTATGGGAAAGCGACCACTAATGTCTTTGTAACTTTTTTAAGTTTAATGTGAATATGGTGATCCATGATCATGGAAATGCACGATAAAATAAAGAGACGTATAAATATTCATTAGCATCAGCTAATTGAGCTTAATATAATGGCAGCGAGGCTATAGTTTTGAATCGCTGTCGACTGTCAAATATCTCAAATCCTTCAATTTCCAATTTAATACCTACTCAAATTACCCAAACGCAAAAGTTATACTATGCAAAAGAAGTTAATTAGGTACGAAAATTTAAAGTAGATAACAATATCTCTACTCACTTTGATGTGGCCGCAAATACAAAATAACGACGTAAGTTCGATCGCTCACCTGCAACAAAAATAAATTAATTAGAAACCAATTGATTTAAATACGCCCACACAAATTATTACTGTATTTAAAATGTTTCACAAGACCCATGTTCAATCTACAATCTTTAATAACTGTATTTTGACGAAAAAACATGAGCATATACACATCATTAAAAATTTGCAAATTGCAAAATAGAAAATACGTAACTGTTAATGTAAAAACTCATACGGCAGTTTTGAACGATTACAAAAACTTCCAAATAATAATTCAGTAATATTTATAGACATACTATGGCTAAAAATAGTCCACAAAAGTAAAAATTTGACAAGTAAATAGTCCACGCTTATATTTTTAGACGGATAGTAAAGAAGTCGTAACGCGAGCATTACAAATGCACTTATTATTAGAACACTTTCGTGCATTTAGATTGCACAAATTTTTTCACCTAACAAACGGGCGTTAGATCTAAAAATATTTCAATACCAATCAAAAGAATTTAAAAATCCATTAATTATTTCGGAGAGACGAATAATTATTTAAAAGTGCTAGAAAAAAAACACAGATTTTTCATCAACTAAATTACGTTCTATGGCGGAGACAAATGACAAAATAAATTTACAGAAAATTAGATCGAGATAAAAAACTTCTATGTGGAGCAGCATGTAGGTTTAGTCCAGACTTTTTTACTTCTCACAAAAGTGTCCCTTATAGTATATTCCGTCATGCACACGACTCTTCTGAGTCGTTATAAGAAAATAACTGACATTTTGTGTAATTTGAAGAGTTTTCCTAATTTAGTTTGAATCTCGCTCCTAGCTTACCGAGAAAATTTACATTAATCATTACAGTTTTTCGCGGAAGTGGCGAAACGGTTTCACTAAAGGAATTAGAAGTGATGAACGGGCACTAATCCAGATTAGTGAAACAAAATTACGAAAGAACTTACAAAAAAATGTTTTGAACTTTACGACGTGGAAAATAAACACAAAAGTTGTGGAATCGAAAAATTTTTGCAGAAAAGCGCGATGTTGTACTTAATTAGACTGTTCAAACCACAAAGAATGTGGTAAATGTAAGACCTTCCTAAGGTCAAAATAGTATTTTTTTAAATAGTTATAGTCGTAAGGCAAAAACTAATGTTGAGATTCGAATATAGCAAAAAGACGGGGTCTAAGAAAATATTTAAGAAAGAAACTTCGGCTCAGAAAATTGCGATTTCAAGTCAGAGAACACGAGAACAACCGTAAAAAATCAGAACTGATGAAGGAGGCCGAAACTGTTCATGGAGGTAAAGGCCTGACCACCAACATAATGTAATGTGCAGAGGGTTGGTATACAATGATCCCTAAAGCTGTGGAACTTTAAGATTCCGAGTTCAGCGCAGTTGGGCAGACTATCAGACTGCTGATGTCTGATAGAAACTCGAAAAACGTAAACTTGACTGAGTGCGAGAAAACTCTAGAAAGTCGCTTCCAATACACATTTGCGGTATTGCAAGCGACTTCTGAAGGACTTTCTAAAGTTTCCTCGTACTCGCATCAGTTTCACATTATTTAAGTCTGCCCAGCTGTATCCTAACAATCCACAGCTTTGGGCTGGAGTGCGTCGCGATAAACTGGGTTAAAATGTAGACGTCTGGAGCCAGATGTGACGCGAGTTCTTGGAGTCACATATGAGCGCTAATACATTATTTTTATAAGAGATGAAGACCTAGTCGAGAAGTTGAAGTTATTTCTCTTCAGATTTCCGTCACATTCCACTACTGCGTATATACGCAGTATATACATGCCCTATTTTAAAGATCTCAATGCCGAATCGCAAATTTTATACGATGGAAGTTCCAATAACGAATCTGCGGACTATTTTTAGCCGTGTACACAATATGTAAACAAACTATCTGCGGCAAGATGTAATAAACTTGTTCCTGTACAAAAAATTCTTTTTAAGGTTATTACGAAATATTTTTCATTCCTAGTCCAAGCATCAAAGCTTCGAGCAACTTATCCAACATCAAAGATTGTTACGAATTGACGTGAGAAAATAATTTGACACCGACATTAATGATAATGAATGACAGGCAGCACTTAGTAGAATACTTGAACATTGAGACATAAATAGGCGTTCGAAGGATTTTTTGTGTGAGTAATAAAATGGACGCCCGACGCCGATGTCCTTTATATGGTGGGTATATAGGCATATAGGATAAGCGTACAGAAGACAGAGTTAATGATTTGACTGGTGATATGTGAGTTTTGATCCTCCACACAGAACCGAGCTTTCAATAAATTGTAAAAAATTGGAAATACTTCGCGCTTTTCTTAATAATTTGCATAGGTTACTCGTATATATATATATCATCAATAATTTATTATAAATAAGTGAGACCTGTAAAAGGTAAAAAAAACTGGAAAGTATTTCCCATTAACGCTAATAAGCAGTCGTCTTGTTAAATCTGACCTATTTTCATTGGACTTGGTATATAAAAATTTGTATTTTAATAAGACGTAAGCTGAAAAAAATTAAATTCGCATTATATCAACCTCAAATCGCGAAGGTCTGCGAACTCTTGGAATTGTGAGAGGCTGAAGATGGGACGAGTAGCGCCCGGAGCGAATTCCATCGGAAGAATGCAACCGTGCAACAAAAACATCTAAATACCGTTCCAATCTTACTTCACTTACCTTTCAGTTGATGATGCTTCGTAAACAACCTGTTATTAACATAAATTGGCAACTGTACACACACACAAACTACAAAACTATCATATTCTTTAGCAGTGAATCATGTTTTTACATGAATCAAAATACTCTAAAAATACGACGTTTGAAATTATTTTGGAGTGTGTGGCGGTATATCAAAATACAACATTGCTCGCAATGGCGAGAGGTAGTAGTACCGTCGTAAACACCAGAGTGATGCAAATTGACGACTTTTAAATAGAATTTACACGTTCAAAAAAAGATGCGATTATCATTGTGGATACGAGGCACAACGAACTCGCGTGGCAAGTATTTTTTTACCAATAATTACTTTTTTACATTTCGCATTTACCCAGCCAAAAGGAAGTGATATTAAAAACGTATTAAAATGTATTTTTTCCATAGTAAGTATACTAGACTCCCGATCACCTTGTGCGTTAATTTGGTTTTAACGAGAATTTCCTGTACAAAAAATTTTCCCCAACAAATGACCTTTCGGAAAATAAATTTCACCCCGTAAGAAACCCGCGCTCAAAACCACATCATGCGTATAAATAAGCAAAAATTATTTACCAATTCAACGATTCTATTTCAATTATTATTAGTTGTTTTTCGTTTGTTTCGTCCAGGAGAGTCTTATATTGGAATTTTCGTTATGCAAGCGACGCCTAAAACATACGTCACAACATTGTTAACAATCGCATTTGCATACCGCATAAAATTCTCTTTAATATCATCGAGAGAGTTGATTGTACGGAATACATTCAAAATTTTGAAAAATCATTTCTGCGATTTAATCAAAAGCAACGCTAACGGCACTAGGCTCATTAGGCATTAGGTCAAAAACTACGCAGTAGAACAACACCCACCCTCCGAGGATGATGGGCCTCTAAATCTAAATCAAAAGAGTTCAAATAGTTAATTAACGGTGAGCATTTTCTAAATTTAACCCTAGGTACGCAAAAATTCGAAAACCGACGAGTTTAGTTAGGGTTTAGCAGGATTATCACTGAACGAATGTTACATATATTCATATACATATCCTTAATTATACCTACGTTGATCAAAATATAAACAAAGTTGAGCGTGTTCAGGTTATACTTTGCTAATTTGTAGGCGTGGATTGCGTTCAAGGCAACTCAAATCTACGTTAAAATAGATCACATTTGGATGAGGTTGTTTTTGGGCCATGGGAATAATGAAACACAAACTAATTGTGCCTTTTCTGAATCATTTTTTTAAATTTTAAAATTTTCGACGAGATATTCGAAAATAAGTTCTTGTTCTTCAGTTGTTTTTTCCGATTTGCCGATAAAAAATAAGTAAGTATGTCTGGATCGAGATAATTTTAATGAACATCTCAGAGAACATCACAATGAGATGTTAACCCATGATCCTGGCGAATCAATGATCCACCTCTTTGCTATACTTCTCTAGCACTCCAAGAGTTGACCCTAAGCAAGAATGTTTTGGTACCTTAGCCACTAATAGGACCATCAGCTTTTCCGTAGCTTTCGTGACAACTCTGGTCGGCATACCGTGTAATTCGAGTTTCATGTTGATAACAGACATATCCCTAAGCAGAAAATCCCCAAAGAAGAGGGCACGCCCACCATATTTATTATCAATAAGAGAAAATGCTTGGAATTAAATAATAAACCTAATAATACGTTAAGAATAGCAAATCTAGAAATATAGATAAAATCTAACATTTCCAATTTATTTTTCATGTGATGGAAACTTAATATTATTGCAGAAATCACTTAAAAGCAGAAATTCAATAACCAACCTAACGAATATCGAAACGACAAATCATAAACAACAGACAAAAATAAAATAGAAATAAAACACTCGAACCCACAATTTTTTTTCAAATTCATCACCACAATTCTTATTAGATGTTATAAATTCATTATTTAAAATTAAAATTCTTCGAGGAAAGTTATGAAGGATAATTAAAAAGGGGTGCCATTTCATCACTTTTAATTAAAAACGATATGATTTCTCGTATAATTTAATTTGAAAAAAAGGGGGATCGGACTCTTATTAAGCAGGCTAATGATTGTTTAACAAGGATCGAGGCGCAGTTTTCGCAAGTTGGTGCCGCTACAAGACGATCGAAAGGATCTTGAACAATTTACGGAAAAATTTCAATGAAATGCTTATCGTTGAATTCATAGAAAGCATTGCAAAATATCAAAACACTGAGTGCGTCATATTTTTGCTCGATGATAAAGAAGACGCGTAATATTCCATCTCCGAAGTTTTTTTTTTAACAAAAGATACGAGTGATGGCAATGTCATTCCATTTTTATATTTTAAGTGAGAGAGTTAGCGATACGTAGAGATATAGATAAGTTTTTAATAGAAAATGAGGAATATGATGTGTATAGTTTGCTCCAATAATTTTGCCACCATAAACTATTCAAAATTTTCTCCTCAATTGCTTAACCAAAATTGTAGATTTTAATTTTTACGGTGAAAAATGTCAGTTTCAAGCATAACAACGTTTTCCTTCTTCCAGTGTGAGCGCGAACACAATAAATTGCAACTACAGCCACATTTTAATGCAGTGGGCACCAGTAAGTGGTAACTTTCTTCTTGTCATATACATTTTAGCAGATAATGGCATAAAAATCGAGTGTGCTATAACTATAAAACATCCCATTTGTAAATTAGGAACTTGTGGACAAAGTAGTCATCAAACATTCTATAGTGGCTAATAATTATTGCGCCGACCGTACATGAAGGCGAAAATTATACAATATGTACAAGAGGAGCGTGTCACACTATCGATATACCCTCTCGGTCCGATAGAACATTCTTACACAAGAAACAATGGGGGTAGTCACGAAGTCACACTATCGTTCTCGTTCCGATCTCAATCCAATAACGCTCCGATACAGATTTTTATAATATTATTAGAGTGAGTATGGAGCGAAAGCGATAGTGTGACACGAGTATCGAGAGCATATCGACAGTGGACGTATAGTGTGGATATGAATATCGAACCGAGATCGTAGCGAGAGCGGCACTATTAGCGTGAACATGAGAAGATTTTTTCGGATTGAAGGCGTATCGAGAGTGGAGCAATAGTGTGATACGACTTTAAGCGTGCGGTCTTCGATAGCTCTCGCTGCGTTGAAGATAAATTAAAAAATCAAAATAGAAATTGTTTATACAAAACCTTCTCTAGAAGGCCTTGGTTTATACTAACCAAGAAAATTAATTTAGGGGACTGTTGTTGAGCGACTATAAAATAATAAATTTTAATTTATTATTTGATACTTGTATTAGTTAATATATATACATTACACATTCGCTTTGATGAAAAATTCGTTGTTATGCTCTTCCTCTTCTATAGAAGTGAAAACAACTTCAAGGTAATGGTTAGTCTGGAACGACGATACTGAGCAGTATTTTTCTACTATTGTCGATTGTCGATTTTCAAATTACGAGAACCTAATCACAAACAACTCTACGATAGTAGAGACAGAGCATATTTTACATAGAAATAAAATTTTACATTAATATAATAAAAAGATAATTTTGTGGAATCAAGCCAAGTTGGCCGTTACATCTTAATTTACAATCAATGTTTTGATTGCCCTTACAATACTTACAAAATTAATTCACCCATTAATTAAAAAAAAGGCGTTTTTATGAATCTAGTGACCAAAAACATCAACGTTTAGTCGTAAAGATTGGTATAAAAATAAACTTTTTTTAAAGTTTTCGCGTATTTATCAAACGTGGTAAGCCATTTTTATTATTTTTCAAATCTACCATGTTATTATATTAGGAATCGTAGCCCACTAAATCGGAAGCTCAATGTCGTTTCTTTTCATGTCAAAGGACTCTCTCTGGGGAACACATTGATTGAATTCATACACTATAAAATAAGGGTCCCCTTTTTTACGTCTGGTTCTGGTATCATATTTTTATATGATATATCCCTTAACTCCATTATCAGAGAGAACGAACGCAGGTCAAATACCATCCAACTTTTTCGACGCTTCGTCTTCACAGAGTAATTCAACGTCGGTGGCAATTTTTGACAAATCAAAAGTGCCCAAACTAGAAAAAATCGAACGAGTGGAGAGGCATTTGTCCAAAAGTGAACGAACTCTAGTTTTTGAAAAAAGCCGATGAAGAAGGTGCCTTAACTAAAATGGCGTTGATAAGTCAAAGAAGTTACAACTCCATTCATTCTGGCCAAACATACAGACTACTCTGATGAAAATCATCGCAGCAGTCTCGAAAGCCCCTAAAGACTTGACTTGAAAATAACTAAATAGGGATTAAACCTTAACGTCAAATTACAAAAAAAATAATTGAAAAATGTTCTGAAGCTCTATTTTTTTTCTCTCAAGACCACTTCCTTAATTTAATGTTTTATATATCTGGAGAGAAATAGAATCGAACCTAATGTAATTATTTTACACAAGGGTTTGACTCCGTTCTGTGGTTTAACCACAGAACACATTACAAATCGCAGAATTACGTGGCTGTGAAACGTCTGTTGCGGTGGTTAGTGGTTTCTTTATGACGAATAGTCTGCAGCGTTTCAAGAGCAGAAGAATAAAAGAATTTAATTCGTTCCTTTATGATCAATTGAGTGCGCAAATACTTTCCGGTTACACGAACTCGTTATAAGTAGTATTTTTTTAATGTAAACGAGCATCACATATTTATTTTTAAGTGGATTCGAGTACATATCTACTACCAACATCAATATAATAGTAGATAGTAACCTGAATTTAAAGTTATTTGGGTCACAGACTGTGTTGCATTAAAGAAGGACGAATAATATGGGATTTTCTACCCATGCGCCATGCACCAAGTCTAAAAACGTTCAATATAAACACTACCCCAATGTATCTCGTTTTTACCCAAAAAGAAAACTCAAACGTAGACGCTGAAAATTGTGAAAATACGTAGTAGTAGATTTACGCTGGCTGCGCTACTATCCGTATACTATGAGCGATTACGTTTTACACTAAAAAATCGTTACTCTCATTAACCTACTTTTGAAATGTAATTGTAAAATTTTAATGATCTCGTTTACAAATCTATAAATAGTCTTATCACTGCTATTGTTTCCACTTAAAAAAATTAAGTGGCTACAAACGTTGAGTATGTAAACAATAATTTAGACATCTACAACACCAACTTATTATTTTTTAAACCAATTACGTATTACGTAAAATTGATATTTCCGCACAGTAGATCAGGCAAAGTGCAGTAAGTGTCATTTTATGATAGAGATCACAAAATTCACTTACAGCCTGTGATGCATATACTAATTCTTGCGATACCTTACGCAAATAATCATAAAACAGTATCTCGGCAGGTTTTTAAAAATTAAATGACGTGAAAAGTCATCTGAAATTAAAAACTTGTGAGTTGTGAGTACGCCATGTGCCATAGTAGCATAGAAACTTAGCAAAAAAACATAACAAACATGTATGCCCGGAGCAGTAGGTAAATATTACGTGTGCCTCGTAAATTCCACTTACTTTATTGAAAATTTGTCAAAAATGACGTACTTACTATGCAGGTATTGCAAAAAATTCTTCAAAACTGACCAAATCCGATTGACATACAGTCATCAGTAATTAAAATCGCCTATCTGCTGGATAAGAAGCAACCGTAATTGGATAATAATACTATTCCACAGGACCTGCTTACAAACATAGTATTGCTATTCGTAATATCGTAATTTATTTTTTATTTATTTATTTATTTATTTATTTAAGAAAAAAAGGTCTTAAACAGGCCAGAAGATCCAAAACTAAGACGCCTAAAAAAATTTTTTTTTTCTTTACAGCTTCAAAGCAAAAAAATATATACCTATATAATATAAAACTTTACATTCAAATTTGTTAAATTCAAATCCAGAATTAAAAAAATAATAAAATTGATTCGAACTTACAATAAAAGGAGACTTAAACGAAACTATGATCTAATCATTATTATTAATGGACATTTACAATAGACAAAAAAAATTGAATTATGTACACCGCCGGACATAGCCCTTAAAACAAGAAAGTGAGAGAAGGAAAAGATCGAAGTTCCCAAAGCCAACATTAAAGGACGAAGTATACAGCGATAGATAGCAGAATTAGAGGCTAGAGAGGTCCTGCAGTGATTCAAGTGAAAAGTGGAGACGACACGACTATTGAAAGATGGTACATGAATGCGAATGAAATTTATGAGGTTGATGTCAAAATAATTATTAATAATTTTGTAAAGCAAGCACATATCATTGACAAACCGCCGCTTTTGAAGAGACATGAGATTATAGCGTAAACATCTCTCGATATAATTATTTTTTTTATCGTTTTAAAAATATTTGTTATCGAGGTATTTCACAAACCTCCTCTGAACAATTTCTAACCGGGAAATATGCACCTCGTACTGCGGAGACCAGATTGGAGAGCAATAATCAAGTAGCCCGTACACAAGAGTCTTGAATAATGTCAATGGAGTTGGAGTATTGGCTAGGATTCCAATTACTTGAACATTCCCCAATTCCCCTTATTCGCGAGACCAGACCTGGCTACCTCAGATTATCATTATCCTCACTTCCTCAAAATGAAAAAAGTGTGACATTAGTCGTACCTTTTCTTATAACAATAAGAAAGAGGTGAGATTTAAAATTGTTTTGTTTTTATAGTGCGCTAAGAATACAAATACACCCTTCATACAGAGTGTTAGATTTCTTATGCAGATACGAGTTTCCACAATTGAACATAAAACATTCGCGACGATATTATCATCGCAACTAAACAAAATATAAAAATGGGCATAAGTAGTAATCAAAGTTGTGCTTTGTATATTTTAAATAGTACGCGCAGTTGAAAATGTAATTCGGGTACAACATTAACTTATGTCAACATAATGCTAATTTTAAGGAATAGTGCAAATGTAGAATCCGATAAAGGATTATCTTTATTTTCACAGCTTTCTGTGCTATTTTAAGTAAATTTTTGAATTTTAATTAGTGAGATAACCGTACGACACGCTTTATATCATTGCAGAAAGAGAATTTTGTCTTATACTTCGGCTTACCATACTTATAGATATTTAGTTTAAAAAAGCAAAATATAACATTTGATTTGTCGTTTTAAAAATATTACTAAAATACAATTTTCAATTTTATCTTATGTTTCGTTTTTTTATCTCGTCAGATAGGCACAGTTGTGTGGGTGTGTAGACGGGAAAAAGATGAAATAGAATAAATATTATCATACAGGATGGAGTCAAGAATAGGTTAATATTAAGAAATGCCAAAAAATTAAATTTTTCTAATGATTATAGGTAACCGCCCTAATATTTTAGGAAGATGGTTTTCTTTAAAAAGCCAATATTATTGGCTTTATTAAAATTTTAAAATGCAAAAAAAGCTTGGAATAGGTAAAAGTTATTGTTGACGATTTTAAAAATTTTAAAATGCAAAAAAATTCTACTTTATTGGAGGTAGTCGAAATCTTGACAGCACAACTTTCTTATCTGTAATGGTCACCATTTTTTTGTTTTGTCATAAACAGATTGCATCAACCATCATGTACAATGAGCATTGACAACAACATAAGTTTTCTTTTTTCATTTTTACCTCTAATTTTAAAAATTTCAATCACGAAAAACTTATAACCAGGGAATGTAACGGCTGTCTTCTATCTGGACATTGATGACGAGCAATATGACATTCGATATTGTTGACAATTTTTCAGCTCACGAAAGCTTTGTAGCTGTGGCAATTAATAAGCCCGAATCGTAGCCGAAAAATGGCGTCTATTAAAAATAAGAAAGTTGATGTCAAAATCTCGATTAAAAAATTCTTTTTGGCATTTTTAAATTTGAAAAATCGTCTACAGTGGCTTTCATTCAAAACTTTGTTTCATAAAAATGTAAATAATCCCAATATTCGACTTTCTTTTAGCTAATAGTCGACTGAATTGCAACAATATTAGGATAGAAGAAACGAATACAAAAACTAAAATGAGCCAATAAGATTAATGGGTGAAACGAATTTGACAAAATTTATATTTGAAAACGAGAATAGAAAAGAAAAGCTTAGGAAAATTCGTCTAAATTACAATTTCAAAACACACCTGAGTATAAACCCCTGAAAATGTCCAGTGGTGGCCAGTTCATTCAGAAAAGAATTTTCACAACATCTAGGGATGAAATGATTGGTAGTAGTTGGTAGTAGGTAGTAGGTATTACCTGCCTACGTATACGTTATAGGTATTTATTACGTTGAGCTTTTATAATTTCGTATAGTTTGTTTATTCATTATGAGAGAATTTAAAAAAGTTGTAATTAAAAATAACTTCTAATCTAAAACAATACCGTTACCTTACAGAACAGATGTTTTTATAAATTGCAACTCAAGCAAATCTAACGATTGTATTTATCTATTTATTATTATAACACAAAAAAGGAAAGAAAAAAGATATAATTACCTACAACATTAATTAAACACAATTCGGTTTTGATTTTCTTTTATTCTCTCCAACGAGAAGGCGCAGGTTCAACGAAATGGCTTTTTAAAAATATTTTATTAATGAGTTTAAATACCCACAAGTAGAATAAATAAATTTTAAAACTTACTCGCCGACACGACAACTTAGATTATTTCACGTGTGATTAACAAAGCGTATCTACCACGCGTTTTTTACAAACCGGCAATTAAAAAAACTTACTCGTTTTGAAATGAAAGAATGATACGAAATTAATTGCCTGTGTTCTAACAAGGACTTCAATTTCAAGTTTAAACCGACCGATGGTGCAGAAATATTTGGCAGGAAATCGACAATCCGTACCGCAACCTCTCTATAAATTCATAATTTGCAAGAAAATGCACGATGACGATAGGCATTTGAGCAATTTTCGTCGAGCATTATTTCATTAATATGGTGCTACCTTCAGACCTTCAGACAACTTTTAAAGCCACTAGATGACTAGATCGACCCACAGGATACGATTTCATCCTTGCCAGAATACGTGAGAACGTCAAGAATAATATTTTCGTTTAACCACGTCTATGAATGTAACTTCTGATAATAATAAGAAGATTTTATACTTATTCATCATCACCAACTTCATAAAATTGGGAGAACCAAAAGTAAGAAAGTTGAGTTGAACATGTGGCTGTGGACTAGGAGAGTTCGACAGAAAGTGGCATCAAATTTCAAAAATGGAAATATTACATTTTATGTTACAAAAGAAATGATTTCGTCTAAGTGACCTAACTGTCCTAATATACAGAGGATCTAGGACATGAAATTATCAACAAAAAGCGCAGAAATGGTAAGAACGCGGATCGAGTAATCAACGCTTTGGAAAAATGCTGAACGTGATTAAAAGGAAATCGAGTTGCCTACATTTAATTTCAAGCAACTGTCGCGTTGCATTATTTGTAAAATTTTACAACTTTTGTGTTTAAAAATTTAAAGATCATCAAAACCTACCGGCAAAATCCGTTATTGGTAATTTTAACGATCTGTTGAAAAATATTCAGAATTTATTAATCAATTTAATTAATGCCAAAAATTATTAGCTAACTGTCAAGCTTGTTTAGAATCCAATAAATGTGTTAATATAAAAAAAATAAAGAAAAGAGACACAAGTTGCAAACTTTTTTATAAATATACTACTAATATGTATATTAAATTCAGAAACTTATTCCCACGAGTTTTGCATAAATTTACATTCAAGTCAATCAAAGATCAAATATGTTTGTTTTGTTAATCTGTATACTCAAGCTCAAACAATTACTAAATTCCAACGTAATTTTTTTAATGTTCGTGTTGGCTGCAAAACTTGTGCCCAAAATAATCACAAAATAACTTTTTTAAAAGCCGCAAATTTTACCAATTTTCTCCATCAATTGAAGACGAAATGCTCCGAACTCTGAATTAGCGCCCCTGTAATATAAGCGCTATTCATTAAAAAACACCATCAAAGATTAATCTGCTGAAGAATACTACTAGACGAGACCTATGAATAGGGACAAATCATGATAACTTCCAAGATGATACAAGCTAAAGAACAGGCCAGCTTTAGAACGAGGGGCACAAGCCCAGATCTGTTTGGAAATTTTGATTGTAGAGGTACCTCATCAATGAGAGGTATTTTATATACGGAAATTCCTCGAGTGATACTGTCCAATTTATACAACCAAAGGCCCTATTAGTAACAATAATTCCAAAATGAAATTATAGACAATATAATAATTATTGCGGTTATAATTATAAATATACTTCAACAAACAATCTACAATCTTATTGCAAAGTCATAAAATAACTATAAATCGATTACCATTACGAACATTATTTTTAAATAATAATTATAAAACTTCAATTTTTGAAAGACATTGTAAGTACCTACAGTAATATGAACAATTATCACTTTTAACGATAAATAATTGGGATCTACAGTTTTAATATAATTGGTCGTCAGATTTTTATTAATTGCACGAGGAGTCGTAGAAATAAAAAATAAAGTCAATCGCTCGTAAAATTAATTCAAGCTTTTATTATTAATTTTAAGAAAGGGAGAATAAAGGGTGGACAAATTAAAAGAATTGCATAGTATCATCTCTAGTTAAATCTATTTGGAGCAAGGCAATGACTTTTCAAAAATTTAGTATTCGAATATTCGGATTATTTGAATATTTCGAGTAGTATTTGAATAGTTTTCATTCAATTTGACTACCCAAACCAAAATTATATTCCCACTAATCTATTTAATATACATATTTAAAATTTCGTTTTAAAAACGTTTGGTGTTTATGGCGGATTGAAAGCTTTACAACTTTACTTGAATCAAGTATGATAGAAATATAATTGAAACTTCTATAACTATATTATCATCCTTGCTTGAATGGTATATTATAAATCCCAGACTATGTATATCTAGTTTATTAATAGTTACTTTCCAAAAAGGCAGTAAAAAGTAACAAAAATCGGACTAAAAGTACAATATTGTGCCTAAATATTGACCATCACCAAACGATGAAAATTACTGGAGTTTTAATGAAATTGGTATGACGAATGATGGGATGACTACAATTAATTAAAAATTGACCTAATTTACCTTTACGAATAAGTATTTCGAATGAATTAATATTTTCTTTCATTAGGGTAGCCCCAAGAGTATTAATAAAGGATAATACGTATTTTTTCGAATAAGGGCCAGTTTTACAATCGCGGTAAAATCAGAAAATATTTATATCTGGTATAAAATCCAAAATTATTGTTCCATCAATTTCCTTAATAGATCAAATGTGAAAAACTGGGCATAAGTATAATCGTATATATAAGTATGGTAGGTACGCTCCGTAAAGTTGTCGGTAACTTTACCACCAGCAGAGAGGTACAATAATGAATAATCTCTTTCTATTCTATTCTTCTATTGATTGTATTGAACCTCTCTGCTGGTGGCGTAAGTCAAAAAGAACTTTACGGAGCGGCTTTAGAATAATTCAATTCATTCGAATAAACTGATTTAAAATTCTTCGAATTTTAACTAATTCGAATACAAATCCCAGTATTAACATTTGGAGGATCCTCGACAAGCCTTTTTCTCTATATTAACTCGTCGGTTAAGCAGGACAAAATAATAATAGATGGATATTAGATTATAATAAATGTTAATGTCGCGTCTTTCGTGACTGCCGGGATTCGGATTTTGGATAAATTGGCCAAGTCCATACAATTAATTCATTTTACATAACAAAGAGTTAAAAGAACACACTATACCTACACAAACTCCACATCTTATGTCCCTGAGGATTTTTTCTCGACCCCCGCATTGTATTAGTCCAATTCTAATTGTCCCCCACTTATAATTTTATAAAAAATACCTAATCGCTATTTTTAATGAACTCGGGTCTTACGATTAATATGCCGATCTGGACAATCCCTTTCCATCATAATTTTATTACATCCTGATGGCTAGACGCTTATCATCTTATCAAGTGTATTTTATAACCGAAAATGACTTTTTTAATTTCCAATAATTTTCTAACGCGTGGCATTATGTAGAATTTATAAATATCAGAAAATTTGCAAAATGTAAGTACTACTCAAAATAATAACAAATATAAGGCCGAAAACTTCAAATATGATCATTTCGATTTTAACACCCCACAGTCACATGCAAACCAATTGATAAAATAATCATAAATCCCAGAAAAAAGTCGACAGTTTTGTCAATGTGATATTGAAAACAACACTTATGCAAAGAGCTCAAAGAACCTTAATAAACGATGCGCTCTCGATTTCTTTACGTATGCATGAGAAAAAGCGTCCGAGGGCGTATTAAATTTTAATAATGTATGGAAGAATCTGTATCTGTAAATTTACTGTAAAATAATGTGCATATAGGGCAATAATAGTATAGGTACACGGAATAGTATTGGAATCTTCAAGAATTATTGATATAAATACAAAATCGGCATGTAGTGAGGGTTTTGTCATAGAGGGTCCTATAGCCGAGCAGGACTATCGAAGAGTTTATCAACACTAACTCACGTAATGATATGGACGAAGCAAAAAAATTGAAAAAAAAACGTTAAATGTCGTATATATTATACTTATACTACTACCTAAATACATAATAATATACCTATGTATTATTATTCTAAAACTTATTATTGTTTATCGTATGGTTATAGTGATGATAAATGTGTGAATATTTTGAAAAAATTTTCTATTTTGCCTTTATAATAAACTCATTACGATACGCAATTGCGTATCGTAACGGCCTTCATTATACGGCACGCAATATTTTATTTTCACAGGTTGGGAATATCAAACGTCAAACAATCTGGAAGTTTAACACATATACGCATAACCTCTAGATTTTTATTAATATTTTACAAATTACAAAGTATTAGGTAGGTAATTAAACTAACAAATGATTACGAATTGTTATATTCATACAAAAACTGTGTAACTAATTATAATGGGTGGGCCAATAATAACAGTTTCACCACGAGTGGTGAATAAAATCTCAACACCAAAAAAAAATTATCTCATATCGTATATATCGCGCACTACTTAATTTTTTTGGATAATACGTTAATAAGCAAACTTGTCGCATTTGGGCCGATAAAAACCCAAGAGAGATCGCCGAAAACCGATGCATTCCCAAAGAGTCCCCGTTTGGTGTGGTTTTTGGGCTGGAGAGGAATTATTGGAGAGCTGTTGTAAATGGTGAACGCTATCGTACCATAATAATGGACTTTTCATGGCCCGAATTAGATGATATGGATGTGGACAATATGTGGTTTCAACAAGGCGGTGCCACATACCACTTAACCAATGCAACAATGGCATTATTGCACGAGAAGTTCCCAGAGCGCATTATCGCGCGAAACAGCGATGTCAATTGCGGTATTGGGAACGGAGATCGTGCCCTCGGACTTATTTTTTTGAAATTATCTCAAAAGTAAGGTATATGTCAATAAGCCAACAACAATTCGAGTGCTAAATGGTGAGATAATAAGGCATATTGGTGGAATAGGGGTGAAATTACGCCAGGATGTCATCCTAAATTTTAACAAACGGATTGATGTGTCCCGCCGAAGCTGTGGTAACCATTTGGCCGATATTATCTTGCGCACATACTAATAGTTATCGATCAATAAACATGATTCGATAAAGAAATCAGAATCATTTGAACGCAATAATTATTCATTTACTATTCACATGGCGAAACTCTTATTGACCCACACCCTTTATATCAATTGATTGACAAATTTTCAAAATAAAAAGTTAACTTTTAAATTCAAATGTCTAATGTTACAACTTACAAAAAACAGTATAAAAAACTCATTCATACGACGTTTATCGCACGCGTCGATTATAAAACTCGCCGCTGCGCGTTTCTAATGGAGTACTATTTGTTCTTATATTTTGGGCTAGAGTCGTTCTCTACCGCAGTCAGGTTTAATTTATTCAAAAAAAGCCAGAAATATACGGTTTTCCACACGAGAAACGAAAATGGGTGCAACTTCTGGTAAAACCGGAAGTGGTACAAATATTTCACTATAGGTTGAATGATATAACGTTAATATCGAGAAGGCCTTGATATAACCCTTCTTGAGCGTGGCGTTTCGACTCATTCTTTGAGTGAGTTCTCAGTCTTGGCGATTAGAATAATTTAGTAATGAACAAAATTCATAAAAAAAATTGGAAAGTTCGCAATTTGGTTTTAAAAGGTTACATTTATAATAAATCATGCACAAAAACAAGAAGATCTTCATTTAAAATATTAAACGATGCACAAAATTTGATTTTGTAAGATTTTTAAGCCACATAATCGCCCTAATTAAATGTTACTGGAATTTAATACAGCTATTAATTTGATTGTTACGTCACATTATTTATCTGATGCAACAACAGTGCTCCAAGAGAAAACTCCATAAGGAAAAGAGTTTATAATTTGGGCTAATAAAAAAAATCAAAAGCAATTAAAACAAACATTAATAATTGTTCTAATTATAGTTACTAATTACGCATAATTACATTCAAAATTATAATTTAAGTGGAAGGTTGTTAAATTGTACGTCACATTTTAAAGATTAAATCGTTGCGTATTAAATTAAAAATTTGGTTCTATTTACTTTTTTCTTCGTTTATTTACATCGAAAACGTGAACGAGCCCTTCCGTTATCGAACGGTGCACGACACGCTAAATTCGTATTTTGACTGGAAAATGGAGGGTCGAAAACAGAAGCACGTTATATCTAAAACTCATGCCTTAATGTTTACGTTATTCCGTTTTCTAACTTATTTTGGTTAAAACGTAAAAAATCGATCCTCGAAACGAAATTCGTCGCATAAACAGCAGAACCTCCCAAATAATTGAAATTTTGACGAATTGTAAACAAACGCCACTAAAATGCGTAAATAAAAATTTCGTGCAATATGCGAAATCGCATTGTACAATATTAAAAATAGTGTCAGAGTCACAAATTGGAACAATCAACTCCTTAAAAAGCCCCATGAAAATATCGTATTTTTGAGCCGACGATTAAGAAACTAGTAAACAAGCGAAACAGATAAATAAATAACTTACCTCATTTTTAAATACGGTCGCTAATATTAGTAATAAATATACAAATTTATACACTTTTGTGTTTTTATCTTTTAAGTGAACACAATTTTCTTTCAAAATAACACACCGTTCCAATCAAAATACTACACGTAATTATTACAGAATGCACCACAAAATGCACAAACGAACAGCAACACTATTCCCTAAAAACCTCAACACCGAGAATTTTTATTCCTAAATTTAATGTTTATCGATATATTTCTAAACAAACTTTCACAAACACACGCAATACGAATCGATATTTAATAATTGATTAACACACACCGTTTTTATTATTATACGAAATTTTTGGCGCTTCTTATAAACAATAATAAAGCCACGCGTCGTACGAACGACAACAACTCCGTATGACGTTTACAATCAAACTAAACTATCACGCACATTGAGACAGACTGGGTGTTGCGTCGTTTGTTTTGGATCAAATCGTCCAATGGGAGAGCTAGTAGTCCCGGAGTATAGTACTGCAGCAGGTAGTAGATTTTAAACTGAAATGGAAAAGGAAATTTTAAATATGTATTAAACAAGGACGCCTATATTGGGTCGAGATGATGAATCGACTTGTGTTGCATTTTTTATCGCCTCGTAATGTAGTAAAGTAATGAGTACCACCACATACGTTTGTAGTATAGTACAATTAACAGTTGTTCTGATTAGCTTGTGCTTTAATTGATGTTTAAAAATAAATTTGCTGCAATTTTTTTTATTAAATAAAAATATTCCGATATTGGTATACCGATGGGTATTGATTGGTATTAAAATGAATATCACCTACGAGGAATTTCAATCTTTAATTTAAATTTTAACCACCTGTCTCTTTGGGTTTAACTTTAAAATTAATTTAATGAACTTTTAAACCAATAACGATTTATTTAACAGGGCCGTAATTAATTACAATTACGTTTTAAGATTTAAAAATAAACTAAATTTAAATTTTCAGATGTGTACCTACTGTTTATGATTGTATTTTTCTACTTCAAATATTCTAGATTATTCAATTTAATAATATCCTCATCCCTCAACCTCACCCTAACCTTAATCCTCTAGAAATATTTGATGAATTTCGCTTTTCACGAAAAATACATTAGTACGTTTATTACCGTTTTGAAAAATGAGCCAAATATAATGTACGAGAAGCTGCGAGTCTAGTTTACTCGTTTTCAACGGCATGTGCCTATATAGAGCGTTTCGAGTTTGTCCGAAATGACTATAGTATAGTCTACGCTCTATACCGTAGATATACAGTGTGTTCCCGGATTTATTTCACTATAATTATAATAGGTACGAGGATGTATTGATATCTAGTTAGCCTAGACCAGCTCCGTGCAAAAAAAAATATTGCGTTACCATAGCAACGAACCATAACTTATTAGAAGTGTCAGTGTAAAGTTTGACGTCAAAAAAGTAAACCAGAGTTAAGCAATAAATTAAAAGAAAAAAGATGTCCATCGAAATTGTGAAAACCGAAAAATTGGAGTATCGAGCCATCATCAAGTACCTGTATTTAAAAGGGTTAAGAGGTAAGCAGATTTACGAAGATATGGTTAATACCCTTGGTGATCAATGTCCTTCGTAATATGCGACCGTGAAAAATTGGACTGCAAGCTTCAAAAGAGGTAAATTTTCAATTGAAGATGATGACCGATCGAAAAGTTCTTGCTTCAGTTTTTTGGGATTGCCATGGAGTAATCATGATTGATTTTTTGGATAAGGGTAGAACAATAACTGGAGATTACTATTCGACATTACTGACCACTCTACGGAAAAAAATTAAAGAGAAAAGACGCGGAAAGCTATCCAAAGGTGTTTTGTTTTTGCAGGACAACGCCCCTGCACACAAATCTCATGTTGCCATGCAAAAAATTCGTGATTTAGGGTTTGAATTACTAGAACACCCCCCTTATTCTCCAGATTTGGCTCCGTCCGACTATCATCTCTTTCCTCAACTGAAAAAAAGTTTAAAAGGTAAATTTTCTTCCAACGAGGAGGTAATAAAAGCTGTGGACGTCTGGTTTACAGAGCAAGAAGAAACATTTTTTTGAAAGGTCTAACGACGTTGCAGGTTTGCTGTAATAAATGTATCCAATTAAGAGGAGAATATGTTGAGTAATAAAATATTTTGACATTGAAATTTTGTTTGGTTCTATAGTAGGCTAAGAATTTTTCAATATAGCCTCGTATATTTGATCAAAAATTTTGGAATGTGGTGTTGATATTTTGGAACACCGCCATGTTTGGTATGAAAAGTGTTTCAAGCAGATTTTTGATTTAAAAAATATCAAAGTGGTTATGACGGCATGACTAATTTCTGTTTAGGTAAAGTGCCATTTTAGTCAATAATAAAAATCGGGGACTATACTTCGTGCAGGATAAATTTTCCTCTAAAAGATTAAAGAGTCAAAACTTTAAACCGACGGGTAGTACTTAAGAAGGGTATATTTCTTTGTATTTCTGTTTGCTTTAAAATAAGAAATAAGAACTGCTGGCCGTTTACTATTCATTGGTGAATGAAAAAAAGAGAAAACTGTACAAAACTACTAAGAAAGAAAAAGTACAAAAACCGGCTGTTTTACTACCACCCGTTGGTTTACGGTTTTGACTCTTTAATCTTTTAGAGGAATATTTAAACTATACACGAACTCTACCGAGTTGTGCCACGACTACCTGACCTAACCCGACAACGTAAAGAGGTATACTTTGTACACTTTGAAACGGCGTTCCTGACTTACGCCACCAGCAGAGAGGTTACAATAGTGAATAGTGAATTTAATTTTTTTCAACAAAACTTGTATTTGAATATAAAATGTAGTTATATTTTTTGAAAAAACAACATCTGGGGGTGTCCGGCAGGTAAATATTAAAATCCTTAAAAGCTCTAAACAGACTTCAACAAATACCTATCTACTTAACTTCTCCAAGGGAGGCATCTATTCACTATTGTAACCTCTCTGCTGGTGGCGTAAGTCACCGAGAACTTTACGGAGCGGCTTTACTTTATCCCTTTTTGACCACCGAGTTGTACCACACGGGACCGTGAAGTCGTGCCACAGTACAGCAGGTAGATGCAGCAATCCTACGGTTTAGTTGTCTAGTTGTACCGCCGATTTTCTCGAGAGGATTAACGATTTACGAGCCCTGCATCACATATCACATGAGCCTTGAAGCTAATAGTTTTTCATTTCCATGTGTAAATTTTTGCATTACCTACAACACTTACTTTTGGTGTTAGAGCAACGCTAATAAATATTTATTTTCCCACACTTCGCAGTGTGTGCCGTTTAAAATTTGAAGTTAAACACTAGCAACTTTGAATCCTTTTCACTAAGGATGAATTGAACTTCAATTGCTCTTGTTGACTGACGACTGTTAGTACAAAAATAACAGCAAGCAACAGCAACAGTATGGCGAGACCACTTCTTAAAGTTCTTATTGACTTACGCCACCAGCAGAGAGGTTACAATAATGCATAGATGCCTCCCTTAGAGAAGTTAAGTACGTAAGTAATTGTTGAAATCTGGTTAGACCCCTTAAGGCTCTTTGCCGTTTATTTACGAAAACTAAATCCGCTATGGGCCCGCTAGTAGTGCATTTATGCATGAAAACATAAAGGGATGGCCTACAGAAAATATTTACTTATACCCCAGGTATTGTATTTTCAAACACAACCACATTTTATATTTAAATACAAGTTTTGTTTAAAAAAATCGAATTTGGTTGAGACCCGAGCTTTCAATGCAGGTCTACGCAGATTTCAACAATTACCTATTTACTTGACTTCTCTAAGGAAGGCCTCTATTGACTATTGTAACCTCTCTATGGGTGGCGTAAGTTAAAAAGAACTTTACAAAAAAACTGACTATAAGAATATTTAGCACCCCTCTAACCCATAAGAAAGAGTCAACTTTTTTAAGCAATTAAGAATTACTGAGAAAACAAAATCTTTGAAAACCTAATTTCCTACAGTAATATAGTCAATCCGTGGAAACACTGTATACAGGATACAGGGTGTCCCTGATAAGCATGTTCAGCATAGGGATTTCAGAAACAGGGAAGAGAGATTGAGTTGCGGAAGACGGGCCCAACATGTGGTGTTTTAGTAGAAAAATCTCTCTGGGTTAGTTTTCTGCAAAAATATGAAAAAAAAGTGTAATAGCGTATACCAACAATCTCTTGTTTTCGTAAAAAACAATCTTAAAAATTAATTAAAATATTGACGAATAGTGACGAAATAGTGATTTTGAGTCAAAGTTTATATTTTTTACGCACTGCCTATACCCTATACCAGCGATGGCGAACCTATGACCCGCGGGTCATAGACTGACCCACGAGGCAATTTTTAATGGCCCACGAGCATGTTCACGAAGTCTAAGCTAAAGTTTTGTACCTAAAAGAAAATCAGACAAAAAATATCCAAAATTTTCATCCCTTGTTTTTGTGAAACATTTTATCTTTGGAGACACTCAATGATGGCTATTAAAATTCCGGAACTTCGTTTTTAAGCCGTTTGACTTTGAACAATCAAAAATTTTTGCCTGCGGCGCTATTTCATTTTATTTCTAACGCTAGAAATGCAAAATTGGCCAACTTTACTTACAAACCTTCCCCTGAAAATATTTTCTGGCTATGGCCTTGAACATGACGTTTCGCGCCATCACTGCAAAAAATATACCCACGACTTCATATTAAAAAAATAAAATTGATTGGTTGACCCGCCACCAAAAAAGGTTCGCCATCGCTGCCCTATACTATAAATTTTGAAAACACAGTTTCTTCAATAAGTAGGTATATTAGTACTTATAGGTATAGGAGTGCAACTGACTTGAAACTTTGGACGCACTATGGACTATGCTATATACCTTATTTCATAAATACTTTAATGTGTATTATGAATAGTAAATGAATCGTAAGGTATAATCGCACAATAGATATGTTATGTATTATACGAGTTAACAATAAGTAATTTCTTATCATTATTTACGTGATTGTACTTGCTTATAATGAACTAAATATGTATTAGTATACTCGTACATACTATACTATTGTACTACTAATAATTTATTTTTACATTTACATTATCAAAAAAAATCGTGTTTACTAATATTTGCGCGCCTTTTTGATATCTATATAGTAGTAAGTAAATAATAAAATAATATTACTGTAATGTCCACCATTTAGACAAAAATCCTATACTTTGATATGAGTAGCTTTCATTAAACTTTTGTCTAAAATCACATTAAGTGAAATACTAGAAACAAAAAATGCCAATAATATAATATTATCATACTTATCACAATAAATATCTATCACCTAGAACAAAACTATACTATTTTTCGCCGCTATTGTAAATTTAAATTTCATAACTGATGCATTTAAAAAACAGTCCGGGTCTGGTGTGAGATCATGAGATCATCTAAGTTGTTTACTTGTAATTATAAAACTATTGGGAGCAAAAGGGTCATAATGAAAATTAAAAATCGTTAAGTTAGTTAAGCATAAACGTCATCAATTTGCAACCGTAACAAGTACACAAAATAATTTGTTTGAGTTCCCACGTTAAGAAAATTTTATTTTATTTTATTTTATTTTATTTTATTGAACGGGGTAAGTGCCCTAAATAATAAATTACAAGAAAAGAATAACAAAATTAATTAATTCTTGAGACAATTTTAAGTTTGTACTTCAAATGCTTGGATGGTTGCTGAGAACATGATGAAACTGCACTGAACTCTGAACTGTCCCAAGCCTCCCAAGTAGTACCATATACAGTTTATTCAATCAATTTGTTTAAGAATTAACAATTACCAATTGTTTATTAAAAACCAAAACAACCAATTGTTTAGTATTCCCATTTCACTGTGTGAGGTACCACACCTTTTGTTTTCGAACAGAAGTGACTTATGGAATCCGCAACTTTTGTTTTTTCATTGTTGACTTTATTTAGAAAAGAATTAAGGTTTAAATAAGGATTTAAAAATTTTAACTGGTTTAATTTTCCCGAGACTACATCGTAAACAAAGTTATTATCTACTTATACGAACGTAAAATACATTTAGAACTGTGGGTACATACCATTTACGGTTTATGTTATGGCTAATTTTTCCAAGAAAAACGTTGAGGAATGCAATAACAAATATTATTACTAATTAAATTTTACACAAAATAAAAACATTTTTAATCGATTAAATGCGTGTCTAATTAACAAATTAATGAGAGTCATCAGGTGCCGATAATTAAATAAAATATTAAATTTGCTCGTCTACTCAATTAGGCCCATTTTTAATTTCGTTATCAATTTGTGTATCATATCACTTTCTTGTAATAACAGCCAATGAATTTTGTATAAATATTAATTACTTATTTCAAAACAACATCATGAGCAATGTCATGGAAATATACTATGGTCTGCTCGACTGCTGCTGCAAAAGGGAACAAATCAGCTTTGCACACCACAAAACTATAAATAATATACCGTGTGCTAACTTTCAAAACGGTACATAGGAAGAAATAACATTGTAAATCACTTAGGTATTTACAGTTTGCTGCTCATCAGTAGCTTGTACAGGAACTGTCACTGTTCCATACCCCCAGCCCAATATACAATTACATACAAAAATTTTCCTGAAATAATCTTAGAAGTTGAAAGGCGTAAAATACATTTCAGGTTAAACCACAAATTGACTGAGCTGTATAATTTATAGTGCTGGCAGGGCTTCCATCTACGATGAATCTTAAAATTACACAAAGTATTAAGTTTCTCTGTGTAATGTAAACAAATTGATGCAATGCTTGGCTGCAAAGCATTAGTAATATGTAAAACTTGAATAAGAAGTTGGATTAATATAAATTGTTGCAATTTCGAACCAGACAAAACAAGAAATACGAGACGAGAGTGACATTGTATACACCAGACAAGAGACGATACAAGAAACGAGACGAGATGAAATGGTTTCATTTTTCGTCTTTCCAGTGTCCACTTACTATTAGCACAATAATTCTGATCTCGATGCTCGATCACTAACTTGTCATTAGTTGTTTTAAATCATTTATAAAAGCAATTCCAAATATAATATGCATCTTATTTTTGTTAGGTATAATTGTCTCAAACTTTGTCTTTTGTAGTGACATTTGGAGTGTAGAGTGTAGGTGTAAATCTATTCAGGCACTCAATTAATATTTAATATTTATTAAAAAGTCGTGTAAGTTCTACGATAATATCTTAAACTGTTAATAATTTATTACGTATATTTTATTTATTTCTATAACCCGTTTCTGTATCTGTGTATATTAAATTTCATGTATTGCACCTTACAAATCATACAAAATACACTTTCTGTTCCAACCTATTCACAAATTTTTACAAACACAACATGTCGACTCAGAATTTGAAAGAAGCACGAAGAAGAAAGAAGATAAAAAAAGTACATCAAACAAAAACTACACATAAGCGATGATGATAGTAAGGTACTTACTCAAATCGTAACATACGAATATAGTCCTGAAGAATTCAGCTACTTTCAAATAGCTCTGGGACTCTAGGAGCAGCTCATACGATAGTTCAAGATCAATAACACGAATAGAAAGAAATGCTTTTAAAACGTATGAGGTGCTAAAAGAACCGAGCCGTGCTATGTGAACTTGTGAACTACCTCACTACCTGTAAAATTGCTTTTGCCACAGAAATCTACAGTGAATGTGAAAGTGTAAAACATTAAGGAGTGGGCGAAAACAAGCAAAAACAATAACATCAGTGCTGGTAATCCTCGCTTTGATACTTTAAAATGACCCCGTCGAATTGTTGTGACTTGTGACGCTAACAATTATTCTTCGTTTAGTCTTCAAGTTGCACTACCTATACTACTAGAAGAAGTGGTTGTTGGGTAAATCAGGGCTTATCACTATCATGAATTGAGAGGGGGAGGGTAAAATTATTGGACTTCAATTTAAGCCGTTTGACCCTGTACAATCAAACGCCACCTCATAGCCTATTCTATTAAAACTTATTATGTCGGTTATGGGGTTGTGGGTTATGCCGGAATTTTTGTTCATGCACGGCTTGCCCTCCCCTAAAAAATTTTTCACGAGTATCCATGACAAGATCCCATACAAAATTTTCAGCATAGAGCCTCTCATAAGTACTAAGTACATCGTTTGTCCGCAATACCGCAATTTTAATTTAAAGTTTGATTTTCATTTTCTGTGAAAGGCCCTAGGCAGACCAATCTATACAATCCTAGGGTCTACCACTACCATTGATTTTCACATTTTCAGTCGTTATTATAATTATTATCTTTCTGAGAACGCTATTAAAAATTTGGTGGTTAAATTTGAGTCATGTGGTTCGGTAAATGACTTATTGGAATACCAACAACAATACAAGTTTGTTCGGATCGATCTGCTAATAATATTTCTGCTGTACGTGAAAGTGTTGAGAAATATTACCCAAATTTATCAATTCCATGGCGTTCTCAGCAATTGTGAACATATATCCAAGATCACCACCCCACCACCTGCGAATTTTGCGTATAAAGATTTGGTTCTAAAGCCTTACAAGGTTCAGTTAGTTCAAGAATTAAAGATGCTGTTCGTCAGCAATTCGCTAATTTCATTATCGAACAAGGTGATGGTTTTTCTAAAAAAATTATCTTTTCAGACGAAGCTCGTTTTCACTTCATTTCGTGTTACTGTTTGATGAGATTTTTGGACTGGGGGAGTGATTGGATCGTATTTTATTGAAACGAAACGCGGTTACTGTCAATGAATTGCGTTATCGAGATATGTTGACAAAAATGTTTTGCCTATTATTGATGATACGAATGCGAGTGATATGTGACTTCAGCAGGACCGCTCCACATGCCACACAGCCACTGAAACAATTAATTTATTGCAAACGAAATTTTTTGATCGAGTCTGTGGCAGTTCTGCAGTGGCCGCATAGATCGTGTGATCTAACGCCGTTCGACTATTTCTATGTGGGGCTATGAAAGATCAATTCTATGCAGATAATCCACAATCCATTGAAGCATTGAAAGCCAACATCTGATGCGTATATAACTGCTTATAATATAGGATCGCAATTATGCGAAAATGTAACAGAAAATTTTGATAAAAGAATAAGAATCGAAGTCTGTATGCGTAGATAGGGTTGTTTATTTAAGGAAATGATCGGGGCACCGCGGACAAGAAAATTCTGGGGCTTTGTTAAAATCAAGCGAGAGTTCTCAACTGATGATCGACTCCCGTCTCAAAAACTTCAGAATAAGATTCCAGAGATGAATAAAATAACTTGACAACGTCAGAGATCAGAGTAGGTAATACATAATACAGTGGTTCCTTGCATCGGGGCCTCTCGGATCTATAGAGTAATACATCATAATCTATATTCAGTTTCATTTCTACAGATAAGATAAAACTCGTAAACTGAAGAGTAGACCTACAGATCACATGGAAAAAGCCAAAATATCTAGTACTATTTGATTCGGTATATTCTTGATTCGTATTTTAAAATAAAAATGTAAGTACCTATACTCCTTGGTCGAAAATGTACACAGTGACTCATTTTAAGAACTAGACAGCCACGGGAGGTGAAGCGTGCAAGACGGGTCAATCCCAATACACAGTGGCCTATGGATTGACCCGTCTTGCACGTTTCACCTCCCGTGGCTGTCTAGTTCTTAAAATGAGTCACTGTATACATTTTCGACCATGGAGTATAAGTACTATAACTCAATGATAGCACTAAACATAATTGCATATACATATAACATTACGGAGAAGTATTAGCTACGTATTCAGTACTACAATAAATATGAAAAAACCTTTGACGTATTACTCTATTCTCGTAATCCATATATAGGCACATATCTCAATTTATTCGTGTGTATGTTAATATTTCACATTAAAAGTTATTTTTACAGAAATTACCTACCTATGTAATATTCAAGGAAAACTCCAATTGATAAATTACATTTCATTTATCTATAATTATAATAATTAATTAAGCTAACTGGTTCCGAATTACT
This sequence comes from Malthinus flaveolus, assembly GCA_950108345.1. Taxonomy (NCBI): domain Eukaryota; kingdom Metazoa; phylum Arthropoda; class Insecta; order Coleoptera; family Cantharidae; genus Malthinus; species Malthinus flaveolus. The sequence continues at coordinate 14,528,736 of OX467285.1, read as the reverse complement.
TATTTTATTTTTAATAACTACTGTAACAAGAATGGTGAATCATCTTATCGGCCGACCTTCCGGAATACGCGAGAATGTTCTACTCCGCTCTAGACGCCTCGAGAATGTGCCGATCAAGAGAAATAAATACGCTACGGCCAGCTGGGAGTTTGAGTTTCAATGAAGAGTTCGAGTTCGTCATTAATTCGTATCGTAAACGTGTTAAAAGTGTTTAAAAGAATTCGCGTTCGTATTTAACGGATTTTTTACTTATTATAGTGCATAAACATTTTTAAATAAATTAGGCAGTAGTTATAAATAAATTAGATAAGTTAAGTGTAATTTTTAAGTCTAAATAAAATAATTATAAACAATTAGTAAAAATAAATATTCGTTACATTGGTGTCAGGTGCGCGGTTTAAAATCAAGTGTATTTATCGGTTTAGTAAAAAAAAGTGAATGCCCGTAACACGAAGTCAAACGGCCGAAATGGAAGATAAATTGAGTGAACTAGTAGCCATAATGGCAGCAATGAAAATGGGTCAAGATGAGATGAAACATGAAATAAAAATGGGTCAAGATGAGATGAAACATGAAATGAAAGTGGGTCAAGATGAAATGAAGACCGCCCAAGATGAGATGAAAGATGAAATAAAGACTGAAGTTACGGCGATAAAGGTAGGACAAGAGCAGATAAAAGCGGAAGTTACTGCAATCAAGGAAGACATTAGTGAGGAGCTGAAGCAAATGGAGCAGAAGATCCATTATGTGGAATCACAATTTAAGCAGCTCGAAGAAAAACACGAAGGCCAGTTGCAGGAGTTAGAAGATGTCGTGGGAAAAATAATCCGAAGTGAACGCGTGAAGCATAGCGGTACAGATACGAAAGTTCAGGAACTGGAAGACAAAATAAATCTGTTAATGAAAGGGGGAAAAGTACAAAACTGTGCTAGTGCTAGTGCCAATTCGAAAGTGTCACCACCCACTTACGACGGCAAAACACCTCTCTCAACGTACCTCAAACAGTTCGAAGCTGCTGCAAATGCAAACAACTGGTCAATGCAAGAAAAGGTCACGAATTTAATTGTCTGTTTACGGGGTGACGCTTTAAACATTCTACAGACCATCCCCGAGGAACAACAAGCGGACTACAACCACCTCGTGTCCCGCTTGAAGATGCGTTATGGTGATCAACATCTACAACAGGTGTACCACGCTCAGTTAAAGGCCAGGGAACAGAAATCGGGAGAGGGTCTTCAGGAGTTTGAGGCGGATGTGGCTCGATTGGTGCGACTGGCCTACCCAACCGCCCCGGACAGTTTCTTAGAGCAATTGGCGGTGCAGACATTCATCGATGGCCTTAGAGACGGCGAGACCCAACAAGCTTTACGCTTAACCCGGTCGAAGACGTTGGACGACGCCTTGGCCCATGCGCTGGAATTCGAGGCAGCTAAGCAGGCGTCACGAGGTCGCGCCCGAGTTCGTGTGCTAGAAAGCACTGAGGAGCCTGAGAAGAAAGAATCACTGGAGGAGTTGATGCGAAGAGTGATTAGTGAAACGGATCGAAGGAAAGTAAGGCTCAGATGTTGGAACTGCGGTGAACTTGGGCACGTGCAAAATCGTTGTGACCGTCCTAGAAAGTCCTTTGAAGAGAGAAAAAGGATGGAATCTAGGAACCAGCAGCCGGAAAACTAAAGCGGATCGATGAGGGGGGGCGAACGTCGATCCGTGGTAACCAGGCCCCTGAAAAAGTTGCTATTGTGGCGTCGCGGCAACAACAACCGGACAGCCTATTTGTCGACGGTACGGTAGACGGTAAAAACCTAGCTTTGCTACTCGATACCGGAGCAACAAGGAGCATTATGAGAACTGATATGGCCCGACGAAGGAAACCATCAATGGCTGGACAAACGAAACTCCGGACAGCAACGGGAGATACCGTCGAGACCCACGGAGAGTTAGTAGTGAAAATTGGAATCGGAAGCAAAATCATAGAACACCGAGTATTAGTGGCAGACATCGCTGATGAATTCATTGTGGGTATGGACGTAATGAAGAAGTATGGTTTTGCAATGGACCTCGCAAACGGAACGCTGAGGGTTGAAAACGAAGAGCTTACTTTACATCCATGGAATGACGCTGCGGTGCGAGTGATTCTTGCCGAAGATGTAACTTTGCCCAGGCGGAGTGAAGTTGTTGTAATGGCTCGCACGGATGGGAATATTAGAGAAGGCTGTGTACGGCTATTGGAGCCGAGCTATGACCTCAAGATTGGTCGGGGAATCTTGATGGGAAAAGTATTGGTCAAAGCCAGCGATTCGATTCCAGTACGGATGATAAATCTTAACGATTTTCCGAGCCATTTGAAGAAGGAGGCGGAAATTGGAATATGCTCTCCGGTATCCAGCATTATTCGCAGAATGGGGACTGGTTACCACGGTACGGGAGAAAAAGATGCATCGAAGCTAATGGATATGGTTGTTCCGTCGTGCAAAAGCCTACCAGATAGTCAACAAAACGCCATAAGAACGTTAGTCAACCGATACCAGGAAATTTTCGCTTTGAATGATAACTTCGGAGGTGGTACCGATAAAGTAAAGCACGAAATAAATACTGGAGACAGCCAACCCATACGTCAACGTGCCAGACGACTTCCATTGGCCAAACGCGAAGAAGCCGAAAAGATCATTGGGGATATGGCAAAACAAGGAGTTATTGAGCCATCGTATAGCCCGTGGGCTTCTCCGGTAGTGTTAGTCAAAAAGAAGGATGGATCAACCAGGTTTTGTGTCGACTATCGCCAGTTAAACAACGTCACTAAAAAGGACAGTTACCCGCTGCCAAGGATTGATGACACGTTGGACACCCTGTCGGGATCGAAATGGTTTTCGACATTGGACTTGAAGAGTGGATACTGGCAAGTAGGCATGAACCCAAAGGATCGCGAGAAGACTGCATTTACCATCGGTTCGGGACTGTGGCAGTTTACAGTGATGCCATTCGGATTATGTAATGCGCCTGCGACCTTCGAACGTCTCATGGAAATGGTTCTTAAAGGATTGTCATGGAATACGTGCTTGGTCTATCTCGACGACGTGATAGTGGTTGGCCAGACCTTCGAGAGCCACCTGAAGAACTTAGAAGATGTATTCCAGAGGCTACGAGAGGCAAACCTGAAGCTCAGCCCTAAGAAATGCAACTTGTTCCAGAAGGAAGTTAAGTACCTGGGACACGTGGTCTCCGCTAAGGGAGTAGCTGTAGATCCGGAGAAAGTAAGCGCAGTTATGGAGTGGCCAGTACCTAAGGACAAACACGAACTCCGTAGTTTTCTGGGACTCTGTACCTACTACCGTCGTTTTGTGCCTCGGTTTGCGGACGTCGCGAAGCCTATGACCAGATTGACCGAACAAGCAAGAGCCTTTAAATGGGATAATGAGTGTCAATTGGCGTTCGAACAGCTTAAGCAAATTTTGGTTAAAGCGCCAATATTAGGCTATCCCAATAGACACGGGAAATTTATACTGGATACGGACGCGAGCAATGTGGGAATCGGCGGAGTTTTGTCCCAGATACAAGATGGGAAGGAAAAAGTCATCGCTACTTCAGCAAATCATTGTCCAAACCGGAACGAAATTACTGCGTGACAAGGAGGGAGCTTCTAGCTGCAGTGAAAGCGGTCGAACATTTCTACAAATATTTGTATGGGAGAAGATTTTTGATAAGGACGGATCACGCAGCTTTAAGATGGCTTCTGCAGTTTAAGAATCCAGAAGGGCAAGTGGCCAGATGGATCGAGCGGCTGCAAGAGTACGACTTCGATATCGAGCACCGACCTGGAAGAAGCCACGGAAATGCCGATGCTTTATCTAGAAGACCTTGTTCGGCAGAATGCAAGCATTGCTCACGATTGGAAAGTCGCGTATGTCCGATTCTCCGTACGGGCGTGATCGATTCCCTCTGGAGCGATGACGAGATCGCTAGAGAACAAAGACGGGACGCAGATCTGAGCAAGGTTATGGAATGGAAGGATGGAGGCCAACGTCCAACCTGGGGCGATGTTTCTGCTACCAATCCGGTTGTGAAAGCGTATTGGGCGCAGTGGAACTCTCTGCTAGTAGAAAATGGTGTATTGAAGCGGACATTGGAAAACCCAGACAGATCCAGTGAAAGAACGCAGATAGTTGTGCCAAAGAATCGGGTTCAGGAGGTGCTTCGATATCTACACGATGGATCGTCCGGAGGGCATTTGGGTGTAAAGAAGACTCTGGAAAAGGTCCGAGAGAGATTCTATTGGGTGAACTGCAAAGAAGATGTAAATGAATGGTGCCGAAAGTGTGACGTTTGTGCGTCAGGTAATGGTCCCCGAGGAAAAAGAAAAGCTCCTATGAGGCAATACAACGTTGGAAGCCCATTCGAACGGATAGCAATCGACGTGGCTGGTCCTTTTCCAGAGACAGACGCCGGTAATAAATACATCTTGGTGGCTATGGACTACTTCAGTAAATGGGTTGAAGCTTATGCTTTGAAAAATCAAGAAGCTGCCACTGTTGCCGAAGTCTTGGTGAAGGAATTCTTCAGTCGTTTTGGCGTGCCGTTAGAGCTGCATTCAGATCAGGGCCGAAACTTTGAGTCGGCTCTATTTCAAAACGTTTGTAAAATATTGGGAATCCATAAGACCAGGACGACTGCCTTACACCCTCAGTCCGACGGTATGGTCGAGCGAATGAATAGAACGGTGGGAAAATATCTCTCCAAAGTGGTTTCGCAACAACAAAGAGATTGGGACGAACATCTACCCTTATTTCTCATGGCATATAGATCAGCAGTACATGAGACCACCGGTCAAACTCCAGCAAGCGTAGTGTTTGGGCACGAAATGAGATTGCCGTGCGATTTGAAGTTTGGGAGCAAGCCTGGAGAAGAAAACGTTGCTGGTGGAGAATATGTCGAGAAGTTACGGAAAAGGCTAGACAACATCCACGATGGCGTTCGCGGTAGCATACAGATTGCCAGTGACAGAATGAAGGAGCATTACGACGTGAAGGCGGAAAAAGGCGGATTCCAAGAAAATGACAAAGTGTGGCTATTTAATCCACAAAGACGTCGAGGCTTGTCGCCTAAGTTACAAAGATCGTGGGAAGGCCCATACGATGTAGTTAAGAGGGTAAACGACGTCATTTATTGGATACGAAAGCCGCCTAATGGAAAAGTAAAAGTCGTACATTTTAATCGATTAGCTCCGTATGCTTCGCCAAACGCCAAAGAAACCGAGAGCTCGAGTACCGTTCAACTTCGAAAAATAAATAGTGAAGCAGATGACGAGTTTGATAAATTTATGCTCTTCTACGCGAAGGAGCATAAGGCAAGATTCGGGGTCACTGTGGAAGAAGAAGGCGACTTGTTTGATGTGCCTCAAGAATATTCGTTAGCCCACTGCGTCGCCGAAGATCTGCGAATGGCCAGAGGTATCGCTGTCGTCTTTAACGAAAAATTTGGCCGATTAGAGGAGTTGAGAAAACAGGGCCCAAGAGCGGGTAAAACGTTAGCCCTAGCGGAGCAACAGAGGTTCCTGTACTATCTGGTGACAAAAGAGAGGTCGGATCATAAGCCGCGTTACCGGGACATTTGGAATGCCCTCAACGATCTAAAGAAGCAGGTTCTGTCCAACAAGGTGACCAAGTTGGCAGTACCTAAGCTAGGATGTGGACTGGACCGCTCTGATTGGAGAATAGTGCGGAATATGTTGGAAGTGATATTCCGAGGCACCGGTGTCAACATTCTAGTGAGGTGCTACAATCCAAAAGGAACTGCAATGAACAAAACTGTCGAATGTTACTTCTACAGCCAGGGACGCTGCAACAAAGGCTCGGCGTGCAGATACCTTCATGTTCCAGAACGGAAGTTCTTGTTTCGGGACGAAACAGTTTTAAGGAGGGGGCAGTGTAACAAGAATGGTGAATCATCTTATCGGCCGACCTTCCGGAATACGCGAGAATGTTCTACTCCGCTCTAGACGCCTCGAGAATGTGCCGATCAAGAGAAATAAATACGCTACGGCCAGCTGGGAGTTTGAGTTTCAATGAAGAGTTCGAGTTCGTCATTAATTCGTATCGTAAACGTGTTAAAAGTGTTTAAAAGAATTCGCGTTCGTATTTAACGGATTTTTTACTTATTATAGTGCATAAACATTTTTAAATAAATTAGGCAGTAGTTATAAATAAATTAGATAAGTTAAGTGTAATTTTTAAGTCTAAATAAAATAATTATAAACAATTAGTAAAAATAAATATTCGTTACACTACTAACTACTTTAGAATTTAAAAATTAAACTTTCATTATGGTATTAAACGTTCGTGTTGATTTAATTCTATTTAAACATTGGAAAGTTTTCTTTTATGCTCAACGAACAAATCTTATAATGAATGGATCTAATACGTAAGTAAACGTTCCAAAAATCACGTAGACTTCCTAAAAGCTAATCGTCCATCGAACTTAAACTTCCCCTCCTTTATACATTACCGAAAAGAACTTTGGTCCCTAATAACACACATTCCGTCTACCCCAATCCCACATGACAAGCAATTCATCTAAAGAACTAAAACCCTCTAGATTGTCGCACACGCCATTCTATAACGCCTCAAAATAGCCATAAAACTAATAATGGTACACTTAAATAACTACGAAGAATGACAATAATGTGTAATTTCGCCGGGCTTTATAATAGTAATAAAACGTTTAAATCAGATTACCAAGATTATAAACCTTCTGCTTTGATAAACATTGTACAAAATACAAAATAACAACACGGAAAATCATAGAATTCGCCATGTGGAAAATCTTATTGTTCCTTTAATTATCCGTCATCGGAATTAAACTTCAAATTATAGATACCTAACGTAAATAAGAGAATTTCTTCGCGGAGAAATAATCCTCAATTTATCATCTAAACATCAGTATTAGCGTATTCCAGTTAAAAGGAAATCGAAATTTAAGCCAACCGAATTTTGAGCCTCCCGTTCCTCCCAATTTCGATAGAAACGATAAACGAATGAACACGAAGATGATAAACGTAGAGCGAAATAGGGTGTAAGCTATAAATTGATAAATGGGTCAGACCGGCCAGATATATTATTAGATAACAAGCCTAAACTGGATAGAACAAGCAGCGTAAAGCCGCTGAGCATAAAAAAATCGGTTTAAAATCGGATGGGTAAAATAATGCTAAAATTCAAGGCGTGATAAAATAAGATGGCTGTAATAGGTTACTGAAATCGTCTACGTAATTCACTGATTGATTACTGGTTAGGAAATTCATAATGTGAGTTTAAAAAGTTGTAGGTAGTCTAGTAGATGGAGAGAGCTATCAACGCTTTTACTACTTCTTTTCCTTCAGAGGTTCCTTGCAAGGCTCTAAGGACTTACGCCAGTCAGTCTTTTGAGCATCCTATTAGTAGTATTATAGACCCGTCCGTAGCTCTGTTTACCCAAAGAAGCTACAAGCTCAGCCCATTTCAGTGCCGCAAAAGCTGAGCATCACGTACCCTTTGGTTTAGATCCACCGGGCCGTTGCACGACCACAATCCCTCTACTTCACGTAGCTTCACAATAGGGATATTCTCATTAAAACACCATAAAATGCTAACCAAGCGTTGATTATTTTCAAGTTACAGTGACCCTAACTTTGAAGTATATTGGTGCTTGCCCCTTGCCGATGTGAAGAAATGTACTAATCTGACGTTGAACGATATACAAGAGATAACAGCGCTAATTAACAATTACAAATTAATTAAGGATCCAGCACGTAGGTGAGGGGGTGTAGGGAAGAGCGGGGGTATATGGGGAATGTTGCGGCTTGGGTGTTGAGTGTCCTACGAAGACTCCTAAGAACCACCAACCCACGAAATGCGGTAGCCACACGGCAGCAGAGATTTGCGGCTAAGAATTCATAACAACTGCTCCTGAGAACCACCACGGAGCAGTAGCCAAACGGCAGCAGCGGCAATTTATATTGCACGGCGGCTCCTGGAACCGCCACGGAATAATCACCATACGGAAGCTCGAAGCTGTGTCGTCGTGATCGGGCGACAATTAGGGAGACTAAAAATGAAGAGTAAAGAGTACAGGGTAGAGAGTAGAGAGTAGAGAGTAGAGAGTAGAGAGTAGGGAGTAGAGAGTAGAGAGTAGAGAGTAGAGAGTAGAGAGTAGAGAGTAGAGAGTAGAGAGTAGAGAGTAGAGAGAGGAGAGTAGAGAGTAGAGAGTAGAGAATCAATTAAACACGGAGTAGTAATTATAATTAATGATGAGCTAAGATGGACCTAACTTAATTAAACTAAATTAACTTTGAATTTTGACGAAATTCAAACTTTTACGGTTTTGAAAAATTAGGGGAAAACCTGAGAACCAATGGAATGATGCGGATTTACAGGCTCAGAGATAGAGTCTTAGAATTCTGAATTCTGAACCGTATACCGAATAAAAAATCCACAACGCTACAATAAATTGCCAGATCCACAGTTTTAGATAACCATCGGCTACTTTGATGACCGTGGTGACTATGGTATTTCCATAACAACTCATTATTTTCCAAACTGTCAAAACATTATTAAACATGTTCAAAAATACTCTCGGGCTACTAAAGCGATTAAAAGTGACAAAAAATTATAACCGTAAAGACAGTACAGTCTCTAGTGAATCTAGCGAACAGGATAAATATGCTTCTTCCAGGCCAATAAGTCTTAAATTGTCGCCACAAGTTGAATCCTTATATGGGGGTCGTTATTTCGTGACAATGATAATTGGAGTTGGTACAGGTGTCGAGTTAATGCAGTACGTTGAAGAAGTATTAAGGTGGGCTCACGCTCCTGTAGATTTCGACAAAATTCAAGTTCATTCGATGGAAGACCTCGACGAAGCAATAGTGTCAATAAGGCGCAACGGTGCAGCGATTAAATCAAATATCGAAACGGAGGAAGTTTGCCGAAACGCGACGCCTAATGCGTTACTTCGGCGAGTGTTAGATTTACACCTCAATATTGTGCATTGTAAACCTTACAGTGGATTAACGAACGCCAAATTTGCAGATACTAATATTGCTTTGATAAGACAAAATACGGAAGGGGAGTATGCCATGTTGGAACACGAAAGTGTTAAAGGTGTCGTTGAAAGCATGAAAATTATTACCAAATACAACTCTGATCGTATTGCTAAAGGTGCTTACGAATTCGCTGATGCGAACAAAAGAAAAAAAGTAACCATTGTTCATAAGGCAAATATAATGTAAGTTGCATATTTTTACCTTGGTGATTTATCATATTTTTTTAACTTACCTACTCCATCAACTATCACATTTTATGTACAAAATTTAATTACTTTTCGTATTCTTCTTCATGGGAGACATGTCTGTTCGATAAAAAAATTTAACTAATGTAGATTCGAGAGTAGCGAGAGATTCTAGTGGTAAACTGGTAAACACATTTACATAAAGTCAAAATAAAAAGAAAACTTTAGATAATGGAAAGGAAGTACTATGCAAAAATGCACATATACATGCAAAGTGCATGTGCAAATTTACTATACTTTATTTAATATGACGACGTTCAAATATTAGTGCACAATTCTTGATTATGTAATATGCAATGTGACATTATACATTCCATTTTTAACAATTTCAATGCTGCAAGGCTTTAGCTTTGCTTTCCGAATAACACTAGAAAACATTAAAGTTTATGAAACCGAAGCAAAGCCTAGATTAATTATCGGTTTTTGTGTGAACAGGATGGGTCAATTAACTGATGAAAAAAATTAAATCTTTACTTTGGCGACCGACTAAAATCCTCGAGTTCGATTCTTGGGATCTCTCATATAAAAGAAGAGATTTTTAATTTAATTTAATTTAATACAGTGTTGCCTCTCAGAAGGAAATGAGAAACAACCGATAGGAAAATTGCACAGGAAAGCTTCGAAAAGAAGTGGTCCTACCGTCTTTCTGTGCAGGTGATAAGCAGCGCCGGATTACCCATTAGGCCAGTAGCCTAATGCCTAGCCAGTAGCCTCAGTGGCTATAGCCTAGAGGCGCCAAGTCAAAAAGGGGCGCCGATTGCCAATAAAAAAAAAATTGGTACTTAATCGGAAACTGAGCCCAGGCCTGGATTTACCATTAGTCTAACTAGGCTTAAGTCTAGGACCCTTCTCCAACAATATTTTATGTTTATTTGTAATATATAGTAATTTAATTTTCCTACTTTGTTTTCGTGAAATTAATTTTTTGGAGACACTATCAATCGCTACTAAAATTCCTAAACTTCATTTTAGGTCGTTTGCCCTTAAACAATCAAAAAATTTTCCCTGCGGCGTTATTTTGTTATATTTCCTCCTCAAACAGAAGGAAAGGCGCTAAGATTAATAAGATTATTCTAGCCTAGGGCGCCAAACTCCGGTAATCCAGCGCTGGTGATAAGTCTAGCTGGTAATTTACTTCCAGTTCACCCTTGACAATGACAAACTTCCAAGTGCTTGCACTTTTTTAAAATTAAAACATTTGAAAACCCAAAAATAATTAAAATCGATAACTAAAGCTCTCTACAGACAAGTTGGCGAGGAGTGGAAGTGATCCTGATAATTATATACCCTCTATACCTGTATAATACGGTAGAAATACAGATACGAAATACGCATCTTCTCTAGACTAAAAAAAATTTCTTTGTAACGATGTGGATTTTTTATACAGCTCAGAGTGATAAGAATCCCAAGATTCTAGCTTTGAGCTTGTCCCAAATCCGCATCCGTTTTGGTTGTCAACTCCCTACCCCTAAACCACGACCAAATATTTCTCCCTTATTCATTTTCCCTGTTGTTAATTATTATTAACAAAAATTAACAATTGTTAAATTAGACCGACACCTGAACATTATCTAGTGTGTATTCAATGAATACGCGCGAGGTCAAGCATTTTAACGTCCGATCTTTATATATAAAATTTAACAATTTCAAAACTTTAAATTAGCTTTGTCTAAAAATTAAATTCTCCATTTTCCCCCCATTTCTTTTGCTCCCCTAATCTTCTGTTTACGTCCCCTGCTGGTCCATAATTAATTTTATTAATTACTGGCCCTGAATATAATTTTTCTTTCTGTTGCATCCCCAAATTTTCCCCGATTACGACGGGACAAACACCCTTCAAATGCCCTTTTAACCGCGCATTTTTCCTGTTATCATTTTTTCCCCGAATGCCATTAGTTGAATTTTTAGAAGTATAATTAGCTAGTGGATGATAGCCCGTCCGCCACTATTATCCCCATTCTCTCAATCACAGCTAGCGCTGTGATTGGCTGTTTCCCAAGAAGGGGAAAAGTTAATAAATAACCGTGCGACCAAAAGGTCGGGGCAGTCCCTGGCAGTCTTGGTGTTTTGACAGTCGTCTCCGTGTAGTCCCGGTGTAGTCCCCTATCAGTCGTTACGTGTTAACTGTGTGAAGTCTTGTCTTGTCCGCGGTTCCAGTTTGACAACCAAATACCCCAGCTTCCGAGTGGTTAGAAGTTCGTAGTGGTTCGCAAGAGCCACTGTGGAATTGTCCCTAGCCGCCGTATTCCCTTCCGTGTGGCTACTGTGCTGTGGTGGTCCGCAAGGGCCGTTGTAGTGCATAGCCGCACCTCCCCTCTTTCCCCTGTACGTAATTTAACGCTTTTTTTTTCCTCTAGAAGATTTTGTTAATTAGCGAATTAATTAAAATATGAACTGTATTGAATATTAATATTTTGGAATTCTTTATTTATTATTTGGGTGAATAAATATTTTAATTTGTGGTATGTGTGTAACTTTTATTTCCGACGCCGAACCTACCCCTCAACTGACTGAGCAACGCCCAAGGGAGGAAAAATTAAGGCTACCGGTTTCCGACCTTACATCTTTGCAAATTTTGTAAATTGCTCAAACTGTTCTTTCTAAAATACTACTCAATCAACAATTCTCAAGAAAAACTACGTGCGAAGAGCTCGCATTTCTTGAAACGATGTACACTGTACACCCAATACCCTACAGTATTTTTAGAACGTCTTTAGAATTGAAAATCTGTTTGCTGGGCCTAGAATTATTTAAATGAAATATTAATTTTTAACCTTGTAAACTTCATAAGCACACTTGTTACAGTTGGATTTATTTAGTGGCCTATTTTCTGTCTAGACATTACAATTCTTGGTAGAACAAAACAATACTTATTTTCCGTTTTTTATTCTTAAAAAGGTTGAAAAACAACCATTTTCAATACATATATCATTTTTAATAAAGTATTTAATTACAACAATTTTAAACTAAAACCCAATTTAAAATGTATTTTAAGAGCAAAGACTAGACGTCTATACTAGTTTTTTGAAATCACATAATTCTTAATTAAATTAGCAAACTAATTAAATTACACAAAAACACACTTTTTGTTCCTGGGCAGTATTATAAGTATAAGTGTCATTTTTAAGTAGCTTATGCCATAGAGTAAATAATCTAGTTATTAAGTAATTAGTTACTTTAGGCTTATGCTTAAAAAGTAGAAAAGTGGCTATTTACTCTCCCAAGCTCTATTTTGCTGATCACTGATCAGGATGGTGATGTTTGTAAATCTGCCCATTTCCCAAAATATTGACAAAGCACCTTTTCAATCTTGTTTTTTATGTAATAGTGGAGTGCACGGGGTATTAAATTGCGATTTTTATTTTCACTTCGATATTAAAAGCTGGAATCGTTTTCAAATGATTCCTTACCTTCTGGGGTACCAAATTCCGATGGTCGTCCTGTACGGGGTGGCTCAAAAATCCAACAAACCGCGAAATTCTAATTTGAAGTCGATCTCTTTTATGGTTTTGGAGATAACGCCTTTTGTCGGGCCACAGGGGGGAAAGCAAGCGGAGTGAAATGGGAACTTTTGTGAAAATACTCGTTGTGTTAGATACTGATACTATTTACATGCAAAATTCAGCTTTCCCCTAATTTGTTCCAGTTTATGTTGTTTTTTTGTTTATAGATTGGACTAAAAATTTATTTTTTCAGGAAACTTACCGATGGATTATTTCTCAAACAATGCACCGAAGTTGGAGCCAAATATCCAAACATAAAAACTGAAAATATGCTAGTAGATAATTGTTGCATGCAATTAGTTAACAATTTGAAACAATTCGATGTAATCGTAATGCCCAATTTATACGGAAGCATAGTGAGTAACATACTTTGTGGAATGTTAGGAGGACCAGGTTTATATGCGGGTAATAATTATGGACAGAGTCACGCAGTTTTCGAACCGGCAGCTCGGAGTGTAGGACTCGAAATTGCTAGTAAATTTTTAAAAAGAAATTCGTAAAAATGTTTGAAATAAATTGAATTATTTTTAGATAAAAATATCGCAAATCCGACTGCGATGCTTAACGCTGCAGTGGCGTTATTATACCATTTGCGCTTGGACAAATATGCATACTTGATTGATAAAGCTATCACAAAAACTTTATGCGAAGATAAAATACACACGCCAGATTTGGCAGGAAGTCATACAAGTACCGATGTTATAAACAAAATAAAAGAAAATATTAGTGCTATGAGATGATGATAGAAATGTTTTCCTAATTGTAGTTTAGTTATTCTAGTATTTTTAATTAAAATTAATAATTAGTTTACCCGATTGTACAAGTAAATAAATTGGACTTACATTAAATTTTATTTCGTTTGGGCACACATCCACACATAATGACATAATCAACCTTAGTCACTCGTAAGTCCACCACTGCGGTATTGTATTGAATAAAACTAATAGAAAAATGAAGGTAAAACTAGTAAAACGTATTGATAAACACCAACTGATTATTTTCTATGTGCAAGATGTTATAAATTTTTAAAATTTGATTTTAAATACTATCTACAATGCGTGCACATGTCCCATGTGTGTATTCAAACACCTTAGAAATTTATTCTAATTTGTTATTACAAAATGTTGACGTTCCATGATCTAAAGTAAAATAAAAAATTTTGAAAATAAAAATTCCGCCTGCTTGTGTTTCAGTGTAGAATCTAAAGAAATGGGACAGGACTGCGTTGATAGTAAAGATCTGGAAGCAAGTGAGGATTCCAGCCACACCAAAGACATTAGGCTACACTGCTACACAACGTTTTAGCAAATATTTTCTGCTACCGACTGCAGCAGCTCATTTTGTCTTATACTGCTCTTCACTTCTTTACTCCCTTTCTTTCATTAGTTTGAAGCCTAAAATTTTGTTCATTCTTAAATGTGTCATAATTAGTAACTTTACTTTAAATTTAATCACCGCAAGTTCGTATTTCTCCAGTTATTCAAAAGTAGAGAAGGAAGGGGGACTTGATTCCTAAACGTCACAATAACGTAGGGGGACTTGATTCCCAAGCGGTATAATAAGCTGGGGGGACTTTATTCCGAAGCGTCATAATAAGGTAGGGGGACTTTATTCCCAAGCGTCCCACCTTGGGAATAAAGTCCCCATACCTTATTATGACGCTTGGGAATAAAGTCCCCCTACCTTATTATGACGCTTCGGAATAAAGTCCCCCCAGCTTATTATACCGCTTGGGAATCAAGTCCCCCTACGTTATTGTGACGTTTGGGAATCAAGTCCCCCTTTCTTCTCTACTTTCAAATAACGCTTAAACGCTTTTCTATATAGATATGAAGAAAAATAAAGTCTAAACTTTCAGCTATAATCACGTTCGACAACTTGAAACTGCAATTGTTTTACTTAAATTGAAGTGTAATTTTGATACGAGAAATCAAACACTCGGAATGTTTCTCATAAAATTTTCACTACAAACTCGAGTTTTTCACAAAGCGTTAAAAGCACAATTAAAATAAACATTAAATAGATAATTATTTCTAAATACGACTCGGAAACTTATTATATAGGTGTATTACGATTTACAACAAACAACATTAAGTTTAAATTGCTTTTCTGCATTTATTACTTAACCATTCTTCAATTTAACCCATTCGAGATGTGCATGAAAAGATACTTAAGATACCACAACAAAACGCAGAAACTTTCAAGCAATAAAATTTAAAGACCATAATAATAAATAGCGATACATTAAAGTCTGTCCTTTCGGTACTTGCGGATGTAAAACCTTAAAATCCTGTCCATTAAATACAGAAACATGCGAGAGTAAGCTTAAAACAATTATCGATGCATTTTAAAATTAAAATTTATTAATATAACTTTACATTCACTTAATTATAGTTAATATGCAAACTTTCATCTAAAATTATATTATAACTTCCGGAACCATACAGTATATACAATCACAAAATCACATGCTCATATTTTTAGTCGTAGCCGCACAACTTGAAAGATCTTCTTTCAATGATATTAGTTATAGTATGTAATAAAATTTCAATTATTGTATTATATAAAAATAACAACTATAGACAAAATTGCAACGTGGTATTAAAACTGCAAAACAATAATAAACATATACATGGAACAAATTACTATTAATATAAAAATTATACAATTATCCTATGTTACATAAATAAATTTTCTATCGATATTCTTTATATACACCATTAAGTCAAATTTAATAGTAAACAATAGTGAGTCACAATAAGAGTTTTTAAAAAAGTCCACTGAAATGTAGAAACGATGCAATAAACCGCTCATCCTCCGACAAAACAATAAACCCAAGTTCCCAAAATTAATTTTGAAAGTAATCATTTGGACGGACGTATTAACTACCGATTTCAAGCGTTTATAATCTTCAGAATTGCACACAAAAGCAGAATCTCAACTCTCATCTATGAATAACTCGTTAGTTTATAGAGGTTAACGAAAAGTTAGTAGAATTTTACTTAGTAAGTTACCAGTGACCATCTTGCATAATTAATTAGGCTAAAAGTTTAATAAAAAAAATTTGGCTTAATTTTGAAGCAAAATAAGCCTGGAACGGCACAAACTTATTGAGCGCGTTATGCGTCCTACAAATCGTTCAGACACCTGACTAGTAAAATTATTTCATACTGCACCGTCAATTTCTTCTAATTGTATAAATAACTGTTCGTTAACTTACAGCCAATAAAATCAGTACGTTATACAAAAGAGGATGCTACAAATTCAAAGCAGCCTATTTTAATTTCCAGCTTAGCTTATTATACTGTATAGCAAAAGTTAATATTTTATAAAATATTTCGTACAAGTGAAATAGATAGATAAAATACTCGATTTATTCGATATTAAAAGTTACATGTGAGTATTAGATGCGGTGTTAAAGTGGCCACTAGACATCGGACCGTTTCCATTCGGAGGTCCTATTTGTGTTACGCCTTGTGTCGAATTTTGGGGATAAGCCGTAGGAATAGGCTGAGGCGCATACATAGGAATTCTACAAAACAAAATACAATTTTTATTCATCCCTTCACCTCGAATATAATTCATCAAAAGTTACCTACCGCCTACTCTATGGTTTTATGCAAATTTTTATCCCAAAGTTTTTCTTTACTTTACAAATTTCACTGTAACTAAACGAAT
Source organism: Malthinus flaveolus (assembly GCA_950108345.1). NCBI lineage: Eukaryota > Metazoa > Arthropoda > Insecta > Coleoptera > Cantharidae > Malthinus > Malthinus flaveolus. The sequence continues at coordinate 14,512,237 of OX467285.1, read as the reverse complement.
CCAAACTCACCCTTGCTGTATTGTTTGTGCAGGATAATTTGGTAAACTCATTCGTGATCCAAGAGCACTAGATACTACATTTGGTCCATGCTGTAAACCAGGAGGAAGCATCTGTTGAGGCATCTGCCCTCTTCCAGGTTGTCCTTGCACACTCGTTTGTGGTAACTGCATGTGAGAAGGTAACTGCTGCATTTGAGGTAAAAACGATCGATCTTGTCCAGGAGTCCCGGCCATTACATATGGGCCCATGTACTGTGGCATACTCGTCGGTTGTGGCATATTTCCATTATACATCTAGACGAGACAGTTAATTACACAAAAAATGATAAACAAATACTAGTTTAAGTACCACAGACGCTGGAGATGGAATGGCATTTGGATAACCGTAAGGCATCTTATTTATGGGAGCATACTGTGGCTCTCGCATTAAAGTATGGTATAAACTAAGAGCTTCAACTAAGTCCGAACTAAGCTGAGTCAACTGTGCATGTTTTCGATCGACCCTTTCTAATTCGGTATCAATAAGAGGACCCATATGATTTACTTCCCCTAAAAACACCCAATTAAAATGATGGCGATTTAAAAACTCAAAAAACTCACTCTCTAATTGTAGCATTTCATCGGCATCTTGTTCAGGATTAGTCGGGTCGGCTTCGTGAAGTAAATGTAGTAAACGATCCAGTTTCTCTTCGTTTATTTCTACTTCCAACGGTTTTTCTTCTTTAACATCATTAAACTGCACCATTTTTTTGGCTTTCTCAATTACTAAATATATAGAACATTACACAAATACGCGTTAAAAATAAAAAAATAAAATCTCACCTATTTGTTCCGGTTCCACAGAAAGGTCAGCAGAAACAAAATTGGCTGGAAACAAACCTTCACCCCGCTGATTACTACCTTTCCACCAATTTACATCAGAGTCATCGTTAACAACAACTAAAAATAGATAAATAAGCAAAGATAACGCGATTTATTTAAATACAACCACTCACTTAATTCACCGGCACTAAATGTTAACTCATTATCCTCGGCAGCTTCAAAATCGTACAATGCTCTAACTTTTCTCAACTCTTTAGGTGGAGTCGAAGTCGCCGTTGTACTAAGAGCGGAGCCCAAGTTTGTCGGATACAAAGAATTCGAAGCAATTGCACTAGTATTTCTGGGAGAACCAGACGTTTCCTTTAAAGATAATTCTATGGCTTTAGCTATTTGATCTTCTTCATCTTGCGATTGAACCACATTAGGATCCTTGCTAAGTGTTACAGTCTTTTTAGTAGGCTGAAATGTAATACAGAAGCGATTAGATAAACATTAAAATTATGTAGGTCATGGTTGACAACTTAAGCAATTGAACTTACTAACTACGTAACTACACAATTATTTAAATAAATTCGTGGCATACTAACCATTTCTATAGAAAAGTCGATACCGGAGTTCTTTAATTTTACGTACAACGAAGGTATTAAATTTAATTGTTGATCACTTTTGAATTCGCCGTCGGCCCACTTCTTTAACGACTCTTTTAACTTCTGCGCGACTTTTGGATGACACTTCTTGATTAATTTACAATACTCGTTTTCAAACTCTCTCGACGCAATTTCTATATGAAATACTTTTCCACAATTGCTTACACACGCATCTAGTAACTACGATAAATTCTTTAATGATGAATTCGGGTTGTCACGTTGCACAACTTACCACCGCAGCTTGAATAGCCACATGCGGATCGGGATTATTTAATCTTCTGAAAATCGCTCTTAAACAATTTTTGGCATCTTCTGATGTTTTTGAAGCCTTATCACATACGTCTAAAATTATTCCCCATTGTTCAGAAGTGTTGTTTTCACTTGTAGCTTTCTCTAGGACAAAAAATATACAGCAATTAAAAGGTTAGCTACTTGATGACTAATATCTACAGTATTTGCTAATATCAGGTGATTTCTTCGTCATAAAATTTAATGAATCCACAAACAATGACTATTTAGCAAAATAGATACCGTAAACACAAAAATTTAGAACATAATGACTCACCAACGTCACTGTCAAAAGGCGATGTCGTACCAAACAAGCCCATTATTTAATTAGAACCCAATAGTTTTAGGTTTAGATTTTACGTTGCTTATTTAAATTAAAAAATAATTAACTGATAAACAACTAGATTAAATCATGTTCTTCTTTAGAACTTTTTGAACCAATCTGGTGATAATTTTGATTTCTTAAAATATAAATGTCATTCCACACATAGAATTTACAAGCTCACCAACTTAGAATTTACATAAGAACTAGGTACCACACTGAGTAAAATGTCCCCAACTTACAAAATACATTTCGTTCCAACACGATAGGTCGCTATAACTCATTCGCTGAAGATCTGCAAAAATAAAACTGTCAAGAGGCACGTTTAAGCAGCAGAGCAAAATTTGAAATGACTTTACGAAATGAAAGTGTTAAAAGACGGATAACCTGACACAAATAACTCTAGATACAGATTGCATCAAAGTTCATTGGGTTTTATAATTAATAATACTGTAGTTTTATTCATATAATTTAGAATTAAGTTCATAAAAGTAAATAAAATAAAATATGTTTTATTAGGTACAGTACCATTGAAAATATTTTATGGTTTTAAAAAATAAAGACTCGCCATTTCCATGTGTAATGACATAGAACGCCCTTGGCCCTTAGAACAAAATCTCATTTCTTAGTTTAAAATCTACCCTATTTTTCTTTTAAATGGTACTACCTATAATTTCTTGATCCAGGAATCATTTGACTAGATCATCTTTCAGTCAGAGAGACTATCAGTGAGGTGGCTAGTTATTATAATACCTATTGGTAATTATTAATTATGGAGCCGTTCAAACCTGCACTCCATAAACAAAAAGTGATAGTCGATTCAAACCTATGTATTAATTAATCTATTCACAAATATTCAGTTTAAAAGCAGCTTTAAGCACTTTAGAACGTTAAAAAAAAACGAAATCAGGATTGAAATAAGTAGTATACTTACTTCGTGCCAAATAGAAACATGAATGTCGCATTGTGTTCCAATACGCTCAGGAACTGTATGCCGATCTATGATAGGACACTGATCAGACAAAGGTCCCGCATCATTTATGTTTCTATCTGGCTTTGTAAGGTCCCGCATCATTTATGTTTCTATCTGGCTTTGTTTTGGTTGCTTTTCTTTCTTTCCCATGGTTCTGTTCTGTGTTATACTATATCATTCATTTTATAATCATTGCTTTATGTTGTACTATTATATATTTTTTTTCTTCATCAGTACCTCCACTGTTAACCTCCTAAGCAGTGTTTGAAAACATTTGAGGGAGAAGCTAGCACAGTCATGAAATGGGAACCCGGAATCATATATCAAACTAGCATAAAACATTAGAACGAAATACATAATTAATAAATATATGTATATATTATAAAAACATAATATTTACAGACATATGACAAAAATTAGTGTGACATAGCTGTTAGACAACATAGAATAGTGAAGTAATACAACAATGCATTATAGGTATTAAAAAATATTTAAAACGGTTTATTAGCAACACTACAAAACCATCACACATAATAACAAGTACCGTTTGTTATCATCAATGGTAATTAGAAACGTGTCCTTCGTTAAGCAATTTTTTTATAATCAATTAACTTGATTATTAGTTGTTACGATTTATTAAAAAATTGTTTTAACAAATATTAAGCACTTTAGGCGGCTGCACCTTTACAAACAATTTCGAGTTAATAGTTATTATAAGCAAACAATAAATTACATTTTATTTTTATAATAAATGATTGAATCTTCGTTTACTAAAATAGAAAAGCCGTTATTTTTTATTCTTATCCAATACTTATTTTTCTCGTGATTCAATCATCCATCATAAAATTTGCGTTAACAGCCTTAAAATTTCTATACTATACTTTTCAATTATAGCTATTTGGAATGACACTATCGAGTCACTTCACATCAAATCTTATGTCAACTTTATACCATTATAAAATTGCGTAAAATGATATGGAATGACCGAAATTATTGTTCAAATGTGGACTTTTCTGGATTAACCTACATTTACGCAGTTTAAACAAAATTTTAAAGTTTATAAAATCAAATAAAATGTTTTCGTAAAATTTCAAAAAATTATTAAAGACCAAAAAAGGTCGTTCAACAAGAAAAAAATCGCCATAATTCTGTAAATGTAACAATACAATAGTAATTAATTACAAAACTTATATAATACCAAGCATAAATTAACTTTTTCATCAAAAAACACACAAAATTACAATATACAAAATAAGGTAAAAAAAAAGTTGCAATCTTAGTAAAAATTAGCTATCTAATATCTCAGACACTTGATCATTGGCATATTTAAATATTAATAATATTTACGAATTAATATTATAAAGAATTAACGTATTATATTGATATTCAATGATTTCAGTCAGTTAATTTCCTTTTTGCGTAATAAAAAAACCTGCTCAACTAAAAAAAAACTCTGTCGACTTAAATCTCGCTAAAATACAAAATTAATAGATTAAAGATGACTAATAAATAACAATATAAACGAGTAACAAGTGTTGAACTAGATGACCAGCGTCATATCCTTTTTACTGGGTAAATTAACTTTTTTGCCTTGCCATAAAGAATTGTGTATGGTAAAAGCGTCGATTGTTACTGTTAAATGTTTTGTATGCACTTGTGAGAAACATTTTCCACCAGAATTATATCTACAACACAATTTGTTATTAAACATAATTTCTTTAGACTCGGAAGGAATTTTACTTACTTAAAGAACTTATCAAACATTCTATCGTTAACTTGTTTAGGACCAGTACCATAAAGCTTAATAACATCTTCACTCTCGGGACAGTACGAATATAAAGCACGAAACTGACATCCGGCATCTCTGAACAAAATAAGAAAGTGTTTGGCTTCGGATCGATTAATTTCTTCTAGGACACGTCGTTTTGATTCTTTATTTACAACACCAGGAAACACACAGTATTCTACAGCATTCAACATTATACCTCTATTCGATTTGGTCGTCGGTTGTTTGTATAGTCTCGGACCTATAAGTTTTAAAAAAACTTAGCTTAAAAAACTCAAGAGACAATATTTTGTGAGTTAAAGCAAAAAAACACTTTACAACTGAACATACCAAACAACAAGACTTACTACTTTTGAAGAACGTTTTGGGAATTGCATTAACGTACCTGTATAGTCCATCATACTGCTAGGTGTTGAACTAATATCACTAGAACCGTCGTCAAACATTCGCCTTTTGGTCATAAAGCCTGGTAAACTACCCGGTCCAGAAGGCGACGGCAGGTGACGCATAGGACCCATACCGGGAGAAGGAACTCTTCTTGGAGGAGTAGCTCTACCTAGACCGGAATCTGTATCTCCATATCGATACGCCATACTATCTTGATCGGTACTCGACCCTAAATAAAAGTTAGTTTCAAATATTGTTAGTCGAAAAGACAATAATATTATATTAATTTATAATTAATCGTGTTAGGTACTGGATTTTATTACTTTGTAAATTTGAAAAATTCCTTCACCAACTTGAAATTTAATTTGTTACGCATAATTATTAAACAAATATTAGATTTGTGGTATTATATTTGGCAAAGATTTTTAATTTCATGTATTAAAATTTTTTTGTGCATTTAAAAACAATCTGTTGAAATATTGGAAAGCTTTAACGTACTCAAAGTACCATTGGTACCATGTAAAGTAAGTACTACATTGGTTCTTTAAAATACTAATAAACTATTCATTCGGAAAAATCAGTTTAGTACATTAAATAAAATTCGAGTTTAGTATGTATTTTGATATTGTTTGAGGGAAACAGAAAGTATCGGTTATTACAAGTGGAACATTTTGTAAATTGACTTTTCCAATTGCTAAAACAAGCTAAAACCTATCCTATCATAAAACTCTAATTCAGATGTATTTATGTAACGATAAACTTGAACTTGTAACTTACTAAAGATTTCAAAAATGTTGCATGTTTAATTAATTATCAATCATTGAAAATATGTACAAACAAATTTTTTATTTGTTTTACTGAAAAAATATCTAACCAGCAGCAATACAAATAACTTTTGTAGACAAATAGTAAAAATAACTTATTTAGAATACAAAGAATTCAATAGCCAATTTATTGAGTGGTGAATTTTTTGATCCATGGTTATAAAGAATTTAAAAAGAAATTCCTAATATATTGATTTGTTCCTGATTTACCCCTAAACTATCAACTAAACGGCAGTAATACAACCACGCCATATTGAATTTTTATACCAGTAAGCCCAAGTGTCGACTGTCTGGTGCGGATGTAATAATAATAATAGTAAAAAGTGCTATTATTAGACTTATGATCTGCTATGGAGCTCTTTTCTGGTGGCCCAAACCAGACAGTCTACGATATCACTACGAAAAGTCTACTAGACAAAACACAGAGACTCTTTACTTTCTTGGTCGTAAGAGCCATGAGAACCACACCCTCACTCAGCAGCTCTTGATGTGCTGCTAAGCCGTTACCCACTGGATTTATATGTGGAGGAGATGGCAACAATTGCTACCCTTCAACTATGAGGATAGGGACTATGATCCATCAAATATGGAATTTACGGACACACCAAAATACCCGAGGAGTGCTCCAAATAGCTACCTCTCCTGGAGACGGATGCTTCCTCTCCCAAAATCATAAACACCTAGAAGTTGGTTACAGTTATTTCAATATCTAATAAGTTGTGCCAACTACGTTTACTGGACAGTGGTCAGAAATATAAAGTCTCGTTAAAATAGCATAATATAAATATTACGTATATGCTAGGGAAAATATTAATTTTTTGTAAAGCCATTCTCGTAGTCCCGGAATAAATAAGAAAGTAATCAAATGTAGGAAATTTCTATTCAGATTCTTAACCGCCATGATAATGCGTAAATTTTCTGTATTTTAACGAATTCCTATTAAATTTTTTGAGATCTCATTGCTGTGCAGTGTGCATAAAAAAATTCGTCACCCTCTATAATTGGGAATACTTTTCTAGTTTATGTAATACTGCGGTTATTAAATATTTTTTAAATAATCCAAATGAAATAACGTTGTAATCAAGCCATAAACAGTAAATTGTAATATCTAAAACTTCTATGAATTTCTAAAAGCTCAACACAAAAGCTTGTAATTTTTTAAAGTGTTGAATAAAATTCTAGCACGTAAATCCGTAATTTTTCATTACAAAGTATTTATGTACAGCACGCAGGAACCTAGAAAATAAAATAAAAAAATAAAGAGAAAAGAAACCATGCCCCATACCATCACCAAACCAACGACCTCGACTAAGGCAACAGACAAAAAAGAGATTTTTCAGCAAACTCTATCTTACCATACAAATTCATCATAGAAGAAGATTTGCGTCCTTTATAAGTCGGATATTTAGGTCTGCCACGCACTTGTGAAGGAGATGGGTCTGGAAACACATTTTGTACACTACTCCCCATTTCAATTAAAAGTTGTTTTTACAAACATAACCATTACCACGACCACAAATTCGATATAAATGAAAATGAACAATAATAAATATAAGACTGACGAAAATGATGCAATAAAAACATAATTGATACGTAAACATAATTTACAAATTTTAAATGAAATGGATGCAAATTACACCAGCAACGTGCCAATTTTCAATATGCTACCAATAAGACATAAGCACACGAAATACTTCATACACATCAATAAATCACAAAACGATTCATGCTAATACTAATACAAACCTCTTGAAGTTTTATACGAGCCGCGACGACCCAAGGTTTGGTTGGCACTATGACAAGGCGACATACCCCTGCTGTCATCGGGAGAATCTGAAATTTACCAACACCGTGCAAATGACGACAAATTTACAAGTACACAAATAATTATAAACTTAACCGCCCTTTTAATACACAAAATAAATAAAACTAAAAAAGTCCGCCCACATAAAATTAAAAAATAAAACACACCTTTATAAAGTAAACCACTACTCATTCGACCACTATCTGCAAGACTATCTTGTGAACCTCGGTAATAATCACGTTTCATTGTATTCGAGGAATAATTATTGGCTAAATAATAAAAATAACAAAATAAAATAAAATAAGTAGAAATCGACTCTATAAATAATAAAAAAAACTTACCAGTGAGATTAGAAGTTGAGCCTTTCTTACCCCTACTGGGTTGTAACATGCCTTCTGCCATCTCCACGGACCCACTATCAATGTGTATCGTTTTCGGTCTAGGTCTTGTAGGTCCTTTCGAACGCATTTTTGGTGTTGGTTTTAGAGAAGACATGTATTCCTTATCTATAGTTTTGCCCTAAAAGAACCAACCAAGTCAAAAATTTGTTTACAACATAAAAAATTTGAAAACATTCACAAACAAACTCAAGCAAATTTAGCTTACTTCTGGAATCCAGAAGATCCACAAAATAAGAGCATTGTCGAACAACATCCCTAAATACACAAAGGAAGTACTAATTATGTTAAAAATAGATCTTTGGATGTTTTCCAGTTTCAAACTATTTTTAAACTTAAGTATCACACCCTCTTTTAAAAGGCATATCAAACGATAACAGCTTTATAATACTGTACTTGAACTCCCAAATTTAAATATCGAAACTGAAATATTACGCGATTGTTTGAAAACGAAAATTTTTACTTAAAAAAGCTCCAAATTAGAATAAAAAACTAAAATACTACATAAACAAAACAAAAATCACCTCTCTGTCGGCCTCCTCGATGGCTTTCTTCATTTTATACTGTTCAAGAATTGCAGCACGTCTCTGAACCTGCTCTTCTTTTTTTCTCTGCCTCTCCTCTTCTTTGGCCTTCACCCTCTCTCTCTGCGCTTGTGCTTCTTGTTCTTTCCTTTGCTTAGCTTCTTCTTGCTGTTGTCTTCGTTGCAACGAAAGCAACATGATTTTTTCTTTTTTCTTCTCCCTTTCGTCGACTAAATCCTAAACAAATGAGTGGTAAGAATTAAGTTCACAAAGTATCATGATAGCCTTACGGGATCTGGATTTTTAAGATCGTTTCCTATAATAATAGCCGAAGCCGCAGTAATCTGCTCGTTATTTTGACTAGTTTCCCATTTATCTCGTGCAATTTCCATTTGCAACTCTTGTCTTCGTCTTGTAGCTTCCTCTTCCTCTTTTTTCGATCTCTCCAAATCTAACTCTCTTTGTAATTGCCTTTGACTTTCTAACAACATTCGGTTTGGTTTAGTCTGTACCTGCACATCCGAAATATCACTAAAGCTTCTCTCTTTTCTAGGCGAACCTTTCTTAGTTCGTAATGGTGGTTTTGGACGTTTTGGTTGCTCATTATCGAAACTAATGTAAAATCCTTTTTCGTTTGGAGGTTCTAATTCGATGCTACTTTCTGGTGATTGTTCTCGCTGCGATGTAGCGGGTTGGAACGAATTACGAGTAATTAATGGTCTTGTAGGTGATGGTATTCTATAAGTACGACTACCGGAAGTAATATTAAGTTTGCTAATTCCTAAAAAAAAGTTCGGTTTCCGTTACAAAAATAACTTCTTTTTCAAATCGTACCTTCGCTAAGTTGGTCATCTGCAGAGTTTCCAATAAATGAAATATTTTGAGGTTCCATATCGTCCACAGATGGAGCAGGAATAGGCGCATGAATGACGCTACTTTTTCTAACAGGCTCCCTATCAATTTGCTGCAAGCTAACTGGACTTCTCTTACTTTCATCCATTAATTGAGATATTTGTTTGTGTAAATTTCGATGTTGGGGCGAAGTTGTTGGAGGAGTATGTGAACTGGGAAATAATTGTTGTTGTATGTGCTGTTGACTAAGGGTAAAACCTGGATGACTGTTACTACGATTTAAAGGGTATTCATCTCCATTTTGTTGTCTGACCGAATTATCGTATCTCACAGAATTGGGCGAATATCTTGAATTTTCTTGGTACCTACTACAATTGACCATTTCAATTTTCACATTTAGCTAGAAATAGTAGTTATAAACCACGGTTGAGAAAAAACTTTTCATAGCCAAGCAGCATCGAGGGATAAAAGTGTGAGAGGCGCAATAGTTTTCTCAACCGTGGTTTATATATTATTTTTTTACTACTAGCACAATTATTTCCAATAATTTGAATTCACACCGACATGTAAAAAAAATTTTGCAGTTTATAGTAACTATAATATAACACAAAACTCGATTGTCTAGATCAAAAACACTATGAATAATGGTAAGTTTTAAGCCTAAAAAAGAAAAAATATTTTAGTATTACCGCTCCGTGTTGTCGTGTAATACAAATCCAGCAGGACTTTGAGGTTTTCCCCAGGTTCTCATTTCGGGCTGATAGGTATCGTTGACAGCTTGTTGAGCCCAAGTTCTTCTTTGTGGAGCAACGGGTGGTGATTGAGAAACGAGTTGGGGAGGAGGTAGCGGTCCTTGGTCGTGCAAGTAGAAGTGAGGCTGTTGTTCTTGATGAAGTCTCGGACTTGTAACTATTTGTTGAGTATAAATTGCTTGAGGAATGTGCGGCGCACTGGAATACGTTTGCAGTGGATTGTATATTGCACCTAAAAGTTTTATAAGCAATTAGAACTTGTTTTAGGTATAGCCGATCGAAGTATTTAGAGTAATTCTCGTCCAGCTGGTAGTAGCCACCCACCCTTTTAAGTCTTGTACACCAAAAATGGCGGTCGTTATTACCTGCAGTGCCAGAAGTCCCTTACATCTTTTGATATACTATACCTTGAGGCGGTTGTTGATATGGTTGAGCATTATAAGGCTGTTGATTAGTATATTGCTGAGGTAACTGCTGTGGGTGATGTTGGTAGTGCTGAACGGGAGGCTGTTGTTGCATGAGTGTTTGTTGTTGAGTGACTTGGATTTGATTTTGTTGAGACGCGAGTCTTTGGATATCTGCTTGAATATCGTAGAGACTAGAATTCATCCTACAAATTCTTTTATTAAAACCGGCAGATTTAAAACTAAACAAAGTATGACTCACTGCGCAATGGATTGTTGATATTGCTCCAAATCCATATTTTCAATATCGGGTGTGCGCCGTGTCTCAACAAACGGTTGATCATTCTCTAACCACTTACGTTCAACTGTGCTAACGTCATTAGTAATTTCCTACAAAAGAAAATAAACTCGTTAGTTAACATTTTAATAAAACTTTGTGCTTGAAAATGAATTTTGAATTAGTACCTGCAATGTGAACGGTCTCTTTGCTTTCGAGGATGTGTCAGCAACTGAACTACATGGCTCAGAAATGCTTGCAGAACTAGATTTAGATTCCGTTTCGTTTGGTGTTTTTAAAATATTACCTTTGCCCTGAAAGTTAGTTAATACAGTCAAGACCTCCACCACTAAGTTATAATATCTATTTAAAAATGCACAACTACGTGAGCGGTAGTCTATTTTTGTCTACTAAAAAGTGAGTTTTTTTGATTATGTACTTGTGTAGTAAGATGAAAAGTTAATGAAGGTATTAAAAGATCAACTGTGTATTAAAGTAGCATATTATTAGAAATCTAAAGTTAAAAAAAGTAACGAATTAGTAGATAAGTGGGTTGCAAAAGCGAAGAGACAAAATCTACTGAATCTACGCAAGTACAATTATTACAGGTAATCAAAAACAACACATTAAATTCACATAACACATAAAACACGTACTTGTAGATTAGATTTAAAACTATGTCAATCTTTAAATACGCGTAGAAACAAATTTATTCATCAAGCTTCGGTTTTTTATTGCAAGCGACAGATTTTTAGTAATCAATGCATAAGTAAAGATGATAAAAATATATGCAATGTATCCAGGGTGACAAGACAAGAGTGCGGCCTTGGATAGTTCCTACATTGAAACAATTCATTTTTTCGAATTTTCAATTTACGAAAAACCAATTAAAAGCGCGCGCTTATCTGAACACCCTATAAAAGTAAAAGAATTTACTATCATGCAAAACATATTTAAGATCTATAGAACTCTGAGTTACTTTACTGCTAATAATTGGATGCCCAATTCACAACTTCTAACTCATATCAAACATGCAACTCGTGTCCATTTAAAATTTTACCATTTACAAACAAGAAGCTACATTTAAGAACAGATAAAGATAAAAACTTTGTAAACTATTGTAAAAAAGACAACTGTGAACTTTCAAGTGAACCCATCTTACCATTTCAGTAAGCTACGGAAATTGAACAGATAATATATTATTACAAACACCACAACCGTACACAATCCGTAGATAATACCCTTTCGGCATCTTTATCAATTTAAAATAAAATCATTTCAATTGCACTTAAAAATAATCAAATCTTTTAAATCGTAATTAATATATCCGATAGAAAATTAATTCAAAGGCAGCGTAAAATTGATCATTTTAGATTTAAGAAATTTTTAAAAGTAAGAATAAGCACATTTAGACACTCTTTAAACATTTAGGCATTCTCAACCTAAGCATAAGCAAGAATTTAAATATAATCGTCCTACCTTAGTGACTGCTTGTAAAAACGCAGCTTTTCCAACTTTCTGTCTCTGCTTACTCATAATAACTTCCATTCTGCGCTTTTCAGTTTCAATGTGTCTTCTCTTTTCTTCCAACTTCATCCTAATATCGTTTAACTGAGATGCCATAACGGGCCCGCTTGAATTCTCGTCGGAAACGTCGCTAGCTTCTAAATTTGGCTGATTATTTGTGCTCTGTTGTTGCCATGTTGTGGTATTAGGAAGAGTGGCAAAAGTGGTAGTTTTCTTTTCGCTATTACCGTTAGTTGTTCCGACTTTACTCAAAAAGCTCGATTTAGCTGGTGTATCTTCTTTATCGTGCTGCATATAAACTAACTGAATTCCTTTTTGTTCTCCGCCTAATTTTTGCTTAAGATCGGCAAACGACAATCGATTTGCAACTTCGCCGTCGACGAGATCGCTTATTAAATTTTCTTTTTCGTGAATTTTATTGTTTAAAGTGATTGCGTCGCTACTTAACTGTCGTTTAAATTTGAAAGTTTCGCGTTCGTCATCTTGTTTTTCACAGCCATTATCATATCCTATTTGAATAGAACTACGATTATCTTGTATCGATGAGCGAACGGCTGGATTTTCTATAGGTGGTCCAACGGGCGCCGATATTTTTCTACCAATGTGAGCACCAACCTTTTAAAAAAAAAAAAACGTAAAACCGTTTCGAATTTAAACTGATTTAATTACAAACCTCTTTATCGGGGTTTCTTCCAATAAAATTTATATTATCTTGGCTACCTCCAAAATTTTCAATCGTCAGCTGGGAATCGTCCGAAATTGAATTCTTTCTCGATCGTCTACCAGAATAACTGGGTTTTTTATTTTCGTTCCAATTACTAGGTTTACCAGCTGCCATGTTCACAAACCTTTCTCCTCTCTCCTCAGCCTTACTGTCGTTATTTTGTTTTTCTTTACTTATTCTCGATCTGGCAGGTACGAGAGGTTCGTCATGAATCACAGAACTGAGAGTAGGAATATTTCTACTTTTATACACTACGAACGAGTCCTCGGAACCTCTTCTCAAACTATCTTCGCTCATTTCTGACATACTTTGTTGGTAAGAATTTGTTTTTCTAAGTGGCACGTGAGTTGGTGTCGTTTTGGAAACTAAAAAAATTGATCTTAATTAATAAACTATAAATGTTTAATATGAAAAACATTGAATCGAACTGTGATTTTTAAAAAACGAAAATATAAATTGATGAGTTTTAATATCAGAATCTAAAACCCTTATTCTCGTAGTTGAAGTTTTATGTAATAGGCGCGAATTTTATTAGTTCCTAGTACGCCCAGCAAAGTGCCTTTTTGCATATTTTGAGACTTTGATTTAATGATAGAGAGAAAGGGTAATAAATTGTTGATATTATGCGTGAGGTATAAGATGCGTGAACATGCAAAAAAATCAAGCACAATGAAACAAGAAGTAGTTAATAAAAATAGACAAGTGAGGCGCATTCATGAATGAAATGCGACCAATAATCATTGATTTATACGAATTCATTACGTTAACTAACAGTTTATGAAAGTTTGGTGAAATAAATATGCACATAAAAAAACAAATTAAGCTAACAACAGTATTCCAGAATAAATAAAACGATCACAGGTCACTCATAAAGAACAAGGTGGTTGGCTTTTCATTTTTTTGTTAACTAAAAAGTCACTTGATTTAGAGAAAAGTTGTAAGATACAAAAATTATTATTTAAAACCCTTTTATAAATATTCGACAAATTTTGAGAGGAAATTACTTTTTAGGGGATGAATGAAAACTAGTTTCGTTCTCTCAAAAGTCTAGTGAGTGGGTCTAAGGAATTATTCACTGTAGAAATTTGTCGATGTATGATTGTTGATGTTGATGAGATAATTATAGATTGTCTTTTACTTCGTATCACAATAAAAAGCGAGCCACCCTGTATTATAACTTGAATTGCTTAAAATTGCGGTTCTGGAATTTCTACGTCTAAAAGCTTTCAACGAGTTGAATGTATCGAGGCTGAACCTCAACATACAACTATTTAATTTCGACTTTATGCATCATTCAATGAATGACATACAAGGGATTACCTTGGAAAACAGGAGAAGCTGAAGTGCCATCGAATCCACTTCGTAAGTCCGGAATGGGACTCATAATAGTTTGCGGCAGATTACGTTTATGTACCACACCATGCGCGTTACGCACCGGAAAACCCTCTATAGCCACAACCAATACAAGCAAATGTCATATTCATATTATTACTTATACGTATTAATAATTAAACACAACTTCTTTACTACTACGACTACTACTTGCACTACTATCATTATTAATAATAATTTAACATAATCTTACCGAGAACATACTGCCACCACATTTAGCAAACGCAAAATATAAATAAAAGCCAAAAAGCTAAAACCAAAAGTTAAATTAAAAGACAACACCACGAGCGCAACAGAATTAGATCAAAATTAGCAAGTCTGAAAAGGTTGCATGACCTAAACAGTTTGTATTAAGAGTTTGAAAGAAAATCTATAGTTTTACAATTTAGGTACACAGAAAATAGTTATTTTAAGACAGTGTTAGATACAAAATAAAAAGCAGTTTGTTAGCGCATGCAAAATAAAAGCAAAATTATACAAAAAAATATTCAGACACTATAAATTAATTTAGACTCTTACCAGTTGTAAATTTATCCATTCCAGGATATCTTACGCATTTCACAGGATGTATTTCCAAAACATTGAACAGATCGGCAAGAAAGACTATCAAGTTTTGTTTCATAGACCTAAAAAAATACGAAAGTTTAAGGTCTCTAATTTTTCAAACACTCCCGAAAGAGATTCTTAGCCTTTTGTGAACACAAACCAATGTTTTAAGTTACTTTGATAAGCACATTAGTTACAAGCAGTGGGTGTATTGGTAAAAAAAGGTGTCAATTCGCATCCTCCCCAATAAATAAATTTTACAGAAACGCCTATTTGTACAAAAGCAAAAATATTATCTATCAATCATGGCTGGGCGTTCCTTCTTACACTGTCCCGCTGTCTCTATGCTCTCTTTGCCACGTAGTAGCGCTGATCGTATGGAGGAAATCAGAGAGACAATAAAGAGGGGACACGTAAGGTCACCATTCGTCTTAGAAATAATTTTTTAAATTGCAAAACATTTGAACAAAAAGTTCAACTATACAAATGTTGGGCTTGAAAAATAGGTATCCCAATAATACACCACAACGGCTGCAGACTTTCATTCAAAACCTACCCTCTCATGTAAGTAATATCTTCTGGCATTAAATGGAAAACCGATGCGGGTAGACATCTTTGACAAAACGATTGAACAAGACTTAAATTATGCAAACTTTCCGATACGGTCGGCAAATATGACACACGAAGTTGAGTCCAAGGCAATTCGTCGGAGCAATAATACGAAATTAAAGCTGCCAAAGCTACACCATCGCAAAGATCTTTAAAGTCTTTTACAGTAGGTAAATTCGGCGAACTAAGTCTATCTCCCTACAAAAACAAACAAATTACGTCTCAAATTAAAAGATATCGTTCCCTTACCTCTCCTCCACCATTAGTTATGGTAGAATCTGTTTCTTGATCTATCCTCTTCTTCAAAGCTTCACACGCTTTCGACACCCACAACATAAGCCCTTGTTCGTAATTGTCAGGTACAAATGAAGGAATGTCGCGACTATGGTTAAATCTTTGCACAGCTGCCAAAACACGATCCGACGTAACCACCTCTTTTGCATATAAGACCATAACTGCCTCAATCACTGCCATATGAGCGGTCTAAAAAAATAAAAAATTACGCAAGCGAAAAAAACTTCAACTCTACCAACCATTCTCAAAGGATTGGTTTGAATAAGTGTAGTCTCCGTTAACTGCGCCCCATCAGAAGGCTCACCAACATATACCCCTTTTCTCGCCAACGTTTGTAAAATCGACCAGTGATTGAGATTGTGATAGTTTGGATCCGAATATATGTTTCCGAGTGCAAGACAGTACATTTCGGCATTAGCTAACGTTCCCACTATTTGAGGTTTCAGATGTTCCTGATTCTTAAAAAGAGAATTAAATTTACATTTATTGTAAGAAGAAAAGAAAATGCGACTCACTTCGTGATCTCTATAAAATGGCTCTCTGAGATTTTCCGGAACTTTGTTGTTGAAAGCTTTCGATAAAAGCCATTTGACCGAAGCTCTTTGTTTGGCCTAAAAAAGAAAATACGGAGTTAATTTTAACGTCAATAATAATTTCTCGAGTTACGAAATTTCTCTTTTGGCGAAGAAATTTTTTAATTGTTAATTCATAATCATTATGAATGCCCACATCTAAATATCACGCCTTTAGCTTAACAACCACCCAACTTTTATTCAATGTATGAGCTGTTATTTTCTGCTTTTTAACCAATGCTTTATGAGCAAGAACTTCATTCGTTTCGTAACAATTAAACTTGCAAATTTGTGAATGAACTCTAGTAAAAAATATAGAATCGTGCAACTCTTTAGATTAAAAGAAAAAAATTGCAAGTTGAAGAGCATCGAGGGAAAATGAATTGATTATTAGCTTCAAGCCTTCAAGGTTGACGCTGCTTCAATAAACACGATAAATTTATTTGATTTGCTATAATTGTAAAAATTGTCACTGTAACAATACCTCATTAAAGGAAATGAAAATTGCGAGGTCTATTTATCGATGTTGAATACAAATCGAGAAGCTCAAACGACAAATATAAGGTCAAAAAAAAATTGCAATTACACTACCTCAAGATGGTCAACCTTGGAATTATAAAATCTAAAAGCGTGACCGCACATCTATCTAGTTGATGTTTAAAAAAATTACTTTCTTCCATTGCAATAAAAATAATACCATTCGAGTGCGAGCGATTATATGAAAATATTGGCGAGTAACAATAAAAGAGTTGTGGTATTTGTTATTGTGTTAGGGTCTCAAAATTCATAGCGTGAAGAGGTGAAGAAGTGAAGAAGAAACTGAAGAGATAATTATACAGCGCAAAAATTAAAGAACAAGCCTCTACGAACGTACGTAGAGCTTTCTAGAAGAACTCGTTTCCGCGTTCACCTTATACCACATTCCAATCTCAACAATTTCAATTTACACACTTTCCAAACGCATCACAGTTAAACAAATTAAAGACGTTTAATACATCATATAATTCTTAAACATTTAACCTATACAGGTGTTAAATGAATGTGTGGTATATGGCACTCGGGTACTCGAATTGTGCAAACAATTATTGTTCCAATTTATACAAGAGGGAGAGAAAAGTGTTTTTATAGGTGATGAAATTGTTATGAAACGTGGAAAACTCTGGAGTAAGTAAGCAAGTTTAGTCTCTCCTATAGCACCGGAAAAACTTCAACCACACATAATTTTGCAATCTTACGACTCTCACCTCGATCTATCACAAAATTGATGAATTACTATAAGATAGGGTCAACATGATTTGGTGGACTACAAAAAGTCAAATTAAGCCTACGAACCTGCGATGGAAAGACCCTGATCTAGATATATCAACCACCTTTTCTTAAACGAAGTATGTTATAGCTATGGTTATAGGTAACTAGAAACAAAGCCAGATGAATACATCTAGTGGTGGTGTATTAAAGGCGAAACATAAAAAAAAGAAAGAGTGGGTGTATCATCTTCTTTGTGTTGAGAAGAAGAAAATTTGTTATGAGCCGAAGGCGAGAATGTACGCTAATAAACTTTTATCTATAAAAATACCAAACTATCGCAATGTACTCCATTCTATCAGTAAATAGTTATAAATAATTAACGGATTAAGCAATAAATTCTATGACGGAATTTGTTTACATTAAAAAGTTCGACTCCATATTAGAAGAACAAATCGATTGCAGTAATGCTTTGGGAGAGGACAGAGGACGAAAGCCCATTTCGTCTTTATTTACTAATACTCGTCAAAAATAAAATACACTGCAAAACACTTGAGCATAAAGTCTCAAAACAGACCTTTTCCACCAAAAAATTAAATTTTTTTCTAACTATCTCTGTTTTTCCAAAAAATTTTCAAATTCTTTTTCGAAAGCATCTTTAAATGTTGTAGATGTATAGAGGGAAAATGCGAGGTACAAAAGTAGTTCGTGTCGTGTGAGGTCTTGACGTTTCCTAATGCAGATTTTATCAAATTAGCCGCACACTGACGCGGCGAGAGTTGCTCTCTTATCAGTTTCGAACCTATAGGTGTTACCTGCTACCAGAGTAAATAATAACTGTGATGCTAAGCATTTTGATGCCTCTATTAAATTAGACACATATTAATTAGTCCCTAATCATAATCAAACGACGTATTACACGGTAATTAATCTCTTGTCAGCACTTTAGGAGAGAATCTTTTTATACAGTGCCCAAAAAGAAGTAATAGGTACATGATGTATTATTCTTTAAAATCTCAAAAGATATAGGTCCACAGTTTCTTAAAAGAAAAAAATTATCAAAACTATTATTTCTCTCAGAACGTATTTTATTCTTTTGCGAACTGGTCCTGCTTCCTTTAAATTTCAGTATTGTAACGCTGTAACTGCTGAGCCATTAAACATGCTTTTTGTTACAAATGAGAATAAGATGGCGGATGAAAAGTTTCAAAAATTAATAAATTACAGAAATCCCGCCTCATGGTTAGTAGAGTACACTACACAGTTCTTGTTCATAATTCATTTCATCAAGATTCAGTTCGCATCTAATATTACCAAGTAACTCTGATGAATTAATAACGACCACTATCATCAAATAATCCATCTATACGATTGTAAAGTCTTCATCGAAAATAATAGATTAATTTAGACTGGTCCAAAGTATTCTGTAACGCAGGATCCACACATTAAGTGCCAATGTTGGGTCCAATATTGACTCATTTTCGACATATAGTGGTTTGGAAAGCATGCACAGATGTACACTGTATATACACATTGGGACCAAACTCAGTTAGCTTCGCTCAGAGCCAGCGTGAACATGTCTAATATCGGAATCGATTTTCAAATTGTTGGCAGAACATGACATATCAAACTACTCCTTTAATTGTTGCCATGCATCGGCAGTTGCATTCCTATTTTTATGATCCCGAGCATGACAATTCATTGATTAACTGCCGTTAACCGTGATTAAATTCTTTAATTGGTTGGTGGGACTGGCCCTAAATGAACGTGCGTCCAATATGTGGTCGATTACACGAGCTTGGTGCCAATTTCTTTGATGTTTTGTCAAAAAACGACTCTCAACGGCACACTACCAGTGTCATCCGACCCAACTTGATATTATCCGATTTCATCGGTATAGAAGTAACGTTTTTGACTTTACCACCAGCAGAGAAGTACAATAATGAATAATCTCCTTCAATTATATTCTTCTATTCAAAACACCATTTCAAACCGAGACTTCTTCACATATAGAAAGACCGCTTCGTTCTGGCGTTGGTGACTTTACCACCAGTGGATAGGTACAATAATGAATAATCTCTTTCGATTCTTTTCTTTTATTGATTCTATTGAACCTCTCTACGGGTAGCGTAAGTCGCCGGTGCCGAAAAGGGGTGGTTTCTCTATAACTCTATACACACGTTGGCCGAACGTCGTTGGCGCCAACGTTGAGACCGTTGTGTGGATACGGCGTAATACGCGCTGAAAACTAGCCAAAGGTGTTGCAACGTTTGGAGAAGCATAAGTCATGGGTACCCAGATAAAAACTTGCATAGAATAAGATGGCACCTAACAAAGAATTTGGGGGGCAAGATAAGTTTCGTTTAAAACTAAATAGACTTGGAAGATAAAAAGACTAGTTAAGGGTTGAGGAGACTTTTTAAGTCTCAGATACCTTGACAAACTCAAGAAACCTTTCTTTTTAGACCAACAAAGCTTAAACTTTTTAAAACTTTTGTAAAAAAATCATTTTAAATGGCTAATTCAACTTTACACACACACACCCACACCAAAGACAGTATCTAATTACCACTACGTATTATAGTACAAACTACTTTTATCGTAAACACGAAGTTTCATTCATGAAAGTGACGGCGATAATAGTAATCGAGTTAATTGCGATTACAGGCAAATTATTAAAGTGCGAGAACGTATCATTATTAAAACGGTGTCAGGGCAAAATTTTAAGTCGGTGGCGATTCTAACATTTTTACCAAATATAGTAACGACACTTGAATAATACATTGTTCTTCTACGTGTGGTCTGTTCTTCTACTCTGTACTTATTATTGTAAATTATTTATAAACAATTGCGCAAGAAATCAGCAGCGTGATATATTATATACTTTCTGAATTAGATAATTAAAAATAAAATGCACTTAAATCACGTGCAACGCCACAAATATAGATTGCAATATAGTATTATTTATAAAACAAGAACCCTTACAAGTTGATCGACTTTATAATTACTGTTATTTGCCAACAACCTACAAAATTTTTGCATGCGATGTACACATAAATAGCTTATTAATAATAATTATGGTTGTTTATTTAAAAATAATGATCATTGTTAGAATATTAAAATAAGGCAGTCACCATCTTCGGTTTAAAAAACAATAATGAGAAAAGTCGAGAACAGAAAACATTGCAATTCAATTTTTTTTCGAGCTCTTCATGGATCGTAAAAGCTTTAGCACTTGAAAATACAAGCAAGAGATTATCTGTAAGTGCGCCGATATAATTAAATCTCTTATAATTAGTTATGTAAAGATAGGCACTTCATTGATCAACTGACCATGTCGAGTACATTACATCGCCATTATCTCACTCTTTGAAAAAATACGAGAGGCAACTCAACAAGTTCTAAAAAGACCGACATCCCATGAACAACGTTTAAAGTTGTCTTTTTTAAGAAAGTTCCAGTCGGAGAACAATCCAGCCTACGCCAGCCCAGTATGGAAGAAAACTGCCAGAAAAAGTAAGGACAGAGAATTTCGGCAAGGAGTATCACCAATACTCGAGAGCAGTGAATTACAAAAAATTATTATCAAGAATGGTATTAGATGGGAACGAGTGCTGTGTCTAAAATCACAATTCTATAGCGCGATGAGAACAAACTAATGAAATCTATCGAATCTCGGCAAAGTGATTAGAAACAGGCAGAAAATGTGTGCATCCAGCAACTTCTATTTTTACAATTCATCCTTCTTCAAATTTCGCATGTAACAAACGAGCCGAAGTTAAATAATATAGAAAACAACCATAAAGAATTCCTCCGCAAAAAACTTCCAATGTGGTTAAGCTTACTCGAGCAATACAGTATTATATTCGACGAAGCACATCTAATAATTCTTAAGGTAGAAACGTTTAAAAATGTACATCATCCAATATTTTAGCGCTGACAAATCGTACGATGATTAGGAGGATATAGGGCGGCGTCTGCGTTACTTTTAGCATTATTTAAAACTTCCTCGACTCTTTACATATAGCCACAGGTTAATGAATTCACGTAATGGGATTTAAGTTATTTTAGTATTGGCTTACAACGCGTGCGAGCTTTTCTAAAGCTTCTATAATGGTATAAAAGCGAAATAAAACAAACAACAAGAGATCGAAATAGTTATAAATCGATATTTCTGATAAATTTAGCAGCTCAATTTAACAATTAAAGTGGGGAAAAAAGAAGAAATTTGTTGTTGTAAATTCGATTTGGGATTGGGATCTCACGCAGGAAGCAAAGTATAGTCGCACGAAATGCCACTTTGGTAAAGTTAAAATATACTTTTAATAAAAAATTAAGCAACACGCCTTCCTACTCCAAACTTACCAAACTTACCTATGGTAATAAATTAAAATTATTTAAAATTAAAAAAAGGCAAACGCCAATTTATATGCGAGTGGTATACGTTTAAAAATGCACATATTAAGTCGCGCGCAAATTTGAATTTATTCGCGCAAAATTACGAAATGTTAGCTCGTCATCAATAATTCATACGAAAAATTTGGTTCGTATTTTTCTTCTTCTCTTTTACAAAAATAACAAATTGAAAGTGAAGTCGACCGGAATAAATTTTTAAACAACTTCTCCTATACATCAGAAAATATTTTTAAATCGCAAATTGAGTTTAGGTGGACGTTTTTACACAATTTTTAACAAAAATCCAAGAGTTGGAAAATCGGTATCGTTGTTCGTTTGGAACCTGCAGCACAACATACTAAAAGAGCGACTCTATCTCGTTTTTTGCAAATAACTCGCCTCCTACAGATCGTACGTTGATGAAGGTTATTATGAATGTTATAGAAAACATTATTAGCTGCAAGATTGGTTATATGCATTTCACCATAAATTCAAACCTTTTCGAGATATGGTGCGGAGACGCGCGCGGTTGCAGTGAATTCGTTTACTGTATGACGCTGTATAAGCTGCGAAGTAAGACGCGTAATTTTTATGAAAGACAACAGTACGATACGAGAAAAATGAATAGGACCTTTTTTTGTAGGAAATTTTGTCTACCTCAATTTTGTATAGTTATAAATTTTCCGTAGAGTTGATAGTTACGGAGATATAAGCAAAATACGAGAAATAATTTTTAAACAGCTCTTCCTCGTCCATCATCCTCCAGGACTTTTAGTATGTTGTACAGTACGAGAAAAATGAATAGAGCCTTTTTTGTATGAAATTTTGTCTACTTCAATTTTGTATAGTTATACATTTTCCGTAGAGTTGATAGTTATGGAGTTATAAGGAAAAAACGAGGAAAACTCTTTTAACAACTTTTCCTCGCCCACCATCTTCCGGGACTTTTAGTATGTTGTACAATACGCGAAAAATTAACAGAGCCGTTTTTGTAGAAAATTTTGTCTACCTTAATTTTGTATAGTTATAAATTTTCCGTAGAGTTGATAGTTAAGGAGATATAAGGAATAAAAAACGAGGAAAAGTCAAATTATTATGATCAAATACGCTCTTAAATCTTCGTCGATATCGTGATAATCAAACACATCACACGTAGACAAATAGGAAAATAAAATGTGTGCTTGAAAATGATGTTTCTCGTCATAAGAAGCGAACATTTCGTTATAAAACTGATATCCAGACTTCGTCTGTCGTGTACAAGCAAGTAATTGACTTTCATATTTAATTTATTAACGCATCATTCTCTTGAATAAGTACATAGATCTTTAACGTCAATTAAGCACCAAATTCCAGTGTATAATTTTAATCTTTTAATTAGACGTTCCCAATTTAGAACTCTACATGTAAATGAGTGCAAACATTTAATTGTTTTTAACGGAAGCTCGAGAAGAATTCTCATTTACACTGATTGGAAGTTACGTCGAAATGCACCTTTATTTTTAACTTTGACGGCAAACAACATAAAAGGTATTAAACTTAACAATTATACAAATTGAAGAAAGATGTTCGCGTATCCGTAACTAATGTAAACTCGTACGTGTCTATAAAAGAAACATTACGAAGCGAGAAAAATGGAAACGAATGTGGTGTTAAAATTTAAAAAATCGACTTCTTCGTACACTAAATTCAACATCTTTTGAAGTTACAAATTAAATTGACTTTTTATTCCTCTTCTAGTGAAATAAAAAATAATAAAGGTCTTTAAACTTCCGATTAATGACATTGTTTTAATCGATATTACTCAGCAAAAATCAACAATGTATAGTTTGTGCTTCTACAAGTACTATTTGAAATAAATTAACTATGCCTTTAGTAGGACTGAAGGAATAATTGAAAATTAAATGAAATCAAAGTTCGAGAGTGTGATCCAATTTACCGTTACACGTACAGATGTACACATGTATAGTATACAGTGTGTCCTCCTCTGATAAATTGAACAACTGATGATAAATAAATGAAAAAAAAATTATTTTGAACTCGACAAGAAAATTTTATAACGGTTCTTGCAAGAAAAATATAAAAATTACGAACGAAATTGTAGTTTAAGTTCACAATTTTTCACACAAATGTTTGAGTGATTAGGAGGGGGCCTGGTTTTCAAAACGGTGCTTTTGGATCAAACAAAAATCTTGCATAAGTAACATTTTCTTGTAAAATTGAAAATAAAAAAGTTGGTCTTCTTTTGTTCAGTTTAACCATCGGAGTGTGTACGTGTACCTACACGTTAAGATTTTTAAATAATAGCAATTTCTGAATGAAAACAAAGATATAAATGGTTCATAATTAAAACAAAAAAATTCATGTGAATAACCAGGACCGTTTATACGAAAAAAAAAACAAAGAGCCAAAAATTCGCATGTAAAAGAGTAAATTAATTTCCATGTCGTTTCTAGCAGAACAGATGCAAGCATACCATAACAAGAACAATATTGCGAGTACCAAAATATTAATTAATAAAGAGTGACGTATTAATTGCGAAATTAAATATTTTAAAAACACTTTAGTATAGAAATTTAAAAAAAGCTTACAAAAGTAGCGAAAACACTATTAAACGTACAAAAGGTTCGGCGACTTTAGAAGACAAAAAAGGTTAAAAAGCGATTTTAGAACGTTTAGAAGGTAACTTTACAAAAATTAAAAAAAAAATTCAAACGTTTAATCGACGTACGGATCATCTCAAAACAGCATGATGTATCAAGAAGGGAGAGCTGATGAGAGAAGGGCCGACTTATTATTGTTCTTTCATTTAAAAGTACGGTTTTCAGGCCTCCATCGGTATTTTTATCAGTTATATACAGGGTGCTTCAAAAAATGCCAACAAAATTTTTAATTAATTGCAGATTCCTCTGTTATTAGTTATTAACACCGATTGTATAAAACTTTGATCGGCTTTTAAAAGAACAGCGAACACTTTTACTAGAGTAGTCGCCAAATCTCCGCGACTGTGGCGCAGTAACTTAAACATGCGCTTTACCTACAACTTTCAAAAAAGATTGTGCTAAAAACATTCGGTTGATGTCAAGTCCAGTTGATCTTTATCGTTCTTATCGTAAACTTTTTAAAAATTGGTCCAGATTTATGTATACCTAACCTAAAAGTTGAAAATTTGAAGTATTTAAATTTGGCGGTTTTGTGGAAGGTGTATGTTTTTAGGCTTCATTTATACCTCAAACTTTTGGCTCCGCCTCGCGCATCTCATAGTCGCGGAGATTTGGCGACTACTCTAAACCATAAAGTACAAAATTGTTGACTATGCAGGATGAAAGAGCATTGCAAATGAGAATGAGTAATAAAACCGACCGTCTGCCTGTTAAAAGTGGCAGCATTAACTTGAAATAGGCTCGAGAAGAACAGCTTATAACTTGAAAACTGCGCACTTTGTGAGAAAAGTTCTTCTATACAAAAATAAAGTATATTAAATTTCCTACAAATTATATCTCTTAAGTTTTTTTCTTCATGCAAGCGATTTACGCGCAATCGCGCGTTCAAGTTATCCAAACGTCCAAAATTGTCCAAAATCGGCCAAAACCAAAAAATTGTTTTATCGCTCATAACTCGAAAACGGCGTACTTTTAGAGAAAAGTGTTCTTACACAAAAATAAAGTACATTCAATTTCCTACAAAGTATAGCTCTTAAATTTTTTTCTTCAGGTGAACAATTAAGGCACGAGCGCGCGATAAAGTTAAAAAACTTTCAAATTCGGACACGCTATGTACATGTCCAATGTCCAATATACCCTAAACTTCAACGCGCGCTCTACCACCTCAACTGTTTGTTTTACGAAAACATTTGACAGGCATAATTTGTTGGAAATTGAATGCACCTTGTTACAGAAACACTTTTCTCCAAAAGTGCGTAATTTTCGAACAAAATTTATTTCTAATTTAGCAAATAATCCATAAGTAAACTGGCGATACTGCGCCAAGCCGAAATAATCCTTTCTAGTAGATTTTTTTCTAATGAAGAAAATGAGAAGTCTTGTGTGAAGCTTTAATTTACAATAATTACAGAAGCTTTTAAAAAATCAAACAAATAACTGAAAATCATCGCGACTTTTGGCACAAATTTTATAATGTAAATTCGATAATCCTTCGTGAAGGTCGTTATATCAACCCTGGCACTTAATATAAAATAATATTTTGGTAGAATATCAGACCACAAGTTTGAAGTATTATTTTTTTAGTTTATTTTTTTAGGATCAATATTTTAGAAAATCCACTCCAAATAATATAAGCTAACGTGACATACGCATGTTAAGTACAAACGGTGATTACAATCGAACAAAATCTTTACTACAGTTCGCCTCATAAAGTGAATAACCTTTGTTGCAATCGATTTCACTAAGTACAAGTACAAAATGACACAATTTAAGCTGTAAGTTTCAATGAAAATTCGGAAAATGCATTTATTTTTTCAAAACAAAATCAATTTTTTAAAAAATGTCTAACGATCTTTTATTATCTGTCTGAAAATGACTAATAACTTAGAAGTTTCAATTACTGCCCATCCATTATGGAAATTCGACAGATAAAAATAATTTTTGTACTAGTCCTCTTTCGAGACTTTCACTGGCTGTTATTAAGTTTCTCTCTTGTCGATTAAACCTGATTCCACTATTCCACATTTTGTGGCAGTTACACCCAAACAATACAGCTCCCGAAGCTACTTCCAATCAAACTTGTGAAAAAATTGATATTACTGTACTAACAAAAAACAGGTGCACCAATCCGACATAATGAATAGATGACGTGCTAGCAAGAAAAACGAAAGTACGTATTGAGATTATTACAGAAAAGCATTTAAACAAGTTTACCTACACTGGAATTTATTCGTGTAGGAGGGCATAACGAAATCAAAAACCCACTTCTTCATCGCGACTTCACATAATTGCTTGTTTAATCAACAACTTAATCGAGGTGTTTTCAGAAAATTAGCGTAATTATTTTTCAGCCCTCGAATTTCAACTTACATTTTCAGTAACGAGCGACACATCGTCGATCTGGCAAGGTGAATCGTACTTTTCGGTGGTTTGATATCTATTAAAAGGGCTCACACTGGTGACAGTAACGAGCATGATTAACAAACAACAAAATGGCACGTTTATTACATAGAAATGACGATAAATAACATTTTCATCGCGGGCACGATTCGCACAACAAGCGTGTTTTATGACACTTTACTGTTTTTTTTTAATTTTTAAATTGTATGTACACAGATGCCGAGTACCGAGTACCACCAGAAGATCAATCTCGCTCACGTCACGGTCGGAGTAAAACTACTCCTAGTTGGCAATAATAATCCGTTGGTTAGGTCAAAGAAAAGAGAACCATCATCATCATAGAGTATAAACAAGAATCGAGAGTTAAAAAATGTTGATATAAATTACCGTCTAGCTGGGAGGCACAATTTCAAGGTGACTACACCTCATTGGTAATTATAAAGTGAGGAATTTATTAATTTTTTTTTAATTTACGAAAAAAAATTATGGAGCTCCCAACTTTCGGTAGCTGGAAGAGTACTACAATTATCCCATTTAACCAAACTAACAAAACAGCATTTTTATGATCTTGGCGTGGAAACGACATATTTGGCAACAAAAGAACTGGTAAGTAACTGGATTTTAGATGAAAAGTGGGAATTTTCTTTTTTCTTATTTGTGGTGTAATGTTCTCGAGCTTGAGAAAGTAGGAAAGTTTTCGAGTTTCTATAATATGCCAACCCTCGGAAATCTTCAGTAGACGCACATATCGTAAAACTCAATTTTCGATTTCAACCAACCTCTCTGCTCGGTACCTACTACTTCTTAGGTAAATTTTTCTCGAGCAATTTATAAATATCCACTTAAAAAAGAACGGAAATAATTAAATAACCAACTAATATCCTCTTTACTGCCTAATTGCTTCTAACATAATTTCATTCGGTTCGTGTTTGCGATGAAATTTTTGTAAATTTTCAAATTACAGCCGAGAATATTGATATAAAATGTGAACAAAAAGCTTTGTTATTAATTGTTTCAAAAAAATTGAACCGTCATTCATGGAGCTCAGCCAAGCATACGACTAAATTATTTTGTGATATAGTAATTATCCACTTTAATCCGCAATAAATTTGTGAGTGTCTACCTTTAAATGATACTGAATTAATTTTCTTACGACATAATAGTGGGTGACTGGTAGGTGTAATTATTCGAAATGTCTAAATAGTGAAGACAAAACAGCGTATTAATTTCTCAAGAAAGTTAATCAAATTATAGTGCGCTCTCGCCCATTTGTTTGGAAATCACTTCACGGCTCGATGCAAAAGTCGTGTAGGGCCTACTTAGGAAGAAGCTCGGGCATGTATCTAAATATTATTCTTCAATTACAAAAAATAATTCAGGCCTATCCTATAAGTAGATGCTTGATGCTGCTGGATGATATAATTATAATTAATTCTGCGAAGATATCTGAAAATAAAGTAAAATGTTACTTTTAGTCCGCTTTAAATTTATAACGTTATCTATTTCGAGCACATTTTGTACTGACGGGAATATTAACATTTTGACTTAGCTTTGCATGAGACATTTTCCGAGTCTAATCCCTATTGGATCGACGTACAAATGCTTCAGTGGAACACAAAATTCGGCCGACATGATTTAGCAAAATACACATACAGTCATAAAGACAATAAAGGCAAAGTATTACACCGAAGTAAAGTTTAAATAAAGTACATCATTTCTCTGCATTGACCCTCATAATATTCATTTAAAGTAGTAACGAAAGACGAGTTACACTGCCATGAAGAGTAACTAGTGTGGTCTATATTGTTCTATTGGATTCGTTCGTTCACAAGTTTTCAAGTGCTTCTCGAGGAATCTTTTAAATGGGAAATCGCATTTATATACGAAGTCGAGTACATTAAATAGGAATGCATCTAAAGCACACAGTGAAAACGCATTTAATCATTAAACCATAAACCAAGTAGGTACCTTATAACTTATAACTCTCGACACATTTTCATATCCACGAATAAAAACCGCTGATGTGGCCATAACAGGACTTTTTCGTACGCGTTAAGTAATTCTACAAAAACTCTTAAAATATTTAAAAAGATATTAGAAATAGTACCTAACAATAGTATGCTCAGAAGCTCCTGGTGTTATGTGGTTATACGAGTGTTTCTATTTGAAATAGAAAAGCTAATCCCATTTCCGGTTAAACCGGAAGATAAAATTTAACATGTTTGGTATCATTTGACAGTTAATCTTACAATATTTCAAAAATTCATAAAACATACTGGGTACTTTCAAAAATTCCTTTTGCGTGCCTAGATTCTGGTTTAACCGGAAGTATTTTTTAAGCCAAAATTGTAACAAATAATACAAATTTATGGAATAAATTAATGTATCAACTTGCAATAATTATACATTTTAATTAGAAAAGAAATTATACATTTTTGATATTTTGACCTTCAAAAAATCATAACTTTGAATCTAGCAGATAGCGAAACATGAAAATGAAACTAAGTTGGTAAATTAAGAACTTCAATATCTACAACATATTTTCTTCACTAATTAATTTTTTTACTGTTTTGGATTCAGGGAGGCCAAACGTAGAGTAATTAAATTTTAAAAAAAATTTTTTCAATTTGATAAAAATTACATACCTTCTTCACGCTAATAAATGTGAGTAATTTCAGATAAGCTATACTTATCGAACACAACTCACAACTACTATCTAAATATTGACAACATTTTTTTGTACTAATCTAATAAATGCCACAAAACGAAGAGTAAATAAATTAATTTCTTAAGCACCCAATTCAATATTTACAACTTATAACTCGAAATTTTTATTTCCCAATTGCACACGTTTGTAGACCTATTTATAAAATGTTCTCGAACCAATTGCTAATTCTGAAACTGTTAATAACAGAAGGTAAACAGGAACAATCACAATTCTCCATTGAACAACCGAATTAATTAAACACCATCGACCACTTCAATGAAACGATTAGAAACCTTCATTGTTTTCTCAAATTATAAATTTCGCAATCCAATTCAAGCTTTAAAAAAGATACCATTTGTATGGTCTCGAAAAAGTTATTTTTGAAAGCGCACAAAACACTTACTTATGTAAGTTTTATGACAAATTAATAACCGTAAATATTTATCAAGCTGTTAATCATCACTAAATAGAATTGCCTTGATGAGGACAAATGGTTGCGAATTAATCACCTTGTAAATTTTAAATTACGGCTTTATGTGAGAAGGTCATTGATAAAACCTCAAATTGCAATTTTTTGTGTCGAGTAATACGCAGAGTAAATACAGCCCTCGAAACAATCAAATAAGGTTAGAAGCAAAGCTAGAAAAGAACTTCAAAGTTCAAAGGTCTCACAAACAAAATAAACAGCAACCAAGAAATCGACGAAAACTGAAAAAACGCGTATCCTTTTCTAAACGCTCTGCATGACACATGAAACACCTTCACAGATAATGCGAGAGGTTTTGATTTTTGGTAGCCCCCGCAGAATATAAAATTCGTGAGATTCATCGATACCACATAATGCCTGAGAAAAATTTACAAAGCAATGAAAAGTCTAATTTAAATTAAAACTGATGAAGGCCGTGGACAGCCTTGGAATGTTGCTAAGTTCTGCAAGCCCTTTCGGTGTGCAACTCTATGACACTGAAATGGCTACTCAGTCGTTCTGGAATTAATGGACACGAGATGGAGCACGGACTAGCTGTGAGAGGCTTTCAAAGCACCTCCAGCCAAGGTCGTAGCGAGGGAGAGGATCTGCAGAGTTTGACCCCCTCCAATATTTCCAGTGGTGCAAAAAAATTCTAAAGGATTTAAAATTTAAGTACTTTTCTGCATCTTGTCACCATCCCTGAAAAAAAAAAGTCGAGAATATAAAAATCAAATTGAGCCCCGTCAAATCTGGATTTATCTGGCTACAGGCTCGAGTCCCGAATTAAAACGGGTTATTGTCTAACTTCATTTTAAGCCGTCTGGCCTTGAACAATCAAAAATTCATTTTATTTCTGACTTATGACACTGTTTTAAACTATCTCGCCATTAAAGGGTACATTTTTTGAAGAAACGCAATTTTGTTCTGGCTACCACCTTGCCTCTAGCGGACCAGAACCTGCTCTTACGGTCTCTACAGCTCCATCAAAAGAAACCTTACGGAATGGTTCCTAATTGGATACAGCAAGCATTGGAACACACAGAAGCTCCGACAGGCGCGGGAAGAAATAGTCAGAAAAAGCAAAAATACTGCTCAAGACACATTATGTGCAACCTATCTATCTGTCTAAGGAGCTCCGGAGAAAGAAAAAAATAAAAAGTCTGACCTCTTATCTTGTAACTTGTAAGGCAAATTAAATATAATGATGAAGGCTCCATTGGCAGCAGAGCATTCTTGTAACCACTTAAGACTATGAGAAAATTCTTCCAATACAATTTCTTAGCTGACCGAAATGCAACAAGCGAGAACTCATCAATAAACGTGATTTGTACTTAATTTACCTTCAGAGACGTAACATAAATATTAATTCTACAACGTAGCCAAAGTGAATGAAATACTTCTAAAAGAACATTTTCTTATTTAATTAACTTTCACAAAGTTAAATTAATTTATCTGATTTATCATGTGTGTGCGATGTGTGTAAAAAAACTTAAAGCCCACCTAAATAGATCAAATAGTATAAATAATTTAACGCATTATAATTATTATTAATACGTTTGATTTCAAATTTAATTACAGAAATTAATTAAAAAAAGCGCCCAAAAGACAAAAGAAGGCCATGCTTGATAAAAGCCTACTGCTTGGACAGGATAAAAATTAAAGAAAAACTTTCATGCAAACAGACCAATAAGATGAAAATGGAGTAGTCAAATACTCTTTAAATAACACCGAATACACCGGAATCACTCCTCGAGAGAGAGCTTCGGAGTGTCTTGTCTTCGATAAAAGAGCACCTGAAATTTTTTCTTTAAAGGATATAAGTATGTGTAACATTTCTCAACATGAAATACACGATTTGGAAGTTATTAAAATACCTCATAAATAACTTGTGTTTTATAAGCTCGAGCGGGACATGCAATTTTCTCTACACTAACGAAACTTAATCCGATCAATTTAGATATAAACTAAATTTAGGCGAAATTACAATAGTTTCGTGCTCCTTGACCTAATAATCCCATGACTTGTAAAAAAAACATTTGCTAACTTCTCTTTTGGTAGAAAACGAAAATAATTAAATATGGGATAATCGGCATAACGTAATGCCGCATTATCGTTTTCATCTCAAATTAATGTAGGATCAATTTATTAAGAGAGTAGGTAATCAAATTAACTAAATGTGTTTATATTACTAATATTAATAGACATTATGTCACACGATTGTCTTGTTCTGTAGGTTGTTCGATGTCAACTGCGAAAAAAATTAGCGTAGGTGCTCGTATCGCAAATTTATGTAAGAATGTTCAAATTTGCTTTTATTTAATTCTACGACCATTGAAAAAATAATATAACCCAGTTACGGAATTTTGGAATGCGGGAAAATATGCAATCAAATTCTACACAACACTTAATCGGAGTTGGGGGGCTTTTCCAATTTTTTCTGCATTACCTTCTACTAAAAACAAAAACATAATTGTAACGAAAATGCATTCAATTTAATTAAAAGCCAT
Organism: Malthinus flaveolus; assembly: GCA_950108345.1. Lineage (NCBI taxonomy): Eukaryota > Metazoa > Arthropoda > Insecta > Coleoptera > Cantharidae > Malthinus > Malthinus flaveolus. Next base: position 14,479,130 of record OX467285.1, on the reverse strand, counting down.
GAGGTTTTTATTTAATTTAGGTGATATCTCTTTGAGGACAGCTGATTCACCTACATAAAATTTTTGGATGTAGAACAAGAATTAAGTAGAAGCAGCAATAACGAGAATAATCATTTTCATGACTAATTGTTAAAATTAATATTACGACTACAAAAAACAGATGGTTTAGTTTTCTAAAGGCAATTTAATAGAGTGCAAGATGAAATCATCCTACCTGTCTAGTATCGTAGGCATCTTCCATATCGATGTCGGGCCGGCTATCACCCCGATCCATTTTATTGACCTCGTTATCACCTACTTGCACTTTTTTATTATTTTTTAAAAATATTTTCGAAAAAGCACTCCACATTCAATCCAATTTTGCACAAAATCCTTCTTTGAGTTTCCAATGTCATAGCCCAACCTACGCAAGAATTGCAATAAAAGCGGTCGATTAACACTACAAACTTATTTCGATATATCGTGAAACTAAATAAATACTCGTAATCACTATCTACACCATTTTAATCGTTATTAAATCTTATTTTACAACAATTTACACTAAACTTTGTCATGTTTGACAACTAATTCTTCCCAAACTGACATAATTGAAACGATCGCAGCGAACCTAGCGAATTATTTCGCAACTAAAGCGATTGAACTCGCGCTTATTCGTAGCGATTTCAATATTTACGCGGGATGCTACGTTTTTAGTTTTAACGACTACCAATTAATTATAAATTTTTTTTTCTTTAGCGGGTAGTTATACCATTCATTGGACACACATTACTATTAAATCAAGATGCTGTAGTTAAAAAATGGTCCATTAAAATAATAAAATTTCAAAATTATTTACTTTTCTTATAATAAACAACATTTTACTTACTATTTACTATAAAATATAATATTTACAAATTAGTAAGGCAACTAATATAGCAGTCTGTAATTAATTTTAAAATTATCACCCTTGATTAATGGCAACCACAACTTTTCACTACCATCTTCTTATACTTCTTAAGAATTACATTTGACTCGTCCAAAAAATACAACACCGAAATTGGGGAAAGTTTTGTGGGTGCGCAACAAGGTTTAGGATATTTTACGGGACTCATCAGATGCACTAGTGTTTGAACTATTGCATGATTAGTAGCATTCATGTGGGCGTTTAAGGGAAAATTGCACTCTCCTGCACAATAATAAGCGGCATAACCATCGGGTGCTATAATCCAATCCTTAAAAACAAATTTATTAAAGATTAATTTAAAAAAGTTGTACTCAAAATTACCTGCCATTTTAAATCTTTAAAACTTATATACAAGGTGTGTATTTTACAGCTGCGCCAATCATGAGCCACAACACTGTCTGTAAAGTAATAATTAGCACTCGAATTGCATAAAATTCAAACAAACCTCCTGAATTCTTCATAACACTGGTGTAATCTGACTTTTTAACTCGTTTAATTGCTCTCACACTTCTCGTTTTCACGTGATTAGTCGCTTTTAAAAATGCGACCATAAATGGTTGAGTTTCATCCTCACCCTTAATAGTCACCAATCCAATATCTTCAGGTCGAACTTCATGTCCTTAAAGCAACAATTTATTTAATTTTCACACGTTTTAACTACATTATGCTAATTTTGGTAATAATTCGTGGATCAACTTAAACATTAATAAAACAAACTGGTTTTTCGCAAAAACAAGGACAGTATGAGAAAATTTTATATGCCAATTTACTTTATCGCTAATAGATAGACTTTTCCATTGAAATGCTGCTTTTGTCTATATACTTGGAACATTATCTTAACTTGATCGCATAATTATATTTTTGTTTATATAAGTTGAAAAGACATAAAATCATAAAATGGTCTAGTAAACATAAGATTAAAATTAAAAATAACCGGTTAAAGGGAATTCCTTACGTCACATCCACAATTGTTGCAGGTCATGTACATAGGCGATAATTTCAAATGATAATTATTGTGAAATGCTTAAGAAATCAAAAATACAATTTTAATATCAAGTTTCAAGTGTGCAAGTGCGCCAAACATTTTCTTAAATAAATAACGTTTTGCCTTTAAATACAAATTCTTACTTTAAAAAATAAATCAAAATCGAAACTATTTAAAATTAGCTTTGTCACTGGTTAAAAAAAAGGTCCATTCCAAGAATGTATGACTCAAAGTTAAGTTATGTCAATATTACCTGGTCTCTCAATGGGATGTACAGAAAGGTATAAGCCCTTATTAAGATTTGGAAAGGCTACCCAGGTAGTAAAACAGCTTGTAAGATTTAACTCCAGCCATCCTGAGAATCCAGCAGTTGTATTCATGGCTGTGATATATTCTAATTCTCTTTCTCTAAAATGGTAATGATATGAAAATTTATGAGCGCTACAATTAAATTTTAAATTACCCATTCTCCGATCTCGTTAACTGGTATGCTGTAACTGTATATTTTGAATCCGGATGAGCGTTGGAGTAATTAAAGTTTTGAAAAATTCTCAGTTCGGCACCAACAATTTCATTTTGTACGGGCACTTCCGATATATTAAACCACAACCTTTTACCCCTTTCGTGTCTCACTCCACTTACATGATGATCTAAAAGTTTAATTGTTAATACGTATAAGCACAATTAAACATATTCCCACTTACTGACACTCTCGAAAGTCATAATAATATCACTTTCGTCAATTGCATTTTGTTCTTCGCCGCTAATGTACAAATTGGCATTTCTTTCAGCCCGATGATGTTCATCTTCATTATCCTTATCCATCAGAGATTTATAAACATCCATTAAAAATCTTGGGGCCGATTTTCTCAAGGGCGCATTTGTACCTCGCCTAGGGCGATTAGGTAAACCTAATAAATTTAAAATTTCCAATTCCATTTCGCGTTTCTCGTGCTTAGACATTATTCTTTCGATCATAGTTTGATCCAAACCATTGTCAACATATAAACCCGCTGGTGGGTGCGAAAAACAACTTGAAATTATCACAAATGAACACAGCGCCGCTAATATAGTCTTCATTTTATTTATATTGTACAAGTTGATTATTTTTAATTAGAAGTAATTACGATCACCTTGCACCAACGCATTAATTTAAGTTTGTTTAGAAACGCAACGAAACGAACACTAGTGACTTATTAACAACTGGTTTTGCCGCCCGGAGCATCCAATCAGAAAAGTGTTCTTTAATTTTAAACTGGAAGGGATTACAAAATAAATTACAGAAAATTAGAAAAAAGCGCCTTGCTGCATAGGCAGCCATAATAACACCATATAAAAAGCGATTTTCGGTACAAACGGATAAATAGCACGCAAAAACCTATTTTTTCGAATATTGCTTACCTCAAAAAAGGCAGATATTGTACGTAAAACTGAAATCTAACACCTCCCCAATAAACTGTTTTAAAACTAAACGCTTTCCTTATTTGGGCTCAATTTCAAACTTGCTTAAAGTGCCCTTTCAACTAAAATAAATATTATATCTTTCGCTTACTTATATTATTTTATTTAGTCTTTTAATAAACTATAATCTAACATTCTTGTACTTTAAAGAGCCATTTAATTATATTTATTTGCTTCTAGCAATTACAAGATTACTAAATTAAATGAATATTTGACAAATCTTACAACTAAAATTAGATAGAAACTTATAAATACAACTAAACGTAAACAAAAAAATTAACTTGTTACGCTTAAATTACTTTACATACTTTTCCATAAACTTTCTATGAAAATCAGACCTCAGTGAATCGTTTATAAAAACATTTGCTTTTTTTTCAGGTTCAGAACGAGCACAATTTTTGAAAACAACGTCATCGTCCCACCGCCTTTTAACTTTATGTTCACTTTTAGAAGAACCGGACGAGTAGTGTGTTAATAAAGGATTTCCACTTAATATGTTTTCCATTCTTATTCGCTCTTCCTCTTGACGTTTTTCAATATCTTTCTTTGCCTGTTCTATGGCACGTTCCTTTTTAATTTTGTTCAACTCCGCTAGAAGTGTTTCCATATCGTCTTCGTCGTCGGACGATTCTGAATCTTCGTCTTCTAAAGGATCATCTGCATCTAAGCTAGCAGCCGGTAGTTGATCGAGTTTGGCTCTTTTATGTTCCGTCTGTCCACTTGTTCGAGGTCGTTTTATTTCTCGTTCACGCTCTTCTAATTCTTTACGAAAATCACGACTGCGAGTCTCCTCGACGGTTCCTTGACCGTGCTCTCTAAAATAAATGTACAATTAAGCGGGGGTACATGAAGAAATCGTCTTAACTAACCTATATTTCAGTTTAGTATGTCCAGGTAAATCACGACTCGAATACTGTCTTGAAATGGCACTTAAATCTTTTTCACCCCGACCTTGCCCACCACGAGCAGGCTCAAATGTTGGACGGGCTGCAGTAGTCATTTTGTAAGGTTTTTAAAAAAATTAACAATCACAACAAATTGAAATGCAACACCACTAGCTATTGAAAGCAATTGAAAGTAGCCGTCAGTCTCATCAGTCTGTTAAATATGGTTAAAATCAGTTAAAATGGCAGCTAGGAAAAACAGGAATTCTCTTTACAACTTCAACTGACAGCTGACATTAAAACTATAAACTACCACATGACTGCGACGACGCATGCGCGATTAAATGAATAAATTGGGGTTATGGTTATAGGTTATAAGTTATAATATTTAGCGCCAAAACCGGAAAAGTGAAAAGTGAAATTATTATAAAACCCGTTAAAAAGAAATTACGCGTTGTTAATTTCTTAGCTTATTCTTTTTCAGTATCTAATGCGTGTCTTCATCATTTAGTGATAACATTTGAGTCTAATACGATAAAATACCCAAAAAATGATTAAAAGTTCTAAGTTATTGAAGAGTCCTTCACGAACACAAACCACTAAAGCTAGTATCAATGTAAGATGCCTAAAAACGCCTCCGAAACATAAGTTGGCTACTCATGATCTTCATATTAACTCGGTGACACCTCCAAAACAACATCGAAGTAACGAAAATAGTCCACAGAAGACACCATCTACTTTACTCAAGAAACTAGCAATAGAAACACCGGACAAATCTAAAGTCTTTCGCCCTAAACAGCTTTTTAACAATTCTTTTCAAAGTGCGAGAAGAGCTTTACATAGTAGTGTACCTACACATTTACCAGGAAGAGAGAAGGAACTCGAAAACCTGCGGGAATTTATAAACAATTTAGTTCAAAACAAATCTTCGGGTAGTTTGTATATTAGTGGACCTCCGGGTACAGGAAAAACTGCCGCCCTTTCTGTGATATTAGAAGAGCCCAAAGTTGTAGAGTTGAAAAGGGTTTTTGTAAATTGTACAGCTATTAAATCGTCAAGGGCAATATTTTCGAGGATTTCCACCGAATTGGGTCTTAAAGTTACTAGAAAAACTGAAAAGGATTATGTCGCAGCAGTGGAAGACTATTTGACGAAAGCACAGAAAATGATGTAAGTTTTAATTTTAGTAAAAAGTTTGTAGTTTAAACTTCTCTTTGCAGTTTATTGATACTCGACGAAATTGACCAACTCGATAGCAAAAATCAGGGAGTTTTATACACGATTTTTGAATGGCCAGCAAGGAAGAAATCAAAGTTGATTTTGATCGGCATTGCTAACGCTCTCGATTTAACGGATAGAATTTTACCACGGTTGCAAGCAAGATGCGAGTTGAAACCAAAATTAATGCATTTTGCGCCATATACTAAGCAACAAATAGTAGATATTGTGACAGAACGTTTGAAAGAATCTAACGTCGAGGACGTATTCACTCCTGTAGCAATTCAAATGTTGGCAGGAAAAGTAGCTGCCATCTCGGGCGACATCAGGAGAGCTTTAGATATAGGTAGGCGCGTAATAGAAATAGCCGAGCAAAATGGAAGTAAGGATGTACTCCAGTCGATAGAAAATGTAGACTCTGCTACAAATTCCGTCAAATTAAACCAAGTTGTGACAGTGTTAAATAACGTTTACGGGACATCGCAAAACTTAACGGACGATTCTGACGATTGCTTTCCATTACAACAAAAACTAGTCATATGTACCTTACTTTTAATTTTAAGAAAGGCTAGAAACAAAGATGTAACTATTGGTAAACTGCACGAAGTTTATAAAAGAGTTTGTCAGAAAAGGAATATTTCGGCGTTAGACCAAACAGAATTTGTCGGATTGTGTTCATTGATCGAGACTCGGGGTATACTTAGGGTCACTGGGAAAAAAGAGCCCCGATTACATAAAGTGGTGTTACAGTGGGACGACGAAGAAGTTGTTAGTGCTCTAAAGGACAAGCAACTTTTATCGACAGTTTTGCAAGACGAATCCTCTTTGGGTAAATTATAATGTACTTTTAATATAATGTATTTGAGAATATTTATTTAATTGCACGAATTTATAAAAGAAATAATAAAAAGCCGGACTTAAATTGATCGATCAATATTTATTTTTCATTTAACAAAATACAACGAACATATGGCATTTTGGCATTAAATGCTTTGGCATTATTTTCAAACCCATATTATGTTATAAAAACTACATAGGTACAAACAACGAATTTTACTAGCATTATTGAATCACTCTAATATTTATCTATTATTCTAAAAGTGCAAAAATACTTTAGAAGGCAATTGATAATTAACAAAATAAATTTGTACATTTAATTGAAAAATACATTTGTAGGCCCCCTTCTATTGTTAAGTTTAGCGTAATATATTAATTTTATAAATATCATCCCCCAAATACTTGCACTTTAGTAGCTCTAACTTAAAAATAAAAAAACCTTTATAAACTTTCACATTACACAATGTGGCCCCTTAGTTTGAGCATAGCAAAAACAAATTCCTATAACCAAATTATACTTTTTGGTGCAGTCAAATTACGCTAAAATACGAGTAAACCTAAGACATTTAGAACAATGGAATGTCATCTTTTAGAAAAGATATAGGACATGTCTGATATGTCCAATAAAATCTGGTTGTGGTTTTTCTGCCACTTTGAATATTTTCTTGAAGTGCTACTCATTACACATAAATAGAACTTGATATAGAGGCCAACAACAGCTCAAAATATTGTTATAATGTGGTATCTCGTTCAAGTACGGGCATATTGCATTATTTGTACGTTTTGAAACCAATTTTTTGCAAAAGCAAAAAGCATTGTTTGTAAAACACAGAACAGCGTTTTTGTGATTTGCCGTTAAATACCTAATAAAAGTTCGAGGAGCTCAGAACCTATTGATATGCTATTTATGTGTAAACTTTTAGCAATAAATTACTCTCAAAACTTACAAGCATACTTGAATAAGATCCTACATTAGGAATAACATTTTCAGCAGCCGTGGGCTTCTCTCTCACATTTCATTTATGTACAATGAAAGGGATAACTGCAGCCCGATTTCATGGGACTATCTAATGGTAAACGTCTCGACACCCTAAATAAATTCCAAAACATCCGATTCCGTTATCCTAAATGTCGAGTTTAAATCGTAATTTGACTGCACTTTTTATTTACAATAAAAAATTAAACCTCTTCGTCTATCTGACTCGAATTATTTTCACTTTCCGATATTTTGGTAGATAAACTTTCTGGCGAACTAATTTGATCGACCGCTAAATCATCAGTATCGGTTTTTTCACTCTTATCACTGTTATCACTTTTTTCTACAACCTCCCCGGTTTCTCGATTAACATAAATTTTTTCACCCTCGTTATTATTCAATCGTTGCAAAACTTCTTCGTTTAAACTCGGCACGAATCTACTTTCACTTTCGCTACTACCGCCGCGATCTTCAAAAATCAACTGTTCTTTAGAATCGCTCATTGTTTCGTCTTCGTCGTCGCTCATAATTTTAGAACAAGTCAACTTTAAATTTTCACAACTCATATAACCGTCCACTTGATTAACTTTATTCGGATTAAAATGTAATTTGACGTGCTCTCTCAAAAAGTGTGCTTGAGGAACCGAATAATCACAGTGCTCGCAGGTGTAATTGTTGGTAAATCCAGAAATGCTAATGTGCCGCTTGTGATGGTTTTCGACTGCATCTTTTCTATAATTCGTGTACGGACAAATGGCACACCAAAACAACTTTTTATCTTCTGCAGGTACTTCTTTTACCGTGCTGGTGGAACTACCACGGCGTTGATTTAAAATCATCAATGCTTGTCTCTCGGCCACAGACTGTTTCTTTACCGATACGCTTTTTCCAGACCTCACAGAAAGATTTAATTCGTCTTCTTCATTTTCGATTTCGTTGTCTTCGTCGGACTTTCTTGCAGCTTGGGCGTCGGCGTTCATTTGATGTTTTTTCAAGTGTTGGACGTAATTGGCATAGTATTTAACCGAATAATCGCAATGATCGCACTTGTATCGCTGTTTAGCACCGTGCAAACTCAAATGGACTTTGTATTGTTCCCGTTTTTCAAACGCACTGGGACATTTGTGGCACTTGTATCTCTTTTGTTTCATGCGCCCATTTTTTAAGTAAGTCGGATAGATGAACTTAGGATTTCCGTGCATCAGGGTTCCAAATTGTGGATCAATCGGCAAGGTAGTCGGAGGAAAGTGATCGTTTGGCCTTACTATAACTTTACTAGCAGCGGCCGCGGCGGCGTTTTGCTTTTGTGCTTCGGTGCGCTGCTGAAAGAGTTCCGTTCCGGATAAAGGAACGTTCATGGATCTGTATGATGATTTAGGAGAATTCTCGAGGTGTTCGCCACTGTTACGAAGAGGAGTTTCGGTAACTATCCATATAATCTCACCATTTTGATTTATGGCACCAATTTTTGGTTGTGGATGATTTCCACTCGTGTTGTACGCAAGTTGTAACTCTTTCGTATGCTCTTGATACTCGTAAGTGTGAACTTTATTATGAGCCAGCAAATGGTGTTTTTGGCGTGCAGTGTACGTGCAGTATTCGCATTTATAGTATAAACGAACCATGTGAAAACGTGTGTGAGTGGTAAATTCGTTTTCTTTGAAGAATCGTGCCGGACAGTGTTCGCAAAAGAACAACATTTCGCTCTCTTGGTCACTGGAAATCTCCATTTGTTCGCTGACGGCTTCCACGCAATTTTCGTATTCGTCTTCTAAATTGACGCTTTCTATGTCTTGAGCAGGTTGATAATTAATACAACGACCCAACTCGCGAATTTGTTCTTCGTCCGTTTTAGTTGGGTCTACGAGGCAATGAATTTCGCCACACATGCCTTGATGAACTTTTGTGTGAGACGATAAGACGCCGGCGTTATTGCACACGTAATTACATTCGGTGCAGTGATGCTCGACTTCGTTGCCTTTAGTAGAGGCCTTTTCTCTGACACTGTGCATCTTTTCGTGATCTTGAATGTTAACTTTTCTCAAATTAACGTGAGGGCAGTATCTGCATTTGAACATTTTGGAAAACTTTCCATTTTTAGAGACCCAAACTAGAGGTATGTCGGCAAAATTTTGGGACTCGAAGCTGGCGTTTTGGGAAGAAAAATCGTCGCCATCGTCGGGTAATTCGTCCAAGTCGATAACTTCTCCATTTTGTTTTTGTGGAGTAATGTTAACGCCGTGAACTTTCAAGTGCTGGTGAAGTAAATGTCTCTTACTCACGTTGTAACTGCAATAAGTGCAAGTGTATTGCTCGCCTCTCGGTTTATGAAACTGCTTGTGGTACAAAAATTGGGATTTACTATTCGTCACATAAGGACACGTGGAACATTTGTATCTTTTCGAAGACTCTCCGTCCGAATAGTTCCTTTCTAACATTTTAGACATGTAATCTTCTGGCTCGTTTATACCGTGCAATTTTAAGTGCTCGTGTAAATCGTCTTTATAGGTCACAAAGAACGTACAAAAGTAGCACTTCATTATACTGCTCGATCTAGGCACGTGACCGTGTAAGTGGTCTTCAAATTCGTCATGATTGTTGTTGGAAAATGGACATTGTTTACATTTAAAAGTTCCAATTTGAGGTAAATCGACGTGATCTGGTTCGTCAACTTGTTCTTCGACTTCCAAACGTTCGGAGCCATTTTTATTTCCAACGAGAACTCGAATGTCTCCGCTGTGTTTTAAGCGACAATGGCGCTGAAAAATACGATAAAACTTATTAGTCACAATGAAATTGAATTAAAATTTACTTTTTTAAACGATGAAAAAGCAAACGAAAACGACACTCGTGTCAGTTTTGTGTGTATGTGTTTGGCCAAAAAAATTTCTTCCGTGTTTTTCCAATAATAATAATGAGTCATTACAGAAAAAAATGAATTACACGTTAAGAAAACTTGCAGGTAGAAAATTGTGAGAAATAAAAGTTTGGATAAGTTTGTGCCAGATAGCATGTACTTGATTTGTGCTTATTACCCTTCCAACTACTAATTTAAAGTGAGCTCAGGTGGATGACAAAGACATAATTTGTCTTTCAGCCGCTATGAAATGATATTAAATAACTGAACGTTATTGAAAAAAAATCTACAGCCCTATATTCTCACGTTTGAAGCTCAAAGGAAGAACTTTTCAGTTTCTTACTCATAATTTTAATATTTAGCTAATGGACGCGAAATAATATACATGAGGAGGGCTAATTTATTTTTGTAGTGTGTATGAGTATTATTTATGGTATATAAGCGCAAATGTGTAGCAAAAGCGTCTAAAATATAATAAAAAAAGTTAGAAAATAGCTACTACTTATAAAAACTATTGTCCCTATGTACCTTATAAATTGTAATGCCATTTAATTAGGTATTAAATTATTTAACCAATTATGGCACTAAAATATTCAAAAGCACACGTCAATAATATCATGCATATAACTACACCTCTTTTACATATTATGCATATTTATGTATGTTTCTATTAATACATTAATAAGGTGTAATAATTAATAGAACGGTCCATTCTCATGCAAAAACTACCCTGTATACAGGACGTTATTAAGACGTGTCACAACTGGAATTGTATAAGAAAAAAACACAAACTGTCCCTTCTGACGCAAAAAGTGTCGAAAAAAGTTTTTTTGCCGAAATGGGCACTTTTCGCCAACATTTCGAGTTCCAAGCCCTATGTTACGTAGAAGGGAGTCAGAATCGACGTCAGGTCAACATTTTCACAAATAATAGTTTGCAGCCCAAAATTTCCATCTAGTTGTGATTAATATTGATAAGTAGTAATCAAAAGTGCGCTCGGATAAAAAATGCCAACATGAACTTTTGGGGGATAGTTCATTTACTAGCTCCATATTGCTTATCTTCTTACATCCTGGACTAGATCAACTTCAAATAACCCCTCTGAGTGATGAGTATAAAAACCACTTATGGTGGAAAGTTGAGAAAGGTTGAAAAGTATATCTATTAAATTTTTGGAAATTATCTCAACTTTAATTTTCTCACTTGACATTCCGCTTTAATTATTTGCCAAAATGTTACCCAAAAATCCATTTCTCCCCCTTTTACGGGCGGTAGTACAGGGTTCTTAACTAGAGATGTTCAACACGACCAATTTTTGCGCCTGGCAACGGTCTTTATTTTCTATGATAGAAAAGGCAGTAGGTCAAAAACGGTAGGCACTACGAGTACGTTGGCACATGCCCGAAAATGTTTTATTCAACATACATATTTCGGGACACGTGTTCGTCGGCTTATTTTTGAGCTACTCCCCACACGCAAATGTAATGTGTCCCAACGTTTTAAAGACGTCCTGTATATTTCATTTCGCTTAAAAAAATAAATTAGAAAGACAGTACCACAAGATACCAAAATAACATAAAGAAAGCATCATGCAGAGCCCCGTTACTCTCATTCGTTGATCTTCAAAGAAATTATTTCGAATAATTTTGAAGAATGTTCAAATTAAATTATGCCGAGAAAAATTTACGTTCTCTTCAGGTTTAAAGCTCGTAAATTTACAAAAGCATTACAATCTGAACTTATATTACGAAACCACATAAGAATTTGTTATGCAATTTGGAAAATAACAATTGATAAAAATATTTATGAGCATATGAAAATTTGCTTTGACCAGCAAATCGAGTGAAATGTCTTTTACGTTAGGCTTTTTTATTCGACCAAAACTAAATAAGATTACTCGTTAAGTGATAAGGATAAAATGTTTGCAATGCCATAACAAATCCATCAAATACGTTTCGACTAGAAATAAAATTGAGCAAAGCGAGATATGAGACTTTTTTTTTACTGTGAAATGTGATCGAGTTTTAGTATCACATAAAAATTTAAAAGGGGTTAGGGGGGTTTAAATAAAAAGTGCTACGATTTGGATGTGATCACACAACAACATGCAGAGCAACGGGGTTGTAAGTAAAAGCAGCTCAAGCGGGTTAGTATACCTGAATGACATGCTTCCAGTTCGATACCTGATGACAATGACCACATCGGAAAGGCGCATGACCACGACTTCTATTATCACCTGCTTCGTCATCCATAGTTTGAGCTTCCAAAGCACTCCCCGACTGACTAATTTGATAATTATCTTGAAGGTAGTGCCCTTTAACGTGATTCAGTAATTTTTCGTGAGACGCGTCCCTAGAAACAAAAGAAGAAGAAAACTGTAAGCTCGACTCAAAAGCACACTTCGAACTCACCTAAAATTACACATCTTGCATTTCCAAAGCGTCTTTTTGCTTTCGGAAAGATTCCTCTTCTTCTCGGAAGATAGCTTTGCGAAAAAGGACTCGTCGGCCGCTTTTAAGGGGGGCGGCGGTCGTAGAGGAGATTTTAACAAAGGACTGAAATCGTTGCTCGTGGGAGCTCTTAATAGTTTAGGTAACTCTGGTTTTGGTAAAATTGATCTAGGCGAAATCGCATTTTCGTGATTGTCGTGACTAGGTTTGTGGCGCGTTCCTGCACCGCCGCTCGTCTCGTTTTGGTCGCCGGTAACTGGAATTTCGGTAAGGTATTTGTTATATTTGGTATAATTTCGACGTCCCGTTTCGTCGGTCATCAGTACTTTGGCCTTTTCGTGCGCAGGATCGCGTACCGATTTTAACTTTATGTGCTTGGTAATGTCCCATCTCCAGTTAGATTTGTAAGCGCAGAGCGAACATTCGAACGGTTTTTTATTTAAATGGCCCACAATGTGAACGTGGAATCTAGACGCGGTCGAAGCCCAAAAAGAGCAGTGTGGGCACTTAAATACGCGTTTGTGTTGAGCAACCTGTGCTACACTTATATCCAATCCGTGCGTAGGAACTTTATCACTAGAAGAGGCGACACTGTGAGGTACTTCGGCTCCAACAAAACTACTTTCACTACCGGGAGATTGAGTTCTGATGGATAGGTCCAAAGAAGCGTTGTCTTCTTGTTTGTCTTCCACATATTCGTATTGTCGTTCGTCTTCGTCCAATTCTAGAGGAGCTTCGATGTTATTCCAAACGAAAACTTTGTTTTCCATGGGATGGGGTTTGCTTTCGCCGGCGTCGGTGTCCATGGATTCGGAGTCTTCGACTTTCATGATTAAATCTTCGTGAGGAGAGTAGTCCTCGTGAATTTCGACTTCTAATTTGCTGTTGACGAATTTTGCGGCGGCGAGGCAGGTTTTTAAGTGGTTATATAAGTCGGTGCTCGACTTGCAACGTTGCCTACAATACTGGCATCTACTAGAACTAAGGTTATGTACAGGAGTTAAGTTATGCGCTCGAATTTCTTCTTTTCCGCACAATTTTTGATGACTAGATAATTCTGTAAGGCATTTGCTTTCATGGCCACAATACTGACAAGTTAAATTACAGCTTTCTTCCGTACCGTTCATTAATTTTTCTTTGAGTTTATCAAAAAATGACGTATTTTTTTCTTTGAAGGTATTTTCTACCGATTTGTAGGTCGAGGCACTAACTGGTACCGAGGATAATAATTGGGAGATGTTGGGACAGGCGTCTTGTTTGACGACTTCGTTTTGGAACACGTCTTCACTACCGAATAAAGAGGCGAAGTCCCGCAACGCACTATTTGCCGATTTCGCACAAATGTCGTTAATGTCTTTTTGACTCATGACTGGTTCTGGCGAATGAACTGGAGTCGAACGTTGCGACACTTTATCGGGACGCAGTTTAATCACCGACGTTTGGGTGGGTATGGGTATTAAATTTGGGATGGGTCTAGGTGGTTTTTTCGTAACTTTTTTAGTTTCTGGTCTCACTATGTTATGCACTTTGTGTTCGTGTTTCGCCATTTCGCCATCCCACGCCGTTTTATAATTACACAATTTGCATTTATTTTTGATGTAAATGTTGCCATTAGCGTGGTGGATGATATCGTCGGGATGTATGAAGTCAGAACCGTAGTCTCGACTTCGCGGTTCCTGAATATTGGCAGATTTCAACTTCTTGGCAGGTATTTTTAGATTTTGGTCGCTCGCTTTTTTATTATTGTCCACAGCAGCGGCCACGCTCGGCTCTGGTTCAGATCGCGGTAACTGAAAATACATGACGTATTAAAAATAAAAATAATGTTTCGTATCAAAACTATTAGTATACTTATACATCGCGTTTAAATAACTTAATTATCGTTAATGACAAGAAAATAAGTAGTCTCATCAAACAAATTTTAGCAAATCATCCCAGTTATGCATAAGTATAGGAAATTACCGATTATTTCAGTTTTTGACTCCAAAACGAATTGTTAAGGAATGCAAGTGCTTTTAAAAAAACGTCGAGTTACCACGGTGAGTTTTGAACTTATAATCGTAAAGTGCAAATTCTCTGGATCGCCATTTATCAGTTGTTTATTTTTGTAAGACGAATTTCCGGATTATCTGTAAACTAAGTTTGATGTGGGTCAAATTTCAAGTCGAATGTTGAGAACAGACACTACTGAACCAATTGATATCGATTAACATAAAATTGCTAACAATAACGAACATCGTTATATTTAACAATTTAACACATTCATAATTACGTACCATAAAAATATTTGTTCTTTACGTTTACGTAATGCAATTTATAACCACGGTGTAGTACTAAAAATATATTTTTTATTTCCCCAAGTTTTCAACTTTCCGTTTTCCACTACTAGAAAATGCGGAAAACGCTCATCAATACCTTATAAGAGTTCGATTACGTGTACTAACCCAGTTTATACCACGAGTTTTTGTCGTTACAAACAATTGTCTCTTTTTTCCGATCGGAAGACCTTCTCATTTCTTAATAAACTTTCGTAATTATGACCTTCAGAAATTAATTCTGGAGCTTAAGACTTAAGACATCTTGGCTATTATTAAATTTTCGTCAAAGCCAAAAAGGAACGATTTAACAAACTAATTAATCACCCCTCCACTTAACCTTCGCGTAACTCAAATATTGGCAATCTTTTGGAAAACAATCGTGTGGGTGTAAACAATAATAATACCCGTGGTGCTCGTGTTGGGTCAAAAACTCAAAAGTTCACCAAACATATTTTTCTTTGCCACCTTTCGGTTACATAAAAAAAGTAAGCTTTAACAATCATCTCGACAATCATATCGCACATACTGATAAGCGATAAATTTTATCTAATTTAACACGTTACACGTCTTCGAATTTTATAAATTTAGAAAAAAATCGTTTATATCTAACGTTTAAAAAAAAAGAGTTTCAAAATTCTTTTAGGCATTACAATAAGCAATAACTCGAGCGGTGGGCGAAACTTGCACACCTAATTACCAATTGCTATTGTTCTAATCTTCTAATGAGTCGGTGCTTACGGTGTGTAATTGATAAAATTAAAAAAAAAAGTTAAAAATAAATTCTTACGTGTTAAATGTTTTTTAAAGAAATCAAAAGTGTGTGAAACCGACAGCGAAAAGCACTTGTTACTAAGTCTAAGTAATAATGATATCGAACAAGAAGTAAGAGAACACTTATCGCTCGTTACGCCCAAGGCAAAGATCGGTGTGGCGTTATCACGCGCGAATGTACACAATGGTTGATAAAGTGATATCGCGCACGTACCTGGACTACCTCCTCGGCTGCGGCAGAATCGCTGGCCCCCACTTTGTTACGGCGTCGTCCTACACCGAGTCCAGCGGCTTGGCCCACTGGTGGAACGTGATGATTCATCTCGTGCACGGTGAGACTCTGCTTGATATCGGCGGTGAAATTGCAGGCCGAACATCGAAAAGCACCGCGTCCGTTGTGATTTTTACAATGTCTGTCCAAATTCCACTTGTAAGGTGTTCGAAAATCACACATATCGCACTTAATCATAGGCATCGAATGATATTTGACGTGTTTGGTAAAACGTGCCTTCATGTGCGTCACGTACGTGCACTTGGTGCACCTGAAGAACTTCGTCTTGATGTGCTCGTCCCGCTCGTGCTTACTTAACTGTAACTGACTGCGAGCGGTGAATGTACACAACGAGCACTTGTAAATAACTTTATCGGCGCTGGTGCTTTCGACGTCCTCGTCGCAAGCTTCGACTTCGACGATGTCATCCAGAGGCTCGTCCGCCTCGCCATCGGGAGATTTGCGTTTTCTCGATTTGTTGCGCGCAAACTCTGGCACCTCGACTCCGTCCGTTCCTCCGTGAACCATCTTCGAATGACGAAGGAGCTTTTGAAAATGTTTAGAAGCGTACAGACAATTGGGGCACTCGTAAATTTTTACTTTTTCCTTATGGTCATCTCTTAGGTGATACAAAAAGTGTCTGGGATTTTGGGTGAAATAATCGCAACTGTTGCAGGAATAGTTTCTTCTAATTTTACACTCCGGCAAGTCTTTGTCGTCACCACTCTCTAACAGTTCGTCACTATATTCGACGTCCTCTACTGCGTCGGCAGAACCAAATAACGCGTCACCGCTCACGACGCTGCGCACTACTAAAGAATCTCCTGATCGATGTACCATCGACGGTACGGACATACTAACTCGCCTTCCTGAAACGAAAGAACTCATTTTAACTAAATAAAAATAAACTTTATATCACACGTAAAAGTAGACGTTTATAAAAATACCGTAAATGAAGATGGTGTTAAGTTGACATGGCAACTCGAGGTGGTCGTCGAAGCCGAAATTTACCTGGGCGAGGCATAGGTAACCAGGGCCGACTGAATCGATATCTCAAGATAATAAGAACGGAGCACGAAATGTTACAATTCCACCCTAAACTTTACGCTAGAAGACTTCTTCGGACATGAAAATTATAAAATTTATCCCCGTGGCGGGTATCGAGAAAAATTAAATAAACACTCCGAGTAGTACGCATATAGTTAGACATGGAGTACCTACTTTACGATGGAAGATGTTGTTTTGGTTCGAGTGTTTGAAATATTAAAAAATGTTAATTTCTTGATTATTAAGTAAGCGAGTGACTTCAAATGTCAAAATTTGTATAATGGATCTGGAAATGTTGTTCTTGTGTATTTACGATCTTAAACATTTAAATTACTTACGGAATTTTTGCATTCTACCACTATTACGATTTTGGGGGGAAATTATACATAATTTCTTCTGTGACAGTCGAAATTCTGAATTTATTCAAAAAGTCTACACTTGTCGCAATATTCCGATGTAAATTATTGCTTTTGAAACAGCTGCATTTTCAGCGAAGAAGGTTCCTAGATATAACGAAACAATCAATGAATTAATGAGGAGGATCATAATAGAGTTTTGCAATAACAGTCTTCGAGACTCGTCTATTGGTAAATTTTATGGTAATGAGAATAGTTTTACAAGTTTAATCCTCAAACGCTTTCCATTACTGTCCAAACACAACTTAGAATTTTTAAGGGTTGAAAAATAGCACTCATTTGAAAAAATAAGCGATTACGTTTAGCGCAATTAAAAAAAGTTGTTCTCCTTATTAATTGTGCGTTAATTGTTATTGGCGCAATTACAACCTAATAATTGGGATAATTAAATAAATTACGCTCTCTATCAAAAATTAATTAAACAACAAATTGATTCTCAAACCTTGATTTTCTGCATAAATAAGGCATTTCTCGTTTGTACATATTATTAGTTATAAGATACGCGGGGACAAAACTATACGGTTGAAAAAGAACAATAAAATTTCTTTTCGTTTTTAATTTTCGAGTAGCAGTTCATTCTTGAACTTTGAAGTTCTGCTTGTACCAAGGACTATGTTATCTCATAATTACTCAATAAATTACCTGAAAACTCTGTTTATATAAGAAATGAATTATTAAATTGTGTAATTGTTAAGACAATTTCGTTTTAAAATATTTTTATTCCACAAATTTATGAGGAAACTATTTAAATTTTTTAATTTGAACAGTTTCTGCAGAAAATTAAGCCTTCATCAATAAGATCACGTGATTAATCTAGAATTGCTTTCCTTACTTCGTGTGCTGTAGTTTTTGAAAAAATTTTAATTCACGAATGATTAAGAATAGAAATGCCCCCAAAGCAAAGCAATAATCGTTACACAAGAAGAGAAAAGCAAGAAAGCTTTTAGAGCTTCTTGGCTCTACCTATTGGAATGTCTCCTAATTCATTTCCAAAAGAACCATAAATTAAACTTAAAAAGCCGCCTCATCCATTTGTTTACGGTTTTACCTCTTTTATATAATAAAATGCTTTCAGGTTCCAGGTAAAATTTTAAAAATTTGTAATTTTGTTCCCAGATGTCCAGGTAATATTACGAAGAATAATAGCATTACAATTAATAGGTAGAGTCAAGAATCAAGAAGCTAATTCGGAAGATGTTGAAAAGGACTATACCCCCAAACTCAATAATCGGCGTTAGTGATGTGTATTTTGTAAAGCAAATAGACTAACAGAGGGGGTTTCAGGTCTTTTACTTTTTTTTATCAAATTAATCTAGAACCTTGCTTATCTACTTTCTATGTCTATTCTAACAAAATAGTGCTCTGTTAAGGTTATAGGCAGCGCCGGATTACCCATTGGGCTACCGAGGCTGTAGTCTAGGGGCGCCAAGTTAAAAAAGGGCGCCAATTGCCAATGAAAATAAAATTTTAAAAATAAATTACAACAAATTGTAATTCCTACTTTGTTTTTGTGAAACTTCTTTTCTGGAGACACTATCAATAGCTACTAAAATTCCTAAACTTCATTTTAAGTCGTTTTACCATGAACAATCAAAAAATTTTGCCTGCGGCGCTACTTCATTCTATTTCCTTCTCAAACACGAATTTAAAAAAAAGGTGCTAAGATTATTATAGCCTAGGGTGCCAAAATCCGGCGCTGGTCATAGAGGCCCCAATATCTTCATGTGCCCAAAGCCCCCAATAGGTTAAAGACGGCCCTGACTGTCTACCAGTCGCCTGCCTGTGTAGCAGAGCTTACTGATTGCTTGTTTGTATGCATTGCCATTTGCACTTGCCACCTATTATTATTATTATTATTATTATTATAGGTCTAACGTCATAGTCATAACTCATAACCATAACTCCTCCCCCTCCCCACTGTTCGTGACAAAGCGAAAGTAGCAAACCGACCATCGCATAACCTCAAAATATATTTTTGACACTGAGTGCACCTGTCAAAATACAGCGACACCAAACTATGCCGACTATGCCTACCTGACGCTGACGGACTTGTTTGGCTTGCTGGACTATAAATATTTATATGGGAGGTTTATATGTACTAATGGTGATACTTTGGTAAATGCTGGTGGAAGAAAATTGGGACCCAACTATGAGGAAAATAAATACGTAACTTGCAAGTGTAACAGAACACTTTGTCGCCATTAAATGTGCCGCCCCTAGGCCTAATACAACCTTGTGGGTAAATGGGCTACGGTGCAGCTTTTATGTATTTAAGACTTTTGGATAGTGCGCCGCCTTTGTACTTGTCTTGTGTATAAACAACGGCAGACAAGGAAATACGAAATTTAAATTAAATGCAAATTGCTTGCATACTTCAGAGAAAAACCATCACCCCGGGTTTAAATTTGACACATCTGAAGTAGGAGCATGGCCATTTTACATCATTCAGAAAACGATTCGTCGTAAATTGCGAATGCAGATTTGGTTCTTAACTTTTGCACGATTTCCACCTTCCATCAATAGGTTAAGTAATCTTTAGTGCGAGAAAAAGCTGCAGAAAGTGATTGGTAACTTGTAATAATTACAAGAGGATTCAGACGAAACTATCTCAAACATCAATCATTTAAATAACTATTCCTATTTCCTATGTTAAAATATGTAGAAGCGAAAACCTTAAAAATGTTCTAAGTCTACACCTATGAAGTTAACCATCGACAACCCGTCATCGACGTATACAGATTGATAGGGGCATAAACTGGTGAGATAGAGCATACGTATGAAACGAACTTGTGGTTTGATTTACAAGGAAAATGGTCTTGTCGCCCTTTAAATCGTGGTAGACGTTGAAAATTGCTCGAAATATTTGAATTTGTTTATAAAAAGCCGGTCCTGTTTCAAGTTCAAGTTAAATAGAGAAATAGTACGTGACAGGTCTCTTTTTAGGGCTTCTACAAGGTATTACCAATCGACGATAAAAGTACTTCAATTGCAAAAAAACTTTTGTTTTCCAATTACTTTAATTAAACACGCTGATACTAATCATCGTTGTAGCAAGAATTTTATCTTATCTTTACAGAACAAAGTTAACAAACAATGTAAATCTTAACAAATAACAATCGATCAATTACTCTTGTGGGTTTTTTAGTCAATATTTCAATAATTTATTAAACCACACACACACACACACACACACATAAGAAAGATTACGTCGTATTACGAATGTTAATTTATTGATGCACCATTTTAAATATTAATCAATTTCTTTTATAGACCGTAACCATCATTGACAGTAAGCAATGTTTCAACTCTTCAATTGTATGGTAATAGACTTCTTGTAATCAATAAGCACAATGAGCTGAGCTAGTTGACTTTTGGCCCGAACTTTTCCTTGACCCGTTTCCTGTTGTAGATTTTTGTGATTCGAGCCACACTGCATCGAATAACTTCGCCTCGCAGAAGATGAGTTTTAAAACCGCCCCGTGAGGACTCTTACGAATAGTATAACAATAACAAGAAATATAAAAGTAAGTAAACATCATCTAACGTCATCTGAGAGCTCGTCATGCTTACAATTAGGACGAGGACACTCCCGATGTAGTTGGCGATGGACGACACCTGTATATAATTCTTACATAACTTAATAAAAATCCGCGACCTTCGTCGAAATTCTTCGAGATAATTTTATGTAATGATAATTTTTTTAAAAAGAGAATCTTCTAGATATTAACGAGCCTCGCATGAAAATCCAAGAAAATTAAATTCGCACGATGGGAGTGCTCAACTCATGTGTGAATGTTAAACTCTGTTATCTAATCCTCAAGGATTTACAAACATCGTATTCTCAACATCCTTCAATATTGCCTAATTAAACGTAAACAAGTAACGCAGACTTGATAGCGTTCAACTGAATAATCAGTTACAAGAATTTGTGTGATCTTGTTAAATACACTCACTTGGGCTTGGTGATAAACAAAATTCACCTTATCATTTTAACACTTATTAATTTTTGTATTACGAAATTACTTTCAATTTTCAAACTCTATTTATACATTGGTATCTCCTATCTGAAGATTCACAAAATGTTATCACTAAATGTAAGCTATTTCTTCCAAGGGGTACCTTTCACCTCTAGAAACCTCTCCTTGTACACAACAGCTCAAAAAATGAATTTTACAATATCTCAATTGTATTCATTGAATCGGGCAATCAAAATTTGTTTCGGAGGCCACATTACGCTCTGTGGTCAGAACAGCACTAATCGACGTTTCAGTGATATGCTCGAAAATGGAAATTTAGTCGAGCTGTGACTCCCTCATAAAATGTCGACCTCACTTAGCCGAGCTGTGACCCCCTCATAAAATGTCGA
Organism: Malthinus flaveolus; assembly: GCA_950108345.1. Lineage (NCBI taxonomy): Eukaryota > Metazoa > Arthropoda > Insecta > Coleoptera > Cantharidae > Malthinus > Malthinus flaveolus. The sequence goes on along the minus strand of OX467285.1, from coordinate 14,457,330 downwards.
AACTGTCACTGGAAGGGTAGGTAATGTGATATTTGGAAGTAGAAGTGTCAAATACGCCACCATTGAGCCATACGATGAGGAAGCGTTTGGGGAAAATTATTGTAACTATCCTAAACAGGAAGAGGATTCTTAAGTGAAAGTAACTGAGTAAGATCTAGATTTCCATAGTGATCGTCTGCTTTCTGAAAAAGTACCTTCCTTGGTGTTGCAAGACATACTGAAAGAGAGCCGGTTAAAACTTAACCTCCGTAATTCAGTGCGCGATTTTAAAAATAGATAACTCACTAGAACAATTTCTACTTTCTACAATGAGAAGGTCAAGTGGACAAGCTTCCCGAAAACCAATAGTAGACTAAATTAGACCCTACAATCCTAAGTACGTACACCTCTGAAGACTATAAGCATCCATAGAATACTATCAAAATCAATTAAAGCATTTAAGTACTTATGCAAAGCGGGTGGGAGGGTCTAAAAATGTCCTCCGAAGTATGGTAGTATAGGCAAAGACATTGTTTTAATAAATGAATTTTTCGAAATTTCAATTTGTACTTCACGAGAAAAGCTGACAAAATAAGCTTAACGCGAAATATTAATTTAATAATTGGATTGTACGTTATGAGCTTTTCCTTTAAGCTGTTCTTTCCAAAGACGTTTCTTGCGAGAGTGCAGAAGGTACAATTACACACGGCGCAGCCATTACAGCAACACTGTTTTGATTAAAAAGACTTGATTCCATTGGTTTATTAGTTTTGACATTTCCAAAAATTTCAGAGACGCATAGAAACATTTTTCCGAGGCAACCCAGAACTTGGAAACGATCCTGGCTCCTTACTCCTTAGGAGAGTTGCCTAATAACTTATTTATATAACAAAATGAGATTGTAAGCTTCTGAAACTGTCCGAAAGTCAACGACTTGTTAAGACGCGAGATGACATTTGATGCTAAATTACTAATTAGTAATAAATTTTGATTACACCCACTCTCGAAAATATTTAAAAGAACCACTTCAACTCTTTAACCTTTATTAAAGTTATTTTAAGGCAAATTGAAGAAGAAAAATGGAGTTAACAGGCAAAGAAGTGATTGAGCAGTTTCTTGTAATTATTAAGAAATTAAACTCATTATCAACTACTTACATACCACAAGCAAAACAGTCGCACGTAGTTGATAAGCAGGAAAGAAGTATGTATTAAGTATAAACAATTTAATTTATGTAATTAAAGTCCATTACATATTTTTACATCATTTCTTATCGTTACAACCACAAGTTACGACTTACAACCTTCCATTTCTATACGTGTTCGTCGAAAATTTTTGAAACAAAATTGTACGATTTCATCGAAAATGCGACAATTAACAAATTTTTTAATTGCGCGAATTTATTGTCGCCTTGAATTATAACGTAACAAAGTACTCGCGTTCTATTAACACTAAATATTTAATACGAATGTAGATATCACGCTCGTTACCTTTGGATTGCGAATAATAAAAATCTGTTTCACCTTGTAACGAAGAAAAGTGTAAGAAATTATTTGTTTCGATCGTTCAATTTTTGAAAAATAAACCAAGCTGGCTAAGGAAATCGCATAAGAGACCACTGATGCCAAAAGCACAGGTGGCGAGAGATCAAAACGAGAGCAAAGCGACTAGCGGTAAGGTTCGAGACGAGCTGACCAGCACTGGCTTACCAAGACCAAGCAGTCACAGTTTCAGAGTTTCGGTTCATAATAAAATATTTTGCTCTAAAAAGTGAATGAAATGAAGCGCACGAAATTTGATGAGCTTGAAAGCTTCTATGTTGAAGTAGAAAAGTGTTCACTTTTCACGAAGCAAATAAAGTCAGATTTTTGATAGGTTTAGTTCGTTTTAAGACAAACTCGTCTAACCCCGCCTCTTTTAGCGATATTGTGGATTTTGCAGCTTTAAGGTTGCGATTTTGCCCATGTTAGAAATCTTGCAAATGGTGCTTTACTGGAGCGGTTGAGCAGCGAAACCTATTGAGGTTACAAACAAATTATGTAGATAAAAAATAAAGTAGAAAGATTGGGCTACAATGTAAGCTAAATTTTGTTGCTGAAATGTTGATATTTAATAGAGATAAGGCTTACTGAAAGTGAGGAAAATTGCTTGCTTTTATTTACCCACTTTTGGGCCATTTTTAAATAAAAAATGAAAATTCTGAGATATACATATCGTACTCTATACTTTCTTCTTCACTTTAAGACTTAGTTTTGAATAATAATTAACATAATGATCCTGAACCAAGCGCTCCAGTAAAACGCTTTTGAATTTTTATATTTCTATTATAAGGACAGGCGCCTTCTGAAATTGGGAATAAATTCGCCTAACTATGTCCATTTTCATGTAGCTATTTGATAACAGTCGTCGTTATTCTTAAAGTTGCTTACTTTTCAAAACGAGCATATACCTTTCTCACTCTAGCATATCGCAACCTTAAAACTTCTAACTCGAACCTAATTTTTATAGAAGAGTTTATTTACAAAAATGAGAGTGAATAATATTCGTTGGGTCCAGTGGCGTAACTATAATGATTCCGAGGATTCTGTCGAACCATGCCAGTGAGTTTCAAGGGTCCGGGAGACCAAAACATCTTTTTCAAAGATCAAATTCAAACTTAAGCACACATCATTAGTAAAAAATTGCTCAATTTAACAGTACAAAAGTATATTTAAAAATTCCTAAAGTTGATCTAAGCTCTATTGACTTTGAAAATTCCAAAACTTTCGCCTGTGGCGTTAGAGGACTCGTAGAAACTATTTGAAACCCAGACCCGTGATAGTGTCGCTATGCCACTGGTTGGGTCTCTAAAAACACTAGAAAATTAGGTCCCATTGATGTTTTTTGCACTCAAGTCCACTCACTGCTAGATCTGCTACTGCTAGTAGGTAATTGGTGCAATTTTTGTAAATGACGACCCGCGACTGGTTATCTGTCAGTAAAACTGAAATAATCTGACTTTAGACGAAAGTTTGTGTACTAAATTTGCATCAGGACAATCAAGACCAAGAGTTGAGAGTCATCAACGAGATTAAATTTAGAAGTCTTTCGCAAAGTTCAATAGCTCCTGAGCTCCTAAAAGTACATATTCTGAATGTCAAGCCTAAGCCTGATTTCAGTGGTAAATCAACATGTAGAACGGATGAACGGCATAAAAATGAACCAAAGACATATTACTGGGCAAAGTATAAAGCAAAGGTTGTGATATTTTCGCGAAGGCCTCCGTAAAAGAATTATCTTAATATTTCGATGACGTTTTATCTTGTAAAGTAGGAACTTTAAAATTATGTCGAGAGCTTCTTATAATCTGTGAAATAATAATAATCAAAAGTCGGCAGAAACTTTCAAGTTTGTTTTTTAATAACAAGTACATCCGCGACTAGTTCATTTATCCTCCCAAAGACTGGAATTTATTACACGAGTCTATATAGTAAGTATACAAAACGAAAGAACGAAAGAACATTTATTTATGTTAATTATAAATAATTTCTAGATAGCCAATATAACCTCAAGAACTTAATTCTTTGATACTGATAATAAATACCGGAACTTTGGTAAAAGAAGTACTTGTTGCGTCACTTTATCGTCAAAAGTTATTATAACATTTCAAACATTAATAAAAGTTTACAAAAAGCGAAAGACTTATTTTATCTTAATTTCAGTACGATTTTCAATATTTTTTTTTAAATTGCCGCAACGAATTTTTGTATTGGTAAATAATGAGGTCGGGAAACCAATATAGAAAGATAAAGGTTCTACTTCGTGAATCGGTCCCTTGGTTGGAATCTTACAACAAATAAATATTTCTTCAAGACAATACGGGGAGAAATTGAGAAAAAAATATATAAGAATAACCAAGAAAGCTTTTGTTTCGTAAAAATGTTCAAAAGAAGCGATTCTGATCAACTTTATCCAATTTATGCGTTGCTGGAGATGCATTTGTTGGAGTTTCGATTTTCAGGAGATGGATGTTGTTGCTGAAGTTTTGGGCACTTTGGCAATTTCAATAATTGCAGTAAAAAATTCGATAAAATCATCTCTATCACAAATCGCTAAAAAATATTCTCATTGATAGTCCAGTCATTAGAAATGACCAATCCAGGAAAAATATAGTATTCGTTTTTTTTCTCGGTGGTTCATTATGTATTTTGAGATGCTGAATCCGAACAATGATTCGTTCTGAAAAAATTGAGGAAAACTGCTTTTTTCAGTTTTTCGGTTATACCTACAAACTAAACTACGCACTAAACTACGCAGAAAACGATTTCTATACAAAAGGTACTAAATTAAATTTTCTACAAATGTTTAGATAAACGGTTAGGCGCTAGAGCGGGCTAAAGTTTGCCAAAAATTCCAAAATCGATCAAAATACTGTTTTTTTTTTTATTTTGTTTATAACTCGGAAATTACGCATTTTTACACAATAGTCTTTTAACACAAAAATAAAGTAAATTAAATTTCCCATAAATTATGTTTCTTAAATTTTTTTCATCGGGCGAACGGTTTAGGTGCTAGAGCGCATTAAGATTAGGCCCTCAATTCCTCGATTATGAGAAAATTAAGAAAGATAATTTTTTAATAAAAATCAATTAATAGGTACAGCGACCGTGAACACCTAATAGAGCTTCTACATGACGAAAAGAAACAAAAAACATTTCGTTAATCCGGATTTATTTAGAACATTTTCAAATAATCCGGATTAGTGAAACATCAGTGATGTTATAAACTATAAATTTTATTTGGAAAGGATTATCAAAACAACCATGCATAGTTCAAGATGTTCGGCGAGCTTCACCGAGAATATTAAAAGGGGCATTTTCTAGTGATTGTTGGCTGCCAAGGTTCAATAATCGCTCGTTTGATTCGTGGTTTAGAACAGTTTCTAGTATCTAGGGATATGGCCGCCTGCAGATTTAAAAAAAACCTCTCCTCCAGGCCCAGATTTATCTTTGAGAGGACCCTAGGCTAAACATTTTAAAGAAAATAGAGTCTCGGGCGAAATATTTTGGATTGTTCAAGGTCAAACGGCTTAAAATTAAGTTCTGAAATAATTGTTAGCCTAATGATTGTTAACTAAATAAATTTTTTTTAGTTTACTGGGATTTTTAGTAATTAAGTATTCAGCAATCATCTCATTAATGGATGAAGTTGAAGTTTTGTAGTGTTATTTTACTTCTACAACAAAAAAAAGTTACGCACAGCACTAAAATATTTTGGAATTAGTGTTACTAGACGACAGAATAGTCCAGTCAAAATATACCAAAACAAGTGGAAATTTAGGAAAAACTCGCATAGAACTGAAAATTGGTACATTATTATAATAATACGTCAAAAGTCCCTACCGATTCTACTTGCTAAAAATTCAAATTAAAGTCAAAAGTCGAAAAATCGTTTTTTCTGCAATTAACTTGCCTCCTACGTTGATGAAGGCTATTATGAAAGTTTTAGAAAACATTATTAGCTACAAGATTGGTCAAATGCACTTTTTCATAAGTTCAACTCTTTTAGAGATATAGCGCGGAGAAGGGGTTACAGTATAAACTGCAAAGTAAGAAGCGTAAGGTTCATAAAATGAATCAGCCCCCAAAGTTATCCACTCTTGGATAATCCGGATGAAGTAGAATAAAGATGTAATTAATAATGCTGGTGATATCAAGCTCTCAATGCTACTGTCAAACTAAATTAATTCTGCCCCCCCCCTACACTTCGTACCGACCAATCAGTACTGATATGTCTATACTCCATTCAAATTAAAGGTGTAGTAAGTGCCAACAGTAATCATCGCGTAACGACTGCAATTGACTGCAGATATTATTTAAACTCCCTAAATATCTAGGTACCACTGAGCCCTTATGTGTATGTGTTGACATTTACTGCACCCTGACTCCCTGACACACGCACACATCGACGGATTTAAAAAAAGTTCTCAAACTTGTGGTTTATGCGGAGTCGTTTGATGAACCACGCGAGTTGTGCTTCCAGCTGTCAGTCAATAAATTTGGGCAAACGCAACCGCGATTTCGGTGGATCGTTTCAAACCCTAAAAAGATTTTTCTATCACACAATGACCAAACGTTCGTTATCCAAATTGTCCTTTCATCTGTTTAGGAAATGAAACGAATAAAAAAATATCTTTGCACCGAAATTGTAACTATGTAGCCTTGTGGGACTTCCAAAAAATTCAAGTTCAATATTAAAATACTTTCAAAATATTATTATTAAACAAATAAGAAGTAGTAAAAAACAAAACTGAAACGCTATTTTATTGATGTTTGGAAAGAAAATAAATATAGTATCTTGGCATGTTACTTCAATGTCCTTCTGTATTACGTACCTGTAATTAAGTCTTAAGAAACAAAGTTCACTGTTCAATAATATAGTATTTATTTTCAAAATTGATTGTATTGTCCAAGAATTAGTAACTACACGCCAAAATGAGCAGCATTAAATAAAAATTGGTCCTTCGCGTGTTTACTCCATAAGGTGTACGTACATGTTATCAATTAGATAAAACAACCAACGGTCAAAGAGAATACAAGATCAGTCAAAACAAATTGTTTGGAATTTGAACTTTCGTTGGTGAATTACAGAAATAAACGGACCAAAAATTTCGTGTTCAAATAATCGAATGTTAGTAGTTAAATACCTTCAAATAGTTTCTGCTTGCCTGTTCTCTCGAGAGAGAAGACGAGCTCTTGCACAAGCCCGAACTATTTTAGAAAACCCATCAGAGCGAGCTTAAGATATTTTTGTTGCTAGTTCCTACGGGGTAAAATTAAAATGAACGTGTGTGGATGTGTGTGTGTATACTACGATCTGTTTTGCTTTCGGTGGGATGTGCGGATTTACCAATACTATAGTTTTAGACGACCTTCAAATTTGGCATTTTCCTCTGCTCTTTTAAAAAAAGTGACAAATGTTAAAAATCCGAGGTCATCGAGGTGCCTACATTTAAAAGAAGCTGCTGGAACAAACCGCCGGGCAATTTCATTGTTTGTTGTTCGTCGGACACAACTGTCAAAATTTATTGCCATTAATGTTTAAAACATAATAAACAAACCAATTAGAAGCAAACTACCGAACATCATTATCCACGTGCCGCAACGTTATATCATAAATAACTTTTACTAACAAGAAGAAACAGTTAATGTAAAGTAGCTCAGTAGGTAATTTACGGGATTCCGTAGAAAGTGAAAAGCGAACATCATTAATTCAAACTTGGCCCCCGCAAGCCAAACTAAAATCGATGCCACAAGAATATCATCAATGTGACCTTCTTCGTACTCTTACATAACATGTGCGTGTTTACAACTTGGCTTGCTCTTCATTTCTGTAATTTTATAACCCACATCCACATATTTCGCTACTTCACACCGTCCTTCTCTCGTCCACTTTTCCTTTTCACTCATCCAAGATAAAGATAATTTCTAATGACTCACATTAATTCCTCACATTTACAAAAATCTACCAACAGGAAGCAAACCACTCATACTTCGTACACGTTTTCGTCATATGTGCATTTATGAACTCGACTTACATGCCAATTTTTTAACCGCCCCCATCAAGTTACGACTTCTTGTACGCGCTTACGATACCAACTGGAAACTGCTGGAAACTATACCCAACTTAAAAGTAATCGATTTATTAAATAAATTGAGTAATGCTACGTGAGTCATCCCCACGAAGAGGCCGAAATCGACAAAACTAAGAAGTCGCGAGACGCGACAAGGGTAACCCCACGCAAAAAGGGAAGTTGGATGAGTGTCAAACATTTCGTGTTTATAAACCCAAAAAAAGTATACAAAATAAAGCACCATCGTTGCTTTAATCTACATTTTGATTCATCTCGAATTCTTTGGAATTCGCCCGCGTCAAAATTGAAACGAGAATCAATTCCGCTTTATTTTGGCAAATTAAACTACGGATATTGCGTTAGTTGGAAGAAAATGTGTGCCGGATGACAGGAAATGAAGAGTTCTTTTTTAATACGATAAGAAGACATAAAAATTCCTATTTTATTGCGAGCCAACATCGTTTCTCATTGTAAATTTGGATAACGTCACAAATTTGGGTTAAGAGGGAAAAACTTGGACAAACTATTGCACATTTTTGCAAAAGAAAAATTTAATTTCTTTATTGTTTTTTAGTTCGTCCTTCGGAGCGAGCAAAAGAATTTATCCATAAACGTGGGGATGCGTGGGGGTATTTACACGAGCACAAATTGCAAATCGGGTACTGCCCAAAAACTAATAAAAATATTTAAATTCTTGCGCTATGTAGAACACGTAAATCTCCGAGTGTGCACAAGTCAAAAACATCGACAGGGTAGGACTGCACAATTTTGCTCTAGTAAAACAAGTGCTGGAATTATAAAATTTTGTTGATTCACTCGCTGGTTTTATCACTTTAAAAATAAGATTAGATGAACTGAATTTACTGTTTCCTTTTGATTGGCGAAATACGGGCGGCTGAAGATGCCACCATCAGTCATCTGGTCAGGCACGTAACTAGATCATTTTTTAGGGGGAGAGGCATCGACAGGGCTCGCCGAAAACTGGGTGGGCCACAAAAATATACATTTGTCAGTAGATTTTAACATCGTATCGAGTTTTCATAGAAGCGTGGTTTAACCTTATTACGTCATACCAAGATCGTAGTCGAAAGATGCAAGATCAACGGGGTTTGAACTCTTCCCAAAAGTTTTCAGAGGTCAGGAGAACGCCATTAATACACCATTAAAAGAAATAGTGACTGTTTCTCTACCAATACCAATTTGCCAGATTAGTGCTCGCTGTACTATAAGTAACACACAAACAGAGATGCCTCCCGCAGATTTTGCTGCAATGGAGGATCCATAGAGAGGATCTCTTCTCAAAACTCTTCTCAAAAAAAACTATAGGCACTATAGGGGTCAGAGGACCCTGCATGTACATACTGCGAACTATGTGGAGAAAAGGATGAATCTTCTCAACACATTATAAGCAGATACTCAGTTTTGGGGCACTGAGAGAGTCTACACTGAGTTCTGCGTCTTTAAAAAGATCAGACTAAGTGCAAAGAGCTAGAGCCTTGCGTCACATGATAGAGAGGAGTTACGCGTTAATTGTAGATATCTTAAATTACCAGGAGGTTGCCAGTGCGGTGCTAGACAGGCTTTCAGGGTGGCTAGACGAATTTTCAAAGAGGCCAGCGCCCCCCCCCCCCCCCCCCGTAGTCACGTGCCTGTATCTGGTGCTAAACGAACTCGCTTTCCCAGCAGCTCAGAGAAAAATTTCTCTGTTGTCAGCACTCTCGTTCGTCCCCTCTTCTCAAAGACGCTCTAAAACGACTATTTTATATAATACAGTCCTACCCAGATGATAATTTGGGTATATGTACTTTTTTTTCGTGCCCCCTCAAACTCCACACCCTGATCCACCCTATTACCTGGCCTACCTTAGTTTCTTTTTTCTCTTGCCACCCGGTGTAAGTGCTGTATCAGCGATCTTATTTTAGGGTTGCTATAATTAAATTCCTTATAACAACTATTCTCTTGATTTATTCCTCCCCTCTTCGACAACGGATCGAGATTATTAAATACGAATTAAATAATGTTGCATCCCTCAATTATAGTGGAAATAATTATTTTCTGAATGATTTTTGGCGTGTTTGGTATCCCTTCAACATCAATACATCAATGTAATCCCAAGTAGAAGTAGAAAGCTAAATCGTCGAATCGAAGGGTCACGGCCGAAATGTAACAATGGAAAATTAAGAAAAAAAACTCTAGACTGGCGAAAATTGCTATTTTAATACATCCCTACTAAGATTCAATCATTCGCTCCTACGAAAATTAAGAATTTATTTTTTAAGCACTTAGCAAAAAAAGGCCAACGAACCGATTCTGAATTACTGGGTCAGGTGGTTTTTCGCAAAAATTAAAAACATTTTTTTGTATTTTAGGAAGAGTTTCAATCATATAGGGTGGCTTGTCTAAACTGCCGGGCCCTAGGGTGTAAAAATGAACCGAATCGCAGAGAATGTATGTAATATGGGAGATGAACGAACGCTGAGCTCACTAAAAGATAAGCGTACGGTTCCACAAACAAATGATTTTTTAACATTTTTTTTGTTTCCCGTCCCGTGGAAAAACGGTTCGACTTTTGACCGATCCATGGTGGGAAAACTGTTGAGAAACAAACAAAAGCACATTATTAAGTTTTTTTGTCGATTTTCTAGTATTTCCAAGCAATTTCAGTTTCATTACTTTAGGGGTGAGAAACAAATCAAAATTCGGTAAGAAGTCGTTAAGACTTACATAAAGTAACATTTACTAGTGAAACTTGAAATAACAGTTTTACGGAAAGTGAGCTTGAGGCCCGGAGAAGGGAGGACGCGAGGACGACTCTTTCTCACAGTTCACAATCAAATTATAATCAAATGTTGTAGTTTAGTCAGCGTATCGTCAGTAATGAGTATAATAACCATATCAATTTGAAGTCCGAAGGAAATGCCCTAATACTTTAAAGGCTCATTTGATACAACAAGCTTCAGAATGCCAGTGTAAAATAGATTTTAAAATTGAAGTTATTTTTTAACCCCTTCCAGTACACTTTAGGCGTAAGCACGCCCAACTTCAAGTGTTTCGGTCCAACCGTTAGTGTGAGCTCGAGTGTTTCCATCAGACAGACTGACTGACAGAAAACTTTTCAATTTTGAAACATTGATGTGGAAGGAAAGTCTCAATACTCACTAATTTAATTTTTCTAAAATCGGAATTTTGCTGTTACATCTTCGAGCTTAATTTTTTTTAAATACGAGCTTCACCAAGAGGCAAAGAGGTCAAGAACGCATTTCTGCCGATTTGGCGAGTAAACTTTTTTAAATCGTGCTCCCATCTTTTATATCTGAGTACGGACAGGCAAAATGCTGAAGTGCTTGACGGAAGTTTAAGAAAGAATCTTTCAAACCGGATGTAAATTACAAAACTACAATCGAGGTTCTCTTCAGTACACTCTTCGCCGCAAAGTAACAAAGAATAAATCCCCTCGAGTTTTTACTTTTAAATCGCCCAATTTCTAATTTTACGTAATTTTGAATTTTAATAGCCGTCCTATAGGTCCTGGGTGAAAGTGTAAGCGTCAAACTGTAAGCGTCCGTGTATTTTCGATCCTAATTAAAATAATTCGGGAGAATTAATGTAAAAAAATACCCTTAACTCTTACAATTCCTGCAATTCCATCAAATACGTTCCTTTGGAACAAATTCCGTCATTCGCTGGTTTCAGGTAAAATATCTTTTACACGGCATTTCTATTCAAATTGTCACAAAGCTTCTCATTTCGTTTCCTCGCCGTCACGTTTAATATCGTCTTTAATTAAAGCTATTTACCTTTTGGAATATTTTCAGGAAAAAAAATGCACGCACTTTCCAGTTTTCACTTTTGAAGTTTGGCGAAATAAGAAAATCTCACGTTTACAATACACAAATAGGCTATCGCTTAACATAAACCTACTTGAAGGACTTCAAAACAAACCTGCATTGCAAATTTTACGAATTAATTGATAATTAAGCAAGAATTAAAATTGTAAAGCACACACACACACAGATATGCAAATTAAATTAAACTGTTTTTTCTCTTTTTCTGTTTTTGTTTTTAAATCCAAAGCCCAACGACCATAATTTATTTGCAAATATATTTAGTAATTCTATTATTCTTTGACCAAATCGTAAGAAATAAAAAAAAGGAGGTAATATCCTTGACCTTGCTTTTAAAGAAGTGAGCAAGTTTTCATTTTAATTAAATGACGTTTCAATTAAAACGTAAATACGCGCGTGGTCGAGTTCGAGAGGAAATGCAACTTTTCGAAATTTTCACTCTTCGGGGACATCTCATCTCGAATGAAAAATTGGATGACGTTGAAACTTTTTTATTAAAAAAATAAAAAAATGACGCCGTTAACTGTTAATCGAACGAATTTAGAGCAAATTTCCGAAATTAAGACGTTTTTAAGAATTGTGAAGTTTTTGTGAGGAAATTTCTTAAAATAAACTCAAACGCTCCGCGCGTTTAATTGGCCCAATTACTTACTTCGAAATTTAATTTGGAAACCGTGGAAATGTATCAATTGATACCTAATTTATCCAATGATTTCAACTTTTTCCTAAATAAATCCTAAAGGTTTCAAACGTTCGTCTTCCATCATTTCGTCGATTACATCCAACTTCGTTAATAGCCCTGACCCAAATTGAAAAAATTAATTCTTCTCAGAGACCTTTTTGGGAAAAAAGCTTCTTACAGAGGAGAAAATTCGTAAGAAGAGATCGATCTTATCCGCGTTTAAATTTTAACAGAAACCTTTTCACCTAAAGAATTAAATATTCCGCGATCGTCTTCATTTATGCAATACGTTAATAAATAACAACCTTGACCGGATTTTGATTAAAACTAGACAAGTTTCGTCTGTCAACTTTAAAAACCGCATAAATACGCTACGAGTTTTCCGTCAAAACTGAATCACGTGTCTCGCGAGTTCGGAAATTTACAAAAAAAAAATTCGACGATGGGATGGCCCGGATCAAAAATTTACATCAAGTTCTTCTTCGAACATCTGCAGGTATAATAACAAAGAGAGGATTAACAATTTAACAAAAGAGTTCAAGTAGAAGCAAACAAATTTAACCTATTCTCGACCTTTGCTAAATGAAAGAACACTGGCAGTCTAAAATTGTATCGAGTAGGCGTAAGAAACCAAGTCATCGACTATCATCAAGCCAACACTTTAGCTAGGAGTTCGAATTATTTAAAGAACCGTACGTGTAAACAACGCGAATGTGGCGATTTAAAATTAATTAAATTCATACCTGGTTAAATCGTCGAAGAATGTCATCAGAGTTGTGAGATGATAGTAAATCGCTGCGCAATTTGAAGAGTACCACTCGGTTGTCGTTCGAGGATGGTCTCAACTAACGTTTACTTCGACTACTGGGGAATACTACTCTAATGCTGCAGAGACTATCTCTGCTTGCTGGCAATTTGTGCGTCTTCGGCGAGCTGAGCTGCGTCAGCGTCAGCTGGCAGGGCATTCGGGATAGATCCCTCGGTCTCTCCCTACGTTTAGCCGTGCCATCGACCGCACCCTACACTTGGTTGCCCAACAACGCTATATAACAACTAAACGGATGCTTCGACACTCTCGACGTTCTTATCGGCCTTCGAGATTACAATTCGACACAAAACTACCACAAATTTAGTTTTTAAAAATAAAAATAAAAATCGATTCGTCTACGATTTGACGATTTGAAGTTATCCTCAGCAACTTGTAGAATAATTCACTATTAAAGTTAAAGAAGGCAACCTTGACTGTTTAAAGTCTAAAAGAGCATAAATATATCAAACTACACTAAGAATATAATTCAACATAATGAAGGTAAATTTATTTTAATAATTTAAAAAATTACCAACTCCGTAATTACATTTACGCGGTGACCAAGAGCCTAGTCGTACGGAGTAGTAAAAGAGGCATCATCATCATACGGAACTTGACGGATAATGACGAAAATTATAAAATTTAAATAAGAAACTAATAGACGTCACTTTTGATGACATGTTAAAAATAATTGAGAAAATTGCGATAATTAGAAGAGCAATTATTCTTTTCTTAATCAATTTGTCTTAGTCTTGTTTAACTTAATTTGTCCATTTAAAATTAACAAACTTCCCCAGAGATATACGCGCGCTCCCTCCCGACGGAGAAGTAGAAGGTTTACTTTTACGCGTCCGTGGGCGTCCCAACAACCCTCGAGCAACCCCCAAATAGCTAGTAGTAGTCGTTTGTAGCCAAAGAGTTGGCATTTTGTGTTAATATTAATCCAGTGGCGTAACTTTGGCGTTGCCAATATTTTCAGAAAAGGGTCCCGTTTGGGCAGAAGGGCTAGACTTAAACTTTGCTAGGTAAACATACAGTGTGCTCGAAAAGTAACGGTTCAATTTTAATTCAAAAATTTCGAAAATTTTCCAGTGGAGCTAATAGTTCCGGGTTCAGTTTACAGTTCGTCATTTTAAGTCAGCCCTTGAAATTTAGTGCAAGGGTGCATTTGCTGCATTATAAGCTAGCGATAACTGCCATTTTTTGAACATCGCGACATTTTTTTAATATCCACCTCGTCCACCTGTATTCGTTTATTTAAGAAAATTGAATAATTTTATGGGGGGGTTACATCTCAAAATTTCCAAGGAAAATGTCTCCAAAGTTGTCTATTTTCCATACCTAATCCGTCATATTAAAACCCTTATGTGGCTGACGGTGGTATAGTAGGAAAACCACCATTTTGAAATGGCTTTTTAATCCTTTTCGCCCCTCCCTACACCCACGGGATTGAAATTAAATCGAAAAATGTTATTCTTATTCAATTCATAAACATAATTTTTTCTCTTCCTCTGGGAGAACTCAGGGTGTCAATGCCTTTTCTCAATAATAATGTATTGAGAAGATTAATTCTCGATCCCGCAGCATTTACAGGATTTTGAGATAAGGCCCCCTTATGGAGTCCTCACATCGCTAGATAATGGGAAATTTGCTACTCATTTCATTATCGGTGCTACTACTAGTCTCCAAGTAAAGATGGGGCATTCTCCACAGGGTTTAGTTGCAGAGTAAGGCTGAGATATAAAAGCTCGGGGGGGGGGGGCTCACAGAAAGTTTTATGATGATACTTAATCCAGGTAGTCTAAGAGATCTAGCCACGATGTGTACATGGATGGATAAGCGGTTTACGGTGTGTTCATTCTTCTTGGAAGCCTTTTACTACCCCCAGGTTCAAAATAAGGTTATTCTAATTCCGAACCTTTACAGGAAGGGCTTACGCTGTTTTATACATTACAACCATCTTTGGAAATCGGACAGCGAACACTAATCCCACTAAATTGGTAGAGAAACAGTAACTATTTCTTTTAGGGTATATAAATGGTATTTTTCCTGAGCTCTACAAACGGGGAGGGGAAGCAGACGCCCACCATATCTCCCCCCCCCCCCCCCCTATATCGTATTTTGGATAATATTTCTTTCACTATCAAGTCAATTTTTCCCTGTTCTTTGGATTTTACAGCTGTTTAGTTGTTTTGTTGCATTAGCCAGTTTTTTCTTTTTTTTTTCAATTAGGTACTGAAGGTATTTTAATAATTCATCAATATAATCAATTTTTTTATTAGCGTAAATGTTAACTAATATTCTCGATAAACGTAAAAAATATTTAAGTTTGTCTCAAATTTAAGCCTCAAACAATGTAAAACACACGGTGGTACCCGGGTACCACCGCTCGTCGTGTATGTAGCATTTTTATGCCGCCACATAGGGATTAAAAAATAGAAAAGTAATGTTCAGAATTAAATGCTCAAATTGTTTCAGTTTTCTTCCTGAAAGTCCTTAACCTGAGACCTAGGATGCTTCATAAGCATCCTGGACGGCCACTGACAACAGACTGACCGAATGAAGTGACTCTTCTCCAACTTGCTTTTTGAGCTTCTTTAAATTTTTAACTTAACCTTTTTCAACTTATTTTGGGCCAAAGTGGCCGAAACTGCTCAAAAGCAACAAGCATCAAATTATGGTATATTATATTAAAAACAAAATTTAAAAGAGCCATTGGAATTAGCTACAGCTATCTTGGACTTCGAGAAAATTTTGAAAACATTGGTGATAGATTAAAATTTTTGCGGTTTGTTTGTACGGCTTCAGCCATTATTCATTTCCGTGTAACCGAGTCAAGTTATTCATAATTTTCTTTTACTACGAAAAACTTCGAACCGTATACTTAAAGCTACAAGGAAGTTCTGTGAAAATCCAATTTAGGTTTTAACTTTTAATTTTTATAATCTCCAATTGCTGGGAAAAAAATATTTTTTAGCCATTTAATATAATTTTTAATAAATTCCTGTAGATCGAGTAGATTCTTTAGCTGTTAAAAAATTACGAAGAGCTATTTTTATTACGCTTTATTGATCGAAGTCGTCCGTGGTAAAATGCGGCAGATCTTTCTTTACCTTCCGCCTCTGCACTCTGTCTAACAATAGACATTTAAGAGAACGATCTCGAACTAGCATCTTCACGATTTGCCATATTGCTATATAACAATCGTAATGACGACATAAACTGAGTTAAATTCATTAGACGCTTAACCTATTTGGTTAGCCTCCATCACGAAGGATAACATCATCGACGAAGGCGGCGGCAAATAGGCGGCTGCTTTTAGCTACTCTAATCGTTTTTCTTTTACGAGTTTGCGCAAAAATATAGTAAACCTCGACATCGACATATCTACCTACATTAATAGAGAAAATCCAATATCAATCTTCGAAAATTGTGCGTTTTGAAAAGAATTATATGGATAGGCGATTTCGCCTTAAAATGTCCGATAAGTTTCGCAAAGCGTAGGCACAACCTTTTCGGTCATGATCAATCAAAATGTTTTTATGTGATTTCCCCTTAGATAGATTTTAGGTCCCTACCGACGTCCCAGGAAAACGTCCTCCACCTACGCGATACACAAAAGACGAATTTTTCATTTCTTTTTCGAGACCTCTATGAAAAGCACGAATTTAACCCAATTTCGCAAGCAATTCGTTTAAATTTCACGATCATCATACATAAAAATTTAAACTTCGTTCACCTGATGTAAATAGCTAATAGCTACCATAAACATAATTAGTTACTACTGGTAAACTGTACTGTATAAGAGCATAAGTACCAAGATAAGTGGCTTGCTTTAATATCCCTTATAAAACACTTTATTCGTCGACTCGTTTATCTACTTAATTACCCACTGTTAAGAAAAACTTGCGCGAACATTGCATCCTTCATAACGTTTCGGTAATAACGAGTAGTAACGAAAGAATTGGCGTGCATCAAGCCGTCACTGCAACCTTACGGTACCTACTGAAAATCTTTGAGCAATGAGAAAGAAGTGCCTAGCCTAAAGTAGGACCTTTCTGGAGCTTATATCCTCTCAGCTCAAGACATTCTAAGGTTAGATCAGGTCCAACGAAGACGCTCTTGTGTTGTCTTTAAAGAGCAAAATTCACTCTTGATGGGTACTGTTCTGCAACAAATATAGACAACGCAAGAGTCGCGTTCCTGTGTTTCCAAAAAACGAAATGAAACATTAATTTCTATTCTCTAAAAATCAAGAGGAAGTTCTGTAAGTAAATTCAGCACATCAAGCACTGAAATTGAACTTGATATAGAATTTGACGTTACACTTTAATGGGCTGTTGCTCAATTTCGAAATGGAAAATTAACTTTTTCAAATTATTAAACAATCGAAAAGAAAGGGGAACGGTTAACAACAAAATGTTAATGTGTCTCACTTTATTAAATGCAAACAAAACGTGTGACTCAAGATGTTGTGAAACTTCTTAACAAAGTAAATGTGTCAAGTACTCGCTTATCTTATCGTTGTTGATTATATTGACCACCTAACATCATCGAAATTAAATGTGGGTTCCAAAGAACGGCCATAAAATTTTCAAAAAGACCAACACGAGATTATTTTACTTGTTACGCGTGTCGAGATTTGTGTAGAGAAAAAGTAAATTTTCCATTTACTAATTTTATTTTGGCAAAATTTTGTACGTAAAACGAGAACTGTGCAATTTGGGTTGGCACTAATTTTGAACAACATGACACTATTCAAAAATAGCTCTTGGTAGACAAGACAAAGATTAGTTTAGCACAACAAAGAATTTAAATTATAAAAATTAAAATTACGCTCAAAGTGCCGCACTGCCAAAAATTTTCGCGCAGTAAACATTTCGAGTATTGACACCAAAAAGTCTTCATTAGTCATGACGACGTTAAAAGTTTACACTTTTTTGGTTTATAAAATCGACGACCATGTGCTAAGGCCCGGATTAACGAGGGGTGCCTGGTAAGCCAAATTATCGAAATTTTGTAATATATTCGGAAAGAATGTTTAAATAATGGGAAAATCTTAAAGTTCGCCCCACGAATGCATTATTTTCCGATATCCACGTTAAGTAAAATATAATACGGAGATTGTATAATATTGTCTATTTACACACCCTAAAAGCTCAATCTGTAGTAACAAAACAAACTTTAAAAAATATTTTAGAGCTTCCAAACTGAAACCCCCCCATCTCCGAGCGAGCACCGCGAAGTTTTACCTTATTCCAAATAGAGCAAATTCCCCAGACCACTCACAAGACTAGTAAAGACTAAAAGTGTAATAATTGTATCTAATGCATTAGAGAACGAAAACTATGGAATTATAGCGAGAAGATAAATATGTAAGGAGACAAATTAATGCTAAAACACGTCGCCAGAGAGGTTTCAACTTTTAATAGCGGAAATTGCACAGAAGCTAATTTCCAATTTCAATAACTCGGTGTGGTGAGACACGCGATAAAATTACTTTAATTTTGTGAAAAATTTAAATTTTGATTAGTTTATTATTAAAATGCAAACAACAAGAAAGTAAATACAGTTTGTCAACAATGTCGACACGCCATTTTAATGCAAATATATACATTTGAGGAGGTTCGAGACTCATGATGCAGAGGTCTAGAGGTTTTCGCGTTTTCTTCAAGTGACTTTTCTTGTAAATTTAAGGGACGGTTTTCTTGAAGAGGTTATAGTATAATAGAAATGCAGGTATTTTGCAAATCTGTTATTGTTATACCTAAAGAAGTGCTTCCTTTATAAAATATCGACATGGACTTTTATTGCCGATTTACGGCAGATTTCTAAAAATACCTATTTAAGTAAGTATACGCGAGTTTTCAAATCAATTTATAAATGGGTGGCCACAGTACCAAATTACTCAACATGAAAAGCTTCACGTGAACAACTAATAAATAATGAAAAGAAAAATAGTCCACCTATGGAAAACAAATCAATTTCTTGTGGTTGGGGACCCACACCTAAAGCTGTAGGTTCCGTCTGTAAATAACCTTAGCACAGTTGAAACGGACGTAAAAAACACATTATACAAAATTTTCTCGCAAAAAAAACTATTTTCTCTTGCGATGGTATAAGAATTTTCTCTAAATCTTAATTAAGATAAAACTAGTTGGGAATGAAAATGAAATGCTAAAATAAAGACAAAAGATTGAAAATTACACGAAGCTAAAGTTCGAGAATTGGAGGGTACGAAAAGCACTGTTTTCGAATTGTTTTTTCCACTAATTGTGGTCGGAGCAAAAGTTTTCAAGACAAATTACGTTTGTACTTACTAAAAGCATTTTGGGTAGGACTTTTTTAGCAGTTGATGAATTAAAAGCTAGAAATAAAGTTTTTTAAAAATCACAAGAGACCGACGGAAAACACCAAGAAGAGTATTATAAATTAATAATAGGCGAAAGAGTAAAGAGGACCACGACCGGAACACGAACAGGTAGTCTTTCAAAATGGCAGTTAAAAACCAAATAAAGGACAAGACGCAGTGAGGGATCTAGAAATGTGTCAAATGAGGGCTAGAATCTAATTGCATCACGCCTTTAGCGTTTCCAACTTCCGTTCGGGAATCCTTTCGTATCATTCATCAGAAATAGCCAATTTGCTTAAATGGTTAGTAAAAACAGAGTAATGAATCCCCAACCCAATCAACGGCCGAGCTCCGAAAAAGTACACGGTCGTGAGTTTTCTTAAAACTCGATCCGAGAGAAGATGCCCAGTTTGGCATTCTCTGATAGATGCGCTTCGTTGATTATCTTCCATTGTTACTACTATTTAAAATTCGTCAAATTACCAATAGTCGCCCAGGCACCATGATTATCAAGGGTTGAGTCACTAACATGAATCAAGTGTTCTGAGAGCCATGGCAGGCACAGTAAATTAGAAACAATATGACATAATATGATGGTCTTTCTAAGAATAAGGTCTTCCAAGACCGCATTAGTTACAAATCTAAGTATTAGATCTGCACTTTTAAATTTGAGTTCTGAGGTCAGCGAGAGTAAATATACTAAAACAATTAGTACAATGCAGACTGAAAGAACATTGCAAATGAGTGATAAAATCGACCGTCTGCTACTTCTAAATGGCAGCACTAAGAGGGTGGGGTTTTTCTAGTTTTTTGCTTATAACTTGAAAACTACGCACTTTTCGAGAAATGTGCTTTTATATAAAAACAAACTGCATCAAATTTCCTACAAATTATTATCTCTTAGGTTTTTTCTTCAGACAAACAGTTTAGGTGCTACAGAGCGTTAATTTTGAAAAAAATCTAAAATCGACCAAAAAACCAGTTTTTTAGTTTATCGTTTATTACTCAAAAATTACGCACTATTTAAGAAATGTGCTTCTATATAAAAATAAACTGCATTAGATTTCCTATAAATTATTATCTGTTAGATTTTTTCTTCAGACAAACGGTTTAGGTGCTACAGAGCGTTAAAATTTGAAAAAATCTAAAATCGCCAAAATAAACAGTTTTTTAGTTTATCGTTTATTACTCGAAAACTACGCACTTTTTGAGAAAAGTGCTTCTATAGAAAATTAAACTGCATCAAATTTCCTACAAATTTTTATCTGTTAGGTTTTTTCTTCAGACAAACAGTTTAGGTGCTACAGAGCGTTAATTTTGAAAAAAATCTAAAATCGACCAAAAAACCAGTTTTTTAGTTTATCGTTTATTACTCAAAAATTACGCACTATTTAAGAAATGTGCTTCTATATAAAAATAAACTGCATTAGATTTCCTACAAATTATTATCTGTTAGGTTTTTTCTTCAGACAAACGGTTTAGGTGCTACAGAGCGTTAAAATTTGAAAAAATCTAAAATCGCCAAAATAAACAGTTTTTTAGTTGATCGTTTATTACTCGAAAACTACGCACTTTTTGAGAAAAGTGCTTCTATAGAAAAATAAACTGCATCAAATTTTCTACAAATTATAGCTATTAGTTTTTTTCAGACGAACGGTTTAGGCGCTACAGCGCGTTAAAATTTGACAAAAATCCTAAAATCGGTCAAAAAAACTGTTTTTTAGTTTATCGTTTATTGCTCAAAAACTACGCACTTTTTGAGAAAAGTACTTCTATAGAAAAATAAACTGCATCAAATTTTTTACAAATGATTATCCATTAGGTTTTTTCTTCAGACGAACGGTCTAGGCGCTACAGCGCGTTAAAATTTGATAAAAATTTTAAAATCGGCCAAAAAACTGTCTTTTAGTTTATCGTTTATTACTTAAAAACTACTCGCTTTTAGAGAAAGGTGTTCCTATACTAAAATAAAGTGCACTAAATTGCATACACATTATGTCTCCCAGGTTTTTTACATCAGCCGAACGGTTAAGGCGCTAAAGCGCGTTGAAGTTTAGTATCGAATGTAGAGAAACCGCCCGGATTTTATATTGTCTTCGGAAAGTATGTATGTATTACTTTCAAATAAAAATAATCTTTGGATTTTGGATTAATATCAAGTGGTATGTTTTCTAGCTCTCGAGCTGTTCCTTATACGTAATCCTCAATTTTCTATGCATGATTATTATAACTTTTGAAAAAGAGTAAACAAAGCTTTTAACACGATTAATTACATAACACGTGCCAACAAGAATATAGCAATTTCGACACGTTTTTATATACTGATTGATGAACATAATGTCAACTAGCAAGTTCGACTTGTCCTTCCAAAGAAACACAAAGAACCAATTAACAGTGATTACAAATAATTTAAGCTATTCATGTTCCAGCCTAATCATTACTAGTATGTGACGCTCCATACCTGTAATGCTTCCCATCAAGGTTACGAATATTATGCCAATGCATTTATTATGCATTATAAACAAACAACACCTGTAATAGCTCAAGACGACCACAAATCGCTAAACATTCTTAGGTTTAGGTGCTAATAAATGGGTTGACTAATAGAGTTCCTAAAGTATTTACGTCAAATGATGAAATTAGGCGCACCTAATGCGCGACATAATCTGCAAAAATTTTCACCCACAATCTCCCTTTTAAAGTCGCTCTCTGTTAAAAAGTTATTTTATCAAACATCTTATCGTATAATTGAAGGGGATTATATGAGCAATTTAAGATAAAAGTTTAGTAACCTTATCGAACGTTTAACGCGAGGTGCGGTTCCATCCGCTTTTCTCCAAAGTCGTTCATGTAATAAGACGTTTCCGCTTTAAGTAACTCGACTTCGATTATTGTTAGAGTATATATATGATTCTTTATAAAATGACGTTCAATAAGGTGTGAATTTAATAATAAAAACTGATAAAACGACGTAATTAAACTGTTTTACTTGCAATTTCCGGATAAATACGAAATACTGGGAGATCGAGGGACGAGCATATTATGAGCAATAATAGTGTCGATCGACGAGTTATCAGTTTTGGAATTACACGACTTGCCTAAAGGGTTAGGTAATTAATTAAAGGTGTTTTAATTTTTAACTTTTGTCACACATCATCATCCCGGAGGATCTTATCCTAAGGATATATGACCACACAAGCACAAGCCCACGAGAGCTATTTCAAATTAATTAAAATAAAAGCAAAATGAATTTCATTTCCTAATTAGGAAAACTCTTGTTTATCATCAATTCGTTGCATTATAACACGTGTTTTTATTTGAAATTTGAAATTTTCATAACCCTCCAATTTAAAAAGCCCGGAAATGATCCAAAGAGAACTCTTTCCTCTTTCACACTTCCGCGCGGTGGTGGTTGACGACAGGTAGACATTAGCTTGCTTTTAGCAGCATTTGAATATTTAATTTGTAATAATTGATAAAAAGAACAATACGCATATTCTTTTTATCGAACCCCTAAATTTAGAACAGACCCTTTTGAACCCCTCCGTATATTATCGACTTACCCGAAGAACCAAGTTCAAAATCTATCTAGCCAGGCCAGTGATAAAAGTTTAAATAAGGCATAAGACCGAATTAAATAATGAATTTGAAATTGATTACAATATAAATTAATTAGTGCTTTCTTTTGGCTATAATACATTTAAAGTTGTGATAAATTCGGATAAGTATAATCACAATAAGTTACGCGGTTATTAAGATAACGATTAAAAATAACATTTTTCAACTCTTGATGCTTCTGTGAGCATTTTTCATTGATCGAACCCTACAAGCCACAAGGAATACTTTAGAATGGCAATTTTACTAAATTCTAGTTTCTGAACCTCTGTAAGAAGAATATAATTACAGTGATATCAGGTTCACTAATATAGATATGATATGAGCTCTAGTATGAGTTAAATCTGGATCTGGTACCAACGAACTACCAAGTAGTTTAAGGAAGTCAGGAGTGATGAAGATCCAAATCACAAAAATACAAAAATAATTTTCAATTCAGAAAAAAACAAAAAACGCACTTGTTGAAACATTATGAATAAAAACTGAATAAATGAATTTCAATTTGGAAAATGTAAAAACAATATCGATATGTTTTCTTGTAGTTATTTTGAAAGCCTTTTACCACAGTCGACATCAATGTTAATAATTAAGAAACCGCAAAAATTCAACAAAACACGGACAGTTCTAAGAGTTCCTTTCTAACCCCATTCCACAATTATTAGGATTCTGTACCTACGTTTAAAAATCAATTTATTAAAAAAACACTCGCTTCGCATCACTTACCATGAAATTGTCGTTTAAAGAGCATAATTCAACCCGATCCAAAATTCGCAAGGTGAAGAAGTAGATGAAATATAATTATAAACACTGGCGGGGTATAAAGAAGACACGGAACATGTTTCGAAGCACTTCATCCGGGCATTGTGCCAACTTTTGTTTGCATTCATTTCCCAAACCAAAGGTCACTTACGACCGTTTTTTATCTGTCTATTATGCAAGAAGTAAGACTCGTTCGAGGATATCAACATTTTTAATAAATATGTAAAAAAAGTTAGTACCGGTGGTGGTGGTGGTGGTGATGGTGATGATGATGACGATCGCGAGCGAAGAATAAGTATAAGTATAGCACACCCACATTAGTAGAAAATAAATTGATCCAACATTCGATATTGTACGCCCATCACCAACAAGGTCAATCAAAAGCAGATGTGATCAGTTTTAAGTAGCTGGATCTGTCAGTGATGAATTTGAGGTTTTATAATAGGTTACCAAACTATGCATTTATTTTTCTAATTTAAATAATCTATTAAACCGCACTGCACTGGTCAAAAAAAATTTACATTCAAAGTTCACATTTCGAAACAAAAATTTGTTTCATTTTTGTTATTCTTTCATTGTCTTCACCACGCGATAATCGATTTTTCAGTAAAATAATAATGTGATGCAAATTTAATGACGAGCCGAAAAAGTCATATTGAAAAAGTTTGTCAACTAAAAAATAATCAAGGGGTGAAAAAAAATCAAAAGATTCCTCTAAATCTAACCTTACGCGAAAATAGAATTTAACAATTTTAACTTTTGTACATTTCTGCCCTTCTTGGCCCCTTCTTTACGTTTTAGTTGCCAATACAAGTTGGAATCTTTACAAATTAACAAAAAAAACGCACCTACCAAGAGTGTCCGTTGAAATAACGAAAAAGCCGAATCTCACCAACGATGAGTTCACGACTAAAGAAAATAACAAGGACGTCAACCCGTAACAACCCCTGTTTACTCGCAGAGGCGTCGCCTTATATATTCTTACCGATACTCATCTATGCATCGGTGGCGAGTTTTTCGTATAAGAAGAAGAAACGCCAAACCTTCTTTAAAGATGGATTCTGCAATGCAGACAATATCCGGTATTCATCAAAAACCCAAATTCCCCGTACCGACGAGTAGGCGACAGGTGGCTAAAACCGTGAGTTCGGGGCTAGGAAGGAGGGCAGCAAAGACCGTCGAAGACCTTTGCGATCAATACCAGCACAAGCTACAACCGAGCACTCCCTGAAATCCTCGCCAGTTACCAACCAGCACGCATTCACATTCAATTTAATATAATAAATATTGTCCTCGACGATTTTCTTTGCCAAGCTTACGCAACAATCGACGAAACGATAATTACAAATAACAAATAGCTAATAAAAATGGAAGTTATAAAATTAGGCGCTCAATCGATAAGAGTTGTAGAAGTAACAGAGTAACACACGCAAAACAAGAGAGGAGTGGTTGGATTAAATAACGTAATTGACGAAGTTAAGAAATTATCGCATCTAATTTTCATTAATTGGGTTGGTTAGTGTTGTTGAGGGTACAAAAGAGAGTCTCTTGGGACATAGTTGGAACTGAAACAATTGTTCCTTGATGAATTACAAATCAACACTTCGCTCAGGACCGCATCAGACTCCTCAGCGGCCCGGATGCTATACCGGGTGTAGGGTCGTAGACTCGACATGTGGGGATCATTTTTACATTCCTCTCTTCTGTGTGCTTTTTTAAAATATAAGCCTAAGCTGGTTAGCTGGTTAGACTTTAGTAATCTTAACTGTGGCTCTTAAAATGCTCGAGAAAATTATATAATTTGAGTTCGGCATTTCAAAAAGCTCAAAACATATATTAAGGTTACTAGAGCTGTCAGTCTGGCCAGCTTAGCTCAGGCTCAACACATAGGGGATAATTAGCTGAGAAAAATTAATATTAAATTGCCCATACATCAACTTTTACGATTAATACGATTTCTGCAGCCGCAGTGTTGTAGGTGGTGCAGAAGAAAAAGGCCGCGCAAAAAAAGATTGATGGTATCTAATAAGTGCATGCATATTATCTACAAAGAACAATCTAACAATAAGTTTTCTTAAAAAAAACTTCTTGAACTAGAGTGAACTTTAGTTTTTCATCGTTAGCAGTTTTCATGTTTTCAAGTATAAGTCAGTTTTGCTTTTGCAGCAAATATTTGTTGTGTATTCAGACAATAGAAGCTGTTTGCGGATCGACTTTTCAGTAATTTTTAGGTAAAAAATGGGAACCCAAAAAAATAATAATTTACCAAGCGGAAATACAAACTACGTATATCTAAGAGGAAAACTGACCGCGCGTTTCCGTGAGCTCGTTATCGATAGAACTAAAACAAAACAGCCAGAGCCCAATTAACTTATCGTGCGCGTTGGTGAAAATTTCGATTAGAGTAAGAAAATTCTCGAGAGTCAATAATTTTCCGTTAAAAAAGGGAAAAATAGTCAACCCGCGCACTACCAGTTGAATATTCACGTTCTCATCACTATTTATTGTTTTCCGGAAGGGAGTTTTTTAATACAATTGGAAAAGTAATTTAACATCCATCGTGAAACAACAAATGAAAAGTTCAATAAACTGGAAAAGCAAGATAAATAATCGCTTCCAAGAAAACTTCCATTAAGATTGTTAAAAGTCGATTAATCTAACCAGTAACTACTAACTACCCTTTACTTGCTCAATTTTCTTCAAATATTAGTCGATATTTGAGTCGTTAAAAATTTATAAACAATTCAATTTTTAGGATGAAGATAATAAGGATAGCTGTTTAAATGTGTATTTGGACGAGAAGTAGGTAAGCAAGCAGACAGATGAAAAATTGTCAGAATAAACGGAAGAAAAACAAGTAAGAGAGAGGCGCGGAAAATCAATAACAGTTTCAAAAATGTATAAGAAAATGCCAAAAAAATTGATGTTTAATATTATTTTGCAGCTCAAATAAAATTTACTTTCACTTTCGTAACGACGTCCGGACGTCCCATTGAATATCATTTTCTTCTCGATTGTGGCAGGCATAACATAAGCAATTAAATTTTTTACCTAATTTTGGCATCTACAGTTCTCCTAATCCAAATTTTGAGAGTTGGAAATTTTTTGAGGCTTTAAAATCGAAGCATTATGAAGCAAATTCGATGCTTTTGGAGAGTGGAAAAATATTGGGCCTGAAAATATGGAGTTTTTTCTAAAAATTTGATTTTATTTTGGAAAAATGGGTTGATTTTTGAGATCTAAAAAAATCTGCGTTGCGTATGTGTGTCTTTAAAAGGTGTCTTTTAAAGACCGTTTTCTGTGGGATACTCAGAAAATTCGTTACATTTTAACATTTTATAGAGGTCGACTATACTACTTAAAATCGTTTAGAAAAGCTTCCTGAATAATTTTGGCAAGTTTTTAAGGTCGAATACAAAACATTTAAATATTCAGAGTTTAGATGACCCTCTTCGATTTTGGATTATGTCAATTGAAAGTTGAAATTTTGGCGTTTAAAAATGGTTTACGTTAAAAAAAATTGAAAAACTTGAGGATGGGGTGCCTAAAAATATGATTTATTTCCATTAGCCAGGGGGGGGGGGGTAAACAAGACTTTATTTGAACCATCTAGATACACTGCAACCAGTTAGAATATCTCATTCGGGAAGAGTGAAATTAAATACGAAATTCGCCACAAGAACGTTCAGAAAAGTTCCAAACAACTTCAAGCACCTTCTTCGACCCTGTTGTTGTACATCTCGTACTTGGATAATTTCTCAATAAAAAATTTCTTTTGAAATGATTTTTCAGCCCCTTAAACGCCGTGCTTTTGAGGGGATGATCTTCGTAAGTAGGTACTTTGGAAACGATTACTGTATAATCAGAAAGTAAATCGGCTTTCCAAAAAAATCCAAAATTTGCCCCACTGGCTACTTCAACAAAATTCTTTGATAGTGCCCATTTGTTAATTAAAAAGCCCTTTCCGTGCCTTTCTCACTTCTACGAATTTATTGGTTCTGACGATTTTCAATTATTTATTTCGATAATAAGATATATAAGCTCCTTGGCTCCTCTAATCTCGAAAATGGTGGACAATACTAATCGCTTTTCCTACTTGGGACAGTTGAATATTTTTCTTTAGTAAAGCTATTTCTGCGCCGAAATGAAAAACGTTATACAAACACAAAACGAGGTATGCAATGAAACTCAATTACTTAATACTGGTCTTTCCGGTGCATGCGAGAGTCCAGGATACGATTATTGTAGCTATAGTTTGTCAGAATACTTCACATAATTCTTCAACCCTGAGTTGGCAACCGCGAGGACGAACACGGATGAACCTAATACGCCCAAACGACGTGGAAGAAAAGATATCCCTAACATGTAGTGATACGTAGAGCCTTTTTGGATTATTTTTGTTTTTAGTTCGCGCTCAGTCACCCACTTGCTGCTCACCTCACGTTTTCGCCCTCCGTCAGGAGGCCAGGAGCGAACCTCTCTAGCCAAACCTTAATTTTAAGTAATCCCATGGCATACTATGTTATCGCAAGACTACAAAATTTGGGATAAGTAGATTGAAATTAAATACACCCAAAACCCTTGTCAAAACTAATTAGAAATTCTAGATACTACTTTTATCGCAAATACAACTCAAGCCTTGACCAAGTATTATTATGATTTTATTGGATTTGTTGGTTTGTGTTTGTAGGTATGTAAAGTTGATAAGAAAAAGAGTTTTATTTCTAAATTAATTGCTCGAATATTATACAAATAACATCATAAGAAAAATATTTCGATAACTACGAAATTAATTGATGGATTTTGAATGATTCATTAGCCATCGTAAGAAACAGCGAACAGAACAAAAATATATTTATGTTACAGTTATTACCTAGTTGATATCGCGAGCTAAAATTATTTAAATCAACACTTGTTCTACTTATCAGTATCAGCAAAAGATATTAGCCTCGCATGTATTGTTCTTATCACGAAGCCAATTTTACGTAAATTTTTTTTGAAATTTGTAAATAATTCCTCATTTATGATTTTATGAAAAAGAAATGCTCGTAATCTCGTAATGAATGACATTGTAGCATTTTCAAGGAGAGAGAACGTGGTGTAAAGTTAAAATCCACAACAGCTAGCGGTGCTAGGATAGGTCACCGTCAAAGCTCACCAACGTGAGCGAACAGTCGACTGGCCTACATCCGCCAAGCGTAATGCAGAATTAGCCACAGCGGACCCATGTGACGGCGACGCTTATAACACGCACACTGGCTACAAGAACAACACACCATTATATAAAAAAAAAATCGATGAAATATCAAAAAAAAACGTTAGCATTGCAGGGATGAAGTTAATTTTTCCAGGTCGAAAAAAAAATTTTGTGGCCAATTTAATTAAAATAGTCATCTTAAATTTATTACATAAAAAATACATGCATGCGCGCATCATAGATATTATTTCCCCCCGCGCGCTCTTCTGGTCAACAGCGTACGAAGCTGATAACGTTATCGCTACTCGTACAAGGCTATGTTGAAAGAAGTACTAGGTGTACTAAGTACAATTCGCTCTACATGGTTTCCGACCTTTAGAACTTATTTTTTAATCAACGAACCACCTGGAGGTCCGACGTGCCAAACGGCACCCAGAAGCGCAATTCCCGATAATATATTTATATCAATTTGGCACGTGCCTCTTAACGTAGTTCGAGTGCGCGAAAGACACGGCGACGACATCGAGAGATGTTAAGTAACAAAAAAATTAGAAAAAAAAGCTTACACTTACCACTCACCAATAGGGCGTCGCAGTTGGAGTCCAGACGCTAAGGAAGAACACAGCTATATTGTCAGCCATCCACTTCTCGAGTGCGCTTTACTGGCTCGATGACTGCCCTCCCACCCAGCCGCAAACCTCCAACGCCGTGGTTGCGTCATGAACATCGACGTTCAGGGGTTCTGTTTCTTGTACGAAACGACGTCGACGTCGTTACTAAAGGAAAATACGCGTCTCTCGATCTCGATTACAACCCTTCCAGGGTAGGTAGTCGATAATAATTTCTTTCGTTTACTTCTTCGTTTTGCAGAAATATGAATCTATTGAAATTTGAAGAAGACCGATAGATAACCTCGTGCTCTTGCGCAAAGAATGAACGACGTCATCCAGGCAGACTAAACTGATACAATATTAATCAAACTTATTACGGTTTTATCTTGCCAATAACCTATCAAAAACGAATAGCGTACGATAATTTATTTATACACCTTAAAGCTGGTTGGTATATACGCCAGAGCCAAATGTCTTTTACATTTGCACCGCGAGTAATTAATAAACATCAACATTGCGAGCACCTAAACGTAATTCTCATAATACACGTTTATTCGATACTGCCAAGATATGAAATACCAATTGAATTCGACCAATAATACGTTCTCGAGTACCTAAACCAACAACTAACATTATAATTTGCCATTGCTAAACGCACCGCGCCGTCAGGGCCTCCCCGGATAAATATTTTCGGCAAAACTCCACCGCGTGTTTCTTTAAAAAATTGTTATTAAAAGTATGTATGCGTTTAACTTTAATGATTGAAGTATGACATGATTCTGACTCATTTAATTGAAACGTACCTTGTGATGTAAGCATAAAATTCGACGGCTTACCTGCGCTCGTAATTTTGAAGAAAAATTAAAAAAATAAATTGGAAAAACTCGAAATTCTAATAATACATTAATTAACAAATAAAGCTTTGGTAAAGGTATCCTGAACGAAGCCTGCTGGGGAATGTGATCGTGTGGTTGTGGTATTCTATTTAAGACTTTGCAGGGTCGGAACTGAAATATTCCGCATTTTCGATCATTAAAAAATTTTAATTTCTTCTGCAGCGTGTATGCTTGTGCTGAAAACGTAAATATTAAAGAACTTTTAGAAGTTGCGTTATTTGTGAAGTTTAAATTATCGCTTCCATGGGAAATGCAACTGCTGCACTGTATTGACATCACTTATACGAACAACCCCCAGGATCGATGACCGCCAGCGATTGTTATTAAATTATCGATATTGCTGATTAAATGCAGTCTATCAAAAGAAAATTTATGTTAGTGCCAACACAAAACTCAAATAAATATTCAAGAAGGCCTAAGTGTTGCGGTTCTACGAACGAAACGCCCAGTAAATGTATAATTTGGCAATTATTGGAACTTAAATGCAAGCACACACTCGCACAATCAAAATTGAGAGTAACTTAATTTAGTTTAATTTCTTTATTAGATGTGTTAGCGGGTTAATGGTTTTGAGCCTTTCACATTGCTGGGCAAGCAAAACCATGGCAAATACGTGTTCTCAGTGTTTGAAAGAACAATTCATTGGGCGGCCTCCTCAAAGAGGTGCGACAGGATGGCATTTTGTAAACTTTATACCTTTAGGCATCCTCGAAAATTCAGAATTAAATGAAAGTTAGAAATATACTTAACTAAAGGTTTACTTTATTTAAAATATAAAAGTTTGGGTGGTAACAGAGCTGCATTTACGAATAACGGATAAGCGGGCAGTCGCATAGAATACAGAGGGTGTAAGAAATTCGGCCGTCGACATAATGGATAAATTTATTAAAATTGTTAAATTTGGTGCATTTTAATACGCTGAAAGAAAAAAGAGAGATATCGAATTAAAAGTTCCAAATAATATTTATAAAAAAGTCAAAAACACATTTTTGTTTTTTGCGTAGTTGGGTTATTTGAAAAACAAATGAAAAACTAGACGTAAGTTTTCAGCGCCATTTTTCGTCTCTACACGAAAGTCCAATCAAATTTTTTATAAAGCGTTTCGTCATTTTTTTGACCATCATCAACTTCGATAGTTTCAAAAAATGTTCGCCACATTTTAAGGCCCAACAGACAAGATGTTGGAAATTAAAAACTAAACTCTAGTTGGTGCGTTCAAATATTGCAGTAGATCTTCTTAAAGTGGCCAGGGCAGGGTCGTACACGTACAGTGCGAGTATTAGAGGTGCGTAAATCAAAATACAAGCTACTGCCTTGAATTTTTTGATTGAAAAAAACTCAATGCCCTCCAATCAAAAAATAAAAATAAATAACACCACCAGAAGTTCATGAAGAGAAGAGCCGGCTAGCAGTAGGAGTGGCAACCAGCAGATATTAAATGAAATTCCTTCTGATCTTGCCATTATGGATTATGAAATACTTTCTGCATGCCATCTGAAACTCGTCAAATGCTGGTTGAGAAGAGTTCACACCAAATAAAAGAATTCGAAGCTCCAATTAATAAAATAAGGCGTAGCTATTCATTCCAGCATTATTTGAAAGTGCTGAGCAATAGCAAAGTCGCTGAGAGAAGTTGATTGATTTATTCTGTTACAAATGATGCCGTTTTTTGTCTTTGTTGTATATTATTTGATAATTCGTCTGCTAATTAAAACTTGCCCAAAAAAGGCTATTCTAATTGGAGAAATCCCCAGTGGCGGATCTTGATTTTGTGGAGACCCAGGCGCAACCTGATCTAGAGACCTCCCCATTGATTCTTTATTTTATTATTTTAGGGAGCTCTAGGATAAAAATTTTATAGGAAATAGCTTCGCAAAAAAAATTTTTTGATTGTTCAAGGTCAAACCTTTTATATGAAGTTTAGGAATTTTAGCAGCAATTGATAGTGTCTCCAAAAAAGACGTTTCACAAAAACAAAGTAGGAAAATTAACAATTAAATTACTATATCATTTCAGATATAGTAAAAACAAAAAATATTATTGGAGAATTATGGGGCTCCTTTTAACCCAAGGCATTAGACTTTAGCCCCCTCTGAAGTCCGGGAGGCTGTAGCGCCCTTGGCCAGTCCGAGTGTGACCTGTACACCGCCTCGCACCTAAGTTTTTCATCACTGAACATCTACCAACGAGTAAAATTGAACTTGTGTCGGGGTGAGGGGGCGTCCCTTATTGTTCTCCTTGGCGACGTCCATGCACCAAACAATTCTGAGACTCCCGCTTTGCTGAGCCCCAGGCACGCGCCTCATGTGCCTGTGAGGTAATCCTCACAATGTCTGAAAAATCTGTAAACCACAGCAATGCTTTTGGCGCATGGAAAGAAAAAAAACTTTATTAACACTGAATAGCTACGAATTATGGATACGGAAATTCAGCATTGTAGAGGAGTTCTAAAAATAATTATGCCAATAATTAGACATTGGCCTCACCATGCTTAGATTTTCGTGAAACAAATAAACATTTGTTTCAGCTTTCAGCCTAATAGTGGAAACTTCACTTCGTAAAGTTGCAAAATAAAAATAGTACTTTTTGTAATTTGGGGCAGTTTTAAAAAAATTACAATCGAAGGTTATTTTGTAGGAGAAACATTTAAGGCGTGGCATTTCGAATACTTTCATCATACCGAGTTACTGATCTAAACTAAATCTAAATTAAAATCTACAGCACGACTCTGGGCCAGGGGACCACCAGAACCCATCAGAAATGTGTTAGGAACTGTTAAGACAGTACAGCAAAAGGTAGTTTTGTTTCGTAGAAAGAGAAGAAGTACCTGAGAGCTGAAAGTATTTAAATTCTGGAAGAAAAAAGCAATTCCTCTTCGGACAGGTGTAACTTTTTGACGGCAGTCGCAACGTGCATAATCCTCACGACTTGCCAAAGTTTTCGAATTCTGTATATAGTACTGCATGGCTTTATCTGGTAGTATCTGTATGTTAATTAATCTACTGAACTTTAAAGAAGAACGTGTTAAAGCTCCTTCCCGAAAACTTATTACTATCGGCAGAGACATAAGGTTAGCGTAAGGTCATAACTCGCAACTTTAACATAACCAAAGTCATTACGTGTGATACGATCTCTGAAAAGAAACCTCGCACTACTATTATTACATCTAACATCTAGTAGTCTGCTGGAAAGTGGAAAGATAACAACCGTAAAATTGATGATCGATTTACGTTTTTTGTAGAAATTGTTTTCTATATCTTCAAAGTAGCATTAATTTGAACTAGGGTATAGTTTGATACTCAAACTATAGAAATCTGCAAAGTAATAATGTTGTTATGGAAAGCAGGGCCGTAGCTGGTTTTTAGCGCCCTTTTCTTCTCTTAGAAATTGCGTGTCAGGTCCCTGTTTATCAAATATCTTAATAATTGCGTTTTTTCAATCAAAAAATTCTCCAATATGAGATCAACGAGTACACTGCTTTGTCCTGCTAGGTCGATAACTCAACTGATTACGTAGATAGTAGATACGTAGTGAGTCATATACCTACTCCATCCCGCGAGATTACGTCTAAATCGTTCTGATCTCTCACTCACTGTAAGGTGTAAGGCAATAATAGCTGACCCGTTTTCAAACTTCGCGAGAGTGAATCTTGCATTCTCATTGATGACAAAATAAATTCAGAACGATTGAGTTGAAATAAATTCTTATTAAGATAACGCGACAGCTATGCTCCCTCTAGTCAATTGCCGCAGTAAGAATTTGTCGCATTGTCTATCCATGCGGATGGAAAGAAAGTTCAGTTTAGCAATTAAAGTTGATAACATGATAACAATTTAACATAGGTACATTTTTTCAAATTTTATTTTTTGTTCTTATTATTCTGACTTTCATGAGTAGTATCTCGTCTAATATTTTTTTACCTCAAAATGAGTATAAATAGTGATGGCTTTCCGTAAAGCGTGCGTGACAAAATACGTGAGATGGATTTAAAAAAATAGGAATTGGATATTGAAACCTAGATAATATGATAATGCCCCCTTTTTATAGTGTTCAATAACACTACAGAGTTAGCCAAGATCTCTATACGTAAACCCGGCATTATAACAAAGGTAACGTGACTCGTCAGCTATATGCTTTGAAACGCCTAATATTACCACAAGCTGTGTACCCATGTGCAGTACCTTATTACTCAATGACAGTACCTACTACATGATTACATGATTTTCCATTACGGCTTAACTTTTAATTGAAATTGAAGGTAACTAGGTCGGGTACACACTGTGCCGCATGCATAATTAGAAAGATGCCAACTGAAGATGGAAATGACAAATGACGAATAAACTAAGGCCTGTTGCTGCTTACTAGAATCTAATTTTTCATGATTACCTACCTTACACATACTTTCATTAATTAAATGAGGCCAACGACACTTTTAGCAAAAAACGTAAATAAAAGTGCAAGCAAACTGTTCTCTTTGCCTTTACCCTCGTCACACATCATCACATCTGAGCGTTCAAATTCAGGATTACAAAATTTTACTACCATTGTAAGTGTATTTAGACATAATACCTCCACACTCCACATCCAATCGATAAGCATCATTTGTTATGTGGAAGGCTTCAATAGACTGCTGATGGACATTTAATTTCCGCGATGACCATTTCTTATATTTGAATAGCATCAAGTCTTTTCTGAAGTAGCTTTTCGAGCTACAAACAGTTCAACTTATTCCTTGCTTTTTATTCATACTTGACGCTAAACGGATCTGCATTTTGGATATTTATAATCAAGTTTTACAATTTAAAGTTTATCTAAAATAATTTCAATATTTTAGAAGGAAGTACAAAGCGCTATATTTATAAAAACTGCATCAAACGGATACTTTAGTTTTGCAACTGCTACAGTATCACCTGCAACTATTCCCTAAAAATGAAGAACTTATTCTAGAAACAGGCAATGCTTATATAGTCGGGAGACACGGCGCTAAAGTTTAAATTACCTGAAAATCATTGTTAGTAGTTGTCAAAGGTCAAACTTTTGAAAACAGCCTACTATAGGTACTGTCAAGCAGTCATTTCAGAATAACTTGAAACGCTCTTGTATACCTTAATTGTCAGTCAAATATATATGCAATCTGAAGTTTTCGTACAAAGCTTAGAACTTAGAATTTCGTAGAAGTTGCAAAATGTTAATCAAGTTCTAGATAAACTAGAAAATGATATTATAATCCAGTCAAATTAGCTCATAAAAAAGATTTCCAGAAAAAAATTTTGAAATTTGCGTATTCATATTCTTTGAGCATCAGAAACTATTGTAAAAAAGTTTTCCTTTAGATCTAACAAAGAACCCTCCAAAACATTGATTTGCGACTGTGACTAGTATTATGAATGCATCGAAAGCCAAAAATACCTCAGTATATAACATTTTCAATAAGAACGATTATATGGATTTTTTCTGTGGGAGTCATAGTATCAGAATTACTGAGTTACACATCATCAGAGAGAATGGAGATTTTTAGTTAAGACGCGCGACCCCCGCTCACCTTTCTTTTGCGTATATCTAAAGGCTCGTGTCCACTTGTAAGTAAAAGTTGTGAAAGCTACTCATGTTGTCAAGACTTTGCCAAAACCGACTTAAGCAAGTGCTTTCAAAACAGTTCCAAAAGTTTTTCAAGAACTGCATTAAGCTAATTTCACAAGATGGAAGAAAAACGTCTTTGGAGTAAGGAAGAAACTTATTTACTCAAAAAAATTTTGAATTGTATTCAGAGTTCTAGAATGTGCGCAGCCTACAGTAAAAATTATGGCACTGTCATGAAATTAACAATTTTTCATTGTTTACATTCTTTATTCTTTTGACATTGTCTTTTTTGTAAAATACAACTGCAGCAGCAAGTTTTCGGTATTGACATTTTGAAACTACATATGTCAATCAAGACGTGTTCACTTTGAAGGACAAAATCTACTTGCTAATGCAAGAACTCGCGACTTGCTCACAAGTGGACACTAGCCTTAAGGTTGGCGTTTACGGGACAGAAGATAACTATTGCTTACTACCTCGCACTCATGGTGCATTATAGACGGTACAAGCCGATCTGTATGGTTGATATTTTTTCAAACTAAAAAGAATTTTTTTTTACTTTTAAAATCTACGAAGACCAATTTGGGTCCGGAAATAAACTTAAAGTCCATCGATCAATTATTTTTTAAAATACAGTGGTTTGAAAATCATCTAAAAATTGTTGCGTAAATTTTCTGAACATTTAATTTTTTTCTGAAGCAATTTCAAAGTAGATGATTACAAACATTATTTTAAGTATCAGAAATAATTATTGTCTTTCAAACAAAATAATAAGAATCAGAAAATTATTTTTAGTTTGGAAAAATATCAACCATACAGATCGGCTTGTACCGTCTAACGCACCATGAGTGCGAGGTAGTAAGCGATAGTTATCTTCTGTCGCGTAAACGCCAACCGTAATAGGCTAGGTTTTTGATAAAAATGTATCGGACTGAAATTGTAGACGGAATAAACATTGTACATGGATTCACAAATTTCAATTTCTTTTTTGCTGAAAGAAAGCTCTCATATGACTGGATTAAGAGAGTATTAAAAGGTATAAAATAAAACCACTCAATTTTTTGGACATTTTTTTGTCTATATTGTTGTGAATACTATTGTAAATGTCTGTATACAAGTTACAAAGTGTTGAGTTTTCATTTTTATATCCTTACACAAAAAACAAAGACGATAAATTGTACATATCTGCATCAAAAAAATTTCAAGTCAAATTTTTTTGTTATGTACTAATTTGCTCTTACATGCGAACATCTTTCTTGTAACAATTTTTGTACATAAAAAATAAATTAAGATATTATTTATCTATAGCCAAGAATATTATCTAATAACTTTACCTATAAGCAAAATTCACCAAGGAAATGTTTGAGTACTTCGATTTATTAATTGTTATAAAACAGACAATTATTTTATTAGAAATTCAAAAAAACCTAATTTCTTGTAAAACTTTTAAAATAAGCTAAAAATATAATAATACAAAGTCACATCACACACTTTTCGAGAGTTGTATGTAGTGCCGTAATAAGTTAGAAAGCAATATAACAACCAATAAAACTAAAAATTGTACTACTGATGGGCGCATTGCACATTTCCTCCTGGATGACCATGCTCTTCATCACTATCGTACGCTTCCCCCCGTCCTCCCGCATGATTTCTAGTATTGGGTTCGTAGTCCTGCAAATCTACTTCTTCTATAAATTCACCTTCGGGCATAGTGAATAAAGTTCTTGGAGGTAAAACACTTTCGAGTTCCTTTAATTTAATTTCGTTAGCAAAGTGATTGTCAGGAAAAACGATTTCAAAAGTTATTATTAAGTTTCCTTTTTCGAAAGGATTTTTATATTGCGGCATTCCTTCACCAGGAACATGTTTAACGTCGCCTGGTTTAACGACTTCGCCCGGAATGTTCTTAATGAGCAAATCGCGACCATCAAGATGACGTATCAAAATAGAAAATCCACATAGCGCTTCGACCAACGTTATTTTTTGACTAACATATAAATCATCCTGGTTACGTTGAAACTTTTCGTGAGGCTTTTGTTCTAGAACTATAATTATATCACCCGGTTCGTGATGCGGCTGTTGATCCCCTTCACCACGAAAGACTATTTTTTGACTATCTTTCATACCTAAAATGAAACCAAACAAAATTATTTCGTTACTAGGGACTAATTTTGATGTTTACCTTTATCAACGTGAACTTCAAGTATTTTTGACTCGTTGCACACTTTTTTGCCTCTGCAAGATGTACAACGATCCTTTTCGCTAATAATTTCTCCAGATCCACGACAATCGCCACAAACCGACTGCATTTGTTGGCTCATTCCTGGGGCAATTTGTCGATATGTAACTTTAAGTCCGCAACCTTTACACGAGGTGCAACTAATTTCACATCCGCTCTTGCCTCCATTTCCATTGCAACCGGCGCATATAACATTTTTACTCAATTGCAATTTGGCCGATTTTCCCATGTACAAGTCTTCGAGACTTACTTTTAACGAGTGGACAGTATCTTCTCCTCGTCTACGACGCATTCGACATCCTCCGGGTCCTCCACCACCCATACCGCCAAAACCACCAAAGATACCTCCTCCAAATATATGAGAAAATAAATCGTCTGCGCCAAAAGCACCACCTTCTGATCCGCCTTCTTGTAATCGCTTAAGACCATACTTGTCGTATACTTGTTTCTTTTTAGGATCTGATAATACTTCATAAGCATACGAAATTTCTTTAAACTTATGGCCCTCTTTTGGGTTCTTATCTGGGTGATATTCTTTGGCCAACTTTCTGTATGACTAGAAACATATTTGTGTAAATAAACTCGAAAATTCAAGTAAAATGGAAGACACCCTTACGAAAATGACTTTTTAATCCCTCTCATTAATTTCGAAGAGTTGTACTTTTAAGGATGTAACACAAAAGAAAATACAGGTCAAGTGATTAAAATTTATTTAGCAACTTTAGACACTACTAAATATTATGAAGAATTAGATTTTAACAAAAAGAGAAGAAGGTTTAATATAACCCTGTTTCTGGAAAACTTAAGTTTGTCACATAATTTTTCTCCAAAACCAATACACAGGGTATCGTATTTTCCACTGTTATATCTTTAAGAACCCAACACTTTTGTGAATTTTATGAGGAGGATTAAAGCCACTTCGGTCAAGTATGACTTCAAGGATACTTCAAAAAGCAATAAAAACTATTTTTAGTCTCTCCTAATGAGAAGAGATAGTATTATTTACATAATTATTTTAATAATAGGCCAATTTAAGGTCAAACGGCCCCTTACTAAGTTTGAAATTGATAGATAACCAATACTGGGCACAAAAAATATAAATGAATTGTTCCGTACTGTGAACAGCAAATAAAAAAACAAAATTTTGTATAATAATTACTAGATATTAAAAAAATCCACCGATCTAGTAGAAAGTTTAGGTTGTACTTTGAACGATGAAATTACATCAAACTAAAATTAATCCCGAACGACTAAAGAAAGCGATATTATTTAATAATTTTTAAGGTCAATAGAAATTATGATTTGATTTACATACATTAGGCGAATTTGGATTTCATAAAATTTTAAAAATTTGTTGCTAACGTAAAACTAGCCTGGTTTTACTCATTCATACATACTGTATTCCATTCAAGTACACTACTAGTATATTACTTTACTGTCACTTAATTTTATATATCGAAGTGCAAACAAAGAACTTCCTGTAACACCTTATTCGGCAGGCATTTTAAAAATTAACATCAAAATGAATTAAATTCGCCAGTATTATATTTTTTACATGAGTAAGTTTCCACCATATTTTAGTTGGAAGAAATGCAAATCATGAATGGAAGCTTAAAACTAGATAAAACCACTGACGTCATAACAGGCATTCAAACGCAAAAATTTTTTTCTTGCATTCAGGTCCGTTCAGGGCGGGCACTTCTTTGAAAGTTACTTTGTTGCCCATACAACCTACAAATTGACAAAACACAAAACCCATAATATAGACTTTAATCGCTTAAAAATGCGCTATCTTTGAGAAATGCGTAATAACTGTAGTTATGTGAAACGCTGTATGCAATCCCTCATTTTAACTCTTCTTTGTTGTTCGTTCTTCAATTAAAATACTCAGATTTAAACATTTCTGAACGTTTAGACACAAAGACACGCGCCCATACACGTACTTTCATCCCCTGAATTTTCCTAGAAGTAACGTCATAACTTGAAAAAAAAAAACTAAAAATCCAAATGAATAATTTTTAAATACAAAAAAATTTGGCAATTCTTACATTATAAAATGCAGAACCTATAAGACCTTGAACACATGCTTTGTAGAAGGATTCATGGTTATCAACCACCTAATTGCATGTTTGTGGGCCTTGAAAAATTCAACGACCTGTTATTGTAATTTAATTGAGTAATTTTGATTATTGTGTATACGTTTTCATTATTTAAAACTCACCCTTTTTATTTCACTATCTGATGCATTTCTACTAACTCCTAGGATATTATACAATTTATTGTCCGCCATGTTTTTTGTATAAAACTCAACTCCACTAGACGATACCGAAAAGAAACTGTCGATGACGGAAGTTGGTAAGAAACATCAAATACGGGTCCAATGCTAACAACAATTTTAGTTACAAGATGAATGTCACTAAGAAAATCACTGTTTCTAATATTCGTATACAGGGTGACTCGCACACTTATATTATAATTATACGAGTCAAAATAATTTTTAAATTCGAATTAAAACTCCTATGGAGAAGCAGACCTGCAAGCCACATATTTTTTAAATGTTAGACTTTGCTTTAAAGTATAAATGATCAAAATCGTTTTGGGACGACAACCAAGGGTTTAGATTCCATAATTAGGTAGGTGCATAATTTAACAAACTTAGGAACACTTTTGAAAACATTGATAATTATCCTGCCCATAACTCTTATCTAAATAATTTTTTGCTTACCTTACCACCTTAAAAATTAAGGTAAATTAAGCTTAAAAATTTTACATTTCAAAAATAGCCACCCTACAGTTCGGTAGTAGTTCCCATATAATTCTTTTGGCTCAACAAAATGTCTCAAATGAAAAGTGCCAGTAGCAACCCAGTAATCTGATTTCCAACCGCTACAGAAACATGCTTTGAAATGCTCTTACAATTAAATATTTTTCTCCAAACTGAAGAATTATTAAGGAACAATATTACTAACTTATCTTCATTATGACCATATCATGGTTATGCCATTGGCCAACATCTCGGGAACAATATTAAAGTCGTACTAAATTAGTTTGTATTGGGACTCAAAAAATTAAAGTTCAATGATGTATTAAGAATTAAAGCATATAAATTGAGACTACAATATTTACACAATACTAAAATTAGAGCTAAACTAAAATTGATAATATATCAAATGCTGTACAATATGAACGAAATTCACAACATGACTATGAAAATAATAATTATGCAATATTCTAAATCCACTTACTTTTTATTTTTATATTCATCTATTATCTAAGCAAAGCAGCAGATCAGGCAAAGCTTTACACATATTTTCATATGGATCAAGTGATTCAGAATGATGTTATTAGATTACATTTTGTAAAAACGTTTTACAACTTACACAACAGAAATATTGCACAAAAAAATTCGTCAAATAATAATAATATATTAATTGTATGTCGACACTTTGAGGTAGATCTCTACGTTTTCACTTCTAAATATAAATTATTTTTTCAATAAATACAGTTAAGTACAAATTTAACAAATACACGGAGATCTTACATTAAAAACAAATCATAAAATCGACACTTTAAAATTCTTCTAAGAAATAATGTTTTAATGTCAAAAGAAACTTTGGAAGACTCTGACATACATCAGTATTATGCGTAAGAAAAGTGTTAAAATTTTAAAACTTATTATTGAGTATTTCTGTAGGTATAATTTTAGAAATTTCAAAGTCTAAAATTCAAATTTATAAATGCCATCACATACAACACACTCTCATTTTTTATAAAAATTTAGTTTTTGGCAATTCCTTTCATTTAAATGGCATTTAGTAATTTGATCCTAAAATGTTAATTCTATCATTACAACAGATTATGTAATACTTAAATGTTACAAATAATCACTATAAACAAAGTCTTTTCATGTTTAACATCTACAAGTACTCTAGTCGATAG
This sequence comes from Malthinus flaveolus, assembly GCA_950108345.1. Classification (NCBI taxonomy): domain Eukaryota; kingdom Metazoa; phylum Arthropoda; class Insecta; order Coleoptera; family Cantharidae; genus Malthinus; species Malthinus flaveolus. Next base: position 14,415,216 of record OX467285.1, on the reverse strand, counting down.
ATTTTATATAAATAAATAGAGTATAAAATAATTGTGAGCATAAAAGGATGAATTAACTTTAAAACAAGTTACACCCAAATTTTCTGCACAAATTTAAAATGTGGGAAGCTTAAAATGTACAAGGCAATTATTTTTGCAGCAATATTACATGTGAAAGTAGTAAAAAAATAAGTTAAAGTCAGTATAAAAACGTATTATATATAATCTACCAACGTACAATAAATAAATATTGACAATTTATCTTATTAAGCAAGTACGACACATCTTATTAGGACCCATACAATCGTCATGACAAAAAGCTCCACATTTTATGCACATAACCATAGCTTTTAAATTACAAGGACACGACGAATCACTTCCTGGTGGAATACTATTGTTAATGGGCCTAATTTGAGTCCCTTTTTGGGCTAACACCATTTGAGATTGCATAGAAGCAGCAGGATGATCGATCATAACGTTTTCACCTATGATCGTATAATTGGGCATTTGATTTTCTACACTCACGTCGCCGTATACAACTCCTTGCGGCACACGTTGACGTCTTGTAACTGCTTGAGTACCCGGATTGGGACATTGAATAAAAAAGTCGGCCGGTGGTTGTTGCAACATGGAATGTTCCATTTCTACACTTGCCGGTCGTCCGCGAGATCCGACAGAGACTACTTGAGATCCATTTCCCGTATTTATTGAATCTGTAACTTGTTGTTGTGTTGGAGGAGCACTAGACGAACGAGGTACTGTATGTTGATCATTAACTCCTGCACGTTGCACTAAAATATACTGGCCAACATGTCCCATTGAGTTTTGACCTTCAACTACCTAAAAACAAAATTTCGTAAATAATCACTTTAAAGGAGCTGTTTTAACAATTAAACCGACATTTATACAAAATTCCTACATTATAAACAGCAAAAAGATGAAAACGTTTTTTAATACAATAAATTTATCTCTAAATTTGCAAAAAAAAGGCTTATGAATTGGGACAGACATTCTTTAAGAATACGCAATTTTTAAGAAACCGATGACTACCATAGTAGGGCCACCTCCAGGGTGTTGTGGGAGAGGGAGGAATATAGGGTTTTGCCAACTTTCGAGAATTGAACTAATTTCTGTCATAAAATGATCAAATTAATGAAGACTGAATAAACTTTAAACTCAAAGAGGGCGATTCTTTGCGCAAGGTCCTTCTTATTTGAGTCAATTGCGTACGAGAAAATGGGTCTCTTATCTCACAAAAATACAATGAATTAATGGAAATTGTATAAGTTTTGAAAAAGGTCTGATGACATTTCTCGATAAAAGTTTTGAATATTGGCGAAAATTCAATTTTGGTAGGCCCTATAACGTTCAAGTCAACCGTGGTGAGAATTTCTATGCAAATTTTCGTTCATTTCATAATTTTTTCTTTTTAAAACCTAAGTTTATTGTACTATTTATGAACTTAACTGTAAAAATTCCAGGTAAAATCGAGAAATAGTCTTCTATTGTTCAAGGATTAGTAATGTACAGTCAAAGAAAAATAATTATTGACCACTATATTATGTTGTTTGGTGAATACTTATGTCCGCCAGTCCGCAATTTCTATAATGAAATTCTCACGAATACAAATAGAATGTTTTATAGTAATCAATACATTTTTCTGTAGCTGTACCCAAAATTTACCAAGACACAGGTCGCGTCACAGGACATGAGCCAGAAGTAGAGAGGACTTGGATGCGCAATAGCTGTTTAAGTACCGCCCTCATACCCGAAAGCCGAGTTAAATTAAAAGTAGTGGTGTGGCAGTGGCTTAATCTGTAATCGGAATTCGTCGTCGCTTATCGGGATGCGCTAACTCTGGTTCATGTCTTATGACGCGACCAGCCGACCAGTATACAGGCGTATTCTGTATCATAACCTTTAAGGATAGTGGCCAAACTTTTACGTTAAAATAACGTTCTATCTCGTTCTATCACGCTAAATAAAAAGGATAGAGCGTTACTTTAAACGTAAAAGTTTGGCCACTATCTTAAAGTTTATGATACAGAATAAGCCTGATTCTTAGATTTAAAAAGGTATAGAGCGTTTCAAGTTAATCCAAAACGACTTATTGGCCTACCCTACGGCCCTTTGAAAAGAGCCATAAATTAAACTTACAAAGCCACCTTATACATTTGCACAAAATTTTCCCTTTTCTCTCCCTTTTATAATTCTTCCAGGTAAAAGTTTGAAAAGTATAAGGTGGCTTTGTAAATAACATCTAATTCGATTTTGAAAACAAATGCTTAAAACTAGTTTAGTGGGTTATTATATTATTTGATTATACCTAATTATTCATAAGAATTAATTAATCTTGATTGTTAGTATGCCTAAGTACTCACTCACTTCAGGACTAAGTGTTTGAGCTTGAGGAAGAACAGCCATAGTAACGGGAATGCCTTGTCCAGATGTAAATACGTGTCGAACGACAACAGGCGGACTGGCCTGCCTCTGTTGATGATAAGCGACTCGAGTCTTTTGTGCAACCGTTTTTACTCCATTGTTGCCAGGTACCATTTGGTACACACCAGAAGCTGGTAAAGGAGGAGTAAAGGTCTTATTAGTATTTCGTGACGAACTAATATTTCCATACTGCGTCGGACGGCTGTTTTCATTAGGTTTCTTAGAGGTGTTGTTGTTTGCAGGACCTCCTAGTAACGATGGTGGCGGTTTGAGCTGACACCTTAATTGATCCCGGTTAGGACTATTTTGGATGACAGCTTGACAAATTTGGTAACTACGTTCTAAATTGACGGCTCCAGGAGGCGGTTTGTTATTGCTTCTGTTACGGTTGCTAGAATTGTTTTGTTTATTTGCCGTTTTGATCTTGCTATGTGTGGTTACAGCTCTTATCGGTTGACTCGTACTCAATTGCATGTAGGGAATTGCACTAGAACTTTGAGCCATACCCGGTCTAGATAAACTGGCCGACGCGATAGAATTGATTGTAGTTTGTTGGTTTGGTATAGATGCAGTTGTTACGACCGAAGGTAAACAAACAATGGTAGTTGGGGGTATAACGGTAGTCACAGTTTTACTTAAAGCCGACGTGACGGTTGAACTCGAGGCGCTGATAGGTGAACTTGTAATTAAACTGTCCGTGCTGGGAATTTCTGGAGTTAAAGTTACTTCCAATTCAAGTTTAACTTGGTTACCAGAATATTCTGTAAAAGTGGAAGATTGATTTGAATTTTCTGGTAGATTACTCGAAGATTCTTCGCTTCCCAAAGCGGCTGCCACTAAATTACAATCCATTTTGACATTATAGGGCCAATCGCTTGTGATTGGAAATGTGCCCTGCTCCAATCTAACCTCCAATTCTTCTTGCATCGGTATTACTTCCACATGTTCTGACGAAGAGTTTCCAACACTCACCATACCGACAGGAACAGAACCCAAGGCGTGTAAAGGAACCTCTAATAGCTTTTCTGTACTCGAATCGACGATGCTCCAACAGTCTTCTAAAGATTTAAAAAAACGTTATTTTTATGCACAAAAAATTGTTTAGTCAACAGTCACTGCTTGGTGTTGTAAATTGTTTTGAAATGAGATATGCAGTTTGAATGTAATCAAATTATTTCAATAGGTAAAGTGGTAGGGTTAAAGAAATAACAAGTACAAAAGTAATATGCCCGTTTCTTTTTAGTTTGATAAATGGTTATAACGTAAATAAATCAAATGTGATGTAGTTAATAATCAGTAAACTTGCTTGGATTAAATCATTAACGTGCGAAAGTTAGGTATGTACTATTTATACTAAATATAATTGAAATTTGAGATTATGTACTCAAATTAATCAGACTAAAAAAAACTTGGATTGCACTTTTTTATAAACATTCAGCAGTGGATACTGACTCAGCTTTGAAAACATTCTTTTTGTTACTAAACTCATTGTCAGGTGTTATTTTAATGTTAGGGTTATCTATTCTGAGAAGGACCTTAAGCCAAAACTTGTCTCTTTATTAAAGGTGAGTTATTTTTCAACTTTGTCCTAAGTTCTAAGACCTTTGTAAATTCAAAGAAAGACGTTATTGTATTTGACATTTTTGAAATGGGGCGTTTATGTATTTGACTTGAGTGTAATATTACTTTTATACTTGTATAGTTAACCAACAGTTTTAATTTGTTTAAAAACTGAACACAAGTTTAAAGTATTCATTTACTCCATTTTAGAATGTATCCTCTTTTCAAATTTTAGGTATCTATTATAGTAGAGAATAATACAGTTTTAAAAGTTCTCTAAAAGATAGTAATAGCAATTTTATTATTGTAATGCGATTGACACAGAGCCCATAACTGCAAAGAAAGGGGCGCACTTCATGAAAAAAAGATTCTATCTCCATCAACAAGCGTGTGTTCCATCTAACGTTTTTCGATAATATCTTAGCTTCTATTGGTCGGATCGTAGAAAAAAATCTCAGGGTGTTTTAGGACTAAATTTTCCTTAAACCTAACCCCACTGCATAATTTTCTGAGCGCTACATTTCAAACAAACAAAAATAAAACTATTTTTTCGTTTGAGGTCATTCTAACATTAAATACATTGTATATTGTACATTGAATATTGCTTTAATCAGTCTTTTCTGAAGCTGATTAGCTTTCAGTGAATAAATTTTTTTGAAAATATTAAGCTGGCTACAGACACACGCACATCTCTTAAGATATGCACGCGCGTACATGTACACGCGTACATGTCTGTCAATGTGTAGTCAATATCTACCTAAAATATCTGTTGAAGATGTATTCAGTCTCTGCTTGAATTTATGTACGCGCAGACATTGACTTCGTACATATCTGTATGTGTGGAGGCAAAACGCATTGACGTACCACAGATATTTCCAGTGCTGTCCGTGCTCTTGCAAAAACTATGACTGATAGATTTTGTTTTTCTTTATTATACATATGCACGCCACTGCTAATAAATTTAATTCACTATTACTCACTGTCGACTGTCGACATGTTGAATAGAAAAATCGCATAAAAATAAGCTCTCTGTGTGTAGGCAATTTGATGAATCGTACATGCACGCGCGTAGATGTACGCGCATACATATCTTAAGAGATGCACGTGTGTCTGTAGCCAGCTTTAAGGTAATTATTTCTATTTGTTTCTTTTTAATTTTGTAAACGAATTCGTTGCTTTTGTTGTTAACTCGTGATTCAGATTTATTGACGGAAACTTCAGTATCGTATTTCCACATTCCACTAACTAATTTAATGAAAAAAGTTTCTATAAACGAATGCCCTAAATTTCTTGTGATATTGAAGTTGTAACAAAAGAACTTCCCCAAAAACAAATGATCAGCAGATCTTAAAACGCAGGATTTCTACTTTGGGAAACATTTAAATGGAAAGTGTATTACAACCTCAATGAAAATAGTTATTTTTTAAGAATAGAAGCTTATAGCTACTTACTGGGATTAAACAAAATCTACTGCAAATACCTATCAAGTTAGTGCAACTGATCAATTGATTTGGTGTTGGAGAAGAAGCAGTGATGCTTGCTGATGTCAATTTGAACATTTATTAACATAATTATTGTAACTACTATTGTTCATTATTTAAATTTTAATCGTGGTAGATTATATTTGTTTTTTGGAAATTCTTTTACTGAAAGTTCAACATCTCACATCTCGAAAGCGAAGCATGTTTGGATATTAGTGTATAAGAACGTTTTTCATTAAATTAGTTTACTCAAGTTTCCGTCAATAAACCCTGAATCACCCTGTATAAAATGCTTCTCATTAAACATTGAAAATTAATGGGCTAAAGGCTGAAGACTAGGCTGGTAAAATAAAACAAGTACAGTTTTGACGTCATAGTGAACGCAAAAATTGTAGTTCCTCAGCTTCAAATTGTGCAATACAAACTTTTCTCGTAATTGTTCAGATACTTTTCCCAAAAAAAATCAAATTCGCACTTTTTGGACTTTTTTGTGGAAAATTTAGAGCTCAGAAAATGATGGAATCTTGGCAAGTTTAAAAAAAAACTTAGTCCCAAACACCCTGAGATTTTTTTTACCATTTGACTGATAGAAGCTGAGATACTATTCACGAAAAATGCAGAAAAAACGTTGGATGGAACTATAAATTCAAAATATCTCATTAAACTCACACCTTGTCGATAGAAAACTTTCTTCTGAGCAGTGCGGGTGCCATCAGCAGCATTGCAACTTAAACCGATTTTTTTGATAATTCTACTCTAGGTACTCTGTAAGTTATGAATTAGTGTAGGGGCATTCCAGTCGTCCTACAACATTTCGTCGTCCTACATTTAGTCGTCCTACAGTTATTTTTTTTTGCGTAAATTGAAAATTCACCAAAAGGGTCGCCATTTGAACACTGGAGTTGAGTATCGGTTAGACTCGATTAGTGAACCCTAATAAGTTGAAATAGCAATTTCGGGAATGCCTGTATGAACAAACAACGTTTTCTTTCAAGTGCTCATGGGTCTCATTACTTTTCTGTCACACGTCATAAATAAAAACAAAAACCCAAACATATTAAACAAAACCATTCTAAACATATTTTGAATGAATAAATTACATTTATAACTATAAATAAAAAGTTACCTCTGGTAGCGGCTGCAAATATAGCTGTATGTAAATCGGGAACTTCTTCAATTTTCTTTTCTTTCTGGTCCGGAATAACTTCAATTTGTCCTGATTCCAATACGTAATTTTCGGCATCGATGAAACGATCCTCATTAGCATCTTCATCGTCTGCAATGTTTCTAACTAAATCTGATTCTTCAACACTAGCTTCTAATTTTTCGGCAGACTCTTCCATACACACTTCAATACCACAATTGTCGGGACAAGCGGGTCGTTCCAAAACGATAGATTCTTGTTGTAAGATGAGAGAGTTTGGTAAAATTGGAAACGATTCTTCTTTTACATCTTGTTTCGTCTCTTGCGTTACCTCCGAAAAATTTTGACATTCGATTTCTGTTTCGGGTTCGATCGATTCTACTAGTTCATAAGGCGATTTTTCTTCTTTACTTTCTTCGTCTTTTTCTGGAGACCGTTCCTCTTGAACTTCGGGCGATATTGAAGGTTCCTCGCAAATCACGTCTTCGGAACATTCGCTAGTTGGGTATATTTTTTGCTCCTCCTCTTCCTCTTCCTCCTCCACTTCTTCTTCTTCTTCTTCCATTTGTTGTACTTCTTCATTCGAATTTAATAGTGGCGTAATGCTTTCTTCTATTTTGGAGTTAGAATCATCACTTTCACAGAGTTCAACTACTGTTACAGAAGCTTCAACGTTCGTATTGCTCGTTTCGGTATCTTCAATTTTATTGTCGATTTCGTGAATTTCGATTTCACACATGGGATTTGGTGTTTTGCGTTTTGGAGAGCTACAGTCATCATCGGAACTAAACGATCTTCGTCTCTTTTCGATTTTATTGTTATTTTCTTTAAAACTAATGATTGTCTCTTCATCTGTTTGCATTATAATATCACTGATGTTCACTATTTGTGCCGGCACTTCTGTTTCCAGTTGATCGATGGTCTCTTTACTGTTCATTTCATTTGTAGCACAATTATTGTTAATTTTAGTTAAATTGTCTTTAGATGATTTGTGTAATTGTGTTTTGTGCATTTTAATAGGCAACAAGTCAGGGATAGGAGATCTAATTGGATTTTCTAATTGGTTAGAGGCTTCTAATTCGACTTTATAATTTGTACAAGATCTAGTAACGGCACCGACAGTTCTTAAACGTTTGATTACTGGCGCCGATTTAGGTTTATTGCTTATAGAAGTAGTTGGTCTTAACTTAATAGTAGTTTTTAAAGGAGGTCTAATTTGTTGTTGAGGAGACTGCAGCGTTTCTTTACATATAACATCGCCGCTTTGTATCCGATCGCCCCAAATTGGTTCAAAATGTTTTAATTTCCACGGATCTAAACGACTACGCTCTTTATCGGCTTCAGATTTTAACTTTTGTTGATTTTCGGGCGTAAATTCACCTTCGGCTAAACGTTCTTGCCATTCCTTACAGGCACGAGCAAAAAATTCGTTATTTAATCCCGAAGCACTTAACCGTAAGGAGGTATCGCCCGAATTAGTAATCTGAGGTTGATCGACTGCAGGTAGTAACTGAACCAGTTTATGTTGATACAAGCTTGGTAATACGGCAAAGGTATACTTGTTGAGTAATAGTCTTAAATTTGTATTAACTAATATGGAGTCGGGAGTTTCTAAATCTATGCAACCTTCTTTTGTTTGTTCTAACTGGGCTGCAGTCGATAATTTTTTATTTGTACGTTTACGCGGTTTAATATTAAACCCAGGTATTGATGCTAAAATTTCTTTCATCGTAGTCTGTTGCGTTCTATTGATACAAAATGTTGTGTTCGGTTGACTTATAGTAACTTCTTCTATTGGTTGCGGAGGTAAAGGTTTGACAATTATACGTGGGACGGGTGCCGAATTACCTGCAGCGATAGTAGTATTTTTACGTCTCCTTTTTGCTTGTTGTCGTAATGCATGCTTAATAACCTTTTTGCTATTGTTATGTTTGTGTTCCTTTTTATCGTGAAACGAACAACCAGCATCCATTTTATCTATTTTAACAACATATTGAGGTACATCTTTCGATGTTGTGGTAGTGTCACTTTCTTCGATCGAACAAACATTTTCGGTACTAATGCTATCCAACTTTTCCAATTCCATTACGGGTGAATCCGAGTCACAATCTTTGTTTGCCAGTACTTTTTAAATCTACATTTCTCAAAGCACTAAAACAACAAAGCCGCGATAATTAAAAAAAATATTTAACCCATCTTTTAATTTCAGTTAAGACATTGAGGTTCGAAATCCTAATTTAATAAAATTACCATAAATTAAATGTCATTCATCGATCTATTCCAAGAGTATAAATTGCGTATATTTAAATTCACACACAAAGCATTTGACAACAAAACCTATCCGCCATTTAATAACTAAGCCACCGACGAATTAATTTATTCGTTCTCGGGAAATTATCCCGTTTGACAGTTTGCGATTGAGACCAATTTTTTTCGAGACAATGGAAAACTGCCAAGTTTTATACAATTTTCCCCAGGACAAAAATAAATTGTAAATCGATAATTTACATTTATGATGGTTTAAGAATTAAGGAATAAAATAGAAGTCGAAGATTTTGTCGAAATACTTCATTTTTTTGTAAATAAACTTGTAGAAGTTGAAGTATATTGCGTAACGCAATACTATTTTGAATGTGGAAAAAAATATTTCCTGGCTTTTCAAGAATTTTCCATAATTAACATAAAACGTGTAAACCTGTCTAATTTTTAGGTCGGTAAGTTATTACAGGAACCTGTAAATCAAAGGTTTGATTTGATTATCTTCCAATGTTCATTAACCAAGTTTATGGTAATTTTAAGATAATGTAACAACACAACATATTTTTGACCCTAAATTGAAATTTTTATATTCTCTCAAACGTTTAAACCTATTATAAATGGTTCTACATAGAAAATATAGTGCTCAATCATAATGAAATTTTACCGGCCGATTAGTAGGCGTAGACTTGAGTGGGTGTGAATACACAAGGTTTATTTGTTAATCTAATCGTATTATCTGTGTAGATACACTCCTAATATTATTTTATAAGATAAAATACCAAACTCTAGCAGAAATGTGAGTATTATGCGATACGAGAAAATAACCTAAAAAGACCAAACCTCATGCTGTATACCAAAAAGATGAGTGCTCCCAGTGCCCCATTAATATGTATTCGCTTTGAACAAAAATAAAGTAACATGGGAAACAAAAATAGTTGCTGTTCATATTCCAGTCCACAGCCAAGTCATAGAGTAATAATTCCTTTCGAAGAATCGCTTGCCGAAGGCGAGGTTAGTGCAAATAATTTACAACATATCAGTGAGCGCGAAGAGGACGATAAAGAGACCGATCCATCGCAAGATCCTATGGCTAGAACAATGTTTATAGAAAAATCGAAGGTGGCCATTGAAAATGGTTTAATTAGACGTAAAAGTCAGCACCAAATTGCCGATATGAGACCCCTTAAAAAGAGTAGTTCTTGTTCGACGATATATTTAGACGATAGCACTGTATCGCAACCGAATTTAAAAAATACAGTAAAATGCGTTGCATTAGCAATTTATTATCATATAAAAAATAGGGATTTACAAAGAGAGCTGGATATTTTCGATGAAAGACTTCATCCTTTAACACGCGAAGGTGTCAGTGATGATTACGATAGATACGATCCAGAACATCGTCAAATATATAAATTTGTAAGGACTTTATTTAATGCTGCACAGCTTACGGCAGAATGTGCCATAATTACATTAGTATACTTAGAACGCTTATTAACGTATGTAGATTTGGATATTGCTCCGTCAAATTGGAAGCGAATAGTTTTAGGTGCAATTTTGTTAGCTTCAAAAGTGTGGGACGATCAAGCCGTATGGAATGTCGACTATTGCCAAATTTTAAAAGAAATTACCGTGGAGGATATGAACGAGTTGGAAAGACAGTTTTTGGAGTTATTACAGTTTAATATCAATGTTCCATCTAGTGTTTATGCCAAATATTATTTTGATTTAAGAACACTGGCCGAAGCTAACGATCTTGCTTTCCCAAGTGAGCCTTTAAGTAAAGAACGAGCGCAAAAGTTGGAAGCCATGTCTCGAGTTATGGAAGACAAAATAACTTCAGCTGAAGCTTTGAAAAATGCCTCTAAAAAGTGGTCGAGTTTAGATAATATTAATAATTTCGGTGGTGGCGCAAGACGTAGTGTAGCAATTTTGTCATGATATATTTTATCTTAGTGTCGAACTTATAAAAAAAATACTGACCTACAAAAATATATTTTATTTTTTATAGATCTACCAAAGTATTCTAGTGAATTTTAAGTTTTAGTGTATTACCTACTTCCTGGTAGTAAATTTCAAGAAATTTTCGTTTTTTTAGTTGAAGCTTTTTAATTGTGAAATTACATTCCTTAAGATGTGATTTTTTTTAAATTGTTAGTTTGGCTAAATTTCATTCCAGACGTTGAATATCTTACTCTTTTAAAATAAAATTCTTGCCTGCACTAATTCTAATGGAACATACATTCAAATGAGGCCCAAACGGATGACAACTTTCCATTTTCTATATGGTCAATTATAAATTTAGAAGGATCTTTACAATAAATAGATTTATTTGAATCGTGTAGTGTATTAACCCTCAAAGTTACAAACGAACCTGTATAATTAAGTAGTTTATTACCTATTGATCTGTTTAAAATAGACGTTATATTGTTTTAATTATTTACTTAATTAAAATTTTTATATTTTGTTTTTAGTAACGTTTTTTCTCAATAATTGTAAACGTTTTTACACAAAATGTACCCAATATTTGAATAACTTTTTCTTGGAATAATGCTAATTAGAAACGAAGTGGTTATTATTTACCTAATAATTGCACTATTCTGCTTAATAAACACACGTCCAATATTATAACATGTATTTTATATAAATAATTATATAGGACAATCCCACAAGTCTAATTTAAATTTTTATACTGTACGTTGCTTTGAATAGAGGAGAGATTAATAAAGTTCTTACAAAAATTATTTTTTTATTTTTAAAAGCAAATCTGATGTGTGTTGTAATGTAATTTTAATATGCAACTTTCAACTTACTACTTAGTACCAAAATTACAAATTAGTTTCAGAGTTAGCATATCTCGGGCGTTTGCGTGAGTATTTGAATTGGCGCTGCTTTAAACCGTAGTCAATTGACTACTTTTTTTCAATAATACTAAAATGAATTATTTACAACTTTAATACGTTTTATAAAATATCTCTTTATTTTATATGAATGAACTTTGACGATGAAGTAAATAATTTAAAAATTTTATATTCACCATTATTTTTGTGATTTGAGTTACATCGTATCTATTTGTCATTACACAAATGGTGGCTTTGTTGCAGTGAAGTTTTGACATTCTTGACAATTGGAATTTAGTTTGTTTAAATATTAGCGTTCGTATTTTAAACCATTTGTGTAACTTGTATTTGCATCTGTAAAATAATATAAGGTTCGCTAAATTCTATTTATTTTAAATTAAATATCTTTTAATAAGATTATAAAATTTTGTACAATGGATGAAGTTTCGTACTCAGCTGTAGTTTCTAATTACATTATTTTTTGTAATTAATTAAGACTTTTGTATTGCGTGTTAATTCTTTAAGCAAATCTTTTACTGTGTTTTAGCTAAAATGTCGGCAGGACCGTATAATTATTCCTATATATTCAAATATATCATCATCGGTGACATGGGGGTCGGGAAATCTTGTCTACTTCATCAATTTACAGAAAAGAAATGTAAGTGGAATTTTTTAAGCTTACCTCTGTTGTTTACGAGTCGCTTTTTTTAGTTATGTCGGATTGCCCACATACAATAGGAGTAGAATTTGGTACCCGTATTATAGAAGTGGCAGGACAAAAAATTAAATTACAAATATGGGATACGGCAGGTCAGGAACGTTTTAGAGCAGTCACACGTTCGTATTATCGTGGTGCGGCCGGCGCTCTCATGGTATACGATATTACGCGTCGATCGACTTATAATCATCTTAGCAGTTGGCTTACCGATACCCGAAATTTAACTAATCCCAGTACTGTGATTTTCTTAATAGGTAATAAATGTGATTTGGAAGGTCAAAGGGATGTTACGTACGAAGAGGCAAAACAGTTTGCCGACGAGAATGGACTTATGTTTGTAGAAGCTAGTGCAAAAACGTGAGTAGTTTAAATTACCTAGTACGGTTTGATTAACAATTTTGTGTATTAGAGGACAAAATGTTGAAGAAGCATTCCTAGAAACTGCCCGTAAAATTTACCAAAGTATTCAAGACGGACGTTTAGATTTAAATGCTGCCGAATCGGGTGTACAACATAAGCCATCTCAACCGGGGCGTAACACTCTTACTAACGACCAACAATCTACTAAAGATAATTGTGCTTGCTAGTTAAATTAAATAATTCAATATTTTTTGTTAAGAATCTCGAGGGTATTCTCTTGACATTTTAACGTGCTCGGTAGGGGATTTTACTGTAAGTATGTACATTTTGCATTTTGTCGACAGTAGCGGCTTCTTTTTAACTTCCGTTCCACTTCAAATTTTGACACGAAACGGTATGATTTGCACGTTGGTAGACAGGATGTTGCGTTAATTTTATTGGTTCTAATCGTGTAAGATTTTTAGATTTATGCAGTATAAAAAAGTGCATTTAGTTGTTTTTCCTTAAGTTACTTTAACTTGTATTACAAAAAATAATTTTAAAGATTAATTTAAGGCTAACTTACAACTACTCTTCTATTTTCAAATTGTCATTTTTAGCTTTGAATCTTAACTTTTTATAAAGAAGTTGTGAATTTTTGGAAATAAACAATATTGTATTAAAGTAAAGGTATAGAAAATATACATCTAAATACATTTTAAAGAGGCGTAGTTCCAACAAATCTACAACTAATGACTTATCAAAATTTAAGGAAAATTTTCGGCTTTTTAAATGTATTTAAGATCATCATATAATCCTCTATTAAAATTGTATACTACACATGTTTATAATCGGTTAATAAAAATGTATATCAAACTCATATTTTTAATTTTTTAGGAATTCTAAAAAAAAAAGAAATTAAACTTACTTTGAACAGGGTTGCGAAACGTTTGAGAAAATCTTTGATATTATTCAGTTTTATAAATACACATAATTGTTAACGAATATTGTAAATTATTTTTAAATTAGCATAAACATGTCCACAGCTTATAGAAATGCATCAGTTACGATTTAACTGATTTGCAGCTCTATTTAGGTATGTTTTTATGTGATGTATTTATGATAAAATATATAACTATATGAATAATATAGAACTTAGTTAATAATTTTGTATTATTGTATGAAAACCACCCAGCAATATAGTTAATTTTATTTTATTTGTCATTTTTTACGTTTTTTGTTTTTCTGTTTTATCTACTAGCGTTTATTATTTTTTTCAATATCAATTTTTGCATGTTTTGGGTATTTTAAATACTTGTATCTACAAGAATAACATAAGATATGAACAAGACGAGTAACAATAATGAAAAAAATGGGTGTCATAGGTTTAAATTCAAGAATTAAACTCAACTCACACTTGTGTTTTTATTAATTCCGCCCACTTTCACAAATTCGGGAGTTTGATTCTTGAATTTGACCCTAAATGTTATAAGCAAGAAAGCAAGTCTTGCACTTTAATAATAATTTACTTTACTTGTCACAGTTATTGCAAACAACGCAGTTACCTTTTTATACAGGGCGATTTATAATGGATGGGCGTGAAAACCTTTGAGTTAAAAATGTTATATGAACATAAGTCCTATCTTTTCTTTGGTTACCAAAATACAAAAGGTCAAAGTTAAATTACTAATATTAATATTACTTAATATTATAATATAATATTATATCGGCATTTTAACGGACAATAATAATAGCACGTTAATCTACAAAGCAAACTGAATAAAAAGTTCCTTTGCGTTTTGACGAGTAGGTTGGTACTGTGAGTATAATTCAATAATTTGTACACGTGCATTGTACATGTAGATCAACTGAACCGTAAAAAATTTTTTTGATTTGAAAATGGTTCTACGCAATTCTGCGTTTCGAATTAAAAACGGCATCTTATGTTTTCTTTAGTTTTGTAATTCGTGTCATCATTTCAAGAAAAGAGTTTTAGTAATTTACTCTTAACAAATTGCTAAAAATTAATATTTTTCTAAAATTTGTGGAAATGAATTGGATGAACATGAAGTACAAAACTAAAACGGCATTAATGCTATTTTTAACTTTGGATAAAGTAGGTGTAGTATGTCTTTACAACTTTTCTCTTAAAATCATTAGAATAACCATTAACTCCAACTATTTAATTTAATGAGGAAAACCTCATATCCCAGATCTCAATCAGCCCATTATAAAAATAATAATAAGCTGATTAAAAATTATGTTTACTCTAAACAACTAAGTTGGACTAATTAATTATACGTCCATAAATAATTGATAAGTTTGAGATTTCATTCAATGTTTGTTGAATTATTTTATTGATTGGTCTACATCGCAACTTAACTGTAAGCTTTATTGTTTTTTTAGAAGAATATGGAACTGCTTCATATTGTTCTGTTATTTTGTTACGTTTTTAATCAAATCATTGCTGCACCAACTGATTCTGTGTCTTTAGTTGCAAGTTCAACAGAACCTTCCCCAAGTATTGAAGGTGGTAAAGAAGTATGTATCTACTCTCTTCTTCCTATAATTAATTCAATGAATAATTATTTATATCTGTAGAATGTTCCTACTGATACTGATACTCCGGAAGTGCTAGAAATATATCAAATGCATGTAAAATCGAACATCAGCTATCGTTTTGCGCATACAACAATTACTAGTAAAGTAAAAAATTTAGCAGAAAATTCACAAGAAGCCACATTTTCAATTATTTTACCTGACCATGCATTTATTTCGGGATTCATAATGGAAGTTGATGGTAAAAACTACACAGCACACGTTAAGGAAAAAGAAGAAGCCAAAAGAGACTACGATCGAGTATGTAGGTGATAGTTACATAAAACCAAATTAACAATAACATTTTAGGCTGTTTCAAGTGGATTAGGTGCAGCTCACGTTGCCGTTAGTGTTCGCGATTCAAATCGCTTCACTGTATCTGTAAACGTAGAACCTGCAACCAAAGCGGCATTTTACTTAAGGTACGAAGAATTGCTAAAACGCAAAGACGGTCATTACGAATTGCTCATTAATATTCATCCGGGACAACCTGTTAAGGATCTGAACGTAGAGGTGAGCGAACGATTAATAAAATTAACTTTCTTAACTAAATGTGCTTGCAAGGTCCTCATTAGCGAGAGTCGAAAATTAATTGACGTAAAAGCCCCTCCTTTACGTTCTGGTAATGAAATTGGCCACGAAAACTCTGAATTAGATCCGAGAGCGGATATTCAAATAATCAACGATAAAGAAGCTGTTGTGCGATTTTCGCCAAATTTGGAATGGCAAAAACAATTGGCACATTCGATGAAAACAGATGAAGAAAAAGGTCTTTCGGCTCAATTTGTTGTACAGTACGACGTGGAAAGAGATTCAACAGGAGGGGAAGTTCTGATTAGAGATGGTTATTTCGTACATTTTTTTGCACCTTCGGAATTGGAATCTCTTCCAAAACATGTCGTGTTTGTTATAGATACCAGTGGTAGTATGAGTCATAACAAAATAGAGCATCTTAAAGATGCCATGCATAAAATATTGGAACAACTACACGATAAAGATGTATTTAGCTTGATCGAGTTTAACTCTGTCGTTAAGGTTTGGGACCTTAACAATGAAACAAGACATACGCTGCTTCTACCAAATGCATATCAAAGACATAAAAGAGAATCAATTAATACTGAGATTCCAAGTGTTTATCCTGCAACTGCCGAATACATACAAAAAGCCAAAGATAGTGTGACAAAATTTAGGGCGCATGGTGGCACTAATATCAATGATGCACTAAAAGTAGCTTTACGTTTGGTTGATGAACAAGCAAACCGAGTAGTTGATGGCCATCACCAACCACTAATAATGTTTTTAACCGATGGTGATCCAACGGTTGGTGTTGTTTCTCGTGATATAATCACTAATGAGGTTTAATTTATCATTAAGATTTTTTTCAATTTATTCAACTAAGACATCGATTACAGATTTTTGAAGCAAATTCAAGAAAGTCGCCCATTTTTTGTTTGTCGTTTGGTCTTGGAGCAGACAAAACCTTCTTACAAAAGTTATCATTAAAAAATTACGGATTTTCCAAACATATTTACGAGGCTGCAGACGCGTCTTTACAATTACAAGACTTTTACAATCAGATATCATCTCCTCTATTAGCAGATGTTAAATTTACATACGAATCGTCGGTTAAAGAAGTAACGAAAACTATTTTTCCAGTTTTGTACAGTGGTTCAGAAATGGTTGTAGCCGGACAATATGGTACATTATAAAAATTCATTTGATCGTATTAGAATTTGAGGAATATATTTTAGATTTCGATCGACCTATTGGTGAAGCGCATGTAGACTGTTTAAGCGTTAAGGGCCCAAAAATCTTAAGACCCACTATTAACAATGTCGTTTCGGATATAGAACGTTTATGGGCTTATCTCACAGTTAAACAATTGTTAGAAAAAAAAGAAATTAGTGCTCTAGATGTAAATGATCTGAAAAAGAAAGCACTCGACTTAGCTCTAGAATATTCATTTGTAACTTCTGTTAGTTCCTTAGTAGTTGTTAAACCAAACTCAACTAGCGCCATCGATACTGAAGAAGCAAGAGCAAGCAGAGGTAAATTTGTATAGATACATTGTACTATGTACTTAGTATTTAACAAATACTATATTTTCTTTCAGCACCTTCACGCTTATATCCACAACCACGATCGTCAAACATTATTCGTTTACATGATCAAGTTTCCCACGTTGGCTACAACTCGAACAGATTCCTTAGATTTGGTTGGTTAACTTAAATTAAATGTTTAGAACTTAAAATTGATAGTCAATTTTTTTTTAAATATTAGGTGGGGGAAGTCTTCCAATGCAAAATCGCATATATGGCGGTTTTTCATACAGCAGTCCAAACACTTCTCAAGGACGTGGTTTTACTGATTTACTGAGCACTCTTCCTTGGTTACGAACCGTATTAGATAATGATCATATTTTGACGCTACCTACAGGTATTTATTGAAACCTCCAAACTCATGAACAAACTGTTGGATTAAAATTTGTTTTATAGGAAATTATAGATTGGGACTCAATGAGACTATTACAGACAATCCAATATGCACTAATGTGTTTCAAAATACTACAGGACATTGTACATTATTGAAAGCTTGTCCTCAAGTTCATTCCTTGCTCATAAATAAAGAAGTTTATTTACAACATTTTTGCGCATTGAGAACTGAGTAATTATATTTTTTTATTAACTAAGAAAAATAATTTAAAGTGTTCATTTTGTAGATTTGCCGGTGTCTGCTGTCCAGATTTTAGCTTGGGTAAAGTTTCTCCTAATTTAAGGACATACATGCTGTTTTAAATCTCTAGGTTCATTTAATTTAAACTCAATTTAGTATTATTTAATTTTGAATGAAATATATTTTTGTTATGAGTGTACTTCCTAGTCAGTTTCAGCTCTTGACTTCCATCAAATACTCACGTATCATAATAATTACGTTTAATGATACAATTGAAGAGACGTAGTTTAAATCAAAAAGTAATAAAACAATTTCATACTGGATTTTCCCTTACAAAACTTTATCGCAAATCATATCACAAGCTAAATTATTCAAGGTTAACTTTTTATCAGTTGTTGAATTTTTCACGCGCAACGTTAATTTATTAATTCCATTCAAGTGGAATAATTGTGCTTCCACTTGCATGAACCACAGGCTGGGATCCTTGGGCCAAAATGTTAGCAACGGTGGCTTCCGCTTCGTCGAATAGCCCTATCGTGAACTGAACTTGAAGGAAATAAAAAACTTGACTATGTAATGAGTAATGACTCTGTAATTTTTAAAGCACTGGTACGGGTCACGAAAGTACTGACTTAATTTCTCGGATTAAGTGCCGATTGTATATTCGGTACTCACTTAAACCAAGTTGAGCATTGTCAAAGGGCAATGATAAGGCAGATATAAGCTTAAACCTGCCCTAAGCTCAGTTTGTATATACGAGGCTATATTGAAAAATTATTAGCCTACTATAGAACCAAACAAAATTTCAATGTCAAAATATTTTATTACTCAACATATTCTCCTCTTAATTGGATACATTTATTACAGCGAACCTGCAACGTCGCTAGACCTTTCAAAAAAAATGTTTCTTCTTCCTCTGCAAACCAGACCTCCACAGCTTTTATTACCTCCTCGTTGGAAGAAAATTTACGATCTTTTAAACTTTTTTTCAGTTGAGGAAAGAGATGATAGTCGGGCGGAGCCAAATCTGGAGAATAAGGGGGGTGTTCTAGTAATTCAAACCCTAAATCACGAATTTTTTGCATGGCAACATGAGATTTGTGTGCAGGGGCGTTGTCCTGCAAAAACAAAACACCTTTGGATAGCTTTCCGCGTCTTTTTTTTAAATTTTTTCCCGTAATGTAATGTCGAATAGTAATCTCCAGTTATTGATCTACCCTTATCCAAAAAATCAATCATGATTACTCCATGGCAATCCCAAAAAACTGAAGCAAGAACTTTTCGATCGGTCATCATCTTCAATTGAAAATTTACCTCTTTTGAAGCTTGCAGTCCAATTTTTCACGGTCGCATACGAAGGACATTGATCACCAAGGGTATTAACCATATCTTCGTAAATCTGCTTACCTCTTAACCCTTTTAAATACAGGTACTTGATGATGGCTCGATACTCCAATTTTTCGATTTTCACAATTTCGGTGGACATCTTTTTTCTTTTAATTTATTGCTTAACTCTGGTTTACTTTTTTGACGTCAAACTTTACACTGACACTTCTAATAAGTTATTGTTCGTTGCTATGGTAACGCAATATTTTTTTTTGCACGGAGCTGGTCTAGGCTAACTGGCTAACTAGTTATCAATACATCCTCGTATCATTCTTGGAGAGTCGTACATACTTGGATAAGTGAAAACTTTTCTATTTTCAGCAATGAGGGTACCATAAAGAGAGAGAGAGAGAGAGAGATAACCTCTTTTCAAAATTCTACATACTATAGGCACACTATTATAGGTATCCAAGAGAGAACCCTATAGGTAGAAACTATTGACTACAGGGAAGATAATGAATCTTCTCAACGCATTTAAGCATATATCAAATTTGACTGAGAGAGTTTCCACCGAGTTCTGTTTGTCTTTAAAAAGACAAGACTAAGTGCAAGGGACTACGGCCTTTGTATTGCATGATAAAAATTACATCGTAGTAAACCAAACTTAATTTTAGCCATATATTATTTTAATCATTATGGTTTTGTAGTGGGCTGGCCAGTCAGTCAGTCAGGGAGTCATGACACCACAGGCCCTCCCGTAGTTACGTACCTGGCTCCTTATACCATAATCCTGCCCAAAGTACCGCCTGAGGCTGGGTGTAGTCAAAACCAGAAGAGGTGACCAGGTGACTCATTTCAAAAAACTGCGTAATTTGAATCACGCTATCCTTGTTTATAAGTTTGTTTTTACTTTGTGGGAATGCAATAGAATATTTTAATACGTCGTTTTAGCGACGAGCCATAGGACACCTGTCCTGGTTTTGACTATATATCGAATTCTTTATCAGAACAGGATTTTATTACAGGTGTCTTACATACGCTTTTATTTCACTGGTGCCCCACAGACATAAAGCCTTTACAATTGGCGTTCGGCGGATACCAGTGGCGTAAATGCAACAAATTAATAGAAGCCACTACTCGTAGTTTTATGACTTTTCAAGATCGGTAAGTAACACTGTCAAGAGGTGGATATAAGTAAATTGGGTTCTTACGTACTACATTATTTTACGTCCAATGAATTCGCTGTAAGAGCTTTTCGACGTATTTTAGAGATCCCTTATATATTATTTATGTGGTTGGTAGTTGGTAGGTAAAGGCAACTTCACAAACAAGAGTGAGAGATTGTTCCCGCGGACACCGGACACATACAATTTTTTAAAGATATTTTGTTTAATTAAGTAGGTACCTACATCAATTCTTTATACGTGGATAGAACATTCATATACTTTTCTTGAAATTCTGCATGAAAGTGTCCTATGAACTAACTGTACTGCAGCAACCCACTGTCTATTCGTGCTGATAACTGATGACATGACGAAATAAATGAATGGTTTTACGTAAAATTATAGAGCCGAATCGCCTCTATCAGATCTATGTAAACCAATACCAATGCATTTTTAATTTCTAGATCTTTACTTTATTCATAATTCATAAGGTAAAGTTCTTGATGGTTTTTAGCGAAGGTATACTTTATGTGTCGTTATCTTTCCCCTGTAAAGTATTGTTAATTTTTCTTTCTTTATTAGTCTTCTTCGAATCCTCTTTAGTAGTGATTTATTGTTCATTACACCTAATATTGTCAACTCAATCCGTATACATGATGTATACATATAGCAACGAAAAAAAAAGATACTCTACCGAATTGTAATATTTTTCACGACCTTCGACTCCGAAAACTGTTATTAGAGTTAGTCGTGTTGGTTAATCTTAATGAGCGCTGTTCTTAAAATTAGCTCTTTATCAATTTGATTAATATAAGGAGTATCTAAATATTATAAATGTTCAATTATTTTAATGCGAAAACAAACGATATCGGATCTAAGAAATTTTAAGCAATCTTTACCCGCAAATCGCACTTACTAATTAAATAAGAGAAAAATTTCTTCGAAATTGTAGTTGCCTTTTTATTTATTTAGATAATTATATAAATACGAATTAAAGCCCTAAGGTCTCATTATGAACTAAAATAACGACGAGGATGTTACTGCTACTACCACTACTTCTCATCCTTGGTGCATCAACGCAAATTTTGGCAGCTCCTACAAATGAAATAAATAAAGAGGTGAGTGTCGTTTCGTAATTTATCTACGAAGTTGTTCACATTTCAAATTTAACAGGATAGCTTTACCGAGACTCTCTTTCAACAAATGAACACGAATACAACCGTTTTTAATGGATTTGCAAATACAACGATTACGTACAAAATAGAAAACGTCGATCACAAGTCAAAAGATTGCGCATTTTCAGTGGTCGTACCTAGAAATGGAGTTATAACTGAATTTACAATGGAAGTTCACGGAAGAAAAATGTCAGCTAAGGCCGAAGAGCTTAAAGATGCAAAAATAAAGTTTGATCAAAAAGTAGCTATATCTTAATTAAAAATTTTAAAATTGTTTATGGAATGTCTTTTTGTAGACTTCTAGTGGTTTAACAGGAGGTCATGTTGCTGCTAGTGCTAGTCGTCCAAATCTCTACGAAGTGACTTTACACATAGCATCTCACACTGAAGTGGTATTTTATTTAACTTACAAAACTGCTATACAGCGTTTAAAAAATAGGCGGGTCGGACTATTCTTTGACATTCGTCCAGGACAATATTTGAAGAATTACACCGTTGAAGTAAGTTCTTGTGCTCGCCCAAAAAACTGTTATAATCTCACACCCCTTTGATTCAGGTTAATATTAACGAGGGACGTAAAATTGCCGACGTAGTGCCATTTTCAGTAAACGCGCTAGAATTAAATTTCAAGCCAGACTCGGCGCCCATTGTGCGTGAAAATGAAATGGGGGCCACTGTGGAGTTTGGTCCAGTTACAGAAAAGCAAAAACGTTTGGGCCATTTAAAAGTAAAAGGATTTTCTAAACAATTTTATGTTCAATACCAGCTTGTAGAAGATCCTTTAAATGAAGAAGATACCACTGAGCTTGTTGGTGATGCTAATGGATCACAATTATTATTAAATGAAATGATTTTAACTCCAGGGAATTCTTTGGTAGTCTATGATCTGCATACTGAAGCTTTTCGGCTAAGATGTTTTTGTAAGTTGGTCAAAAAGTAAGGTATAATTTTTATTTATAGAGCTATTTTCAATTTATAGCAGGTTGCTACTTTCATTCGCAATATTCGTATTCAAACAGATGCAATTTTATTCGATTTGGTTAGTAAAACACAAATACTAAATTGGAAACCATCTTCATTTACTGCTTTCGATTTTTGTAAAATATAATGTGATTGTTATTAATTAAATGTTTGTCCTTCTACGATAGTGATTTATATTTTGATATACTCGTCCAATAATTAGATAACACTTTTTGTGGCTTTGTCAAGCACTATTCAAAGATGAATAAACCAAAACTCAATCTTATCATTATCACACCTGGTGCTGCGCGCTGCTCGTTTATAACTTAGGTATCATTACACTGTTGGGCTTTGTCAAGTTAACTTCGTGATTTTATTAAAAATAGGAAAATGTGTGTTTTTTACTAGTGAAAGTGTTGTGGAAGGTTGGAAATGGAAAAAAAAAGTTTGGAGAATTTAGGGAAGGCTCGCTGTTATTAGGTAATATAAATATTAAACCTATAAATGAATAGAAAATATTCGCTCAAGGTGCGTCTTAATTAATTCATTAATTAATTGTTAAAAGAAAATAGCTAGAACCGTTAAAGTTAGAAATTATTTGCCTTATGAGTATTATATAAACGTTAAACTCTGAGACCTTTGTTTATTTTTCATCTAGTTGTTTCAGATGAATAACAAGGTTGTATTTTTTAAGCGAGTCCCTTTTTGACTGTAGTCCGTATTTTTCGGAATATTCGGAAGGTTTTGATTTAAAGAGCCTCCTTTATAGCGGCGTTAACTAACGAGGTCAAAAATCGCGATTAGAAATTCGACATAAAGTCGAATCCGTTTTTTCTAAATTGACTTACCGTTCATCTAGTTTTTGCTGATCGTTGAACGATCATTTCGCCATTGGTATAGAAAATACCGTTAAAGGGGAACTTTAAAAGTGTTATCTTGTCGCTCAAAAATTTTGTTACTCGAAGGGCTTATAGAGATCCAGTCGTCACTCTATATAGCACTTACGACTAGTAGAATAAGATTAATGTGTTATCTTGGGTTAATAGAGGGAAACTTTATTGGTTAATTGTTGAATATGTCTTATACTATTTGACTAATATCAGTTTCATTGTTAAAGTCAGACCATTTTGTAAAGTTTTTTCTGTAGGCCATCCCTTTATATTTTCTTGCATAAATGCTCTACTAGCGGCCCCTTGGCGGATTTACCTACTTAACTTCTCTAAGGGAGGCATCTATTCACTGTTGTAACGTCTCTGCTGGTGGCGTAAGTTAATAAAAACTTTAAGCAGTGACCTCACTACTCACTATACCAATGGTCGGTAGGGGTTATCTATACGGTTCCGTAAGTGGTTACGAAGTTTTTTAGTTATGTTTTCTCTTGCCTCTTTTACCTGGATAATTTTTTATTTTTAAGAATTTAATTTTTTATTCATTCATATTCAGAAAATAATTATGTACAAATCTATCGAAATTACTGACTTATCAACGGTGGTGTTATTTAGTTTTCTTTAAGATTTTGACTAGTCACCCGTTGTGGAGGAATATTTCCCTACAGCAATGTAGAATTTATTCGAAGATGATTATATGATTTGTGTTTTCACTGCTCTCCCCAATCCAACTTCAAAGTAGTTCCCTGCACGGCTGTTGTTGGTTAATCATTTCGATTGTGGCTCCTTATACATAGTAGGTACGTTGTGTAGGTACG
Source organism: Malthinus flaveolus (assembly GCA_950108345.1). Classification (NCBI taxonomy): domain Eukaryota; kingdom Metazoa; phylum Arthropoda; class Insecta; order Coleoptera; family Cantharidae; genus Malthinus; species Malthinus flaveolus. The sequence continues at coordinate 14,390,857 of OX467285.1, read as the reverse complement.
GATGTGTCACTTTCTGTGTTCTTTTGATGCTAAAAGGTAGAACACCAAACTAACTGCCATTAAAGCATCTTTAATGACCCCATTAGCTGAGTAAATTTTTTGCATTTCAGTTCCCTATGTTCCGATTTCGATTTTTTTGTTTGAAAGCTCTCGAGAAGAGAAAACTTTTTTGTATCTATGCATTTATCTCTACACTTTGAGATTTCTGCACAATTTTTAAAAATCTGAAAATTTCACTTTTCTCTCGAATTTCATTGATCATTCATTTTTAATTGTGCTCAACATCTTTTTTTACACCAAAACCGCGAAATGTTTTGCCATGTTTCAGTTTCTGGTAGTTTAGACCTCGAAGGATTAATTTTTCGATGTAAAACTACGTAATACATTGAACATTGAATACAACAATTTCTAAAATTAATATCAAAAATGTAAATTTAAGCGAACTGGCGTTGAATTTTTTCACATCAGGTATACGCTAAAGATGCCAATGACTTGTGTTTAGCCAAAACAATAATTAAATGAAGAATGATCAGTTTGTTTTTTCGTAAGCCTTTCTCGAAGCGTCCACGCAATCTTTGAGCCGTTGGAATCACACTGTTTGGGGATCTACCCAAGAGTACGTAGAGCTTTTGCCATTTGGGGTTATTAATAATCGTTGAAATAAGTACAGGGATAATGGCGCCGAAGACGAAAATTTTTTATTGTTCAAGGTAAAACAGCTTAGGAAAATTAAGAATTAAATTACAATATTATTTCAGATGTTTCTAAAGCTTGTAGAAAGGTACCACAACGGCATTTAGTAAATGGTTTTTACTTATTAAAAGACTTTTTATAGTAACTTTTACAATAATTCCTTATCACCCCAGGGTTGAAAAGTGTAACTCCTATTATTAGGTTTCCTATAAGAACTTTGCTGTGGGTTGAAATTTAAAAATTTTCAAACAAACAAAGGTTCTAAATTTTAGAATAATTAGTCGAACACCTCTTACAACCAGATGAATAAGTAAGTCCTATGAGCTATGGGCGTCCGCTTATACCATTTCGGCTATTTACCATCTATCTGAGATTTTGTCATCCGACTACCGAGGTGGAAGTGTTTCATTATATAGCGAAAGCGAACGGAAAAACCGTTTCTATTCTCAAATAAACTTTTTTCTCTTCAAAACCCTCAAAATTTCTAGCTAGGTTTACAATTTTTGATGTTATTCTACAATTCTACATCGGCTGATAATTATTTAAAATTGGAATTCTAAAAGATTAATTATATCAACTCAATAATAATTAATAATTGAATTTATAACAAACTGATAAACTTATTCCAATTTATCTTAATGTTTAAAAATAAAAAGTTTAAAAAGTATAGGTCAATGGTCATTCATTATGTGTAGAGTGTAGATGAAGTAGAGTAATAGAATGGAAACGTTAAAAATTTATTATCCTCTCTTCATATTTATTGGGCCATTATTAGACGAGCATTTCGTCGAGTTACATAATTACAACGAAGTGAGTGTTAATTCAATGTGGAATGTGGCTTTGTTTTAGTGACAGTATCTTTTTATAGGATGCACCGAGAGTAACTTCAAAAGTACCAAAAATATGCCAAATCCGAATAAAAACCGACGTAAACGATCATTTCGCACAAACAACAGTTGTGCATAAAATCGAAAATTTTGCAAACAAAACAAAAGAAATCGAATTTTCTGTATTTTTACCAGAAAATGCGCTTGTATCGAGTTTTATTTTTGAAGTCGATGGACGTAATTACACGGCGTACGTTGAAGAAAAAAATGATTTTGAAGTCGTTTCTTCTGTAATAATAATCACAACTAGTTTTATCGTAATTAGTTTCAAAAAATATTATTTTGCAGATGTTATTTGATCTTAAACCAAGTCCCGCCGTAGTTAAGTTTCGAGATTCTTTCAAATTCAACGTGTATGTCAGCGTTAACGCTACTAGTAAAGCCGCGTTTTATTTGACGTACGAAGAAGTGTTGACGCGCAAGGATGATCAATACGAATTGCTCACGAATATTAATCCAGGAGAACTTGTTGAGGATCTGAGCGTTGAAGTGAGTTTAATTGTATCTACTGCAAAAAAGTTTAATTTGGTCAAAATTTAGGTCACCATCAATGGCAGTATCCAAATAAGCGCGTTGAAAACGCCATTTCTCCGTTCTGGTGTTGAAAACGCTGGTGTGAATTCTGAGTTGGATCCAGCTGAAGACACCGTGGTTAAAAGTGATAACGAGATAATAGTGAAGTTTTCTCCAAATGTAGAAAGGCAAAAGAAGTTTGCCGAATTGTTAAAGACAAACGAAAATGAAGGCTTCTCGGGACAATTGATTGTTCGGTATGATATTGAAAGGAGCGCCCGTCAAAGTGGAGGAGAGTTGTTTTTCCATGATGGTTATTTTGTCCAATTTTTTGCACCAATCAACTCTTCGACCTCTCCACTTTTCCCATTTCCGCAACACGTCGTCTTTGTTTTAGATACTAGTTCAACTATGGGTAACGACAACATTAAACGAGCCGCACAAGCCTTGCATAACATTTTGGGACGGCTTCACGACAAGGATGCATTTAGTTTAGTGGAAATGAATGGTGATGTTAAAGTTTGGAATTTAAATAATTTATCGAATAGTATAGCTTATCAGGGTGAAAATGATCCAAATATGGAGGTAAGTAGTCGTAACAAATTATAATATTCAAGTAACAGGAACAGTTTTAGAGTTACCATTTGGAAGACTCTTACTTAGCCAACTCTCATAATATTCGAGAAGCTCAAAGTGGGCTTAGTAATATTTCAATAAGCGGTCAACGTGATATTTACACTGCGCTTAAGGTAGCTTTGAATATAGTCGATCACGCGAAGAATGAAAACTTAGACGGCATTAATCGGCAACCATTGATTATGCTCATCACAAGCGGCGATTTTACACCTGAAGAAGAAGAAATAACGTCCAGGGTAAACAATTGTAGCAACTGTAGAATCATATTTATATATTAAAACGATCTTTGCTCTGCAGTTTTCCGAATTAATTTCAGATTTAGTTAAGCGGCCCATTTTTGTCTTGACCTTCGGCACCAAACTGAATGAAGATGGGCTCCAAAAGTTAGCTTCACAAAATTACGGATTCGCAAAACTCATTTCCGAAGCTGATGATGCCAGTTTACAAATAGAAACTTTTTATAAACAAATTTCGTCGACACTTTTGACAGACGTAACTTTTAACTACTACTCATCAGTTGGTCAAGTAACCAAGAGTAGTTTTTCTACTTTTTTCAACGGGTCGGACATAATCGTAGCTGGAAGTTACGGTACCTACCGGAAATAAAAGTTTCATCGTACAAACTCATTAATTTTTAAATTTAAATTAGATTTAGAAAGTTCGTTGGGATTATCAAGAGTGGATTCCAGAAGTGTAGGAGGCCCAATTAGTTTAGTGCCGGTTGTAAAAAATTCAACAACAAATACTGAACGTATGTGGGCACATCTTACAATTAGACAGTTTTTAGAAGATATCCAAATTGCCGACGACAACGATGAAGAAATTTTAGAGTTAAAAACTAAAGCGTTACAGTTGGCGTTGAAATACTCCCTCGTTACAAATGTCACTTCTTTAGTGGTTGTTAAACCCGAACTTAGTGAAATTGAAAGGTATCGTTTGTATTCAAGACTGTCACTGTTAAGGAAGCCTTCTCATAGAAGTACGTCAGTTTAATTTTGGGCGTATAACAATCGAATTAATTTTGTATCGTTTTAGATACAGCTCATGTTATGCGTCCGCATACTTTGCCTATAAGAACACACGGTTAGTTAAGAAATTGACTTACAAAAGGCGCCATAAAAGAGTGGCTGATTAATCGAGAGAAAACACCGAAATTTCTAAAACATTCTTTTGTTTACGACCAGGGACTCTCTCTAGAATCTAGATTCTAGAGAGAGTCCCTGACCGATTTAGAAAGCAAACTCGTTGTCTTTAAAATTTACACACATATAGCAATTTTTTGATAATACAATCTATTTTGATTAATAAATGTAATTACGTTTTTGTAGGGCAAAGAAGAACTAAGAAGGCCCGTTCAAAATTAGATTTACTGTCTCTTTCGTGGTTAAAATCCAAATTAGACGAAAGTGGCAACTTAAGTTTCCAATCAAGTTAGTGTTTTTTTGATCATTAAAAAGGGCTAATAATAAATTTATCATTTCAGGAAAATATAAACTGGGACTTAACGAAACCATTACAGACAGACCAGTGTGCCCAAAAACACCACTGAATACTGTTGGCCATTGTACTTTATTGAAGGACTGTCCTCATGTTCTTTCTTTACTGTTAAATAGCGATTTGTTAGTTGGGCATTTTTGTGTTTTGAAAAATGAGTAAATTTTTTAACAGGGTGTCTAAATATTCTATACCTACAAATAATATTTTACTTTTTAGATTTGCTGGAATATGCTGTCCCATTTAACGTTGCTGGGGCTTTGCGAAGTTGAAAATCGAAGTACATTCTTCTTAAAATAAACTGCATAAAATAACTAAATACTTGTTTTTATTTATACGTTCTCTTCTCAGTAATGCCTTTCCTTCAAATATGTAACACCATTCTCTCCTTAATAATGCTTCTCTCCTTTAAATAATACCTCTACGTCTTTCTTGCATTTGCAGATACGCTCTCGGTAATCAGAAATTTTAGATTTTATCATGGTAACATGCGGTGGCCAATGCAATTGTCGTGTGCAATGCGGAGTACTGGCTCACTGCGGGGCTGCGCGGGTTTCATTAGTGAGTAAAGATTAAGTGGGAGAGCAGCATTGCGCTGAACTTCATTTTTTTTCTCTGTACACAATACCTGTACACTTTTTTTATGATAATATGTTTGGAAAATAAAGACACTTATTATTATTATTATACTATAATCATTAAAATGATTAGATTAGTTATAAAATACGCGCTTTATCACCTCAACTGTTTGTTGAGGAAAAAATTTAAGAGGTATAATTTGTAAGAAATTGAGGGTACCTTATTTTGTATAGAAATACTTTTCTCCAAATATGGGCAGTTTTTGAGTTATGTGCGGTAAAAAATTTTTGACTGTTTTTGAAAGTTTTTTTAACTTTAACGCGCGCTAGCGCCTAAATCGTTTACCTAGGAAAAAAAATTAAGACATATTATTTGTATAAAGTTTAATGTAATTTATGTTTGTATAGAATAACTTTTCTCATGAAGTGCGCAGTTTTCGAGTTATAAGCGATAAACAAAAAAACAATTTTTTGGAATTTTTGTCAAACTTTAACGAACTCTAGCGCCTAATTCGTTTGTCTGAGAATAAAACCTTTATAATATAGTTGGTAGAAAATTTTATTTAATTAACTTTTATAAAAATGTACTTTTCTCAAAAAGTGTGTAGTTTTGCAGTTATAAGCGAAAAGCTGAAATAAGTGCAAAAATGCACCCTTCTCTCTGTCCCTAAACTTCAACGCGCTCTACCACCTCAACTGTTTGTTTTAGGAAAAAAGTTTAAGAAACATAATTTGTAGGAAATTGAATGTACCTTACTTTGTATAGGAACACTTTTCTGGTAAAGTGGGTGGTTTTCGAGTTATGTGCGGTAATACACTTTTTGAATAGATTTGGCTTTTACTTTGTGCTAATCGAGATTGATTTTTGTATAAACTAAATTAGAATAGACATTTGCACTAATTTTGTCAGTTCGATTGCTGACAACTGTTTCGATAGACTTCGGATACGTCTTCGGAGCGAGTTTTTAACTTAAAGTTAAAACGAGTTAAAAACTCGCTCCGAAGATGATACAGTGTATCGAAACAGCTGTCAGCAATCGAACTGACAAAATTAGTGCAAATGGCTATTCTAGTTTTGGTTTATACAAAAATACACTTTTTGGCCGCTTTTTAATGTATTTTTTCTAAATCGTTTACCTAGGGGAAAAAATGAGAACATTATATGTAGAAAATTTAATGTACTTTGTTTTTGTACAGAAAAACTTTTTTCAAAAAGTCACAAAGTCCACTCTTCTCGAGCCTTACGCAAGTGAGACCTACTGCTACGTTTAACAGGCAGACGGTCGGTTTTATTACTCATTTGTAGTGTTTTTTCATCCTCCATAGCAAAAAAGTTTGTACTTTATGCTTTATAAGTGTTCGCCACCTCCCGGATTACTATAGCTTTTGTGATGATTATGTCTTATGTGTTTATTCTGTTCACTTTCATTGCTTTGTGTGTTTTCGGATGTGAATATAAACAAATTATTATTACATTATTATTAACTGAACACGTAGTTGTATAAAACTTTAGTTGTCCCTGATAATTTTAGTATCAAAAACCATATTTATTCCTAATTAACCAATAACCAACTTTTCACTTGCCATCAATGTCTTAAAATTTATGACGGTTTACATTTATTTACAAAATCTCTATGATATAAGCAATTAAATAGTGGTCACTCCCTACTATTACCAAAAAGTAGGAAATTAATGATTAAGGTTCTATTTTATAATTAAAAATTTTATTTCTACAATTTACATAGGTACCTAATATTACTACTACATGCTACATGACAATATTATATTTTAAGTTACATAAAATGCCACTATAACTACGTACCGACGTACTGTATTAGGTTTCACGTTATTACGAAATGACTTCTTGGCTTTACTCACGATAAGCCAGTTAAAAAGGACCATAAATTAAACTACACATCCATCATAGACCATAGACATTTGTTCAAGATTTTACCTATTTTCTTTAATTCTTCCAGGTAAAATTTTGAACAAATGCCTAAGATGTTATTCATCCTGTATATTTGAGAATCAATTGGCTCTGTACCAAAGTACTGTTAGTGCGGAGAGGATAAAATTGTTTTTAGATCTTATCAAATAAACTATACCCAATCGACTATTGAGTTAGGGGATGTTTATTAGAATAAATTCTTGAGTATGTGTGTTTGTAAAATGGATCCAACAGTAATAGTTTCAGGGATAATCAAAAGTGGTATCTATTTCAAACGCGATCTTTTACAATAGCAAAAGTTTAATATTTTTCCCAAAGGCGTAACTAGAAATTCGTGGGCCACTCGGTATTATACGTATGAAAGTCGACAATCTGTTTGTTCTTTAAGAACGGAAAATTATTTTGAAACTACCAGAACCATCTCAGAAGATGCGTTTTCATTTTTACTAGATTTATTTCGAGAAGAACATATTTTATAAGTGTTGAAGCTGCTTATTAAGAGTGATACAGCAATTAAAATGAATAACACATAAATAGGAACGTTATAGTTTACACCCCCGGTGTTCCCCCGAGTTTCTGTAGCATTAGAGTTTGTATTTTTCACGCCATTCGTGTCAATTTCTTTATCTACATCTTCCCCTAATTCGCTACAGGGAAATCCATCACCATCGGCGAACTTATGAGTTGGGTCGTATGTAGACTTAAGGTTTCTCTTCTTAAAATACTTTAACATGCTCTTCAACCAAAAGTTGCAAGTCCAATTATTATCGTTAACGCTAATATAATGTAATTCGATAAGATGGTCTAACAATAACGTATAATTAATAAAAGACAGCATATTGTTATCCAGATTCAAGACAATCAAACTATCTAAAGTATACAGGGCAGTTTCGTCCAAAGTAACGAACTTATTATGAGACAAATTCAAAGAATTTAATTTTTCCAAATTGGAAAAGCTTCCAGATTTTAATTCCGATAAACGGTTATGTCCTAATTGTAAATTTTTCAACGTTGGAAAATTTTGGAACGTGCCTAACGGGAAATGTTCAATATTATTTTCAGACATTAATAAATCTGCCAAACTTGTCAATCCTACGAAGGATTCGGAGGAGAGTTTAATTAAATTATTATTCGCGAGACTCAACCAGCTCAGGTTATGTAGTCCAATAAACGTATTTTTCGCGATCGCGCTGAAATTGTTGTAACTCAAATCTAAACTTGTTAAATTGGGTAAAGGTAGAAACGTTTCTAGTTCTACCGTCGTTAACAAATTATGATTTATTTCGAGACTGTCTAAATTGTACAAGCCATTAAAAGTCTCTTTAGAGAGTTTGGTTAACCTATTCTCGTTGAGGGTAATCGTTGATTTTCCGCTCATACTTCTCATAGTTCTCATCATCGTTAGGCTGTTAAAAACGTTTTCTTCTAATGTATGTATTTTATTGTGTTCTAAATGAAGTTCTTCTACATTTTTGAGTCCATTAAAAGTAAACTTTTTTAAATTCGTTAACAGATTGTTATTTAAAAATATGGAATTTTTGTGTTTACTATCGAAACGGAATGAAACCGAATTGAAGATATTGGAGTCCAATTCGTTTATTTCGTTGTAACTTAAGTCTACTATTTTAACGTTTGAAATTTCGGTAAAAGTATTGTTCGAAATATTGTTAATATTGTTATGATTTAAAGAAATGGCGCTATTACAATCTTCACGATCGCAAAATGACAGGTTACTAAAAGAGAATGACTCGATATTCTTTACTTTGGAGTAGGATAAATTTAGAGAGCCCAAACCAACAATATTTGTAAAAGAATGAGGCGCAATTTTCATGATATTATTAAAACTTAAATAAACACCCCTACTAGTGGAAGGTTCATAACGATCCAGTGTAGCAAAGTTAAGGTTACTGAAAGCTAATGAATCGATGAACGTAACATTGGTGCCCTCTAATTTTATTTGGTTTAAATTTGTCATTTCCTTAAATGCACTAGTCTCGATTACTTCTATGTTATTGTTATTCAAATTTATGATTTTTAAGGGAGTTTGAGTTCCACTGAAAGCATTCGATGCAATCGACCGAAGGGATGCATTGCATAAATTTAAAGAATAACTATCGTACAATCCATTTTGGCACAAATTCAATCTTGGGAAGACTCGTATTCCACAAAAAGCTCTAGAGTTGATGGATTTGATTGTAGTGTTTGTTAATCTCAAACGTTTTAAATTATTAAAATGAGAGAAACACTTAGAATTTAATTGCAAACCGCTACTATCAACAAAATCCAAATAGTATAATATTTTTAAACTTTCGAAGATATACTCTTCCACAACCAAGTTTATTCCAGTTATACTTAAAGTGCGCAACTGATCGAGATTAAAAAATGAGTTTTTAAACACTTTCAATATAGGATTGCCCGACAGATGTAAAGTGCTTAATTGTACGAGAGCAGAAAATGTATAAGCTTTTATATTTCTAATTTTGTTATTACTTAAGTCGAGAGACCTTAGTGAACGACTATCATTAAAAGCTAGAGGATCTATACTACTGATGCTAGTACCTGTTAGTTTTAAATCAAACAAATTACCAGCTTTTCTTAAAAAATTACCTTGTAATATAGTAATATTACTATTACAACCACTTAAATCTATTGAATATACATCTATTAGTGATGGATTTAAAATTAGTGAATTAGTATAAAAATTTAAAGGGTTGTTTTGTAGAAAAATTTTCTTAACGATAGTAAAAGTATCAAGAAATATGCCTTCTTTTAATGAGTTCAATTTATTGTTACTTAAATCTAACCACTCGACTTTATAAATATCAAAGGCCTCCGATTCTATGAAAGATATATTACAACTAGACAAATTCAAAGTCACATAATTATTCGTACCCAAACCATTAAACGTAAATATAGATATTTGATTGAGATGAATATTCTTACTCAAATCAATCATTTTCAAGCTCGTTAGAGCGTTAAACGAATATGGCGCTAGTAGCGTAATGCGATTTTCTTGTAAATACAATTCTACCAAATTCGTCAAATTCTCAAACGTGCCCTGTTTAATTAATTTAATTTGATTGCGACTAAGATTTAAAATTCTCAGTGAATGTAGCTTCTCAAAGACGCGCTCTTCTACATCAACAATCTGATTGTTATTTAAATAAAATTCTTGAAGAACTTCCAGAGCATAACTCGAATTACCAATTGTGGTCATATCATTATATGCCATGTTTATGACTTCCAAGCCGAGCAAATGTCTAAAATCTTTGGCGTTCATTTGAATTAACTTATTATGCCGCATATTTAACTCTTTTAATTCTTTTAAAGAATCTAGAAATTCCAAGTTTGTAATTTTATTAAAATCTAGGGTGAGTTTAAGCATTTTTGGAAATGCTAAAACTGCGTCTTCTGTTATAGTTTCTATACTTGTGTGAGTGAGTTCGAGGTATAATAGTCCGCATATTCTGTCTGTAGGGATGGTATTAGAGTCGAAACTTATTATACTAGAATTACTAACACTTAATTGAGAGCAATAACCATCGCAGAGATCGGTAACATTTTCCAACAAGGACAGAAATCCAATATCGCTACAAGTAATTTTTTTGAAGTCGCAACTATTGTCATTGTCTTCGTTGTATCTTGAACCTTCATTCTCCACAAAGCAACTCTTCAGAGCTGGCAAAGCATCGGTCGATATGAATGTAATAATAATAATACACAGTAATATTTTCGGAAAGGGCTTCATTTTCGGGTAGTGCCCTAGAAAAAACTTGTTTTAGTATATTTGTGTTTCTATTGAGCTACGATCTATGATTACAATTGTGTCTACAATAATTTAATTATGTTCCGTCTAGTGATACCATGGAACTAGAAAATAAGTGGAATGGTTATAAGCTAATTTGGGAGTATCTAAAAGTGAAGCATTAGTGACGAAGGGGGTTACTGCTCAGTAAGTGTGAGTGGCCCAGTAAATAAATAAATAAATAAGCCGAGTACACCAGGGTACTGCCTCATTATGCTGCCTCACTCGTCCCTACTACCACAACACTCTCTGACCTCTTTTACGCAACTGACAGCTTGTTTCTTGTTCTGCTCCAGAGCTTCATGTTCTTCCCCAGCTCAACCCTTCCACTTATTTTCTAGTTTCATGAATGATACTTACGAGACGAGAGCGTGCCCCCCCCTCTTGTCAAGAATTTTTGTTTTCTCTCGAGCTATCTCGAGAAATATATTTTTATTAATTTACAGAAAAAGATCCTTAAAGAAAGTCTTTTCAGTTTTTAAAAATCTTTCCAAATAACGATTTTAGAGCCAAAAATTAAACATGCCAATTTTGTTATTTTCAGCCATATTTCAGAAACGTTGTAGAAAGTAAATTTTGTTTTTGGATTTGATATAGGATAGGCATAACTCAAGAATCGTTTATGTTCACGTAACCAACTTCCTAATCTATACGCTATAATAGGTGAGATCCCTGTACTGTACTGTACTGTACTGTACGTGTACTGTACTCGAAAATTGATACATTCGGTATATTTATGTAATTTTTATTGCTCAGGGTTCTATATTCAAGTGTTTTGCGTATGTTAGAAGTGTCTAACAAGTATCAAGGTATCTAAAAATGCTTTGATCAAAGTGAATTTACATATCGTTTCAATTATGCCAATATCTGATAAAAATGTTTGAAAGTGTTTCTTGGATATTTACAATGACTGGGTTGCAATTGGGGTCGTAAGCAAAGAGATATCACATAAATGCTGGGCATTTGCCAATCTACAGTTTCTCGGGTGCTTAAACAGTATAAAGAGACCGGTGAATACAAAAGGCGACTTGGACAAAATCGGAAAAGATGTACAACGCCTAGAGCAAATGCGATCTTTGTGAAATCGCACACATAGAGCTTCGCAATTTAAAAATGAACTACCGAATGCAAGGAAGGTCAATGTTAGTACAAAAACAGTAAGAAATCGATAGATTTAAGTTTGCACGAGCTCATTCGGATTGGAAAGAAAAGCTATCGGGCAAAGGGGCTTTATTGGATACGATAGCTTTGTGCTAATGCAGGATAATTCCCGAGCACATGGTGGCTGAAATAGTGCTTCAATATCTTGAGAATGCTGGGATGGAGTAGTTGGATTGGTCATCATTAAGTCTAGATGTAAACCCCATACAACATCTATGGGACGTCCTTAAACGTCGTATACGAGCTCAAAATCCAGCCCCTAACTGAATACAGAATTGCGAATCGCATCTTAAGAATCGAATTCCACAAAAAGCCATTAGAGATCTTCTACGAAGCATGCTCAAAAAGATGGAAGCTGTAATTAGAGCTCTAGCTCTATCTCTAGGAGGAAATACCAGATACTAATTAATTTTTATGTTAACCTAAGCTAATGCTATGTTAATGTTATTGGTGATGTTTAAAATTTAATATTATTAGCAAAACCACACTATTTTATTGAATCATCCACGAACTTGTTCTAACACTATCAAATGTTATATCTATCTAATTGAATTTGAAACTATTTTATACAAAGATTTTTAGTTTTTTGGCCATATTTAAGCAACTGAACATCGCACTAAAAATTTAAAAGCAGCACTGAATACTTATCGAATTATTCTTTCAAAACTGCACTGCTTTCCCCATTTTAACCGATCATATAACTCTTAGAATATATAGCTCCCTATAACGAAATTGAAAAATAATTCACCCTGTATCTGTATAGCCCGAATAACTGACTCGATTCGCGGTAACTAAATTTCTTTTGGTAAATAAATAGTAGATGCCAACCGTAAGCTTGGGCGGTTCGCTTATTCACCGAAAAAAACGATTTCAGCCGATTAATCGGCCGATTCGATTCACAATCGACTCAACTTAAAATAATCGACATAAATCAATTTTTTAAATAACAAATGTTATCAAGAATTTTAATTATTAAAATCAATTAATCTTACCTTCAATCATTTGAAATCACTAAATAGAGGAAAGGGACAGGAAAATCTTATCCCGACTAGTTTACCACTGTAACTAAAAGTTAAGATTTAAAATGACTAACTTTCTCAAGCAAAAGGATCTTCCCTGTTATCTCCCCTGCTCGCCGAATTCGTCTGTTTTTGCTTAAATTATGTTGTTGTTCTTAGTAGTAAATTAATTTTCAACGATAATAATGTTTTGAAGATAATAAAGCCACGTTTTGAAACAAAAATATATAATATGACGCGTTTCGCCTTAAGGCTTCATCAGATAAAAAATAAAAAATTACAAAAATTAAAAATAAAGCTTAAAAATCTGTAAAGGAAATAAATCAAAATTAGGTTAGCGAAAAGCATAAATTTTTGAAAAGTAAACTTAGTGTTATAAAAAACGGAGATGTGTCTTGTAAATTTTTGAAATTCCCGCGTTAGTTAAACAAAAAACTAGACACCCTTTTCTATTTTAAATATTCCCATAACAACTTAAAATTCAAAAACATTATAAACGTCACTATAAAAGTCACATTTATTTGTATTAAAAATTTTTTAACCTTAATTTATTTAATTTAACGCGGGAATTTCAAAAATTTACAAGACACATCTCCGTTTTTTATAACAGTAAGTTTACTTTTCAAAAATTTATGCTTTTCGCTAACCTAATTTTGATTTATTTCCTTTACAGATTTTTAAGCTTTATTTTTAATTTTTGTAATTTTTTATTTTTTATCTGATGAAGCCTTAAGGCGAAACGCGTCATATTATATATTTTTGTTTCAAAACGTGGCTGTATTATCTTCAAAACATTATTATCATTCACAAGAAAGCTAAAAACTATTATAATTAATTTTCAACCTTTAGAACCTTTAGAACCATATTGAACTAATCATAAAGTCGGCGAGCAGGGGGATAACAGGAAACGACCAAGCAAAATATTGTGTGGTATTTTATTTATTGTAATACTATAATCTATAACATATTATAATACTCCGCAAATCAGCACTTAATAAATGTAGTCATTTGTGTAGGTACACAAAGAAATTGCAAGTTTGGCAGTTTTATGCCAACAACAGCAACTTGTTTGTTTAATTTCAAGAAGCTGATAGCGAATCCATTCACCTGATTCGAATCGATATTTTACAAAATATCGCCGATTTATTTCGCGAATCGAATCGCCTGCAAAAATAAAAAGTCGATTTTAATAAAAAAATCGCCCAAACCTAATAGTGATGTTGAGGAATATAAGCAATGAGATCATTTTGTGGAAAAATATCGTGTTATGATTGCGATGATGATGCGGACCTGCGTCCACTAATCGATATTTATTAATTTTCCATGGTGGTAAAATATTGTTAGATTCAACGTTGTTTTTATTTCCTATCTTCGCCTGGTTTTGTCTATAATAGGTCTATACCATTGTCATTTATCAGAAATCATAATCGTTGTCCATTGTATGATTAGAATAATCTATATCTGGGCCATCCGGGCGCAACTAATTGTTTTTAGATATTGTTTATACATCACTCAAGGATGATTTTTGTTAATTTAGCCAAGTCTCTATCTTTTATGATAAGCGAGATTCCTGTGCACGTTAAAAATACTTCCGGTATAATTTTGTTTTTAAGTTTTTATAATAAAAATAAGAGACAAAGTTATAATAAGGAAACCACAAATTGGGACAATCGTTATATTACTGATTGCCGTTTTGAACGTTAGAATTTGAAGAAATATTTTTTTAGTTATAGGGCCGATGTGCACTAACTTATAGCCGAGCATAAAAAATAACGTGGTTTAAGATTTTCCGAAATTCCACTAAAATCACAAAACTTGGTTTTAAAGTAGCTGAAACCAAATTTCAACAAAATCGCTTTAGTTGTTTTTGTTTTGAAGCGTTACACACAGAAATACTGACACACAAACGTTTTCAACAATATTTTTGTTTTTACGTTTTTGGATTCGGGGGGTTAAAAACGTCGAGAAAGTAAATTTTACTGTTTATTTCTCGATATTCCGAAATGACTTCTGTTGCGAAGGGCTATAAATTAAACTTATACAAAGCTACTTCATTTCACGCCATTTCGGAATATCGAGAAATAAACTAACAGTGCGTCCCTCTTTCTGTCAAATTATTATTAATGACTCATTATCTCATTTATATCACACGTATTTGCGAAGGAAGGCAATTTTTAATTCAAATATTTTACCTTTGCGATAATGTTGGTGAAAGAACGACTTGAAACTTCTTGAGAAAAGCACAAAACAAGGCCTCAATGTGAACGAAAAAGTGCGCGAAGTTAACCAGACTCGGTATTAAAAATGTATTGATGCTAAGTGAGTAATGAACAGACTATTTTTAATATATTTCCTCAACTATTTTTCACACATTTCAATCGAGTACTCGTCTACATGTGCGAAAGCTTCTTATCGCATTAAAACCAAGCGCTTTGTAAAGCATTTGATTACAGGAGCGGACCGTTAACTTTGGAGGCCCTGGGCTAACACTGTTTGGAGGCCTACCCAGGCGTACCTAGAACTTTTACCGGGGAATATTAATAGTTGTTAAACATCAATAATCCGATAACGGCGATTTTTGATTGTTTAAGGTCAAACGGCTTAAAATGAAGTTCATTAATTTTACTAGGGATTGATAGTGAAAAATACAAACCCTATTAGCAGAACTTTGGTCTGGGTTAAAATTTGAAAATTTCCAAACAAACCAAGGTTCTAAGTTTTAGAACCTTGCTTTTTTTGGAAGTTTCTGTTTTCTGAAACACTCTCAGTTTTTGAGGACGCGGATGCGGATGTGTGTACTATACTAAGGCGATTTTGTTGAAATTTGGTTTCACCCGTTTGACTAATTTGACTGGACTAATATTGAGATATTTGGGAAAAACCGACTTTTTGACCTTTAACTTTAAATACAATTTTTAGGACAAGTGGGATCGATGGGGACTTTAGACATTTTATTTGCAATAGTGCATTTAAGGTCTACACCAATTTTCAGCTCTATGCGAATTTTTCCGAACTTTCCACGATTTTTTGTCTAATTTGACTGATGGACTATAAACTTTCCCCGGTTCATTTTGCTTTGCAAGTGGAAGAGAAAATGTAAGAAAGCGCATTTTATTAAAAAGGGTTTCTTATCTTTGCTTCTAAAATAATATAGTAGGTAACACGATAACCCGTCAGAAGTGGCACCAATGGAGGGATTCATAGAGTCGACGAAATATCTGTAATTTATACAAACGGGCTTCATATTGTCTTATAATGTGTAGGGACTCATAAAAACTGTTGTATGTGTATGAATATGTATCCTGGAATTATCTTACCCCTCATACTTCCCCATAAACTATGTTATCAAGAATTAACTATATCCACGATGTATGTAGCTCTAGCATTAATATTAAGCCTGGGCTTCAGATTGCCTATGATATGTAGTGGGCTTCGTATCATATAGTAGGTACGTAAGAATAAAGTTTTTGTTTTACAAAAATTAGCTCTAGACCGTACGTCATGCAGAGGTTTATTTAAATGATACAATCTCTTAACTTTGCCTGACATATACATCAGGGAGTGCATAATGTTTTTTTATAGGCATAAGCAGGAATTTAGTTACAATCATAAAAAAGGTACTTATCCGACCAGAAATAATTTTTATATGTAGGTATAATGTATGTATCTATGTCTTGTATGTATCCAGCGATACAGAATCAATCCCATGAATCACGATTAATGTTGCAAGTTTACTTTTTGATTTAAATAGAGTAAATTACAACAAAGTTTGCGAGTCATTAACTGTTTTGACTACTACAATTGGCTGTAGAACGTCATTTATGTTACGTGTTACGACCACTATTAGGAGTAAAATCCTAATATCGTCAGAACAGTCCCGTTTTCAAAGAACGTCACTTTGGTATATATAAATAGACGAGTAGTAGGTATATTGTGTTAACAGTTTCGAAAAGTACAGCGTTCCCGAACCCGGACGATGGTAAAAGTTGAATCCGGGAAAGTTGTTCCTGTCATCCTGTCCCTTTTCCTAAAAGTTGTAAAGTTCTCGCACAGGCATATCTAGTCGTCTAGTCGCTAGAATTACGAATTTAAAAAACAATACGGCGTGGCGGGAAGGTGAATTTCTCGTCCGATCGGAGAAATAATTTATTTAACTTACATTGTTTATGGACCTTCACGAGACCAATCAATAGAGAGTTTCATTTCAAAGCCCATTAAATCTGCTTCG
Organism: Malthinus flaveolus; assembly: GCA_950108345.1. NCBI lineage: Eukaryota > Metazoa > Arthropoda > Insecta > Coleoptera > Cantharidae > Malthinus > Malthinus flaveolus. The sequence continues at coordinate 14,373,895 of OX467285.1, read as the reverse complement.
CAGTGCAGTGGCGGAACTAGTCTTAAATTTTAGGGTGGGCCAATAACAGTACACAAAACTTTTAGGTGGGCTCAAGAAATTAAAATATTTAAAAAAAATTACTTTTATTCACTTAATGAAGTAATATTGGATGGTGCAGCATCGAATTCACTCAAAATGCCTTCAGTGGTGGACAATCTAGATGTGGATCATTTAGGGAGGGTGCACTTAAGCCACTTAATCGGGCCTATTGTACTTTCTCCAAGCGACCTCCCTGTCCTCATCAGATCTCGAGCCATTCTACTTGTAGGATGAACTCTAAAATTCTGGGAGGGCAGGTGGTGTTTATTCTGTCCTTGTCGAGCTAGAAGTCTCCCAACACGGCTCTTCTTATTGACGTTAGGGCTGGACAGTGATAAAGCACATGTTCAACCGTTTCGTCTGCTGGTTCGCATTCACGACAGATGGGAGTCTTTACCAAGTCTAGCGTGTGGAGATGTTTGTGTAGTCGACAGTGTCCCTGATTTTGTTCGCAGATTATTTCGGAACAGCTGTAGACAGTATTTGGCCAGTTTTTTTAGAAAGAGCCGGTAAAGCTCTTTTGATTTGGTGGCAGCTTACGTTTTTTGTTTATTTTTATGTTCCATCCACATATTTAGTTCAAACGTCTCTGTTGAATGTATATTTTGGAGAGATGAGGTCTACATCAATCTTTAAGAGAGCTCTTTGGAGCACTCATCGAGGATTTTGTTGTATCCGTAAATTCCTTAGTGTGAGGAAGGCATTGCATCACTTTCAGCCCTTTCAAGGGTGTGGTTCTTATAGCTCGTATGAGCATGAGACAAAAGAGTGTCTGTGTTTTGTCTGATTTTGTTTTTTCCATTTTCTACACCAAGTCTGCAGATGGTAGTTTTTTAGCATGCGAGGAAGCGAGAGTTATTGTTGCTGGCCGTAAAGCTGTTGTTGCCGTTAAAATTCTTTGCTTAGGTCATTGGAATATTGCTGATATGCTGGTTTACTTATGATTGAATATGAAATATGTGAATATGAAATATATGAAAATGAATATGAAATGAATAATTAATATGTGTGATGATAGAGTAGTTGCTTGTAAATCTTCTGCAAATATTGGTTTCTAGACGAACTTATCGTTTTAATATTCGGCCAAAAGAAGCGGGGGGGTATTGTTAAGGAAGAAGAAACTTTGATGTTGAATAAGGGATATCTAACGGCGATTATCTTTTTAATGTTGTAGTTGAATGATGAAATCATCAACTTGCTTTCTGCCCAGAAGTACTCTGATACCAGTTCAAACACTTGATTTACAGGTTGTAGTAAGGTTCAATTCTAAGTTAACTTTTTAATTTAAAGGGTATTTCAAAATGAGTGCAAGATTTAATTTTTCAATAAAACACATCATTTACATCACCATTTTAAAATCCAACAGATTTAAAGACTTGAATATTGAATACGTCTATATTGGTTTATTCAAAATAAAAAATGTTCTCTCCTAAAAATTTGGTTTAAAATATAAGCCATCTTCCCAAACGTGCCGCACATTAGCAAGACATCAAATTGATTTTGATCAATACTATTTATATACGATAATTAGGACGACTCGTTTTGAAATTTTTATCCAAGTCAGTAGAACGATTTCTTAACTACTTGCGAAAACACCTCATATCACCCCTAAATTTGCAGAGAGAAATACGGGGTTACGAAGCGTCGGCGACCCCCATAACATATATTATAACAAAAAATGATTGTATTGACGTACTCTATCGTTCCTGAAATTTTTTAAAGTTGATTCAAAATCACCCGGTATGTACAGGATGTGGGGATTTTGCTTATCTGAAGAGCTAGACATAGGTCTAAATTTGGCAAAGTTGCTAAATTTGGCGCTAAAATTTTTCTGAAGCCTTAATTAATTAATTATTTCACACTATTTTATATAGGTCAGGTCACCATTCGTTCAACCTCTATTGATAAGCTATAACAACTGGTTTATTTTGAATAATTCGGGTGATTACTCGCGTACGGAAAAATATTCAGAAATTGGTTAATTAAAACAGTGAAAGATTACAATATACGTATTTAAAAATTAAGTATGAGATGGGCTGTAATAAACAAAAATATTTGATCCTAAGAATGCAACTCTCGTAATTAAAATTTCAGAAATATACTTTTAAAGATTCCGATGACGTTCAATAATAAGAAGTAAAAATTAATAACGTAATCGATTACCGATAACCCTTTATATAAAATATATAATGCTGATTATTAGTACAAATTAAGTTAGTCTCATAGTCAATACTTCAGTGAACAGCAGTTTTCCTAAATAGGTTTAGGGTAAGTACTCATTATTTATACTAAACTAAAATAATTAAAGGTTAAAAATTAAAATAAATTTATTTTTAATAGAAAATGGCCAGAGGTCAATCAATTTTAGTGCTTTGTTGCATTTTTTACATCTTCCACTCAACATATGGAGCCCCATCTTTTGTAGTAACTTCAACAGAATCTTCAAATGGGAAAGAGGGTGGAAAAGACGTTAGTAAAATTGTTAATTAAAAAAATAAATGTAACAACACATTGATTTTAAACAGGGAGCGTCTAGCAAAGTTTTGACAGTACCGGAAATTTACCAAATGAAAGTGAATTCCAACGTTAGTAATCGTTTTGTCCATACTACAGTCATAAGCAAGGTCAGAAATATTGCCGAAAAGGCACAAGAAGCCGCATTCTCCATTATTTTACCTGACAATGCATTCATTTCGGGATTCGTAATGGAAGTTGATGGTAAAAACTACACAGCACACGTTAAGGAAAAAGAAGAAGCCAAAAGAGATTATGATAGAGTATGTAGAGTATGTGATTGTTATACGTAAGGTCGAATTAACAATAACATTTTAGGCCGTTTCAAGTGGATTAGGCGCAGCTCACGTTGCCGTTAGTGCTCGCGATTCAAATCGCTTTACTGTCTCTGTAAACGTAGAACCTGCAACCAAAGCAGCATTTTACTTAACGTACGAGGAATTGTTAAAACGCAAAGATGGTCGTTACGAATTGCTCATTAACATTCATCCGGGACAGCCTGTTAGGGATCTGGATGTAGAGGTAAGCGAATGACCATAACCCAATTAAACTTTAATACTAACTAGACGTGATTCCAAGGTACTCATTAGCGAGAGCCGAAAGTTAATTGACGTAAAAGCCCCACCTTTACGTTCCGGTAACGAAATTGGCAACGAAAAGGACGAATTAGATCCGAGAGCAGACATTCAAATAATCAACGAAAAAGAAGCAGCAGTAAGATTTTCGCCAAATTTAGAACGGCAGAAACAATTGGCGCATTTGATGAAAACAGAAGAAGATGAAGGTCTCTCGGCTCAATTTGTTGTACAGTACGACGTGGAAAGAGATCCAACTGGCGGAGAAGTTTTAATTAGAGATGGCTATTTCGTGCACTTCTTTGCGCCTTCAGAATTACAACCCCTTGCAAAACACGTAGTGTTTGTTTTAGATACTAGCGGCAGCATGTGGAATACTAAAATAAAACAACTTCAAGAAGCAATGCATAAAATATTGGAACAGCTTCATGAAAACGATACTTTTAGTTTGATCGAGTTTAACTCGTATAGTAAAGTATGGGATTTAAATGATGTTTCGAAGAGTGTGCAGTATCCTCGCCATTGGAGCTGGTCGTATAACGAAGAAGAAGAGGATGTATCTACTTTCGAGTTTCCAAGCGCTTACCCGGCAAACGCAGCATACATCGAGAAGGCTAAAAATAGTGTATCTCAATTTAACGCAGATGGTGGTACAAATATTTACAGCGCACTTAAAGTAGCTGTGCACATCGCCGATAGAGAAGCAAGCAGGAATATTGGGGAGAACGATCGCCAGCCATTGATTATGTTTTTAACCGATGGCGAAGCAACAACTGGAAGAACTTCACTCAACGAGATCACTAATCAGGTTTGAATAGGTTTTGAGGGTAAATTTTAGTTTTCTAACGAGCCACTTTTGTAGCTTACCAAAATGAATACAAGGAAAACGCCCTTGTTTTGTCTATCGTTCGGTTCTGGAGCAGATAAGAATTTCTTGCAAAAGTTATCTTTGAAAAATTACGGATTTTCTAAACACATATACGAAGGCGCAGACGCGTCTTTACAATTGCAAGATTTTTACAATCAGATATCATCTCCCCTACTCGCAGATGTTAAATTTAAATACGAATCGTCTGTTAAAGAAGTTACAAAAAGCCATTTTCCAGTATTTTACGACGGTTCAGAAATGGTCGTTGCAGGCTCGTACGGTATACTAGTTAAAATTGAAGCTGTTGCTTTCGAGTACTAATTATTTTGTTCAGATTTAGGTAGACCCGTAGACACCGACACCATGGTAGTTAGTTGCATTATTGGAAGGAGACCGACAATATACGCACCTGTAATAAAGCCTGCAATTAGTAACGTGGAACGATTGTGGGCTTATCTAACAATTAAACAGTTGTTAGAGTCGAAAGAAATTTCAGACGGAAATACTGACGAACTTAAACAAAAAGCACTAGATTTAGCACTCAAGTATTCCTTCGTAACACCGATTAGTTCTTTAGTTGTCGTTAAGCCAAACGCAACAGATGCCGTGGATACTGAAGAAGCAAGTCGTGGTCATCGAAATTACGAGGATACGCTATGTAAGTAACTTATGCTTTTTGTCTTTTATGTCTTTTAAATATTTAGTTTATCAATTTTAGTAATGCGTAGTATCCCAGCCGCACGCCTTCCAGGCCCTCCTGGGTATTCGAGTGGAGCCGTAGGACTTTCAGGAATGCCCGCAGGCCATTATTCGGCGGGTCCAGGTGTGCCTGTTTATGCTTATTCCAGTCGTATGGGTCAACCGGTGCCCAGAATAGGTGAGATGATTATTTTATATTATATTTTTGTATACTTAAAAGGTTTGGTCTAGGTGGCGGCCCAATTCAAGATAATGTGTTAGACCTTCGAATAGCAGCAGACTTGGACGTAGATGGCAGTGACGCCGATCAATTAGCGCCGAACGATTTACCATGGTTAAATAGTATTTTGGATAACAATGGATTGCTAACTTTACCATCAGGTATTTTGTTTTTCTCTTACAGACTTAAAGAAATACTCATTCTCTAATATTATAGGTACTTACAAGTTGGGATTAAATGAAACGATTCCTGATCTTCCACCGTGCACAAATACTCCTTTAAATGGTAGCGGACTTTGCACTTTGTTGTACGACTGTCCTCAGGTCCACTCGTTTCTTACGAGCACCGATGTATATGTTAATTATTTCTGTATATTGAGAAATGAGTAAGTTTGTATTTTTTTTAAATTGGCGGTAATTTAATGAACTGTTTTTCAGGTACGCTGGAGTATGTTGTCCCAGTGTTAAAGTATAAGGTGTCCACTGTCCACTGTAATGATGAACATTCCAAGACAATTTTAGTATTTAGAAGTGTACAAATAATTTTTTAATAAACTTTTTAAAGATTAATTTTCAATAATTGTTAATGATCTTTTCCCAAAACTTTTGTCGTAGTCTGTTGTGGTCCATCTAAAGGATACTTAAATAAAAAGTATGGAAAAGAAAAAGTGGGCCCAAATGCAATACAATTCTTCATGTTTTTAAAAGAATTTTTAAATATCCCCAAAACTACTTCAGGGTTAAGAAACCCGAACACTTTTCTATTTAATAAAATGAAGTTATGAACCACTTTTACAACTCCCCTCTCCCTTTAGTATCTTTAAAGATTCTTTAACGATGTAGGGAATTTTAGGGCCAGGAAGGACCGTTTTCTTGTATTTCCCACAGTACTCGATAAAATTCCAGTGACTCATCAATCTAAAGTTAAAAACTCTGTGCGATGCAAGGTGCATGCAGTGATGCAGAATCAACGGCATGAATCACGATTAACGTTACAAGTTTACTTTTTGATTTAAATAGAGTAAATTACAACAAAGTTTCCGAGTCATTAACTGTTTTGATTACTATAATTGCCTGTAGTGTAGAACGTCATTTATGTTACGACCACTATTACGAAAAACATCCTAATATCGTCAGGACAGTCCCGTTTTCATAGCACATAGCACGTCACGATGAGATATAAATTGTATATTGTGTTAACAATTTCGGTAAGTGCAGTATTCCCGGACCCGGACCAGTGACGGCGCTAGGGTTTTTTAAATGGGTGGGCAGAATATTTTCGTGACGGACACCTACATTTTTAAGTAAATACGGTAAATATAAGAAACTTTTAAGGTCGTAGCCAGAAAAAATTTTTGGGGGGTGGGGTGCAAGGAGAGTTGGAGAAAATTTTGCATTTCTTACGTTAGAAGTAAAATGAAATAGCTCCGCAGGCGAACATTTTTTATTATTCAAGATCAAACGGCCTAAAAACAAAGTTCTGGAGTTTTAATAGCCATTGATAGTGTCTTCAAAAAAGATGTTTCACGAAAACAAGGGATAAAATTAAGAATTTAATCACTATACTTTTTTAAATAAAGAAACAATATTATGAAATAAATCCTTTTACTTAAGGCCCTAGACCAAATCCAGGTCTGATAGAACCCAATTCCAATACTTCATTATTTTACACACAGTTTGATTTTGATTTTAATACTCTTCTTAAGCATTTTTTCGGGAATGGAGACAAGATGCAGAAAAGTACTTAAAGTGTAAATTATTTTGTATTTTTTAAACCTCTGAAAACTGGTAACTGGTAGCTCGTGCAATATTTGAGTGGGCACTCGGGTGGGCACCGCAACTTAAAGGGTGGTCACGTGCCCACCCTGGCTCTCCCCTGGCGCCGTCACTGACCCGGACGATGGAAAAACTGGAGTCCGGAAATGTTGTACCTGTTCCTTGTCCTAAAAATTAAACTATATTCTTACACTAGAATTTTTTTAGTCGCTAGTCTTAAAATCTCAACCCATCCTACTTGTAGATGAGGCGGGAGGGGTGGTGCTTATTCTGGTTATGTCGAGCCAGAGATTTTCCAACACGGATCTTCTTATCGACCCTTCTTAGAGAGCTGGGCATGTGCTGACAAAGCACATGTTCAAGCGTTTTATCTTCTAGTTCCCATCAACGACATATGGGATTATCTACCAAACCACGCGTATGGAGATGTTTGTTTAATTGACAGTGCTTCGTGAGTGTCCCTGCAATTGTTCGTAGATTAGTTTGAGACAGATGTATAAACAGTATTTTAGTAGCTTTTTAGAAGGAACCTTTAAAGCTCGTTTGCTTTGGTGGCAACTTACGTTTTTTGTCCATCTTTCAGTCTGTAATTGATGGGTATTATTTTTAAGAAGAGTATATTAACAGTAATTACGGTTGGCGTGATGGTTGGTTCAGAGCCACAGGAAAGGATGTTTGAATCTTTCTTGACCAGCTCGTCTGCTTTATCTACCCTCATTCCATCGATGTTCTTTGACTCTACACTCAACTCTATGCACTCTGATAGAAAACCAGAGGTTACTTTGCAGGTGTTTAAGGCTTGCATGGTAGCTTGACTGTCAGTCGATATCAGTATTTTCTTGTTTCGAATTTTCCTCTTCAAGATTTGGTTGAAACTGTGTAATATCCCCTTGAGTTCAGTTTGAAAAATTGAAGCATATTTCTTTAGCGATAAGCTGCTTTCGAGGGCAAGCTCAGATGAATGCACACCTGCTTCAGATTCATTTTGGTTTTTTAGATCTATTGGAGAATACAGCAGACTACATCGTCCTCAGTCGTAAGACTGTTTTTATTGCCATATCTTCTACATATAGATCTAGTGGGATAGCAGCACCTCCAGTGCTACTGAGAGTGTGGTTTTTATGGTTTCTATGACTATGAGAAATTTTCCGTGTTTCATCTAGTAGACTTTCGTAATGGTCTGTCTAGTTTTGGGTTACTGGTGAGCAATGTGCTGGTATAGTTATGAAATTACTATTAAAACTTCACCGTTCAATATTTTGCATTATTGAAGAGAGCACACCTTTCAATTATTTTGAGGAAACAAGTTCATTCAAATGGCTACTGTCGCTGGGTTGACAATAGCCCATCCTGTTAACCCAATTTGGCAGTAGTTTGTTGATTGTTTCGAGAAAAACTCTAAGGATATTTTCTTCAAACGCGTCAATTTTTGTGGGTTGTTGGGGTATCAGCGGTCCTAAAAATTTCATAAAAATATAGTGTAAACCTCCGTTGCAGCTGTGATTTGACGCCGTTGGTTCTTTTGTATGAATAAATGGCTACATGCTCTTCATTAAAGCACTGCTAAATATTGAACAGTAGCAATTTCAAAGAAACTAGGAAATGGCCCACCCGTTAACATTAATTAAAGTTAAATGATTTAGCCTTTTGTCTGTCATATTTTTAGATATGTGCCTGTGTTCTTTAATCGTTTTTATGTGGAAAATACAATGCACTGACGGATACAGTAATTGTTACACTAATAGCTGCAAATTTAAATGTATCTGCAAGTGCAAGAGTTTAGACTGTTTGTACGTTTTACTGGGTCTAAAACCTTTCTGCTCTCCCCTTGCATCTACTATTAGTATAACAAAGTTATAGAGAGCAGGCCGATAGAGATCATTACTCCCTAGTTAAGCCGTAAGCCCGTAAGCCACTGCGACTCCAACCTCAACGGAAACCTTAAGACTTCTAAAAGTCTAGACTAGAACAATTTCTTGATTGCCATAAAACACTTTGGGTGGCCCAAGGGTGCGCAACGAGCTTTTTTATGTCCCCCATTGGTTCCGCCACTGTCGCAGTGGTACGGAGGACTACTCTAATGAGGTTAGAGAACTTATTATCATTATCATCAAGTCGACCCCTAGATATATTAATTAACTACAGTACAAGGACAGGTAGATGACCAACTATTATTTGAACGGTAGATATTAGGTCGGCGGACAATAATTGGCCGAACGGATAGTGAACCGACAGGTATTAAACCGAACGAAAAATTAGCAGAATGGGCGTTTGGCCGTAGGTAAGGAAGGAAATAGGTAGATGAATTTTTATAATACTCTGTTTCGAAAGACAGTAAGTAAAGTGTAAAGTATATAAAACAAATATAAAGGACTGATGCTACAATTTAAAAAAAGGTAAAAAGACCAAACAAAATAAAAATTTCTAAGCAAAAATCCTTTTGTTAAAATGTTTATTGAAAAAGACGTATTAGTTGTTAGCTAAAAAAATGAACTTCCACTTATTTATGAATCTACTATTATAGCCGTACCCCAAATTTCCATTTTGAAGGACTTCTATGTAGCACACTAAAGACGTAAGTAACTACTTCCAAAAAGAGTATAATATCTATAAAAATGACGCAAATTTGCATTTTGAAATAAATGTCCAACGTCCTGGTAATGCTATCATTATTAATTGTATATTATTTTTAATTATTTTTATCGTTCGTCAATAACCTTCTCTTTCTTAAATGTCACTACTTTAGAATTATTTTAATTACCTACATAACAGTTTTTTTTCTCAATTTTTATTTTGATAATAATCGAATGACGTGCCTCTATGAAAAGAATTCTTAATTTTCTACAAATTGCTCTTTCGACTATTCTTAATAATAATAACTTATAGAATTATGTTGTTGCTTTACTAGTTTTATACAACAGGATGGAAGACATCTTGAATGTTCTTCTACTATACTTTGTATAAATTAATTTTATATATTTATTAAAAGTATAAGAAACGCATAAAAGGAAAACAATAATTTGTAAATAGTGTGTGAACAATTTTAACCGACTCCTCATTATATAATTTATTTGTATATCTATATACTCGCTATATTTTGATTTAAATAATCTTAATTGATATGCAAATTAATGGAAATTATTTATAAATAAATGTTATTGTCAATAATTTTATTGACTAAGACAATCACTTGGAAGATAACTTTTTTCAATTTATACATTACCCAAATCCATTTAGCCTGAAAACAACATGAAACAACATTTTTAGCAAAACAATTATTAGCCCATAATGTGCTAAAATCTAAAATAAACACCATGCGCATCAGCACATTAAAGTAAAAATAATCCCTAAGTTGGGCGCCATTTTAACTTACAAGGCTTTTCAGTAGACGTCGGGCATCTTTATCTTTAATTTAACATTTTCTAATATGCTCAAGTCTAAAATAAGCTTATATTAAAGATTTTCCCTAAGTTTTGTCTTCATATCCGTGGTAGACTTGAGCTATTAACCTAATAATCAAATTTTTACGATTAACTTGTTCATATTTAAACATTTTATAGTTTGTTTCTTTAGTTTCACTCTGTAGATTTCGTGACTCCCTTAGAGGTTAGCTCCTGCTTCTCGAGAGAGAAGATTATTAGGTTTCTGCGATATTATGCAACTTGTTTTTGAAATTATGCAATAACAATAACAAACAAATGTATACAATTTGACCCTTGTACACAAGATAATGGATGAAGGACAGCTCTAAAAGAAGCGACCTATGAAAACGCCGTTTATTAGGAACTCGGTAAACAAAATGATTAATTAACAAGAATCAAAATCACTCATTTTAAAATTATGCACAACTTAAATATTGTAAACAATCGGATAAAAATAGTCTTTAATAGCCAAGGATAAATGAAACTTACGAGCGGTAAAAAATACACTACCTAATACGTGGAAATTACATTTTACGCTCATCCAATTTTATTGTAATACAATCAGTTATCAGAAGTTTTGGAATTACCAGAAATACGTACCGCTCGCGACTATAAGATGAAAAGCTGAAGAGCCTCCAATTTAGTATTACAAACGCGACAGTCAACGTTGTTAGTTCACGGTCATATTAATATACATCAAGCTCACCTTGATACTAAAAGGTAATGTACTGCAACGATAATATGTTAATTATAATAATCACAATCTGTTTTTCAAACTTTTATTAGGCAATGGCATCAAATAGATTTAAATTGGTGCTGCTATGTTTATCCTATTGCATTTTGGAAAATTTTGCCGCTCCGGCAGACACTACACTTTCGTTGGTTGTAAGTTCCACCACACCTACACCTCCAACTACCGAAGGTGAAAAGGAAGTAAGTAAAGAAAACCTATTAAACGGCGCGATTCCTAAAATTCTTTTTCTACAAGGGTGAAGTACCCAAGCCGGCTGCGACTGTGCCAAAAATCTATCAAATGCACATCAACTCAAAAATTAGTAATCGTTTTGCAAATACAACCATCACAAGCAAGGTGAAGAATGTTGCAGATAAAGCACAAGAAGCCACTTTTTCGGTGGTACTACCAGAAACTGCTTTCATCTCTGGTTTTATAATGGAAGTTGCTGGCAAAAATTACACAGCTTACGTTAAGGAAAAAGAAGAAGCCAAGAAGGATTACGACCAAGTAAGTTATAAGATTTGACGCTAATAGACTTGGAAATAAATTTCTAGTTCTTAAATTAATTGTAAAACATTTTAGGCCGTTGCTAGCGGATTAGGAGCAGCTCATGTTGCTGTCAGTGCCCGAGACTCTAACCGTTTCACAGTTTCGGTTAACGTCGAGCCAGAGACAAAAGCAGCATTTTATTTAACCTACGAACAACTTTTAAAAAGAGACGATGGTCATTACGAACAAGTGATTAATATTCATCCAGGACAGTATGTCGAGGACCTCAGCGTAGATGTAATTTGAACTAAACAATTAATGTCACTGTAAAACATCTGTTATTTTAGGTATTAATTGCCGAGAGTAGAAAACTCGTAAACGTTAAAGCCCCTCCATTACGGTCCGGTAACGAGATCGGTAACAATAACTCCGAATTAGATTCAAGAGCAAACATTGAAATCGTCAACGACAAAGAAGCTCGAGTCAAATTTACGCCCAAGTTAGAACGCCAAAAACAGTTGGCTCATTTGTTGAAAACAGACGAAAACGATGGTTTGTCGGGACAATTTGTGGTGCAATACGACGTCGAAAGAGACCCACAGGGAGGTGAAGTTTTAATTCAAGATGGATACTTCGTACATTTCTTTGCACCAACTGACTTAAAGCCGTTACCGAAACACGTCATTTTCGTTTTGGATACAAGTGGAAGTATGTACGGAGATAAAATGCGACAACTTAAGGAGGCCATGAATAAAATTTTAAAAGAACTTCGTGGAAACGATTTATTCAGTTTAGTCGAATTCAACTCTAATGTAAGAGTTTGGGATTTGTACAACACAACAAATAGTGTGTGGTATCCTAAGGATAATTCCAATTACAACTGGGGACAACCAGATGAAGACGTTAGTTTTAACGTACGTATAAATTTACTCCAAATCAAAACAAACGCAATTAATTTTTGTACAGACCTTTAGTTTCCCCCCTGCTTATTCCGCCAATCCCGACAATATTAAGGAAGCTGTAGATACGGTAAATTTATTTACTCCTGATGGTGGAACCGACATCCAATCAGCTTTAAAAGTTGGTTTGCATTTGGTGGACTTGGCCAAAGAAAAAAAAGTAGACGATATGAACCGTCAAACTATTTTAGTATTTTTGACCGATGGAGAACCAACTGTTCGAGAAAGCTCTCCTGAAAAGATAACTAACACTGTAAGTTTAATGACAAATGCTCCAACGTCTCATACTTATTATTTTTTTAAATTGCAGATTACAGAATTTAATTCAGGATCTAGAAAGTCTCCCATTTTTACATTATCGTTCGGTAGTGGCGCAGATAAGAAATTCTTGCAAAAATTATCATTGCGTAATCATGGATTTTCCAAACATATTTACGAAGCTTCTGATGCAGCATTACAATTACAAGACTTTTACAGGCAAATATCTTCGCCTCTATTAGCCGACGTTACATTCAAATACGAACCCTCAGTGACGAGTTTAACAAAAACGGACTTTCCTATCCATTTTGGAGGTTCAGAAATTGTAGTTACTGGATTTTGTGGTAAGACGATCGCTTGATTTAAATAAATAAACAACTTTAACTCGAGTTGCTTTAGGAACGGGCAGACTTCTGCCGCCAATAATCAATGGTCTAGGTTATCTTGGACCAATCTCTCTAAAACCAACCGTAGAACAATCAATTTCGAACGTCGAACGTTTATGGGCGTACCTCACAGTACAACAATTATTAGAAAGGAAAGAAACTTCTGATGTCGATAAAGAAGCGTTGAAGAAGAAAGCTTTAGACTTAGCTCTGAAGTATTCCTTTGTGACTTCAGTCAGTTCTCTCGTGGTGGTTAAACCTAATGCAACTAAAGCTGTCGATACTGAAGAAGCTAGTGCTGGTAAGTTAATTTTTACTGATATAGTGAATCGGAATAAACCGTTATTCGATTTTTTAGGTGGACATGGAGATAGGATCTTTGGCATAGGTAGTTTGATACATATTTCTAAAAATTAATATTGCAAATGTCTTCAATTTCGTAAACTGGGTAGTTATTTTTGATCCGCGATTATGACTACCTACCTAAGTTTTGAGAATCTATTTACAGTTTAATTTTTTTATGTCTAGCTAACAAAATATCTGGAGGACCTGCGTATAATAGTTTTTCGGCACAAAGCTTACCCGCCGCATATTATCCCATACAAGCATCATCATTAAATCCCGTTCTTCCCTTGATTGTGGGCGGGCAAAGCGGGGGTGGGTATGGAGCGCACGGACTGCCTGGACAGCTTGGACCGTATTGGACTACAACATTCCGTCCTCTTGCTACGGAATCAACTACACTCGTAACAAAAGCAGAATCTTCTCCGACGCCAGATCTATTTTCAATCCTTCCATGGCTGAAGAGCATTTTAAATATTGATGGGCTTTTAGCTTTACCAACAGGAAATTATAAATTGGGACTCGACGAAACAATCACTGACGTAGTCGACTGTCCTAAAACACCGCTCAACGAAACTGGCCATTGTACTTTACTTAAAGATTGTTCGCAAGTCTATAATTTGTTGACGACTTCTGATATTTACATCCAACATTCTTGCGTACTCAAAAACGAGTAAGAATATTAGTTTTTGAAAATACGTAATAACAACGTTAACTTATTTCAATTTACAGATTCGCTGGAATATGCTGCCCCGTTGCCATATTATAAGTGCCGTAATTAATGTGATTTTGTATAATATGTTGTTTTACAACTTGTACTGATTCAACCCAGTTTTTAAGCAATAAATTAATAGTATTTTAGTGTGCAGCTTTCATTAGTAGGTACCCACACTGTGTCTCGCTGGCTTATATCTCTAATCTCTATTAGAAACGTATTATGTATAATTAGGGGTTTTACCATCGTTTTGCTAAAATGTCTATGTAATCCTTTAACTCTATTCAAAATTTCGAATTCAAATTTACTTTAGATTTGTAATATTTAAAGATTACTAAATACTAATTAACCATCGATTCATGATTTCTGAAACCTCGAATACCTTATCTATATATCTTATATCTTATATATATCTTATATATTAGCTGTTAAGAAATCCCTCTTCTGGCTTGTTGAAACTGAGTTGGGTAAGAAGTACGAACAGTTTCAGAAAGTTTGTATTCTTTCTGTATATTTGCAGCAGGTCCAAACTGATCTCTAAATTAGGTATCAGACATCTTCCAAGACCGTTGAACGAAGCAGAAGAACTGTTCTTACTTAAAAAAATTCTTTCTGCCAATAACCTCAAGTTATTTATGAATATTATACACATAAATTAACAATTTCTATTTATAAAAAAATATAGTATAAATTATATTGAACAAATAATTTTAAAAAATATAAATTCTTATGATATGATAGTCTCGCATCTCGCATCGTGCTTATGTAAGAAGTACGACACACACGCTCATAACTTTTGGGCCCAAAAACTATAAGACTTCTGTTAATATTTTTTATTGGAGTACGATATTCAAAAATAGTGGAGTATTAGTTTTTTTTATTATTTAAGAATCAACATCACTGATACTAAATTGTTTTCAAATAAAATATTAATAGTTTAAAAACTAGAGATAATAAAAAAACGAAAATACGTAAAAAATGTATAGGCGGAAATCACGTAGATATTATATTGTATGCAGGTTTTTATTATAATATATAATAGATATTCAGAATATTGGAATTACCAGAAATTTTAGGAGCAGTGTAACTATAAGAAGAACAGATCGACAGAATATAATTTAGTACAGAAATCGCAACAGCCAACGTTGTATTAGTTTACGGTCATAGCTCTTAAAACACATGCTCACCTTGATACCGAATATTAACTGATGTAAAGTTATTTTAATGACAACTACAATCATTATTTACCAAATATTTGATTAAAATATAATATAATGGAGCCAATTAAATTTAAATTAGTGCTGCTATGTTTATCGTACTTCATTTTGGAAATGTTTGCCGCTCCGGCAGACACTACACTCTCGTTGGTTGTAAGTTCCACCACACCTACACCTCCAACTACCAAAGGTGAAAAGGAAGTAAGTAAAGAAACAAAATTAAACGACGTGATTCCTAAAATTCTTTTTCTATAAGGGTGAAGTACCCAAGCCGGCTGCGACTGTGCCAAAAATCTATCAGATGCACATCAAGTCAAAAATAAGTAATCGTTTTGCAAATACAACCATCACAAGCAAGGTGAAGAATGTTGCAGATAAAGCACAAGAAGCCACTTTTTCGGTGGTACTTCCAGAAACTGCTTTCATCTCTGGTTTTATAATGGAAATTGCTGGCAAAAATTACACAGCTTACGTTAAGGAAAAAGAAGAAGCCAAGAAGGATTACGACCAAGTAAGTTATAGATTTTGACGCTAATAGATTTTGCAATAAAGTTCTAGCTCTTAAATTAATTGTATAACATTTTAGGCCGTTGCTAGCGGATTAGGAGCAGCTCATGTTGCTGTCAGTGCACGCGACTCGAACCGTTTCACAGTTTCGGTTAACGTCGAGCCAGAGACAAAAGCGGCATTTTATTTAACCTACGAACAACTTTTAAAAAGAAACGATGGTCATTACGAACAAGTCATTAATATTCATCCAGGACAGTATGTCGAGGATCTAAGCGTAGAAGTATGAACTCAACAATTAATGTCGTTAGTCACTGTAAAACAACTATTATTTTAGGTATTAATTGCCGAGAGTAGAAAGCTCGTAAACGTTAAAGCTCCTCCATTACGGTCCGGTAACGAGATCGGTAACGATAACTCCGAATTAGATCCAAGAGCAGACATTGAAATCATCAACGACAAAGAAGCTCGGGTTAAATTTACGCCCAAGTTAGAACGCCAAAAACAGTTGGCCCATTTGTTGAAAACAAAAGAAGACGATGGATTGTCGGGACAATTTGTGGTTCAATACGACGTCGAAAGAGACCCACAGGGAGGTGAAGTTTTAATTCAAGATGGATACTTCGTACATTTCTTTGCACCAACTGACTTAAAGCCGTTACCGAAACACGTCATTTTTGTTTTGGATACAAGTGGAAGTATGCATGGATCTAGAATTCAACAACTTAAAGAGGCCATGAGTAAGATCTTAAAAGAGCTACAAGCGAACGATTTATTCAATTTAGTCGAATTCAACTCAAACGTGAGAGTTTGGAATTTGAATAACGCATCAAGTAGTGTATGGTATCCAGAAGATAATGCTTATCAGCATAACTGGGGAGAACCGAATAAACCTGTTACTTTGGATGTAAATAATTTCTTTAAAACAACACATACCAAGTTTACGTTAATATTTTTTACAGGCAATCAGTTTTCCTCAAGCATACTCAGCTAACTCCGACAACGTTAAAAGAGCTTTAGATACTGTCAATTTATTTAGCGCAGAAGGTGGAACCGATATTCAATCAGCTTTACAGGTTGGCTTGCATTTAGTTGACTTGGCAAAAGAAAAAAAAGTAGACGACGTGAATCGTCAAACTATTTTAGTATTTTTGACCGATGGAGAACCAACTGTTCGAGAAAGCTCTCCTGAAAAGATAACCAACACTGTAAGTGTAATGCCAAAAACTCCAACCTGCCTACTAACTGTTTTTGAAATTGCAGATTACAGAATTTAATTCAGGATCCAGAAAGTCTCCCATTTTTACATTATCATTCGGCAGTGGTGCAGATAAGAAATTTTTGCAAAAATTATCGTTGCTTAATCATGGATTTTCCAAACACATTTACGAAGCTTCTGATGCAGCATTACAATTGCAAGACTTTTACAGACAAATTTCTTCGCCTTTATTAGCCGATGTTACATTCAAATACGAACCCTCAGTGACGAGTTTAACAAAAACGGACTTTCCTATTCATTTTGGAGGTTCAGAAATTGTAGTTACTGGATGGTGTGGTAAGACGGTCGTTTGATCTCAATGAATAAATATCTTTAACCCCAGTTGTTTTAGGAACGGACTTAATTCGGCATCCAATAGTCGATGGTATAGGTTATCTTGGACCAGTCTCTCTAAAACCAACCGTAGAACAATCAATTTCGAACGTCGAACGTTTATGGGCGTACCTCACAGTACAACAATTATTAGAAAAGAAAGAAACTTCCGATGCCGATAAAGAAGCGTTGAAGAAGAAAGCTTTAGACTTAGCTCTAAAGTATTCTTTTGTGACTTCTGTCAGTTCACTCGTTGTGGTTAAACCTAATGCAACTAAAGCTGTCGATACTGAAGAAGCAAGTGATGGTTAGTTGTTGATAAGTTCGTACAGTATTTATAACTTATATCAATTTGTAGGTGGAGACAGAAAGTACGCTCATAATGGTAAGTTTAAGTTACTAAATAAGAGTAAGCTAACTTGTTCAGAACTTTAATCTGTCTTTGATACAAAAAATATTTTAGGTGTGGTTAATAAAATTTCAAGGAAACCTGTGCAATCTTCGCATCATGCTTTCGCCGCTGCCCAACCAGAGGAAGAATCTGAGGGTATAGATTTTCGCATAGAAGTTGAATTTGCCACTACCGTACTTAGTGAATCATACGAGACCACATCTATAACAGAACCTGCCCTAACACCAGATTTGTTTTCAATACTTCCGTGGTTGAAAAGTATTTTAAACGTCGATGGACTACTAGCATTACCAACAGGAAATTTTAAATTGGGACTCGATGAAACAACGACCGACGTCGTCGACTGTTCTAAAACTCCACTCAATGAAACTGGCCATTGCACTTTACTTAAAGATTGTTCGCAAGTACATAATTTGTTGACGACTTCTGATATTTACATCCAACATTCTTGCGTACTCAAAAACGAGTAAGAATATTAGGTTTTGGAAGTACTTATCTACAATGTTAACTTATTTTAATTTACAGATTCGCTGGAATATGCTGTCCCGTTGCCATATTATAAGTGCCGTGATTAATGCAATTTTGAATAATTATGTTGTTTGTCCATTTGTACTGATTCGACATTAATAACATTTTAGTGTGTAGTTTTCGTTGTATACTGAGCCTCGCCGGCTTGTATCTTGTATCCCTGATGGAAACGTATAATGTATAATTAGGCGTTTTCCCATTGTTTAAGAGGTATGCTAAAATATCTATGTACTTCGATTCTATTCAAAACTTTGAATTCAAATTTACTTTAAATTCGTGATTGCTAAAGATTACTAATTACTAATTAGCGATCCATTCATGTCGTAGCTGCCTTCCGACACTATTTCTGAAACCTAGAATACCTATTCTGTATGTTTGGTTGTTAAGAAATTACCCTTCTAATTTGTTGAAACTGGGTGATTAGACTCTAAATAAAAATCACATGATGATTAATTTTTAAAGTTCATTAGAACCTAGTTGACAACACAGAGCTGAAAATGGCATAGTGCGAGCTCATTATCAGCCCATTAATGTCCAATGATGTTAGTGAATAGTGCAAGTGGTGCTAGCTAAAGCTTAGCTGCTTTCTCGATTAACGATTATTTACTTACCTTTACTTTAGGAGCAAGACTCGCGCTTTCTCAAAATACGTTCATTAAAAATGTTTTGAAATAGAAATTCTTGACAAGGTGTACCTGAAAAGTCCAATAAGATGTATGGGAGATCACCTGATATTTTCTAAGTCGTAAATTGTAAAGATGTAGAAACTTAAAAAAATATCCTTTGGATATAATTCCGACTTGTTTAAGGCAGGAGGCCGTACAAGCTCAATAAATATCGCAATACCGTATGGTGATTTAAATATCGCGGTATATATTGAGCATCTAGAGTGTGTCTGTCAATAGCTCACCCTAGATCAATATAATATTATAATATCACGATAAGGTATCGCGATATAGGTATATTGAGTATGAAGGGTGAGATATTGATAAATCGCAGTACGGAGATTTGTCAATACCTCACCCTACACGCTCAATAAATATCGCGATACCTTATCGTGATCTAATAGTATTTTATGTAACAAGTCCACAAAACACAGCTTTAGCGGACGAATCGAGTTTTACGGACGAGGCGCCAGCCGAGTCCGTAAAATAGATGAGTCCGGTAAAGCGTTTTGCGGACGTATTACATACAAAATTTTTTAGTACAAGCTCCCTAAAATGTTTACCAAAGTAACAATTTATTATGAAATTTTCAAATAGTCGATATAAATAAAATTCAGATAGGTGCCTTGTGCATAACAAACAAAATAATAAAACCTCGGTCATGGAAACTATCACATTTTGTTTACAAACAAAAAATTAAAAACTATCAAATAAAAGCGTTGGGTGACGTTCCGTAAATCTGTATTTTGTTAATAACGTTATAGTCCGGGAGATAGTGAAATATTTTGGACCAAGATTTTATGCAGTGCGCCTTTCCGAGGACAGTATTCTTCGTGTATCCTGATGATTATAATATTATAAATCAAAAAAGGCTGCCATGTCCCATGTGTTTGGTAATGAAATTTAAAATAAAAATTCTTCGAAAACCATCGGTATACCGTTAGGGTGGGCCCAGCGGGCTGGCATAGTCACGTGAATTTGTATTTGAATACGAAAGATTTCCGCGTTTTTAAACAGGATGCCACTGATAAGTATACACAAGTTCTTGTTGTAAACGTGCCTACGCCAAGATGGCATACCGATTGCGCATACCCAAGTATTGTTCATCTTTTGGAGCAAAAGTATAATCATTTTTTAACATATAGAACACAAGATGATTTTTTGATTTATAGTATCATCAGGATACACGTAGAATACTGTCCCCTGAAAGGCATAACTGCAAAAAATCGTGGCCCAAAATCTGTCTATTCTGTCGATCTCCCGGTCTATTACGTATTCTTAAACAAAAATCAAATTCAGTCCTTTAAAGTGTTGCTAAGTTACCATTATGAGCTTCGGTCCGATAAAGTGACATTTTGCGGACTAAAATTTGTTTGCAAAATTACCATTTTAGGGAGCATGTACTAAAAATAATATTGTGATATATCTAGGGCGAGATATTGACAGGCACACTCTAGACGCTCAATAATTTTCTGATCTTAGTGGCAAGCTGCATCCATTTTTTACCTTTCAGCTCGCGTCAGCTTTCAATTCTCAACTGAAGAATTGACAGCTACGTTTAAGATGTCTCAGACGGTCTCAGACATCTTCTATGACCTTTCACACAAGTAGAAGTAGAGCTGTTCTTACATAAAAATTTTCTTTCTACTAATAACCTCGAGTTATTTATAAACACTTATACACTAAAATTAACAATTGCTATTTATAAAATTTAGTATAAATTATTACGATAAAATAATTTAAAAAATACATATACATATTATGATAATATATGATAGTCTTGCATCTCGTATTGTGCGAAACACAAAACACACGCTCATTCCTTTAGGACTCAACTGTAGGACTTCTGTTAATATTTAAGTATCATAATTAAGCATTTTAAACAACAGTAAAAAGAACGGTTTAATGGAGCAGGATGTTGAAAACTGGAGGAGTATTAATATTTCTAAAAAATATTTAAGAATCAACATCACTGATACCAAATTGTTTTCAAACAGAATAATAATAGTTTAAAAATTAGAGATAATAAAAAACGAAAAGATGTAAAAGAAATTATACGCGGAAATCGCGTAGGTATTATATTGTATGGAAGTTTTTATTATAATAGAATGGGTTATCAGAATATTGGAATTACCAGAACTTTTAGGAGGAGCGTAACTATAAGATGAAGAGATCGACAGAATTTAATTTAGTACAGAAATCACAATAGTCAACGTTGTATTAGTTTACGGTTATAGGTATTAAAACACATGCTCACCTTGATACCGAATATTAACTGATGTAAAGTTATTTTATTGACAACTACAATCATTATTTACCAAATATTTGATTAAAATATAATATAATGGAGCCAATTAAATTTAAATTAGTGCTGCTATGTTTATCGTACTTCATTTTGGAAATGTTTGCCGCTCCGGCAGACACTACACTCTCGTTGGTTGTAAGTTCCACCACACCTACACCTCCAACTACCGAAGGTGAAAAGGAAGTAAGTAAAGAAACAAAATTAAACGACGTGATTCCTAAAATTCTTTTTCTATAAGGGTGAAGTACCCAAGCCGGCTGCGACTGTGCCAAAAATCTATCAGATGCACATCAAGTCAAAAATAAGTAATCGTTTTGCAAATACAACCATCACAAGCAAGGTGAAGAATGTTGCAGATAAAGCACAAGAAGCCACTTTTTCGGTGGTACTACCAGAAACTGCTTTCATCTCTGGTTTTATAATGGAAGTTGCTGGCAAAAATTACACAGCTTACGTTAAGGAAAAAGAAGAAGCCAAGAAGGATTACGACCAAGTAAGTTATAACATTTGACACTAATAGACTTGGAAATAAATTTCTAGTTCTTAAATTAATTGTAAAACATTTTAGGCCGTTGCTAGCGGATTAGGAGCAGCTCATGTTGCTGTCAGTGCACGCGACTCGAACCGTTTCACAGTTTCGGTTAACGTCGAGCCAGAGACAAAAGCGGCATTTTATTTAACCTACGAACAACTTTTAAAAAGAAACGATGGTCATTACGAACAAGTCATTAATATTCATCCAGGACAGTATGTCGAGGAACTCAGCGTAGATGTAATTTAAACTCAACAATTAATGTCACTGTAAAACAACTATTATTTTAGGTATTAATTGCCGAGAGTAGAAAACTCGTAAACGTTAAAGCCCCTCCATTACGGTCCGGTAACGAGATCGGTAACGATAACTCCGAATTAGATTCAAGAGCAAACATTGAAATCGTCAACGACAAAGAAGCTCGAGTCAAATTTACGCCCAATTTAGAACGCCAAAAACAGTTGGCTCATTTGTTGAAAACAGACGAAAACGATGGTTTGTCGGGACAATTTGTGGTGCAATACGACGTCGAAAGAGACCCACAGGGAGGTGAAGTTTTAATTCAAGATGGATATTTCGTACATTTCTTTGCACCAACTGACTTAAAGCCGTTACCGAAACACGTCATTTTTGTTTTAGATACAAGTGGAAGTATGTACGGAGATAAAATGCGACAACTTAAGGAGGCCATGAATAAAATTTTAAAAGAACTTCGTGGAAACGATTTATTCAGTTTAGTCGAATTCAACTCTAATGTAAGAGTTTGGGATTTGTACAACACAACAAATAGTGTGTGGTATCCAAAGGATAATTCCAATTACAACTGGGGACAACCAGATGAAGACGTTAGTTTTAACGTACGTATAAAATTTACTCCAAATCAAAACAAACGTAATTAATTTTTGCACAGACTTTTAGTTTTCCTCCTGCTTATTCCGCCAACCCCGACAATATTAAGGAAGCTGTATATACGGTAAATTTATTTACTCCTGATGGTGGAACCGACATCCAATCGGCTTTAAAAATTGGTTTGCATTTGGTGGACTTGGCAAAAGAAAAAAAAGTAGACGACATGAACCGTCAAACTATTTTAGTGTTTTTGACCGATGGAGAGCCAACTGTTCGAGAAAGCTCTCCTGAAAAGATAACCAACACTGTAAGTGTAATGCCAAAAACTCCAACCCGTCTACTAACTATTTTTGAAATTGCAGATTACAGAATTTAATTCAGGATCCAGAAAGTCTCCCATTTTTACATTATCATTCGGTAGTGGCGCAGATAAAAAATTCTTGCAAAAACTATCATTGCGTAATCATGGATTTTCCAAACACATTTACGAAGCTTCTGATGCAGCATTACAATTGCAAGACTTTTACAGACAAATTTCTTCGCCTTTATTAGCCGATGTTACATTCAAATACGAACCCTCAGTGACGAGTTTAACAAAAACGGACTTTCCTATTCATTTTGGAGGTTCAGAAATTGTAGTTACTGGATGGTGTGGTAAGACGGTCGTTTGATTTTAATAAATAAACATCTTTAACCCCAATTATTTTAGGAACGGACTTAATTCGGCATCCAATAGTTGATGGTATTGGTTATCTTGGACCAGTCTCTCTAAAACCAACCGTAGAACAATCAATTTCAAACATCGAACGTTTATGGGCGTACCTCACAGTGCAACAATTATTAGAAAAGAAAGAAACTTCTGATGCCGATAAAGAAGCGTTGAAGAAGAAAGCTTTAGACTTAGCTCTGAAGTATTCCTTTGTGACTTCAGTCAGTTCTCTCGTTGTGGTTAAACCTAATGCAACTAAAGCTGTCGATACTGAAGAAGCTAGTGATGGTTAGTTGTTGATAAGTTCATACAGTTTTTATAATTTATATCATTTTGTAGGTGGCGACAGAAATCTCGCATATAATGGTAAGTTTAAGTTACTAAATTAGAGTAAGGTAACTTTTAATCTGTCTTTAAAGCAAAAATTATTTTAGGTGTGGCTAATAAAATTTCAGGGCAACCTGTGCAGTCTTTAGATTATTCAGAGGAAGAATCTGGTGGTTTGGATTTTCTCGTAGCATCTGTATTTTCCACTAGTGAATCGGAAGAGACCA
Organism: Malthinus flaveolus; assembly: GCA_950108345.1. Taxonomy (NCBI): domain Eukaryota; kingdom Metazoa; phylum Arthropoda; class Insecta; order Coleoptera; family Cantharidae; genus Malthinus; species Malthinus flaveolus. The sequence continues at coordinate 14,350,008 of OX467285.1, read as the reverse complement.
CAGCTTTAACAGAACCTGCCCCAACTCCAGATTTGTTTTCGATACTTTCGTGGTTGAAAAGTATTTTAAACGTCGATGGACTATTAGCATTACCAACAGGAAATTTTAAATTGGGACTCGATGAAACAATAACCGACGTCGTCGACTGTTCTAAAACTCCACTCAATGAAACTGGACATTGCACTTTACTTAAAGATTGTTCGCAAGTCTATAATTTGTTGACGACTTCTGATATTTACATTCAACATTCTTGCGTTTTGATCAACGAGTAAGAGCATTAGTTTCCGAAAATACGCATTCACGACATTAATTTTTTTAATTTGCAGGTTTGCTGGTATATGTTGTCCTGTTGAAGTCGCTTAAAAGATTAGATAGCTAAACGTCTAATCTAATTGCTATTGTGAATTTGTATGTTGGTTTACAAATTATTATTGTACTGGTTTAACATAGCATAGTGTTTAGCAATAAATTTAGAGTATCTTATAATATTTTTGTTCATCAGACGTATTCCATTATTTGTATGGTATATCGTTTATTATTTATTAGTAGTTGCTAGTTGCTAATAATATTAAGACTGAGAGGTTGTCACTACAAGCCCCCAATACAGTGTGATCCGTTTGCATACAAAGATGTTTTGAAATTTATTCAATACACTTTGCAGTTGGCCACTTTTGATCATCGATGACGTTCTACAAGGACTGTCATCTTTTTTTTTCTTCAAGAAAATCAATTTTTGAGAGTGTTCAAGCTAAAGAAGGTTACTGTAAGTCACTTGATTGTTAAAAAACCATGGCAACCGTTAATTACAACAGTAATAAATCAATCTGTCAAACATCAATGCCGTCGCGGCGACGGTCTTTTTATAAGCCCTCGCTTATTTAACAGCATACAAAATAATATTCTACATATTTTTACGCAAGAGTTAATTTTTAAAATGCCAGAATTACCGGACGTGATGTACTGTTCGCAACAAATATGTATTCCTCCATCGTTTCCCTATCTACTGCGACAGTATGCAAAAGCAGCCATCAGATCACAACCACCGGATCTTTTAAAGTAAGTAATTCTATATTCATGTACTTTATTTATGGATAACATATTTTTTAGATGGTCTACTGCTTACTTTCGTTGTCTCTCTCTTAATTTAAAACCACCAGTAAAACCTCGTCTCGAGTATCCTATTCCAAAATCTTATTTTGGTTTGACACCTGGTTGGTTAAAGGCCTTAACGTATCAACTTGACAACAACCGATTTATCTCGTTCAAACTTTTATGGGATAGATGGATAGGAGCTTGTTTGCAACACAAAAATCTTATTGAAATACTGTGCTTGGGCGGTTTTTCCGATCCTTGGGCAGTACCTTGGTATAGGGGTGTAGCTTTATGTGCAGGAACTTTAACAGAAGTAAGAAATATTTATTAATTTTTGTCCCTACAACTAAAATATCTACGTTATTAGAATTTAACACAAACTATGATTTTAATATGCGAAATTTTAACGGAAGAACCAGAAGGAGGTTCGGCAATGGTGCCATTAGAAATCTTCACAGATCTTTATAAATTTCTTGCTCAGCTCGATTGTTCTCAGCCTCAAATACTTTACAATTTATACTTTTCCGATTCTTTATTGAGTTTATATCGAGAACCGCCAGTAATTGTAGAGAAGGAAGTCGAACCAGAAATTGAAATCATAGAAGAGGAAGAAATGTAAAATTCGCTTAATTAAAATTTAAAAAAATTAATTCAAAATTTTAGCATCGAAGCAGAGGAAGAAAAAGAAGTAGAAGTTGAAAAAGGACCTCAAGAAGATCTAGTGGGCGTTGTAATTTCTTGTCCCGATATTGCTCCGGATGATTACAAACGTGAAGAAGATTTTGCAAAAGACGAAAACGCGGAAATTATGTAATAGGTCAGCTTTTGTAAATTAAAGTTAATTATAAGTTTTTCTGGCAGAGACGAGAAAGAGATAGAAGAAGAAGAAGAAGAAGTAACTGCAGAAGCGCCAGTCGAAGAGTTAGGCGAAGGTGAAAGTTCGGAGAGTATCGAATCCGAGATTGGTCAAAAAGAAGAGGCCGTCGAAGAAGATGAGGAGGAAAACGAAGAAGGGGGCGTTGGCGAAGTAGAATCTGTCGACACTTTAATTGGTTTTATACCCCCAAGAAAAAGAGACGAAACTGACGAAGAAGTAAAATTTATATTTGATGATAAATTGAGTAACGGAATACAATTTTTTTATTGCAGATTATACATGGTGAAGGAGTTGGAGAAGAGGAAGAACAGTTTGATTTAGATCATTATAAGGATTTAATTGAAGCTCAACCCAGCGAAACGATCGTAGGGGAATTTGAAGCCTCTGAAGTCAGCGGCGAAGAGGAATTAATGGAAGAAGGGGAGCAAGAGGAGGAGGTAGTTTTTATTAGACAATTACATGTAGATGTGCGATCGTGATCATTTTTTTATTTTAGAAAAAGGAAGAAATTTATATCGGTATTATTCCTGGAATCGGACCTCGGGTTCCCGAAAAATTAGTAGAAGCAGTTTTGGCTTATATGAACGAATGCGCTAGCATTCAACATGGAATGGTGATGCCTAGAAATATAAGGCACTACAACTGTCCGCCATTAGAAGTGTTGGCAGTTGGACAATGAGCAATAGTTTTGCATTGCTTTTACAATTTTACTTTACAAATAGAATTATAGATACAGAATAATATAGATTTTCGTATTGAAATACGAAAAGTAGAAATGTACAATTATCGACACACTACTAATTAAAATTATTAATATTTGATTCAAAATTACATAATATTCTTATATTTAAAAATATATTATCTATTACCTATCGATGCTTTTCAATCGGTAGAAAGATAGTCGATCACCTGTAAAATTTTCTTTACATTTTACAAGAGTTGTTGAAACTGAAGCTGTACTTCAGACGACAGAAGCAGTGATTCAGGCTAATCTGTAATTGTGTTGAAAACCACGCAGGTTAGTCAAAAACTTAAATATTAAAAAGTTTAATCAAAAAGACGACATACTTTGGGAACGAGCACTCTTCAGAGATCTATAGGTATAAAGAAAGTTCAATTTTTTGGAACTACCAATTTATAGTCCAGGCATCGAATACCTAAAGTGGACTTTCGCTGCTAAAGATCGAAATCAATCTAAATGAGTAGATTGGTACAGTTTGGTGTTCTAATTAATATTCCAAGTTTACGATTTTGTGCGAACGCCGCTCGCGCCGTCATATTGGAAAAATGTTACCAAAAACCAGTTTTTCGAGAATATCTTCTCTCCAGCGTCATTTAGGTCAAAAATAGTTATTACAAAAATTATAGAGCATAAAATTTCCAATAACTTTTGTAAGAAATAGTTTTCAATCAGATGAATAGTTCACGAGTACAATAGTTTTCAAATTTATCATATTGTGCCATTTTTAGCGATAAGCTTTTGACAAAGATCCGAATTATTTACCTTGCCTCAAACGGAGTAGTTATGATTTTATGGTGTGTAGGATATTATGGTGAAGGTCTAATGATAAATCCTAGTTTTCGACCTCGGTGAATCTCAGGATCTTTGTTAAATCTCCAAAAATATATACGATTTAGTTTTGCTTTTGTTTAGGATTTTTAGAAAAGATCCGGAAGTCCGTCAAGGATCAAAACTTGGATTTATCATTGGGCCTTTATGATATACAATATACCAAAAAATCCTAAGTACTCTATTTGATGCAAAGTATAAATCCGGATCTTTGTGAAAAGCCGTATCACTAAAAACTAAAAATGGCACAATATTATAAATATGCAAACTTTTGTGTACTTGTATCTCGAACACCAGTAAGTCTACAGATACCATTCTGTTCTCAAATTGTATAACATTTAGTTTACTTTAAAAAGTATCTAACTGCCTTTGCCGAAAAATTAATCCTTCGGGGTCAAAATTGACAGAAACTGAAAAAGGTAAAAAATGTCAAAGTTTTTTTGCTGCCTGAAGGTAGCACAGGGTTCTCAAATTGGAAAACTTCGACTCTACACCACAGAATACTCACGTACAAGATATTAAAAGATCATTAACTGCGGACCTTTTTCTAGGTAGCCCCAATTTTTGGTACAGGGCGACTAGACTATTCGAGAAAAAATGTAACGATTTATAAAAATTTGCCGAGCTTGACTCTGCTGTAACTCGTGCACTATTCATCTAATTCAAAAATATTTCTTATGCAAGTAACAGAAAATTTCATGCTCTATAGCTTTTTATAGCTATTTTTGACCTAGGTGACGCTGGAGAGAAGATATTCTCAAAAACCTTGTTTTCGGTACCATTTTTCGAATATGGCGACGCGAGCTGCGGCCGCTCAAGGTCGAAAAGTCGGAATATTAATTAAGATACCACACTGTACCAATCTACCAAATTACAACGTTCCTTGACCTTTTGTAAGTCAGAACCTACCCATTGCTTGGACTACCAGGCAAATACTCTAATGTCACTGTACCGCCTGTTATATCCTCAAGGAAATTTGTGTTGAGAGATATCTAGCTCAACGTGGCCAGAATTAGCGCCACCTCGCCCACCAGAGTGCTAATATGGCCAAATTTACGAATCAAACTCAACTCGCGTTTGACTAAAGTGTTTGGTAACTTTCACATATTCGCGGCATTCGTGTAATTGTATCGAATTTGTGAAAGTGGACGGAGTAAGCAAAAACGTAAGACAAGCGTGAGTTGCGTTTCATTCTTAAATTTGACTTTTAGAGTACATCCGTCTAGTAAGGTGGCTTCAGGTCTTATGGTAAAACTGCTTTAAAAAGGTACAATGAGCCCAAATGAGTGCTCTAAGTAATGGACCTCTTTAGAACGGTAATCCAGAATATAATAAAAAGTAAGAATTGAACCATGTTTGGAATTAATTTTGGTTTTTATTAGATTGACGAATAAGTTGGCAGCTTTTATCCAAATTCGGAACGAGAATTTTTATTTCTGTTTTTTACATTTTAATAGTCAGTACATTCTGACGCCTCATGGTCAGCAGCAGAAAATACGATAAGGAATGTAGATGAATGTTTTAAAAATGTGATTTCGTCGTTATTTTAGGCACTTCATAAAAATTTGTGCAATAAATGAATAAATAGATGCTATGTAAGCAAATTACTGCTTCACGCTTCATTTCTACAGACTCACTCGCAAACAGAAACAGCAGATAATATAAGCGTAACGTACCTACTGACTTTATTTAATACCTACCACTTTTGTATCTCATAACTTATTACGAAAAATTGCTCTTTAATCATATACGTTTCAGATGAATGATCGAATTCATTTGTGATTCGCAGAGCGTGCAGGTTAGTACATTTTCTATTTAGGAGGTGCTAATATCTAAAATATAAGTGACCGACTCGAAAATCAATCCCAGACACCTGGTCAGGTTATAAATCAATTTTTGACCCGGACACCATCGCACCATTTAAAAACACGCTTATGCGGATATTTGTGATCATGGAGACAAGGTTACTTGTAGAACTTTGCAATTAAGCTATTCGGGCAATTGATAATTTTTTAATGTTTTCAGCAAAGAAGAAGTGTAATTGTGAAATGAACAATTTCTCGAAAGTAGTAACGACTTAATGAACACTGAAGAGCTCCGAAGCAGCAAATTTAGAAATTGAAGAAAATTAAGTAATAATAAAATTATTTCTGAAAAGCAGAGATGTTTATGTTTTGCGTTAAAACATAAGTAACACTTAAATCATTAGATAATTCTAAATAATCACTTCCACAAACCACAATCTAATTAAAATTAGCATACCTTCCTGAAGAATATGCTCATCGTTATATAACGAGCATCACGATTTACGAATAAAATCGATAAATTCAACGTCAGTATTGTTCTCGGATTTATCATCGATTGTTCATATTAATTAGAATAACAATATTTAAATAAAATTATAAAAGGAAATTCCCATAAGTAATTATCGTCACAATGTTCTTCTAGTTTAATGCTCCCATTTGGCCATTTAGTTAGTTGAGTGAGAGTAAGTAACCAATAAAGTGATATCGTCAGTGTCTTGTAAAGTTTATTTAAAGTGTTTAATGTGTAAGTTAAATAAACAATTTTTATATTAAAAAATAATGGATTGTTATTGAAAAAATAAGGTATGGAAGATAACTTGGGAGTTATCCTTGAATCTAATTTTCCATAAAAAGTGTTCGTTTAGGTATTTCTTTATTATTATTTCTTACATAAATTTTATTTATTAACAACCGGTTTGGCTAATTTTAAATTTTTTTATGGTTTATCGTAATATAATAATTTCATTTTTATAACATTTATCTAAAGTAAATTGCAAGATAGGCCCATCTATTGTTTTAATACGTCTAAACCTACACACAAAGTGCTGCAAATCAAAGGAAAGCATGTTTTGTTACCATCAAGTCACCATTTTCATTATCCAAAAATGAAACTACCACAATGGGTCAATATGTCAATAAGTTAATAGGCATGGAAATAGTATGGGCTTTTCTCGAACGTCCTCTTTGTTGGGTTTCGTCACTGAAAAGCCAAAAAATGGAATTTACAAATTATAACCTACAAAATAAGGAGAAATATTTATCTTCAGAAGCACCAGTAAAGTTTCGTTATGTTTTCTTGCGGTATCTGCAATAAAATTAGAATTTAAAGTGGAAAAAACTGCGAAGTGGTTGAAAATTTGCACACGCGTTAAAAAATACCCAAATTTTTAGAGACTGGTGAGTGTATTGTTGCTCAGTTCTGTGAAGATGTTGCATTGGGGTTCAATAGGGGAAAATCTGTTTTGCGCAAGCATTTTCCAAAATATAGTTTTATCAAAAAATATCATCAGACCATTTTTGAAGTGCATAAAATTTCCTTTCGTTTGATATATTTGTTATTCTTCTACGGTAAAATGTGAGCAAGATAGGCGTTTTTCACTATTTCAGAACTCTTACTTTTATGCTGTTCTCTCACTTTTTGCGCAAAACCTTTGGTTTTCATAGGCATAAATGGAAGTTAAGAAATCCTCCCTTTAAGGAAATCCCATCTAAATAAATTATTGTCGTGAACCGCTGGAAAGAAAATTTTTATAAACATCAAAAGAGATCTGATCACATATTTTGCCAAAAACTACTATTTTTGAGTATTTTAGCCTAAAACCCATCATATTCTTGTGTTCTTTGTAATACTTCTTTCCATCTCTTCTCTTAGTTTCTTCTTCTTTGAGTTAATCACTTTCTCTATCTTCTTTGCTTCATATACCTTTCTTCTCATGCCGTTAGTGTGGCCAAACCATCTTTCTATTGTTATAGTTATTGGCGTCAAACTAACATTTTCTCTATTATTTACATTTTTTGCTTTATCCATTATTTTTCTGAATTTTTCTCAAACATGTCACTTTCACTTGAGTACTTCTACTTATTTTCTTCTTTTGATTTTTTGCAGTCGCTCAGATTTCTGAACCGTAAACTAACATCGACGCGGCAACTTTTTCATTAGCTATATGGGTCTCTGTTGTGTTTTTTTTGCCAAAATTTACTTTTCTATGCTCATACTTCTGCCTTATTTTCTTCTTTTTTTGAGTTCTTCGTCTAGTCTTCCTTTATATACGTTAATACTTGCTTCTAATAAAGAAACTGCCCTTGGAGCAGGTTTGATTTTATTATACTGTGTGTCTATTACTGTGGCAGGATTTTCTTCATTTCGTTGATTGGTTTATTAAAATACTTTTCGTTAGGCATTGACCTTTTGAAAAAAAGTTGGTGTAACCGAGAGTGGAAATTTACACCAAAAGTGGCGTATAGTGAAGAGTTGGCGTATGAGGTTTTGTTGTATTTCAATCGGTATTTAAAAAGCGATGGTCATGGTTTTATTACCTGCAAGCATTTTTATAGCCCCCTGAAGCGTTATTTGCCCATCATAATTCACTGTAAAATTTTGGGTTTTTTCGATCGTCGGTTAAAGCGAAATTTAAATAAATTATAGTAATTCACTTTGAAGGTTACCTAGAGTCAAACTAAACCTCCGGAATCAATGCATCACAAATGTTTATAACATTATTTTAATTAACTGATACGCTATTGTGCTTCTGTGGTTTATTCAACTATCGTATTTTAACAACCACTGTTTCAGATTGTGCAAAAATGGGCAAATTTTACTTAATGGGCTTTTTACTTTTAATCGTATCTTTCAAAAGCCACGCATTTCCAACAGACTCGACCCTTTCTCTTGTCACAACAACAGAAGCATCCACAACAGCAGAAACTAGCTCGAGAGAGGTAGTATCCAACACGTGACGTTTGTTGTTATATCTTAATTTTTTTATTTACTTAGCCCGGATCGAAGAATTCTCAACCAAAAGCACCTAAAATTTATCAAATGCATGTTAAATCGGACGTTGGTAATCGCTACGCAAACACGACCATAGCGAGCAAAGTAAAAAATTTGGCAAACACTTCACAAGAAGCCGTATTTTCTGTAATTCTTCCCGAAAAAGCTTTCATATCGGGCTTCATTATGGAGATAAACGGGAAAAACTATACGGCCTTTGTCAAAGAAAAAGAGGAAGCCAAACAAATTTACAATGAGGTAGGTAAGTCGTCTTAATTTGATAAACATCCTTACTGTTCAACTTTTGAGAACGCTTTCGTTATAAAAAAAAAATTAAATTACAGGCGCTAGATAATGGAATTGGAGCAGCTCATATAGCTGTCAATGCGCGTGATTCCAACCGTTTTACAGTTTCTGTAAACGTAGAACCCGAATCAAAAGCAGCATTTTATTTGAATTACGAAGAATTGCTCAAACGCCGAGATGGATATTACGAATTAGTCATAAATATTCATCCTGGTCAACCTGTTAGCGATTTAGACGTTGAAGTAACTTGGTGAAATAGTAATTTTGACCAGTTTTACAATAATTATTAACTTACAGGTTACTATAAACGAGAGCAGGAAAATAACCGATTTGAAAACTCCCCCTCTTCGTTCTGGAAACGAAATTGGAAACGAAAATTCTGAATTAGATCCACGTGCTACCGTTAATATTATAAACGACACCAATGCAGTTGTTAAATTTTCGCCTAATTTAGAAAAGCAGAAAGAATTGGCAAAACTCTTAGGCACCAACAACGACGGTAGTTTAGCAGGACAGTTTGTTGTACGATACGAAGTAGAAAGAGATCCACAAGGAGGCGAAGTGATAGTTAAGGACGGATACTTTGTTCACTTCTTTGCGCCAACCGAAATACCTTCTTTACCCAAACACGTGGTGTTTATTTTAGATACAAGTTACAGCATGGAAGGAGAAAAAATAAAACAATTAAAAGAAGCGATGTTAAACATTTTAAACGAGCTCAAACCAGACGATCTATTTAACGTAATTGAGTTCAGTACAAATGTTAAAGTATGGAACCTCGATGACGCGAACAAAACTGTTCTTTATCCTAACGATATTGACAATACGTGGACTTTTGATGAATCTCCTCAAAATGTCATGGTAAAAACTATTTAAAAAATGTCAAGCCTTGGAAATTACTAAAATTTCCTTTTAGGACTATATTTTTCCAAATGCGTACACCGCCGATGCTAACTATGTGAGAAAAGCTAGAGAAAATGTTGATAAATTAGAACCTAACGGCGGAACTAACATTTACGATGCACTAATAGTTGGTTCTCATATGGTGGACTTGACTCAAAATAATAACACTAAGAAGAACAACCTGCAGCCTCTAATAATATTTTTGACCGACGGCGAAGCCACCGTTGGAATAGTAAGCCCAGATGAAATCATAGAAAAGGTTAGACAATCACTGAACCACTCACTATCCGCAACATCTTAAAATATCATTTTTAGTTATCAGAGTATACCGAAACTTCGACCAAATCACCAATATTTGCTTTATCTTTTGGAGATGGAGCTGATAAGAACTTTTTGCAAAAGCTATCGTCACAAAATTTGGGTTTCTCGAGGCACATATACGAGGCTGCCGACGCTTCCTTACAATTACAAGACTTTTACAGACAAATTTCTTCGCCACTTTTGTCTGATGTCACATTTAAGTACCAACCTTCGGCGACCAGCCTCACCGAAACAAATTTCCCAATTCATTTTGACGGATCTGAACTTGTTGTGGCTGGTTGGTGCGGTAATAAATTTCTAAATCGCTTCCCCCGTTAGATGTCTTTTATGTCGATTTCTGTTTAGGTACTGACGATTTGTACGCAGAAATAGATGGTTTAGGTATAGACGGTCCAATACAATTCACGCCTGTTATAGAAAACGCGATATCGAGTACAGAACGCTTATGGGCTTACATAACTCTCAATCAACTCTTAGACAAAAAAGAAACTTCTTCAGATAATAAAGAAGAGTTTAAACAGAAGGCGCTCGATGTGGCTCTTAAGTATTCATTTGTTACTCCTATTAGTTCTCTCGTCGTTGTCAAACCCAACGATACTAACGCTGTTGATACAGAGAAGGCCATTAAAAAGGGTAAAAATTAAATTTTGAGAAACTTTCAAATGAGATTTTTCTTTCCAGAAAGACTTTATGTACCATACGCACAAAGCCTCGTCGGTGAGTTTTGAAATTTTGTGTTTTTCAATAAATTATTTTGTTAATTTTAGCACCAGGACTACCTAGAGTGCCGCTAGTTGCTGGTACGTGCAATTTCTTATACGTACAATTTATATTTCTACTTCAATTTACAGATTTTATATCATTAAGGTCGTCGGCATTTCTTTTTGAAAACCGCTTTGGAGAAGATGGCGTGGTCTGGGAGTTAGATTTGCGTTCAGACGATGTAGACGATTCAGCTCAAGGTAAGGAATTGCCATCAGTTATTGCAGAAGAAATGGAAACAACGAGAGTTAACACCGATACAACTAAATCGGAAGTTGAAACAGCCCCGAATATTGGCACAACTACTGTAGACACGGAAGCCACGCCAGCTGCGACTACTGAAGAAAGGGAGAATCGAGTTTTTAGTACAACTCGAGAAGTTATGGCTTCAACAATTGCTCCTACTAAAGAGAGGATAATTAGCCCTACACCAAACAGAACACCAACAACTACTAAATTTGATGTTAAAGTTACAAGGCTTAATACTCAAAAGCCAACGACTAGTACAAAAGGAAAAGTGACAACAGCAAGTACAACTACTAGTTTGATAAATAATGGAGAAACGGATACAACAAATACTGACGCTTCAACTCCAGCTTCTGAAACAACAAATACTGATGCTTCAAGCCCAGTAACTGAGAAAACAAGTAGTACTGACGCTTCAAGCCCGGTATCTAAAACAACAAATACTGATGCTTCAAGTCCAGAATCTGAAACAACAAATACTGATGCTTCAAGCCCAGTAACTGAAAAAACAAGTACTGGTGCTTCAAGCCCAGTATCTAAAACAACAAATACTGATGCTTCAAGCCCAGAATCTAAAACAACAAATACTGACGCTTCAACCCCAGCATTTGAAACAACAAATATTGATGCTTCAAACCCAACGCTAAATACAAATATGGAAACTACTCCATCTGTTCCTACATCAACAAAGGATTTTGAAGTACTCACAACAGAAACTAATTACATTTTAAGCGATTTACCTTGGCTGGAAAATGTGTTAAATCAAAATGAAACAATAACGCTACAATATGGTAAATTTGCAACAAGTACTGCAACCTTATTTTTAAAAACGATAATTTTAGGAGAGTATCCATTAGGATTAAATGAAACCATCGATGAAGTTGTCGATTGTCCACAAACGCCTTTAAATGGAACTGGCCATTGTCAGCTTCTAAACTCTTGCCCAGATGTAAATGCACTTGTAACATCAATAGACGTTTTCATTAAGCATTTTTGTTTGTTAAGAAAAAAGTAAGTATTACTATTATTAAAGTGATGCATTGTTTAATGATTATTTTTCAGATATGCTGGAATTTGTTGTCCTCAACAATAATCGAAGAAGCTAGTTAAAAAGTAATTCAACAAAAGGCGACTGTAAATATGTAAATACTATTTGCATATCTTGTTAACTCAAGTACTATATTTTGTATTACATTTTGTAGAATTCATATCTTTTTTTAACGAACCCACATGAGGTATGTCTATTGCCTTTTATTGTACTTTAATCTCGATTCTAGACTACATACGAAAATCATTTGGAAATTACGAAAACAAAAGCCACGATGAATTCATGCAGTTACCAATTAGTTATAGTTTTAAAAAAAATAATAAAACGAAAAAGGATTCAAACAATACTTTACTGAATCAAATTTCTTACAAAATAACAATTTTATAGTTCATCAAAGAATAATAACACCGTCTAATATGGAACTCAAAACATAGTACAAAATTGCCTAATTGAATAATACACTTTCAATATTTAAATCAATTCCTATATATTATGTACACACAAACATCACAATAAATTAAAGTACTTGATCTATTTTGGTAATTACCTATTTACAATTCAGTATGCGCTGCATGCAAATGTCTAGCACTAAGATCAGGAGCATGGAGAAATACTCCTTCGGTAGTTTGCCAATGTACCGAAGCACTCGAAGAATGTACGCCTACAATTTCCATTTGCCCATTAATGGGTCTTCCAAATGAACGTCCCGATGTAGCTAAATATTGATCGGTATCTACATGTTTGAGCATTACAGTATCGTCTCTCGTCCAATGATCACCTGTGTAAAAATTTATTATACTTCAAAACCAAAACTTTTAAATAATATACTATTTGTATACCTGTGCAAATAACAACCCAATGATCACCAGTATCGCCTTCCCCATTATCTCCGTAGCAACTAATTTCTTGGTTTGTCGACAAAGGACTTGAAAAGAAATGGGAATGTAAATTCTTTCCAGTGGTCAAGTGTTCGAGTCTTATTGTAGCTCCACACTTAATTATTTCACCACGTGGGCAAATCTTTCCAGTTGCAGCCTTAACAATCCAGTGACTATTTACATCTTCTTGTAATTCGGTTCCAGTAACCGATTGCTGACCACTACCAGTACCATATTTAACATCGTGCGAGTGTAATCTAATTCGATAGTCTGTATTCATTAATTTCACCACAGATCCACAAGTTACAAATCTTTGTCGTATAGCTGGATAAAAACGTAATATTTCAGTAAGTTTAAAAGCCACGCAGTTTAAACAAACCAATCACAGGTCGCCACAATGCATAAGCAATGAACTTTTTGAAAATTTGAACAACTGAATGAATTAAATAAAATTTTTAATCTCACCTGATGTTTGATGTACACATTCTGCTATTAAAATCACTAAAAAGTAAGAAATATATTTGTAATTTAAACACATTTTTTCAAAAACGAGTTTCAAATTTTGCTACTGTCAGTTGTCACCGACTTGCTCTTGCTACTTGTCAGTGATGTGTCGAATGTCAAATGTCAATTGTCAAAAAGAAATTTGATTATTTTACGTTCCGTATCTCAGTGGCGGCTATAAATATAAAGCCCTAATTTTCGCATTTATGTTTATGTAGGTGTATTTGCTACGTATAAAGCGCCATGATTTATTTTTTAAATAAAAGTTTTGTTAATAAAAACGTATAGGAAGAAACAAAGAAGGTAACTAGTAGTATGAGTCATACATGCTATTATGGTATATTATTCATATATTGACAGTATTCGACTTTCAACGTACGCCACTGAATTCGACTTTTACACAACAGCACGAAATTACCCTAAAGTTTGAATAAAAGTGACTCAAATTAATTTGAAGAATAAATTTTTCCAAGAAGTTTTTAAGCAGATGAAAGGTCGAACGAGTTGCCTTGGTTTAGAATACTTTTTTTCTAACACATTGAATATTCTGACACCTTGAAGTCTGACGCAATTTTGACCAATTTGACAGTTTTTGTTTTGACTAGATACAAGATTAATTTTCACGTACTCACCGTCAGGATGTGATGCCCAGTTTGTAAAATAATGTGATATTTGTCAGTTTATAGTGAAGTGTTTCTTCTTTAAAAATTTTAATACCCTCTGGTAGCATTTTAACTCGATATCCTTTTGCCTTACTGTCCTAGTCAATTAAGTGAATTAAGCCTTCAAATTTTTCTATAAATGGTTATAAAATTTTATTGTTTCATCATTGATTCTATTTAGTAGGTTAGAGAACGAATTACAATAATTTTTATGCAAATTAAATGATAAGGAAAACAAAAAGATATTCCCAAACGGGTAATGAGTGCCGGAGAGACTGTACCTATTTTAGTTTCTACGAACTCAGATGATAGAGTTCAAGTTCACAGTGTTCTAAGTCAGTCTTTGGCCAGTGATAGTTCCGCCGAAGATATAAGTTTAGTTCCTGAGGTTTCGTTCGAACCAGCATTGGATTCTCCGGGCATTAATAGAGAGTCTCAACCTCTCTTAGGGGGTCTCGATGTCTCTTACAATCAGTTTCCAGGTACGATAATAATGTAAATGGCGGTTTAAGTATCGATTGTTTGTCTTTTAGACGATCCGTTATTTAGTGATTTGGTGTGGCAAGCCGAAGTCGCGATCGATAATGGAATTTTTCCAGAGCGCATTTCGCAGGGTTCTAGTGGATCGTATTTTGTTAAAAATCCCACCGGAGTAAGTATTTTTCTCTTAAATAACTTTTAAACGAAGCCCTAGTAGTGTAAATCTAAATTGAGCTATTTTTAGAAAAACTAGTAAGATTGCGATACTCAAAATAGTTAGCAATAATGAAATTTCAAAAAATGTTTGCACAACTGTACTATATTAATTGAAAATTAATGAATTATATTTCCTTATCTTTTTTATGCTATCACTTTGTTTACAAAAGATAAAGGGGTGCGAAAATTATTGCTTCTTTTGCTGCTCTGTACATATTTTTCTGCATTTGCTATTTTAAAAATTCAGATGTACGTATGAGCATAGAATAAAAAAATTTACTTGTGGGGGCTTCTTTTGGGAAAGCTTACAAAGAAGTTTGTTAAATTTTTACATTTAAAGTTATATTTTTAAGTCTCTAATGAGTCACATGTTTTTTTATTTAATTTAGAATAAATAAATGATCTTTGCTCTTAATAACATCAATAAATTCAAATAATTGACCTCAATGTCAATTTTTTCCAGTTTGTGATTGTTAATTAACAACCGTTTGTTATTTATCGTACCGAACACTTTTTTGAAACTTTTTTTTTCTAGAAAATTATAGGAGTGTTTAAGCCCAAAGATGAAGAACCTTACGGCAGATTAAATCCAAAATGGACAAAATGGATGCATAAATTGTGTTGCCCATGTTGTTTTGGGCGTTCTTGTCTCATTCCAAACCAAGGTTATTTATCAGAAGCTGCAGCTTATGTAGTAGATGCCAAACTAAATCTTCGTGTTGTACCAAAAACCAAAGTACGTAGTAGAAAAGACTTACTGCATAATCCATAATGAGGAGGGGCTCATTTTTATTAATTCAAAAATAAACCAATTTTCATAATAGAGAGTAAACCCTACTTTTTTTAGTTATTGATACATTTTAGTATCTTTTAACATGATAATTGAGTAAAATCAATTATTATTGACATTGGTTAAATACTGAATGTAAAAAATTCAAATTATTAAAAAATTTTGCAGGTTGTAAAACTTGTATCGGAAACATTTAATTATCCACGACTCGATCGACAAAAAGCTAGAATGAAAAGAGCTATTATGGAACAATTTCCAAACGTTGGTTTACGCTTTAATAGAATAGGTCTTCCACCTAAGGTACGATATAAAAATTTGAAATAATCTTTTTAACTTTACATATTTATTCAGGTTGGATCATTTCAACTTTTTGTTGACGGTTTTAAAGATGCAGATTATTGGTTACGAAGGTTTGAGGTGGAACCTTTACCTACTCGTATGGCTCAAAAATTTCAATTACAGTTTGAAAGGTTGGTTATTTTAGATTATATAATTCGAAATACAGATCGTGGAAATGATAATTGGCTAATTAAGTACGATCAGCCTATTATATTAACGAATAATGCCAATGGAACCGCTCATCGACATAATACGGATACTACAGTTGATTGGAATTTAGTTCAGTTACCGGAAATATCAATAACGGCTATCGACAATGGTCTTGCTTTTCCTTATAAACACCCGGACAGTTGGCGTGCATATCCTTACCATTGGGCTTGGTTACCACAAGCGAAAATACCATTTAGTTTTGAAACCAGAGAACTTGTGTTACCCTTATTAGGAGATATGAATTTTATTCAAGATTTATGTGATGACTTGCATTTACTTTTTAAACAAGATAAAGGATTTGATCGGAAGTTATTTGAAAAGCAAATGTCTGTAATGCGAGGACAAATTTTAAATTTAACTCAGGCTCTCAAAGATGGCAAATCACCGGTACAGTTAGTTCAGATGCCTGCTGTCGTCGTCGAAAAACGAGTTGAAAAGTAATTTTTTTGATTGAACCTTATTTTTTTTATTAATCGTACTTATGTTTCAGGTCACAAGGACAACAAACATCTCGATTTTTAAGCTTTACTCAACGATTTCAAGATAAAAGTCCGTTTTTTTCCTGGTGTTAATTGATTTAAATGTAAATACTAAAAAATTCTATTATTGTATACAGTAATTTTATTTAATATATCAATTCCATTTAAACTAATTAATTTCTGGTTAATAAAGGTTTTTTATTATTTATTATATATTATGTATTTACAACTAGAACACTACTAGAAAGTTTAAGTTAACAATTAACCGTTTATTCCGGTACGAACTCTTGCAGCTCTTGGATCGTCATGTCTTATTACAATATATTCTAATTTATGTTTACGGTTGTCACCATCTTTACTATAATAGTTTACTACTCCTGCACATCCTAGTCCAAATCCAATTAAACCCATAAAGCCACTACCGAGTACTTCCGGTATTTCGTTCCATCCTTGTTTGAATAAATTTATTAGCCCTTTTTTGGGTACCGCGGCTGCCATTATTGCAATTTTACGTAATTTGTGATAGTAAAATAATGTGTAGATTTGCAATTACTTAAAGTTTCTGAACTTTCTTAAAAAACACCACAAGCAATTTGACATTTGTCATCTGTTATACAACGGCTGTGGCTCTTGTCACTCTTGTCTACACGGGCACGGGAGTTGGTTAATTACACTTCCTGGGAAGTGAAGATACCAATCAGCCCGCTCTCTATCCCTGCGTTCGGGGAGCTCGCTATTAGTACTAATAGCACGATTTTGCCGTTCGGGGAGCTCGCTTTCAACGCTATGAAAGCTTTTGTGACGTCACTGTTCCAGTACGTAAACTTATGGGTCAAACGCTAAAAGCCTCCCCGAACGCACAGTAATACGTCATAATAGCGTGTGGTGCTAATAGCGTGAAAGCGAGCTCTCCGAACGCACCCTATAACTCCTAATATAGCTGAAGCTGGGTGCAGGGGGGAGAGCGGGTGGATCTTAGATCCAAATCGAGCCTAAAGCGGGACCCAGACGTAGCATTTTGTTTCACGATTTGTTTGTACAAACAAAACGAATATAAAAAGTTGGTAGTCCCTAAACGTTACAACAAGTCAAATGAATTTAGTTCCTGAAATATGTTTGTACAAACATAATACGGCACTACACTTACTGATATGTTTGTGTAACTTGTTTGTACAAACAAATCGTTGAAACAAAACAAAATGCAAAATCTAGCTCAAGCTGGACCCAGACGTAGCATTTTCTTTCAACGACTTGTTTGTACAAACAAAACGAATATAAAAAGTTGATAGTCCCTAAACGTTACAACAAGTCAAATGAATTTACTTCCTGAAATATGTCTGTACAAACATAATACGGCACTACACATACTGATATGTTTGTGTAACTTGTTTGTACAAACAAATCGTGAAACAAAATGCTACGTCTGGGCCCAGCTTTAAACGATGTATGTCGTTGTCATTTATTACATCGACGTACTTCTTCGAATGCTAAACAACATTGGGATCAGTTGGGATGAGAGATGAGAGTAAAAACAACAAATGAAACTCATAAATAATTGATGAGTGTACGTTATATTGGGATGTTCCGTGGTGTACGTTCTAAGATCGCCGAATAATACCATATTATACGCTGTTAGGAATAATAAAACTGCTTCATTCATTATTTAAATACGCAAAATATTAGTTAACTTTCAAACTAAGTTCTTACTACATTGTAAAGCCGCCCCTGTACATATCCGTGTTCGTATTGCGTTGTTTAGCGCAGTTTGGTGCGATTTGAAAGGGAATCTAGGAAAGTAGTGGTGGGAAATAATTGCAAATAGAAACAGAAACCAAACGAAAGTAATTCACTTTTATTTGCTTGCATATTTATGCCAAAGCAGCGTTTTGACTTTTGCGTGCTTACTCGTGTATATTAATTAAACTTGTAATTTTTTATTAATTTTAAGTTAGTTATTTAAAAACATCGTATTTGTGAAAACTTATATCAATAATGCTATAACCTCACTTGTTGGTGTCATTTGAAATATTTTTGTATTGATCTGTAAAAATGGGTCGCAAGTGTGCAGTTCCGGGATGTTTATCAGAAGAGGGAAGAGTTGAAGATCGAGGGGTGACATTTCACAAAATCCCCTTACATTCAGATATACGGCCAAAATGGATGTCTTTGTGTCACGTTCCTGAAGACAAACAGGTAGTGAAAGTTGTGCACGTATGCTCTAGACATTTTTTGAAAGCCAATTTTTGCCGTTTCAAAGGTAAAAAGTATATGTTGAGGCAGGGAGTGCTTCCCAGCGTTTTTCCGTGGACAGTAGTGAAGAAAGAGCTACTAGACGATACTGATACGAAAACTGATCCATCTTTACAATCCGAAATCAAACTAGCTGGAGAAGCAGGAGATAACGAAAAGGAACGGGATGCTACAGATTATGAAATTAAGTCGGAGCATATGGATTTTGGTGCCGAAGAAACTATCGGTATAAAAGAAGAAGGTGGTGTTAGTAACGAAGCATTAGTTAATGTGACTAGTGAAGATACAGATTTAGGATCAACTCCCAAACCATCGAAAGTTATGGAAAAGTCATCGACAACTATCGAACAAAAGGGCAAAGCGCTTCAAACTTCTTCGGGCGTTTTAAACTTTTTTCCAAACGCTCGTCTCGAAGCCCTCGATTTTAATGGAGCCTGGTTTACTGCTAGAATTGTCGAGATCGACTACGAAGATAATGAAGTTTTAATACACTTTGATAAATACTCTAGTAAATATGACGAATGGATTAGTATGGATAGCTGTCGTTTACGCCCGTTACAAACAGTAAAGAAACAGATAAATGAAGGTTTTATAGTTGGTGAAAAGTGTTTAGCATCGTGGAGCGATGCAAGAAAGTTTCCTGCTACCGTTACTAAAGTTATCGACAAAGGTTTGTAAATTCATTTTTGAATCTAAAATTATATTTGGGGAATTTTTAGGTTATATTAGTGATGTCATAATAGATACTTTAATATTTTGTGTAATTAGGATTCCAGAGGTTTCCACAATTAATAATTTTAAAATTAATTCACACAACTAAAGTTAGAATGTTTATAAATTGTAATTCGATTATTAAAGTTATAATTGATTTTTTTATTGTAGAGACTTATGAAGTTATTTTTAACGATGGTTTTGTGAAAGTGCTGAAAGCTCATAGAATGGCTAAAGCAGATAGTAAATTAATTGGTTCGGCTCCATTGTTTGAGCCGGTAGAAGGTACCAAACAAGATCGCCGTGATAAGAAAAGAAAATTGAATGTTGCTAAGCTCTTTCATAAACGGATAAGACACGATCTCGACGATAGTTTTTCTAGCGTACCAAGCACGAGTGCCGTTCAAGAACGCATGACAAGTCCAGTTAGTGATTCGGACGCTACCACACCAAGGTAAATATGTTGACCTAGTTTAAGTCGCTCTCCGAGTTACGAACACTAAAGTTCTTTGATATTTTGGTTCGTACCTCGATACATGCTTTGTTTTGCCACAATTTTTAAGTAAATAATTTATTTTAGCACCTACTCAAATGTTGGTAACTTTGTGGGGTGACTTGGTGATCTCTCGAGCATAAATAAGTTGCAATGGCAAATAATTTGTAATATTTATGAAATAAATAAAATTCTGTATACGTCATTTATTTCTATTCAAGGTTTAAGTCTTTTAAGTACTAACTAACTTCTGTAATGGAATCAGTTTTTTAAGTGCAATGTTTCAAATTGTAAACTGCGCAAATGGTAAATCTATGGGGAGCGACTGAAAAATTAACTTTAATATATTAAAAACTCCTAGCCTTGTTTAACCACATGATTCGAGCGTTTTCACATTCTTGTCTTGACGTATAATTTAATTTATCTAAAATTAATTTCATTTAGTAGTTACTTAAATAAGTTACATATAGATACATACAGATAGGTAAATTGACTTTGAAATTTATTTATTACGTTTTTAAAAGGTGTTAATTCATAAAACATCCTATATTAGTTCATTAGTTTTCTATAGCTTTACCAGTATTTCAACTCATTGTTATCTTCTTGCTCATATATTATGTTTTTTATTTTGAGTTACATTAAAGTTTACTAGTCATTTATTATTTTTAACTGTTATAAAATTATATTAAGATAATGTCAATATTTAATGGTTAATCAAAATTATCAGCAGTTAATTGTAGCTGCAAAAGTGACATCTCTGAGCCAACTAAAATCAATCATGATTAGCTAATTATCTATTATTTAATTATTATCGAATTGTAGTTCAGTTTAAAAGAAAGCAATAAACATCAATTCTAAAGGTAAAAATATATACATAATTAGCCTGAATCGATTCAGCACGCCTAATGGAACTTTTGCATGATAGGACTTTTACCAGAAATTAATCAAATAATTTACAAAAGTTTTGAAATTCATGTTACACTACAACTATACTAGCGATGGGGGCCCGCTGTTGGGCGTCCTTTTTTCAAAATATAAAATTTTCAATTTACGGAGCAACAGTTGATGTAAATGAAAAACTATTCAAATAAAAGTTGAAGGTAGGATAATAATTATCAATATTTTTGATTAATAGAAGTTTTCCAAATTTTGTTAAATAACCTACTTATTTGGGGCACAAATTTAAGTAGGTATCTTTTTTTTAAACCGCCTCCTGAAGCAGCTCTCAGCAATTTCTTTTAGACTCGCTTGAGACAATTACTTTAGATGGCACTGATAAGAAGTATAGTATGTAAAACCGTTCTGTTTTGACGCTGGTGACTTTATACTTATACCACCACTTTTACTTAACTCCTCCATTGAGGGGGTCACTAATCATTATTTTACATTTTATTTCTCTGCGGATGGTATAAGTCACCAGCATCAAAACAGAGTCGTATTGCATTTCCCAAAAGTGCATATCATCTCAGGCTTCAGTTGCATACCGGCATAACCTAACTCGGTTATTTCACGAAATTAGAGAAAAATTTATTAACCAGAAGGATCGATAATGGTCCTACCTACAACTTTGAATTAAATAATTTTTTATTTACTTCAAATATTTTCTTTAAACATTCACTGGCTTAAAATTTTGTATTTTGAAAAGAAGGCCCCTTACGGCGGTTCGAATTATTGTGGATAATTGAACGAAATTGTTCCATATGTTACCAAGAAGACTTGAAAGTTACAAGGGATATTATGGACTACTAGGCTAATTGATGAAATGCCACAAAAAGCAACAAATAATAAATTATCTTTCATAGTTTCTTGTGAACTTTGTATTTTGATTAGTAGTCGAATAAAATTAATTTAGTATGTGTACACTTGAAGACAAGGCCATATTGGCCACTTATAGGTTGTACAGCCGCAATTTTAAGAATTGCGAATGGAATGTTTGATAGTTTTCTCTGCTAAAACGTATATGAAATGAAGAAAATTACTACTTACTAGTAGTCAATATTTATACTTTCAAGTGTACGTTGTACACTTTTTACGCATTTGTATTGGAGGTATTCTTCAACCTCAGAAAATTACGTTAAAAATTGTTTTGTTGCAGATGGGAAAATGGTCGTCCGATAGGAGTTCAGTCAGTTATTGACACAAGTGATGGTGCAAAGAAATCAATCATTGTACCTGATTCTCGTCTACCACCAAATTGGCAAAAACATTTATTACAGAGAATTTCTGGCGTGTCTGCAGGAAAATGGGATGTTATTTTAATAAAGTACGTATTTATTTACTGAGTATCTTGTTTTTATAGTAATGTAAAGCTAACAAAAATAAGTAAGCCATGTATCTACTTAGTATTTTAAATAGGGATTTTTGTACTGTAATAATTCGACTTCTTTATTCCTCAATCTTTTTGCCCTTGTATATGCGGTTTAATAGTTATCTAATCGTATTTTTGTAACTTGTGGGAGATAATCTTTAAAATTTATCGTTAAGCTAGTTTAATGTTGCTTACAATAATTATGAACAATAGTTTCCTTGTGAATATTAACTTATTTTATTATATTTTATTACAGTCCTGATGGTCGCAAGTTTAGAACTCGTTCTGAGATAAAAACTTACTTGGAAGAAAATTCCCAACTCAATTATAATGAAGCAATGTTCGATTTTAGTTTACATAAAAGACAGAGACAAGCTAGACGTTCATTGCAGCCAGCCGAGCCATC
This sequence comes from Malthinus flaveolus, assembly GCA_950108345.1. Classification (NCBI taxonomy): domain Eukaryota; kingdom Metazoa; phylum Arthropoda; class Insecta; order Coleoptera; family Cantharidae; genus Malthinus; species Malthinus flaveolus. The sequence continues at coordinate 14,327,360 of OX467285.1, read as the reverse complement.
GCCGATTTCTGTAAATCCTGAGCCACCACCCATAGAACTGGAAGAAGTAAATTTCAACAGTTTAAAAATTTTATTAGTCGACGATGCGTACAAATGTCCAATAGAAGGTTGTGGTAAAAATTTCAGACGCGAAAATTTGGCGCAAATGCACGTCAAACATTATCATCCAGAATACACCAAATTTCTCGACTCAACTCCGAATGTTGCCGATTTAGCATACGCTAGAACTGTAGGCGAATCTTTAGATAAATCACCGGATAGAAACGTCAAAAATTTTTCTGTAAAACAAACTCCTAGAGTGTCTACACCAAAAGTATCGACACCCAAATCTGTTGTTCCACCGTCGATTGTCGAGCCCGATAATAATTATAGTCAGCACCAACAAGAAACGATTAATGCCCAGCAAGCCTCACAGTTGCAAAGAACAAAAGATTCCGAAATATTAAAATTGTTAAACAGTAAACCGACGGAGGACAGTGGCTTGCCTAAATATCCGCCCGGTTTACCCACAAATATGTATCCCGATATTAAGTTGAAAGATTTATTGAACAGGTCCGAAGGAATACCAAAACGTGAAGATATAAATCTTAAAAATTTAAGCACTACTAGACCTAGCGGAATTAAAACGCTGTTACCAGTGATTAGAACGACCGAAGTGAAAAAAGAAGTAGAAATGGAAAAATTACCAATTTTTGACGGCCCAAAAGTTCCAAAATCGGCTATGAAACGTAAACGGCCATTTTCGGAGAGTATCGACATATTTAAACCTCCCGAAATTCTAGAAATGCCAGTTATGACAGAGGCTCTTGTTAAGCCCGAACCGGTGAACACCGGTTACATCGTCGAAGGGGGAGAAGTTATCAAAATTGTTCAAATGAAAAGCGAAGAAATTATAAATTGTACTTGCGGAATTACGGAAGAAGACGGACTCATGATTCAATGTGAAGTTTGTTTATGTTGGCAACATGCTTATTGTAATAACATTCAAAGAGAAAATCAAGTTCCCGATAATTACACTTGTTACATATGTCAAAACCCAATGAGACAAAGGTCATCTAAGAAATACTTTCACGATCAAGATTGGTTAAAGAATGGCACCTTACCTGTTGCGAGTTATCAGTGTAAAGACGATGCGGTCTTAAAGGAAAGGTTTAACAAATTAAAAATGTCGCACGATTTAAGTGGCAGGCTGTACGAGTTGAAGGATTTCATGCACTCGCTTAAAGTCAAAATGAAAATTGCCGAGTAAGTTTTTTATGTACCATTTTGGTTTCTTTATTTTTTCTTTTGCATTTTTTCTCTTAATAATAATTTCTTTTTTGGTAATTAGCAATAAAAATCATCCAAAATTATATTTATGGTCGAAGCCGTGGGAAAAGCCACCTCTACCAGAAAAGACAAACCTGAAAGAAGAAGAAAATTTGGACGTAAAGTCAAGCTTTACGTTTCCCAATCAGTTTGATAAAAGTGAAATAGATTTGTTAAGCAGCAAAAATGAATCTCAGAACGAATCTGTGTTACTTTCACTTTTGAAGTCTGCAAAAGAAGAACAGAAGATTAAAGAAGAAATCGAATTCGATAATCTTATGGCGAATAATTTAGAACCTTCGCCTTTTTCTACTCCCATAATACCTCAGCCTGAAGCTGCGATCGATTCGGCCGATTGTAAGTTAAATTTATTGGATCACATTGCCCACTCGCAAACACTCGTAGAAGAACGTCTTAACGATCTCGAAGAACAAGTCAATTTGTTGGACGAAGAAAATAATAATACGCCAGAAGAAGTTGCAAGAACTTGCCTTACTATGCAGTTGTTGTTAAAAGATTTAAAACTGCTCAAAGAGTTTAGCGAAACAACATATTAAATTATTTATTGTTTAAATTTGGGTTTAAATGTTTACGTAGTATAACAATATTATATATTCAATAAATTCTAATTTATTTTTTTGGCTTACAATTCGTTAATGATTTTTTTACTTCTTCCTAATCTTCTTAGTTCGTTGCTGGCTGAATTTTCTGCTAATTCACATATGTAACTGTGCCTGCTTGCGCAGTCGCTACCACGATATGCGTAACTTCGAAGTGCCGGGTTATACGTGAGACGTAGACAACGACCACTGCCAGTAATGGTACCTGTTGGATCTGTAGGATCAGGTTTGCCTCCAGAACTTTGAGTTTTAACAGGTCGGGCGCTGTTACTCCAAATCCAAAGCAATCCGGGGTTTAAACCTCCAGTCCAATATTCGCGTCCTTTAAAAAGAAAGTCACAAATTTAAATTGCAATAATTTATACTAATGAGAGCGAGCTAAAATCTAGTTAATATTTATTGTGGCAATTAAATAAATATCTAGTAAAATTATTTTTCTAATAAATGCAATATTTTTCCTTTATCAATTAAATTTAACTTTAAGGCGGCCTTCAGATGGAAAATATCTGCGCTATCAGCAGGTGTATTGCTTTGACCATTTGTTGATAAGCGCGTAATTGCACATTGGTGTTTTATTCAACTGTTTTTATTTTATTATGTTAGTTTTGTTTTAGCGTCCTACTCGTAGATACATTATTATTTTGTGCTTGAACTTTTTCGTTTATAATAGTTCCGCTTGTGCCGAATTTTTCGATTTTTTCAGTCCAAAAAGGTAAGCTATTTTAAACCGATTTTTGGCATGCAAATTTTATTTTTATTAATTAGGTATCGACTGAAACCGGATAGAAACTAATGTGTAGGTACTATCTGATGGAATCAAAAATATCACGTAAAGGATTACCTCTTAAATAATCCAAACTAATCATGTATCTTATAACATCTTGATTTTCTTCGATAGTTTCCATCTCTGCTAAAGATGCGCCAAATTTTTTGCATTGTTTATTCGCCGCTTTCCAGTCTAATTCTCTTCCTGCTGTTCCAGCAAATAAATAGCAATTCATTCCTGCTCTATTAAATCCATCCGGGCATGGATCTGAAACATAATTTTATATTAGACATTAAATTTGATTCTTCAGTAATAAGTCGCTAAATTCTTGTAATATGCATGTAGGACGAGGTGGCCGAGTGGTTAAGGCGTTGGACTGCTAATCCAATGGGCTCTGCCCGCGTGGGTTCGAATCCCATCCTCGTCGAGTTTTTTATACAAACTTTTTTTTTCAAAAATTTTAGCATTTTTTTTAAAATAAAATTATATTGGAGGTCCTATATTAAGAAATTTTTTGGAAACTAACAAGACCGCATTGAATTTTTCTGTATGATATAAAGGGTTGAAATGATGCAAAGGAAGAAAAGGTATAAAATAACTTGAATTTAAACGATTATTAAAGTGCAAGTTCATGTTACATTGTAAATCAAGGTAAAGGTAAATAGAATTCATTGCTACAATTATTCAAGTTCAATATTAACTTCAAAGAGAACGGCAGTTAATTGTTTTATTTATTTTCATTATAATATTTACGAGTCGGATGTGTAGGCAAATTATAGCTACCTATAGGTATTATGTAACGTTTAAATTACTATGTTTGTGACTGTTTTATACATCTTATAGTTGCAATTTACATAAATAATGGAAACAATTATAGTAAATCAATTCACTCGATTTAGAAGGGAAGTAAGAACAGAATTTATTCCAAAAGTGTTTTAGTGTGGAAATATTCATAAGTTTATCAATACTCTATTATTACAAAATTACGCAAAATAATTTCATTTTGTATCTTACCTTGATCAACTTTATTTCCAGCCATAGCAAAATAGAGCATTTCTTCGACTCTCCTCAACCTTTTTTCCATAAAATCCATTTTGTATACAAGTTTTTCCATAGCGCTCAATAAATACATTTCAGTCTCTGAAACTTGCCTAGTCGGCTTCTTCACACTGCTTCCATTAGTCACAATCTTAATCGTAGAAGAAATCTTACTTTCCTTATCGTAAGCTTTGCTCTTCTCTAAGCTTGTTACATTAGTATCGACGACACTTTGTATGGGAATTAATTGAGTCACCCTGCTTTCCCTGTATATTTAATTTTACAAAATAATTTGGGATGTTTACAAAAGTTTTAATAACGAACCTGTGATTTCCCAGAACCCATTCTTCGAAGGCAGGTCCCCATACTCCATTTTCTGTCCAAACAGCAGGATTGGATTTGGTTTCCTTAACTTTTGTGTTGTTCGTCATGTAGATTTCCGAGGAATTTTGAACTAATGTCAACACTGTTAAAATTAAAACGTTCTTCATCATTTTGACAAATTAATTTCGATTTACTTGTGAAGAAGAAATGCACTCGCGACCACGTTTAAATGAAGTAAATTGTAAACTGTTTTAGTAGACCAACAACCTCCAATTAAGTTATGTTCAAGTTAAAACTCTCTCTTTTAAATGTTTTTTTTTGGGTAATTTGTTTATCTTCTTTACATACGGGTATTTACAAAATCGAAAACTCTTCAATTTAGTGCAGCTCGTATTTGTTAATTAGATAATTACCGATGGAATAATTTAGGCTCTCGGTTTTACATTACTAAGTATAATAAGTAAAGAAGTTCCGGGAGTATTATGACCGACGTATATTGTCCTACTTCTTTCTCCTACGCTACGGGAAAGTCCATATATCTCAATATTTCTACAAACATTTCATACGTAAGTAGTTGATTTGGTTTCTAAATTTAAATTAATAGAAATTGGTTTCTTCAAAAAAGAGCAATATCTGAAAAACTGAATGGTGCATCGCGACTCGAGACTACTGAATATTTAAAACACTAATATAATCGAAAGAAAACGAAAAACATTTAAAAGTCTATCATCTAATAGCGACGTGTTGATTCAGAACACACAATCGCTTCTCTGCATCTCAAGAGCCGTTGAGGATTTTAAGAGCATTTTTTAAAATTGGATTTTATTTGAACTCTATATCTAGAAATTTTGAATTGGCCATGGTGCTTCAAAAGTTTCAAAAAGCTTCCTCAACTTGTTTGTCGTCGTTGTCTTTTCTAAAATTAAACTTTTTGAAGTACATTTTCGCTTTTCGAGTGTGACTGTGTGCAATTTTCTTTGTTTAAGGCCTGTTTTGCATGTTGCTTTTCATTGACTTTGTTTACTTTGAAAAAGTAATGTATTAATATGATCAAAACATTTAATTTCTTGATGTTTCGGGCCCCTGAATCCGAACCTAAAAAATAAATAAAAAACAAAATAAATGTCAGGGTGTGTGTGTGTGTGTGTGTAACACCGTCAAATAAAAACTACTAAAGCAATATTCTCGAAATTTGGTTCCGGCACAAAATTTCATTGACAAAATAAGCTTTTAAACGAAATCGCTACAGGGTACATAAGGGGGTTATTTTGGTTCCATGTGTGTCAGGGTGACGCTAATCATGTATTTGTTCAGTTGTTGCCCAGTTTTGAGTCGTTTGCTTCCCAAATTTTTTTGTCACATTTCTCGAAGTCGTTGACGGAGGTAGGTTTTATATAATCGTCTTGGCTGAGGAAATTCACCACTGTGAACTGTGAATGTTGATACAGTTAGCGCTAAGCGAGCGGCTGCATCTACACCATCATTGTTACCTCTTATTCCCGAGTGCGATGCTACCCAAACAAATTCTACTAAATTCCCGATTTGCACTGAGCTTGTGAAAAGTTGTAAAATTTCCGTACTGGTTCCGTGACTTGTAAATTTGTTCTTTATTCATTTTGGAAAAATTGGAATTTGTCATTGATGTAGATAAGCACTTGCCGAATAGCAAAAGTTTCCACACTGTCACTGTATATGTTTGTATACTGTATGCTGTAGGAAATAGAAAAGTAAACTTTTGGTTTCCAATTCCTATGGTAAAAGTCGAACCATCAGTTGATGTGGCGGTTTTCAATGCGTCAGTGTAGATCTCAATGTAATTCTTGTACTTTGTTATGGTAGGTACGCTCCGTAAAGTTGTCGGTAACTTTACCACCAGCAGAGAGGTACAATAATGAATAATCTCTTTCTATTCTATTATTCTATTGATTGTATTGAACCTCTCTGCTGGTGGCGTAAGTCAAAAAGAACTTTACGGAGCGTACCTACTTTAACAATTTTTGAACGACGGGTCCTATCAATTGCGCGTAGTTCTAAATTAATTCTTGGTGTTTTTAAAAGTCACGGTAGATACAGTAGTAGTGTTGTTTCGAAATACTCTTAATTTGAGGAAATTTTTCATGTAACGTTATCAGGATGTTGGATACCCTTTTATTGACGCGAATAATTTTTGGATTACAGGGTTGTATTGTATTCTCTTTGTTTGTTTAGTGAAATAAATTGAATTGGGATTTTGGGGGTTTGAGGAGCAGTTTACGGTAATTTACTACCAGTTGTTGTCTTCGAAGGTCTACACTACAGTGTCAGGCTAGAGGTATTTCTGATGATTCACATAAAAGACTGAGAGTTGGACTCGTTCTAAACGCGCCCCTGGACATTCGAAGGGCTGTGTGTTGGAAGGCTTTACTTCTGATATTAATTAATTTTTAGTTAATTTTTAAAATAATTTCAAAATTGATTACTTTTAAAGAGCCAAAGTTGACTAAAATTTTAAAACGAATTTTCTGGAAATCGGCTCCAGCTGCATTGTCTATATTTTGATATATTGTAGATATCAAAGTTCTTAATTAAACACAGTTGTTTGGTTCATTTGTTATGAGCAGATCCGGAGCTATGATTTTTTGAAGGTCAAAATTTCAAAAACTTGTAATTTCTTTTGTAAGTAATTAAAACTTGGCCACATCAACCGTTTTTGAAATCATAATGGTACATGGTTTACTGACATGTCTCATGTCTACGCTTTTAAAATTTTCCAAAAGTCTTGTTAAAGCTTCTTGATTCACATTTTTTTAATCCGCTCTGCAAAAACAATTGCATTTTAAAGCTGTATTAGAATGAAATTAAAAAGCTGAATTGTAACTATTGCAGAACTTTCGATTTCTATCATTTCATGCATTTATTAGAAAGAGCTGGTGACGGTTTTCGTCGAACGATTAAGTAAGAGTAAATAATCTTGTTGGGGATACCTGCGAGCATGTGTGTCCCCTATTTGAAAAACTGCAAGTTACATTGAAACATGTAATTATTATTTTTATCGAGTAATTTCTGGTAAAGAATTAAAAAAAAATACTAATTAATCCCCACCTCTTCGACTTGAACTGAAAAAGTTAATCAACTGCCCTTTTAAAAATTTCCCATGCAAATTCAATTTTTAATCAAATGGTGGGTGGTGGGCAATTAAAGTTCGCCGAGAAGTCTGTTAACAAGTGTATTAAAATTTTCAATGTTACCTCTCACTCTTCTCTCTTCTACACAGGGCCGTCTTAACTCATGCAGGGGCCCTTGGGCACACAAACTGTGGGGTCCTTTGAGAAAATGTAAATGTGAATGAAAACTTCAGGTTGTGCCTTTTTAATTACTGACTTTATTTGTTAGCATGGTTATAACTTTACACAAATCAAGTTTAATATAAGTCTATAAGTGAAACGATTACTAACGTTAATGACGAAGATTTCTTCCCGAATTTCTATTGTGCAAAATCTTCTATTATGCCCTTACAGTCTAACTTTTGAATGGCATCACTGCATATTGAACGGGCATGATTGCACTATAGTCCAGTCAATGGGGGGTTTTGCCCTACAAAAGGTAAGGTGGTGTAGTTCTGATTTTTGAATATGTTATTGTGTTAGGGACCCTGATGAAAAATCCAAGTTTTCGACCGGGGGGGGGGAGCGATCCACCGTCTTGGATTAAAGGTACGAAAAATTGGTTTTTCCGATTTAACTTCTTAACGGTTAATCCCACGACAAAAATGTATAATCCAAATTTGAAGAGGACAAAATTCTCTACAATATTTATTCTATTCATTTTGTTCCTGTCTGTTACGGTTTCTGAGATATAAGCTGGAGAAAATCGCTATTTTTAGAAAAAATGAATTTCTTCGGTTAACTTCGCTTGGAGACTTTTTTACCGTTTATTTGAGAGAAAATTCTTTCGAACAAAAGTTGTAGGATTTTAAATTTCCTTCAAATTGAGTGTATCACCATTGAGTAATAAGATCACTATAGTGTTATTATATACTCAATGGTAGCACTGATATTTTAACTCAACCAGATCCAAAGTTAGAGCAGTTTTATGATAAATGATAACCTATAAATGTCTAAAAATGAGTCATGAGTGTTCGCAGCTCAAAGGTTTCGTTACAACCCCCCTCCATATCAATCCATAACAATTTCTCTTATATTTCAACATTTGTACAATTTAAAATGGGGATGGTGGTTGGGGGGGTCGAAATGTTGAGCGAATTTTCTCGTTTATATTGCCAACAACCTGTCTCATATGTCAACAATTATTCATTTGGTGGGTAGTGTTTGAGGTATGGGGATTGGGGGGGGGGGGTCAATCTCATATAACATTAAAATCGGTTCAGATGTTTAGCAACCACACGCGTTCAAAGATTGACTAACTTGCGGTAAGTCGTCGCACTTCTCCATGAAACCAGGTTTGTCGGTACTCTTTTGGCCATAACTCCTAAACTCTTTGTCCGATCCGCAATTTATTTTTTCCATCTCAAAGCTGGTTAAATTTACTATCAGACCTTTTATATAAAATTTTGATCAATTCTAATAAAATACCCACACTAGGACACTAGTCCACTGAACATGTGGAAATCGTCATATTTTGCAAAATCATACACATTTAGCGTGCTGGTGTGAGTATTTCACGGTATTTAATCAAAATTTAATATTAAGGGTCTGATAGTAAATTTTACCAGATTTTAGATGAAAAAAATTAATTTTGGATCGGACAAATAGTTTCGGAGTCATTAGGAAAAATGTGCCTAAAAAACTTGGGTCCCACAGCAGTACGCAGTTTTTAACGTGCTAGGATTTCTATTATATGGGGCTTGATTAAAATTTCATATATGCGATATCATGGGACATTTAACCAGCTTTCAGATGAAACAAAGAAACTGCGCATCGTATAAATATTTTTGGAGTTATAGCCAAAAGAGTACCGACAAACCTGGTTTCATGGAGAAGTGCGACTTACCTCAAGTTATCCAATCTTTAAACGCGTGTGGTTGCCAAACCCCTGAACCGATTTTAATGAGTCAATCCCCCCATTTGAATTTTTTGTACCTTTAATCCCCTCCAAGGTCGAAAACTTGGATTTTTCATCAGGGCCCCTAACCCAATAACGTAATATTCAAAAATCAGAACTACACCACCTTTTTTAGGGCAAAGGCATTTTTTGCTACCTATTGACTGGACTATTAGGTATGCATCATAGAACTATGCAGAGACGTCTTGTGAAAGTCATCAGCGTCATATCAAAATATTTGCACAAATCAGAACAAAAATTTGGCAGCGCCTAGAGTCTCAAAAACTATAAATGCACCTCTGCGAGGGGATGCTATCCTCTGGTGCTATCAAAGCACATTGCTTTGGTCCTATTAAAGAATGAACCGAACCGAGCGATCGAGACTCAAATTTGTTGCTGTAGAAGATAATAAGTTATATTTTTAATAATTAATTTTGAGAACTGGAAAAGATTGTAAAACGCACTTTCGTTTAAACTTTAAAACGAGCCAATTTGTGTAACTAAACAATTATTTTTGCATTACTGCCACATCACAAATATTGCAGAAAAATATTTAAACAATGGTTGTAAATTTTATGTACAGTTAACAATTGTTTTAGTTTACATGACAATAATTATTATTTTTTTGAAATATTTTATAAAAATCAAAAAAATATCTTATACCAACTGTAACTTTTATTTCAAGAAAGTATATTTCCTGGTTGGCCTGTGAAATAACTAACAACTTTTTTTCATTTTTTCTGCACTACGCTCGCTTCACACACCTGTAATCTGCATAACTTCAATTGTGACTTATTTAATATCAATTTCTAACAATAAGTTTTATAATTACCTAATATGTATTAATATATTATTTATTCATTTAAATACTCATACAACAAGAATAACAAATATACATTACGTAATAAGTAATTTATTACTATAATAATTACACAATGTAAACATTTAACTCTTAAGAGGTAACAAGTAAAAAAGGTGAGGTTCACTCTATTAATTAAAAAATATTTATTTATTTATATCAGTCTGTAACAATTGTTAGAAGTAAACAGTTAGATTTGTGTTGTCTGTTAATTTATGAGGAACGTCAATTATGTGAATGTTATTGGTGCTTTCGGAGTCGGTCTAAAAAATTTTCAAAGTAAGTTAATTCAGTAATTTTAATTTGATGCTACGTATTAATAATTTACCTTATCGTCGTCCCAACTGAGTTTCTTAACCCTGTTAGATAACGCCGATTGGGGCCACATGGGCGGTTGTGGTGCTGGATGTATTTTGGTGCTTGGTTTTGCTTTATTTTGGTTAGTCGGTAGTCCTCCTATTGCCGATGCTGTTGGAGAACGCAGGAGGTCGCCGTACATAGGGTTACTTTTTTCTATTCCTGCAGAACTCGACGATCTGTCCGATTCCAGTGTTGGAAGCTCCTCGCGATTTGACGATTTGCTTCTCCTACAAAGGGATAAATTCAAATTTATTGGGCTCATGGGGGTTGTAGTTTTGTTTTTAAAAGCAAAATGTAAGTACTTACGCTTTACAAATATACACTACTAGGATTGCTATGACCAAAGCCAATAATAAGAGAACACTTCCAAAAGCTGCAAACAAAACTGGACCTGTCGAATTAGTACGCCCTGAAGCCAATCCACCAGGTCCTATTCCCTTTTGAAAATGCACTATAACGGGTACGCTGGCCCTTCTCGGAGGTTTTCCATTATCACTCGCAATTACTGCCAAATTTGCAACACCCTTGGCGGGTTCCAACTTCTTAAGTTTCAATTCGCCGTCTGGAGTGATAAAAAACATGGAAGCGTTAACGCCCGTTAAACTTAATGTCAACGAGTCTCTAATATCACCATCCCCCACTTCTATCAAACCAATCAACTCTTCTAGAGGCCCCGACACGAAAAATTCGTAATGCGAATAACGAAAATGAGGCTCCCATTCGTTTACATCTTCAATAGTTATGTTAACAACACACGAGTCGTTCTAAAAAATCAATTATAAACTGAGATGTAGTGCAAAAATTTGTACCCACCGTTATTCCGTCCGTAGCAAATACCCTAAAAATATATTCGGGTCGTCCTTCGTAATCTAAAGGTTGTCTAAGTGATAATTCTCCTTTTGGGCTTATTGTAAACGTATCTAAAATTTCTTTATCGGAAACATAATAACGCAGAGCTTCGCCGGACCTGCTAGTCGCAAGCATGGTCAATGTGGATCCCACAGGTTGTGATTCGGACGCCTTGACGTAAAATGCGGGCCTTAAAAATCGTATCGCGTTACCTGGCGAGACTCTCGAAACTGTTAACGTTGCTAACGCGTAGCGATCTGGATTATCCTGTTGGGTGGCCCTAAAATATAAATTTATCACTTAACCTTGCTATTGATTTCAAACAAAGTTACCTTATCACGAGTGTCGCTGGATTATGCAAGTCGTTTTGTGCCAGGTCTTTATTCAAAACTACCATTCCCGAATTTCTGTTAATTTTAAAATGAGAATAGTCGGGTCCAACTCCATTAAAAGTGTAAAAAACGGGAGCGTTAATACCCAAATCTTGATCGAACGCTTTTATACTTCTTGGTTTTAATATTAAAGGTGTCGATTTTGAGGGCGGCTCTTGTAAAAGGGCGCTGTACCTTTCGTCTAAAAATTTTGGATTTTGATCGTCTGCGTCTACAATGTGTACACTCAAAATGGTGTCCGAAAATTTGGGCGGTTCTCCATGATCTTGCGCCCTAATACCGACGTCGAAATTTCGCAACGTCTCAAAATCGAGTGGTTTTCGTAAAACTAAAGTTCCTTCCAATTCGTTTTCGAACTCGAAATAGTCCGAATTTATTCCGGGTAAAATTGAATAGCGCACACTTGAAAACGGCCCTTGTTGATCGGCGTCGACGGCGTGAACGCCTTGTAAAACGCGCGTACCCACAACGGTCACTTCGGAAATATTTAAAATGTACGGGGCGTTTATAAATTTCGGCGCGTTATCGTTAGCGTCTGTAACACGTATACTTATAGGAATAACAAATCCGGGATCGAGTGTGTGGAGTCTTTCACAAATTAAATTTATAAAAACCGATGATGGCCCATTCACGCCTTCTTTATCGAGACGTCTTCGCAGAGTTAGATTGCGAGAACCGGGCGTAACTATCACAGGACTGTCTATTTCTCTTAAATGTAATGCTATCGTTCCTCCGGGACGAGGATCGCCGTGAATGCGTATGACTCCGATCGTCGATCCTGTCGGCAAGTCTTCGGATACGAAAAAACTTTCAGAGGATGCTCCATTTTCTAAGTAACATCTGTTGTCAGGTACATCTGAAAATGAAAATTTATTGAAAATAGCTCACAAGCTTTTTGAGATTTATACAAAGTATGTTTCTCTTTTTTTTAATGTGGTATTTTACGTCCAACTGCTATGGTTGTTATAGTCCGGGAGGCAACTTGAAATTTTACTAAACGGTAAACTTAAAGGTCCGTCTAGATGCAACGTTTTACTCGAAGTTTTGCTCGACAGTAAAACCGAGTAAAACGTTGCACACTTTTGCGTCCACACACAACGTTTTAAATGCACGGTTTTAACTGTGCAGGTAAAACGTCAAATAAAACCTTGAATCTAAACGGGCCTTAAAGTACAACATTTTTAACGATGCGAGTAATAGAACCGACCATCTACCACTCCTCGCATCATTAGGTCGGGGGCGACTCGAGATCGGTATGTTTTTGATCTTTTCTCAGTTTTTCACTTATTACTCGAAAACTACGCACTTTATGAGAAAAGTTGTTTTATATAAAAATAAACTATATGAAATTTCCTATAAACTATATCTGTTGGGTTTTTTTCTTCAAACTAGCAGTTTCAGCGCTAGAGCGCGTTAAAGTTTGACAAAAATTCAAGAATTGGTCAAAAACTGTTCTATCGCTTATAACTCAAAAACTATGCGCTTTTGGAGAAAAGTGTTTCTATGACTATAAACTGCATAAATATCCAACAAATTATATATCTTAGGTTTTTTCTGTCAGACAAACGGTTTAGGCACTAGAGGGCGTTAAAGTTTAACAAAAATTCCAAAATCTGTTAAAAAACGTTTTTTTTTGGTTATTGCTTATAACTCGAAAACTACTTCCTTTCAGAGAAAAGTGTGTCTATATGAATATAGACTATATTAAATTTTCTACAAATTATATCACTTAGGTTTTTTTCCTCAGACAAACGGTTTAGGCGCTACATCGATACTTTATGGTTTAGTAAAAGTGCACGCTGCCTCCCGGACTATTAACAGACGGGACCTACAACCTACACTTACAGCATCAGGTGGGTTCCGAACCACTCGAATCAAGGTATTTTTTAACACATAGAAAGATGTAGTGGTGTCAGCCAGATTCAAACGAAGATAATTCAGATCTGAGTCTAAAACTCTTTAGCCGCTTGACCACCCAGGCCGAGCGACATGTTTCGTAAGGTTTAAGGATTTAAAGAAAAGCATGTTCATTCGGCCTAATCAGTCGTGCAAGCTATGATTTCTTAAGGCAGGCGGGGCGGGGGGTGCGCCATGTCGTTATTTAAACAATTTAAGGTGCAGTTATTTGAGTACAAATATGAAGAACTGTGTGAGTATTTAATTTTGTCCCTTGAAAACTATTTTCCAAGATGTAAAAATATGTGTAAATGTGTAATTCATTTTAATTCCTCCTGGGGGGGGGGGGGGGGGGGGAGTTGACAAATTAGGCAATGCGGTGTAATAGAGAGGAGAATGTGCAATGTATGAACCAAGTTTCAAGAGGATAGTCCTATTATTAACGGAGATATTAATTTATTGATTTTCGTTATTACTAGTTAGTTATTGCTAAAGGTACTCGCCCGCCCCACTAATTGTTTTATGTGCTATTATTTCCCTTATTATTTTCCACCTTAAAAAATCCTAGCACCTCTACTGGGCAGAATAGCTTAGTTTAGTTACTAATAAATTTGACCAGCAGTCTCTATAGAGCGCATGAGAATAGGAAGGAGAGTTTGCAGTTTGATTTAGAAGTTCCAGTGGGGTCTTTTGCCTATGCTTGCCCTCTTTACGAGCGCCCATGTCTGTCAATTTTGAACAAATTAATGTGGGAACCAAACCAATATATAGTCCCATCAAACGCAAGATGCAGTAAATGTCAACAGTGATCATCGCGTAACGACTGCAATTGACTGCAGATATTATTCCAACTCCCTAAATATCTAGGCACCACCGACCCCTACTCAATATCTAAATAAAAAAATTTACGTAATTTGCCAAGGTTTATCTGCATGTATGTGTTGACATTAACTGCACCTTGAGTTTGAATGGAGTATATAGTATTTAATAGTATTTAGGCTTTCATGGCCCGCTTGATTCCGCTGAATGCTAAATTACGAAATAACCTTTCCGTTTGATTGTGTTTTAACAAACTTTGAATTTTTGGAATTTTTTCTAAAACGTATTCAAACGTGGCCTTCTTTTCTTTCAGAATTTTTTATCTTGGCCAGTATTCCAAACTTTATTTTCCCAATTAGGACCTTATCGTAAAAGTAGGTACACAATAATTTTTTCTATTGGCTTAGAAATTTTTTGCCTGCAATTGCTGTGGCCTGTAGTAGGCCACGGCCTATTTGTCCTTACGGATAAAACGCCCCTGCGACTAACAAACAAAAAAAAATACTTTAATTAAACTTCTTTTCCTAATTATGAAAGTAATACCTATACATATAGTAAAAAGTCGATTCAATTCCAACTCGCTGGACTTCTTTTACAATAATTAACTTTGATTTATCATTTCCACAATCTATCTTCTTATGTGTTTTTTGTCAAATTACTTTTTAATAAGAGCGTCTAATATAATTGCAGAATATATATAATTAGACAATTTTATAGGTCCTTTCACATTTACATTTCCCACGTTTAAACGTCTTTAATTTTGAAGACTCGTTATTAATTGGTTGTTTAATCAAGCATTAAATTTAATTACAAGTTATTTAGACGTCGATTAGATACTTGCAGTAAGTACAATAATTATAAAAATAATTGTAATTCGCTAGATACAGTAGATAATGCTAAAGTAAATTGTTTGATTAGTTGAGCGATTGGTTTCCATTTAGGGCTCGATATTTTTAATTCGTTATTCGTTCTGCGGTAATTTAGACAAAAGGAGTTTATAAAAAAATTTCTTTGTGGGAAACTACACTTTTGTTTGTTTTTGCATTAACTTCCAACTACAACTTATCTGTTCTTTTTTGCTAATTTATTATAGTAATTAAAATTAAATTTATGCAGTTCCTTAGAAGTAACATTTTTACAAGGTTAAGGATACACGCTTTAAAGTGAAATTCTAAGTTCGTTTATAAAAAAATAACATAACCAACTTCTTAAATTGCTTAAAAATGAGCCTTTAATGAAGATGATTTAAAAATGAGGTGGAATTTTTTGTTTCTATTGTTTACCAATGTTTGTTACAAGAGCCGGCAGGTTCCTTTACACGAAAATTTGCTAAATTAAATAATTAAAAATTGCCGATTTTTCTTCGAAATATGTAATTTTTGCGAAAGATAGTGCTTGCGTTTTAAAGGCTCTTTTAATAAACCGCAATTTCTTTAAATTGAGTTAACTTCCCCTCAAACTGAACACTTTGTATGTTGTAAAATGTCCTCGCATAATAAAACGTGTGCAAATGCACTTCTGGACAAAATTAATGCACCAATTTACTAAACTTACGTACTATTTTTATAAACAGTGTGTTTATTTGAAAACTTCCTACCTGTGGAATAACTCGAAATCTAACTTCACGTTAGAAAAATCGAACTTCAAAGCTACCGTCGATTAATTTTTATGTTGCACCCTTTTATAGGCCTTGGATTTTCTCATGAACGACACGTGACACCTGCGGAGTAAACCAAAACTCGTCGAAATTTTAGGTGACAACCTTTCTAAAAACATCGTCATTCGTTTTCGTTACGTGTAAGTAAATAAAATAAATTAGACGATAAATATTAAGTATTGAGGCACCATCCCCAATCTAATCTTATGTATAAAAACCAACACATTGAATTCCAAAAAATTATCTACATTCATCTACCCCAAGGCATTTAACCTCGTTAATTCTTGTGAATCTGATACAACCCAATATCAGTCGCATCGCGCGATTTTGCAATTTTTGCAGCCTCGCCACGCCACCCCGACTTGATAAGTACAAAACAGTACTGCAGTAACATAAGTGAGGCAATATTATTGTGTTTGTGTTATACACCACCTTACGGGTTTTTACAGTTAGAAACCAGCTAACCCTCCTAATCACTCCTATTTTTCTAGAAATTTTCTTACATACATAATCAATATTATAATCAAACTTTAAATCTCTATCAATCAAAACTCCTAAATACTTAATAACATCTACTACTTCTATCGTCGCTCCACACAATTTAAGTTCCAACCCGTTCCTAATAAATGACTCCTTATACTGTTTTTCCCAATATCATCCCCTTTGTTTTTAAAACGTTTAACTTTGGTTTATTAGCTTCCATCCAATCGCTCACATTTTCTAATATTAAGTTAGTTTTCTTCTCCAGACTATCTACACATATATCTGAAATATATATTATTATGTCATCTGCAAATAGATGATATTGAGCACTCTGAAAGTCTGAAAGATTAAAGATATATCATTCATATACAAAACAAACAATAGTGGGCCCAGCATACTACCCTGTGGTATTCCAACATCAATGGGTAACTCGTTGCATACATACCTCTCATATTTAACCTTTTGATTTCTATTTCTCAAGTAATTCCTTAACCAATCCAGCACTATTCCCCCAAATCCCAATGATTCAAGTTTGGCCAACAATATTACTCTATCAATCGTTTCGAACGCTCTCTTTAAATCCAAAAATATGACAATCATTTATAACACACTGTATTGCACTTTCACAACTATGATTCTTTCTAAACCCAGACCGGTGTTCACATATCAATTCATTTTTTTCAACATATTCCAAAATTTGTAAATATACTACTCTTTCTACAATTTTTTCAAACGCCGGTAGCATAATTACTGGCCGAAATTCTTCGGCTTTAATTGTTTTACTCACTATATAGAGCAATTGTCGATATCTTGAACGAATTCGGTACCTCTCCAGTCAACAGTGAGAAATTTATTATATTAATCGTAGAGTCAACCAGAGCATCAAAAAATTTTTTATAAATGAACATTTCAACATCATCTGAACTACCCCCGTCTGCAAGAGATAAAATTACTTTTCTCAGATTCTCCCTGCCCACTAACTAAAACTCTGATAAGCTACTGTTACTACTAACAACTGTAAATTTCTTATCCTTCTGGGGTATAGTTCAGATAATCTCCCCTACACTACTTATAAAAAACTCATTAAATTTTTCTACTATGTCATTTGGATTTTGTACTATACCTCACCCTGAAAATCTACCACTTCAATACTATCCCTAATCCTCTGACCTGTTATTTTCTTTCAATTTTTTCCTGGTAATATTTACATTTCTCCGTCCTGATCACATCACTAACCACTCTATTCCTGCTCTGTCCCAATCATACTGATTATTAGTTTGTTTATACTGCATATAAGCGTTATCTCTCATTTTAATTGTATTAACTACCCTAACATTAAACCACCCATTATATTTGCTACGAAGTACAATCTCTCTTGTTTGCATAAACTTCTCAACAATATCCCTCACTCCACCTGCAAAGTTGTTGTATCTCGCATCCAGACCTCCCTTACGATAATCAAAAGTCTTACAAAAGTTTACAGCCTTTGTACAAAATTCAGTTATATCTTTCAACTAATAATAATAAAGAAACACAAACAATAAAGCACACGCGTCAACCAGGGGCGGACTGGCAACAAATGACCAGCCCAGGAAATATTTGACGCGGCCCAATTTTATTTTACTACCCAGGGTAACCACAGTGGGGGAAAATAAATATTTTGATGGGGGACCCAAGTTGAATATTTAGTTTATTAAAAAAATAAAAATTTTGGATTGTTCAAGGTCAAACGGCTTAAAATGAAGTTCAGAAATTTTAGAAGCGATTGATAATGTCTCCAAAGAAGGTGTTTCACGAAAGAAAATATGGACTCACTATACTTAGCGAAACGCTATTCTTCGCAAATTTTTCTATAACTTGTTTGTTAAAACAAGGATTTTCCCCCTGTTTGCACTGGCGAATTAAATTAAAAGTATTCTTACTATTTTTCGTTGGAACGCATCCACATTTTTTTAGATAAACCCCTCTTAAGCAACCGGCCCACCGGGAATTTTCTCGGTGTCCCGGTGGGCCAGTCCGCCCCTGGCGTCAACCTTGCTTAATAAAAATGATAATATTAATATTTGTGTGAAACTGGTTGTTGGGCTCATTGGTCTACGTAATCATAAATTTTTGGAGGTGTAGCTTCACTGTCTCTGTATTTAGCGAACGGCGTATAGCAACTAGCAAGATGATTAGCACCCTAAAAATTACCGCCATTCTCAAATTTAAAAAACGTAGTGGTGCGTTAATTTTGTTCAGGAGTGTAACAACTTTTTTCCAAGCAGTTTTACTTAAACTTTTACGGAGCCCGATTTAGACCTAATTCTCCATTTGGACTCGCCCTGTATACAGAGGATTGTCTTTTATATCAAGTCGGCTTATGAATTATGTACCTACTCAACTTAAAACCTTATACATTTTGGAAATTTCATACCTTAGACCAACTTTGCGAGTAAAACTCCTAAAAACTGAAAAAGTTTTTTATGCGAAACTACTTCTTGCTCTTCCTAAAGCACTCTTTCTATAATTATTACGTATTGTACTAAATTTTATCTTCATTATTCGCACTAATTTCGTGTTCTAAATTAATTTTTAAGGAGCAACTTTTATCTAATTCATGCGATAAATTATGTATAAGAATAAGGCTCTAATATAAATTAACTAATTACTTGTTCAATTTTTAATTATTATTTTTGAAGGAAGTTTTTCGCAATTCTAGCGACGCGGAAGACTTGAAATGACCATTGCTTTGCACACCTCTTAAGTTAAATTTTGCTGAATCATCTCGAAGACTCTTTCGAACGAAATATTTAATTCTCCAACAAAATAATGACTAATCTCGCTAAATTTAGTAATTGGATTCGTTAGAAAGAATCCCCATAAGAGATGTAGTACAATAAAAAGTTCTTTAAAATCTTAACGGAAGCATAGGAAAAGGAACCACGGTCTTGAACATCCTTCGCTTGAGTTATTTAAGAATACGTTAATTTTCCTTGGATACGTAGATAAAAGTGTAGGAATAATAAATTATTAGTTAGTGGAGTACTTATTCTTGAATTATAATTTATTTGTTACTTTTTTCAAGTCTACGACACTGATTGATCGAACGATTACGATTGTTGTAGAAACTTTATCATTTTCATTGCAGTTTATGGAATTATTTGCATTCGTGTTTGAACGGTTATTCGTAAAAATTTATAATTCACTTACTTTGTGTGTTTATTAAACTAAAGAAGGTCAATATTATCCAAGTTGATGGAAAAGGTGTGCTTAAGGCTGAAAGCCGCCAGTCCATTATGATTGAAATTCATCATCCATCTAAAACAAAGAAATTTTAAGTTTAAAACCTTAATTACATTCTCTTAGTTTTTTAGTTCAACGTTTTTTCAGATTTATTGTTACTAAATTCACAATGGCGAAAAGCTGTCCAATATTTGTTTTTACCTCACGATGGCGAAAAGCTGTCCAATAGGTATTTGTTTTCACCGGTTGCCACAAGTTCACACTTCAATGTGTGAAACACATAATATAGGTTTTGGAAGTACATAAATAGTTTTATATACTTTTAAAATACACAAAGAGTTAAATCTTAAAAACTCCTCTAACTTCTAGTATCAAGTTAATTCAAATTAGTGAAAAGCGGCCCAACGTTTATTTATATATCTTTATGATTTACATAAAATATTGAGGTGCAAATTTCTTAATGATTTAAAAGGCGAAATTTAAAAAAAAATTGGCGTTTTACAGATTGCATTTCAAACTGGCGAAAAGCCTATTAAACATTATTTTTTGAATTTTTATAATTTCTAATTTCTCTAAAGCTAATTACAAAAAGTTTATTTTTTAGTTTAATTTTAGCAAAGTAAAAAAATTAATAGACCATCCCATGCAATAAAATTTAAAGTGGTGAAAAACCAACCAACGTACGTTTGTTTTATTTATATACACCGTTCAAGTTAGCTCCTAATTAGTTTGTTCAAGTTTTTTTCTCGGATATGATGTAAATTTTAAATTTTTTTAAATACTTTTAAGATAGAAACTCAAATTGGTGAAAAACCTACACACAACAGACCGATTCAGAACCTTATCTTTTGATCTCTTCTACGGTGAAATTGGTAGGACCTTGAAGTACCTTTTGAATGATGTGCCACCTCATTTTTTCGGAATTTGTTCTCGAGATTAATGTACCTGTGTCAACCTATGACCATCGATTTGGATCTTGCACTTCAGTTGCAGTAATGTACGATTAAGAAGAGAATTAATTATTAAAAATGAAATTAATTTTCTTATATAAGACTTGGTATTTTTAACACGTATGTTACTAAAATTAGCGTAAATAAATTGCTAATTATTACGTTTGATGTAATCGTGTTTTAACAGTTACCATTTGAAATAGAGCAGCACGTGACTATAATTATTCTTTACTTACTGAATTAAAGCGTCGAGTCCCTACATAAATTTCAATTTTTAATTAGAATTTTGTAAATTTTTTGACAAAGTAACTTAAATTGTTAAATAAGTAGACGCCCCATTTTAAAGTCGCGATATTTTATTAATTACGAACCTTTTGTGGGTATTTCAAACTCTTTATTTTTAACTGCCATTGTTGCCAGCAAAGTGGAAGTTAATTAATAATTAAGAAAGTTCGCGTAGGTACTTAAAATAATTTTTATTTTTGATCCCTTTAACGGCTTAGTGTTTATTTTTGGAAAGCGCAAAATAGACATTTGTAGCGTTTATTGATTGACTTTTAGAGTTTATTATTCTATATAGTATCAAGTTTCACTGTTTAATTGGAATTTATCGCATGTCTATCAACGTGATGTACCTATTCAACTTTTCTTCCATTATAAAGGCAGCGTGGGTGTGGTGGTGATGGTGAAAATTCGGAAGATTTTACTCTTAAATAGTAATTTAAAAAATTAATTAGCTTCACTACGGTAATTTCAATGTGTTCAAGGATGCATTTATGAAGCGCACGATTTTAAGGGAGGAAAATTTTCTCTCCGTTCCACTGAGCTTTTGTGGAGGAGTTTTTCTCGACTTGAATTTATTCCCATATACCATCGCAATTATTATTGATTAAACATATATCGCTTAGCCAAAATATCTCAGAACTAATTGCGATTTATTTAGGGGTTGAGGCTCGGTTTGTCCTTAACGTCGAATTTCCCACTTCATACATTTTTAGACTACTCAACAAGTGGGTGGATTGACGTATTCGACACCCACCTACGTAGGCAAGTCGTTGAAAAGGAAAAAAATTGTTTTATTTTAATGTTTTCTCGTTTCGGGTCCCCCTGAATCCTCAACCGTTAAAGAAAACTCTTAGAAAAAGTCTGCCTGTCAGTGTGAGTGTATGTAACGCCGTCAAACAAAAACTACTGAAGCGATTTTCTTGAAATTTGGTTTCGGTCGCTTTAACAAAATTTCATCGATAAAATACGCTTTTACACGAAATCGATACAGGGTGGCCCAAAATAAGGGGATTATTTTGGTCGCATTTCGGAAAGTCTTGACTTATAATATTTATACTCGGCTATAAGTTAGTAGTACACATCGGCCCTAAATTAAAAAATACTTTTTCAAATTTTTAAATTTAAAATGGTTGCCAGTATAACAATTGGTCCATTTTCTAGTTTTTTTATTATAATTTTGGAGATAATTATTATAAAAATAAAAAAAATGCAATATGTAGACAAAATATAGGGCTTTAGTTTCGGTATAGTCAATTTTTACAATATTTTCAAAATTGACTATGTTTATACGACCAAATTGACTAAAATTTTAAAACGGATTTTCTCAAAATCGGTTTTGACCATTTGGTCTATTTTGTGATATATATTATAAATATTATAGTTCTTAATTTATCAACGTAGTTTTATTTTCCGATATGCGCTAGTTTCGGAGCTATGATTTTTTTAAGGTCAAAATTTCTAAAATTTATAATTTCTTTTGTAATTAAAATTTATAATTGCGAGTAGGCACATTAATTTATTTTATACATGTCTACTATCTGTTATAATTTTGCTTTAAAAATCACTTCCGGTTAAACCAGAAATTAGTCAAACAGAAGAAGTTTTTAAAAACGCCCTGTATATTTTACGATTTTTTAAAACGTTGTAAAATGAGCTGTCAAATTATACCAAAAATTTTACAATTGTACTTCCGGTTTAACCAAAAATGGAGTTGGCTTTATTATATTTAATACAACACCCTGTATATTTTAAGTGTTTTGGAATGGCTGTAAAAGTATCTATCTAGTGATACCAAAATTTCACATTTTGAGTTCAGATTCAGCTGGAAATGAGATGAGCTTTCCCAGTTCGATTTTTTATATTTTATATTATATATATATATTATAGTATAATTTTAGATTTTAAATCAGGAAGAGCTTCTGAGCACATTTTGGCGCTATTTATGATTTGTTTTTAAATTTTTACCTGTCATGTCCATACTCATAAGCACTTTAAACGAAGTTTAAATTAAATAATAACCTTTTCCACTTTCCACCATTGGCGATATCTTCAATTACAGAAGAAATTTTCTTAAAACCTATTTCTTGTGCTATTGACCCACGGTTGCCCTACGGCTTTCAGCCACATATTTTTTTACGATACAAAATTAGTTTAGAAAGTCGAAAAGTAATTGTTTTCAATAATTTTAATTGTACAAGAAATGATTTTAAGTTTAATCCATTATAATAAAGTGGAACCGATTTAGAGAAGATTAAAAATAAATTGAAAACAATGATTTACTTTTTTGTCCTAATTTAGTTTAAAGAATGAAGAGATTCTTATAACGATGAAATAAAATTAAAAGCTGTAGGAGGAGGCGAGTAGGTAGCATTAATTTTTTTTTTGGTTTCAATTTTTTAATATTTTATTTAAAAGTAAATCGTGGAATTGTTTAATACATTCCCACGACCTTTCTTTAAAAACCAGACACGATTTTTACGCGATTGTAAATTAACCCAAAAATTGGAATAATAGTAATGATGATGATAAGAAGAGGAAAACGTAAACATTTCTCTTTTAAGATTAATCATAATATAATGGTGACTCAGGAAGTGCATCAGTTTGCTCTAGGTACTTCCTTTCATGCATTTTCGTATATTTCAGTCTGCTAATACTATAACCAACCTGCAAGACAGTCTAACTTATTTTGCTCTACTTCCTTCCTGTTGCTTCTAGACTAAAACATAGTGCATAAAGATAAGACGTTTTAAGACTTTTTTGTTAAAGCAACTCCTAGGCGAATCTTATTAATATTTAAACATATGCAAAGTAGGCTTGTGGCTGGGATAATGCAATAAAACGGTGGATGTACAAATTTAAATTGACAGTTACTCAATTAAGTATCAATAACAATCGCAAATAGATCGTAAATAAAGAAATCAACTTAAAACAATAAATTGTGATTCGACGGATAATGGATAAAAATAAATTTGCATTCAAATAACATTCACAGTCTAGTTTTTTTATTTGTCCTACATGCTATGTTTAGCAAGGTATTTAATTAGCCGAATGTTTACCATATAATTAAATATCGGTACCTACTTAATTACACTAATCTGGATTTAACAAAATAAACAATGTGGAAATCGAATCTTGGACGACTGCCCCATGTCAGGTAAATGGGACGTCCTGTACAGATCACAGGTACAGATATTAAAAATTAAATGCGCCGTTGATTTGTAAAAATTTGTTTCCCTACAGAATTTTCGCGAAAATTTTGGTTATTATATAGACAATTTTATGAACAATTGGTGACGACTAAGACATTCCAAACTGACGTAATAAACAACTTATGAGGTTCGTTTTTAAAGATCAAAGTTAAGGGCTTTGAAATCTCCAAAGTGGCAACAGTAACTTAGGGGCGATTCGATAAAGGTGGGTTTTTGCGCTTTTTTCGGGTTTTTGCTTATAACTCGAAAACAACACACTTTATGAGAAAAGTGTTTTTATATAAATATAAACTACATCAAATTTCCTACAAATTATATTTCTTAGGTTTTTTCTTCAGATGAGCAGTTTCGGCGCTAGAGCGCGTTCAAGTTTGACAAATATTCAAAAATTGTTCAAAAGCTGTTTTATCACTTATAACTCGAAAACTACGCACTTTCACAGAAAAGTATTTCTATATTAATATAAACTACATTAAATTTTCTACAAATTATATTTCTTAAATATTTCTCCTCAGACAAACAGTTTAAGCGCTAGCGCATGTTAAAGTTTGACAAAAATTCCAAAATCGACCCAAAAACGGTTTCGTTGTTTATCGCTTATAAATCAAAAACTTCGCACTTTTAGATAAAAGTGTTCCTATACAAAAATAAAATACATTTAATTTTCAACAAATTATGCCTTTTAGATTTTATTGTCAAACAAATAGGTTAGATGCTAAAGCATGTTGAAGTATAGTGTCTCGAGAAGGGTGGGTTTTTGGGTGTCACACATAGGGTTTATATACCAAAAAATTGCATTTTTGTGTGAATTTTAAATATATTGTGACAGACACTAGCACTGCAGCCTTCGTGGTGGCAGACGCCTTTGAAGTCCGACGGCAGAATTTTCTTTTTCTTCTCCTGCTGTCACAGTTATGTACTGTGCTCCCGGACTATACTATACTATAATATGTATAGGCGAAAACGTTATTGTAAACACGCAAACAGCCGTTACATGATTTTAGTTTTAATCACTGATTAAAAGCTCTCTGCAACCTAACCTAAGTATCTATTGTTATACAAAGAAAGTTTTTACGCTCAATTTAATAATAATAATAAATAATACCACACAGTGATATATTTTAAAAAATTACTTCTACCCTAACTTCTTTACTTTTACCTTTATTTTCAATGAAACACTCTGTATACTTTAAATTAATTTCAAAGCATGCGTCATTTTATTTATGTTAATTTTTGATTGTATCGACTTCTTCGAATCACTAGGCCACCCTATGTAGATGATTAAGGCTAGGGAACCATTCAAGATTGGCTTGTAATAAAAAAAACGGTATCGATTCAGTAGTGTCTTTCATCATTTTGGTGAAAATCTTTCCACATATTAGTGATTTGGTGACTCTAAAAGGTACTCGAAAGTCCTATGGATTTCTAACCAATTTGTTAAAAAATATTCAGAGGTTTAAAGCTATATACGCAAAGGAACAAGCCGAAGCTTGTTTTTAGTGGATATAATGGAAGAAAAAATCACCTTTGATAATTTATGGTGTAGTCGTTAGGGAAGGGCTCCTAATTTATTTAAAAAAAATGAAAATCGAATTTTTTTAAACCTTCATCGTTGATGGGCTTTAGAAATTGGCAAAGCGTGTTCTATGACAGCATAACAGCCTGTATATTTTTTAAAGTTTGGCTCTTTACCGAAGTCGTGATGTAATGTTGTAAATGGCTTTTTAAAGGGTTTCTTTACCTATTTTTATACTGCTAGAGTAAGCACAAACAATTAAACTTCTAGGTATACATTTAATTTTACACTAAATTAACAAAAAAATTGCATTAAATAGAGTTTGGTAATGTAATCCCTATTGTCTACTTTTATTAAGTATCTACATGGAACGGTTAAAGGCCTGATGATTTATCTAAAATATTCTTATTCTCAAAAAACTTACTGTCCCAACAAAAGAACTTCAATGAATATGTTTAAGGGTGTTTTCACTTGTTATTAAATAATTTGGGATTTTAAGGCAAAATTATGCAAAGCGAAGAGATAGATTATGTCTCAAATTCTCCCGATTGCCTTTAGCGCGTATATTATCGTCCAAAATTCTGCATAATAGTAGGTAGTAGTCTAAATTCTTTATTAAAATTCAAGTTTTAAAAAGCATGGCAAACTTAATTAATGTTTCAACTTCCTTTTGATATTAATCATATAGGCGATTTCGCAAAAATGGTACAAGAAAATGCGGAAATAACTCACCACTCCGTTTTGCTTCGTCGTTTTCCTTCACAATTGGAGCACATTATTATTGCCATAAACACACTATACGTATACTATACCGATATGCTTTACTAACTTATTGCAGCATTTTTTAATTAACGCCACAATTAAATGAAAACCCCACAACTTATTTAAAACAAAAATCGCGGCGCGCTCTTTTCAAAACTTTATATTTAGCGTCCACTCGTTTTTTTCTTACTTTTCAGATTCGTTCAATTCTTGTGTGTTTATTGTATCGAAGTTACCGTGGAAATAAGAAGAGATTCGCGTTTGACTGCGTGCACCTGTTTCGTGTGCATTCACCGTGTACACAAGAAAGCTTCTTTCCATTTTATATTTCGTTGTAAAATGTTATTTTTGCCCGTACTCTTTTCACCATTATAAAGTAAAGGGGGACGATTAGACATTTACTCACGTGAAGTTTATTTCACGGAAAACTAACACTTTTTTCCCCTCTAAAAGTAAAGAGGCCCTCTCGCTCGAATTTAACATAAATTTAATTCGTGTTAAATTATAGAACTATTGATTTTTGCGATTTGAATTGTTCGCAAATTATACAAAAAAAATAAAAAATCAAAGTCGAGACCTCCGTCTAAGACGAATCATTTTATTCCTTTTGTGGAATCAGGAAAAAAACGCAACTGTCGTACGTGCATTAACTTTGTTAGCAATTAAATTTAATTCGAATTGTTTATGCTCGATTTATGTCTCTGCATTAAAAATTATACCGCAGATCATCTACTCTCGTTCAACTACTTTTCGTCAATTTAAACAAAACTTTTCCTAAGGCAGAAGAAATTGCTTTCACTTTTGGAATTAAACCCTAAATCTTGTTTTGCAATTATTTTGTCAATTATAATTAACAAAAGCATATCATTTTGTTTTCTGTAAACGTAATTTCCTCATTGATTTTCTTTAGAATAATTTTATAACGACAAATTAAAAAATAATAGATTTGTGGCTTCTGCTCAAAATCCCAGAAAAATAGTGGGTTTTGAGTTATGGGCCTTTGAGTTCATCTCAGAAATGTATTTGACCTTTACGCTATTGTTTTATATACTTTCGAAAAAAAAATAGGTGCAAATGTACGGTCGAAGTCCGGATAATGAAAGGAAATAACTTTGAGTAATAGCCTCTTATAGTCAAAACCAGAAGAGGTGTCCTATGACTCATTGCTAAAATGACTTAAAAATGACGTATTAAAATATTCTGTTGCATTCCCACAAAGTAAAACAAACTTATAAACAAGGATAGCGTAATTCAAATTACGTAGTTTTTTGGCATGAGTCATAGGACACCTCTCCTGGTTTTGACTATACATATCTTACATATAGTACAGGAGAAATAGGTTTTTAGGTGGAACTAATTCCCACAGAAACGTGGTTTGAATTTTTTAGTTCTTTGTTGATATCTCTTTGACATACATCTAAGTATGCGAAATGCGGTTTTTTGGCGTCGATCTTAAGAAATTTTTCAAAAATTATAAAAAATCGTGTGTGGTATCAAATTACAGAAAATTTTATGCTGAAAAAGATTATGAAATTAGTTTTACAAAATCAAAATTAAAAAACAAAATGTTGGTCGAAAAACTGAAACCTTTTGCAGTGTTGAAAATCGTATTTTTATTATCAAAATGAATTTTGGATTACAAATGCATATTAGTCCAGTCACATTAGGCAAAAAATCCCTTCTTTGTCGAAAAAATAAGTTTTGATGTTATAAATAAGTATATTACGGCAAAATCCGCAAAATATATGTAAGTAAATTTTAGATATTCGTTTACGAGATAACACTGTATAAGCTACCAAGTAAAACGAGCAAGTTTTATTAACGGAATTAGGCACTAAAGTTATTCATCAATAGGTAATCCGGCACTGCATGAGTAGCATAAAGATAATATAATAATTAAAGATTTTTAAAACAGAAATCATGTTAAGTGTCCTCTTCACCTGAAGGAATTTTTTTTTAATTTTATATGAAATGTATTGCGCTATCAAACTTCAGAAGGTTTTTATTCCCAACTTGGAGGTTTGAAGATGATTTCTTATAATACAATGCTTGAATAAAAGCCTAGTTAAAAATTTTTAAAACAAAAGCCCATGCCAGGTTTCGGCTTAACCTTTTGTGAAGAAGTTAAAAAATACATTTTTTCGAAATTGTTACATTCAGGAGCCCGCTATTTAACTTCAAAAACTTCTTATTCACAACTTGGAGGTCCAATAAAGATTTCCTATGTTGCATTAGATAAAATAAGAACGCAGTTAAAGGTTTTTTAAAAGAAAAGTCGTGCCAAGTTTCGTCTGCACCTTTTGTGAAGAAGTTAAAAAACACTTTTGTTCGAAATTGTAAAATTAAGAAGCGCACTATTAAACTTCAAAAGTATCTCATTCGTCACTTGGAGGCCCAATAAAGATTTCCTATATCACATCACATAACATGAGGGCGTAGTTAAAGGTTTTTTAAAAACAAAGTAGTGCCAGGTTTCATGTTTGACTTTTATGAAGAAGTTAAAAAACACTTTTGTTCGAAATTGTAAAATTAAGAAGCGCGCTATTGAACTTCAGAGGTTTTTATGCACGACTTGGAGATCCGTTAAAGATTTGCTATCTTACATCACATAGAGTAAAAACGTAGTTAACTAATTTTTAAAACCAAATCTTTATAAGGCCTCCAAGTGGTGAGTAAAAAGCTCTTGAAGTTCAATAGCGCACTCCTTAATGTTACAATTTGCAACAAAAGCGTTTTTTAACTTCTTCACAAAAGGTGCAGATGAAACCTGAAACTACTTTGGTTTTAAAAAACTTTTAACTACGTCCTTATTCTATCTGATGCAATATAGGAAATCTTTATCGTGCCTCCAAGCGGTAAAAAGAAGCTGTTGAAGTTCAATAGAGCGCTCCTTAAATTTATAATTTCGGAAAAAGTGAAGGTGAAGACGAAATCTGGCACGACTTTGGTTTTTAAAAATCTTTAGCTACGTCCTTTTTCTATGTGATGTGGCATAGGAAATTATTATCGTACCCCCAAGTCGCGAATAAGAAGTAATCTCGAAACGTACGTGTATTATATACAAAAATCCAGTTTTGTAGGAATTATTCCGACAGAAGAGCGATTTTTGCCTAATGTGACTGGACTAATATGCATTTGTAATCCAAAATTCATTTTGATAATAAAAATACGATTTTCAACACTGCAAAAGGTTTCAGTTTTTCGACCAACATTTTGTTTTTTAATTTTGATTTTGTAAAACCAATTTCATAATCTTTTTCAGCATGAAATTTTTGCGTAATTTGATACCACACACGATTTTTTTATAATTTTTGAAAAATTTCTTAAGATCTACGCCAAAAAACTGCATTTCGCACACTTAGATTTTGCTAGACTTTTAGTATGTCAAAGAGATATCAACAAAGAACTAAAAAATTCGAACCGCGTCTCTGTGGGAATTAGTTCCACCTAACAGCTATTTTTTTCCTATATCTCCTGTACTAATATATGTATACACCTTTTAAAACCTCACCGACCCTGCGCAGAAACCAATATTTGATATTGCGTCATAAGTAAGGTTACACACCAACCTGATAACATCGTCGCGTTTTGCCCTGTCTCTGTTGCTCCATTTGTATTATTATAATGTAACGTCAAATTTGCTTCTTTTTTCGTTCTAACTCCGTTCCGAGTTATTTTCATATAAAATACAACAGTTTTTTTTCAAAACTACAGACGATTAAAGCGTTTTATTGCAACTGTAAGTAGAAATGTCCAGATTGAAGAAGTATTAAAAAATTATCTAAATCTTTTATAGGTTAGAATACGTTTGTGCTAGGGATTTACCTACAGCTTTGTTATAGTTAACATTTGATTGTTATAAAAACAATGAATAATAATTTAATTTTAGCCATGAAACTAAATAATTAAAAGCACAAACAATTTCAAATTTCGCGCCTGTGATCTAGCCGAATTTTTTTAGGTTGTAATGAAAACACTGATTGGGCATCTTTTTCTACCGCTTTCTCACTTCCCCTTCTGCGCAAGTAGGGTCGGTGAGGTTTTAAACGGTCTCTATATACAGTGTGCTCATTCAAAAACTTCCCACCTGGAATAACTCGAAAGTAAATTGATCCACTACTTGAAAATCTCTAATAGCAACCTCTAATGTGTGATTTCAAAGGGCATCAAAAACCCAATCTTTTAGTGAAAATAAAATCGTAATCTCATCATAATTTCTTGAGATGCAGAACAATATAATGTCTTGGAAAAATATTACACTAAGGCAGAAAATTATGTTCAAAATATCCCCCTTTGTTTGCTAAACAATAATGCAGTCTGTTTTGAGTTTTGAAGTTCTCCGCAAACTTTATTTAATGTTTCGTCGGTAATTTGTCTGCATGCTAGAGTTATTCCGATTTTAAGATCTTGAATGTCAACCATTGGAGTTTTAAAGAGTTTCAGTATTTAAATATCCCCAAAGAAAGAAATCAAGGGGCGTTAAATTCTGAAGTCTTGCCGGTCATTCTAGTGCACCTCTTCTACCAATCCACTGCCCAAGAAGTTCTCATCGAGCCACTCTCTGACATCGACAGCATAATGTGGAGGAGCTCCATCATGTTAAAAATGTAATGTATGCTAGTTAAGTAGTATGTTTCCTTCTTCACCGAATTGATTTACCAACGATTGTACGATGAGAGGGTATATTTTGGTTTCTAAATGATTACGATATAGTTGTCCAGTCAGGTTTCCTTCTATGAAAATGGGTTGTTCCCTAAAATACCAGCCCATACCATACATTAATTTTCTGGGGATACCGACTATGATCTTCACGAATTACATGTTGATTTTTATTATCCCAATATTTATTTTTATTATTTAGTTTATTGACAAATCCATTTACGTAAAATGTCGATTCGTCGCTGAATTCTTTAACAAACTACGATCATCGGCAATTTGTTGACTCATTGTTTCACAGAACTTGAATCCATCGGTCATAATCATCTTCAGCAAGTTCTTGATGTCTTTTAAATTTGCATGGATAGAACTTATAAAGTTACACCTTATGAACGGAACCGACTGAAGTTTTGGTTAATGCAGCTACTTTTCGAACCGAGCTGGTGGGAACCGTGGCGAAAGTACCGAGCACTTACATCTGTGTAGCTTCGTCGAGAACTGTTCATCTCGATTCTTTCCGCTAAAGTGTAAACCATTTTGAAAAACCAATTTACTCGTATTACCACAAATGAACCAATACTAGCAAATGCATGTCAAACTCAACAACAAATCAACAAATAAGAATTCTTTGTTCATGGCTAAATAAGATTTAATATCACATTTATATTGTTCTGTATCTCAAGAAATTATGATCCGATTTTGATTTTATTTTCACGGAAAGATTAGGTTTTTGATGCCTTTTAAAATGATGTACCACACTATTACATTGTCATTAGAGATTACCAAGTAAGGGTTGCTTTAATTAATCAACGGTGGTTTTGAAGTTCTCCCTCCACATTTATTAACCTTTTTTTAACCTATTCTACAAAATAAGGAATAATGAGTAAATTTTTTGTTATTTACATACCATGAGGAAAAGCGTCTTCCACTGATGACTCTCTGAAACTTTTTTTTCCTTTTCAACACTTTTCCAGGCGGCTGATGAGGGAGGCTACGCTTTAATTTTCGTGTCCAAGTAGTGATGCGATAAGGTGTCCCACAACCACAACCGATTCACTTCTGCTTCAATCTTTGGAATTTTGAGATCTTCGTGTATTGTAATATTTATTACCTATTTATGCATCTCAGTATTTTTTATTGCAGTCGTTGAATTATTCTGACATTTGATGGTTTTGCACTACCCCAAAACTGAACCCCGTGTTTCCATATTGTTTTCAACATGATTTTGTACAGTAGGATTTTATTAGTTAAACAAAGTTGAGATTTGCGACCTAGTAACAAATACATCTCTTTAAACTTGATGCTTTGCTTCGTTTTAGCTTGGAGATGTTGCTTCCACGTCATTCTTTTGTAGTCCCGCATATTTGACTTCACTTTTAATTGGTTGTTGTACATGTTATTTGTGTCGATTTCGATTCATAGACTTTAATCCGCCATGTTTTGAACCATTTGTCGAGAGTATTGGAATGTTGTCGGTGATTGGTAGCGTAGCTACAAGCGGATGAGACTGGTGAATTGTAGAGATGTAGAGTGCCCTTCTGGAAATCCAAATTGGTGGGATGGGACGCTTTAATAGTAGTCTCTCAAATAGTTTTTCTGTTATTGGCAGTGCAGACTGATTGGTCTATTCGTCTATTGCAGGTTGTCCTTATTTTAAGATAATTATTTGATCAAATTTCCATGTTATTTGGGGCACCAAAGATATCATTATGTACCTACCTATATATCAGCGTTAGTAGCATTAGTGTTGTTTTTTATAATTGTCCTACTACCTACTATGGGAACTGTTATGATATCATAACCTGGAGCCTTATGTTGGGGGAGACATCTGGCATGGCACGTTCAGAACACTTTTAGTGGCTTCGGTGTCATTATTGCCTCTTGGATCATAGGGAGTGAATACTTGAACGAGCTGTTCAGCGTATAAGTTAGCTCTAGCTTGGCTGGACCTAACCTAAGTTCGATCCAGCTTTTTTATAGAGGGCACTGCAACTGCACTGGTCTTTTCGATTTGGTGGTCTTTTTAGATTTTGTATTTGATTGCGGGATATCTGCCATCTGGTTCGAACCCTCCGTTTCTCAGCCACTAGTTCTCTGACGTAGAGAGGGATATCACCCGTAATTCCGTGATGGCATTCTATGCCATTCTATGTAAGCACTTTTACAACAAGAACTTGTATACTTATCAGTGGAATAATATTTTCCTCCTATATTCCTTTCCGAGGAATAATATTGTCCTCTGAAAATAATAAAATATCCCAAAATCGGTCACCAAATCCCAGCCTAAGTATTAAGAGGCTAGTTAGCCGTCAGTATGCCTATCATCGTCCTCAGACGTGTCCTGCTTAGTCTGAACATGGTTTCTTTATAAAGAGCCACACCTGCCTGGCCCTTTGTATGCCCCATTTCTTTCTGTGTCCCTTTAGAGCGCCTTTTGATTAGAGGATCCCAAGAGCAGAGGTTCGAAGTCGCCGAAAGTGCTCTGCTCACAAACGACTTGCTCCAAGCCTGCGGCCGGCCCGACCCGCCCCTGAAAGTAAAAGTCCCTTCAAAATTTCTAAAAAAAAAGTTTTAATTGCCCGTGTAATCGATACTGTTTCTTAAAGCATAAAATATTTTTGTCGTATTGTGCAATAATTAGGTTAATTTAAATGTTTCTAGTTGCGCTTGATCAAACGCGAATTCATTTGCATATCAAAATAATAATTATTACTATTCTTGAGGAAGTTAATTCTTATAATTATTGTCAATGAAAGTAGTTATTGAAAGTTATATCCATCTATCTTTATTTATAGGGGAAAAAATGTTTAAGTTATGGTCTGATAATGGAAGAAAATCGTAATTGTAGTTGACACTTTAAAGTGTCTGTCTATAGAATAATTTATTTTATGTATCTCATTAATTAGAGCTAGTTTTTAGAAGATTGATGTTCTCTAAGATGATTTATTTATAGGAACTTAAATACATAATTATACATATTTTGCTATTGTGTATAATTATTTTCAAAATGTAATCACGTGTAGAGCATTAATATTTTGTGTTCTGCGTATCCTACCTTTAATTAAAGTGAATCGCTAATCAGACTTCAAAAATCAATAATGAATACCTACTATTAATATATTTAAGTTCTTTTAACTAATAAGTGAAAGTTGTGAAAAGATTTTAATTGAAGATAATTATTATTATTACTATTAAAGGGCGAGTCTGGTGACAATTTTTTTCGTTTATCCGATTACTTTCTTTTTTAATTAAATAGGCATTTTCTATTAAAGTATTTTATCGTAGAATTTTCTTTATGAATCCCGAATACTAGTAAAGCATTTCTGATGAAGAGAACAGGGCGAATAATCCTATCTTTGTCCAAAATTCAAAACTAAATTGTGTGTTAGTGTGAGTCGTTTCTGGGCTAATGGGCCGTGGTCGAGAGGTTTTTTGAGAGATTCCTGAAGTTTCAGTTGCTGCTGTGGCAAACATCTTCAGAGGTGTTTTGTCCTGTGTAGTAAAGTTCGAAGTGACCGTAGCAAAAGTTTACCACAGCAGCCAACAAAACGTCAAGAATCTCTCAAAGAGCCTCCCGACCACGGCCCATTAGCCCAGAGACCACTCACACTAATGGCGCCAGCCGTGAAGCTTAAATTCTATATTCAAAATATAGAAAATATAGCTTACTTTTAAAAAGTATAAAACTGCTTTGTTGAAAAATGAGTCTTTCTGGGTCAAAATTGACAAAAACTGAAAAAAAGTTAAGAAGCTTGTGGTTTTTTGGATTTTTGAGCCACTCAGTATAGGACGACCCCAGAAGACAACGAATCTTTTGAAAAAGTGAAAACAGAAATCACAATTTAGTACCTCGTGCACTCCGCTATTTCTATGTAGGCAATTAATTTTTTTTCCAAATTTTTTGTGACGTGAGTCGTGGGTAATTGGACTTTTTAAATCGACGTTCGAGATGCAATAATAGTACCTTAACATTTCACACGACACAAAACTGTCTAGATGAAAAAGTTATAGAACATCACTTCGAAAACTTTTTAATTATCTTTTAATTGGCGTAAGAATGGATTTCTTAGATTTTTAACCTTCTCATTTGACCCCTTTTTAAATTTTAACTTCGTCGTCTAATTATTATCCCGATGCTTGCATATTGAACACTTTAATAGACAGGAACAAAATATTTAAACTTCGTAAGCTCGATGACATTCGTAATGTATTGGGACAAATAATTTGCGTCAACATCTCTTTGAAATTTTTTCACGGAGAGCAACTCCTCAACTGTTTGATTCGGAACATGATGTTCCTTCTTTTAATTCAACTTTGAAATTTAAAAGTCGTCATACAGTGTTGTAGACGTTACCTATAATTTCACCATCACTCAACTTCTGGATAAATATTCCTAACACGTGTTTCAAACGGCTCTTCTTTCTTGTTACGTTTTTACTACGAGATTGCATTCAAATTGAGCATCATTTGCATCATTAATTATAGTGTAACAATTGGAGCTTCAAGGAGTGGAAGCAAAAAAATAAAAATCTTTTTGTTAGAATTGTTCAATAATTGGTGTTAATATGTAATTAATAAATAACAATATAATAATATCTTATAATATAACATCACAGCGCACTAGTTAAAACGTGACTTCGAGTACGTGTGATATCTTTAAACTTTAAACCAATACCTACGCAATTGAGAAACCTTCGATCACGTTGCTCTTGCCGTGGTTACCTGAATATTCTGCCACAAATCTATATAACTAACACTGTATAAAGTTGAGCCTCCGCGGAGTTGGATTCCTAATCAGATATTATTGTGAAAATTTAATAATTGGTGGATATAAATGTGGAAACTCGCCTACTAAACTTAAAATTGAACGATTTATTTCAAACGTAAGTTTCTGCATGATCTCACTTTCATTTTTTTGCTAAAGCTGAATTTTTCAAAAATTGTACGACGCTTTTAACTTTTAATAGCTTGCTTTTGATAATAACTAATCCGCTGCCACGGAAAAACGAGCTGTGCGTGAAGATAGCACAGTCGTTTCGAGGATCTGTTTTACACCTATTTTTAGTTTTTGGACGACGTTATTGACGCTTTTCCCTATAATCAATCGACCATAATACAAATGCGCGAAAGGAAATTTGCGCCCACTTGCGTCGTGTTCAAATCTTTAGGTAAAATTTGCTCTCAAATTTTGCCATTAAAACTATAAATAAAGCGATTGATTTGAAAATGATAGCCAGTATGATGATAGAAGGCTTAGGAGTTGTCGCATGGGCGCCGCCAGAAAATTATCCAGGAGGGGGGCAGAAATAACATTAGAGACAGATTCAGATTTACCTTTGAGGGGACCCTAGACTAAAAATAGTATAGCTAATAGCGTCGCAGGCGAAATTTTTTTGATTGTTCATGGTCAGGTCAGAAGGTTTAGTAGCAATCGACACATTGACAGTGTCTCTAAAGAAGGTGTCTCACATAAACAAAATATCTATTCACTTTACTTATCGAACTGCAAAATTACATTTTAAACAATTTCAAACTGTGGTAGGGCGTTGAGCGTTAGTATTTGAAGTTTTGGGATGTTTAGAAAAAAATTAAGAAATTAAGAATTAAAATTAAGAAACACCTATCAAAGAGTAAAACTGAAGTAATCAAGTTCGCGGCAGGTCAACAGTAACGTTTGGTCTTTTTCCAGGGGAGAGGGGCAACTGTCCGTTCTTGTCCACCCCTGGCGGCGCCCACGAGTAGTCGCTAGATTCAAAACTGTGGCCTGTGGATTATAATATAATATAACGTAGTACATTTGTTTTGTGAGTCGAAAGGCTTTTAGGAATGTTTATAGAGGGTGGTTCTGAAATTGTTGAACAAAAACATTAGAAAAACTCGTTTTCTTAAAATTGTTTCGACCAGGGGATTACCCTGTATGCTGCTACTATTTTGCTCGTATAAGCCTACTTTTCTGTTGCCTTATCTGTTTTACTGGCTTATTGCTTATAACTCAAAAACTACGCACTTTTAGAGAAAAGTGTTTCTACACAAAAATAAAGCTCATTCAATTTACAACAAATTATGGCTATTAGATTTTTTCGTCAAACAAACAGTTTAGGTGCTAAAGCGTGTTGAAGTTTAGTATAAAACGGATGTAGCGTATCGGAGACAGAGTTCATGAGATATACCGATACTTATACTAAAATACAAAATTTTACGATCAGATTTTACGAATCAGGTATAATGGGCAGAGCAAAAGAGTAACAAAACAGGCCGTCTGCCATTCTTAAGTGGCATGATTAACTTGGAGTCTACTCGAGAAGGGCGGGTTTTTGCTCTTTTTTAAGTTTTTTACTTATAACTTCAAAACTACACACTTTGTGAGAAAAGTGATTCTACATAAAAGTAAACTAAATCACATTTCCTATAAATTGTATCTGCTGCTGGTTTTTTCCTCAGAGAAACGGTTTAGGCACTAGAGCGGGTTAAAGTTTGACAAAGAGTCCAAAATTGGTCAAAAAACTGCTTTATCGCTTATAACTCGAAAACAACGCACTTTTAGAGAAAAGCGATCTTGTACAAAAATAAACTACATCAAATTGTCTACAAAATATCTGTTAGGTTTTTTCCTCAGAGAAATGGTTGAGCGCGTTAAAGTTTGACAAAAATTCCAAAATCGGACAAAAAACTGTTTTTTTGTTTATCGCTTATAAATTGAAAATTACGCACTTTTATAGAAAATGTTTTTATACAGAAATAAATTTCATTCAATTTCCAACAAATTATGTATTTTCGATTTTTTCGTCAAACGAACAGTTTAGGTGCTAGAGCGTGTTGAAGTATAGCGCCTCGAGAAAGGTGTTTTCGGGGGTCATAAGAAAAATTGATATTCCTAACTAAAATATCATTTTTGTGCAGATTTTAAATGTCTTGTGCCAGACGGTTTTAGTAGCCTTTACCTTTTTGGTAAACGCCTTGGAAGTCGAAAAAATTCGGTGCGGCGGTTTTTCCGGAGAGTGCCAATTTTGGAACTTTTGTCAAACTTTAACGTGCTCTAGCGTCTAAACCGTTCATCTA
Source organism: Malthinus flaveolus (assembly GCA_950108345.1). Lineage (NCBI taxonomy): Eukaryota > Metazoa > Arthropoda > Insecta > Coleoptera > Cantharidae > Malthinus > Malthinus flaveolus. Next base: position 14,289,287 of record OX467285.1, on the reverse strand, counting down.
AGGATAGATATCTAAGAGATACAATTTGTAGGAAATTTAATGTAGTTTATTATCATATAGAATTGCATTTTCTATAAAGCGCGTAATTTTCGAGTTATAAGAGAAAAATCGAAAAAAGAGCAAAATCCATCTTTCTCGAGCAATGTTCTTTCAGTCTGAATCTGAATCTGAGTGCATGCTGCCTTGCGGCCTTTGTATTTCTTTTTTAAAGACTATTTTGAAAAAAGAATCGTTAGTCTACTTTTTTCTATTATGCTTTTCGTTTTGTTTGTCTGTTGTCCTGTTAATATTGAATTGGATACTATACTTGCAATATTACGATCAATTTTTGTGTCGTTTTACAACTATAAAATAAGAATTTCATTGTTTTTGAAATTTAAATGCCCAACATAATTATAATTTATAATAATTATCAGAATTACACCACGAGCACTACGAGCGATTAGAGAAATACAAATTCATTATTATTAAATTATACTTTATTGTTCAATATAATTTATAACAGCTCAAATACAGTTATTAATTTTTCAAATACCGTTTTATAATTTTTCAGGCATAAATAAATGTTAAGTAAATAACTAGCAACGATAAATGAATACAAGTGCCGATAAAACAAGCCGAGCGTTCAAGAAGCCCGAAAAGCATGCAGTGCACTGGTTCAGAAAAGGTCTTCGATTTCACGACAATCCTGCATTAAGGGATGGTCTTAAAGGAGCCACCACCTTTAGATGCATTTTTATTTTGGACCCTTGGTTCGCTGGTTCTTCTAACGTCGGTATAAATAAATGGAGGTATTATAATAATTACACTTTAAATGCGTTTCGTGCAAAAATAAATAAATTCAAAACAGGTTCTTACTACAATGCTTGGAGGATTTGGATCAAAATCTTCGGAAAATGAATTCCCGTTTATACGTTATACGAGGACAGCCCATAGATGCCCTTCCAAAATTATTTAAAGATTGGAAAACTACACTTTTAACCTTCGAAGAAGATCCAGAACCCTTCGGTAAAGTAAGGGACTACAACATTACAAAAATATGCAAAGACCTGAACATAAATGTAGTTCAAAGAAGTTCTCATACTTTATATAATCTCCAACACATCATAGATCGGAATGGAGGTAAAGCTCCCTTGACGTATCATCAATTTCAAGCAGTTATAGCATCGATGGATCCACCCCCACAAGCAGAACCACCCGTAACTGTAGACAGCTTAAATGGGGCTATTACGCCGTTAACGGACGACCACGACGAAAAATACGGAGTTCCGTCTTTAGAAGAGTTAGGATTCGACATCGATGGTCTTTTGCCGCCAGTTTGGCAGGGTGGCGAAAGCGAGGCCCTCACTCGTCTCGAAAGACACTTGGAGCGAAAAGCGTGGGTGGCGTCTTTCGGCCGGCCTAAAATGACACCTCAGTCGCTCTTAGCCTCTCAAACCGGATTATCGCCTTATTTACGTTTTGGTTGTTTATCGACTCGATTATTCTACTATAAATTAACCGATTTGTACAAAAAAATTAAAAAGACATTTCCGCCTTTATCGTTACACGGTCAACTGTTATGGAGAGAATTTTTTTATTGCGCGGCTACGAAAAATTCCAACTTTGATAAAATGTTGGGCAATCCTATCTGCGTGCAAATACCGTGGGATCGAAACGCCGAAGCTTTGGCAAAATGGGCAAACGTAAGGCCTTTACTCCAGGTAATCAAAATTTCATAGATCGGGATCGAGTTTTCTTGATCGAATTGAAATTTTGATTTCTTGGTAAAAATTTGTTGTCATTGTTTGATTTTAAATTCGTAGGGCCAAACTGGGTTTCCTTGGATCGATGCTATAATGACCCAATTGCGCGAAGAAGGGTGGATTCATCATATAGCTAGGCACGCGGTAGTTTGTTTTTTAACACGTGGCAATCTTTGGTTGTCCTGGGAAGAAGGAATGAAGGTACTTCGGTGTAGTCGAGTATGTCGTGACTCAGTTTTGATCGTTTTAGGTATTTGAAGAGCTCTTGCTAGACGCAGATTGGTCAATTAATGCCGGTATGTGGATGTGGTTATCTTGCTCTAGTTTCTTTCAGCAGTTCTTTCATTGCTACTGTCCGGTTAAGTTTGGACGTAAATCAGATCCCGATGGTGATTACATCAGGTAAATAACTCGAGAGTTGCTTAAGTAAATAAAAGATATATAAGTTTTTCTTTTATATAGGAAATACCTACCGATTCTAAAAAATATGCCTACGCAGTACATTCACGAACCGTGGACTGCCCCCAAAAGTGTTCAACTTGCATCTAAGTGTAATATAGGAAGCGATTATCCTCTACCGATAGTCAATCATTATATAGCACGTCGAACAAATGTTCAGAGAATGAAACAAGTTTATCAACAGCTAACTAAATACCGAAATGTAGAAAATAGTTGTAGGATCCCCAGCACCAAATTTAAAAATTATTTCCAGAGAGAAATCCGTTCGAAGATAATTAAAAACTAAACCTTAATCTCGGACAGTTGCAAAGTGGATTATGCGTTATATAATTCATGCCCAGTCAAATAAATCAAATTGGAAATTGAGGGAAAATAATCCAAGAGTTCTGATAATTCGTATAGTTGTTCGTTGAAACCTGCAGTACAACGTACTAAAACAGGGGTAGATTTAGACATGGGCTTTATGGGCTGCAGCCCAGGATTCCGTCCAATCACAGGGCCCCTTCGCCTCGATACAAAAAAGTAACAATTTCAATTAAAAATTTAAGGAAAAATAGATTTTACACAATTTATTCGTAAATAATAAATATGATAACGTCGGCATGGACGTTGGAATATTCATCTTTTATCATTCATTCGTTTTTTTGTATTTTCGTAATTAAATTTAATGAAACGGATTTTGTTTTTCTCAAAAATAATTAGTTTTTCGGGAAAATTAAAGAATAAAAAAAGCTTCCAAAAGTTTTTAAATTTCAACCCACAGCAGAGTCCCTGATGGGAAACCTAATAAGGGTAGATATTATTGATCAGGTCTGGGATGATAAGGAATCATTGTATAAATGTTTACTATAAAATTCCAAACCTTCTACTAAGTGCTATTCTCGTATCTTTCTTCAAGTTTTAGAAACATCTGAAATAATATAGTAATTTAATTCTTAACTTTCCTACTTTGTTTTTGGGAAAAACATCTTTTTTGGAAACACTATCACTCGCTACTAAAATTATTGTACTTCATTTAAAGCTGTTTGACCTTGAACAATCAAAAATTTGCGCTCGAGGCGCCATTGCTATCTATTTATTTATGTTCAACAATTATTATTAATAACCACAGCTGGCGAAAGATGGGCTCCAAAGTTAACGATCCGCTCCTGTACTAAAAGTTCCATGGCGAGGGGGGGATGTTTAAAGGCTTTTCCTTGTTTTAACATTTTCGTTTGACTTCGTCTACTTTGAAAAAGTATGAGCGTAAATTTAATTATAACCAAAGGAGTTTTTGAAAATACCCTATATATTTTATGATTTTTTAAAATACTGGAAGATTAGTTGTCTAATGAAACCCAACATGTTGAATTTCAACTTCCAGTTTAACTGGAAATGGAGTTAGCTTTTCCATTTTAAATACAACACCCTGTATATTTTAAGTGGTAAGGAATATTTTTTGTAAATCTATATAGTGATACGTTGTACTATAAGCTCTAACGATAATACTCAATACTCTTGGATTTTATTCCCTCAAATGCCATCTTTTTGTCTAATTTGACTGGACTATCAAGGGAACATGAGTAAATACTTGCTCTTTGTTGTTCTTTTGCCAAATACGGACCTTTAAAAATGCTCTCCATAATATGAATCCATAGGGCAGCTTTTCTTTTCAAGACGGTTTTACGATTTAAATTTCTCATACACTTACGATTAAAGAGATTAGCGTTTTTATATTTTTATACTAACAAAATTCAAATTGAATTTGGCAATTTTATCTAATACGACAGCTTTATTTTTTATACAACAGCGATCTCAAGTTTTTGAAATTTGACTCTTTATTATAAAGAGTAGGTACTACCTAGTGTTAGCTTAACAGATTAGATGTTATATATTAGAATTAGGGCACTAATAATTTGTAGTTTTTATAATATCTTTACACTAAAGTACGCAATTTTTATAAATATAAATTCTTATATAATAGCCTATGGATTCCATAGGAGTGTGAATTGGAAGATTGGAATTCCATTTGGACTGATACGGATAACAACTATTCAATTGTCTTATCTCAAAAACGTGAAATCTTCATAGTCAAAAGTTATTTATTTTCAAAGCAAACTTAAATGAGGAATAATCAACATTAACATATTTCTATACTTCTATACAAAGTATAGAGCGTTCCGAGTTCTTCCGAAATGACTTTATGACACTAGACACTACCTATTGTAATCTGTATTTTAAAAAAAACATAAATTAAACTTACAAAGTCACCTTATGCATTTGTTCACAATTTTACCTCTTTTATATAATTCTGCCAGGTAAAATTTTTAAAAATTTCAAAATTATAAAAAAATTTGTACCCAGATGTGTATGTAGTGTGTCCAAAAGGCATGGAGTATACTACAGCTCAGTAAATATCCGTTTTTTACAATTAAGTTTCAAATAAAAGTTCTTTATCAAGTACTAGTTATCTACAACTTTACCGCCATAAACTCAATTTTTTGTTGAAAACAAAATCACAGCGAATAACAATTCAATATTATGTCGTTATTATACTCATCCGATAGAAGCCGTTTTCCTCTTTTCGGCCATGTAAAACTTTAGTGCCCTCTCATAAGAAAATTTTCATGAAAAACAAGACAAAAAACTGCCAATATTTATTTTATTGCAGAATAAATAATAATAATAATAATAAATTTTGATTTTAATGTAGCATCAAAATAAAACAATCTAATGGACATAAAATAAGAAAAATAGCAATTTGTTGTAAATTTATTTCTTTTGAACACACTGTACACGTACACATAGAAAAGAGGTAAAATTGTGAACAAATGTATAAGGTGGCTTTGTAAGTTTAATTTATGGCTCTTTTCAAACGGACTACAATAGGTAGAGTCGAAAAGTCTGTTCGGAAGAACTCTGAACGTTCTAGACCAGAGTAAAAGAGCCAACAACCTGTCAAACGCCACTAGCGCAGTCCACAAATTGCATTTTTTTCACTAAATAATACTATTTCACATGAAAAAAACGATACATTTCCGAACATGAATTTATTGGGCAAAAATTGCTTATTTTAGTGTTCTCGATCTCATTCATCTCTCAAAGTTTGTCGTTTTATTCCCAAACACTCTGTAAAGGAGTGCCTTGATTTTTTAGGTACTCTGTACAATAAATAATTTATAAGTAAAAAACGTATTACTGTAATCATTAATCATTTATTACTTCAATACTGACATCAATTTAAAATGTATAGTTATTATTACTTATTACAATATCATTTGTTTAAGGAATGGGAGTAGAAATACTGTTGTACTTGTACATTACATTATAAGTAAAAAATTTCATAACAAAAGTTACATGCTACTTATGCTACTAAAGCAACATGTTATCACACGCACGGTAGAGATACTACACAGCATACAGCTCTAATTTGAAGTACAATAAACAACGTTTAAGTAAAGCCACTTTTACCTAAAACATAAACGAGAACATTTCCTTGATCCTTTTGCTCGACAATTGTGCCATCTTCTAACATGTAAGCATTTGCACCTAAACAAACGAAAATTAATTCATCGTCTAAAAATGTTACAACAATATTAAGTACCTAATGTAATTTCCTGATCAGTTTCGGTTAAATCTGGCATAGATAGACAAACTTCGCGATTTTCGCTTGTGTTTGGTACGTCGATATTATTAGGAAAGTCGATTTCGAGATCGTTAAAGTCTAAAATTCGTTCCACACTTGTGTTTGTCTTTTCCATACTCATGCACTTATCTGATAGTAAATATTCAGTATCGTTGCAATCGTAATCGTTCATTATATCGTCGAAATTATTAACTATATTTTCTAAATTACAATTTTCTAAATTTGCATTGATTTCGTTATTAATGCCACTATCGTCATTTCCAATAGCATCTTCGTCAGGAAAATTTTCGTTACTATACTCTATTTTTAAGTTCTCGTTGAAAGAAATTTCTTTCGATTTTACTTGCATCATAACTTCTTCCACATTCTTCTCCGAATGAAACTGTTTTAAATGACGACGTAAAGAGCTTCTCAATTTTAAAAACTTATTGCATAAGGGGCACTCAAAATATCCAATTGCGTGGTCTTTTTTATGCAATTCCAACAAACTTTCCGATTCAAATATTTGTTTACACAAGTTGCATTTATTCAAATGCATTGTTTCTTTGTGTTTACGAAGACTAGCCGCCAAGTAAAATGGCTTAAAACATATATCGCAGGAATAAGATTTTACTCCAGTGTGTACTACAGTATGAGCCGCTAGCGAACGCTTAGTTTTAAATTCCTTGTTGCAAACTTGACAAGATAGCTAAAAAAAAAGTTCTCAAACAGTGCACGTTAAATTATTTAGAAGTCAATGCTTTGACCTCTTAGTTGCAGTTCTTTTCAGATACAGTTTTGAACGAATCAACAGTACTCCAAAAAGAACAGAGTTGAAAGAGGCGTTACCCTTAAGGTTGAAAGTCTCTTAACAAGAAGGAGCTGAGCCGGCAGACCATGTTGACAATGTAAACTTTCTAAGGGGGTCACGAAGTCACAAGTCAACTTACCAACAATTTAACAGACTAATCGAAAACGCAGGATCTTTGTGACCCAAACACCCAAATAACTAATAGTCCAGCCAAATAAGACAAATTGGGAGGAAAAATGCAAGAGTTTGAAAACTGGTATGAGTGCTTTTTAGAACCTTCAGTAGTACAACATATTAAAAATCCCGAAGGGAGGGGGAGATGTTTAAAGACTTTTCGTTTTTTGCTTATATCTATAACCAATCTTGTAGCTAGTAAAGTTGTCTATAACTTTCATAATAACGTTCATCAGCGTACGATCTACAGGAGGCGAGGAAAACTTACCTTTAAACAGCTCCCCTTTCCCCGCTCCCCCCACCGACCGGGACTTTTAGTATGTAAAAGTACGGACAGAGTGCAGGCCGATTCAGATGCAGATTCCGATTCAGAAAGTCGGCGCATGCTGTGTCGGAATCAGATTAGCATGTGGTGGTTATAGTGGAAGCGTTTTTCAGAGTCATTTATCTGTAAATATTGGCTGAAAGTTGGTTACAATCATGGAGCCATCTGAAGACATAGTTTTTTTATTAGTTGCGACTGAAAATGTTGAATTAAAATTAAAGAAAAGTAGAACTTCATGAAATTAACCAATTACGATATAAATTTGGTGAATATCATTACCTTTTTCCCCAATTAAAAAAGGATAGAGAACGATTTTTTGAATATTTGTCCCAAATTTGGGGCTTTAGTAACACTTTTGCAATTTGTGCTTCTGCTTTCATTTTTAAACTACACTATGTGTACGCCGATTTCAAACTGAATCGGAAACCAGAATGAATAATTCATTCCGGTAAAGTATCTGACTCGGACACCTGCGCGCTTATTCAGTTTCCTGCTGCAACTATGTCCACTCCCATTGAACAACACAGTTGAATTCTCGCGCCGATTTTCTGAACCTGAATCTGAATCGCCTGCACTCTGTCCGTACCTTTATACTGCAGGTCCTAGCGAACAGTTATACCAATTTTCAAAACTCCTGGATGTTTTTCCCTCAAATGTCATCTCTTTGTCTAATTTGACTGTATTATAAGATTAAATAAAAATTGGCTACAAAGAGCAATGTCTCACCTTGTTCAGATTACTATTACTATGTTGAGTTTCCTGGTGAGTTTTGAGCACGTCTCTTCTAAAAAACTTTTTGTCACAAGCATCACATTCGAATTTACGTTTCATATGAACGAAACTATGCAACTTTAAGCCTTGAGTCGTGGTAAATTCTTGTGCACAAATTTCACAAATATAAGAAGTACGATCGCCAGTTTCAATTTCTTTTTGTAAATGAATTTTGGAATGTTTTTTGTAACTTTTGTCGTTCATGAAAGTTTTGTCACACACTAAACACATAAACGTTTCTCTATTTGCAGCCATAGAACAATTGTGATCTTGAAACTCTTTCGACGAATAATAACTGTTACCACAGTGTTCACACGAGAATCGTTTTTGATGAGCAGCTCTTAAGTGACGATGCATATATTTTCTCAACATAAAACCACGTTTACAAATAGGACATCTCGATTTAATCGATTTGGACTCCTTACAGACGTGAGAATTTAAATTCTCTTGTCGCGCAAAGATCTAAAAAAATGTTATCAATTTCAATTACTTAATTCGATTTCCTAAATTACCCTTAAGCAGTTACGACAAGTAAACCTTCCAGTATGACTCTTCATATGCATTTTTAAATTGATGGCCTTAGAAAATGATTTTAGACATATATCGCACACAAATTGCTCTAGACTCTCTCCTATTTCAAAATTAAAATGGTCTAATTCTTTAACATTTCCTATTAATATATTTTCAACGTTCAAACTCAAATTATCGCTTTCCAATAGTGCACTGTGATTTGCCACATTATTAGATAAATTTACATATTGATTAAGTTCCAAGTTTGGTAGCACCAAATTACTATTATCAAAACTGTCGTTTGTAACCATTAGTGTGAGATTATTAAGTAAAGGATCTCCAACCGTGTTCTTGTTTGCAATATTTTCTTGAATTATAACAGTCGGTTTCGGTTTCTTACTTGTTGCAAACACTGCATTATGAACTATTCGCTGATGTTTCCTCAAGAGCTGCAAAACAGACATGTTAAAACTATGTAATGAACAATTTCAACTGGGTACAATTTTATTGCTAAAGGACTCTTTACATATATCGCACACTTTTTTGGCAACACGATTAGTGTAATGCTCTATCATATGAGACGCAAATAATGTCACATCGGTCTCCAATTTGCCACAGAATTTACAAGTCCAATTGTCGCGTTCTACAATGTTTTGTTGTTTTTTCAAAATCTCTTTAATATCTAAAACGTATTTTGTATTGAATGCATATAAATTAGTAGCACGATATTACCGATGTATTGTTCGGGAGAATCCTGCTCAATAAAGGGAGGCAATATAGTTGCACCCATCAATTTTGCATAATGTGGAGAGTACCACAGTTTCATATGTTCTCCTTCTGATATATCTCTATTAGCTAAATAAAATATTTTTGACTTGTCCTTAAACAAATAAAGTTCAAGTTCCTAACAAATAAAAGTCTTAAACAATATACTTGAAAGCAAAGTAAGTTCTGTTCTTCTTGATTCTGTGCGGTACCAACAAAAATCATCCAGTTACAGTTATTTTCGTCGCAAGTATCTAAATAATATTCCGACATATCTTCTACGTTACAATTAAATAATTTTAAGGGAAGCTGAGTATTGGGATTCATGGTAAGCAATATTTGAGCTTGTAAAGGTCCAAATATTGTTCCTTTACCTATAAACGTGTTTGCGATTATACACCAAGTTCCATCTGCCATCGTAACTAAGCTGAAACATGCTGGCAATGTTAAGCGAGCTTTAGATGGTATAATAGCGTCTCGAATCTACATTTTAACAAATAATAAATTAAACTCGGAATTTATATACAACATTTACTTACGTATTGTTTGATTTCTATTTTGTCACATTTGGAATAGCTATGATCATTACCACAAATCCCACAGGATTCTAAAACACAAATTTATTAATTTATATTTCGAAACCCACCCACACGACAGGGTACCTGGATTAATATTTAGGCAGTTATCATTCAAATTCATTGATAATTTTAAATTATGGAAAGTTTGTTGTGTTAAGTGCTTTATTACATAATTTTTGAGGTTATGTCAATTTTGACACTTGTCAGCGGCAACGACAGTTTTTATTCTTCACAATTTTATAATTTACACAATATGAAATAGAATATTAAATTTAGAAATAAATTTTTCTTAATCCAGTCAGAGTCAAACGTTGACTACACCTGAGGCACAGTCGATCAGCCCTTATCTTTCTCATAATACATGATGTACAGTATATATGCCCACAGGGCGTTGCCGACAAGCTCTGCTTCTCATTAAGCCCCATTTACATAGAACTTAGTGCAGATTGATGGTGTAGTTTGCTGGTCTAGAACTCGCCAAGTGGGCAACGCGTAAAACCATTTACATAGACTTTAGTGGTAACTTAAGCTTTTAGAAAACGTTTCCGTTTACCCTACTTAACTATATTAGACTTATAAAAACTTACAAACTAGTAGTGAAACCTTTATTGGTTTTTAAGAACACTTCATGAATAAATTTCGATACACTCACAATTATTGTACTCCAACTAATCCAACATCCCCAATAACAAATTTAGCACGACTATTGGGCAAGTCAGGAGCAAAAACGGTTTCAAATAAACGCAGATTATCGTATAATCGACTAATGCTAAATCTTGAAGTCACTAAATTGCTCCAAGCAAGTCCTAAGGCAGGTTCTACATTTCCTGTTTCTGGATTATCTGAAACCTATAAAAAGGAAATACAAAATAACTTAAGTAGGTATATCAAATTAACCTGGTTGACACACAGAATGCAAATTCCATAAGTTTGTGATAATTCGTCGAGTTGCAATGCTATACTTTGAAAAGTTCGACTACGAATGCAATAATTAACATCCAAATTTTCGCTACGAAATAATCCTGCTATAGAATCAATTACAATCAAACCAATTTTTTTAACTATTAATAAGTTTCTCAATCGGATTTCTAAACACTTTTCTAATTGTTTCTAAAAAAAAAAAAAGATTTTACTGCAAACAAAGTTAATATTACTCTTACGTAATCAGAAATATGTTCAATAAAAATATTCTCTTCAAACTTAATAACATCAAGTTGTGGAAAATTAAGTGGAAATAGCTTGGCTAATTGGTGCAATCTCTTTGAAGGAAAAACATCTTCGGTACAAATATAAACGCAACCTAAAATTTTCTTATTTTTCAAGTATTCACTTACTACGTATACCTATAAATACTACTCTACCTTTATTTAAACCACCTAGTTCTACTGGAAGTTGTGCCGTTAAAGATAACTGTAGACAAAGTTGGGTTTTTCCAACACCACTCGATCCAACTATTTCATTAATACCATTTACAGGAAAACCACCTCTTATGGCTAAATCAAGTGTATCACAACTCGTGGTCAATCTGGCACATTCTGGTATTTCGTTTGCTAAATTAATAAGTTAAGTAAAAGACTTACGAAAAACATAAAACTCGCCTGGTTTAAATGTAGTTTTTAAAATAAGTTTGGCCGCTTCCCTCTTAAGGTAGTTTACTTCGCTAGCACTTAACTTTGTGAGCTGACGCAACTCAAGTTCACATTTTATCAAAATTGTTGGGAGCGAATCAATGTTTGCTAAAACGTTCATTAATAACTTAAAATGAAATATGTAAGTGCATTACCTTCTACAAGTTTGTTGTATAGCGGTAGAGGAACTTTTACTTTTAATTTATCCATTTAAAACCGCAAAATCTTGATCGGTTGATAATAGCTTTTAATGTCCAATTCTAACCTCAAATCTCAAATAATTTGAATATCTGCATATCTGGTTGTCATTTTTATAAACATTGCATACGCCATCTATTAAGACCCAAAGCAAGTAACTTAGAAATTTCCAAAGTAAAAAGTTTTAATTTATCAGCACCATCTATGAACTAATAACAGTATTATTTATGGGTTTCTTCTTTCTTTATTACGTCATGGTTACATGATTTGTGTATAGATGTCACTTTGCAATTCATTTTTGTATTATTTTCCTATTTTCAACTAGGAAAATAAACATTTTTGCAAGTTTCTAACCTTAGATTTTTAAAACTTTCAGATACTTACAAATACCTACCAAGTTGAAACAAGCCTCATAAACGCTAAGTGATAAAAGTTATAGGCATATAAAACTTAAGTTTTGGAGTTTTTAGGGTACGTAGAATTTTATTAAAATAATGGTATCATAAACTGCTCCCCGTATAATGCGTTCTAATCAATTTTAGTTACTCCTGCGACCTGCGAGTTACTATCTTAGTGTAACTGGGGCGTGGGGCTTAATGGTAGCGATGGTAGATGGTAGCTTCAAAAATGGTACTTATTAAATCTTAAGACATCTTGTAATTGTTAGTTGCACTAGCAAGTATCGGTGTGGATATGGTTGCACTTTGGAACTTATGTTTGCCAAAAAACTACACAGTGCAGTTGCTACTTCAAGACAGAAGTTTGGACTACTCCAGGATATTCCCGAAGGTACCTACTTTTGAGTTTTATATTTTGTTGAATAAGAAAACTATTTCTTCGAAATGTTAGATTTTTTTTTTAATTTTGGGTATTTTAGCAGTGTCTATAGAAAGAAGTACTAGCCAAAGTTTTATCTGGTATCTTAGAAAAACGTAAAATAGACGACATCGAGAAGGTGACGACAGAAAAGGCTTCCTACAAGAAAATAGGATGTTTTAAGGTCAGTGTTCTCGTTTCAATATTTTTCAAGCTTTATCTTAGGTCAGTTTAATAGATTTGTAGTTGTTTATTTCAAGTTATAATGGAATTGCTTATAACTCAACATTTTGTACCGGTTAGGTAGTCTCGTAGTATGTAGGTAAAAAGTTTGTCAGATAGACATTGTACTTAAAATTGAATCTCGCACATACGTGCCAGGTCTTGGTACAAAAACTTCCAAGCGCAAAAGCACTATGACGAGTGCAGATTAAACTAGCAGAACGATTCACTTAAATTTAGTCTGGCAGAGAATTATTTTCTTAATCCAATATCCAACGAGGTTTGGAAGTTCGGAAACCTATATGTAGTTATTATTATTATAAATTAGATATAAACAATACTGCTTTGGTGGTTGTCGTAATTTACTGCGGGTTTTAATTAAGTAGTAACTAAACTTATTTTTATTTTAGAGAGTAGCATCGTTTGATCCAATAACAATTTACAAAAGAACCAAATTTAAGAGGAAGTCTAAATCAGAAATGAAAATAGAATAAGTACTACATCCTTTTTAAGTTGGACAGTATTGCAATTTTTTTAATGGGTTCAGAAAATTAAAATTGGAGATAGTGTATAATAATTTGGATATTACAGAATTATTCAAAATAAAACAAAACGTGCGCCTAATGGGTAGGCAACACTTCAATCACCATAATTCAATCTAACAGTACTTTGTGATATCGATATTTATTTGTAATAAATGAAGTAAGGAGCCTTCCAATAATATTTGGTGAACAACTTCCTCGCTATACCTTTTACGACATAAATTTGATTCTTGATCGCCTTTTAAACTGTCCACGGTATGAAGCAATCTGATAGAAAAATTCACCTGGAGGGTTTCTACGAAGAATCATATGTATGCTATTTAGCGTCTTCAAAACTATTAAGTTTTCTACTGTCTGTCAATGCTTAATAGTTGTTAAGATACGTAATGGAATCAAAAGGTTTCTCAAGTTACAAATTACTCTTGGGTAAAGAAGTGAATTAAGTTTTATTAAATCAGTTTTATAAAAGGTGTCGCTTAAATACATCGACAAACTTTTAGAGCCAATTCTTTGTGTCAACTTCGTAACTAAAAATAATTAATACGCTCGGAACGGCTTTAGGAAAATTGGTTCTATAAATATAGTACTAAACCAATAATAGTTGAGAATAAACACTGGAGTCTGGATATCTTGATTAGTCGAATACAAAAGTGAGTAAAAAGCACCCTTTTCTTTATCGTATAAGCTAATAATTTTCTGGAGACTGTTGCCAAGTTAACTCAATCCCCCACCGGTTGGAAATGCAGGGGTGTTCAAGCTCCAACACTTAATTACTAATTTAATTAATGGGTCGTTAATTGTTACAGGAAATTATTCAAGAGCAATAAGAACAAAAATGAGAGATTGAAACATGCTATACTTTAATGCAGAACACATCGAAAACCGTATCAATCTTGTAGAAGCTTACACGTTGTAGAATAATTAATTATAAGTTGTTACTTTAGACTGTTCTCTATTTAAATTTAATTAATTATTTGTCGTTCATAGTTGTTTTATTGTTTTACTATAGATCAGGAGTTGCAGCTTTATTTGTGCATTAAGATTTATAATTACAGTAGACTCATATAATGATCTATCAATATAGTGAACAGCTCGGTTTAGTGAACAAAAAACATTTTACATTGACAACTCTAAATAATAGTGAACAAAGTGTGAAAAAGTGTTCACTATTTCGAGTGGTCAATGAATAATGAGAAGTTGGAATAATGATATTATTGAGGAAAATGATGAAACGGAAGATACATCCAGATTCTGAGAATGAAAAATTATATTGGGATGTAAAAATGTCAAATAAAGATGGTTTTAGTTTCTGTTAATACGGTTATAAAGACCCTTTCGAAATAGTGAATCGCCCCGGTTTTTTTTCGTTCACTATATCGCGAGTCTACTGTATAACATTAGTTTATTAATTAGTTAACACTATTTAACGTCTTTAGTGCAATATTAGCTATCCAAGTTTAAATAATGTGCAAATCAAAAATTTGTTAAAATTCCAACTTTGTACGCTTAATATATAGGCAACACTTTATACTCTTCTCCCACTATTATAAATTGTGTATTTAGATAGAAATTTGGTGGTGGGATGTGGTCACATGATCACGAAAAGTTTATATAAGGCCGAGTTTCGGCAGTCTCTTAAAAGTTTATCAACGGTTCAAATCTACGTCCAAGACTGAATTTTGGGTTTACTCTTGTGAAAAATCAACTTCAATTTTTTGAATTTTTTTTTCTTGGAAGTTGTTTGTAGTATTGTTCTGAACATCTTTAGCGACTTTTGGACGATTTGGTCGAATATTAAATGCGGGAAATCAATTTTTTAAGGAACAATTATTTATTCATAAAACCAAGTATTTTAGATTGGAAAGAGCTTACAACGCTGTCAGTTATTTCTCTTTTTTGTTAGAAATAGTAAATCTAATGCCAGTTGAATTGTATTTTAATTATTATTGTATTATAATTAAGTTAGCAAAAGATTAAGTTAGCACAATCGTTTGTATTTATTTTATACAGAATAAATTATTTTTTAATTATTGTATGTATATTTCTATGTTACATTGAAAAAATAAACGCTAGAAAACCATAATTTTTTTTTATTTAAAAAGTGTTCAATGCATTACAAGCAAAAAGCAAAGTCCTAATTTTCTGTTGAATTTAGCATAAAATTTGAAGAATTATAACAGAAAAATAATTTTAAAAGTCGAATATCTTCTAAACTAGAGGACCAGAACGCCCCAATTGCGCAGGAATATTTGATGCTAGTAGAGCTAAAGAATTGCACCATCAAAATACAGTAATTCAGACTTATTCCAAATATTTTTTCAAAAATTGTTTTTAAAGTTTACAATTTTTGGACGACGTAGTAGGAGAGCAGAAGGGCCATAAGGTTATCAAAATATATCAGAGAAATATTTATTTAAAAGCATCTGACATTGTTATGAAACAAGACGTTATCGCTTATACGATAAACGTGTATATTTAAAATATTTTCTAATATAAAATTTGTTTCAAACACCTAATCGACCTTCTGCTCTCCTACTACCTTGTCCGAAAATTGTAAAGTTTAAAGAAAATTTTTAAAACTTAATTTTAAAAAATCGGAATTAGGCCAATCTGAGGGTGCAAATCTTTAGCCCTACTATCGGGAAAAATACTTGTTAAATTTGGGCGCTGCTGGTCCTCTAGTTTAGAAGATATTCGACTTTGAAGTTATTTTGAATGTTTTAATTCTTAAAATTTTATGCTTTATGTCGAATATCTTCTAAACTAGAGGACCAGGAGCGCCCAAATTTAACAAGTATATTCCACGATAGTAGGGCTAAAGATTTGCATCCTCAGAATTGCATAATTTCGATTTTTTAAAACTAGGTTTTTAAAAATTTGCTTCAAATTTTACAATTTTCGGGAAAGGTAGTAGGAGAGTAGAAGGTCGATAAGGTGTTGGAAACAAATTTTAAATTGAGGCAACAATATATATTAAACATTTTATTTTCACAGGCTTATCATAAGCGATAACGCCTCGTTTTATAACATAATATCAGATGCTTTTTGAATAAATATTTCTCTTTAAATTATTTCGTTTACCTTATCGACCTTCTACTCTCCTACTACCTTGTCCAAAAATTGTAAAATTTAAAGGAAAATTTTAAAAACTTAATTTTAAAAAATCGGAATTAGGCCAATCTGAGGGTGCGAATCTTTAGCCCTACTATCGGGGAATATACTTGTTAAATTTGGGCGCTCCTGGTCCTCTAGTTTAGAAGATATTTCACATAAAGCATAAAATTTTAAGAATTAAAACATTCAAAATAACTTTAAAGTCGAATATCGTCTAAACTAGAGGACCAGGAGCGCCCAAATTTAACAAGTATATTCCCTGATAGTAGGGCTAAAGATTCGCACCCTCAGATTGGCCTAATTCCGATTTTTTTAAATTAAGTTTTTAAAATTTTCCTTTAAATTTTACAATTTTTGGACAAGGTAGTAGGAGAGTAGAAGGTCGATAAGGTGTTGGAAACAAATTTTAAATTGAGGCAACAATATATATTAAACATTTTATTTTCACAGGCTTATCATAAGCGATAATGCCTCGTTTTATAACATAATATCAGATGCTTTTTGAATAAATATTTCTCTTTAATTTATTTCGTTTACCTTATCGGCCTTCTACTCTCCTACTACCTTGTCCAAAAATTGTAAAATTTAAAGGAAAATTTTAAAAACTTAATTTAAAAAAATCGGAATTAGGCCAATCTGAGGGTGCGAATCTTTAGCCCTACTATCGGGGAATATACTTGTTAAATTTGGGCGCTCCTGGTCCTCTAGTTTAGAAGATATTTCACATAAAGCATAAAATTTTAAGAATTAAAACATTCAAAATAACTTTAAAGTCGAATATCGTCTAAACTAGATGACCAGGAGCGCCCAAATTTAACAAGTATATTCCCTGATAGTAGGGCTAAAGATTCGCACCCTCAGATTGGCCTAATTCCGATTTTTTTAAATTAAGTTTTTAAAATTTTCCTTTAAATTTTACAATTTTTGGACAAGGTAGTAGGAGAGTAGAAGGTCGATAAGGTGTTGGAAACAAATTTTAAATTGAGGCGACAATATATATTAAACATTTTATTTTCACAGGCTTATCATAAGCGATAACGCCTCGTTTTATAACATAATATCAGATGCTTTTTGAATAAATATTTCTCTTTAATTTATTTCGTTTACCTTATCGACCTTCTACTCTCCTACTACCTTGTCCAAAAATTGTAAAATTTAAAGGAAAATTTTAAAAACTTAATTTTAAAAAATCGGAATTAGGCCAATCTGAGGGTGCGAATCTTTAGCCCTACTATCGGGGAATATACTTGTTAAATTTGGGCGCTCCTGGTCCTCTAGTTTAGAAGATATTTCACATAAAGCATAAAATTTTAAGAATTAAAACATTCAAAATAACTTTAAAGTCGAATATCGTCTAAACTAGAGGACCAGGAGCGCCCAAATTTAACAAGTATATTCCCTGATAGTAGGGCTAAAGATTCGCACCCTCAGATTGGCCTAATTCCGATTTTTTTAAATTAAGTTTTTAAAATTTTCCTTTAAATTTTACAATTTTTGGACAAGGTAGTAGGAGAGTAGAAGGTCGATAAGGTAAATGAAATAAATTAAAGAGAAATATTTATTCGAAAAGCATCTGATAATATGTAATGAAATGAAACGAGTTGCCATATAAGGGCATGTGTTTAGACGGTTGCCTGTATTTTAGGCGTAATAATATATATATTCTTAACTTAATTTAAGTATTTTTCGCTCGTCGGATACGTTTTTTGCTATTAATCGCAAGATTACTGCTTATAGCATTTTGAACTAACTTTATAAAAATAAAACAACCCTTAAATACTCTCTTTATGCTGTTTATTTCGCTATAAATATTACTTATTCACAATTAATAATTTTGAACTTCATTAAGTAAAAAGATTTTTTACATTCCAATCACAATATATACCTATAATTAAATCTCATTTGCACTGATACATCTCCTTAATTAGTAATTACATATTATTAATTTTAAATTTCTTCCAAAGTAAAGAAAATAATATAAACCTAAACTCACAATGATGTGCCTGTAACAAAAATATGAATGGACTAATTTTAATTACAGTTACAGATTTTACTTTAAAGTCTTTTGAAACCTTTGAGAGCTTTTGAAAACTAATTACTATAAGCAACACTAAAATTAATAATTACGCCTTAATAATAAAACAATTGGCATAAAATATGTCTTGAATTAATCAGAATACTGTAAAGAACAACTTCCGATCGAAAAAAATTTCAAAATCGAAAGTTAATTTTTCACACGAGTAAACGAAAATATTGGTCTCCGAAGCTGATTTGAAGCGGAGATAAAAAAGTTTCCGAATGGCGAAACTCGGTCTTATATAAACTTTTAGTGTTCATGTGATCACCCCACTCTGCAAACTTCTATCGCCGATACAAAATTTATAATGTAGTGGGAGAGTAAGAAGTGTTGCCTATGTATTGGTAGGCGTACAAAGTTGGAATTTTAACAAATCGAGACTTCTACATTATTTCAACTTAAAAAGTGGACAATATAGAATGAAAAATGCATAATAGTTTTAACTAATTAATAAAGTAACGTTATAATTAGAAATTTTAATACATAAACAACGCTGCAACTCCTGATCTATAGTAAAACAATAAAACAACTATAAACGACAAATAATTAATTAAATTTAAATAGAGAACAGTCTAAAGTAACAACTTATAATTAATTATTCTACAACGTGTAAGCTTCTACAAGATAGATACGGTTTTCGGTGTGTTCTGCATTAAAGTATAGCATGTTCCAATCTCTCATTTTTGTTCTTATTGCTCTTGAATAATTTCCTGTAACAATTAACGACCCATTAATTAAATTAGTAATTAAGTGTTGGAGCTTGAACACCCCTGCATTTCCAACCGGTGGGGGATTGAGTTAACTTGGCAACAGTCTCCAGAAAATTATTAGCTTATACGATAAAGAAAAAGGTGCTTTTTACTCACTTTTGTATTCGACTAATCAAGATATCCAGACTCCAGTGTTTATTCTCAACTATTATTGCTTTAGTACTATATTCCGTTACGTTCCGAGCGTATTAATTATCCCTAGTTAAGGGACCTAGCTCGCCTCGATCCAATTCTAGATGTGAATTTTTGAATAAGGCAAATTAAGGCCAAATACGCGAAATTAGTACAAAGAATTTGCTGTAGAAGTTTGTCGGTATATTCAAGCAACGTCATTTATGAAATTGATTTAATAAAACTTAGCAAGTCTCTTATTTACCCAAGAGTATTAAAAGTTTTTCGTGTAAAACTTTAGAAACCTTTCAATTCCACCACTATTAAGCACAGACACACAATAAGTAACTTATGAACATTTCTGAAAACGCTAAAACGCAAAATATTAGTAGATAACAATGTTAAACAAACCTCGAAGTTCATTCACTTTTACAGTTGGAGCCACGTTTTACATAACCAAATTAAAAATAAACTGAATGTAAATCGTATTATTTCCTACAATTTATATTATAACCACTTTAATTCGTGCCTATTTAACTCTTTTTGTATCGAATTCTTCATATTACCATTTACTAGAAAGCTTTTGTGGAGTTTATAGGGAAAAATAAAATCATTTTGGAAAATCCGGCCTTTCACTCTACTGCTGATTTTCAAGTCTACTACACCACCAACACAATGCATATTGCAGCGAAATTCTATGATTAATCTAACAAAAATAACAATATATTTTTGTTTATATTAACTGAAAAGTCAATTATAAACAAGTGTTCAAATAGAATTAATGAAAAGCACTATAAGTTTTAAGAAAAACCTTTTTCTTGAAACTTAACCAAGTATTTTTCCTTAAATCTATTTTTAAAATGCTTCAACAATGGCCCACAGTGGATTCAAATACTTTTAATCGTTAAGTTTCATAAAATCCCTAAATACTACATGTACACAAGCAGCCTCAAAAAATTGGTTCATTTTCATTCGCAATCCGAATTACAAATTTAAACGACGAATAATTTATTTCGGTAAATAACTGCAACACATTCACAACTTAATATATTTCTCCAGTTCTATTCTAAAAATACACAACTTAATTCTTGAGAAATATATTTTGTTAATTTATTGAAAATAAAATGTAAATCAATTTAAGCCAAAAATTATACAATTTGAATAACGAATAAATTACTTATATCCAGGATGTACATTTATTTTAGTAAAATTTGTAAGCTGAAAAGAAAGCAGGTAGAAACAAACTTTTCTAGTTTATAAAATTTAGCTAAATAAAACAACTGTAACAACCTGCGAGATATTCATACATGTTAAGATACAAGTAAATTTTGAATAAAACATCATTTAAAAATGTATAAAATGTCACATGTCTACGGAAACTTTCGAAAAACAATTTGCTAAATTAGATATATTTTCAATCGATTCCCCACGAACAAAGTTACATTAATATTTTTGAAGAAGAACTTGAAAAGTTACTAAAACAGTTTTAATTATTTATTTGCATTAATCAGACGTTTTTACAATTATAAAACATTATCTTAAAAGATGTGCTGAAACTCAAATAATTACCGTATATCACAATTTCACAGAATCATAAAAAGAGCACGAAAGTTTTATTACACTATGTATGTACATTTAATAAGTATGAATTATGAAGAGATAAAACTGTTGCTTGCAACTACGGAATAATGTTATTTAACACACTGCAAGAATATGAGCAGTGCTAGGATTTAAATAAAAGCGTTACCTAATTCTCCTTTCCATTAGTAAGGTTTCAGTTTCACAATATTCAAACGCTGGTCATTTTGCATCAATAAATTAACAAATTATTTTAAATACGAGGTGGTTCGTATAACATTCAATCGTTCGCCATGTAAGTTTGTTCGATCTCGGTTCTTTCTGAAGAATGTTATTTGAATCACTAAGATTGTTTAGTTTATTTAGCGAAAACACTGCTATGCGAGTCATTTTTTTAAACTTTACTACTTAGGTTGCATAAAGGGACTCTGCATGAAAAAAATTAAGCATAAAATGCAATCTAGTCAATATAAAAATTCAAAAATGCCTCGGGTTATTATATATATACAAAATACATATCACATGCCCCCTCAACAAATAAATAGACAAATATACAAAAAACGAGCTC
The DNA here is from genome assembly GCA_950108345.1 of Malthinus flaveolus. Taxonomy (NCBI): domain Eukaryota; kingdom Metazoa; phylum Arthropoda; class Insecta; order Coleoptera; family Cantharidae; genus Malthinus; species Malthinus flaveolus. Next base: position 14,267,921 of record OX467285.1, on the reverse strand, counting down.
GTGTACTGAACACTATGTGTTTTAGAACGCTCGTGTCTGTGTGTGGGTATGTTAGGCACATATAAAACGACTATTATCGTTAGCGCATATAAAGATGATAACAACTAATCTACTACAAAAATTTTAAAATTATGCACCTAACATAATAAAATACAGTACAGAGCTATTTTATTCTTAATGTATGTATCACCTACTAAGTGTTCGACATATTATCGCAACTCTGTGTAACGTCGGGCATATCGTTTAATTGATCTTGTCCATTAGAATAATCTATATTGTTTTCTTCTTGCGATTCTTGTTCTTCGCTTACATCTTCGTCGTCACGTTCTTGTTCGGGCAATAATTCGATTGCCCTCTCCAAAGTCTTTCGGGCACTATTGGATCTCTCCAAAAAATAACCATTCGAGCTGTCGTTACTTTGTGCAGGCGGCGACCAAGTGTTATAAGTATTATACTGAGGATTACTAGGATATCGACGCTCTAATTCGTCCTGTAACCAAGCTACCGCTTGACTCCACTGTTTTCGTAATTCCGAATGACTCTGTAACATGACCATGGCAGCGCGACACTTGGTAAATAATGTAACCATGCATTTTATACACTGATAAGCTCTCTTCTGGTAATGGTTTTTAGAACGACCTATTGTTTCCAGCAGACCTTCACGCTCGTCGGGCACGCCTTTGATTGCATTATGAATGCGATGAGATTGCCAAGAATCTTCTAATAATAAAATCGATAACAGAAGTTCCATATGATGTCTCAGTTCTTGACAATAAGCAAATGCTATTTGCCAAAGTAATTCCGATAAAATTGTTCTAGAAAAGTGTGGATTCTCCCAAGCACAATACTGAAGCAACTTTATGGAATCTTCTGTGAGATTTGTGTCTTCGATTACTTTTTTAATATAACTGAAACGACGATTAATAAATTACGGAAAATTCACAATATCGAAGTTGCCTATTTTTCCCATACCGCGCAACTTCATATTTTTTACATATTCGCTCCTCTATCCGTAATAATAAGCTCCATGTCGGCATAGGAATAATAGACAGTCTGTCTGTATTTATGCTTACCTAGTTCGTCCAAACAAAATGTCGCTGGCTTCTGCCGATAAAGGCATGAGAGGTTCTGGACAATTAGAATCTCGATACGGGTTTGGTAACACAGTTGTATGATTACTAGACTGACATTTTGAACTAATATCACAACACCTCACCAAGCACGAAACAAGCTGATGAAGTTTTCCAAGCTCCGTATATTGATATTTTATTGCAGGACCGGGTCCTTCGTCTATCGCCACCATCATAAATGTCGCAGGAACGTTCATTTTTAACAACTGTTGTTTTTCTTGAATGCCTGTAAAAACTTATTAATCGGTTTCTTTCAAATCAAATATAGCTACCTTGATTGGCGTACATATGAAATACACTACAGTAATGAGGTAAGTGTCTACCATGCTCACTGACTTCACGCTGTAGTAGACTTAATAATGCCGTCAATATATGATCGCTTAATGTTGCAGTCGGATCATTATTAGCGATACCAAGTGGTGGTGGGCACGGGCCGTCATTCAGAGAAAAATGAGCTAAAAACGCGATGATCTTCATAAATGCAGATCTCACTTCATTACTAGGACAACTCAGTAAATATTCACAAAACCTGTGAGGATGGTTAAATAGCATCTCGTGAGCAAACCACGAACGTATAGAGGCGGCAGCTCTTAGATGTATACACAGTAAATCACACCTGAGAATCAAAAATATAAAAATTAGTTCGAAAACAAAGCGAAGTATTTATTGTTTACCAATCCATCGCAGGTCCACGCAGATTCTTTTTTGTATGCCATCCAGTATGAAAGAGAAATCTACTAGCTAATTGAGTACTTAACATAGAGAGATGTTCTGCTTCGTTATGTAAAGGTTGAGTCAAACGAGAGTTGGTGGGGCCGATACAAGAAACTAGCTTACGTATACAATTAAAATATTCTACAGAAAATTGACTACGATGATGTAAAAATTTAATGTTTTGTTTCCTAATGCTGTTCTCGATCGCTAGTGGCATTTTTAAATGCGTCTCCTTTTTTTCAGCTGCAATACGAGAAATTGGAGAAATTTCAAAGACACAAACCGGACTACTCACATAATCCTAATCGTTCAAAAGACTTCACAATTGCATTTTCTTCTACGTCCTGTCTGGTGTAAAATAACATGTACGCATTCCACCACCGTTTTTGCCGACGATACGTTGTTCTTTTAAGCATCGGATCGAAAACTTCCCCCATGTAATCTCCGCCAAAGCACTGAACTTTCATTTCTTCGTCTTCCCCCATACGACATTCCGAAACTTCCCCATCGTCAAACTTATACCATCTTACTTCTACAGTAGGATCTCGATGTCTTATATACGAATAATAATGGCCACCTAATAAAAAAATAATTAGCGTACTTCTCGAACATCACACCAAGAAACTACCTGAAGCTTGTCCCGAATGTACAACGATACCAGACAATCGATACTTTGTACAAACTTCGTTAGTATTTGAATTTAAATCACAGTCAATAACTTCGCCTTCTAATTTAGCAAGGCCAGATACAGTATACGGTTCCATATCCAAATCACGCGGAAATTCAAAATAATCGTTGAACTTAATTGCGCACACCCTCTCAAAGTCATATTCAAATCTCTTTAACTGAATACCTAATATTGGAGGAAGTTTCTTCACACATAGACGCTTAACAGTAACCACTTTCTTAGCACATTTTTCGCAATAATACGCATCCGCTCCTTCCAGCAGTTCTCCTTTAACGTATTGTTCCATAGAATCTTGTAAAGTGCTGTGATTTCTAATATCGACACTTATAACACTAAAAGGTTCTTCCTTAGAATATCGATGAGGACACCCTTTACATATTTTTTGATCGGAGTAAGAACCACCTAATATTTTAGACATAATTTGTTCGTGTCCAAGAGTCTTTAAAGCTTCATCCAAACTTTCAACAAGAGCCATAAAAAATTCAACCGCATCTTGTTGCTCTCGCAAATTTACGGGCTCTCCTATAAAATAGTCGAGACACAATAAAATAAAAAAATCACTATCAATTACAAATAGACAGATTAACTTACCTTGCAATTTAAAATGACGCCACAATCCCTTAGGAACATAGTATTGAAGCCTCGAACACGCCAAATGTCCAAATATAGCTTGAACTTGTTTAAGAATACCGACATTATAATCTTTTCTATTATCTTCTAAACTGTTTTTATCGTCCCCATTATCACAATCTAATTCTAAACGATCTTCTCCACTGAAATCTTCGCTAGGATCGATAGCAGCGCCTTCACAAGCTAACAAGCCTTCTCGAATGCTCTCGACCATATACAATTGTTGTAATACAGAATTCATGTAACACGTAGCTCCGGCATTTTTTAAACCTACAAATCCTTGCAAAGGACGTGGACCAACTTGAGGCAAATAATCCCATTCAGTTAGAGCAGTCTCGTGATCTAAATAAAAAAAACTCTCAATTTAACTTCACTTCAAGTTAAGTAATTGGCCTAAATGTCCTTTAGCTAATCTTCTACAATACGTATCCACAGATTCATTGGACATTGATATTAATTTCTGAATCAGAAATAATGGAGGTTTTGATCTTTACATACACGAGTATTGTGGGAGCATTTGCAGAACTCAACTATTATAACAATGACTAGTCTATAGGAGCAAGACGCTAAGTTTGGTCAAACAATTTAACAGCATCCTGTATGATTAGATATTTTTCAACAGACCATCCATCTAACCCAGTTCTGAATTTCCACCCGCAAAAGATCAATCCATATTAATCACACCAGAAACACCAGAAAAAAAAATTCAAGATTTCAGGCTGGGGTCATGCTTTATTAAATAAAAGAGCGTAAATGACACTCTAGTTCTAGATTCTCGAGTCTTGGGTAAATTACTAGTTTTAGTCGGGGTATATCAAACAGGTTCAGTACTTTAAATTTAAAGTGTCATTAAAATTTAACCCGCCTATCCACCAACTAAGTCAGAATTTAGTCAAAGAACAAATCGAAAGTCAACATTAAATTTAGATCTCGATCGAAATATTTAATTTGTTTTAAATGTTTATAAGACCGGCTGTTACACTCTTTAAATTTGTTCCTAATATTTTTATGTAAATAAATATAATAATCTGTATCTACTCACCCGAATAAAACATATCGTTAAGCATAACAACGAGTTGACGACAATTGGGCACACAATTGATACACAGAGAAATAAGTAAATCAAATGCAGCAGCTTGAGTTTGAGGCGTATCACATATCGGAGTAGCAGGATCTTCGGCCAGCTGTCCAGTACGATTTAAATGTAACATAAGTTTACTTGCAGGAAACAAAAAATCTTCTAAAAGTTCTTTTATTAAACTTCCCGTATCGGCACTTCCTAATTCGCACTTTTGTTCGATACTCATAAAACAAAGTAATTCGCGAGCTAAACTTAAATGTCCCTCTAATAAAACTTCGTGCTGTCCACGTGCTCGTCTCAACCATGCTACTTCACTAGCTAACAAAGGTTCCGCAGTCGGAAAGGGACAATTAATAATATAAACACAATTAACTAAGCGACACAGAAGTTGAAAAAATTCGTGAGCCGTCGAAGCATTCTCCAACACTAACGTGTCTAAAAGGGAAAATAAAAGGGGCGTAATAAAACGTAAAGCTAAATTGCTGGCACTGCCGCAAGTACAAATAATTATAAACTGTTCTGCAGCAGAAATCCGTACCGCACGACTAGGATTTAATAGAACTAAGTCCGTTAAAAAAATTGAAAATTGTTTATCATGACACAACAGTTCTAAGCTACCCGGATTCAACACTAAAGCTATACTCAACACTTCTAAAGCCTCTTTACACAACAATACATCGTCACTTTGTAATTCTAAAGGAGCATTCCGTTTGAGGGGATCACATAAAGAATGCAGTATTTCCGGAGATGCATTTAAAGCGTGTAAGTTAGCGCTGCTCGATGCCCAAACGAGACGCATTATTGCTAAGACCGTCGAAAAATCGGGCAGTTCCCAATTAAGAGCCTGACTAAACAGTGCTTGTGCTTGTCCTGTACTCGTTTCTGCTAACATTAATTCAGCCAATCCTTGCGATAATTTCAGAGAAACTTGTCTAAGAGCCTAAAACAATTAATGTTGAAATATTCATATTTGGAATAAATACCAGTTATGGTACGATAAAGTTGAGGTCGGTTTCCAAAATATAAAATAATTCACTTTAAAACTACGGCCTACAGACAACTTTAAGAAAGAAATTTGCGTCTGGGCCCAAGGTTTGAAAAAAATTTGTGCGACCTACAATCGCCGCAGCTTTAAGCCGCACTTTTATCGTACCACCCCCCAAATTACTTACAGTGTCGGCATGTCCAGGAATCGTTCTCAGTGCTTGTTTTAAGAAAACTCCCGGAGATGTAATATTATCGCTGTTGGGTTCGGTCTCGGGTGGCGTGTGGTCTTCGCTAAGTCGTACCAAAACTTGTGCAACAGACGTTAGTATCAGTTTGCATATTTTTAACACAACCAGATAAGCAGAACGTCGTGTAACAGTATCGGCGTTACACATAAAATTGTTTTTTGTAAGCATTTCTAAAAACGTGTGAGCTTCTCCCGATATCATAAAGTGATATTGAAATTCGTACGATTTATCCGATAAGTGTTCAGTAGCGGGCATTAATAAAACATATAATACTTCCAAATTGTACATCACCTAAAATCCAAATATGTTAAAAGTTAAGTAAGTTAAAGATCGTACGCTTACCTCAGATGGTGTGGCACTAAAAAATAAACTATCAACATTCACTACTCGTTCGTGCGTGGAACCAAATGCTATTAAGAGGTGTTCGATAGTCATGGACACGCAAGGCATCAACTGTAGAAGAGCTTTCGCGCTATCTCTTAAAAGTGGAAATTCTTGGCTTCCCAGATTATACAACTGGCAGAAAAAATGTCCATATATCGGTTGCATAGACATTAAAACACCAGGTAAAAGATTTTCAGCTTCCACATTTGGTCCATCGTACGGATGTTGTGGTGAAGATGTAGAACTATCAGAGCTACTATCTTGAGATGATGCCATGTTGGAATTTACTTGAGTTATTTTTGCCGAAATTATCTAAAATAATAAATAAATAATAAACTTCCAACACGAATTGAAGAGCACTTACCATCCTATCTCGAAGTGGAATTTGTCCAAGAAGTTTTCTGTCATCGGCAGTATCCAAAGGTTCACCATTAATAAACAGTTCCAATTTACAATGAACAACTGGCTTAATTCGTCTCAAAATATACCTACGAATTGAAGCTATCGTATCGTTCGAGTGAGTCAATACGTCCAAATCTTCGACGGGACGATTGGGGCTCGAAAAACGTATAATCAAAGTCAAGTGTTTACCTTTACAAGCTCTATGTAAAGGTAAAACTTTGCGTTCGCCCATAAAGGCGTTATCACATTCGCTTAAATACTCGAGGAGAACTCTTAAAATTCGGCACATTTTGACAGCTTCCGAAGTGATGCCATTTTGCGATTGATTTATATCGAACTCTTTTCCATTTTCAGTTTTTGATTTTTGATAAAGTATCGCTATATCGTAATGTACTTTTAAACGATCGTAACATTCGGTGATATAACTTTCGTGAAAATCTAATTGAGTTGCCAGTAATCTCGGTCCTAAATTAGTACTGACTTCCCTCAACAATTCGATGGCGCGAGAAGCAATGTCGTCGGAACATAAAGTGACAACTTTCCATAAATAATCTAAGCCGATGAGATCGGGATCTTCGGTTATTAAAGAACGCCTTTTTGGTTTTAATTTCCCCTCCTTCGTATTTACCGCCTTAAAAAATCTTTCGAAACACTTAATACCACTTTCGGTAAGAAGGGTAGGCTCCAGTTGTAAAAGATTATTTTCGAAGAAATCTTTATTAATGCCCGGATCTAAATCGGGCTCTTCTCCCATTAATTTTGAAAACCACCTGTAACAGGCTTCTCTGTCGGACGCAAAAACGGCATTCTCTGCCAAGCATTGCCAAATTTGTTTTGCTTGTTCCGCACACAGCCACAGTTGGCCGTCTTTAAGTAAAAATCTAAAACAAAAGTTGGTACTCGACCATTTAAAAGTATAATTAATACTGCATTACCTTAAAAAATTAAGTCGTTCTTGAACTTGGAGGGCGTGACAATAACGACCGTCGGGTAAGTAAGTGTCGCTAGTAAGTTCGGCGTGATCCCGAACGAGAGCTCTTAATCTATCCATATAACTTGTAAGACTGTTTGTTACTAAAATGACCAAAGAATGTTGGTTTTGTAAGCGCTCTATTACTTCTTGTCGATAAAACATGTGATGTGTACGTTGCGTATGCATACCGTTGGCACAAGGTTCATAAAGGCAACAAATTTCTCTTATTTGCTTTAATGCCGGCAAAGCCCAAGCATCGCCAGTTTTTAATTCGTCGACACACTTATCTAACCAAATTGTCTTCTGTGCATCTCTTTCCTGTGAGCAACTGTAATCTAAAATCTTAACGTGAGCGGCTAAAGCTTGATCCATTATTTCGGTTGCGACGTCTTCGGCGTGAGCTAAATTCCAAAACAAAGTCAATACTTTATGCGCCATAACTCCGTCTTTATCGTCTTCCGCTAACCGACGAATAAGTTCCAATAGGCGTTCGCGTTGACGTTTCGAAGCTGACGTCCAACTACTTTGAAAGCACTCGAAAAGATGATCTAGTTGCTCAGGACTAAAATCCCAAGCCAATTTAGCTAGTAAGTCGTGTACATTTTTTACGATAGCTTCGTGTTTGCCTACTTGGGCCGACCAAATTGCGTCTAGATCTAATAAGCTAAGAGCGCGCTCTTTTATTACAAATCGTAAAATTTTTTCAAGTTTCTCCACATACTGTGGTTGATGCAATGAGTCCCTTAATACTATTTCTAATACTCGATTTTCGTTGATCCATTTCTGTAATTAATACATCTATTGTTAATATCTCGTGTATTTGTTATTCTTCAATTTTTATAACTATAAATATATTACACATTTTTAAATATTTAGGGTTAATTAGTTAGATAGATCTAATACGTTGTAAATGAACCCCAACATACACACATAAGTGAAAAAATCCATACTAATTTGATTTATATATATTTCGCTGTCTCGACGCATTTAAACAATGCCGGATGGCTTGTTGAAAGTATGTTGGCCTCCGTAGTGTATTGGGTATAGGCGTGCTACCGGAAATAGCAAAGTCTTGGGTTCGATTCCCGAGGCACTCGGTGGAAAACAAATTTTCTCATTTAAAGTTTTTTCACTTATGTGTGTATGTTGGGGTTCATTTACAACGTATTAGATCTATCTAACTAATTAACCCTAAATATTTAAAAATGTGTAATTTATTCACGTATGATTGTTGTATCCATACTAATTTGATTTATATATATTTCGCTGTCTCGACGCATTTAAACAATGCCGGATGGCTTGTTGAATGTATGTTGGCCTCCGTAGTGTATTGGGTATAGGCGTGCTACCGGAAATAGCAAAGTCTTGGGTTCGATTCCCGAGGCACTCGGTGGAAAACAAATTTTCTCATTTAAAGTTTTTTCACTTATGTGTGTATGTTGGGGTTCATTTACAACGTATTAGATCTATATAAATATATTATTTTTTGTTTGTAACAATATTTAAACGTCTCAATATAAAAAAGCAAATCAACTTTTTTTGTTTTGGACTTTCCCGAATATGTAGTTTGTAAGAAACTTCCATTTTTAGGTCTGGTAGCCCTAATGTTTGATACTCATCAATAATACGCGTATCACAAATACTGCCAAACTCTGATAACTAATCAATTACGATCTAAACTTGTATGATGAAGAAAATAAGATGAAGTTGTACCTATGATTGTACAAAAAAGCACGAAATCAATGCATACGAACGTACGAAGCAAATTTAAGAAATTATAAAGAAAATTGAGATAAATCTCTGTTGGAAAACTTTAAAGTTGACAAAAAAGTGTAATACATTAAAATTATCAAGTTTAATCAGGAATTAGTAAATGATCATTCTTGCTCTAGCATGTAGGTACACCTCTTGCTGCATGACGTAATTACATTTACAGTATTCATTATTTTCTGAAGAAGCTGTATCCATCAAATATTGAGATTCATAAGTTCTTCAAACTCTTTAAGGCCTAGTTGTATAAATGAGCTAATCTGGGAGTCAGAGTTAACTCCGCGATTAACCTAAATCAACAACTAATTCTGAGTTAAATAGAAATATATTTGACTCTAGAAAATTGATGGGTTAACCCTAGACTAAGTGCCTACGAGCTAACCTAATCTAATCCACGCTAAGATTTAACCTTATAATAAGATCGTGGAGTTAACTCTGACTCCGCGATTATCTCGTTAAGGCCCAGTTGTATAAACGAGATAATCGCGAAGTCAGAGTTAACAGCACGATCTGAACATAATCTTAGCGTAGATTAGATTAGGTTAGCTCATAGGCACTTGGTCCAGGGTTAACCCATCAATTTTCTAGAGTCAAATATATTTCAATTTAACTCAGAATTAGTTGTTATTTGTTCAATTTAGGTTAATCGCGGAGTTAACTCTGACTCCCAAATTAGCTCGTTTATACAACTGGGCCTTAGAGCATGTAATATAATATACGATATATTGGTATAGCAGTATCAATATGTATTACATACTTGGCGGTTATATTCTAATAATTATGTTAAACTTTTTTTACAGTTCCCTAAAGAAATACCAGTCTAAGGTCTAAGGTATGCATTTAACATCATAAGGTACCAGGCTTATTTATATCAGAATGTTTTGAGATAAGAAATATCTATCTAAGAAAGTTCATGGGAATATTACACTTCTCATAGAAAATTGAAAAATTATTGCTCCAAGTAAACAGCGACAAAGCTCTAAAAACACAATAAGATACTTATACTTTAACAAATGCAAGATAATTTCTTAGGGAATTCCACTCAGCGCTTATTGTCATAGGACAATAGTAAGGGATAACAAAACCAACAAAACAAATAGTTTAAAGTACAAACACACTAACAAATTACGTAAACTTGAAAATAGACGTAGCAAACTAACTGTTTGTTATAATATAAACAACAAACATGTTATAAAACAAAAATAGTTCAAAGAAAAACATATACAGATACAAAGGAAAATTAATAGGCGACTGAAAAAGTAGGCAAAGAGTAAAAGGTATCAACAAAAAAATTTAGAGAATAGCATTTGAGACGAGAACGCAAAAAAATACTATATTTATACTCAAATGTAAAATTAGAAAAAGCGCAGAACAGTAAAATTACTAAAAATATGAAATTGAAGTTAGTAAAATACAAGCTCCTACTTTCAGAGATGGTTCCCTTTGTTAATAATATATCATGTCATGTATCTTATCTCTTCTTTTCTCCCGACGAAATAATTTTTCAACAAAAAGTACGAAAAGCGAGCCCCAATGGAAATAAAATTTATGGATTTAAAGAAATTAGGTAGGAGGTTGTTATTTTGTAGGCTGCTTGATAACTTGGCACGATTTTCAGTGAACTATGCCCGAGATAATTACAAAAACATTTTTGAAGTCTTAAATTACACGCGTCTATAATTTTTATCTTAGAGGGAATGGAATAAACTAGTACTTAATTGAATATCTATATTTTGGGCGCATCCTTTGGACTGTAGATAGCCACATCAAAGTAAATATCAGAGTAAAAGATTGGGGTAATAATAATATATGTCCAGGTTGGCGTTTCAGTCTTGGACTGTTTATACGGACATGATGAACTAAAGGAAGTTCGGGAGAGTTATTGATGCTATTTTTTAGTTTTGGGGGATTCCTACTACATAGCTCCTAAAATGTAGAAGGTCCAAAATTTGTTTTTAGGATCAACTAAAGCTGCCTTGTCGAATTCGTTTAAAAATGAAACTTGCTTCAATACTTTTTGGTAAGGTAATGTCACGAGTACAAATTTCTGAAAATACGGTAGTGTATAGACGCCGTAGTATAGGGGTAATAATAAATTAATACAAGTAGTATACAGTTGCACCAAAACAAACTACAATTGAACTGCATGTAATACGCTAAAGAAAAAAAGACGATGCTTCTTGAGTGAGGATAAGCTTTAAGAAGGTTTTGAAGCCTTTTAAAAGGGATAGAAAGAACAAAAAAAAGCTTCGTCTAGCTTATTGACCCTGTACTTTTTGTAGCGGTTAGTCAGAATACTTTAAATTTTTGAATGAATCAAAAAGAGATTTAGTTCGGACACTTCAATTGTCCGAAAAAATCCAGAACTATATCTGTCCGGATTATCGAAGTTGTACTGTAATAAATCCTTAGGGAGTTTTCCTTATGAATCAAATTATTTAAAAAACTCAATAGTTTGAAAAAATTCTACAAGTTAAAATTTCAAAATAATAATAATAGAAAATAGCATTATCCTGTGAAGGGATACCCGTATAATACCCGTAATACCCAAGATTAAAAAGGAAAAAAGCAGTTTTTAAAAATCAATTATGACATTTCAATTAAAAATTTGTCGACAACTGCTGATAATTTTAAAATTAATAGATGCCAATTGAAATGTCATTAAATTAAATTTCTAAAACTTCTTTCCTTCAGGTAAAATTATGCATTTCTCTTCCTCGATATAATAATGTACCATCATTGTACTATTAAACTGACTATTAATCAATTCTTATCTCGTAGTGATAAATTATTGTTATTAAATATTTCTACAAATGAATAAATTAAACATGAGGAAGGAAAGCTCATTTAGCTACTAAAAGGTAGATAAAAAAATACTTACAGCCATTCGTTCTGGTGTAAGAAATTCTTCCTCTTCGATACCATGATGTCGATTTGGATAATACGTAACACTCGATATTACTTTGTTAATTTCATTGAGAGCATTCATTTTACCATTAAAACTGGATATCTGCAATTGGCGTAAGATCATTTTCAATCGAAAACCTTCCAGCGTTCGTATCAATTCTTCCTGGTTGGATACTCGCAAAGCTAAATTTTTTGACGATTTTATAATTGCAGATATGATATCACTTTTAGTTTCATTCTTAGCTTCTCTTTTAATTTCCTCGTCAGTTAATTTATCTAGAATTCCCGGTATCATTTCCTGAAAATTACAAAAGTGAAATTACAATTTTAAGAAGAAACGATATAACTACCAAAATTGGCAATAAGTATTTGTTAATGGTGTGAGGTGTCAGATGTTCGTAGGCTAAACCAAATGGTCGAAGCAACGCAAACACGACCGATAAGCTTAAGCTTGTGCCACTTTGAAACCTTTCCAAAAGAATTTGAAAACCACTTAACTCGCCAAATTTGTTGATTAAATCTACGAGCCAACCTCGAGGATTGCGTGTATCAGAACAAGGTCTAGCAAATAATTCTTCTTCCGATAAATTACATGTCGGTCCCGCAGTTTCGCTAGGTCTCGTAGAATTAAACGTGTGAAACTTACTATTTGGATTAAAAACCATAGCTAATAAATCTAACAAAGGAAACCAGTCTTGCGATAATTTTATAACACATAATTCCACCAATTTCAAGCAATTCTGATTAATACAAGCGTGTATATTTGATTTCCAACTAGAAACTGCGTCATCCGTTAATATTTTAGTAAACGACGTAGTGAGACCGTCTCTAAAGAATTTTTGACAAGCTTCGGACCTCGTATCCAAGCCTTTCTTTGACAACTCGATCGATGCATGCAACAAACATTCCAATTCTTGATCCGGTAATACCGGAACGACCCATCTTATACTGTTTATTTTCTCTTCTAAAGAAACTAGTTTTTCGATAGGAAATTCGGGTTCATTCGAATCTTCTTGAATTTCGCTCTGATTTTCGGAGGAACTCGGTATACATTCGATGGTCTAAAAAAAACTATAAAATATATAAACTTAAAACGAAAATTCGACTACCTGGGTTTCGGGAGGTTCTCCCGATATTCCTTGACCTCTAGTTGCAATAGTCATCTTGGGTCAGTTACATGCACATTATTGAAGCCTGTAAAAAATGCAACTGTCAGATGATTTTTAATTCTTACGCTCTACTTCACGAACTGATAACACTTTAACACAGTTTACATAATGCAAAGATTTGTTTAATTAAGGAAACTCTAATAGGGGTTGACAAATGTCAATTTACCAACGAAAAATAAAAGGGAGTGACAGTAATGACAGGTAATTTTGAAGTTACACACAAAACAAAGTTGTTCTCACCTAACAAAGAAAAGTCCCACTAATTTGACACACCGTTTAATATGAAATAAAATGTATAATGTTTTACTTTTTAAATTTGATTAAATATTCTTAGATAGTTTACAATAGCTAAAACTGTATGTAAAATACACCGGCCACATACAAAATGGCGCCCAAAATTAACGATTAAAAATATTCTATAAATATCTTTTTAACAAAGACACTACGCCATTATTAACAATATCAACTACCTCAATTTAAAAAAGCCAAATTATTATTTTAATACAAGTAAAATATAAACTTTTGATTGTTGACGTACTGTAATATTTTTTGTAGGCACGTCGTGATTAAAATATTTGCGAACAACTGCTGCCAATCTCCTTTCTTTACAAAAATTGATTAACGCAAAAATGTTTTTTTATGTCGTTAAAAACCCTAAAGTAATTTTATTTTTAATACTACACGGAATGAGAGTTAAAATTCAAGACAAAATCAACGAGCTACATTTTTGCATTACAAAGTGTGTTTGCGCTTGGTCTTGGTTTTTTTCGGTACACGCGGGTACACGTAGAATCGACAATAAAATAGCTTTACTAATTACTACGCCACTGACATTTGGTAACTTTTACATTATACCTACCTTCAGGTGAATGTACTTAAATGTCAAATAAGCATGGTCATAAGTTTGGATTTTTATAACCAAATTTCAGTAAAAATAACTTTTGAGCAATAACTCTAAATAGAAATACAACCTACATTATACTTTTATAAAAAATGGTAAATATATTGTAATAACTTTTTTCCGACCTAATTAGTTTGTTATTTAGTCCAGCGGTATAATTCTAGCCGGATTAGGATTAGCAGCGGTGGGTTACATAGGAAGACAAGTAATTCGTCAAATGCCAAATATTGCAAAAACTGTCAACGAAACTGTAAAAACTTTTCCTAAATTTGATGTCGAAAGCATGGCAACTTCTAAATATTATAAAGGAGGCTTTGATCCAAAAATGAACAGGCGAGAAGCTGCTCTCATTTTGGGTATGTTTACTATTTACTATGTTACTTAAGAATTAAATAAATTAATATCGAAGGCGTTAGCCCAACCGCCCCTAAAACCAAAATAAGAGAAGCGTTTAAAAGAGTTATGGGCGTTAATCATCCAGATCGAGGTGGATCGCCTTATATAGCGTCAAAAATTAACGAAGCTAAAGACTTTCTAGAAAAACATTCATAATGGTTTGTAATTTATTGTAAATAGTATATCCAGTGAGTGTATACAGTTAGGCATTAAATTAATAAATTATTTTACTTAAAAACGACTAGAGTTTGTGTTGAAATCTTCATAATACATTTAAAATGTACCAAAATACAGAAGTGTCACTTGTGCATTAATATAACTTGAGATCGTGAAATTACACTTAAGTTACATATTTTTAGTTGCCATCACCCCTTATCATTTAGTACCATTTGGAATTGGAGTATGTTTTAGTCTCAATTTTTCCAACTTTTTATTGGAAAATGAACTTGGTACTTTAAACATATCCTAAAACAAATTTAATTATTTTGGGAGTAAATACAACTCTCATAGCTGTAAGAAACTAAAAAATTTTTAGCCAAACCCAATAAAAAGTATTGCTAAGTTAAATCATTTACAGAAGATAACAAACACCTAACGAATCTCAAAAGTTGTTATTTAATAAGGTACTCAAAACTTAACTACTTATTAGTAATTGTTAATACTAGGCAGATATACTTTTCACCTTTTTTCAAAATTATGAAGTTAAAGTTACATATTAATAATATTTACTTACATCAATAAACTGATGACAATTTATCACATTGAACGAATTTCCCATTTCTTTAAAACAAGTAACAAGTTCGCCAAGGTCTTGGGTCTCCAGAATTTGTTGTTTGTGTATCTTAATTAAAGTCAGTCCTACCCTAAATAGTATTTTGGAGCCTTCGTAAAAAAGGCAATCCCATATTCTAAGGACAGTTTCCGTAGGTAATACTTCCGCATATAAACAAATAAACCATTTTGTGCTAGCGACGGCCCAAGGCATTCCAATTTTTTTAATATGAGCATGTACGAGTGGTTCATTCTTTTGAACTAATTCGTCTAAGACGTCTAAATCGATTAAAAGTCCCACCATGTTACTAACATAATAACGTGGTAAAATATTTTCAATTAAAACTTTTAGTAACCAAAACGTAGATTCTTCATTTTTAGTAGCTAATAACAATAACCCGGCAATATAATTTAAGCCTTGGCAATAACCTACTTCTTTATTTTGATGAGCAAATGTAGCTAATACATTAAATAGTTGAGCAGACAATTCACTATCTTTAGTAAAAAATATATTATCTGGAAAAGTTCGTGGAACGTCTATTTCGATCATTTCCACAATCGACTCATTGTCTATTTGTTTTTTTAAAGAATCGTAACTTACGGATGAGCTATCTTTTACGTCAAGAGCACCTGAGGTTATCAACCACATTATTTCACGTTCACTACTAGGTATTCCTTTACGTACAAATCTCTTTAACGTATTATTTTTTTTTATCTTATTATTACGACTAAGATCCTCCCACCTTTTAGATCGTTTTGCTAACGTTCGAATGTACTGTGACATAAAAGTTTCGTACACTTTATAATCAAAGTTTGTAGGTCTTTCAAATCCATATTCATCAACTTTACTAGGAATAAAATCTAATTATTAAAATAAATTATATATTAAAGTGTACCTACCTAAAATGCGAAGTTGCCATTTTTAATAATTCAATTTATAATCTGTTAATTTTAGTACACTTAAATCTTAATTAAAAGTAGTATAATTGACATAAATCTTAACCTAGTTAACCTAATTTTAAATGCGGTTAAAAGATATTGACATAAAAGATGACATTAACTTATCTCCTGGTGTTAAATTCTAGGACAATTCGTACCAACACAATAGGTTAAATAATTAGTAAGTAAACAGTGGCGTAGAGTTAGGCTCACCACGGTTGGGCCGCGTTTTCACATGCGAGAAATGTCAGACAGACTGTCAGATAGAAGTAGTTTAACGTAAACTAAACTGAAAGAGTTTTTACATCCAATAAATTTCAAATACTCTCAGATAGAAACTTAAGTTTAATGTAAACTGCACTGTAGTGCGAGAAAACTCTAGAAAGTTTTGCAGAAGTCGCTAGCAAGACCTACACTATAGCTTACAGTAAAACGAGGCCCCATTGCCTCGTCTTCACTGCAAGAAGTGTCAGACTACTGTCAGATAGAAATTAGCTTATGTAAAATGCGAGAAACTCACAAACTCTAGGAAGTCTTGCAGAAGGCGCTTCTGATGGACATTTCCAGTATTGCGTGATTTCCTAGAATTCTCTCGTACTAAAGCGTCATTTACACATGCAAAACATTTCAGATAAACTCTCAGATAAAGCTACAGCTTAATGTAAACTTAACTGTAAGTGCGAGAAAACTCGAGGCTGCTTGCAATGCACATTTACAGCATTGCAAGCTACTTCCGCAAGATTTCCTCGAATTTTCTCGCACTTACAGCTTACAGTTCAGTTTGCATTAAAGTTAGCACAGTTAGCCTGCAGTTCCAGGACTGTACGATCTGAACTGGCGAACTTATCTGTCATGCGCCATACATGATTCAGTTTTACTAAGCGATGAGATCGCCAGTCCCTGGATCAAGTCTCTGAACTGCCAGAGATCTCGCAGATACTCACTCATGCACAGAAACGGAATCACGACCGCACGGCCATTTCTAAACAGTGGTTTGAAGTTTGAGTCTACAGCAAATGTGAAAAAAATTTCGATTATCTCTTGTGGTTTTTGAGATATGGTCAAAAATGTCAAAAACGTCGAATTCTAATTTTAGTCTATAACTTTTTTTAGTCTCGAGTCGCTACAGGGTGAAGTAACAAAACAAACGCGACCCTTATCATATGAATCTAGTAAATATAAAGGGAGCTCTTTGCCGAAAACATAGCGACCAAATGCTGAGGCAAATATCTTACCATAAACATAGTTCCATTTTCATAGTGAAGTTATGTTTACAATTTTAGGCAATGTAGTGTAACTCTTCTAGGACACATTAACATCTTAAATTTCTTCAAATGCAATTCTTCAAGCTTATATTTATGTAGAATGTTAGTGTTAACATTAAATAAACTTAAGTGTTATTCATATTATTTGATGTCATTAATTTCAAAAGAATTTATTGACACAGTAAAAACTATTAAGTCATAAATCATGGTCGTAAAAGATAAATACAAAAAACTGTTATCATCAAGTTCATTAGGTCACTGATAAGTTTAATAATTTACTCACTTTCAATAATACCGTTACTGGAAGAAGAATGTTCAATTCATTTTCAAAACTATTTTTAATAAGAGAAAGCAAAAGTGTCGCTAATATAAGTACGAAAATAGGAATATTAGGAGTACCTTTCGACAGAGGTCAACCAAAAATTGGGGTGGCTTTGGGACCCCAAAAAATTAGACAGGCGGGTTTAATTAATAAATTAAAAGAAATAGGTAAGTGAAAGTTTTGCACATTTAAAACACTATTTTGAATGAGAACAGGAAGTTTTACCATAAAGTAATTTTGGATTTACTTATTCTATTCGAGCAAACCAATCTAGAAATAATATTAGAAAATATATCTTCGTCTTCATCTACTAAACCAGAAAAGAAAAAATTAATAATTTACTTAATACACAAGAATGATAATTCTAAAGATGTATTTTCAGATGAGAACATAGACGTCCATGATTATGGGGATGTTAAATACAAAATTAATACAAACATTTCACAAGCTATACCCAATATGATCGATTACGAGCATTTGGTTTCGTGTGCCCAAGAAACGTCCAAACAAGTAACACAAATCATTAACGAAGGTAGAATTTGCTTAACAATAGGAGGAGACCATTCTATAGGTAGGTAACTAAACGCACAAATTAAAAAGTTTCACAAACTTGGATCTTTTTTATAAGGGGTTGCAACCGTCGATGGCCATATTAAAGCGAAATCTGAAAATATAGCATTACTGTGGATAGATGCTCATGCCGATTTAAATACAAACAAAACTTCTAGTACAGGAAATACACATGGAATGCCGGTTGCATTATTAGCACGTGAATTATCAGATTATTGGCCATATTTACCTGGAATGGACTGGCAAAAACCAATCATGTCAATTAAAAACGTCGCTTACATCGGATTAAGATCGGTGGATAATTACGAACGAGTAATTATAGAAAACTTAGGTATAAATGCTTATGGAATGGAAGAAGTCGAAAAATACGGAATAGATGCCGTTTTAAACATGGCTTTGGATAAAATTGATCATGATCGCAATAAATCAATTCACGTCAGTTTCGATATTGATTCTTTAGACTCGCTAGAAGCACCTAGTACAGGCACTTCAGGTAAACAGTAGAAGATTATGTACAAATCTTATAAATTTGAAGAGCTCGAGTTTAATTTCATTAGAAGTAAAAGTCAAAAATGTTATCCCAGTTAAATTCACTTCACCAGAGTTGAAACTATAATATGTGTTAATTACAGTACGTGGCGGTCTAACATTGAGAGAAGGTATTCACATAATGGAAACAATATATCGAACTCACAGGTTAACAGCAATGGATTTAGTCGAAGTAAATCCAAGTATAGGGTCCGAAAGAGAAATTGAGACAACCGTTCAAGCTGCTATCCATATTATTTTAGCAGCTTTCGGTCATAGTAGAAAAGGACGTAGACCAAAAGACTTTGATGATGCACCTCTACAAACTTTCCATGCCAAGTAATGAAGCCCTAAGTAATAAAATATGATTTTAAACGTTATTTTTATTTACAAAAAATTCTTACCACAAATGCCTTAAAATGCTGAGTCGGGTGATTGAGTAAAAGCGGTACTTCATTTACAGATAGGAATTACCATACGCAGTGGTCATCTCAACTAGCCACTACAATATTCTTTTAAAAGAATTAGAGACACATAGTCACAAATACATTGATGCACTGAAAAAAAAATTTGGTGTTTGGAAGTTTCAAATATTTTAAAATTTAGAGTACACCTTATTTAAACAATTCACTAAATCATTTTTCTCGCTCTCAAAAACAAACCTTTGGACAGACTTTAAAATCAACCAAAAATCGGCATTTATTTAAAATCTTAAAATAAACATTATGTAGACAATTATTTACACAAAATACACTTTGTAAAATTATTTTGGTCCTAACATCTCTCCTGGTTTAACCCAATCATTAAACTCTTGTTCAGTGAGATGACCTAATTTAATTGCGGCTTCCTTCAATGTGGTGCCTTCTTTATGCGCAGTTTTTGCAATAGCTGCCGCTTTATCGTAGCCAATGTGGGGATTTAATGCGGTTACAAGCATAAGACTTTCGTTCATTAATTTTTCAATTCTATCGGTGTTGGCAACAATACCATCTACACAGTTAGTAGTAAAAGATTTCGAACTATCTGCTAATAATTTTATAGAGCGTAACACATTAGCTACGATCATAGGTTTAAAAACATTCAACTCAAAATGTCCATTCGAGCCTCCAATAGTGACTGCAACATGATTACCCATAACTTGAGCAGCAACCATGGTAATCGCTTCACATTGTGTAGGATTTACTTTTCCAGGCATTATAGAACTTCCAGGCTCATTTTCGGGCAGAGATAATTCGCCTAAACCACTTCGAGGTCCCGATGCTAGAAATCTACAATAAAAAATCATAATAATGCCATCAATTAAGGTTGGCTATTACCTTATATCGTTGGCAATTTTCATGAGAGACACTGCAACAGTATTAAGTGCTCCTGATACTTCTACTAGAGCATCGTGCGATGCCAAAGCTTCAAATTTGTTAGGAGCAGTTACAAATGGAAGGTTTGTAAGCTCAGAAATTGTTTCTGCACACTTTTCTGCAAAACCTATTCTAGTATTCAAACCTGTACCCACGGCAGTGCCACCCAAAGCCAACATATATAAATGAGGTAACGTGTTTTTAACACGCTCAATTCCAAATTCAATTTGTTGAACGTAACCACTAAACTCTTGCCCCAAAGTCAATGGAACGGCATCCTGAGTGTGAGTTCGCCCAATTTTTATAATATCTTTAAACTCTTCTTGTTTGCACTTTAATCCTTCCAACAACTGGCACAAACCTGGGATTAGTTGGCAATTAATTTCTTGAGCTACAGCAATGTGCATTGCAGTAGGAAACGTATCGTTACTACTTTGGCTTTTGTTTACGTGATCATTAGGATGAACGGGGGTCTTAGAGCCCAGTTCGCCACCTAAGATTTCTATAGCTCGATTGCTTATGACTTCGTTTGTGTTCATATTTGTTTGTGTACCCGATCCTGTTTGCCAAATTACGAGAGGAAAGTGTTCTTCATATAACTTTCCCGAAATTACGTCGTCCGCAGCTTCTGATATTGCATCCGCTATTTTACAATCCAGCCCATAGTCTTTGTTAACGATCGCTGCAGCTTTTTTTAAAATACCCATGGCAACAATCACAGGGTACTAAAAATGATTATTCAAGTGTTAAATTAGTTATTTAAGCACTAGGATAGTAGGTATTGTATTAGCAGTTCAGAAAACTGTTTACAGGTTCCAATGATCACAAACGCTTTTCAGACTACTAATTAATGCCCGTTTGGACCGCAATAATTAAGAAAGTCTTAAAATTAAGTCAGACTTAAAATCCACTTTTTCGTTGCACCGAACGCTGAGCTATTCTTAAGTATCTGAACTAAATCTAAACTTTAAGTTCTCATTTTTAATGACTTAAGATCTTCTTAACTTTGACTTTTGTACTTGTCAACAAACTGTCATGAGAATTATTTGCTTGGAATTTTATTATTGTGCACATTGTGGTGTTTAACCTTACAGGAGGCGCGCCAATGTTTATAACATTGAAGGTATCGTCGGTCTGACAGACCGAGGTGAAATTTCGATTGAAATCAAAAATTTTTTGGGATACTTTTTAATACATTCATAAATGGGGTAGTTATAATTTTTTGGTATGTTGTTTATGGGGGAGGACTCATGACAAATCCAAGTTTTCGACATCGGCAGACCTTCGGATCTTTGTCAAAATCCAAGAAACCTCGAAATGTCAAAATTTTTTCCAATTTTGACCCCGAAGGGTAATTTTTCGGCAAAAGCAGTTTTATACTTTTTAAAATTAGAGTAAATTTTCTACAAAGTGAGACCAGAATGGTCTCTGTAGATCTAATGATATCAGCGATACAAGTGTACAAAGATTTGCAAATTTATCATACTTTGCTATTTTTAGCAATACAGCTTTTGACAAAGATCCGGATTATTTATCTTGCATCGAAAGGGGTAGTTACGATTTTATGGTGTGCTGTATAATATTATGATGGAGGTCTAATGATAAATCCAAGTTTTTGGGCTCGGTGGGCCTCCGGATCTTTGTCAAATATCCAAAAATATATACGATTTAGTTTTGCTTTCGTTTGGCTTTAGTTTTGAATTTTTGACAAAGATCAAGAAATCTGCTGAGGACCAAAACTTGTATTTATTATTAATTAAACATTTCATCATATTTATACAAGATGCTTATGGTCTTTTCTGTAATATTTTAAGGTGTGATAGTACAGGTCAAAAGAAGTCGAAAAACCGAAAACACCTTGGTAAAAGTTTCCTCAAAAAATATGCAAAATATGATAAATTTCCAAACTTTTGTGCACTTGTGTTTCAAGACCAAGACCAAAGACCAATAAATTGTTAATAAGATAATAAGTAAGATTTTAAATTGAAATATGGAGATTAGATAGCAAACATGCTATTATTATACCTTTATATCATTCATTTTTAATAACAATTTGAAATGATCACCTCAAATTGTCACTAACTTTGCAAAAACTTGCACACAAACAACGTTGACAGCCTACTTTTCGGTTCATATTTACAATGTTGCTACATCTCCAATTAATTAAGATTTGCTTAGTTGAGAAACGGTTCAAACTTGTTGGTGCAACGAAAATAATATTTAAGAACATCTCAAAGTTGAGACATACTTAAGACTTTCTTAAAAGCAAAACGGTGCAAACGGGCATTAGACACCTGATATCTGAGGTGCATACAATATTTCGACTTTTGATTTTCCGATAATAAACATCAAACCAAAGCAATTCAAAAACGATTATGGAGCAATAAACTGTATTTTAATCCAAGCTACAAGCAAACTAATCATAACATAAATACTAATTAAAATATATTCTAGTATTATTCAAGAGTTTTGCTGAATTGAAAGCAATCAAGATTTTGGCGTATCGCGCACGATAGAATATTTTTTAGTACCTATTTAGCATTCAGTACCTATTTAGCATTCAGTACAATATATTATAGCACCTATTTCCAAATAGATCCCATTTAATGAGTCGGACGTGTGACCAATTCAACTAACATCCATCAGCGTTTACACAACTTATATATTTCGGTGGTAGAAAAACAAAATTATTACTTACGGGCATTCTTTCAAATTCCCCTCCGATTGGAAAATTAATTATCGATCGTACAGTTTGAGCGCCATAATATTTGTCACAGGGAACATCTAACTCACCAAAAGTATCTTGTTCTTTTCTTACTCCAACCTAAAAAACGAGTATTAGTGATTTTATAGTATTATGCCGGTACTATGCTACAATTTTTCAAATTCAAATATATAAGCGATGACATAACAACACCTACCATTCTTACTGAACTTGTGCTAAAAGATTCTTTATAATTGCTCCAAATATGTTTAAAACTACACGTCACGCGGTTCCGCGACAAAAGTGAAAGGGACATGATTTATCAGTTTCCCCCTTTGACCTTACTTAAACAATCCGAATTACACAATTCTATCTTCGCAAATAATGCGACAGCTTTTGTAATTTTTACCGGAGAACCGAAGTTAGCAATAAACTGTCACTTCACGACTTCACGTTTGTTTTTCTGATCAGCTGATCACATGACGTCTGACAGATCTGTCAAAAAGTAAGAAAAAGCATGAAGAGCTTGATAAATTAATTATTTTCTAAATATAGGCAATGTTATGTTAAATGTTAGTACAGTATTGATATAGGTCAATAACGCGATCGATGTTCTATTATTAAATAATATTTGAACAGGGTAGTATATTATTTTGATTAAGGGGTGTGAGTATCCTAGCGCTTTCAAAATCAAACTTATTTAGAGCCAGGGTCAGCAATTAGCAATCGTTTTTAAGATTAAAAAAATTAATCTACCTTTATTGGTTTTTTACAAATGCATTGACGAGTATTTCGAACTGCCATACGTTTTATTTGGAAAATTCTATAAAGACTTTCTCTTCCAAACTTCGTTGAATCACACTATAGGTATTAATTAGCCTTTAAGCACGCCAAAAGCCATCGATTTAAAGAGGATAAATTTATTTTACATCAGGAATGATTAACCATTATTTTGACAGTTGTAGGTTTGTTTACATAGGTGCCCAAATCTTCCATTTATAATTTGAAGCTCAATTTTCTAAAATGAACTCCTATTTAATTATTCACTACTCACTGGAACAAGCCAGAATAGTTAATAAAATGTATTTTGAATGAAGTGTTTCTAGATTCTACCAGCAAATGACTTAACTGCCGAGCTCTTAGCTCTCCCAGTCTACGACACGTCTTCACACAATGACTAGACATCACTGTAATCCACGAGCTATTAAGTCTTAAAGTGCAATTAAACAAATAAAACGACTATTTAGAATTTATTTTTCTTTATTATATACAGTTTATACAGATAAATTAAATTTCTACACATTTAGTTTGGGTGCCCACAAAACTTGACTTTGGTGGTTAAAAAACTTTCTGAATTTCTTTAATAGGTATAATATCTCAACTAAATCTTTTCAAATCTATTCGACAAAGTTTTCTCTCATTGAGCAAAATGCTACAGTCTATTATTGTTAAAACTTATATTTTTTGCCTCTTTTTCTCTATTTACTATTACAAGCTTTGACGAATGATACTAAGCTGTATTAAGTCGAGGCTATAATTAAATTTGAACAATTTTTACGTAAGATTTGAAAAGAACGTTATAGTTTTAGTTTACGTAAACTATAGGAGCATTGTCGACTGCTATAAGGTACTCCTTGGCGCCCGAACTAATTATAGGTACACTTCTTAAAACTACACATTAAAACTAAGTAATTCTAATAAAATGGGCTTGATTCAAATTGCAGATTAAATAATATCAAATACCAAAAATATATCAAATGTAACACCATTCTTTTCAGTTATGTTACAATAACTGATCTTCAAACAAGTAAATCCTTAAAATGAACCATTTAGTCCCATTAACAACAGCCTCTATAACATGTAGGTATTATCATAAAGTTTATTATAAATTGACAACTGATATGGCGTGTTTTCTACGCACCTAATTGACAGACAGTAACTACGGCCGCTTATTTTACGACACAATCATCGCCATTCTTAGCTGCTCAGTGTACAGACACAATTTTTAATGTGAACATATCTTTTTTTCGTTGTAAGCCAAGCAACATAGAGATGACTACATTGACTATGCAACAAACTAGTGCTGCCGTTCACTTAACAACTATCGTAATATTTATTCTCCAACTACAATAAATAATAAATTTAATTTAGTGGATTTCGCATTAATATAAAAATATATATAAAACGACTAGTTCTAGTACTAACATACAGGATGTTTAGCGATTTGAAAAAAGCTTTCCAAGTCCCGGTAGTGATTCGCCTTTTAGCAATTCATTTGGTGTTTAGAAATAAATTCATAAAAAATTAGAATTTTTCAACTGATTTCGTATTTAAAGTTTTTCATTTTACTTTTAAAAAATAGAACACCCTGTATATTTTGATATTGTGGTCATTTTAAAATCGTACCGAAAAAGTCTAACTTTTTAAAAATTTCTATATTGTTGCCCAAGGATCTCAATGGCGTTTCTTTCAATTCAAAAATCCGATACTCACCCATAATCGATGTCGATCAATTTTAATTAGTAAATTCAATTCTAAGCAGACTATTAAATACATCTTGAAAGAGGAGAAAGCGTACAAATGGGTATGAAGTAAACTATTTTTAAAAAACAATGATTTATTTGATCTATTTTAATACTTTAATATTATTAGACAATAATAACAGCAGCGGTAGCTGCCGAGAAATATCACTATAAAATTGTTACATATTTGAAATAATAAACAAAGTCTAAAAATGGGATACAATAAAATTTTCAAATCACTCGGGCAAATGTTTAATTTCAAAATAAACGATTTAAAACTATTTGGTTAAAACAAAAGGAATTATGTCGACGTGACTATAATATCCACACATCCTGTATATATTATCCATCTTAAAGCACACAGAGTGTACAATTAATAATGCTACAATAACAAGTGAAAGGCAGCCGATTATAACTAGAATAAGCTTTTTTTATAACAGTTGTGCGGCAATAACTATCACTAGAGCGTCTGTTACAGTATGCATATAATATTATAAACTTTCCAATCAATACCAACAACAATGCACGCGCATCAATATAAACTGTACAAAATTATTTATGCCCACATTATAACAAACGCTCGATTAAAAATAACTCGTACCTATTTCATCAACTAAAAACAACAATTAGCAAAATGTTCAGGATTCACGGCGCTTAAATAAAAGCCCAACATTCTAATGTCTTAACGACAAAATCCACAGATGGCGTGAGTGGATCGTTGCCGTACGTTTTACATGTTTCCGTTCGTCCTTGATAAAGATCGCCATCTAACCACAGTCCAAACTTACCGTCACCCGCTCCAATGCTTAAACTTTCATTATTGCCTTTAATGAAGTATAAATTTTCGCCGGTCCAATTGTATACTTGAAAATGTGGACTAAAACGGAACAACGACGATTCGCCAGTTCCATAAAAGTGATCTGATACTTGTAGAGCACAAGATGTTAAAGCACCAAATACCTATTAAATTCGTCAACAAATTAGTATAATAAATGGACGAGTGCTTAAATTAAAATAATTAGTCAATAATTGTACCTACAGCAATTACACTACCACGAGTTAATAATCTACTGTTTCAAATAATTGAATTTATGTAACATTGTTATCTTAATAAACGTATCGAGTGGTGAGTGGTTAATACCCGCTACTACACTATGCCTATTTGACAAGTTATCAATTATTTATAAACGTTTATTGCACCTCTAGTCATTTATTAAAATATCTTGCCCTATTTGTATTTGTAAAAATCACAGTAACATTATATTTATTGTTATGCATTGACAAGTTAGGGAGAATCGGGGTAGGTAAATTGCGCACAGCGGTCAGTTTACAGCCAGGTATACCCCAAATGTTTCTCTTTCATACATGAATTGCACATAAATGACTCCACAGGGGTTTCGATAAATGGCACACAACTTAACTTAAGATAACTTCAGCCAAGGGAACAATTACTAATAACTTTTCGATAACGTAAAACAATTGTTGTTGTTAAAAAGCAAAAAAATTTGAGGAAAACATAGATCAGTTTGTATTTTCAAAATAGAACGAATGCTGAGTGAAAAGAACAAAACGTTAATCATCACAGGAGCTAAATTCCGCAAGGAAAAACGCTTACTTTTGGCAAAACTTCGTTCATTTTATTAATTTTCGGCGCTTATTATTTGTGCGCAGTTGGCCTATAGAGGGAAGTTAATCCCTTGGCTGCAGCTACCTGACTTGACTCCCCAAATTTGAGGAATTTCTTAAACGCTGTGCACAATTTACCTACGCCGAAGGAGAATATCAGTCGACTTTTCAGACATTTGGGAATTTTAAGGGAACAAAATAGCTGAAAGGCTAGAAGTGAGAACCTACCAAACTGTTCTAGAAATTTCCTAGTCTTTTGAAACGTATTCTCTTCATCTAGAGCTAGAGACTTGTTCAGAAGGAGGCCCCAATTAAGGACGGCAATAGGGTACTAACAGATCACTGTTTCAAGGTATTGAGGTGTCAAACTCTAAGCACATAATATCCAGAAGCAGAAGACATACAGAGGCCGTACCTACAGCCTGGCAACCTTCTTTGAGGAAACAAGACTGTAAGTTGACCCAAAAAACTTGCCTGAGAAGTTTAATGAGCCCCGTGGCGTAATTACAGGAAACACGGAACTTCCAGTTTTTAAATTAACAAAACAAGTTGGTTCAATTTTAAGAATCTGCCACTCAGCCAGAAGTACATAATTGCAAACTTGACTTTATTAACAAAGCATGACCATGTTCATTAATTATCAAGTACTAAATTATGGCCAATTTAATGTTACCTTGTTTTTACGTCTCATTTTCTAATTAAAAATTAAAAAAACACTCACATTATTGTCTGTGTCTTCAATAACAAGCAAAATAGGCGATTCCAATTTGTACATTTTACGATACATAGAATTGAGACTGAAGCCATGCTGACTAGTGCTAAAAATGAGGGTCCAGACGTATCCTTCGGCTCGAGCAGGCAAATGACGACACAGACATTCTCTGTGTTCGTCAGTTAAAATTTCTGTAGTTCCTACGAGCTCTGGTGGTGCAAGCTCGACGTCGAGTGAAGGTGCAGTCGAAGAGTACAATGCCTTGCGCAATTCATCAGACATGGGCAGCACCTAGCAATTTGAGAATTATTTCAGTTTATAATAAAAATTTAATGACAACATTTAAAATGTTTAGTGTTGTGTACATTGATTTTTGGCGACTTTCCTGTGTATGAGTCATCTATTTGACTATGTAAGCTGCAAAGCAAGTACGAGTATTTCAATATTTGTGTTTTTTACATGGCAACAAAAAACTTATTAAAAACTGTAATTAAATATTTATAGAAACAATAGAGAAATCACTGAGCCAAGACTAAACACATACTAAAGTGATTTTAATAACCAACTATTATGCGTCAATTTATTGCTTTAATTAACACAAATATTAATTTTAGAGAACAAAAAGGAGTGCAACAAACTAAGCGTATTTAATTTTAAATATTGTACCTCTTCTGTAAATAACTTCATTCTCTACAAACGAAGAATTTCAATTAACATTCATAAAACTCGACACAATTCGTACAAGGAATTTAAAACCTAATTGCAAATTAATGACCAGTACCTACTAAAGAGAATATTGAAATTGAAAGTTGTCAAGATAAGAGCAAAGAGCACCACACAAGTTTAAATTAAATGGGAAAAATTTACGTATTTTTCATCTCGCAAATATAAAATATAACGTTAAACATACCCAAAATTCAAATTAAGCTCAAACTGTTTTCATCTAAAAATAAATACGCTTCTCGAAGTACAACTTGATCTAATAATAAAACACGAAACAACTTTCTATTTAAAAAAATTTTTGGAAAGTATTCAGCCCAACTGTGGCGACCACTGTTTTGTTTTAAATTTAAATTAATAAACTTGAATTTGATTTTTAATTGAATTGACACAAGTGTTACATAACAGATGATTATCATCGAAGTGCACAATTTTATTAATTATTTATGACTTAGTTTCGCAATCCAATTCGTTCGCATAAATAATTTTTGCGAGACTATGAGCATAAAAATGCAAAATTTAAAAACAATGACCGGTATTACTATTTCTAAAAGGTTAATGAAAACCAAAACAAGTTTTTTTAAATAATCGCGATGGATATTAAATAAATAAAGATCTATTGACTAGTCTCTGAATACTTGAAGAAAAAGAGTGACTGTTTAAAAGTTAATGCATTTTTATTACCAACAATTTCGCTCAACAAAAAATTCTCTAACACATTTCTAACCTAGTCTAGTAATACATTTAGCAATAAAGTACATTTAACAATCTAAAGCAAGCAAAAATTCAGCTATATACAAATTTGTAAGTATAATGTCGTTTTTGTTTTGTCTGTTTTCTAAGGAAAGACTAGACTAGAAAGGGCAACAACAAGTAAATGTAAGACACATCGCTAGTTAGGGCACATCCAGTGTCGTGTGACGTGCAAGTGAATCACCTCATCTGTGCTATCCGCAGACATCGTTTGTGTCTTGATGATGCTGTAGATCTTAACATAGGGAGCCTTGATCAGCTGCACCAAACGACAAATAAGCCAATCATTTTTTAACTTATTACTATAATTTTAAACTAAATTAAAAGCCAATTTAATTAGTTAATTGTAAAATTTTAATGAAAAGTCAATTATTCGCTCAAAAAAAACTTGGGCAAGTTGAAAACGTAAAAGTAAAATTTTAAAACGTACCTCCCAGCTTTCTTTGGTAAGTTCCGTTATTTCTCCATCTTGACTACCATGTCGGCTAGCTGAAGGAGTAGGATCGTTGCTCCACAGTTCAGTGTCTAATTCCACCAAACTAAAACCACGTTGTCGAACCTAAAAAAATTCACAAGTTTTCAAAACAAACTCACACCGGCAACTGCTCTCATTAATCAAATTCAAACAAACAACAACATGCAAAGACAATTAAAAACATTTTTTCAAAACAAGACCTTGATTACAATAATTTCGCGGGTATTAAATAATGTATTGTCTGTAAAATATCAACAAATGCGAGCCTATCTTTCTATTTAATAAACAAAAATGAATTTGTAATTTATTCAACATTATTAATTCGATAATTGAAAAAACTTTTTCTTTACTCAACAATAAATTAATATTTGTACGAAAACAGAAGTTTAAATTTAATTAAATTCTCTTTCGAACTAAATCAATTTAACAAAAAGAGGAACAGAAGTTACATTTTGATTTACGATGTTTCTTTTAGAAAAACTTGGTTCAAGGGGTCATTTGAAAATTTAGAAAGCCCTTTAAAACATTTAAAACTTTTTAATTAAATTAAACTCAAATGTTTGTAATCAAGTTTCCAGTCCTAGTTCCTATACTAGTCCTTTCGAGTGTTCAATAAGTATAAGACGTCAAAGATATATATGTGAGAATTCTAGTATTGTAGGTAATAATTTGTTGAATGTAAAAAAAATTTAGATAACGTTTGTACTGTTTATTAGTGCAAATATTTTAGTATAGGTCATTCCAGGTATAGAAGATAGACTTATAAAGTAACTATTACTTGTGTTACGAGAATTTCCTTATATCTTTCAGTCAGCTGTAACTTTCCATTTTAAAATAAGCACCATACAGGATGGCCTAAAAGTGTGATAAAATCGAATATTATCTTCTTTTTAATACACAAACAAAAGAAAAAGAGTAAACAAGTTATTTGTATCGAAATTATATTTTAATATACTGGACAATACATCTCATACAAATTTCTTATTTAAATCTCTTTGTGTAGTCCATAATGAAAGAGACATTCAACTTCGTTACCCTACTGACCACCCTGTATACCTGGTTAAATAGCAAAACATCAAAAATAATGTAAATCCAAGTTTCATACAAAAGGCCAGTTGTCAAGAACTTCAAAATACAATTATTAATAACAACCTAAATTCGAAACAACTTGAAATTTTTAAAAAAAGTTTGTCCGTTTTCAATCCGAAATGTTTATTAAGTTTATTTCTGTATCCATCTAAAGTTAGTTGTAAGTATAAGTACTTTTGAAAAACTTCTCTGAATTATACATTCAACTTATAATTCGGCTTTAAAATTAAATCTTTCCAAAGCATCGAAGGAATGAAATACAGAACTACACTTTTTTCTACTCTTTCATGTTTTAGTAACAACTTAACGGTCAACTTTTGACCAACTGGACTAGCAATCATATTTATTTTTTTGTAATCAACTTGTTAATATCAGCGAAGCAAACTTATAACTCACTAAAGTCTTTCTTTTAACCGTTGGTTCTAAAATAGTACTAAGAGTTCTTTTTCTGCAAGTAGGTTGTGGAACTTGCAACCACTTCTTATTTATCTTTAGATAAATAAATAAAACATTACAATTTTGTAATTATTGAGATGAATTTACTTTTGACAACTCACTTAGCAACTTGATGGTATTAATAATTTCTACGTTCGTTCAACGACTACCTTCAAAAGAATAATAATTTCTCACGAAGAAAGTCCGAATTAAAATATTTTACGGCCAAACAAAGTTCCAAAATTATCTCACCATTATTAATACCAAAAATGAGAAGTAAAATGCATTATTTAAATTACCTGTTCCTCGTCTAACTCGCCATACAGTTGAGGGAACCAAACATGAATGAAGCTATACAAATCGTCGATACGATTTCTCGGTACGCTAAACCAATATTCGGGTCTCATCTTTTTCTTTCCGTACGACATAAGTGGAGTTGAACGAGGAATGATTTTATTCATAGGTTTGCCCATACGTAACCTCAGATATAAGGGTGGATCATCACATGACCTTGCTGGCCGAGGAATCAATTCTAGAGTAAAAAAAACATTTTTATTAGTAGTACATTTAAAAAAAGTTATATTTTAAGAACTAATGGAAGCTATAAAAAAATATTGGCTGCCTTCATGAAAATTTTATGAAATTCATATAAAAGCATTCAATAGCTTTGAAGTGTTTTAGTTTTTAGGTTTTTAGGTAAGTATTGCTTACGAGTATTTCTCAAAACACCTCATTAATTTGGAAGTCTAAAATTAAAAGCAGTAAAATAATCAAACTAATTAATTAATTTTAAGTTTGTGTACTACAAACAATACGACTACCAACATAATGTTAAAAGAAGACAACGAAGCAAACATAATTTAACAGTAGTTTATAATTAACGTATAATTTTTTAATTCATGCGGTGCAAACCATGCGACCTACCCAGCATTTTATTAAGGCCAAAATGCGGACTGCGAACTGCCGCAATAAACAAATGCAATAAAATTATCAAGTGCATCAATTAAACATCATCTAAACTTCTCGACACTAATAATGTGCCAAAAGTTCAATTATTATTATATTCACCTAGACAAATTAGCTATCAAGTTAAAGATAATTCTCTACATTAAGGCCGTTATTTTGAGTACCAGTTAGCGCCGATTAGATTAGTTTGATACAATGGTTAAAGTTAATCAATGATTTTCGGTATTTTGTGACACGGTTAAAGTTAAAAATAGGCGTGTCTCGTATCAAATGTATTGTGATCTAACCAGCTGGTTAATTTAAAAACCCGGTTAGTTAACCAGCATTTTAACATTTTAACATTTTAACATTTTAACTAGCATTTTAAGAGCATAATGGCTCTTAATTTACTTATTAAAACTCTATTAGATAGGTAGTTCCACTCAATATCTTTATTACAACAAAATTCATAAATGTGAGCTGAAACAGATGGAGCCTTACAAAGGCTAAAATGGCTAGATGTTTCATACTTTTATCTCTGAGCTATGAGACGGTTTCTACAATTTAAAAACAAGTGTACCATGTATCGAGTCCATGTTGTACCTCAGAGATATGTCACCACAATCAAGAAGAATTAAAAAAAGCTATTTCCGACAAAATACCTTTTTGATTGTTTGGAAACATAAAAGTGTATTAGAGCTTATCCAAAATAGAAAACCACTTGGAGCCTTCTACAAATTCGCTAATTACGAATGCTCCATGTCAAGGTCAAGTACGTGCCTTACATCAATAACGCCTCAAACCGGAATGATCGACTGATTCACTAACTTCTAATTAAAACAAGCTCTAATGTGAATTTTAATTAAATTTAAATCTATCATTATCGTGAACTAATCATGCTGTGAATTCGTTAATTTTAAAAATAAATAAAATAACAAACTTACTATCAAACGAAACAAATAGCTCTGGCATATCGTCTACGGAAACCATAGACCTGTAATCCAACCGTGGTGGTGGATTCTTCGATGGCTTAGAACTTTCAGTCGGTTGTCTCATAAATGTTCCAACAGACGAACGTCTGAAATTGTACAAAAGCATAATTAATTTTTGAAATAATGATACAAAATAACTCCGAAACATCAAGTAGTGAGACAGACATAGTTTTGTTTTAAAATGTGCTTTAAAATAAAAAAAACTAACCTAGCAGAACTGCTAATTAAAATAGAAAAATAGCCAATTGTTAAAACTAAAAATACACCCAAATAAGCGTTTAGTTGAGATATATCGACACTTGAAAACTATATTTTGGAGAAATGGTCAAGCAAACATTTATTGGTTACGTAACAAGCAACATAAACATACCCCACAGCCCCGACAGTCGAACCCACGGCCCCTACCGTAGCACCCACAGCACCAACGGTGGCCTCTACCGCACCTCCCATGGCCCCAACAGCACCACCTACAGTAGCCCCAACGGCACCACCCACAGTCGCGCCCATTGCCCCTACCGACGCCCCGACCGAACTAATGATATTAGATGGAAAGAAGCTAGAACTTTCACTAGTACTCGCTGGTGAATCTGTAACAACACCGGCCGGTGTCATAGGAGGACCTCCACTACCACCAGAGTAGGGTCCTCCAGAACCTCCACTCTCTTCGGAGGGCGTCTTGCTCAGAAATAGGCCAGTACCAAAATCCACCAAATTCTTAGGAGAGCTGCACCCCGAGTAAGTAAGGTTAGTAAATTAAAGATGACGATCAAACAATGTTAACAGTTAAAATTTTAAAAATAAATGGATTAAACTAACCTCGAAAATACTTTTGAAAACATCGAACTGTGGTGACTATCTGCAGAACTTGGTTGACTAGATTTCTCTTCTTCTCTTTCGCCTGTTAAAGTTTCCATCCAAGCTAATGGATAGGAGAGTCGTTTCAGCATCTGAAATTAATAAATAATCAGCATTTGCAAGTAATAAGTTTATGAGAAACTTAAAAATATAGATTTTACCTTATTTTTTCGACTCTCGGCATCCTTGCCGTCAGGTACACTAGAGGAGAGAGGCGGTGTTACTGGTTCGCAACTCGAGTCTAAGCTAAATGATACTGAGCTGGTTTTCTTGCGAGCTGGGCTGACGATGTCATTGGTCGTTGTAACCTGTGTGGGTGCAATTGTAATAGGAGGTACCCAATCTTTAGATAAAATAATATCTGCATCACTATACTTCTGTAAAACAAAAATAAAACTAACCAAAAATAAAACTAACCAAAAATAAAAACTAAAGCTACCATAAAGTAACAAAAAAATTAGACAATGTGAAAAAAAGCTTTAAAGAGTTTATGGAAAATTAAATAACCTTTTTATTTGGTACATTTGGAACCGGAACTACACTAGTTTCTCGAATATCAATTCCAGAATCGTGACAGCTTTGTTTTACTAAACTATCATCTTCACTTTCTTCTTGTTCTTCTTGTAAAAGATGAGGAGTGAGAATTGGACCATCTTCATCAACCGATCTATACAAAAACGATAATAATTTACAGATTAATTAGAAAACTGCGCTACTTACTGTCTATCTCTCGATGGAATAGCCCAATGATGATCTAATAACGATTTTCTTCTTTCTTCAACCGAATGATGAGGTTGTTCAGAACCATCAAAATTGGTAGGCGTAACTAAATCCCTTTCAAATGCTTTTGGAAAAGCATCACCTTCCCTTTCAGTACTTGAGCACACCGATTCGGCATCGTCACCAGCTAAAAAGCGACTTGCAAAATTAAAGAACTTGACATTCCAACGGAATAATAACTTACCGAGCTCGGGAAAAGTTTCATCCTTAACCATAAGTGAATCAGGTTCGTGATCGTCTTGTTTACTTGAACTTTTGGCATAATAGATTTCCGGTTTCTCTCCACTTGTTCCTTCGACGTGGCCAACTCTCATATGAGCAATGTCGTGATAAATGGCTACATTGACCACAAATTCCATAGGTGCAATTACACCGTAAGCTTCTGGTCCATGTTCGATGACCAAAGGATCAGAAACATTTGGATCGAACATAACAGCATTAGGTGTAACGAGAAGTACACCCGAAACGACACCTTGTCCATCTGTAATGTGTCTTACATTAATCCTAAGAAAGCGCTCTGTGTAGGCTATAGCATCTTCGTCTTGTTCTGGAATAGACGATTGATTGTACGATGGAGTTCTAACGCGTTCGGCATGTCCAGGTTTGGGACTAACAGGTCGTAAATTATCTAGCAGTTCTAAAAAAACAGTTTAAAAAACTTCCAAACGTGTGATTAATTAGTTATAACCTTTCTCTTCAAGAGGTAAATCATCTTGAGTATTTTCTTGCACCGATGGTTCATTTTCACCAGGTTCGGTCGGTGAACGTACTGGAACGTACAGTTGTTGACGTGGAAATATTATTGATGTTGTCAGTCTATTAAGTTTGGTCAGTTCAGAAGGTGTTGTATCAAATCTTGCAGCGACAGATGTTAAAGTGTCTCTATCTGCTACCTACAAATAAAAAATGTTAATAAATCATAGCATCTTTATTACAACTAAAGCTATTTCATCTCTTATGCAGTCTTTTTAAAGATTTAAAGTATTCAAGAAAATGTGTAGACCTATGTATTTAAGTTGTCTGTAACTTCCAAAATAATAACTTACAAATCACAAGATACAAATAAAGGTATGTATTTAAAATCATAGCACAAAAATTTGGTACTGAGAAGTAACACATCATCGTAAAAGAATTTCCAAAACAAATTAATTATTTTATTATAGCAACAAAAAGTTATCAACAAAACATAAACCTCATTTTTGGCAAGTTAACTGTTGCTAGGACATAAACTTCTAAAAATTATGGCTATTACAATTTGAATAGGCATTAACTATCAAAGAATAAAACACAATTAATGACACATTTCTTAATAATTCAAACGGATATTCATTAAATATTTTTGTTGACCTACAAGTACCAGTATAAACATCTACTTCAAGTACGTAGGTTAAATCAAATAAATATTACACAAACATAAAATAATTTCAAGTTTCAACCAAATTTAATAGAATTATAATCATGTAACGTTATAAATTAAATCGTAATCTAGATTTAGGTAGATAAGAAACGAAAGCAAATTTGCATATTTATTTGTTCAACTATAAAAGGTACTTACGGTGTAAATAGTTGTGTTTTCCGGAGGTCCACTTTTCTTCTTTTCTGATAAACTATTGTTCGAACCATTGATATCTAAAAATAAAATATAGATAAAAAATAGTATTTTGTCTGCTTTATGAGTTTCTATGTAATAAACAAGTTAGATTCTCAGTATTTCCTTAACTAACCTGTGCAATGTGCATGATAAATTACTACAAAGTCGTCTTCTATGATGTTTTTATTAATATACACAACTGGAGAATCGTAATAATCGTCCACAAAATTCATATTTAATTTCTTTTAATTAGATAAATTACATATTATATTAAAATAATAAAAATCTGGAGTTACTGGTTTACTGAACATAACCTCAAAATGATATTATGGACTTGGAATTCACGCCAACAGGTTGATTGACACATGACTGACATACATACACAGCAATTTTACGACGCAAATAAATGATTATTTACAATAAATTCTTGATTATGATAAAGTTTACTGTAAATGCTTATATTATAATTTAATATTATTTAATGTTACAAGAATTTGCAAAACAAAACAAAAATTTAAAAAAAAACTAATAGTTTGACAGACGAAGAAATTTTGACAGTCGATTTGGTTGCGTTCAACGATTAGTTTGGTTGTGTTCAGCAATTATAATAATTATTGTGAGGAATTGATTAAGAAATTTAGAAAATAGAAGCTGGGAGCCTAATTACAAAATACTAAATACTCCTTCCTGTCCTTGGTGGAAAAAATAATACTTATCATCGATATTTATAGCATAACTTAAAACATTCGGAAATGCACTTTTGATTTGAGAAAAATTGAACTTTGGGTTTCAACAATTTATATCCTCGTGCGAATTAATCCCCAGCCACAATTGTAATGGCCCTTGTCGTCACATAAAATGTAAAAGTCGTAACGAACATTAAAACAAAAACAAAAGCCTCATATTGTATGCAGATTACGGCGTCAGATTATAACGAAATGTGAACAGAATTATAATTCGAGATTTGAAAATAATGGTTAAAACGAAATATACGCAGTTTAAATTCTGCCTTTCTTCGTTATGAAGTTTTATTCAATGAGCTAATTTATTTACGTTTTTTTTTTGTTAAGATAAAATTTAATGCGAATAAACGAAAGAAGAATGCTTTTATAGGTTGTCTGTGCTTTTACAGAATTTATAATTTTTAATGCTAATGAAGAAAAACCGCCAATGAGAAACGCGGAATTAAAAGAGAACAAAATTCCAGTACCTACCTAATACATCTTTGTACATTCTAGAATTGTAATTTGGCCTTTATTATCGAGGCAATTATTGCAAATCAAAATCCCTTATTGAGACGTGCATCCACGAAAAATTGTGTGATGTACTGAACAAGAGTAACGAAACTTAAACTCGCCAAATAGCAGAAATGATAAATGGATGGTTCTTAGTGTGAGAATGAGCCACAATGGCACAATGTAACAGCAGAGCAGGTCAAAATAACACAAGTTAACCGAAACAGTGGTCTGCAGAAATTTCTTGTTTAATTTCCCGCAATAACATAAATATAACATGTCAACACGCATTAGAAAAGTCAAACTAGAAAAAATCAAGAATTACATAAGTTCCTTATGTTCCGGGACCATAGATGGCGCTAGTTACGCTGCGCTAGATTTATCAAGTGTGCCATAAACCATAACTTAGTGACATTTTTGAGAAAATTATTATTAAATTATTGAAAATCTCCACTAATACCATTCGTTTGAAAGAAAAGCGCAAAGCAAGTTGTGTGAACGTCGATGGAGTAATCTCGGGGTGTGCACGAAACACGAAATATTTCAATTCCTTGTATTACTTTATTTGATCATACTCTTTTGGGTTTACCCATTCTTCTTCTATACTCTATCCATTGAATCCCTCCATAACCTTCCATATCTGTCGTTCCTCTTCGCTTTTCTGACATGCCCAAAGTTTCGAATTATTGTGTTAGGTAGAAAGTAACAATAAATTATACCATTCGACACTCTGTATATCATGTTAATTCACTAAACCAAGTTTCAAGTTTGGCTGAAACTACTAAACTATGTCTACGGCCCATTCTTTACGGACCAACCCCCAAAAAATGCATATTTATTGGAAAAAGTACAGGCACCTCGAGTACTATATTTTCCAACGCAGTTTTTTTTATCTGGTATAAATGCTTTTCCTGGATAAGTGTCAAAACCACATCTAGCGGAAATATCGATAAGAATTATTTAAAAATATATTCATACAAGCGACGAAAACTTCAAGAAATTGAAAAGGCTGGAAAACGACACGAGTAATATAACTGCATTTGTATGCCACTTTCGATTTTTCATTCGGTTATACAGTAGAACCTCGATTATCCGGGGCGACTGGGACCATGCTCTGCACGGATAATTGAAAAACACGGATAATAATAATGACTTTTAGTTACTACAATAATGTACATGTACATACTACAATGATCTTATTTGAAAAAATCAGACAATCGAGATGTAACAAGTCCTTAAACATGAATGTGTGTAGGTAAAGGGCAAGCAGAAATGCTACACCAATTGGCACTGTTATCAATCTAATAGCCATTTCTATACAGCAATTTTGAGAAATTTTATATCTACATAAACACCAAATACGTAGGATATTATCTTTGTATTTAATAAAAGTGCAAATCTCTAAAGTAAGCAAAAATTCGAAGAAAAATTCTAAACGATTGTGAAGCATTAATACATAATGTTAAATAATTATTATTATATTAGGAATACATAAATTAGTATAATAAACATAAAAATAGTAATAACAAGTGCACGGATAATCCGCCGCACGGATAATCCGCGCACGGATAATCGAGGTTCTACTGTACTCTTATAAATAGTATCCTTTCCTGTTTTTCGATTGGCATCGGTATTATTAATTCGTATTATTATTTAGCTTCAATTGCAAGCCTCCCGAGGCTTAAATTCGTTAATAATTCCGTAATTTACGTCATAAGGTTTCCGCATTCTAAGAGAATACATAACAAAACAATGCCCGACAATATTAATTATTTAGTGCACGTCATAATTAATTGCTACTACGAATAATACAAAACAAAAAGGTAGTTTGTTATCCTTAAGGCGCTCAAACGAATTTCCACAAGGTTGTGGAAGGGTTAACGAAAGGTTCACTAAACGAATTTATTTTTAAATTCGCCTAAATTTATTTTACTCACCTCTATCAAGACGGCTGTCCACCTTCTCTTTTATTCTTAAGGTATCGAGGTCAAATGCAGCCGAAACGCCGTGATCTACACTTCTGCTTTTACTCCTGCAACAATAATTACAAAATTAACAACTTATTTTGTGAATTTTCCCCGACTCGTTTACTCTTAATTAAAGTGAACACCGGTCGGGAGGAGGAGGGAAAAAGTTTTCATTAAATATGCCAGGTTTGAAGGTGCGATGAAAATGGTAATTTTGTTTAAAAAGACATGCAAATCATTAATCAAAAGTTGGTGCATAAAAGAATAAAAAAAAAAAAGTTACCTTGCTCAATATTTTAGCAATACTACGTACCTTGCCCATGGTATGTTCTCGGTACTTCTGGTAATTCGTTCTATCTCTTGAGAAGCCCTTCGCGACCTATGGTAGCAAAATAAAAAAAATAATAGAAACTACATGCAAAATTAAGCAAAATAAAAAATAATTGAAGCTGCTATACTATAGTGGCAAAATTAATTTTGGAAAATTGTGGAGTAGTGTTCGACTCGATGCAAATCATAGTTATCATAAATTCGATATTTCTGGAACCAGGGGACCAATTAAAGCTACCGAATCTATTGTAAATAAAGTGGTATAGTACATGCCATTTTTAAATAATATATTATTTCTAGTTCTTAATTAACATGTGCAATAAATTTTAATTTTTCTAAATAGGCGTAGTCACGTTGATGTCATTTGTACGCAAACAAATTATTTAACATGATACAAGTAAGTTACTTTAAAATGTTAGTTTAATTGTCTGACCTCGCAAATTTTTTTAACGTGGACAAAAATCGGATTAATTTAAGTTCAATGACTATTAATCGCCATTAAAGTAAATGTTGACGAAAAAGGATTACGTAGCTAGAACACGTTTAATGCCCTATGACGATGATTAAAATCTTATCTAAATCCACCCTCTTCGAATTTACGTTTATTAGGGTGCACCTGAGTTTAGTAACGAAATTATTTTAGTCTTCCTAGGCAAGATGTAATCTAAACTAAATCTAGCTAATAATTTCCCACATATCGTGAGCTTTTGGTCTAACAAATTTTGCTATACGAAGGTTAATTGAATAATGGTAGTTATTAGTCGAAGAATGAGAGAAACTAAAAATTGGTAGAGCTATTGGATAAAAATGCGATTTTCTTATCAAAATTCTTTTCAAATTTAAGTTTCACGCCCATTCAAACCAATTTATTTTATACCCCTAAATTTCGAGCGTGTAAATTGGTCCCAAATACCTCAAAACATAAAAATCTGGCAAAAAGTTTTGAATGGTGTGACTCGAGAAGTTTTCGCTCTTTTCGTTTATAACCCGAAAACTATACCAACTTTATGAGAAAAGTGCTTCTATATGAAAATAAATTATATCAAATTTTCTACACATTATATCTCTTATGTTTTTTCCTCAAACAAACAGTTTAGGCGCTAGAGAGCATTAAAGCTTGACAAAAATTTCAAAATCGGCCAAAAAACTGAAAAACAACGCACCTTTAGAAAAAAGCGTTGCCATACATAAATAAAATGCGTTCAATTTCATAAAAATTTTGTATCTTAATTTTTCTTCCTTAAACGAACAGTTTAGGTGCTAGAGCGCGTTTAAATATGAACGGAAACTACCCTTCATACTTCGACACGCGCTCTACCACCTCAACTGTTGGTTTGACGAAAAAACTTTAAAAGGCATAATTTGTAGGAAATTGAATGTACCTTATTTTTGTATAGGAGAACTTTTCTCCAAAAGTGCGTAGTTTTTGAGTTATGAACGATCCAACAAATTTCAGTTTTAGTTTTTAACATTAACGCGCGCTAGCGCCCAAATCGTTCCCCTGAGGAAAAACTTAAGATATATCATTTGTAGAAAATTGAATGTACTTTAGTTTTTAATAGAAGAACTTTTCTCATAAAGTACGTAGTTTTTGAGTTATGAGCGATAAAAAATTTTTTAGGCGATTTTGAAATTTTTTTAAGTAAAACGCGCGCTAGCGCCCAAGTCGTCAAGTCGGAAAAACACTTAAAATACATCATTTGTAGAAAATCTAATGTACTTTATTTTTGCATAGAAGAATTTTTCTCAGAAAGTGCATACTTTTCGAGTTATGAGCCAAACAAAAACTTTTTGGTCGATTTTCAAAGTTTTTTTAACTTTAACGCGTGCAAGCGTCTAAATCGTTCCCCTGAGGAAAAAAACTTAAAAGATGTCATTTGTAGAAAATTGAATTTACTTTATTTTTGTATAGAAGAACTTTTCTCATAAAGTACGTAGTTTTCGAGTTATGAGCGATAAAAATCTTTTTGGCCGATTTGGATATTTTTTTCAATTTAACGCGCGCTAGCGCCCAAATCGTTCCCCTGAGGAAAACAACTTAAGATATATCATTTGTAGAAAACTAAATGTAATTTATTTTTGTATAGAAGAACTTTTCTCATAAAGTGCGCAGTTTTCGAGTTATAAGCAAAAAACCTAAAAAATAGTCAAAATCCACCATTCTCGAGCGTTCCCCAAGTTAATGCAGGTCGCTTTTATTACCCATTTACAATATTCTTCATCCTGCATAGTCAAAAATTTCGTACTTCGTGGTTTATTAAAAGTGTTCACTGCCTCCCGAACTATTAAAGGGTGTGTGTAGGTGAGCTGAGCAGTACACAGCACACACCACCGATATTTTACGAAAGCATTCATGGCCAACTTATAATAAGACATTTACATGTTTTTTGCTGTATGTAACAATATAAACAATTAACTGTTACACTCGAATTGTGCAAAAACACAGGAGGTTGTTTATTTATAACTTCAATTTCGAAAAGTTGTGGTTTTTGCCTGTAAACAGCGTAAATACTGCCAAAGCTCACTTATAAAAAATTACCATAAACCAACAAGTACAAAATGCACTTAAATACCTGCAGTAAATTATCCTGACAATGCAATTTAACCTGTTTTCTATAATAAATCAAGTAAATAAAAAGTGATGTAGGTCGAAATTAGAACACAAAAGTATAAAATTTTTGCATGATTTGCAATAGTTTGCAGTGTTTATTTAGATCAGTCACAGGTACGAGTAGAAGTCGTATAAACACAAACATAATATACCTACAATAAAGAAATAAAAGCTCACCAGCTTTTAAAACTTTGGTTTTATGACTTGCTAGCAAAAATTTGAAATATTGTCGAGGAGGAAACAACTAATAATAACATTAGGTTTCCAAAACTAATCAAAAAGAAATATGGTAAAATAGAAATCATAAGTAACTGCCTAATATTGGATTTTGATTAAGTAAATATGGTAAAAAATGAGGTTTACCATAAGTTTGATAAACCTATAAACGTCCTCCTCGGCGCTTTGCCAATCCCAGTTATTTGTTAATTTGCATCTAAATAAGAAATTCCACGATAACGCGGCATGCATCACGCCAAATGGAGAGAAAAATCAAAAAATTCTTAATCAAGTTATTTTTACCTACATATTCTGAATTTAAAAATTCCAAAGCGAGAACGACTTTTTAGGTGGCGAAGGCGCCAGTAAACCCAATAAAGTTGTCAACTAACATTTTGTTCCATTTTAACGTTTTTTTAAAATACTTGTAGTGTAGATGTAGTACTCGGAAGATTAATAAGTAAACAATGGATTAGGTATTAAAATTATTTAACCATTATAGTCTAGTCACAATGCATTACTCATTGTTCAGCCTTCTGCAACGTATTCCCAGTCATTTTGTGTAGGCCGTGAGCAAATGGAAGCAAAAATCCATGAATGTACAGGGTGTTTTGAGGAATGCCTGCCAAATTATTTAATAATGTAAAGCTATAAGCGTTTTTGCACGTTTTTTCTCCACTATATGGATCCAATCCAGATATAATATGAACATAATATGAGCAACAACTAATCGAATTGTGTATTTTCTTACATGCTACAGGCAGCAGGCAGACAAAAAGACATACACACTGGAAGAATTTTTCCGCTTCACAACCATACAAAAAATATAAAGACAAATAGTCAAAAAGGCATCAGGTATCAAACAACAAGTTATACGACGAGTCCTTTTTTTTCAAAAACATGTTTGAAAACGATCATTAAACTGTAAACGTTCACATTCTTGATAATAACAAGCAAGGAATACTCATATGATAGATTTTAATCAAATTTCGCAATACGTGTTCAGCGAGTTGCCTAACGATCAGTTAGTTTATAATTAATTATTGAAATTGCTCGCTAGTTGCACTAATTAAAAGCAGCCAATTTAACTATAATAGGTAAATTACAGTAGCGCAACATACCCAATACAAAGGACGATAAGTAAGTTTTACGCAAGCCATTAAATTTATACATAAATTGAAATTGTAATAAAATTAATTGTTTCTTTATTTTCAGCCATTTTCGACATATCTATTAAATTGGAAAAATTTGACGAAATTTCAAAAATTGCTATCAAGACGTAAACTCACATTGAATTAATAGTTCGGAGGTGGCTCAATTTGCCATCCAATATGAGAATCCTTAAAAAAAAGACTATTGGAGTCTTTTAGAACTAAAACATCATCAATCTTAAACCCTCGCAATTCAGCACAAAAAAACGATATCACATATACTTGAAAAACAAAAAATTCTATAGGTACTAACTAGGAGATAATGATCTTCGGCTCTTTAAATATAAAATTAATATTGAACGACGACGATTAGTTAATCGTTTTTCGATAAAAATTAGCGCACGATTAAACTACGTTTATCAATTTATATAATAATACTTGAGATAGTCATGAGACTAATTTTGATTGAGAAACGCTATATAATAGTAAAGTAAGTAACTACTAAACAGGTGATTATCGTCAATTAAGAAAACACGTCAAATTGTGCATAAATTAATTTTTTCGTATACCGATAGCATCGCCTGCATGATGCCAGCTCGAGCGCACCA
Source organism: Malthinus flaveolus (assembly GCA_950108345.1). Taxonomy (NCBI): domain Eukaryota; kingdom Metazoa; phylum Arthropoda; class Insecta; order Coleoptera; family Cantharidae; genus Malthinus; species Malthinus flaveolus. The sequence goes on along the minus strand of OX467285.1, from coordinate 14,223,474 downwards.
TGCGTTCCCAAATCCCGAGCACCTTGCTCGAAATTTTCGTGTAATTTGTCTGCAAATAAAAAATAAAAACCCACCGCAAATTATAAAAATCGAAAAATCCTAATAATAAGCTTGTTTTGCAATAATATTTACACGAAAATTACGAGAGGTGGGCGATTTTGGCAAAGTCAAAACACTACTGTTAATTTGCAAAACAAAATTTGTTGAACTCGGCCAAAACGATTCAGATATTATTGCTGACTATTTTTAGATCAATTAAACTATTAACCAGCAGACGAGAGATGCTCTCGAACATTTCATTAATTACTATTATCTGTTTTGATTTCGACTATTAATTAATTTGTTTGTTGGCAAATAAAAAAAAAATAATCGCTCCGAAAATAAGCAATTTCGAATTAATAAAAAAATATAAAAAAGTTTATAAATATGACCCAATCAAAATGTAATACATACTTGGAGATTTAATAAGGGGCCCTCGTAAAACTTTTAGGTTCAAGTAATTTGTTGATATTTTAGAAAATTATCGAAGTTATTTAATAAGTGGGTACAAACAAAACATTTTTTTGTGTCCTTACAACAATCTTAAAAATTTAACGACTTTTGAAACAAAAGCAGCGGTAACAAAAATGTCTCGAAAAGCTCCGAAAACTTCAGACGCTCGTAACTCCATAATTTTCTCCCACTCGGATGCAAATTCAAATGGAACACGCTACTATATCCATTATTGTGCAAATTTGGTTTTTAAACAATCATTTTTTGTTAGTGCATGCCTAATATAGTAATAAAAGGAATAAACTCGACGTCCCCAGTGCAAATTCCTAATTCCTCCAATTTAGCGGTTTAAAATGTAGGTGACACGGTTCATTTGCTTAGTTCCGGCTTTCACGACTTTGTAGTTCCAAAAATTTGTTGTTAAATTACAATTTAATTGTAAAACTATTTCTAAAGATCATCAACAAAGCTCGTGATTTACAAACGTAAACATACATAATAGTATATTCGAATATGTACGAAATACTAAAATATATTCAAATAAATTTATGTATCGATTATCGGAATAAAAGTATATTGTTATGTTAAAAGTAATAGCGATCGAATAAGTTTTGCATAAAATGCAAATTCTATGCCTCCCAAGTGAAGTATTTTTGAAATCGCAATTTATTCTGTCCATTTAAGTGCATCAGGTTACGTAGTTAAATTGTTGCACCGAAAATTGCACAAGTTTCCTTTAGAGTGCGCAATTTCATTATCAATTACATAATTTCGAGTAGTTTATTTGCGCCTTCGATTTTTTTCTAATAAAAATAATTTAAAAGAAATTACAGCGCCGATTTACAGATCAGTTAAATTGTCTCGAGCGGAGGGGGGTGGTATTTATATGTATCTATAGATAGCCTACAAAGTTTTCCATGCATAAAAAATTCGCAGCCAAAGCAATAAACAAATAGTTGTTCGAAATGTCACAGGAAAATTTCACCGAAGTTGAAGGAATGGCTTTGCGAGGAAATTTCAAAGCGAATGTGTCCACCCAAATTGAAAGAAGCGACGGTTCGTATAGTGAGCGCACGAGGTATTAAATTGCGATTTTTGTTTTCACTACGAGATTAAAAGTTTTAACATTTTTTAAATGATTGCTTACGTTCTGGGCTACTAAAATTACATGTTCGTCAAAATGTTGTTCTGTACGGGGAGTACGGGGTGGCTCAAAAATACAAGACACGACAAAATTCTTTACTTTATTACTTTTATCAGTTTTTGTCGATTTTGACCCACAAGGACTAATTTTTCGGCAAAGGAAGTTTTATATTTTTTTAAAGTAGACTAGATTTTCTACAAATTGAGACCAAAACGGTCTCTGTAGACCTATAATGGTGTCCGAGATATAAGTGTACAAAAATTTGCAAAAACATACACGATTTATTTGAGAATTTAAGCTTTCACCCACGACGTCATTAGTGTGAGTGTTTTCTGAGCTAATGAGTTTCTTTGAGAGATTCCTAATGTTTCGTTGGTAGCTGTGGAAAACATCTCCAGAACCTTCGGTACGGTCACTTCTACCTTTACTACACAGGACACCTCTGAAGATGTTTTGCTACAGCAACAAACGAAACGTCAGTCTACTTTTGTACACTTGTATCTCAGACACCAATAGGTCTACAGAGACAATTCTAGTGTCAAATTGTAGACAATTTAATCTACTTTGAAGAAGTATAGAACTGCCATTGCCAAAAAATTAGTCCTTCCGGGTCAAAATTCACAAAAACTGAAAAAGAGTAAAGTTTCTTGGATTTTAGAGTCACCTTGTACAGGACGTACTCCAAAAATAACAAATTAACATATCGTCAGAAAGGCAATTAAATGGGCTTTAAAAAAGGTGCCACTAGACCCTAATTCTCAATTAAGATTTAAGGGGTTAAGTCTACTCCCTTTTGGGAATCCATCTAGGAAGAACGCAAATACTCCATAAAAGTGTCCCCCTCGGTAATAAAATTGACGGGTCTCGCGGAATTTCGATAATCTATACTAAGGCGAAGATATTGGAGGTGGGGAGTTTTCAAATTGACACCCTGTGTACTGTATAGGATCTGCTGTTATAAGTTTCTGAAATTGAAATAATTTGAGTGATGCTACGCGCTTCTCACTTAGCCATTCCAACACAATCATATCAACTCAAGTTTGAATTTTTGCATTTTTTATTCGTCGTCGCGCGAACTATTTTACAAAGGGAGTCCCCGTTAAATCTTTTTGGAAAATAGCCCCTATTGTGTATAAGATAATAAACTATTATTAATGGCGCGATATAGTAGCCCTGCACATTGTACAATGTACAATGTACATCCTCTACCGAAACCACATTCATAAATTTTATGGAAAATTATCAGGAGGGTAACGATGTTGGATTGATACAGCGATTTCACCGCACAAGTTTTGTGGTAACAAAGTATAGTGTTTTAGAAAATGCTTCTAGAGTACATTTATGAACGATAATGCATTGTGGATTTCCTGTGCACAGTAATAAATCCCGTAATTTACCCATCCATCCTATATAACACCATAAAATATAATTTAAACGATTAATTAAAAGGTGATGCACATTATTCAATTTGCATTGCTCGCATGTGTAACAAATAGCACTATTATAAACGTTTATCATTATGATAACGTGACAATAATTAAAAAATACATTACAATGATAATTACTGTGACTAACATTATAACCAATTGAAAAATTATGTAAACTGTTACAATTTGTAAACGTATATCATTGATTTTCTATAATACCTACCTATTTTAATATTTTAAATGTAATGGATGACCTATTACAATGGAACCAGTATTTGAAATCAATAACACATCTAGCGTTTTAATTGCGTACACAGTAACGATCAGTGAACGGTGGCGCAATTCTTTATAAAACAGCCACAAATTATTGGAATAAAAAATGTAATTTAAAGACTTTTAGCTATTGTGCTCGCTATAAAAGCAAAATAAATATCAGAAACAAACTGTAAAATCGTTGTGTATCAGAAATATTTTAGTTATATCCGCATTGCGAGCATTGCCGAGCTTATTTTTACAAGTATCCGCCATATTGTCATAACGAAACTGTTCTTACACTCGACTCAAAACTCGAATTTGGAACTTTTTCTGCCCTAAAACTGAAATACTATTCAAAAGAGCTCTTATATGTAGCAATGAAACTCCAATGCCCATCTCGTCTTCCTTACAACACCTAAGAACTTTCAACTTCAACTATAAGTAAGCGACTTGAGAACTAAAAATGTGGCTGAAGTGGAACAGTGGGGGTCACCTTGTATACCATTAGCTTAATTCCAGCAAAAATTAAGTTACCAAAAAGATGTCGTACTTGGTCTGGAAACGAAAAATTTCAATTCAATAAGTCGGCTTCAACTCACAGACATAAAATCTGCTGAGAGAGCGGTAAATCCGGCGTCAAAATGATGTTCACGAGGCGGTGTGATGTTGATGATTTGATGTTTCGACGATTAAATGTCGATGATTTAGTGGACTGTATTTAGTGGTTCCAATGATTTTTAATGTTTTATTCGATGTGGTTTTCTACAACTATTAGTCTATTTGAGTCTTACACATTTCTAATCAGTCTGGTATGTCCTTCCCAGGATGTGCCTTTTTAATCCTTATATGCTTTCATCGCCGCTTCCCTTCATCCCCAAGATCCCCTAAACCCTAGACCAACCTCTCTTATATTTCTTGTCATAGAAATGAAAACTAGGAAAAATCACGAAAAAGTTATGTCCAAAATTCAAAATTGAAGCATCTTCACTTGAAGCTTGCCTGGACGAGGAAGTAATTGAGTCTCTAAGCATCAAGAGCGCGAGTTTTCATATTTCACGTCTTTGCATCAGAAAGTTTCCACATAAATAACAAGTGTCTTTCATTATTTTTTACGCAAATACACATCAAACAAGTTTAACGTAATATTAGATCTCATAAACTAATTGGCTCCGCATTTATGTGGTATATACGAGGGTCATGTAATGATCCTTGCTTTGATTAATGTCTTTAACCATTAAAACTGCATTGTGGTGAAAAAATCGACATTGTTAAATAAAACGGTGACATTGGCGACCTCAAAGAAGACGAATGAAAGTATTAAAATTTCGCTATTATATACGCCTTAAATAATAAGCGATTCCTGAGGTTGTTTGCTTGCCAAAAAAATGAGAAAAGATGAAAAAACACACCGCAGTTATTTGAATGTATCTACCACGAGTAGCTACTGTAATAATTGACTACTGTGCCTATACCGTAAAAAAAAGAGGTGTAACCATTAAAAGGTACCAACAAAAAAATGGAATTAAAGCAATAAAAAGTATTGAACTGTATAATCAAATAAAGTAATTGAAAAATAGCATACATAAATATACGTAATTAGATAACCTCGAGGTTAATTATAGAATTAAAAATTCATTGCCAATCAGATTTTAATGTCTAATCCTTCTAAGATGCGCTTGCAAATTTCTTTTCATCTAAAAGTGAAATGGAGGTCTTGCTTTTCAAGAGCTTTTGGCTTTTTGATAATCGGCATATAAGCTAATCCTTCTCGAGCTTTTGAAGTTAAAGCCCATTCAAGTGCCTTACCTTTTTTTTCACGCGCGTCTCTTTTTAGGTCACACTAAAAATGCTTAACTGCTGAATAATAATTTAGTACGAATTACTAAAATAGTGCAATAATTAATTTTAAGTTATTTTATTTCATACTGTACGGCTATTGCTACTTTCCGTCATTAATTTGAGTCCGGGAAATGGCACATTACATCACTAGGCCGGGAAGTGTTGCTAAGTAACACTTCCCGGACTGTTTGGCGAAGTTTTTGAAAAGGACTTTATTTTTTAAATTTTTGATTGAGAAAAAAGCTTGCCGCCAGGAGGGATCGAACCTATGAACCTTTGGGTGAAAGGCAAGGGTGTTATCCAATACACTATACAAACACCTATATTAATGTATATCAAGATTGAAGTTATAAAGTAGTTATTTGTTGCTAAGTAACGAACATAAAGTGGATAATGTGATTTAAAATGAAATACCTACAGCGGATATTTAATTTGACATTTCTAAAATGACGTTTTTGTACAAAGAAATTTTTCAAATAAAAAACTGTTTTTTACAGTATGAAATAAAATTTTATACGATATACGTCCGTGAAGTGATTATTAAAGCATTCGTTTCGAAATTCCGGACTCAGCTTCGCTTCGTCCGTTAACATCTTACTCATGCTTTAATAGGTCACTTCCCGGACTAATGACGTAAATAACTATTTAAATGGTCCTGTAAAAATAAAAGAAATTTTGTTCGCGAATTTTCATATTGTGTGGGATCGACCGTGAGATAATGCCACGATTTCAATGCTTTTGCCGCAAAAAGACGCGATAATAAATTAATTACTTTCGCATTTAAATATTATGATGTTTATGTTTTACTCTTAAGGATAACTGCCTTCATTATAGATGTAACTACTTAACCGCTAGTCATTGGACTGATAAATACATTGAACTATAATTTTTATAATTAACGTGATGTGCTATTTTCAGAAAATGGCTCCAGGTAGAGAAGGATCAATTGTTTATTTGGCGAAAACACGGCAGTTTGTTAGGGAATTGTTGCATTTACAGAAAATAATAGGGGGTAATCACCAACTAGGTCGACCACAGAGACGACAAATCGTCAAAAATAAGGAGATCTTAAAATGGGGTCGCTTTATGAGCTGAAGAAAGTTCTACTTTCTTTTACGACTAAAAAAAATTTTTTCCACAACGAATATCTGGATCAAAATGGCAATCAAACCTAATTAGACAAAAAGTAAAACTTGTTAAGAAACTAATGTACATCGGCATTAGATGGACGTTATTATTCGATCGTTCGATACATTTCACTAGCCGAGCATTGCCTCGACGGACAATGGCAAACGGGGATAGGCTTCCTGCGATGCAAGCGATGCTTTTCTCAGTTTTTCGTCAATAACTTCAAAACTACACACTTTTTGAGAAAAGTGCATTTATGTAAAAATAAACTCGATAAAATTTTCTACAAACTATATCCGAAAGGTTTTCTCCTCAGACGAAGGGCTTAGGCGCTGGAGTGCGTTAAATTTTGAGAAAAAGTAAAAAAAAATTGTTTTTTATCGCTTATAACTCGAAAACTACAAAGCCCACCCTTCTCGAGTCGCACCCAAGTTAAAGCTGCCACTTTTATAAGAGCCAGAAGGTCGGTTTTATTACTGACTTGCAATGTTCTTTCAGCCTGCATCGGTCAAAATCAAAAATGATATATTTTTATATTTCGGCATTCTGCCTCCCGGGCGGTATAAACTTCAACGCGCTCTAATCACCTCAACTGTTTGTTTATAATAATTTTAAGAGGCGTAATTTGCAGGAAACTTAAGGGAATTGTCTTGAAAACTGCGTATTTTGCGAGTAATGAGCAATTAAAAAATTTGTTGATCGATTTTAGAAGTTTAGATTTTTAACTTTAACGCGCGCCAGCGCCTAAATCGTTCACTTGAGCAAAAAAACGTAAGAGATATAATTTTTAGAAAATCCGATGTGCTTTGTTTTTATGTAGATGAACTTGTGTCATAAAGTGCATAGTTTTCGAGTTATACGCGAAAAAACAAAAAGAGCCGAAATCCACCCTCCTCGAGTCTTCCCCAAGTTAATGCTGCCACTTTTAACAGGCAGGCGGTTTTATTTTATATTACTCATTTGCAACTTTATGGGTTGGTTGCTATGGTAACTAATTTCATTTTTGTGTAAGGCTAACGAGATATCAATTCAATAATTCTAGCACAATCTGTCCATAGAAAATAGGAGTTATGATGCTTAATATTTTTGCCGATCAAAGAAGACGACGGTTCCAAAAATTCTAAAAAGTGCGTTTGCTTACAGACAAACAGACCGATAAAAATTCCTAAAAACCAAAACCTATATCTACAATAATAATAATAACTTTTCAAAAGAATCTTCAGCCTATCGCGAATAACAATTCTATTTCTGATATTTAAAATTAAAATTATTAATAACAATAACCATGACAACGTTCAAGGTTTGATATTGACTCTTTTATCTCCAGTCATATTATGGAAAACAAAGAGAAAAGTTGAAAATAAAAATTCAACTTTGCGTCAACTTGTTATTAGAGCAGCGTAAACGGTGAAGTAGGTACTTTAGAGAGAATCATTTCACCCACATGATAACAGCAAGTAGGCACTATACGTGAAAACAAATCGTTCGTTTGCATACTCGTTAGCTACCTACTATAATAATTGTTCTCAGTTCATAAATTTTATTACTATACCTCAATTACTATTGTAAGCTCACCGTTTCCGTAAATATTGGGGTTCTAAAAAAAATTACGTCATTTTCTCGATACTCTTACGTATTTGTTAACCCCCACAGCCCACAGCACATTCGATCTGTGACACGTTACAAATTTGATTTCGAATCTAATCGCGTAGATTTTAATAAGAACACTTTTCAAACGAATAACACGACAGAATCGACGATCGATTGCATAGAAAATTATTGTAAAACAAGAGGGCGAATTCTAAAATATGTAAACGTTCTAAAATTTGGTATTGTAATGGAACCAAAACGACTGTTCCCAGTACTATCTAAATAAACTTTTGTCACAATCGAACACTTTCCCTTTGACCAATTATCTTGCTCTTGCTCTTGACTTGACGGCGAGTTAGGCGAAACGGTTCAATTATTTAAAATATTATTGTTAAAATTTGAGAAAAAGGGAAATAGCTCTTAGACTATACACATCAAACCACAAGACGTCTTGTAATTACTTTTGAGTGTTCGATAATCTGAGAACAATTCTCTAATGATCTGTGCCAAGGCTTTATAAATGAAAACGTCACCTACAAATCGTAACTTACGTGAAACCGAACACATATTTTATATGGTAAATATATCAAATACCACAATTCTTTAGCTATAGAAAAAGTCGACCTTCTATCATGGGTCACTTCTTACGAAAACAAGAGTACCTACAATAAAAAATATACAGGGTGCTCTGGTAATGGTAAGTTTACTGTTCGATAAGAAGTAAAAATACGTGATTGCCAAAAAATGTGACATTCACCTGCACATCACTAATCATAGATATATACGTACTTATACATAATATATAATAGAGAGAGGAGATCGATCCCTCTAGAACAGTTGTCTAAAATTTTTATCATTTCGCACACGTATTAATTATGTGCGTCTCGCACTTTCATGTTATCAGAATCGCCTTATTCGGTTATCGACCGGTCATTTTTTCGGTATGTCCCTCGTATTATTTACTTATAAGTCAAAAATAGATAATAAACAATTTCAACACACCCAACGATAATTGAATCAATACTTATTATTATGTTCTAGTCAAAGTTTATCGGAAAGTTAAAAAGATAATGTTTTATCGAGCTATTAATTACAATTAATTAATGTACCACAAACTAAGTTAATATTTATCGAAAATTATAAACATTAAATTTAATCAGTCGAACATAATATATTATCTGCAACTGCAGCTACTAAAAAGAGCGATTTAAAAATTGAAATAATATCATTGGCATCCAAGTTATGGCGAAATTTAAAAAAAAACAGTTAATGGATTAACAACAACCTTGGCCTTCATTTAATAAAATTAAAAAATTAAGCATGCACGCTTCTTAAAGAAAAATTATTTTCTATGCACATAAAAATTTGATTACATAAGTAATACATGGCCTAAAGTTATAAAAAAATGGTATGTTGAGACATACAAGCGATCTCATTTTTAAAAAAGCCAGAGGCGCGCAGTAAAATTTCACTTGAGAAAAAAATCACAAAAAAGTGCGCAAGTGAAATACCTCATGAAGGCTTGGGAGGACCACAAAACGAGGGATCCCCAAAAAGGAATGTATTGAAAAACGTAACGCTGGTATCTGGTATAACATAAAGTGGCGTTTCTAGCGGATTTTTTAATTGGGAATTTCTTTTGTTTAGTTCAAACATTATTTTGCACATACGAGAGTAGTCTAGAAAGCATCACGAAATCAATTATTGCATGTTTACCCATACGACGACACCGGCGTGTACGAAGACGCCTTTAGAAAAACTACACGGCACGCGGTACAAGTGCCGCTTGATGCGACGTTTGGGAGACGCTGCGTTCACATCAAGTAGAAGTTAAACAAATTGATAAAATAAAATTCATTAGCATGTAAATTAATAATATAGAGACCACTTCATTTTATTTCATTTTCAATGAACTTTAATAAAAACAAAAATATCAGTAACCCACACACCAGATTTTAATTCCAGTTATAATTACAAAATTAAATAATTGTGTCCTTTTGAACTTACGCGAATGGAATTGTACAGATTACGATAAGCTTTGGTAAACTAAATGTAAAATGTACAAATTAATGTACAACAAAAACCAGCTTTTAAATTTAAAAAAATGTCAAGATTTTTGGATTTGTCATTTGGTACATTACGAAGGAATTTAATCCACCGCTCGTGTATGTGTGTATACGTGACTCCCGGCTAACTCTATTAATTAAACAAAATGACACAAGTAGCGCTTTAAAAAAATTCCATTAAACATTTACAGAACCGAAATGAATATTAATTACGTTGTAGGCCTCTAAAAATTTTAATTTCCGGACTCGACAAAATCCGGTAGGATCTTACTCTGACCCTGAAGATTCTTCTCCGAACAACCGGAAAAGTGAGCATTCATTACCATACAAAAACCTCGCAAACGGATTACAATTTTTTTATATATCTATAAATTTTAAAAAACCAAGAGGATTAATTATTATTAGTAAATTAGTTCACTTCCATTTTAATTTAATTATAAAATTCAACATAAAAATGAAGGTTTTTACCAAGGTTTCATCCGTACAGATATAAACTGCTATGTACCTATTATAATAGAGATCATTTTTTAATTCGTGTCAAGTACGATTTTTTCAAATGAGATGTATCAACAAGTCGACACTTTGGGGAGACTGTTTGTCGTTAACAAGTAAATGCCATCGACCCCCTTTTTCCAAATTATTAAAACAAATAATTCTCGGCGTTTTGGCACACGATTTATAGAGATTTGGCGCTAGTTATAAGTGAATCTACTAATCTTTGCTACTTAGTACTACAAGAAGAATTATTGCGAATCATAAAATACATAAAACTATACAAATAGTGACCTGAATCTTGTTTAACGTTTCAACAATACACAATTTTGAAAATGGCAAAAATTTGCGATAAATCAAAAAAACTGTGGCAACTTCGAAAAAGTAGGAAATTATATAACTGTTGTTTATTTTAAATATTTCACATTTCTTGTTGGTGCGTGCAAATCGTAACGTAGGTCAACGATTACTTTTTAAAATTTCAAAAAATAAAATGTTAGTAACGTTCGACTTCGCTTTGCTTCTATACTTTTACTTGGTGGAATCGAAGCGTGTCATTTTAGAAGTTTTATAACCAAATCGCCATTTTATCGAAATTGCAATCGGGTAATTTTAAACCGTTATAAAGGTGCCATCAGTAGTAGGCGAAGTTGACTTCCAAAATATCAAATTGTAATTTTTCAAAAACCTCTTGTTCATAAATAAAAATTTAGACGAATCATATGAAATTAAAATACTTGGGTTTTTGATTGCAATTTTTAATTAGTGAAACCAATTGAAAACACTAGCAATTGTTTCAAACAACTAACAACAACTCGGACGAAGAACAATGTATGTAGTTCTTAAAAACAATTGTTAGTTTTTGCTAATAAAAAATTTAGAACGAAAAACTGATATACTATCCTGTTTCTATTTCTATCCACAATTATTAGTAGAAAATATCGAAATATATATACAGGCTGTTAAACAAGAGAGGTAGGTGGGTATGGTAGGTAGAGGTAGGTATTAGGTATATTCTGCAAAATATACAGAAAAGACCACAAGTGGCCGGTATAGATCGCCCGATTTAAACACCTTCAAATTTTTTCATTGGGGATATTTGAAAACTTTAGTGTACGCAGCTACGCCAGTAAATGAACTCGAGGAGCTGCATCAACGAGAAGATCAAGGATGCCACCGAATCCGCGACAATGTTGGGGTTTTCGAAAGAGTTCGACGGTTTCTGCAGCAGAAATGTTGTAGTTCCTTGAAATGGGGGGGGGGGGCACTTTTAACTCTTATTAGACCGTTTATATACCTTGTTGGATGCCTGTGAAATATTCGAATTTTTTTGCTTCTACAGTTATGGCGAAAACGGCTATAAAACATACTTATGTTTCTGAAATTGTTGAATTTTTAGAGATTTTTGCATGATTGTGATCAGCTCGTCTGTAATATTTGGAAGACTGTTATTGTAAGAAAACGTGTAAACGCTCTTATTGTAAGTTTGGGCAATTTTTGAATTTTTTTGGTTCTACAGTTATGGCGAAAACGGCCATAAAACATACTTATGTTTCTGAAATTGTTGAATTTTTAGAGATTTTTGCATGATTGTGATCAGCTCGTCTGTAATATTTGGAAGACTGTTATTGTAAGAAAACGTGTATACGCCCTTATTGTAAGCTTGTGCAATTTTTAAATTTTTTTGCTTCTACAGTTATGGCGAAAACGGCCATAAAACATACTTATGTTTCTGAAATTGTTGAATTTTTAGAGATTTTTGCATGATTGTGATCAGCTCGTCTGTAATATTTGGAAGACTGTTATTGTAAGAAAACGTGTATACGCCCTTATTGTAAGCTTGTGCAATTTTTAAATTTTTTTGCTTCTACAGTTATGGCGAAAACGGCCATAAAACATACTTATGTTTCTGAAATTGTTGAATTTTTAGAGATTTTTGCATGATTGTGATCAGCTCGTCTGTAATATTTGGAAGACTGTTATTGTAAGAAAACGTGTATACGCCCTTATTGTAAGCTTGTGCAATTTTTAAATTTTTTTGCTTCTACAGTTATGGCGAAAACGGCCATAAAACATACTTATGTTTCTGAAATTGTTAAATTTTTAGAGATTTTTACATGATTGTGGTCAGCTCGTGTGTAATATTTAGGAGACTGTTATTGTAAGAAAACGTGTATACGCCCTTATTGTAAGCTTGGGCAATTTTATTACAGGAAAACATTTAGACGGCCTTATTGTCGGTCTCTCCAATTTTTGAAACCTTTTGGCTTTAGATTACGGCGATAACGACCAGAGAACGTACTTATGTTTCTGAAATTTTTAAATTTTTTGAGTTCTTTGCATGATTGTGGCCAGCTCGTGCATAGTATTTGGGGATTGTTATTATAGGCAAACGTTTATGCGCTCTTGTTGTTTGTTCATAAATTACTTTGTTTATTTGTTTGTTCAAAATAAAAAAGTTACGACGTTTCTTATTCCAAAACCGGCCATTTTCGTACCCATGTTCATCAAAACTTTTCTGCATATTTTGGCCCCTCCAAGTTTGTGACACACGTTTTTAACACTCTGTATAGGAAGTTTGCTCTTTTAAATCCCTTTCAACCAAAATGATGGATGAAAGAAACAGAACACCCAAAATTGAATTATAAAAAATTTATATTTTTGAGTTCCACGGCAGTAATCCAGAAGCAGAAATCCCACTTAAAATATTGCTTTCAGATAAAGCTTCCACTTTTGTAACAAAATATATTTCTAGTAGGTATTTTAATTCAATATTAAAAAAATAGTTGTACTGAGCAGGATTAACGATTAACGTCAACTTAACGACTAAACGGCTTTTCAAATTTACAATTTTATAAATCGCTTATACTTATAAAACTCGATGCGAAAAAATGTATGTCTTTTACGCCCACAGTTTAATTCAAGAGCAATAGATCAATAGCACCTGTTTTTTCCTATACATAGAAAGCGAAATGGCAAAAACATTTTACAAATAAGGGTGTGTTAAAGCTACTAGTGATCTATGTGGGCGATTAGCCACACAAACAAAAAAATGTAATTTCGCCTACTTTTATACCGAATTTTTTGTCCGTTTATATCAGCATTTTTAACTTCAATGCCCGCCCCTTTAAATGCAGTTGCTTTTATTTCAGTTTGGCCAAAATAATCTTTTAGGGTCTAATATTAAATATCGACGTCAAAAAAGCTTAAACAATTACAAAAATCCACGGCCTTCTCAAACTGCTGTTTTGTTCGCAGGCATTTTTACGTGGGACAGCATAAATGTGACAATTTCGCGCACAAATTTACTCAGGCTACACGAGTTTGTATACATTAAATTAATTTTTGACAATACGACATCGAAAAATTAATATTCATTATGTTACATCACGGATTCTTTTAACCGTGGAACGCAAAAAGAAGAAGAGACGAGGCATCAAATTTTAAACCCTCATCAAACAAATTAATACGAAAATTTCAATTACTTTTACATTCAAAATTCCATCGCTTGAAAAAAATTTTTTTCAAAGTGTGGATTATTTATATAAAAAAATGTACACACGAACCGGATATTTTCTTTTATACATTAAACAAAAATTTTGATAATTAAAACAGATACACAAATGAATTTTGTTACATTTTTCGTATTATTGTAAAAATGACAAATAATATCAAAATCTCCATTGATTTCAAGGAGGCAAAGGAATAGATAGCATTTATAGGTTCTAGTGCAACTTTTGATCTTTCGCAAGGAGGTGGTTGAAGAGACGGTACAAAAGTAATACTAAACAGATTACCGAGTGTCGAAAGCTAAAGACAGTGATGAGCCATCTTCGTTATAATGAAATCTGAACCATTCCACCACACAGGGTCGCAGATATAGTGCAAAGCACTACGCACTACTTAGATCTTCTTGGTTGCGCAGAAATAGTTACAGAAAGAAATAAAACGTTTATCGCAGCATTCGAAAAATTGGCCTGCGCAAAGTTCAAAGTTTGACAGTACAGTTTCTAAAGAAGCACCCCACGAACAAACGGCAAAAGCCCACCATGAACCATGAACAGGGATCACAGTTGGATGAACGAACAATAATACGCTAACTCCGTGTCAGAAGTCAGAACCCCATTCCTCCCAGAGCTCTTTTAATGATCGGACAACAAACGGTTGAGGTGGTAGAGAAAAAAACTTCAAAGATATAATTTGTAGGCAATTCAATGTAGTATGTACTTTATTTTTGCGCAAGAACACTTTTCTCACAAAGTGCGTAGTTTTCGAGTTATGAGAAATAAAACAATTTTTTGAGAGATTTGGAAGTTCCTTTGACTATATAACACGCGCTCGCGCCTAAATCGTTCACCTGAAGCAAAAAACTTATGAGGAATAATTTGTGGGAAATTTAATGTACTTTATTTTTGTATAGAAACACTATTCACTAAAAGTGCGTAGTTTTCGAGTTATAAGCGATAAATAAAAAAAACTTTTTGGCAAACTTCAACGCAATCTAGCGCTTAAAAAGCCACGAACACCGTGCCCACAAATTAAGATGTATGCATAATTCAAGCATTTAGTCTTTAGCGGATATTACTACCCACTTCTTTCTAGATCCCTACGATAACTCCTTAAACCATCTCCGATAAATCAAACTTTCATTAAGCTAGGCTTTTTAACACGCCCGACAGTCGACAGTAAAAGTAAATGTGTAAGTGACCTTCTGTGCATCCCTTGTAGTAATAGACGATTAATACAGACACTCAGTATGTTATATATACGTACTCCCTACTAATTACCTAAAATAACTCAAATTTAAATTTACCATCACATAAATTTTATGAAATTACACTTTGAGTACAAACTTTATTACTTGAGAAATTTTAGTGGGATAATTGTTCGCTTTCAGCAATTTAATGTAATCCACGAGATTACTTAATGCGATCAGCCTTAGCATTAATGAATAATCATCAAGTAACAATGTTCAGTTTAATTTTGTACCTTTTATACAAACAACCATATCTACCACAACTTGTGAGCGATATACTATTTTGTGATTCAAAAAACGAAAATAAAATTTTAAAAATATCTGCGCGAATGGGTATACAATTGGGTTAATTCGTATAAAACTTTCGGAAGCTTATAAAAATATAATATAAATCTTCTAAAACACACGCGCAGTAGATAAAAATGATAATAGATTCAAAATGCCACCGAAAATAGGTTATTAGTATTAGATAAGTTATCTTATATCTCCTCAGATACCCATAACAACATGGGACATAAATATTTCTGTTTTAAATCGAAAAAAAATGTGCAAAATACATAAGGCATAAATAGTAATTACTCTTAAATTTATTTAATTTATTTAAGGTAGGTTATTTTTATATCAAAAAAATTATTTAGATCAAGATCAAAGTTGTAAATTTAAATAACACTTTAAAATCAAACTTGAGCAATTTAACCTTTCTTCCGTGTTTTTAAAATTCCATTCGTATAGTTGAGCAATCACTCAAAACTAAATTACACGTTTTTAATCGTTAAAAATCCAAACCCTGTGATTAATTTTTCAAGATCGCGTATATAGTTCTTAATCCGGCTCCGTTTGGGAATAAGTGTGGAGGACTTGGGTGTGTACACACTTTCAGTTGATATTATACGCGTGGGGATCTCGGGTTATTAATTTACAAATACATTATAAGGGTGTACGTTTAAATTTGACAAAGTTGCTCAATAACGTGTAATCGTCAAATTTGCAAATCTGAACGCATTTTCGTGGTAACATTTTCCCCTTTACAACACCCAACACGGAATTTACATAAATATGTTTGTTTCGACGCCTTTCGTTATGACCATCAAAGGATATCATAATAGATAATTCTTGATAGAAATGATAAATTTTGGTTGACAAAATGTGTGTTCATTTGAAAACCCATCTGGAATAATTCGAAATGAATCGATACATGCTTTTCAGAAAAATAACGTTGATTTAGATGCGGAGGAAGAACTTCAAAACCACAGTTAATTAATTTTTACGTTGCATCCTTTCACCTCCAGCAATCCCTACTTGAAAATTTCTAACGGCAACCCCTAATGTGTGATACATCATTTTAAAAAGCATCAAAAACCTAATCCTTCCGTGAAAATAAAATCAAAACCGGATCATAATTTCTTGAGCTACAGAACAATATAAGGGTATGATTTTAAATTGGTATGTTACTATATTTAACAAAGTAGAAATGCCAATATGTACCAGTCATTTGTTTTTAGTATACTCTGACAATGCATCATGGCAAAACCCACGCTTCCACGACGTTTGGTACTGATTCCACAACACTTAGCGTGCACTTCGTGAAAATTATGGTCCACATAATCGACCATAATCTCATTTTTGACTTCGTAAAAAGCAAAATTGTTGTTTTGGTGTAAAAATAATCCACAGCAGATTCAACAGGCGCTATTGACGACTAAAAATTGAATATCGAACCCTGCATTCGTAATGCAATGAAGCCTGATTTATTGAAAAGTCTTCAAAATTAAGTTCAGCCAAGGTCACTCTGGTATACGAACCTGAGGTGGCCATTTACAGGGTGTGTAATGCATAGAAAATAAATTACTCATTTGTGCTTTAAAATAAAATAAAAATTGTGGTTGTATCTTAAACCGTTTTTGTTTTATTTCATTTTAAAAACATATCGTAATTATTGGAAGACCCTGTATATAAATAAATAATAAACGAGATTCCCATGTGTGATGTGTGAAATTGCAAAGTGAGACACCCTCTGTACAAGACGCCCAAGAAAAACATATAGAAATTTCAACTCTCCGTTCGGTAACAATTGTTATCTTTAATATTATTTTATAATTTCAATTTCTACCTACGTCACTGGAGTACCTTAAACCACGCTTCTCTGTACTTCAGTTCAACGAACATTGCCGTACAAAAGGTCGCGATTTATGTCAAAAAAGGGCTATTTTATAAATATATTGAGCATGCCAGCTCACCTTCTGTTATACAATTTTATACAAATTCCTCCATTTTGTATTGTTTTTCAAGCATCACTTAGAACCCATTCTATCTTATCTTTCCATAACTAAGTCCTTCTCGAACAATTAAAACATTCGAGAAATTTTTCACATGACCAGATAAGTCAGCGAAATATTAAATTGTTGCAATCATAAAAAAAGAAACTGGAAAACATTTTTCCCTATAGAAATTGCGTAACCGACGTAACGCAGATTTAACTCTCCTATTGAAATACTATTTTATTAAATTTCAACATCAAATTGGTTATTAATAGCGCCTATAAAAACATTGATCGATTTTGTTCATTTCACGTGCTTTTCCGAAAATGTGCCTCTGATAATGGAGAAAAAGGTGAACAATTCTTTACGAATTTAATCAACCTTTACGTCAATTAGATTATTTATTATTCTATACCTACTCGACTATTATTAATTTTATTATTACCTAACTCTATAATCCCTTTATTAATTTATAAACTTTTATAAGGCACAAAATAGAATCCGAGCACCTATTAGCCCAACAACTGAATTTAGAAGGCTTGTATGGCTGTCGATGTACTATTGTTTTGCGATAGTTTTTGTTATTGTGAAAATTTCAGAGCCTCTCGCTGTTTTAATTTTGACAACTAAATTAAGATAAATTCAATTTCTTATTTTTGCTACATGTTGAGAAAATTTTCCAAAAAAGATACTGGTAATTTTCTAAAATAATAATAAAAGAATGCGAAAATTGCAAAATATTTCGCAGAAAATTTTTTCACAATTGCGTTGTCGTTCAATAAAATTCTCCACAGATCAGAATTTTTTAAATTCTTCTTGCTGGCTTAAAGTCATTAGCTTTTGCTAATAAATTAATTAATCTCATTCAAGATGGGAGTTTTTAATTGACTTATTTTTCTTTACTCCAAGTAAATATGTTAATTTCGTTTTAAACTTCCCCTTCGACATTTTCTGTGCGATGAGCGAGGTTTTAACAAAATCAAATTTTTTCCGCTTCAAAAATACGATCAGGAAGATCGATGAAGATTTCATAAAATGAAAATTTGCAACTGAACCGACAACCTGGTACCATTCTCTAATCTCTTACAGAACTCCGAGGTGCTACCTATTATATGAACAGGCAATAAGCAAACTAGCGTGCCTTTAGTCGATAATCCAAAATTGGGTAAAGAGTGCTCGAGACGGAGCCCATTTTTACCGGAAGAATCTTTTTGCCACTATTAATATGTTAAAAATAACGATAAGCAAGAAAATTGGCTATACCTATTATTATTTTGCATCTGAAGCAGCCTCAAAAAACGTAACACAAAACAAAACAACACTAAAAACACAAATTTACCTAGGCCATTGTTGGGGGGTAAATATGTTCCACCAAGACGGTCTGCGCTTCTGTTTAAGATCCGGATATACGCTCTCATCTACCACGACACCTTTTCGGCGTTTCTTTTCGAATTTAATAGCGTGCCACGATTTTCTTCGCAACTTTTTATCTATGGACGGCTGTGGAGGAACTTGCTCTTCCACTATCCACTGTTTTTTGTCCAAATTTGGAGAACTCACAACATTTTCCTCGACTATAATCCAAGGGTCCTTTTCGTGAACCACATGTAAAACTTCTTGGCTCATCATTGCTCAAAGTAAGTCACTTCCTATTTAAGTCAATCACATCCTTCTTTAAAAACTTCAAAAAAATTGGTTCAAGGCAGAAGAAATTTACAAATAAAACGCTGGACGAACTACGTGCACTATAAGTCGACCAATGTTTTTAACGCACAACACAAGCGCGCACGTGGTGATTTATTTTTAATCTACCCAATTTCAACAGAATAAATCCAATAAAATTTAACTTTTAATAACTCGTTGGCTCGTACATACTACTAGTTATTATTGTGCAATGAAAATTGTAACGGGGGGGCTAACGGCACCGCTACTTTCACGATATCGTCGACGCGGAACGAACTTTGTCTATTGCATTTAAAAAACAGTCTCGAGACTCTCTCTCTTCGAATCGAAAAATGCAATCTAGGATTTCCGTTAAAATAATATCAAATTTATTCTCTTAAAAAAACGTATTTTGGGTAATTTTGGTCCGTGGTATCCGCGACATCTCGACAACGCGTACTAGTTGGAATTGCGAATTAACGCAAAAACTCCAGTCATAAAACTACACAAATCCAATCACTATGTACTCGGCTTTGCACACAGTGCACTAAACTTACTCGCCCGGTATCGGTCAGTCACTACTCGTCGCGCGCACACCTCTACTTTCTCAATAACCAAGACTTTCTGGCCCACTGCAGCCGGTTCAGAACGACGACACCTAACTGATAAGCCCCCCTCACTATTTGTATTATTAATTTTAGAATCGAGATCCGATCGGAACGACCAGTAAGTTATTACGACAAACAATAAACAAATTAATTTCTCGCCGTTGTTATTCCACAACGCGTCAATTGGCTACTACTGAAAGTTACTGAATGTAAATGTAAATAGACTATTTATTTCAACATAATTTAATACTTATTCAAAACAAGGAAGTGCAAATGAGAAATGAGTATACATTTTTCGTGCAACAATAAATATTATTTTATTATTTACGCCTAATAGTAATAAGGAGCACCATCTCATATTAACAAGTGAAAAATGAGAAAATGTCGTTCTTCGATCACTATCGCGTATCACGGGAAGAAAATTATCCGTCCCAACTTCCAACTTGTCTGCTACAAAGGTTTAAGAAATTTGCATGATTGGGAGCCATTTATAACAGTAAAATTACCTTACCCTTCGAAACAGGAAAGTTTACAACAAAGTTAGGTATGCACGATTAATTAATTAAATTTTCAAGGAAATCCTAAACAATAGATTATACGCGTACGTATTCAACCTGGCGGAGAATGCACGGGCATATAGGTGGATTATTACGCGTGCAATTGTTATGTAATCCATTTAATCGAAAGAAATCGTTAAGATTTTATTTCTTTGTTCGTTCGTCATTAGAATTTTTGGCCTTCCAACTTGCAGCAGCACCGAACAATTGCGTATTTTGTATTTTCCAATCGGAAATAGTATTAACTCTTGCTCTTAGCTCCTAGCTTAGCTATACTCATAATAGCAAACGTAGTCTACAATTGCACTACATAGGGAGACACCAGCAGCTTTTATACGGGGTGAATATGAATATGGACAAAGGGTCAATTAATTTCAAATTGAGCTACGTAAAAAACTAGTAAATTGGTAGTATATAGTATAAAGTAATTGTTTCCGACAAGTCCAATTATAACATAAAAATATTATGCAATTATACAGTGTGTCTGTAATAGCGTGTAACGGCGAATATATCTGCTATTGTAAGAATTTCAAAGAAATATTATATACAAAAGTTTTGTAGTTTTTTATTTGCAATAATATGTCAAAATTAAAAAAACAATGAAGCATCAAATTTTTGAGATAATACTATAGCAAATACTACTACATTCAAAATTTTAAATGGAACATGCCCATTGTTATTACATATTTTGAAACTGCCTCAAATTGTCTTTCCAACGATATATCACTCATTATAATTATCTAATCTGAATAACTGAATAGCGCGCTCAAAACTTACTTACTCTTAACAGTAGGCGGCAAAACAATTGCTAGCGCTCAATTAAAAAGCTGTTAAAAAGTTTTTTAAATTTTCATTAATCAGAATATCAATGTAATTGCTGCTACGATACAATAATTACCTAGATATCCTGATTAATAGAAATTGCAACAACTTTTCAACACTTTTTTTACTCTTTCACTAAAAGCAAGAAGAAATCTTTATCATTTCGAATTTTACACAATTTGTGTCTGTCATCAGTTTTGCTCTAAAGCAATTAGGGAAGCAGGAATTTTAAAAAACCTGATTTTAGCGCTATGTACGGGTAAGCCAATCGACACCCGGTAGATGGTTGAATTCTTAAAAGGACACATCAGAATTTTAACACCTTCCATTAAATAATTTTCTCCAGTATCTTTCTGGAACGGATAAGAAACACTTTTCAAGCAATTTATGAAACAAGTATGGCGTCTAGGCTCATTCGAACATGCATTGGTGCATTCAAGAAGAACGACTTCAGCTTGAGCACATACTGTAAATAAACACTCCATTAAGTAATTTGTACATAACAAGTGATTATTCACAAGTATTCCCACATTCCCACTGTTTATTCATATACTACTACTTTATTTTGTACCATATTTTATTCAGTTATTCGGGTTTTACTAAAGAAAATTGTTATGTAGGAATAAAAAACAATTGCAGATCTGTAAAGAGAATAAAAAACGTAATTAGTGAGATATGGTCCATTTAAAAAAATAAAACGGCTAATGTGGCCGTAACAGGCCTAGTTAGCTAATTCTACAAACTCCCAAAATATTGAAAAATATATCAGAAATAGTACCTAACAATAGTATGTTCAGAAGCTCTCCCTGATTTCAAAAAACTAAAATTAGGCGTTTCCAATTGAAATAGGAAGCGAATATCGTTTCCGGCCGAACCGGAAGACAAAATATTCAATGTTTGGTATCACTAGATAGATAATTTTACAATCATTCCAAACCACTTAAAATATACAGAGTGTTGTATTTAAAAAAGAAAAGCTAACCCCATTTCCGGTTAAACTTGAAGTTAAAATTTAACATGTTTGGTATCATTGAACAGCTAATCTAGCACCATTTTAAAAAATTTATAGAAATGAAAAAGTAAAAATTATAGTTGGCGTTCAGTATTTTTCTATTAACAAAAAAATGAAGATCGGCATTGTATGTTGTGGAGGACACTTTCCTCAACAAATTATAAATTTATTTTTCTGTCTGTATTGGTTTTCATTTTAAACCACATCTTATAAGTGCTCGACTTCGACCATCCTGTATACGAAGCTTAACTAATTCAATGCTAACACTTGATGGAACCCCCGAAGAGCTAACTTTACTACAGAAAAATGCAGTTAGGTATGCGCAGTCCAAACAGAAAATTAACAAATTCGGTAACTAATATTTAGGTAAGTGATTACCGCAGCCCGCTGCCTCCTCGCCTAACAAATAATCTAATTTGCATTCAAATTGCAAGCCAAATTGTAACTGTGCGAATAATAATGACAAAACGTTCAATTTTCAGCAAAAAAAAACAAAAAAAGCAAGTTTTTACGCGGCCATATATAAACTTACTTAACACAATACAAGGCTGTATCTATATTTAGCTACAGCAGACGCAAAAGAATGTCCATACTTTACAAAATCACCTTTTTCATTTTTAGTACAACGCAAATTTCTCAAGTCACAACAATTATTGCACGCAACACCTAACCGGATATTAAATAGGTGTCAAATTATGTAAATTCAATTCCTGAGAGTTGGTATCAATAATGCTTGTCAATTATTCTTTAAGACCAGACAACCTGTAATTGTAAACCTGCTCTCGATTGCTAACAAAACGAAAAAAAAAGAACTTAAAAGTGAATGAATGAGCTAAATTTGGACACGCCAAATATGGATAGACGACCATCAACAACCATTAAAACGTTTTCCATAAAATTACCAACCTTTTAAACAACAATCGAGTTCATTTTAACGACCTTACCTTAGAGTAAATGCAATTGAAGTTGCCCGCGTTGGGCGCCATATCTCTCACGCTTTAAAACTTCGAATCGTTTCGCCAAAATAGTTTGGAAGAAACTTGAAAACTTGGAAGGTTAAAAGCAAATTCGGCCAAACTGTAATAATTAATTGTTATAACCCCCTACCCTACAAGCCTATAAGGGTGTCCTAATTGAATAATACTTATATGTGGTAGTCCTTGATGGCCTCGGAAGCAATGGGAAGCCAAGAGAGTAAACATAAGTCAAAGTGAGATCCTACATGATCAATTGCACCTCAGTTCATTGTTTCTTTACGTGGAGTAACGTCAATAATGGGCTGAGCCCATTCTCGTCTAAATTTGGAATGCAGAGCAGGATGAAAACGAAAACTTTTAACAGAACCCCAAAACAATTTTCCCCATTACCTATATTTATTTTTATTCCAATATTATCGCGTGGATTGAAGCTAGATTTCACAATATCTGAATATTTTCAGATCCACGTTGCGATCCGTCAATATCTCACCCTACACACTCAATAAATATATCGTGATACATGGTCCATGTCGCGATAATACCACGATCCGTATTGTGTATTGAGCCTCTAGGGTACGCCTAGAGTTTTATTTTTTTACTATTCAGGGGGACCCGAAACGCCGAAAAATTACATAGTGGTACCTATTACTTTTTCAAAGTAGACGAAGTCAACGGAAAAGTAAAAGTCGCCTCTTCTTTGCAAAAGAAAAAAAAAACACTTGGAAAAGAGTGCAGTCCAAAAAACGCTATGAAACCCAAACTCCCTCCCGCTATTGCGGGAAGACAGTGTGCGAAGAAAAAAGTCAGAACTTTCGATGTTTAATTGTTAATTGGGCAAGAAAAACGCTCTTATTCAAGAAACACAACTGCCAACTTCCGTTTCCTTAATTACCAACTGCTACATACAAATAATGGGACAAATAAATTAAAGCGCTCCTCAATCGAGTTATTTTAGAATAATTAATTTTTATTACAGAAACTGGAATTTTTGTAATATTTATTTTATTCTTAAAATAATACTTTCGCTCTTGAACAGTAATATGGCGTATCCTATATACCTATATTTAAACTCTCGTGTAACGAAAGTTTTCTCTTTTTTCGTCCAACATTAATGTATTAGCCATTTCCTACTCAAACCCCATTTCCACTTCCCCTACTTTTCAAATTAAAACTTATTTATTAGACAAAAACCAAATGGTGTCCTAAATAAACTCGCAACTAAATGTTATTTGTTTACTCGACGATTCTCAAATTGGATTAAACAAACATCGGAGTTAATATATCGAGATTTGCGAAATTGATTTGTCCGAATTAAATTCGACTTGGCATCTCAATAACAATATTCTTTTGTAAAAGTATCACCTTGATTTTTAAATCTAAAACCTATTCGAGTTAACTGACACCTTGTTTACGTGCAATTTAAGCCAAAGTAAGAAGATGCTAAACGTTGTTGCAACAACTAATGGAGAAACAATAAAATGTGCACGGCTTCGAGATTTTCCGTTTATAAACTTGCAACTTGCACGATATTGTTACTTGTTATGTAGGAAAAATTTCTTTGAAGATCAAAAGAACGTTTGAAATTAGTATAAGTGTGTGTTGGAAAATAGAATGAGCGATTAGTTATTTTAAGTAGGATGTACATTTCCGTTTATATAAAACGTTACACACGGTTATAAAAAATTGTGATTGAATAATTAGTAATTAGTGTACGAAAGCTTGTCAATTTCAAATTCACTTAGAAGAAAAATTTACACAATCACTAATAATGTACAATTCCACGCAATAATTGGAAATTGGAATTAACCGTTTGTGTGGAGAGCTTTAAAAGCGAAAAACAATATTACCTTTTCCTTTGTTATAAATAATCTTCCTCGGTCGAAATTTTTTAGGAAAGCTCTTGAAAAACGCGCTTATCTTTCAAACAAAAGCATGCCCCAAATAATCCGAGCCTCTTTAATTGCTACTGAAAACTGAACAATCAAAAGGAAAACTGCTGTAGCAAAGCCAAGTACCTAATATAGATTGTACCTATCTTTTTCGCTAAACATTCCACGAGCCACGAAAAGATACATAAGAAAATCTAAAATTAAGAAAATAATAACTTAATAATCACATTGCTAAAGATACGAAAAATATTGAGAAAAAAACTAAATGGGCTAACCTGCCGTTGTTGATTGAATTTGAATCATGCAAACTTGGACAAGCCGAGCTTGCGCAAGTGAAACGGAACGTGTGTACCAAGGACGTGTCGGCTTGTACAAACAAACGTCAGTCGCGCGAGCTGTACAAACGGTGTCATCATGTCTAGTAATCTGAAGAAGGTCAACCGAGAATTACTGGGAGAGTTTATTTGTGCATACCACAATGAGCCGTGTCTTTGGCAAATTAAATTATCAGAGTATCATGATAGGACAAAGAAGGATGTAGCATACAATATCTTATTAGATAAATATTAATTAATTGATAACAACATCACGTTTTTTCTTTCGCGTTTTCCTCTAGACAATGCAAAAAGCAGTCAAAGCTAGACCGTTTCCCAGCACAAAGCGAAACTTGTTCAAGCATACTTCTACCGAGTGGTGGCGAAGGGAAATTATGCATGCTTGCAGTTGTGTGTGTAGCCACCTTAATTCGGGAGGGCGATACTCCAGATCAATGTGACTGAAGAGGAAGACCCTTTCTGCTCTTGTGGCGGATCGTCTTTAGCCGATATTAACCATCAGCTATTTTGCTGCCACAGACACGTTCCGGCCATAGACAATTTCCTTACAAATTTTATAACATCCAAAATACAGCTTCCGGTTTGGGCGATGTCCCTGTTATTCCTGGCAGTTAAGAAGATCGACGATTGCACGATTGCACGTACTCATCAATTTTATTAAGACCACGAAGTTAAAAATATGATCCATCTTTGTACTACTTAGTCTTAGCCGTCTTGGCTACATGAGCTAGATATCGAAGCCCTCCTCCCTCCAAAAACGATAGTTATCGGACCTATTTAATATTTTCATGGAGCAAACCCCGATTAAGCAATAATGGTTGGGAAACCTTAAAAACAAAATATAACCAATTAACGTCCAGTCGTTGGAAAATGCAAAATCTAATTGGCAAAAAAAGAAAACAAACATAACACTCGATAAACACAATATGCATTCTTAACAAAATGGAGCCTCTCTTCATTATGCTGTGACTGCGAAATAATGGTTCAATGTAAGATTTCGCGAAAACTGAATAAGAGAGGAAAGCATATAAAGCCCATTGACTCGTTTCCCTGAGCTTACGTAAAAAGTCAAGTTTAATGAAACTCCGCCAGAGGAAATTCAAGCATCAGAGTGGGACATACGGTTTTGCGCGCGATTTTGCTGGTGGTGTGCCGATATTTGGCCAAACGTACTGCAAAACACCCGACTTTCCCGCTATGTCACACGCAACAGAACCGTGTCTATATCAGGAGTCGCCAAAATTTATTGGCATCATCTGAGAGAACAAGAGAAGTTCCCATAAGAAAGCTTTTAACTTTCGGGTTAAAATTAAAAATGTCAATTTTATTATTTTCCGTCATATTTCTGAAACATTATGGAGAGGGTAAATATGGTATTTTTATTAGGTGTAGACATAACTCAAGCATCGTTTTTGTTCATTTAACTAACTCTATCTATAGTCAAAATCAGAATAGATGTCCTATGACTCATTCCAAAAAACTACATAACTTGAATGACGCTATATCCTTTTTTATCAGTTTGTTTTTACGTTGTCGGAATGCAACAGAATATTTTAATACGTATTTTAGCGATGAGTCATAGGACACCTCTCTTGGTTTTGAGTATACTCTCTATGCTAATAAGCGATATCCCTGCACTTTGATATTAATTTGATACATCCGGTACAATATTTATAAATAAAAGTCGGGGCCTGATAAAATTCTTTAGAGAATCGGATCCGACCCGTGGCCGTAGTTTGGTGACCGCTGGTTTATATCCAGCTATTGATAAATTTAGAACGCAAAGGTATTATTACCGGCGAAAGGTTTCGCAGAGCACTAGGGTACTAGATACCTATTATAATACATATTTGTTATAGTATCACAGTTATCCACGAATTGGTTTACATAATATTTCTGCACAATTTTTGCGCCTTTTAAAATGATCCTATCACAAGATAGGAGATGCCATTTAAAATTTTCAAGTTGAGACGGATAAGGTCAAAAGGGCGACATATACGACACTTCCCCTCCAAATCTAAATCGACGTGTTTACTTCACATCTAGATATATTCCAGGTGGGAAGTTTTGAAATGAACAGACGGTATACCTACTAATAGCAAAACTAGCGTAGGTATGTATGCACATCATGCACGAGGTAAACTTTTTATAATATAATTCTGACATAATATTATTGTTTATGGTAGCCCAGATTTTCAACTTCTAAATTTTCCATACCCCCACACCCAAGTTACTATGTCTAAAGGCCTCTATCAACACAGAACATAATGCATACCATCAGTAGTCTAAAATAAGAAAATGCGCCATACTGACTGCCAATTTCTAATTTCCATTTTTTAACTTCACAATTCGCTTAATAAGTAATAAAACAACTAAACGATTTAATAATAAAATATTAAATTGGTTAAAAACTTCTATACATTTCATTATCGTTAGGTACTACACACGAGTGGTATATTTTCATTAAAATTATATTTAGCAGTTAAAATTATAAATTTTTGATCAAACTAATTTGGTACATTACAAATCGGTCGATTTTAGTATAGGTACGTATTTCATGCTATTTGGGTCATTTCCGATTTCTTGATGTATGAAGCCAATTTTACCTATGTCAATCAGCTAAGTCAGTCAATAAACCTCGTCATTATTTTTAGAGAAAAATATTTTATTCAAATTAGCACAAATTGCAAATTTCATTCTAATACAAGTTTTGCTATCGATGCTTCCCTAACTACATTGCTACCTTCATCTGAACTGTACTGGATGTATTTTAAAACGTGCCAAGTACAGGGATCTCGCTTTCCCGCTTATCACAGGAGATAGGGACTTGATTAATTGGACAAAAATGATCCCTGGCTTAAGCCTAAATAAAATCAAAAAACAAAATCGACCCCCTTCACAACGTTTCTAGAATAGAAAAAGTTTCCTTTAGAAAGTCTTTTCAGTTTTTGAATATCTTTCCAAATAACGATTTTAGAGCGGTAAATTAAAAATGCCAGTTTTGTTGTTTTCCGCCATATTTCAGAAACGTTGTGAAGGGTTTTTTGATTTTATTTAGGCACAAGTCGGGAATCATTTTAGTCCGTTTAATCAAGTCAAGTCTATCTCTTACGAGAAGCGAGAACCCTGTACTTAACACGCTTTAAAATACATCCTCTCTCTATACTACAATACTGTTTTGTTGTTTGTTTTCTCCTCTGAAGATTATACAATCCGAATTTCGTCTTATCCTGAAATTAGAAAGCAGTAGGCAGTAGATAGGGGTAGGCATATTAGTTGAAAAGTTAGCGTACGCATACAGACAACACTATAGTGCTGAAGATTTCTCGCCATGAAGAGCAAAAAATTCCGTAAATTTTCGTCCAATTCTCAACGTTAGATTATAATCATGTGCTGGGTAAGCAATAAAGTAAAAAAAATGATATAGGTAATAGCTTCTAATATACCTACCTATTATAGGAGTAGATTAAAATTTACGATAAAACTAATCCAATTTGCGCCTCGCGTGAAACCTATTTGATTACATCATGTCTTTCGTGATTACAAACGTTATAATATTCCATCACGTTTTAATTTATTAATAATTTAAATTTAGCACTTTTACACCCGTGACTTAACTTGAAACAGGTAGGTATTAGGTACGAGGATGTATTGATATCTAGTTAGCCTAGACTAGTTTTTTTATTTATTTATTTATTTATTTATTTATTAACTGCACCAACAGCGTTAAGCCAATTATAGGGCAGTTCGAACATTTTATTACAAAATTAATATAAACATTATAATACAAATAAAATTAAATTTTAAATGACCATTGTACATATAACTATCATATCCGTAGCAAAAAAAAAAAAAAAGTTTTTGACAAACAACATTACATTGCGGTATACATAAAATAAAAAAGAAAAGAGATATATATTTTTTTATGTATTATGTAAACCTCACGAAGCTCAAAAGATAAAAAAAGAAAAACAAATTACTGTGTGCAATAATTATATTAATTGAAATTAATTGAAATTGGAAGGAACACAACTAATATTTAAATCTGCATAGACTCAGAATTAGGTTTGAAGGGGATTCCATTAAATTAAACAACGCTTGTTTTAGTTTTTTTAAATCAAAATTAAAAATATCAATTTCCGAAGATATTATATTTACAGCAATTGACGATCGATAAAAAGGTGAATGGGACATAGCATTTGTTCTTGGTTTTGATAGATAAAAAATATTATTCGAACGGCTGCTCAACCTGGGAACCACAAAAGAGAACCAGTGAAGCATATCCTGTGATAATTGACAATTGACGTTAAAAATCCCCGATACGACGAGTACATCTCGAACAAATCTGCGCCTTTCTAATGATAAAAGTTCATACTTATTCAATAGATCAACGTAGGGTGCAAAAACGGGATAATTACCGGTTACTTTAAAATCATAAAATCGCACAAATTTCTTCTGAATTGCCTCCAGTTGGTCTTTGTAAATTATGTACGTTGGATTAAAAATGCATGAACAATACTCCAACTTGCTTCTAACGTACGCATTATAGAGTGTCAAAAAAGACCGTGGATCACGAAACATTAATGATTTTCGAAAGATAAAGCCAAGAGCTCTCCAAGCAGCCTTTGTAATCTTTGAGATATGTACGTCAAAGGCAAGTCTGCTATCGAGCGTCACCCCCAGATCAACCACCTCCTCTTTTCTTGACAAGTGCTGGCCGTTAATTTGATAATCGTAAGTAATTGAATTAATTTTTTTAGTGAAAGAAATAACAGAACACTTGTCAGTATTCAGAGCAAGGCAGTTTGCCCCGGTCCACTCAAGAACCCGATCCAGATCCAACTGCAGCATCGCACAATCCTGAACCGACTTGATTGTACGCCATAATTTTAAGTCATCTGCATATAAAGCACAGCACGAATGTTTGATCATCCCTGGCAGATTATCTATCAATAACAGGAACAGGATCGGGCCCAAATTGGAACCCTGCGGAACCCCAGACCCAACCCGATAAGCTACTGACCTTGATCCCCCATAGACCACATATTGATATCTATCTCGCAAGTAAGACCCAACCAGGCGCAGCAAGTCTCGCGAGAATCCAAATCCGGCCAGCTTAACAATAAGTCGGTCATGATCAACCCTGTCGAAAGCCTTAGAGAAGTCCGCATAAACAGTATCAATTTGCGACCCATTATCGAAGGCCTCCGACAGTGATTGTACATACGGTGCTAGATTAGAGACAACCGACCTGCCAGGTATAAACCCATGCTGTGATGGAGATAGGTAAGACTGCACATGATCGACAATTTTGCGGTGTAAAAGAGACTCCAGGATTTTAGACACCGATTGAATAATTGCAATCGGTCTGTAATTACAAATATGCTCTCTGCCTCCACTTTTGTAAATTGGACAAACCTTAGTGATTTTCCACCTATCGGGGTAGATTCCCTGACTTAAACACAGATTAAACATTTTTTGAAGGGGCATCAAAAGAAATTCGATGCAACCCTTATAGATGTATATAGGAATCTGGTCCTCACCCATGGATCCCTTGGATTTGATCATCTTTACAGCCTTCAAAATATCGGCCTCTGTTATACTACCTATATTCAGGAAGTCGCGAGTAAAAACATTTAAGGGATCAAAATCAGGTGTAGTGTAGGTGGAGCGATTATCACTGTAAACGGATTCAAAGTGTTTGGCAAAAGCGTCAGATACATCTTTATTATTATTAAGGATGTTATTATGAGAATCTACAAAACTGGTAGTAACCGTATTCTGTCGGCTATGTTTAATAAAACTCCAGAAACTGGATGGATCCGACCTGACCTGGTCCTCCACCGCGGACACGTAACGGTCATATGCAAGCCTTACTTCAGTTTTAACTCTTCTGCGCACGCTACGATAACCATTCAAATAAAGTTCGCAGGGATCTCTCTTGAGCAATTCGCGCAGTCTAGACTTTTCCTTTATACTATTTATAATATCTGAAGTGTACCACAAGGGATATACATGTTTACGTTTTTTAGACCTTGGTACTGTTAAATCAATTATGCCATACATTATTTTATAAAAACAGTTGACTGATACATTAACATCCCCTGCTTCCACAACTGTAGACCAGTCAGCATCCCTCACGAGTCTGTAAAGTAGCTCGAAATTTGCTCGCTTATAATTATACAGCGTGCTACAGAAATTTTCGCGTACCCTAGAGGGTGACGATCTGACAGAGCAAACACAGCTAAGTGCGGGATGATGACTGTCCTCCGGCACGAGCGGATCATCCGCTTTAGACACAACTATATTTACATTGGACAAAATGAGATCAAGAACACGATTATTGGAATTAGGCGTGTTATTGTACTGATTTAAATTACAGAAATTTGCAAAGTTAGCCATATCCGACTCATTAGGATTGTTATTTAATAGATCACTACAAAAATTGGGGAGATTAAAGTCTCCCATGTATATTACATCTGATTTAAACAAATAAACATTTTGAGTAGTAGACTCGTAAAAAGTTTGGTAAGTGTTTCTAGGAGATCCGGGCGGTAAGTACAATGCGCACAATAATAAGGACTTATTCTTAAGATTTATACGAACCCACAAATCTTCAATTGTAGACTCAAATTTCATCAAACGTTCACTTTTCAACCCCACTTTACACGCCACCAGTACCCCACCTCCGTCGCTCCTATCAGAAGTTGATCGGTCGCGATCCCTCCTGTACACCACATACCGAGCATCAAAAAGTTCACCGTCAAAAATATTGTCGTTTAGCCAGGTTTCCGTCAACACAATAACGTCAAAGTCCTCCACCAAAAGATTTTTATAAAAGACACTTGTTTTTGTTCTTAATCCCCTAACATTTTGGTAATAAATGCTTAGATCACCCTTGTTAATGGACATCTCTAAGATCAGCGGTTTTGGTAATCTTAAATATCTTTGAACCTTCCTCCCTTCGCATGAATATTGAACCATTCTTTGTCCATAAAAACTTTATATTGTTATCCTTTTTATACAGCCTCGCCTGATAAAACAACTCCCTGTGGTATTTAGACAGCGAATCGTTAATATAAATTGGGGCATGCTCTCGTACCAGGCTACTTATAGAGTTGTCTAAATGCTGCGTACTTAAGTCTCTCCTAACCTTGCGGCAACGTACAAATTCCTCCTTATCAAATCGTCTAACAAATTTTACTATAATAGGTGATGGCTGCAAGGGTCTATTGCCATTGTTGCGTGACTCACTGTGCTTATTTACTTTTATGCGATGACATGCGTCTAGCATGGGTAGTTCAAGTTTAAACCCAATAGCTTCCGACACTTTCTGAAGGGTAGTTACAATGTTCTCGCCATTAGGTTCAGGGACACCTACAACCTCGACACAATTAACTCGCGAATATTGTTCCAGATCACAGATAACACCCCTCAGATCTATGTTCTCCTTAACGAGCCTCTGGTTAGCAGCCTCCATTGCGTCAATCCGTACCGTCACAGTACCGAGTTCCTCATCCTGCTTAAGCAGTTTTTCTTGCAGGTCTTTAATTTCGGCAAAGCAAGATTCCATAGATGTCTTGGCCAAAAGCAATTCCTTCTTCACTTCCCTTACCTCGTTGAAAATATCTTTAAGAGTAGGTTCTCTACACTGCTCGCATGACCAAGACTTACTTTCCTGAGGATCCACGTTTACACAACTACGATGAAAATCGTTTGTGCACGTGGTGCAGGTTACGCATTCAGTCCTAGTTCGGACTACAACAGCAGCATGACAGATATTGCAAGTTGACGGCATGATGTAACGCTTTTTAATTTAGGGCACAAAGATGTATGAATCTTGTATCGACGGATAGCACGCAAATTTACGAAAATAGATTAAATGTGGAATTTAACATTTATTAAAATTAAATTGATTTAAAACAATATGCTCAAATCGATAACAAACACTGCATTCACTATTAGATATCAACTCTCACAGCTATCAAATAACTACTAGGTACCTCAGTTGTTATTAAATATTATTATATATAAAATAATTAATTAATTACCACGAATTCACTAGAACGATGTCAACGTGTCAACGGTCATGTGCAACGCAGTTCCATGCATAAACAAAATATTGCGTTACCATAGCAACGAACAATAACTTATTAGAAGTGTCAGTGTAAAGTTTGACGTCAAAAAAGTAAACCAGAGTTAAGCAATAAATTAAAAGAAAAAAGATGTCCACCGAAATTGTGAAAATCGAAAAATTGGAGTATCGAGCCATCATCAAGTACCTGTATTTAAAAGGGTTAAGAGGTAAGCAGATTTACGAAGATATGGTTAATTACCCTTGGTGATCAATGTCCTTCGTATGCGACCGTGAAAAATTGGACTGCAAGCTTCAAAAGAGGTAAATTTTCAATTGAAGATGATGACCGATCGGGAAGGCCAGTTTCTGTGTCAGTCCCCGAAAATATCTATGCAGTTCATGACATGATTTTATCAGACCATCGAATTGGGCTAAAACCGATATCTGAAGCACTGAATATTTCATACGAACGCGACCATCATATAGTTCACGTCAATTTAGACATGAGAAAAATTTCTGCAAAATGGATCCGCAAATGTTTGAATGTTGATCAAAAGCGTGCAGGGGTAGAAGCATCGCGTTCGATCTGTACTCGATTTGAAAACGATGTAGACTTTTTAAACCGAATTGTTACTATGGATGAGACTTGGGTACATTTCTACGATCCAGAAACAAAGCAACAATCGATAGAATGGCGACACTCTGGTTCTCCAAGACCTAAGAAGTTTCGTGTCCAAAAATCTGCTGGAAAAGTTCTTGCTTCAGTTTTTTGGAATTGCCATGGAGTAATCATGATTGATTTTTTGGATAAGGTGTAAAACAATAACTGGAGATTACTATTCGATATTACTGACCACTCTACGGGAAAAAATTAAAGAGAAAAGACGCGGAAAGCTATCCAAAGATGTTTTGTTTTTGCAGGACAACGCCCCTGCACACAAATCTCATGTTGCCATGCAAAAAATTCGTGATTTAGGGTTTGAATTACTAAAACACCCCCTTATTCTCCAGATTTGGCTCCGTCCGACTATCATCTCTTTCCTCAACTCAAAAAAAGTTTAAAAGGTCGTAAATTTTCTTCCAACGAGGAGGTAATAAAAGCTGTGGAGGTCTGGTTTGCAGAGCAAGAAGAAACATTTTTTTTGAAAGGTCTAGAGACGTTGCAGGTTCGCTGTAATAAATGTATCCAATTAAGAGGAGAATATGTTGAGTAATAAAATATTTTGACATTGAAATTTTGTTTGGTTCTATAGTAGGCTAAGAATTTTTCAATATATCCTCGTATAATACACCTACGCGTATACAACGCGAAATTTCAACGACGCTCGCTGATTTTGGTGATACTTTTCAGTCGTCTAAAATCCTCACCGAGCAAAAAGCCTTGTTCAGGCAACGAACTCGCACGAATTTTTTTAAATAACCACATTTTGTTTCAATAAAAAAAGATCTGGGCAAAACGAGTTAAACAGGCATTTTATAAGGTCGTAATTATATGCTATTTCAGGTGTGCTCGGAAGAATAAACTAATTGATGTAGGGCAAGGCCGTAAAAGGACATCAAGATGCCGGTTAAAAACTACGACCTTGCTTTAAGATATATACGCAAATTCATTGCACTAATCGAAAAAAATACTAAACACATTAAAGTCAATTGAAGGAAGATAGTCAGTCACGTGAAATCGATTTATGCCTTTTTAATGCCAATTATTTATCAATGAATAACACATTATCAAATAACTTATTGGGAAAAACGAGTGTACGTTTATTGTTTATTCGAAAGAAAACTACACACACGATGGTCAAATTTTTTTTTGTGTTCCGCCTTATTTCTGTTGTCAATTATTTTAACAATGAAATTTTCATTCGTCATGGACGCAAATTTAACTTAATTAAGTAGTACCTGTACTTGTTAGTTGTGAAACATCCGTTATGTCACCGCTACATGTGCCCAGTCACACACACACACATTCAAAACCATTTAAATGCATTAATGTCTGACATAATTATTTTATTGTCGTAGAATATTAATTTCTTTCTCTTGTCTATTTAAATTTTTAAAAAAAGTTCGCCCTCGATGATTCTATAAATAAATACCCTCTATAGACAGTTCGAAATGTATAGAATTTAAGTCAATAGTCCTTTTGTTGATGAGATATTGATGAGATTCCTGCTTCGTATGGAAGGCTTTATATGTTCGATTTTCGTTGTATTTGCCCTTATAAGTCTGGTCTGGCACAAGAGATCAGCAAAATAAGACCCATTCGACCAGAACCACTTCCCTGTGAAATGGCCAAGAGAGAAATAAAGTCACATCTGGTAAAGTGGCATATGAAACACTGGAGAGAAACTCCTGGACAGACACATTTTAAAGTCCTATTGGAAAAACCCCTCTGACAAAAAAACCCGCTCTCTACTCAGATTGAGCAGATGTGAATTACGACTGGCAACGGCAATAATAACGGGCCATTACCAGCTAAAAAAGCACCTGTATACGATGGGACTAGAATAAGACCCACTATGCAGAAGTTGTGCAGAGAAAACAGAAACTTCAATTCATCTTCTGCTACACTGCGAGGTTTTCAGAAGAAATCGTCACAGCATTCTCAAGATAACTGCTCTCAAAGTAAGAAGCAAGCATGTTTTCATTGGTCGGTACTTTTTTAATGATCCGGGTTACACGGTAAGTGCGAATGGCGAGCAGTACCAAACGATACTGTACGATTTTTTGGCACAGCGATGTGTTGGACGTCGTGTAATTCCAATAAAATGCTACCATAGCGGGGCCACTCTGAATGGACTATCTTCAAGACGGCTCGTTTCGAAATGTATGTGGTATATATTATTAGATATAGGTACTTTCGGACGAAATCGATATTACAAATAAATTTTCCTGTTTGAATTTTAAATTCGTCGTCGTAATACGGCAAGATCTAAAAAAGAACGTCACTTTACGCAGGATCCACATATCGGTGCCAACATTCGTCCAACGTGTGTGTCGATAAAATCGAGTTTGTTCGAATGTCGGCGCCAACATTGGTAGTGTGTCGTTGAGGGTTTAGAGAGGAGATTTTTACAATATGCCGCAAACGCTGTAAAGTAATAAAAAAGTATTGCAGTTTTTAGAATGATATATCAAGCAGAGCCAATTTTGCGGAAACCGATGACTCGAGCATAAAAATAGGAATACAACTGCCAATATTGGTCCCAACATTGGCACTTAATGTGTGGATCCGGGGCTATGATAGTCCAACATACATAAAACGTGTAAAATCTCACCATCGACGCTTTTATCGCCCGTAAACGTAAAATTGATGGAGACTCAAGATCAATAATTTCGATTATAATAGTCTTTGAATATTAGAAATAGAACAAACCAAAGCCACATCGTACTTCTAAAAATTTCATTTTTGTCAAGTATAATTTGTGTCATTTCACAATATTTCGAATCGACTTTAATCTTTGCCAGGGGGTACTTGAAACTTGAAGAAACCTAATACAATTATTACAAAACTTACGAGTATGTGACTAAATTCGTTTTGACTTGTTGGAAATTCATATTACGTATTAGCAATTAATACAGTACCAAACTATTTTTTACGTCAACTACGAAGTGGGGTGCTGTTGCACCCCAACGATTTTTAAGCAATGTAAAATTACCAATTCTATAATTTTAAAAGGTGCCTACTGGATTCTTGTTGACAATTAATAAAACCAAGATTATGAACAGAAACGTTTTTTTTTATGTATTTGAATGCCATTACCCTTACAGTACCAACCGGGGTGCAAAGGCACCCCAGGCTTAATTTTTGTATAAAAAATAAAATAAATAATAATAAAATAAAATAAAACAAACTATTTCAAAACTTCCATACAATAATTCACCACACTCCACACAGAAGCTATTTCAAGTTGCTTTGCTATGATAAACAACACTGTATTATTTATTAAAAAACACCTTATCTCCTATCTATACAGAATAACAGTATAAATAGTAAATATGTAATTAGAAATAAATCTCTCGTGTGTGTTTTACTAATTATTAATTACAAAGAGGTTGGAAAGGAAATTAATATATTTAATAACAATAATAATTATTTTCACTTTACAGATATGGCAAATTCCAGCAAATATTTTCTATTGTACTCTTTTTCAATTTGTCGCATCTTCGAGTACTACACACCACCCCCTAGCTTTTACGAGAAAGATTAAAAAGTTGCTTAAAAAAGCGTGAAAACCTCTTAACGTTTCTTCATTTCTCGTTATATTTTAACAATTCATCAACGAACTCGAGAGTGTACCTCCGTTCCTCCGTATACCTCCTCCCATCGTCTAAAAAGTTAAGTAAACTCTTACAGATTTTTCACTTTCGCTATACTACATTCATGAAATGGTTCAAGGAAATTAAACGTATAGTAGTATGTTGTTCGCCTTTAAAATGTACCTACAATATACTTAAATATTCCTTGAATGTACACACAATGGTTATTAATGTGTACCTGCACTCACGATAATTATTGTTCTTTATATACATTTGTGCTTTTCAGTTATTTATGTTCTACTTCACATTTAGGAAAAAAATTCGCGCTATTCAAAAGACAACAACATTGAAAATTACTAAAATCGCGGCCCACATAATTTATACAACTTCCTCTTAAAAAATCTCCTTAACCTTTTGCATCATTTTAAGTGATTTTATAACACCCATGTTTCTCGACCTTCTCCGTTATTATGATACTGTTAAAAATCGTTTTTGCACATAATATATTACTTTTGTACAATAATTAAAAATATGACCTTGATGAATCAGAAGGTGGTGGCATAGAGAGCAAACGAGTTAACTTTCATTCTTCGGAAGTACTAATTGATTTTACAAGGGAATGACAAATTCATCGACAAACTTTATTAATTTAGAAACTGCGGTCTCAAACGAAATTAGTAAAATATATTAGGGAGGTTTCTCGGTTTTGACTGAAAGTGGGTTACTGTAACGCACAAACTCGCCCAAAAGGCAATCACAAAACATCAAGTTTGCTTTCGTTTAATTTCAACTTTTCTTATAATCTTACGAGTTCGCCTTTTTAAGAGATTTTCCGTTTGAAACTTTATGAATTTTAAAATTATGTTGATAATCGACTTTTGTTAGGCACTACGCACGGTTACGTTCTTTGCGAATAGTACAGATGGTGAAGGTGTTCTCTCCAACGTACAATGCATAGGTATCTTCATTTTATTGTTAAGAGAAAAACACTGACAACGCTTACAAAAACTTTTCTTAATGACACCATAGGTACATATTTGGAATTGTTTTTATTTATTTATTTTAAATGTGGTATTTAACGTCCGCTTCAACGGCACAGGTTATATGCAGACGGGACCTACAGCTTTAGGTGGGTTCCGGACCACCCGGGACAAGGCATTTGACACATGAAAAAATCTAGTGGTGTCAGCGGGTCTCGAACCGAGTACATCCAAACCTGAATACGATGCTCGTCCCGCTTGGCCACCCTGGCCCCTTGTAATTGTTTTTATCCCTACACAACTTCTTTGGGAGGGATAAGAAAATTGCCTTTACGGAATGTCCAACAAAGTGCATACATTATGAAATTGATAAGAAACACTTTTCAACAAATGAATGAAACAAATAAATATGGCGTATAGGGTTTTAAGTAACATTCTCTCTCCAAGAGAGATATTCAAAAAGGATCGCGTGAAGATGTAAATAACTATCGTCAAATATCTCTATGGAAGGACAGGTCACACGTTACTTTGAGTCCGGGGTTTTGTTTAGCGATAGCCAGTTCGGTATATAGTATAATATGAGAGCTTAAATGGAGGTATCCTGACTGAAATTGTGTTCTAAGACTCAAGTAAAGCATCCGACTTTGTCTCGTACGAAATACTGCTGAGCAAACTGCGGCATTACAACTATAGTGAGAGTAGTTTAAAGTTTATGACATGACTACTTATCTGAGAGGACAAGAGACAGTGTGTGCTCTATGGTAACAACTAACAACCTATCTACGAGTTACAACGTCTTAAGAGGTGTTCCGCAAGGTCAGTGATGAGTCCTCGGCTATTTTTTATACATGTTAACGATATATCGCTTAATGTCGCCGGATCTCGAGTCGTTACGCCGACGATAGAAGCTTTGCAACCCAGGCAAACCACGCAGATACGCTGTGCCGTCAGTTGGCTTTGACCAAGGACACAACTGATAAGTGGTTTGTGTGCCGTATGTGCTTAACTAACGCAAAAGCGGAACTGTCGTCTTTGGTACAAAAAGTGAGGGTGACTGTGTTAGATTTTTGGGTATTATGCTTGACCATACACTGAGTTGGAGAGTGGAGGGGGTATAGATAAACTGTCATTATCTCTTGCATTACATACCTACTACTTTTTCAAAGTAGACGAAATCAACAAAAAAGTAAAAGTTGTGTAGGGATGAAAACAATTCCACATCTATAAAGAGAAAAAAAATTCTCTATCGATGTATCGATCGATACAACTAGTATTTAGATAATAAAGATACCCTATACATTGTATGTTGGGGAGAACACCTTCATAAACAAATTACATAATATATTACTAAATTCTTTTTCTGTCATTATATCTGTATTGGTTTTCATTTCAAACCGCCCGTCATAAGTCATAAGTGTTTGACCACCCTGTATAGATGCATTCGTTATAGAAGGAAAGAAAAGCTCCAGTTTCTATTTTGATGAGCACATGTTTTAATGGACGTATTTTACGTTTATTTTACAGAAATCCTTGAAAGAATAACAGCGTGAAAATTTTACCATATATTTCATTATTTTATATATGCAATCTAGATATGTAAGAAATAAGAATCACGAAATAATATTAAGAACTTGCAACTCATAACCACGAAGATTGACTGATAAATTCCACAACAAAAATTAATGTGATAATGAAATGCAAAAGTCGATTTAAATAAGAAATCTTTAAGGCGAAACATAATAAACTAAAAGTAACATTTGAGTCAGAAAAACAATATAAATATGCAAATATATTAGTAATACATCAATATTATTAACGGCGATATCCGATCAAACTTTCAAAGTGTGCTTTGCGTGTGCATCGTTCAAAATTATTCTTACTATTTATTATACAACTTCGTTTTTACAAAATATAAAAAAATTAATAGCCTAATAATATAAAATAACTGCCTACTCTTTTAATTACTTCTAAAATTACATACCTAGTAGTTAGTGTACCGAGTTTAATCTGGAGACCTTGTTGTTCAACATCGTTGGCCAATAGATAAAGTTTTAAAAGCCACATAAATTTATTGTCGTAATTTAAAAATTAGAACACGTGAAGGACACTGATAAAATAAGAAAAATACAAACGATTTCAAACTTCTTAAAATTAGACATGTATGTACGTTGTACGTGTACGTATACGACCTAAAACGTCAATTTTGCATAGTCCGGCTTAACGTTTAAACCGACAACTGGACCAACGGCGCTCAACCAGGAAACAATTGGATTTTTACTCTTTTCGAACGAAACGCCGATTAATTCGGCGGTTTTGCATGGATGTAAAGTTAAAAAAGGTTTTGCCAAAACGGGATGCGTTAATTGTGTCAAGACTTCAAATTTGTTCGTGGAACTGGACAAATCGATCGTTTGCCAACATTCTTCCATCGTCAACAACGAACCATTAGACTTCCAAGCATTAAAACATAATACTGGACACGAATAACTCACGTTGTAAGCCACATGATACTCGTACGTAATTCTATTTTCACTTTTTAAAACACTTTGTTCATCGACAAGATTATCATCTTCAAATTCCTCCAGTTCGTCAGAAGTTACGTCTTCGTTATAAGTTTTATAAACTTTTTTAGAAAGATACGAGCCATTTGGTGGGCCGTTAATTTTGTGAAACGACCAATCGTCTTTTAAATCGTCAGAAAAAGATTTCAGTTGTAAGATAAATTTTTCAAACAAATCCCACGACATACAATAATGTGACGAATCCATAATTTCTTTTCGTATATATAATCTTTTTTAACGATGAGAGACAAATTTTTGTTGGAAGCCAAAATTAGACAGTACGAACGAACGAACTCCTTCACTCCTACACGAAAATCCTGCAAATGGAAAAGTACTGACTTCAACATTTTTGTGCGTTTCATTAAGTTATGTTTTTTAAATTTAGCTATATTTATACTTTTTTATGTTTTTTACACAGAAGCACACTTTGGACGTATAAGCTTGAGCTTACCGCAAAGTTTTAATTGTGACCGTCGTTAAACACGCATTAATAATCCCGAGTGGTACATAATATTTACCTAAAAAATTAGTTCATAACAGGTAAAAATCGTTAAAGTACTTAGGTTATTTTAAAATATACTTTAATCAGATTAAACGATTAGCCAACCAACCGAATCGACGCCATTGTTGCAAATGTATTTTTATAACTATAAACTGCAAATCACGTTACTGCTGTAACATTACAATGTATATATAAGGGTTGTTTCACTATAAAATAATAACAGTCATAAGTCATAAGTATACCAATTATGCAACACAATTCACCTAATCCCATCAATAGCTTCTCTAAAAAACTGAAAATTGGATTTTCGTTTATTATATTCAACTCTCTTGGTAGTTGGTAGAAAGAGAAAAAGTTCAGACGCAGGAAGAAACTATTAGATTAAGGTCACTGCAACTTAAATTAAATAAACAGATTAAATTATTCTTCAGAAACTTGAACAATAGTGTAGAGTGTTTGCTGCTTAGTTTAACCTTTTTCTTCGTTTCTAATTGAAAAATTTTATTTTCATCTGAATAGGGGCTAGTTAAAGAAAACCCTGACGCAGATATGTAAATTTTCACTCTTAGCGCTGCGCCCTAGCAGAAGATGAAGCATTTCAGAAGTTTCTACAATACCTGTGAGCTGTGAGCAGGACCATTAAGAGAAAATCTGAGGCTCGGGACAACTAATATTTTAGGGGCTCCTCAAAAGTTAAGTTATCGGGATTATAATAGGCCATGCAAGATAGGATAGGATAGGATATGCAAGATAGGCGTAGATACTTGAAAGTAGTGGTTAAATATCAGGAGTTGGAAATTTCTGATTATTCAAGGCCATGCGGCTTAAAACGAAGTTCAGGAATTCCACTAGCAATTGATAGTGTCTCCAAAAGAGATGTTTTACAAAAACATAGTAGAAATTAAATTGGTATATTATTTCAGATAAACAAAGAATATAGTAGTTCGAAAATTACGGAGCACCTGAATCTGCCTTCTCCTTTATTTTTCTCTAACGTATTGAGTTGCCAAGTTGAGGCTCCTTAATATTGACAGCCCTCTTGCCCTCCTACCCCCTCTGATAGGCCTTGCCTGTGTTTTTTATAGCCTACGATCTTGGAACTAACAGTAACCAGCGTAGAGACATGTATCTTTTTATTATTTCTGATATGCAAATACCAAAAGAATCACGTATCCTCGATACCATCTAGCTGTTTGTAACTTTGCCAAGAATCAAGTAAGGTTCTGTATCTACCAATATCAATTGCAATTCCTTATTACCGAAAAATATTACTTTTGACGTGTTAGATAACTGATTCCAATAATAATTGAAAATGCGAAAACATTAAAGTGAAATTATTGAGATAAGGTTTATTGAAGTACTACGTATAGGTGAACATTTCTGATTATTTCTAGATTATTTAAACAAGTGTGGCTTATAAACCATTGGGAAATTCAAGTTAGTTGTTACTAAGGAAGATACCCAAATGGCTGTATCTGTTATATTAATGCAAATATTTTTTTAAATGGGCAAAAATGTATATATTTTCAGAGCTCTTGTATAATAGTATATTAAAGAACGAATTTCATAAGTCACGTATTATAGCACGACTCCAAGTTTAAAATGCGACTGGCGTAGCCAGGAGCGTTTTAATGGAGGAGTGCTATAATCGCTATAATGACTTATGAAATGAGTTCTTTATACAATTTTTTCTATTTTGCGCCTTTTAAAGTCCATTTTCATAGAAAAAAATCAAAATATAATAATTTTGGGATTTTT
Source organism: Malthinus flaveolus (assembly GCA_950108345.1). Classification (NCBI taxonomy): domain Eukaryota; kingdom Metazoa; phylum Arthropoda; class Insecta; order Coleoptera; family Cantharidae; genus Malthinus; species Malthinus flaveolus. Next base: position 14,180,030 of record OX467285.1, on the reverse strand, counting down.
GTGATGGTTGGCTGGTTGGCAGTACTAATTGTAAAGTGACATTTCGTAATTTAAAATTCAAATAAATTGTTTTGTAGTTTGAATTGGTCGTTAATTAATTAATTTTCATTATTATGTTAAAAAATAGAACATGTTAATTACAAAAGTTGTAGTTTTCTCTTTCCTCAATTTGACAAAATATGTCAAATTAAATATTACTACCAACTTCGAACATCAAATTTTACCAAAATTATTACAGCACGCTAAATCTCATTACGACACGCAAATGGATGCTATAATAGCGATCTTACAGACGCAAAATATAAAAAGTAGTTTATTGTTTGTCTGTCAGGAAGTACAGCAGCCGCAAAATACAAATTAACTGCAAGGTGAGTAAACCATCACTGATTATCAGAAAAAATTGTAACAGGGATTGTAACGATATTGCTTTGGTACCTTTTTACTCTAAAACTGTGTTCCCGAGTACGATGCAAGAAGCTTATAGCTAGAGCTTTAACATTTGCTTTTATTATCGCGCCAATAAATTAAACTACTCAAAAAAGTAGCTGTAATTTTTTGTTGTGGAAAAATAAACATTGTAGTAAGTTGGTTAACCTTATCGTTTATTTAAGTAAATTTGGACTTTTTAACCTTATCACCACAATAAATAAATAAACATGGCAGAATTACTCCGTTATAGACTTAAATTGGCCTAATACTGTAAACAATGAATGAAATTTAATAACGCTCATGACATCCACGAGATTGGATGACGGTTTGACACCTTCGCACGCTTTCAAGTAATTTTCGAATATCTCCTTGGAGGGATATTGACCAATTCTTCTCGAACAGCTATCAAAAGCTGTTAAAGAGTTTCTGAAGACACAGGTCTGTTTCCGATCTTTCGATCAAGCTCATCCCATAAGTGGTCGATTGGATTGAGAGCTGAGCTAAGAGCTGGTCAGTCCATAACTAGACTTGATGTTGTTCTATAAATTGTCTGGATTGACCTACTACAATGTAGTCTTGCATTATCATGCTGGAACAGAAAGCCAGGACTTATCAGGGATCCAGCAGCTATCACATGGTTTGTGAGTATGTCGTCGATGTATCGGGCAGCATTCATTCGCCCAGGTACAGCAACGAGATCCAGTGCGCGTATTGAATGAGATACCTGCCCACACCATGACAAATAATCTCTTCAAAACTTGTCTACCTTCTTAACCAATCCTTCACGATGGCATTCACTTCACAAACTCGAAGACGCCCATTACAGCGAATTAATCGAAATTTGGACTCGTCGCTGAAGATCACCAAGCAACACCCCAATTCACATGTTCTTGCGCCAATTGCAGTATATTTCTTTTGTGATTTAAAGTCCATCGTGACTTATGAACTGGCATTCTTGGCATCAAATTGTTTTCTCGCAACCCTTTTCTTACGGTTTCTGTACACATTTGAACCACAGCTGGTCTTCTAATGTCACTTTGCGGGTCTCTAGCAGTAGAAGCGCGACGTCTAAAAGCACAATTACGCAAAAATCTGTCTTGTTGAGCGGTTGTCAAACGTCTTCGACCCTGAACAGCTCTTCTACCATAAAACTGCCAGTCTCTAAGTGTCGATGCGAAACTCTTAAGCTAGGTTCCCACGGTCCGCGATATCGCGGACGGACGCGGACCAGCTCGCACGACACACCGTGGGAAGGGTCTCATCCGTGGTAGCACAGGACGTCTGTGGCGGTGCGCCGGTATCCGTCGCGAGGCGGTAACTTCAAAGGAGCGGTGCGACGCGATCCGAACGCGCAGCTGCAGCCATGATACGTTCTCTTTCATTAAGATCTCTTTTACAAAGATCTACACAGACCGACACGCACCGTTGGAAAGAGCTCTGTCTGCGTGCGTTGCCGCCCGTGCCGTCGGCTGTGCGTGATAATCCGTAGAATCGCGGACCGTGGGAACCTAGCTTTAGAGAGATCCGAAGGGCCCCACATTAAGTTGTCTTGCAACATAACGATAGCTGTGGCCTTCTTCGTTTAACGTTACTGCTCTTGCAACTTCAACTTCTTTCAGGTGTCTCATTTCCGTAGCAAAGACTCATGAAAAGTAATGACTGCTCACACATGCTCAATTGTTTCTAATATTCACGAATCTACGAATCTACTGTATCGAAAGTATGCCTTACGTGCATCATGGTTTTTTGCGTTCTTTGGGTGATAAGGTTAAAAAATATTCAAACCGACTGTCTTATAATAAATCAACGATGAGGTAACCAATCGACTCCATTTGAATGCTTGAATGAATACTTTTCGTATAAGTGGTCCGCTATAATTCATTGGAGCAGTGTATAAGAAGCCATCAGTCATCAAATTCAAGCTTTCGGGAAATGTAACTTATTATTCTGATTTTTTATTTATTTCAAATTGATGGCTCATTAGAATTTACATTAATTCAAAAAATTTGAATAAAAAAAGACTCCCAACTAACCGAACAGATAATGAACACGCGCAAAGAGAGGCATCCCTTTCTGTTCCTCTTCAAAACTTAATATCAATTACCAATTAAAGTATAATAACTAAAACTAGATGAAATTTCACATTTTGGTCTATAAATCTTCAACTCAGTAATAAAAGTTACGGAAAATTTCAAGTTCGACAAAATTGCGAAAATATTAATTTTAGCTGCACTTGAAATAAATTCTCATTGCCTCGAAATTATTCAAATAAAATTTAAGTACCTACTAAAAATTAAGCTGTTCGGCAACGATTAAATTAAAATTCAAGTCCAGAGCCATACAAAGCCCAAAGTAGAAATACTAATTTTCTATTGTCGGCATATACGTCATAGTGGACATCGCGCACTTGTGCGTTATCATATAACCGCCCGAGGAATGAATTTTAATTTGATCTCTCATTACAAAACTCGGCTTATGTTTTGTTCGTGACTAGTATTATGGATGGATGCTAGAACGCCGATAACAAAAATTATAAATTTCCAGTTAATTACTATTAAAAGTAGGTAGGATACATAAAAATCATACACCACGTAATTATAGTTTCCTTCCAGGGACGATACTTTCAATGGCCTCCTAATTATTGATTTAATTTAGAAGTATGTGTACTCGAACTCTTCCAAAAGCTTTATTTATCGGAAATTTTTCGTGCCACTGTCATTCGATAAATCAAAATTTAAGAAATGCACAGCCTACTATGGGTAGGTAGTAGGTATTTAGTAAAAAATAGATAACTGTTAATAATTCTTCAAATTGACTTTAATAACACATACTATAGCTATTTGAAACTGAAAATTACTACTACTGGCAGACTGGCACGCATCTTTCTAAAGATCCCAAACAATAGCAAGAGTAGAATGTCGAGTTGAAAGGCGCAAGATGAGATGCCTTCTCGAGATGCCTTCCTGAATTTCTACTAAGATTCTAAGATATAATGATGGCACGCGAATTTAACTGACGTGTCGGAAATGTGATTCGCCTCTTTGCGCCCTTTGTCGCAGTACTACTTACACTACATCGTCAAAAAAAATATGATAAGCTGATACGCAATAAAGATACATCCGCGCACTCGAACTGTTTTTATTCGTGCACAAAAATAAAAACAATTAAAATGGCCATGAGAGGCGATTAATAATTAATTAAAAAAGTATGTAAACAAGTTTTTTTGGGCAGTTTTTGTTAAAAAAAATTCATTCATAAATTAAGTAGTTCAACATCAACTAAAAATTATTTATTGCTCGATTTTGAGTGGAGGATCTATTGGAGCTCGAGACACCTATCTACAAAGTAGCCAAAAATGTAGAAAAACATTAAATAAAATCACCAAATCCTTCTCGAAGCCATCTTGGCTTGGAGACTCGGTGCCAAGAGAGCGATGGAAAATGACGTAGATTTTGATTAACGTTAATTTTAATTGCGCAAAGTTGAATACGAAAAGAGCGCTGCTAAATTAATTTCACTTTTTAAAAGGCAAGTTCAATAATTAACTCTTCAAAGTTATACTCTACATTTTGCTGTAATTATTACAACAAATACGTTGAACCAGTCGACTATTATTAAATAGCCATTTAATAGTTTCGACTTTGTAGTAGTAATATCAAGGTTGCGCGTTTTAATTAAATTTAATTAATAATTATAATAACAAAATAATAATAGTAACATAATAAAATTTGTTTTCAAGCATCGATTATACACAAGAACGAATTTTCGTCACTTTTATTTTAAATATTCTATAATTCTCCTCTCTCGTTTAGATACAATTTTTCATATTCCATTTACATAGCTTGGTGAGTGCTTTGAACTTCGTAATTACATCTTTTCATATAGTTTATAATTAATTACACAAAATTTCTAAAGGCGAACGAATTAAAATTCACAAAGTTCAATAAGTAACTTTGTATTTTTCCGAGTGCTAAAACTTTCTAACGTTAGCATCCGTTAGATTAAATGAGAAAAATGCGAGTATCGTACGTTGTACGACATACTGTTCAGCAGAACAAATAAAAATATTACGAAATTTGGAGAAGGAAACAACCAGGTATTTTACTAATGGAATTCTGATTACTTTCCAAATTTATATCATTCTCAACCACAATAACATTGAATAACAAGCAGATGAAAGGGCTAAAAACCCAAAATTTTACTTCTTTGTCAATAATTTTACTGTGCTTCTAGTCTGGGAGGCAGCGAGCACTTTTCCTAAACGATATATAGACTGAAAGAACATCACAAATGAGTAATAAAACCGACCGTCTGCCACTGCAAAGCGGTAGCATTAACTTCGGGTTTTTCGCTCAAAACTCGAAAACTACGCACTTTATGAGAAAAGTGCTTCTATATGAAAATAAACTGCATCAAATTTCCAACAAATTATATCTCTTATGTTTTTTCCTCAGGCAAACGGTTTAGGCGCGAAAAGGCGTTACAGTTTGATAAAAATCCAAAATCGGACCAAAAACTGTTTTATCGCTCGTAACTAAAAAAACTACGCACTTTTAAGGAAAACTGTTCTTAATAATACAATAATAAAGTACATTCAATTTTCTACAAATTATGTCCTTTCAATTTTTTCGTGAAACGAACAGTTTAGGTGCTAGAGACGCGTTGGAGGTTAGTAGACGTAGCGTGCCCAGGAGGCAGAGTGCAGATAAACTAAAATACAAATTTTTGGCTCTGACAATGCATGATAAAGATGCATAGCAAATGAGTAGTAAAACCGACCATCTGTCATTTCTAAGTGGCAGCATTAACTTTGGCGACACTCGAGAAGGGTGAGTTTTCGCTCTTTTTTTAATTTTTTGCTTATAACTTCAAAACTACACACTTTCTGACAGGAATGCCCCTATAAAAAGTAAACTACATCAAATTCTCTACAAATTATATCTGGAAGGTTATTTTCTCAGACAAACGGTTTAAGATTTAGACGGCGTTAAAGTTTGAAAAAAAATTCCAAAATAAAAAACATTTTTTTTCTTGTTTATCTTGTTTAATTCGAAAACTACGCATTTTTTGAAAAAGTGAGTCTATAAAAAAATAAGCTACATTAAATTTCCTACAATATGTGTATCTTAGATTTTCTCGTCAAACGAACAGTTTAGGTGCTAGGCGTGTTGAAGTATAAAAGGGTTTTTGGGGTCAAACTAAATCATCGCGCATTTTCGAACAGCCTGTATGAAATTATCGATTTCGAATCGTAGGGACGGTTAAGAATATTTTGAGTAATTTTTACCCATCTAATTCATTTATCCTTTATAATCGAAGAAGGGCTAAAGATCTATTTACTTACGTTTTTGTAAAGAGCCTCACAAAGAGACTTTTAACCCCCAAAAAATGTTAAGCTCACAATGTGAACAAATTTTTTTCTTCTAAACATTTTAAATGGGCATTAGCAGAAGCTAATGTAAACCCTTTATTAACTTTGAGATACAATAGAATAAAAACAGAGTGCATTACCTACGGATTACGGGCTTAACCTAAATTACGGCTCAATCAACCATTGACCTTATAGAAATCAATTGTCTTGTCTTTCTTTTGAATATTCAAATAAGTTTATAAATAAAAAAAAATTAAAACGGAAATTATTTGATTGTACTATACGCCGCGTGACTAGCAGCACGCACATACAATTTAATTCGGGAAAACGTTGAAATCCGAGCCTTGATTAATTAAAGAATTTATTTGCTCTTTAAATAGTCCATTTCTAAACTTTCGTTAATTTTGTATTATTAAAGCGTAATTAATTTCCTTTTGGTCCAAAAAATTGATCTGCATTGTTGTGCAAATTTCGTTCGAAACCATTTACAAAAGGGGAAGCATGCTGATTGTGCACGAAACGTAGTTTTTGGTGTGAAATTAAAATACACAAGACAACAAACAGCAAAATTTCCATAAATTTAATATTAGGTATTCAAATTTATTTTATCTTAATAATGAAAACGTTACATAATAACCTTGCTGTAAAGTTACGATTTTGATTAGGTAATTTGGAATTTGCTTTGACCCCAGATGCAACGTTAAAATTAATTTATTTGGTGGATAAATCAATTAAACGCCATTGACTATTTAATATTATCATCTGCAAGGTTCAATGTGGAGATGTGGAGTGTTCAATATACCTATTTAACTCGTGAATATCATCTCGAACTCTCTCGAAGTTATGTATTTCCAAAAAATATGTTTTCCTGCAACATGAAAAATTTCCTAATAGATCACATAGGTCACAATTAATAGATTTGTCGTCAGGAAGACGCGAACAATAGACAAGACCGCACATCTGGAATCTCATCAAGCACATGCTCGATACGAAGGCGATTAAATGAAGAAGATTTGCCCAAAACTACACGAAGAACCCCAGTGTGTGATTTGTAGACTGATATAAAAGGATCTTTCATTTTAGAAGAAGTTTCCGTGAATGGACAAGGAAAACATCTATTTCGCGCGGTCAAGGGTACAAAAGATGTAATTGCAAACGAAAATGTAAATCCACCAAATGTCATGACGATTTGTGGCATCAACTAAAAGAGAACTATCGAAAAGCAAACTTTCACTCGCCGGCTTTCAAGAAGAGTAGGAAGTTCAGTTTTCAGCTTTTCACAAGAAAACGACCTGACGTAGATTAAATTTATAAGTCTAGCCAAAGAAGTCCGTTGCGTTGTGGTATATTATTTCATCATTGTATTAATTTGTACTAAAAAATATAACTGAAATTAAGCTGTGGATTGTTAGGATCGTCCGCGGCGGACTGCGAAATTCGACACAGCTGTGGGTAGACTATCAGATAGAAGCTTAAATAATTTAAAACTGGAGTGTAAGTACGAGAAAACTCTAGGAAGCCCTGCAGAAGTCGCTTGCAATACTGAAAATGTGCATTGGAAGCGACTTCCTACAGTTTTCTCGCACTTATAGTCAAGTTTTACGTTTTTCAAATTTCTATCTCTCAGGCTGCCCAGTTGTGCCGAGTTCGGCAGTTCGCCGCAGCCAGCAGACAAAATTAATAAGTGCGGCGGATTGCCGAATTAATTCGGTGACGTTGGGCAGACTGTCGGATGGAAACTTTAAAAACGTAAACTGGACTGTAGGTAAAAACGATAAAACTCCAAGAAGTCTTGCAGAAGCCGCTTGCAATGCACATTTACAGTATTGCAAGCGACTTCTGCAACACTTCCGAGAGTTTTATCGCATTTGCAGTTCAATTTTCATAATCTAAGTTTCGATCTGGCAGTCTGCCCAACTGCGCTGAATTCGGCAATCCACTGCGGACAATCCTAACAATCCGCAGCTGTGGCTCAAAACAGAAACGTGGTATTTAAAATCTAAAACGGCCATAGTGCAAAGAAGAAGAGGGTATTAGAAATGTCTAAAACGACTAAAACTCCTGTCGTGATGTCGAATAATCAATTCCTACAAAGAAAATCTGCGTTTTATTCATTTTTAATCTTCGCAAACTTCAGAGAAAAACGAAAACTAATTTTCCAAATGTCACTTTTCTTTAAAAATCTCAGAACCTAAAGAAAAATAAAGTTTTGTTTTCGGTATGCTATTTCATAGCCAATTGCGCAACTTTGGTCTAATTTAACTACCTTCATCCCCCTGTTATTCATTGCCGAATTTCAACCCCAAACTTCAGTACCTAATTTATAATATAACTCAAAATTAAAATTCTTCTGAAAATACCAAAAGAGTTTATAATATGTAATTGCGGATAATAATACTCGTATATAGTGTTTTACGTAAAAACCTTCAAAATGTTGTTAAGCTAAAGTCATAAATTCCTTGATATCTCCAAGCCTTGTGTAATACGTATCTCCCTCTATAGTCAAATTCTCAGCTATAGACTGGCATACCAGTAAAATGTTTAACATTGTCCTCACATTCATTCCCGGAGCAGACCTGATCGACCTGGCAGAAAAATGCCATACTCGCATGAGCAACTTAAGCAGGCAATGAAATACATTCTAATTTTTACCAACAAACTTTTTCAAGATGGTCGCCCATTTAAGATGGCTTCATCACCACCAAACCAGATAAAATCGCACTGAAATAAAAAAAAACTACAGCGTGTCAATGGCCAAAACCATGAACATCAAAGGTCATAAAAGTTCATCAAACTGAAACCTTGTATGACAAAACGATTATTCAAGTTATTGACACTGAAAGATTTTCATCTTTATACTTTCGGTAAGGGTTAATATTAAAAATTTGCGCTGTAAAAACAAACGGTTGGCATTACGCATTTCATTTACTAAAATAACGAAGCTTAATTGCCATATTTCGACCGTTTTAATTTAAGTAAATAAAACCTTCCAGCATATTTAGTGTAATTTAGCTCGCAATTAAATTTAGCGGAAATTTAAAAAATTACATAATAAGTGGCCGTATTTAAATTAAAACTCCCTAACATTAATTTAAAACTCTAACCCAACCAAAAAGATGAAAAACAATCAGTAACTCTGCAAAAATCTGCTAGCCATACCTACCTAATTTCCTTTGCATTTAATTTGCAAATATTAATAAATCGCGAAAATATACGGCGAAACAAACCTTTCAAGTTTGCACCAATTTTAGCACAGCAGGGCAATTTATCCAAATTTAAAAAGATGACTTTCTAAACATCATATTTATGTGATTTACCTTGAAGTAGAACTCACAAAAGATGCATAAATATTTCCAATTCAATTTTTTCCCCTATACGAGTATTTATGACACATCTCGATCCATTCAAATTAAGTAAGGCCATCAACCTGCGCTCTTTTTTTCCGATAGTTGTTATAGATGAGCATTACGCACGAATAAAAACGCCCACCAATACGTGGATATTAATAATTTGTTCCATTGATTCAATTATAAATTTATAACTATAAACATTATTTAAAGTATTATACTTTATTTTAGTATTCGGCTCAAGGTAATTGATGTGAGCAATTCTTGCCAAATAATTTGTTTATAATTTAGATAAATCCATTACATTCTACACTTGTTGTTCCCATATTTTTTGGCAAAACATTTTTCTGGGGAAAAACATGAGTTTAGACTCAATTATGTGTTTCGAAAAGCGCACCAAGATCGTTTTAACTCTCGTCAATCAAAAGAAGTTTGTACTGTCACTTCATGAAGAGAAAGAAACTTGAAGATCTTATTGTCCCTGTGATCTCGAATAGAATACACAGTTTTTTGTTTGAAAAAAGTGCTTTTGACGATGTATTGTACTGAGTTAAATCGGTGGTTCCCCAACTATATTGGGCCGATCTCCCAAGATTTTAGATGGGTCCACAAGAAATTGCATGTGTGCTGAAACGAAGGTAGGTAAATAATAGTGTAATTATTCAACGAGCGGGCAATGACGCTCATTACTCTCAAGATTGACTTATTGCGACACGAACCGAAGGTTATGATGAACAGGTTACGATGCACATTACTTTGCAAACATGTCATATGTAATGAGTGTATTGTTTAGCGGTTGCGTAAAACTGTAAGTAATAACTAATAAATAATGATAAAATATCAAATCGGTGAAGATAAATATACAATACATGTAATGGGTTAACCGTGAGAACAAGTAGGAAAAACAACATATTTTAAGGACGCTCCAGACAGACAGACAGACAGACAGATAGATAGACAGGCGAGTAAAAATGAATCAACGGCAATTGAATGGTAAAAAATGGAGCTCGAGGTAACAGATAAGGTATTAGAGATTAGGTAGGTAGAGTCTACAATAGGTAGTCAAGAAGTCGATTCTTATCTAGAAACAGCCATACCTACTGTTACATTCTCAACCTACTACAGACACAACAACAATTTTAAAATCAAAATATTTTATTATTCAACATAATATCACTGTCACACAGTAGTTATCAGAGCGATGTTTACTAAACTTCGTTTCTTCCTGCTCTGTAAATAGGCTATTCACAGTTTCTACCCCCTCCCCTTTTGTCTAATTTGACTGGACTACTACTCGAAAGGAACGTTATTTTGGATTACATTTCATCAAATTTTCCAGCATTTTCCAAAAATATTTGAACTCTTTTAAAGCTTTAAAACGTCAACACCCTGTAAAAGACGCCTTCTTCAACCACAAAAGTAATTAAAATTTAATTCTAACATAAAAAATTTACTTCTCCCTTCATCAACAAAATGTCACTTTCCATTATAAATCATACTGATGGATAGAAGCGCGAAACTGGAGCAGCGTCAATGAGGTACTACATAATAGAAAAGTTTTATTTGGGCTAAGTGGCTATCCCATATTTTTCCTCTAACGGAAGTGAAAAACACCGAAAACGACGGTGTCAAAAATTCGTTATTTTGCTTTTTTGTTACTTCTATATTATGCTCAAATACAGTATTCGATACTATTATTTCTCTATTATTCTACTCGGTGTTGTTTGTTTCCAATTTACAAAAAAAATGAATACAAAGTTCCTTCGCGATTTTGTGTTTTGACGTTTTGACTTTTGACGATTACAAGCACTTTCCAGAAACGTGCGATGTGCTTAACTTGGGTTCCTATATAAAACCTGGAAAAGTTTTCATAAAAACGAAAATCGCAAAGGAACTTTTTTTAGTATAACAATGCGGGAGCTAGACCAATTTGCATAATCCGCGAATTTCCACGACATGAAAAACCGCAAAAAATTGAAAAACTCGCGGTTTACTCACTTTTCTTTTTAGATCAACGTGTAATTGTTCGTATCCACCAATTTAGAAACACCCTGTATAAATGCCGAATTAAGTACTAGTAATAATTAAACTTTGACCTCTCGTATTTTGCTTTACCCTGTATTTTACGTATAACATTCGACGAACCACATATAGACTTTGTCTTCTCTAATAAATTTTGGTATAACAAAGCACTGTTTACAACAATCTCCCGTTTCATTGTCATTTTAGGAAATTGAAAATCTTATCAAAGCCCTTCTAATTAAATATTTAATTACAACTATCGCTTAGATAAATACAGTAACAATTGGCGGTATTCTATAAATAAAGTCCTCAACTTATCTCAAAATTTTACATCGCCAATAATAGTACCACAAATCAGAACAATAAGTGCGTTTATCTATCTCTGTGTAGGCAAAATACACCTATTGAAATATAATAATCTTATCCGTGTTAATCTGACATCTTGTTCATATGCCAAAAGTCCCATACCAACATGTAGTATCCTGTACTGTTTATTTCTCGATATTCGGAAACGACCTGTTGACTTCACTTACGCTGCGCCGTTAGAAAATTAGAAAACCAAAATTATCCATCTTCGGTGTTTTTGAGTTTTGACATTTTTAGCCCACTTTGTACAGGAAAGCAATTACTACTGCTCAGTAAGGTGATTGAATAAAATCAAAATGTCAATTGTAATTAAGACAAACTAGCCTTGAGCTTCACGTACAAGAGAGTCGCACCTAAAAAATTCTTTTTACCAAATATCACGTCTCCCACACTAAAAAATATCCCATTATATTTTTTAAAGAAATAAAGTGCAAAACTCACACGGAGCTTGCAAAAGAAAAACAGCGGACAAGTTTCTTTTCAAAGAGATTTCAAAGTTACATAAATATTCAACGACCTTAAAAATAAAATCTGATACAAATAAATAACAATTTGCATCACTTTATTATTTTAAAAATTAGTTCCATTACACTTAAACTTAATAATAATGGTATAATTGGAGGATATTCGATGTAGTAGTGAATGTTATCATTAAATGCTTCACTCGCTCGCTGTTGTAGTGCAATTTAAGTTTAAGATAGTAGTCATTGACCTTAGATTTTTGGCTATAGATATAGAACAATTAAATAATTAATTAAGAGCAAAAAACACGTTAAAATTGCGGGTTCGTTTACACTGATTACGGTATGGGCAAGTACATTTAACTCGGATATTAAACGCAAAGCTCTTCGCGGTCAATTAAATACGTTAAAATAACAGATTCGCCATCCAAAATTTTGAATTTAATAAAAATTCAGTATAAAGGTGTTTAAACTTTAAACATGAAACGTAAAAACATTTACACTGTTTTGAAGCGATTAACAATGTACTTCCTGTTTTGTTCCTTAAATGCAACCGCGCATCATTTTGAAAATCGTGACCGTCCACGGTGTTATACTGTCTTATAATGATTAATTTCCACTTCCGTATAGTCTTACGGTGGTTTTTAAAGAGTTTTTTTTCTTGCTCATCATCACGACAAAAGACAAAAGAAAGATTTTAAACAATCGAATATTTAATCCTAGCTAGCAACGTTTGCCAACGTGATACATTTGTCTTTCACACTTAATTTAAAACCACCGAATAAACACTAGATGAAATTACATTTTCCTCATTAAATATTATCTTCTTACGTGCTTGTCGAGTCGTTATGTTTTATACAAGCAATATCCATAAAATATAGTAATATGTTAACACCCAGTAATTGTCCATTTCTTCAACGACGATTTAAAAATACACGAAATTAATGAAAGAAGAAAATGAATATAAAAACTATTTTAAGAAAAACGTGATAAAAACAAATAAATCGCCTACTTTTTTAATTTTCCTGATAACAACTAAGCATGTGCCAAATTTCAAAATGCTATTAGCATAATTTAGAAAAACCACAAGAAATAGATTGAAAAAAAAACTTTAAATAAAGTCGAATGAACTTTAAGTAACTTTCAAGTAAAGCGCTAATTTTATAAATTCACACTATATACTTTTTCCCCGTAAATTTTACATAACAAGTACTTACTGGTAAACCTAGTAATTATCCCATCAAATGTAATTGTCCTTAATTAGGTTAATAATCCATTTACCGCTACTAAAATTTATTACTAAAGCATTTAAACGAGCCAATAAAATTATAACTTGTAAACCAATTACTACTTAAGTTTTAAAAAATAATAATAAAATGAACTCACTCTCTAGTGTTGCCATCTTTTAGAAGACCACGAAATGATAAACGCATCCCACCGATGCCAAAACCAGGTGATAAGGTTCGATTACGCCGTTCATTTACATCCGAGCTGGTCGACATCGTTACATTATTTTTTAAATAAACAAAATTTTTATATTTTCTTTAGTTATCATTGAGGTAAGAAATTTAAAAAAAATCTGCAAAAATAAAAAATAAAATTAAAAAAAAAAAGAATAACATAAGTTTTAAATAAAATTTAACATAAACATGAATTTTTGAGTCGTATAAAAATGTAGCTAAAACTAGTTTTGCAATTTGCAAATTACCTATTAGTAAATTGCCATATTATCATTACGTAACGAAAACCATTTATCAGATTTTAACACGAAACACGAGTGAATTGATGGGTGATGGTCCAAGTAATTAAGACGTCAAAAACGTTAAAAATTGAGCAATGCTTAAATTAATGAAAATAATTAAAATATTAAAGCACTTACAGGTCGTTATTGGTTATTGTTATAATTTAATTGCGTCAGGCTAAGGCAACCTTCAGACGCGCGGTGACCATCCGCGAGGAGACTAATTAATGAATTAGCTCTTATGGACCGCAATTATATGCGTGCGAAGTGCAGGTTTGAACACTTCTATAAGAGACAATGCATTTCTATATCCACCTAGCAGATAATAGTTACGAGTTACCCTGTCTGAAGGCTGCCTAATAGCCAAGTGAAAAAACAATGATCTATTAAACTCTCACGAATTAGCAAAATGCTGAAAAAAAATTTTTAAATATAGCGTTCCCTACTTTGTACGGGAAGGCAATAACGCCAAGTTTCATTGCAGTCGATTTTTTCCGTTAATTAAAAACCCTAATTTTCAATATAATCGATTGAGTCTGCTATAAGCACTTGTTAAAAAAAAAGTCTCCAAAAATTAGAGATTAGCTGATGCATCACCGTTAGTACTGTGATCTTATGACTTTTGATAAATGACTGCAAAACAGCAATCGACTATTTAAATAATATACAATTCACTTTACTCTTTCATTTATTTATTCTGCAAAACTCATCCTCTCAACCCTCTCAACCACACATCTCACGAGGTGAGAACGAAACATTGAGAGAAAAACAAAATAACTGTAAAATTCTAATTTATCACAATTACGACTCCCCCCCCCCCTAGCCTACCATACATATTTTTTAATGTGTTCAACCCACAGGTAAACAAGTATATGGCCCCACAAAAGTGGTTACAAACCAAAAACATTAATTTGGTGAACGGGCGAATTCTGGTAGACATTGGTTCTGAACTTTGACGGTCTAAACAACTCTACCGGGCACATTGAAACATATTAGAGATGGCAGGGCTGAGCAGTCAGTCGGCAATACACGAACGATTTTGATAGAGAAAACAGCATCAGTCCTTGTACGAAACATACTGTAAGTAACAAATTTTTAAATATTTAGGGTTAATTAGTTAGATAAATCTAATACGTTGCAAATGAACCCCAACAAAAGTGAAAAAACTTTAAACGAGAAAATTTGTTTTCCGCTAAGCGCCTCGGGAATCGAACCCAAGACTTTGCTATTTCCGGTAGCACGCCTATACCTTGTAGTCTTGAGTTCGATTCCCGAGGCGCTTAGCGGAAAATAAATTTTCTCGTTTAAAGTTTTTTCACTTATGTGTGTATGTTGGGGTTCATTTGCAACGTATTAGATTTATCTAACTAATTAACCCTAAATATTTAAAAATTTGTAATTTATTCACGTATGATTGTTGTATGCATACTAATTTGATTTAAATATATTTCGCTTTCTCGACGCATTTAAAACAATGCCGGATCGCAAAGAAAATTATGTAATCTGCTGGCGTATTAGGTATAGGCGTGCTACCGGAAATAGCAAAGTCTTGGGTTCGATTCCCGAGGCGCTTAGCGGAAAACAAATTTTCTCGTTTAAAGTTTTTTCACTTATGTGTGTATGTTGGGGTTCATTTGCAACGTATTAGATTTATCTATACTGTAAGTAGTTACGTTGGTAGTATAAAAGTAGATAATATACTTTTTAGTACATGCTCCCTAAAATGGTAATTTTGCAAACAAATTTTAGTCCGCAAAATGTCACTTTATCGGACCGAAGCTCATAATGGTAACTTAGCAACACTTTAAAGGACTGAATTTGATTTTTGTTCAAGAAGGAACCGAATTGCGTCCCCTTAGATTTGACACATAACGCCATAATATTATGTAACTATAGAGTTGCTTTTAATTTCCTTTTCGATGTTAAATAAGTAAGTTTTGTAATCTCCATCGATAAGCAACTTCGACCTCCTACGACATGTCGCAAACAGGCGATAATCTACACTACATTACCGTAAAACTTAGCCTCGCTTTCCGTTAATCGTAAATATTGTAGCCCTAGAAAAATACACGGAGTGTCATTTGCATCCCTCTCGTTTCAAACTAACATAACGCTGAATTATGCCGTATAGAACCTGTCGACACCTAGGTATGAACATCACAGTCTTCAAATTTGTCAGACCGGTCATGACATATTATTTGGTACTACATAGGCCCTGTGAGATCATCAAAAGTGCGCAATTAGTGACATAGTGACACTCTAAATTCATAACGATCACTTGGAGACCGATTTCTCCAATGTCCCCCAGAAGTTATGTAGTGGTAGAACCTCAACTCGTCTATCGATGCTATACAAAGCAGGCATCGTGTCATCGCTTTTGTTATTACCAAATGATATAACATACTGAAGTAAAGGATTTTTTCTCGGTCGTGCAACTTAACACCCCTCACTCGTTTACAGCAACATTAAATGATTTGAAAGATGAACATTGAACGCGTAATTGCTGATATTCGGGCCGACTTGTGTCTAAGTCATGAAAAATTTGGAACCAGCAATGATACCTACCTGTACTCCGTCTCGAACCTAAATTACTCAGCACTGAACCCCTAACAAACAGTAAAACTGAGCAAATTTAGTTCGTTTTTTCCAGGGTAGAGAGCGCAATTGCCCCTTCTTGTCCCCTCTTGGAGGCTGCGCTCTATCGTTATATGGTTAATCTGGGGAATTAGAGAGACCTACACGTTAGTCGACGTAATACCGGCCCTCAAAAAATCGAAAATAACATCAAAATAGTAGTTGAGTAAAGGTACCTCGCGACCAACCTTTAAAATTAAGGCCAGTTTTCAGAAAATCTTTAACTAAGTGTTCAAATTTTTTCCTTTCATATTGCATTTTCTTGACACTTGTTACTCTAGTTGTAGTAGAAGCCAATTTCGTATAATTATTTGTTCAATTCTAATTAAATAGTTAACGGTTTTTGTTAATTTTATGCAACCAACACTTCGTTCAAGTGTTCATTTACTTAACGTTCATCTTGTCCTATATCATTAAAGTTTTTATTTAACTGCCCGACTGTCCCCATACCTCGGTAATAAAATTTTCTAAAAGAAACTGGCTTACTCAATATTAACAACACATCCCTAATAAAGAGATTGTATTTTTCACTTATAGATCAACAGGTATAAGTAAAATATTGACAGAAATTGGTGCAGTGTGCTTTAAATTTTTACTCGACACAAAATCCTTGGAAACGTATGGTGCAACGTGCAAGGCCTACTTTAGCTCAAAGTTTAAGGAAATCGATTAAGGGTTGTATATAAAAGTAAATTTGCTTACACTTGCTCTTCTGTTTACAAAAAGGATTCAATACAACAAATTCATACTTTACATTCCATCAATCTCAATTATTTACATAAACATCCAAAACCACCTAATAAATAATCTAACTTTTTTACGCTCGAAATTATACCCTTGAATTATGCATAGGTACACGAATTACGAATAAATATTAACTGATTGAAACTAGTCCATTTATTATTAACGACCTAGTAGGTACGATTATAAAAGCTTCATAAACTTTTATTGATGATCCTATAGTTGAGATAATAAAAGCTCCAACCTCGTAAACTTTGAAACTTGCTATAACTTTTTCGTATCTTTTGCTCGCACTTGAAAAGTTATAAAGCCACACCCTATCATATTATTGGCTTCAATTTAGGCTCAACAAAATTTTTAGACTTTTCCTTTTCCAAACTGCGTACCTATACAAAATCGATTGTTGTGCTTGTGCATCCATAAGTAAACAAACTCGGGTGTAGTATAAATAGTAAATGTTAGTTTTTGATTTAAAAATAGAGATAAATTCAGTGAGAAAATTTAAGGAATGGAATAACAAACACTTTTATTTGCTACAATAACAGTAGATAAATGCGAAAAATTTTATATGTAATAAAATAAAATTTGCTACAGAAATCAAAATAGTTGCAGTTGCACACAGTACCTAGTACCTACACTACACTGTAGGTTGTAGGTAGTAGGTTCACAATCGTACAACTCAAAGAAACTAAACTGGTGCGATCAAAATAAAAACGACACGAAAGGGTTTAGTTGGCGGTAATAAAAGAATCGATTTCAAAAAATTTATCCGAAATTCTAATCTGATGGCCAATTCTGTGTTTTCTATTCATGAGGGGTCTCTTATCTTAGGGACGGTATCCTTAACAGATTTTAAGCAGGATACAGTTTTTCTAAGCTTATCCGGCCTTTCACGGTCTTTTCAAGTTTTAAAGGTACCATTTCATCAAGTTACTAACATAATAAAGAATGAGGACAAACTTTTTTGAATTTATTTATGTTATTTTTACGTATACAACAAACATAAGAATAAAAGGCAAATGTTTTTCAATTCTCTGTTAAAATATCAACATGAACCATAATAATAGTCCAAGAGTTTTGACAATTGGTATGATTGTTCGTTGAAACCCGCAGTACAACATACTAAAAGTCTCGAAGAATGAGGAGCAAGCGAGGGGAGACAGATTTTCCGTTTTTTGCAAATAACTCGCCTCCTAGAGATCGTACATTTTGTATCTCAAGAAACAATAATCCGATTTCGATTGTATTTTCATGGAAAGATTGGGTTTTTGAAGCCCTTTAAAATGACGTATAACACATTAAGGGGTTACCATTAGAGATTTCCAAGTAGGGGTCGCTGGGGGTAAAATGATGCAACATAACAATTAATCAACGATAATTTTAAAGTTTCCCCTCCGCTCTAAATCGACGTGTTTTTTCTTAAAAGCGCGTATCAATTAGATTTCGAGTTGTACCAGATGGGAAGTTTTCAATTGAACACACTGTACTACGCATATCCAATAATAATGGTATCAATAGAAAATTAAAATTATCACACAACAAAAGATAATAAAAATGAAAATTACAATCTCCATTTTAATTACAATATTGAGTTTCGCGGGAATAAGGCATGCTTTACACTAAAAAAATGTTTTCGTGATTTTGTAAAACGATTTGAATGATTTGGTTTTTAATGAATCAAAAAATTAAATTTTAGAATGTTTATAATTACAAGTTTGCTACTACAAGCACGGCTTGTTAAAAGTTATAACAGAATAGTAAACCAAATTAAAAAATTAAAACCATCAAATTGTTATAACATTTTTGGCATTAACAATACCGTAGCCTATTATAAAAAGAATTTCTAACATCAATTAACCGCCTCGTATTAATTAGGTAACTGGATTATTAGTTTTATTTCAATATAAGCAACAACAAAATTTTAATTTAAATCTTATTTTATACAGTTCTCAATATTGTAAGTTGAAATTGAGATTTTAATCTTGATTTTTATTATCTTTTGTTGTACTATAATTTGATTTTTCTATTGATCCATTATTATTGGCATATAGTACATATAAACTTTATGTGCAATAATGTATCTAAATGTTTAAAAACTATGTAATTACCTATGACCACCTTTCAACGTTTACACACGGTATGTGAAAATTTAAAATATTTTCAGAAACGTGTCACAGTCTTCTTTAAGCCCCATATGAAAATTCAAAGTTGGTATAATTTATAGAAGTGTACGAGATACAAAAATTTTGAGAGCTGCTCCAAATTTATTTTAAAAAGTGCCCGATTGTAGAACAAATCTGTCATGCTACGTTTAGATACCGTCGTTTCGGCAGTACGGCAGTACGGCGTTTTCTGTACTAACCAATCAGAACGCAGAATACGATTTGAGATATTCAAGGACGACCGCGTGAGCACGACGCTGCGTTGACGACGAACAGTTCATCTGGTTGAACTTTCGACGTCGTCGTTTCAGCGTTGTGAGGTTATGCTTGTTGTTTTTAAATTTTTTTAAATATCTTTCAAGTTACTGTTATCAATATTCAATTCCGAAAGAAGATTATGAACTATTTCGATTTTTATTCTATTTTTCACCCATACTCTTCTTTTCGTTTTTTTTGTTTTTTTTAATTTTTATATAAATAAGCGCAAATTAATAACGAAGACTTATCCATTTTGTTTAACTATGTTTTACTGAAAATATTAACAGTTTTATAGTAGTTGTTAACTCCTTAACTTAAAGATCCACACGAGTGAATTTGTAT
Source organism: Malthinus flaveolus (assembly GCA_950108345.1). Taxonomy (NCBI): domain Eukaryota; kingdom Metazoa; phylum Arthropoda; class Insecta; order Coleoptera; family Cantharidae; genus Malthinus; species Malthinus flaveolus. The sequence continues at coordinate 14,160,156 of OX467285.1, read as the reverse complement.
TTGCCGCCTGCATCCATCGCCATGACGCTGCACTGCCAAAACGTCGAAAATAGTTGCCAAAAATCCGGCGTTGTGGCGTTTTGACGTTATAGCTGCGCGCAGTCGAAACGACGACATCGAAACGACGGTATCTAAACGTAGCATCAGTTGTTCGTTAGCACTTATTTTTTGCCTGGATCCACGGTCCACGCAAAGTATCTTTGAGGTGAAAGGACTGTAACTGCAGTAATATACATATCACCAAACAAGACACAAACAGATAAATTATAAAAGAAAAGAAATTATCATAAAGTAAATTAAACTAGGTTAGCTAAAAATATCAAGTCGATAAAGCATAATAGCTATAACTGCTACAATCGTTTTAAATATTTCACGTTTTTCAAAAAAGCACAAGCGTTCGCTCGTCCAATAATTATCTAAATATGAATTTTATAATAATACTACGCAAAATTCAAATCATTCTTGTCATTTCTATTTTAGCATTTACTACCTACTTCTTATCGATTACTGATTACTCCAGACAAATTTCTAAAAGCATTGTCAAGCATCACTTGTAAACTAAACTTTTTACACTCCGTATAAAAATGATCGAGAACCCTTGATGATAATCGTAAAAGCTATATCTCTTTTGTATAAAATTAGCTCAGTGGTTGCAATTCAAGGTTACATCATATTGATTGACCGTTAAAATTGATTATCGAAGTAAAGTATACCTACAACTATGCTACAACGTAAATAGCGAATGTAGTTTTCTATCTTATATGAACGTTTTCTTAAAGAATGGAATGTTTTGTGTGAGGTGATCGAAAACTCAAACTATTACCACAAAAGCTTAATTCGCTCCAATTAAAACAAGCCAGATAAAAAGAAACGCAAAAAGAGGTTCTTCGTAGTATTAAACAAAGCAATATAGTTAAACTAAAGACACATTTTTTTATTTAAGAAGTCCGATTTTTGTTTACGTAACTAATACAACTACCCCGGACGATGTCCACAATATAGAAAACTTTATAGGTATTGAATTTACTAACGAATTGGATTTTGGATTGCTTGTTCAACTAGTGGAGAACACCAATCAAACCTATGACAAATAACAAGTTATTTTTACGAAGTTGAGAAGTTGTATAACAACAAAAAAAGTGAAAAGTGATACGGCAAAATCAGAAAACATATTGAAAATTATAGTATGGCAGATATAAAAAAGGAAAGCGATAATTTTCTGTCAAAATAAATTCTTAACATTTCGAAAGTAAATTCACATACGAATTTTAATAATGTGAAATCATCTAAATAATGTATCTACAAGGCTTATAAAAATAGGAATATTTATTATGTTTACCATAAACAACAGCAATATGGATCCGATCAAGCAAACAACAATCCAGGAGAATATGCGTATAGTACTACTTAACGTAAGTTACCTATTATACCTAATAATTGTAAATATGAGGACAATTATTATCTAATATCCAATCGCATGTAAATGTACAATTTTATAGACATTTTTTTTTCAAACAATAAGACCTTACAAGTTACAGAGCCTACGTGTTTGTAATCCTAGCAAACATTATACCACTTGATATTATTCAAAAGATCTTGTCTGCTGGGCTATATTGGTCGCGTAACAGTAAGGCAAGCACTCAAAACTCTTAAAAATGTCATAAAATTACGTAATTTATTCCACATTGAAATTACAATTTTAAAAAAATCAAAAAATTCATGAATTCTGTCAAAACCGAATTTAGACAGAAGACAGTGTCCGGCAGACGCTTTTAAAGATTCTCATTTAATTGGTAATTCGATAGAGCGAGATGTCTGCAGTGGGCAGCACGTGAGTTGGTTGGGAGGTAGCGTGCGAATATACTAAAACAATTAGTACACAATTTTTGACAAAGCAGGCCGAAAGGACATTGCAAATGAGTAATTAACTTAGAGGAAGAGTAGGTTTTTGCTCTTTTATCAGTTTTTCGATTATAACTACGCACTTTTGGAGAAAAGTCTGTATAAAAATAAACTACTTACACCAAACTTCCGACAAATTATCTCTTAGGTTTTTTTTCTTCAGCCGAAAGGTTTAGGCGCTAGAAAACGTTAAAGTTTGACAAAAATTCCAATTTGGACAAAAAACTGTTTTTTTAGTTTATCGCTTATAACTCAAAAACGATGCACTTTTAGAGAAAAGTGCTCCGGTAAAAAAATAAACGACAGTAAATTTCCTACAAATACCATGTCTTAGGTTTTTTCTTCAGATGAACGGATTAGGCGTTAGAGCGCGTTAAAGTTTGACAAAAATTCCAAAATTGGTAGAAAATAGTCCTCTTCGTTTATCGCTTATAACTCGAAAACAACAAAACTACACAATTTTATAGAAGAACGTTTCTATAGAAAAATAAAGTACATTAAATTTCCTACAAATTATGTGCTTAGGCACATTAATTAAATAAAACGTGTTTTTGGGAGACACGTTTACAGAACATTTTTTTTATAATTGATCAACCGATCGATTAGAATCGCATTGTTTTGCATAATTTTCTCATCAAGAAAACACCGTGTAATAATTAAAGGAAACGCAAAATATAATATGTTTACATAAATAACTAATTATTAGGGAAATTGTAGACAAAGCGTAATTATAATCGTTCATCAATTACACATAAAACATAGTCATAAAGCAATAAGAGAATTAATTCAATTTTCTTACCAATCGATTAAGTACCTGTTTTGTGCTCTCAGGATGCAATGTACAAGTTTTCAAAAAAAAAGTTTAGGTGTTTGAGAACAGAAACCGGATGGAGAGTTTAGTTGCAGTTGCATATACTTACTCAAATAAACACTTTCCTTATAAGCTTTTAGTTCAATAGTTTGTATAATATTATAGCCAGTGCTATTAACTCCATGTTTTGCATAAACCCATAATCCATATCGCCTAGTTCAAACCGTTTATACATATATACAGGGTGGTTAAAATCAGGTCACAATGCAGAGTACTCGATTATTATAATTAAAGAAAAAAATTATATAGGCAACCTACAGTGCTCCAAAGCAAATTATTAGTTTCGATTCGTTTTTGTTATTAAACGTTAATTGGTTTCGTACTATTATGGTAATTGATTAGATTGATTTTTTAAAACCTTAATCACGACTTCAATTTATCAAATATTGTATTGTTTTTAATATCACTGCAAAGAGAATTTAATACTCTTGAAAAATATCTAGAAAAAATATATACGTTCCATTTAAAAAATAAACCTAATTAACGCCACCCTCTTGGTTTAATTTGAATCGTGCTTTTAAATAGACCAAGGCAACAAGCTTTTGGATAGTAATCGAGTAATCTACAATATCACCCGATTTCAATCGCCCTGTATATATTTGTATAGTTACTGTACTAATAAACTTTAACTACTTCATCATAATCATAACAATAATAGCAGCTCCTTTTTATATCGTTTAATAGCTCTGTAGGTGAAAGGGGAATAGTTGCTGTAGTAGATACAAGATATTAGCTACAATATAATTTAAAAAAATGTTTAAGAAATTTTTCTGAAAACATACATTTCCCCTCTTTGCACGGGAAAGAAAAATTTTTACATACACAGGGCGTATTTTTAAACGTGTTAAGTACAGGGATATCCCTTATTTTAAGAGATAGAGACTTGGTTAAACGCCAATTACGTTATCAGTCATATATTCAGAAACGTTACGAAGGGAGTAAATTTTGTTTTTTGATTTTATTAAGGCATAAGCCAGGGATCATTTTAATCCATTTAATCAAGTCTCTATCCCTTATGAAAAGAGAGATCCCTGTACTTAACACGTTTTAAAATACATCCTGTATATAAAGTGGCTAAAATATTCATAACAAGCCACTGTTAACCAATGAATCGACAGTTGACAAGTCCGCTTATTATTATTTATCGATTATACAATGAATCCACAACATCGTTCTAAATTGCAATCTACTACCATCATTCGCATACATAAATATTTCAAAAAAATGCAAAATTAAAATTTCATATTCTTCACTAAATTAAAAATCAAATCATTTGAAACATGGAGCAACTTACAATTTAAATATTTGATGTCTTTTTAGTTTTCTTTAGAATCTTGGTATCTAAATGAGTTTTCAAATGCAAATTACATTGTATGAAATAACGCGAAAGACTGAAAACCTTCTTTTTGTTACAAAAAATTTTTCTAACGATTTTTAACAAACTTCCATTTCGGTTGAGTAAATTTAACGACTCGACTGTCACAAGTAGCATTCTTTGAAAATCAATTTCCTTCTCGAATGTTCGTCTTCTTTGTAATAAAAAGGAGCTTGTACAAAAAGTGATATTTCGTTCTTTGTGAGAATATGTGCAGTTGGAAAAGTATTTACTTTATAAGTTTGTCCAATAAAGGTAACTCAATATAACTGACACCATTTCCAATATTTACTTTTTTTTGTGAGACAAATAATTCGATTGATACAAAAAATAAATTACTAAAAACTTTAATTTGTAAGCCGTGGAAAATTAAACGATTTAAATAAATTTATTTACTACTATGTCTGTCCTGGTAAGCAGCGCAAAAATTCCAATGTCCTCTTGATACTCTGAATACTAAAGCAAGTTCCAGAAACAACGTGTGTAATTCCTAGTAATACTATTATTGTGTAATGAACAGACTCGCCCGAGTAGACATCCACGCACAAAATTCTTAAAATTCTAATAAGTACAAAAAAGAGAAATTAACAACAAATTTGAAGAAGTTAACATACACAATTAGAGCTCATTAGCATAAAACGTATTAGAATTAGAGAAACATTTAGAAAATAATTAGTTAGAAATTGAACATAATTGAGAGAATTTGAAGCAGTGCCGTTCCACAATTTGTTTCAAATAATTTTATCATAGAAACATTAGCAACAGACAAAAAGGAAGTTATAAACTCTGTAATTTTAATACCGTTAGAGATTAAGAAGAACGGATACAGTTGCAGTTTGATAATTTGTTTGAAACAGTAGTTAAATATTCCGTAATTGTTCAATATTTTTATAATAAATTAATTGTGTGGCATTCGTCTCTTCAAAAAATAGTCTCCTAAATACTTCAAGAGCTATTATACTATGTTATTACCTATTACCAAGAAGCACTTGAAAAAATTGCGTGAGAAATAATTACCTAAATCTTTCGAATTTCTAACTCTAAGCGAAGATGAAGTTATGAACCTGTGTTTTGGTTTTCATAAATGTTTTAAAATTTTCTCTCATTATAACTTTTAAAAATTTTAAGTGGTCGCTTAAAAGTTGAAGTTTAAGATGGATTTGAGCCTACTTTCCACACAAAAAACATGATGAGAAGATAAAATGTAGCAGCACAGTAGTTAAAACTGGAAAGTGTTTTATAATCACATTTCACGTTCTGTAAATTAACGAGGAAGTAATTACTTGGGTCATTACATGAATGTCCATTTCTGGAAACGCTTTGGAAGAGATCTGCAGATCTCACATAACTGGTACTCGACTCCTCGCTTTACTCTTAACACCATTTACCGTTTACCTATTTTTTAAACACCCCGTACGTTATACCGCCATTCTGATTATCGCAAAAGGCTATTCAGCAGAGACAAAACTTTTTATAAAGAATGGCTTTTTCTTTAAAAACGGCCGATGTGGCCACAACAGCACTTTTTTTGTACACGTTAGCTATTAATTTAAAAAACTATAAAAATATTGAAAAGGATATCAGAAATAATGCCAAACAATGAAACAATAGTATGCTCTGAAGCTCTCCGCGATTTTAAAAATCTAAAATTATACGAGGTGTTTCTTTTTGAAATGGTCTCTTTTCCGGCTGAATCGGAAGTCAAAATGTAAAATGTTTGGTATCACTAATATCACAAAGCTAACACTCCAAAATCAATTTACTAAATTCACAACTCGATCAATATTCTTCTTGCTCAGAAGCAAAAAGAGTCCCCATCCAAAAAGAGCGTGAACAATTTCGAGCCCAATTGCTCGAGTTTCTAAAATACGTTCAACTTTGGCGAGTTCATGTGCCAAGTGTCTGTGGATATTATCAAAAGACAGAGCAGCCCCGTTTTACGTCTTAAAAATACGTGTGTAATAAGTAATCTAATAAGTGATAAAAAATGTTACACAATACTTAGTTTGATTACGAGTTACGAGATTTATTTACTATTCACTAATCGCAAAATCACAATCAAAAATGTTTCAGTAGATTTTGCATCTGGAGTACTTGAAAATCTGTTGTCGAAAGTATACTTCTTTGAAGGCACAACTTTTCAAATTTAGAGAAGATATTTCCTAACAAGATAGTTCGTACACGTTACGTTATTACCTATGTAGTTTGGAGAATTAGAGAATGTTAATTAGGGCGCAAAGAAATAGTGCGCAATTACTTGAACTGAAATTGGGTACTCAAAAAGCTTGCTGCGAAAAATTAAAATTTTAAGAGCTTTACAAATTAATGATAAACAACACTGCTTTGCTTTATAGGTAGTACAGTGACAGGGGTAGTACGATAGATAGTACGCAGTACCTGAACCAACAAGACAAGGAAAACACAAACAAGACTCCAGAGCTTAGAATATGTAAAACAACTTGTATTTTATTAAACAAACAAATATCATGTTTAATAGATATTCAAAACGGTTAGTAACAAAAGTCACAATATCAAGTGACCCGCCCCCTGTAACCTTGACCTCAACAGCTGCTCTTTAGCAAAATAATAGAATTATAGGTAGTACTATTTCAATAAATAAGTACACAATAAAATATAGCAAATCCTTATGAATTATATAATATTAATTACACTTACATTGAAAATTTGTCTTCAATTCAATCACAAACCATTTCTAACAGATAATGCGCAAAAAAACAAAAAAAAGCAAAAGGGCGTTTTATACTTTCAATTCTAAAAACAATCGACAAACTTAGCAACTTCTTCGTAAATTAAGTTAAAATTAAGTGCATACAAATTATATTTAAATGATTAAAAAATTTACTTACATTATCACTTATCGTGTCCGGCAACTGATATAACATAATAATTAAACACAGTTTATAGCGTAATCCCTCACTTGCAAAAACACGTGTGGCAATTTTGGTGTATTTTTTTTTGAAATTTAAATTTTATTTTCGTATCAAAAAAATGGGTAAAAGAGTAAAAAAATGTTTGATTTATTAGTACACCCACTTTTGAACAGTTTATGTATACAAACAAATTATTGTTTACATTTTATTTGGATATGAAATTGTTTAAATTCGGAAGCACTTTTAAGATAAGTAACAACTTTTCCACACCATACGTGCATTATAAAATAATCGATATTTGAACGAAGCAAACTCATGAACGTACACAAACTCCGCTGTTTTGACAGCGGCTACTCTAACAGCTGTCAAGTGCTTTGGCTGTGTTCAAGAAATTTTCACATCGACTTTTTAATTTTTTTAAACAATTCTGCTAAACAAAAGTATCAAAACTGAACATTAAAACTTGAGTTTCAATTTTAAATAGCCTTTTTAAAACCCTTTTCAATGCTTTATTATGAAAGTCAATCTGTCAAAAAATTTAAAATTGCAGGTGTAAAAATCTCAGAATTTCTAACTGTCAAGATTCAGACTACAAACTGAAAATCTAAATCTATATCAACAAAGTAACTGAACATTAAAACTTGAGTCACAATTTTAAATAACCTTTTTAAAAGCCTTTTCAATGCTTTATTATGAAAGTCAATCTGTCAAAAAATTTAAAATTGCGGGTGTAAAAATCTCAGAATTTCTAACTGTCAAGATTCAGACTACAAACTGAAAATCTAAATCTATATCAACAAAGTAACTTCCTATTCCTTAAAAGCATAAGGTTTAATTTTTAAATGACACTTTAACCTTACGCGTATAATAGGGATATAAGCAATAAGGTAAATTATCTCTTATGGACGTTTTTAAGAAATTGGGGCTTATTTAACAAAATTAGATTGTATTAGAAAGGTTTATGAATGTATTATGATCTGCAGCATATTTACTGCTGCTCAAATTGTTATTTTTTAAATACTACTAAACCAAAACCAAAAAACAAGTCATTTATGTATGTCAAAAAGTTTATTTTATAACATATCCGTCTTACATCTATTTAGCTTTCTTAGACTTAATCTTGCGCATATAAAATTCAAGCTCCTTTCCTTCTAAAACATATCCATCGGATCGACCACATTGACCAGGACGAGAAGATAAACAAGCTGAAAATTATTTTAATTAATAATGCCCTTTCAATTTAAAAAATAATTGGGACTCTTTACAAAATATCAGAGTAACTATGACAAAGCAATTCACGGAAAACCAAAGATTTCTTTCATAACGAAAGAAATTAATATTGGCATCGCTTAAATTTTATCATCACATAATAGTTTGCAAAAATGCAATTTAAGAAAACAACGTACCAAGTAAACGGCCAGTCTGGAATTGTTCTTCAAGTGCAGGTTCTACTTTAGCGTATTTTTGTCTAACTTCATACTTTCTTGTAACATTTTTACCATGTTTCGCATTCAAAATGGCATCTTCTGCTTCTGTCTAAAAATAATGCAACAATATGAGTAAAAATATAGCAATTTACAATCAATAGCCATCAAATTATTTCAGACTAGGCCATTATATAAAAATCATGCTTTAAAGTTTAAACTTTAAATATCATATGACACGCATGTAAACATCATGAAAAATTGAGTGATAGTATTAATGGTAAAAAGTAAAAACTAGACTTACCAATTTAGCGCCCTTCTTACGTCCCAAGGGTAAAATATAATGACTTTCGTACCATTGCCTGAATGGAGTAGCATCAATTACAACAATAGCATTCTTTACCAAAGTTTTGGTACGAACCAACTCGTTATTGCTAGCATTGTAAACGACGTCAATAATACGAGTTTTACGAGCTGAGCCTTCAGAACCCCAAGCAAAGTTACCGGTATCTAAACGCAGAGCCCTATATTTCGTGTTACCACCTCGAGTACGCACGTGATGAACACGACGTGAACCCAATTTTGTGTTTGCTGCGGGCCGTCCTAACTCAAACTTCCTCTTCTTACGAAGAGGTTTTCTTTTGCCTCCGGTGGCACGTCTTTTATGCCAATTATCTCGCGAGATACCTAAAATAAACAAACAATTTTAATTTAATTCTACGAAAAAAAGCACATTTAACGATTAGAAAGAGTAATTAAAAGATAATTCGTGTTCAAAAGTGAAGCATGTTATAAAATATTGGATTTTAGGTTAAGTTAGTTTAGCGAATCAAATTTGCTAACAAAAAGAAAATTACGTTATTAAATGAACGAATAACAATTCACATATAATTAGTACGTTCATTAAACTATAAATAATAAAAGGATGCTTTAGAAAAAATTAGAAAAACCTCCAAATCGTACTCACCCATTTCACGGCACCAAAATAAACTATGGACAACTATGCAAAGGAAATACTTAATACCAACCACAATGGTGCGTGTAATCACCACTGCCAACCACCAGATAAAAACACTAAAATATTTGAATTCTTAACTTGAACTATTTTTCGTTTTAGATTAAAATACGTTAATAGTGTTCTTCTGGTTTCTCTTTCGAACTTAGCGCCAAGTACAAGTATTGTAAATCTGATTTCTAGTATAAGTCTGCTTTCTTAATTTGTAATTAATTTAGCAGCTAATAACGCAAAACGCTCTCTAGCGCTCTAGCACTCTAGCGTGGCCTGGTAATTGATTGGTAATAGTACCGGTAGACGCTGCCGCCGAAAGTTATGTTATAAAAAAGTACATTCATTTTAGTAAAGTACCTCCCAGTTGTGCTATAAAAATAGAAAAAGTGTAATGTTTTTCTAAAAGTTGTAAGACTAGCATCAATTATTTCTTGTCCCTTTTTGCTTTCGTTTTTATAAATGGCGGACGATATAGAAAATGACGATCAGTGGTTATACGGCGATAATGCGGAAGGTGCACAACAAGAAGATAATTCAAAGTCAGTTGAGAATAGCCCACCAACGTTAGACCCAGAAATTGCGACAAATGAAGAAGACGAAGAAGAAAAGGTAATTTTTACTTAAATTGGAACTTAACCTCAACTTTCAATTTTTATTTAGATTCCCGATAATACAGAACTACCAGCTAACGATGAATCTTTAGAAGAAACTAATGAAAATCAACCAGAGAATGAAAACGAAACAGAAGATCAAAACGGTGATGGAAGCGATAAAGAGGACTATGACGAGGATAGTGACGATGACGTGAATGTTGTGATTGGAGATATAGACATCAAAGCTAGTTCTTCTTATACTTCGCTTAATATCAAGAGAGGTGGTTTACTTACCTCAACAAATAAAGGTGACAAGTCTCAACAACCGCAACAATCTGGAAAGTTCTCGATCGAGGAATTCGATCAGGCTGGACTTATTAATGGAATACCGGTTGGAGATTTTAATCTTGATAGTGTAGAAGACAAATCATGGCGTAAACCTGGTGCCGATATAACGGACTATTTTAATTATGGGTTTAACGAAGACACATGGAGAGCCTATTGTGAAAGGCAGAAACGGTAAGCAGTATCAGTTTATTAATAAAAATTATCAGGACTAAAAGATATTATTTAGTATGCGTGTAAATGAATCTGGTACTGGTTTACTTCCATTAAATGCAATTGGAATGCCTCGTGGTCCTGTACCAATAATGAACGATAATAGCAAGTACTCGGGAAGTTATACAGGAGTCCGTAAAGCTGGTCCTCCACCAGGAAGACGTATGACTGGATCTATTGACGTTATTGGGGGAGCACCGACACGAATTGGTGCTCCAATTGGTAAAACCGAACCACCTAAAGAAAATGTTATACAAGTACGTAGTAGTCTTTGTAATCAAGGAAATTCCTGACTAATTTTATTTGTAGGTCATGACTGCTGATAGACGTGAATACAGTCGAAAACCCGGATTTCCAGATATGTCTGTTCCACCACCATCGGCGAGTTTTGAAGAATTCCATCCAGAATATGATTTCAATCCAGAACCCGAACCATTTTATGGTGGTTACGAACCAACTCAAGATTGTCAGTGGGGTACTGGAACTCCTGCTTGGCAACCGCAAGAAATTAAAACATTAACTGGAAATTTACCACCAGTTATTAGACCCGTACCTCCACCAGTTCAAATGCCTCACTTAAACATGCCACCACCTGCTGATCCGAGTGTCATGGCAGCACCTAGCAGTTCCATAAAAGATAATAGTCCACCTCACAGGTCAATATCAAAAGATAAAGAAAGAGAGTCTAGTATGAGAAGGGAAAGGTCTCGTGAACGAGAACATCGGCACGATAGGTCTCGAAGTAGATCCCACAGACATAAATCTCGTTCACGAAGTCCTAGTCATCGTTCTCACAGGAAAAAGAAGTCGCGAAGACACGAGGATAGTGAATAAGTTTTAAATTTGATTAACTCTATTTAAAAATAAAGTTCTGTATAAGTTTTTGCTTAAGTCGTTTTGTGGTTTAATTTTTTTACTTAGATCAAAATTTTAATAAAAATTTTAAAGACAAAGCTTCCAAAAGTTCAATTAAACAAACTAACTATAGAAAAAGTTTTTAAGTTATTTATTATAGGTAATAATCTTGTTACCAACTGGTGTTACAACACTAACAATAGTCCAGACGTTTCAAATATTGACAAAAATATTCATAATTTAAAATGGCTAATCCAAATTTTATCACACAAGTTTTGATAGTGCCACATCTAAATTAAAATATACAATATATATGGAGGTTTCGCAATAAGCTTTTTTGAAATACGTGTATTTAAATTAAAGAAAAATTGTACGGAATTATACAATAGATATAAATTTTTAGATTGTTTTCAACACGAAGGGCGAGGAGCATGCAGAACATTATGCAAAGCTTGTTGAAGTTCTGGTCTAAATTGAGATACGACGTTTTGGAATAAAGTTTCGTTTGCTTGTACTTGTCTTATTATATTCAACATTCTAAAACCTTCAGGTTTGCTAGGTTCAATTACTTCTCCATAAAATGCTTCTGCAAACATATTTAAAATTTTTGGAATATTTGAATTACCGGGACCTAAAAACCAACATGTTAGTTTTACATTGATTAAAATATATGCAGCATACCTATTATAACAGGGTGATTTTGTTCAATTAAATCGCATAAATAGCCGTAAACATGAGGTGCTTCTGCAGCGTCTTCTACTACCGGCAACCAACTAAACCACATTGGCAAAACTTCATCTACGTTTAAAGCAGCAGGATTGTATTTCATAATTTTGGTGACTGCGGAAATCATATTTTCAGTAGCATTTATGTTTCTAGCTTCTTTAGATTCTGGGTGATTTATAACTTCAACTAAATGTGGAACAATATTTCCTAAATCTCTTGTATAATGTTCACCGCCAAATTGTGCAAGTACGCCCCAACCGTACGCTGCAGCTTGCCGTACTTCACTACTTTTATCTTTAACATACAGTGCTAAAGGTTGTAAGAAAAGTCCTTGATATTTCGCAGATGCGGGACCCGTAAATTCAATTACGTCGTCAAACACACATATACCCCATTGGTGATCTGCCCAAGGTCGCGATGGTTCTAGTAAATTTACAAAGTGTTGTGCTATTTGATCAAAGAAAGGAATGAAATTTTCTTTATAGGTTGAAAATAGGGCATGTATGACATCGGCTAGTTTCGATAATACATAAATGTCGTCAGATTCTTCATCTTCTAACTGCTCTTCTACGACCTATCAAGTAATTATTAAATTAAATTATTTACAAAAATAGGTTTAATTACTAACGTCATCATAATCTTCTTCCAAATGTTTCTTTCTTCTGTTTGAAGCACGTTCGAAGTGTTCTTGCAACAATTTATCACAAATTTTTAGCCATTCAGTCATCGTTGCATCGTCGAAACAGCCTGCACCCAAAATTTCAATACACTTGGCCAAAGAGGGGAGAAGCTCATATAAAACTTCAACTTCTGGCTCGGTGTCAATCGCTTTAAGCAATTCGGGACACATAAAATTCCAAACTCCAACCAAAAATTGTGGACCTTTAATTGATGCGCACTCCAAAAGAAAGGGCATTGATTCGGCGGCAGCAGATCTAATTCCATCATGGAAATAGAATTTCAACATGGGCACCATTAATTTAACGACTTCTTCTATGTATCCGGCGAAGCCCTCTTTTAATTCTCTTGCATAACACAGGAGCATCGTGATAGCTGCTGCTTTATCTTCCAAACCTACAATTATAAACTGCCTTAAAATTTAAGAAACGTGTTTATTCCGCCAAAATTATTTGAAAATTGATTAATTGTAGTAAGGCTACTTTCAAACTCCACTCATTGAGCAATTATACCCTTGTGGTGTTAGCGAATCCTTCCAGATTTTTCTAGCACAAACCTAACACTGACATTTAAGGTAAGAATATGCCAGCTGACTTGGCTGTGCATCATTTAATTTGTAACTATTTTTAACAAAATTACGAACCTGCAGTTCTAATACCGAAGTTTTGTTGTTCTCCAAGTGAAACAAACTGCCAGTCAACATCACCTTCCACTTCTTGCATATCATCGTTGTCTAGAAGTGCAACTTCCGGTTTCATAGAAGCTGTACGCATGACGGGACCCATAACTAATGGTAAATATTGTTCAAAATTTCTGCCCATTACCTAAACAAAAAAAATAGCAATTACAAAAAACAGACGTTGACTCCTGAAAAAATTGTGGCACGAATTTTCAAAAGCTCTAAAAACTTACTTTGCAAATTCTCGACCAAGCCGAAATCAAATAACTGGTTTGAGGATCATCGTCTGGCAATTCATTACCACCTTCACCGTGTGTCTTTAGCAACATATCCATAACTTCGCTAGCATCGCTTAAAAACTTTTCGGGGCCAACTGCTAAACCAATAAGTGACACGCATTCAATAGTCTTGCCTCTTAAAAGTTTTAGTTCACTTTTGTTAGCATGTAAAATGATATACTTCAAACAAGGCATAAGACGATCATAATAAGCAATAAATTCAGTTTCTGCAGTATCGGCAACACTAGCAATTGTTGTAACAACTTGTTCCAAAACTAATTTAGTGCCCTTTTCTAGTAATTCGGTAAATTTAGCAGTAAGTATGCCTTCCAATTTACCCATAAGACTGTCCAAGTACCGTGTAAGAATATTTTTAGGGCAATCTTCCGAAAAGTTCACAAGAGCGGCTCCTGCATGAGCTTGTACTCGAGGATTGGCATTGTCATCGAGAACTAAAAGAAGGCCAGGAACTATACGGTCATGGAATTTCTTCTCTAATATTGGAGCAAAATCAGTTGACATTTGACCAATGGCATTACAAGCAGCATATCGAACTCTGGGATGTGGATCTTGCAAAAATCTAAAGTTAAAAAGATTAAAGGTAAATCGAAGTTTGTCGTAGTAATAAAGTGCTTTCTTACAACATTGCTACTTGATTACCTACTTCAGAATATTACCTACCTCAGAATACCATCCATCATGCCAGGTACACCATCCATGAGTTGAGGTAACATAGATTCCATTTGTTTTTGACAACCTTCACCAATAGCTCCTAATGCCATTAAAGCTGCATGCCGTTCTTTCCAATCGGGACTCGCTAACATTCCAGGAATAATACGAAGAACTATGGGTAAAACTGTCTTTCCACCTATAACAAGAAGTTAATTTGCAAGTTCTTTAGAGTAAATTCAAAACTTTATTACCCAATCCACATGACAATCGATCAAGGGCAGCTTCGGCAGCTACATGGTTACATTCATTATCTTCGTCTAAAATTTCGTCCGACTGTGTCCAATCCTTTTCATCTTCAACATCAGCCATTAATTGCAAAATAAGAGGTATAAGCTGCTCCAAGTATTTTCCAGCTTGTTTTCTAATTGTGGCAGCAGCCGTTTCTGCCATGGTCACCATTACCTATAAAAACACGAATTTTTAATCCACTAAAAGGTATTCTTTTACAAATTAAATTACCTCCAAGACTAGTTGACGCCAACTGTCCAAAGCAGAAGAATCGCTGAACATTTTCAAACACATATCAAAAATTAAAATGACTTGAGGTCTTAAAAACTTGGGCGTATTTTCGGCTAAATCGATAAGCACTTTTAAAAGAACATCGTCCTCTTGCTGTTGAAGGCTTTCACCAATTACACGTAGCATACCAGGTAATAAATCCCCAAAATGTTTCAATATTTGTGTCTCTTTTTCGTGTATTAGAATAAAAGCACCAATTGCTCGTACAGCTTGAAAACGGACCTCGTAACTTTCAGCTTCTGCAAGACTTTGATGCAACATTTGTTTGATCAAATCAAGGTAGTTTGATTGTTGGTTTCCAAATACTCCCGGTACGGATGTAAACATTTGCAATGCCGCTTCTTTAAGAACTGGGCTTGGTGAGTTAGCACATTGAAACAAAAATTGTAAAAATTCGGGCCATTGATTGTTTCCATCGTCGTCAATGAGGTTCCTGGCTAATTCTGATGCAACATCACATACTTTGTGTCGTAATTGAACAGATTGCTCTTGTTGAATTGCAAGTAAAACTTGTTCTTTTAACTGCAGTCGGCTTTCGGGCGGTAACTTTGGATAAAACTCCATGAATTCGTTGGAGAAGAGGCGTCGTAAAAGCACAGCGGCCATTTGACGAGATTCATCATTGAGCGCCGCATTGTGGATGGCAGTTAATAAGTGACTAACCTTTCCTTCCAGTCCCACAGAATTATACGCTTCCTAAATTAAATACAGATTAAACTTCGATCAATGGGTGGTCGGCGAACGTAAACAACTTAACATTATTATTAGATCTAAATTAAACCCGTCGCATTAAAAACTATAGATTTACGGCCCTCAAATAGTTAAGTTTATCATAATCATGCGTCGCATCTTTTAATGTTCACCGATTTGACGAACTATAGTACGAAAGAGCAATGTACAGAAAAGTCGTGTATAGTAACACTGTATCAAATATCTGAAAACAAATTTCCCGCCAATTCCTTCTCTTAATAAATTATGAATGAAATATATGCGGATTAGTAAAGAATTTTTTAATTATATAAATACATGCTAGGAATAACAACCACCTCATTGCACGATGATTCATAGTCTACTTAATAGAAAAAGTCCACGCGGTGACCTACAATGTAAGTAGGAATTGTTCAAAACGTGACCGGTGATTACGATACGCAATAAAAATTTACAACACAACTAAATCAAATAAAAAGGATTGTATTTAACATACCTCTGCACGCGTTCTAATGTCATTATCTGTAGATAAAAGAGTCGTCAAAATTTGGTAAAATTGTTCTTGTATTGTAGCCATTATTGCACCACTCTCGCCTCTCACCACAGAATCCAATGAAAGAAAGACTAAGAATTACCAAACCCAAAAAACCTTATAAAGAAAACTCACTAGACGATTTAGTTTTTAACCGTTATCAGTAAATAAATCGCAGATATAAAATTAAGTATAGAAATTACTGACATTTGAAGTATTTGTAACTAGTTAGAACGTAAGATAATTTTAAACAAATGAAAGTTTGAAATTGTTTTTATATTTCCCCAAAAATTTAATACAGCATTAAACAATAAAAACCCGCCACTTATAGGAACTTTTAAATTTGAAAATAAACAATAAAGATACTGTCAACACAATACATTACTACTTTTTTTTACTTTTAGTACCTATTTTAATTTAGGTTAAATTTATTTTAAAAAATTAGAAAAATACATCGATTAATGTCAATTTATATTGTTTCGCTTCTAAAAATAAAACAATTAAAATAATTAACCTGCATATTAATTATTAATAAAATGACAGAAGGCGTTACTTTAGCCACAGCCATGCCACAACTTAACGCACATGCAAAAATTTTTTAGGTTATAAGATTATAACCAAAAAATCGTAAAAAACATAGTGGTTTATGAACTAGGCTTTTAAGTCGTTACATCTTTCCTAAATACCTCAAACAAATAAACCAATTTAAAAGTAAGTCATTTAATACTAAATATAAACCAAGTATTACGTTTTATTTGTTTAAACAGATGCCTAAGGTACGCTCAACAACGGGGCCTCCCCGTAAACAAGGATTCAATAGGTCAGCTCATTCGATGAACCCAGAAAGGCCCACCGAAGGTCTGAAAGGCGTGGGAAAACTTCGTACAAAATCAACCATTAAGCGGCTGCAAATGTACAGAAACTTTAAAGCCAAACGTGATCGTATGGGAAAAATTATAAGTCCTGCTCCGTTTCAGGTTGCTATATTTTTCTTTTTACTTCCTTTTAGTTACAATCGACCTAATTTTAGGGTTGGTTATCTTCCGGTACGCAAGCAAGAGTCGAACCGAATCAAAAGTGGTTTGGAAACTCGCGCGTTATATCACAGAACGCATTACAAAAGTTCCAAACTGAAATGAGAGCAGCCGTCAAAAACCCATATAAAGTAGTAATGAAACCTACTACGTTACCCATAACATTACTGAATGAAAAAGCTAAACACGCTCGTGTTCACCTTTTAGATACTGAGAGCTTTGAAAGCGTTTTTGGTCCTAAGAAAAATAGAAAGCGTCCAAATATTAAAGTGGGTGGTTTAGAAGAGTTAGTTAGTTCAAGTGAAAAAAGCAACGAAGTTTATAATTCTGAAAAGGATGGTAATTTAGTTAGAGAAGACACTGGAGTTCGCGATGTTCAAAGGGATTGGGTTATGGGTGCCGGACAATCAAAACGAATTTGGAATGAATTATATAAGGTTATAGATAGTTCCGACGTGGTACTCCAAGTGTTGGATGCTCGTGATCCTTTAGGAACGAGGTCTGCTCATTTGGAGAAATTTTTACGTACCGAAAAGCCACATAAGCATCTGATTTTTATATTAAACAAAGTTGATTTAGTTCCAACCTGGGTTACACAGCGTTGGGTTGCCATATTAAGCTCGGAATACCCTACGGTTGCTTTTCATGCTAGTATAAATCATCCATTTGGTAAGGGTTCACTCATAAGCTTATTGAGACAGTTTGCGAAGTTGCATTTAGATAAGAAACAGATTTCTGTTGGTTTTGTTGGATATCCAAATGTAGGCAAGTCGTCCGTAATTAACACGTTACGTAGTAAGAAAGTATGCAAAGTTGCACCTATTGCTGGTGAAACAAAAGTTTGGCAGTATATCACTCTTATGCGTAAGATCTATTTAATTGACTGCCCGGGTGTCGTTTATCCTTCTGCCGAAACTGACACCGAAAAAGTTTTAAAAGGCGTAGTAAGAATAGAATTAATAAATAATCCCGAAGATTACATAGAAACAGTTTTGGAACGTGTTAGACCAGAATACTTAACAAAAACCTATGTAGTAAGTGACTGGAAAGACCATGTTGAATTTTTAGAGAAAGTTGCCTATAGATCTGGTAAATTGTTGAAAAAGGGAGAACCTGATATAAGTATTGTTGCAAGAATGATCTTAAACGACTTCCAAAGGGGTAAACTACCATTTTATGTGATTCCTCCTGGTTTTGAGCAACCATTAACTGTAACAAATGAATCTAATGACGAAAATGCAAAAAATGAAAGCGAACCAGTTAAGGTTGTACAAAACTTTAATGAAATTAAGGTTAGTCACGAGTATGAAGGTAATGACAATAAAGAGCTAGAACCAATTCAAAACTTGCATGAAGCTGTTGACGAATTAGATGATGGAGACGAAAATTCAGTAGCTGAAACAACATTAGAAACCACAAATAATGATGAAGACTCAGATTCTTCCGACATTAGTAACTTTTATTCCGATATGGAACATAGTGATGATGAAATTAAGTCTACAGAGTGTACAAGTGGTACTTTCCAAGTTAAAAATCTTAATACAAAGTCCAATAACGATTTAGAGGAAACTCCCCATAAAAAATTAACCAGCAAACAAAAAAGAGCTATAGAACGAGCTAATAAACGTAAAAAGATTGGAAGTAACTTTTATGAAGTTACCAATGTTAAAAATAGAAATAGAAATAAAAAGAAAGTTATTGCAAAACGATAATCACAATTTGTAAGCTTTGAGAAAACAAATAAAATAACTTAATATTATTGTATTTGTTTAATAATTTGAAAAAAATTAAAATATTTTGTAGATGATATTTATTTGTTTCATTTACTGAATTGATTTCACAAGGACAAGCAAAAAGCTAATTTGCTTCAGGATTGGATTTGGTAGATAAACAACTCGTCTCTCTAAATTCTAAATTTAAAGCTTTTAAGGTAAATGTTGTAGACGAGATTCTTCACTTAAAATCCATTTACGTTTCTATTTCTCCAATTAAATAAATTATTTACTCGATAGAAATGCAAAAGACTTATTTAAGAACCAAAGAGATACGACGTACTAGTCAAAATTTATGAATTTGTTGTCGTTCTACCATCTTGTAAATTGTAGTCATCAAAGATTTCAAGTGTACAAACAGTAATTATGGCAAATAAATTTATTTAAATTTGTAGTTTTTGACAAAAAAATTAAATAAGTACAAATAAATTATTTAAAAATCCTGTTGTGCACTTCCTTGTAATCGCTACAAAAATATAATAAAACAATACTTATGTAGTTTTGCTAAGTTTGTAAACAAGAACAGATTGATGTAATGCAGAGCACTAATTTATTATTATTATGTATCAAAAGAAACGACTGACTAACTTAAAACAAATGTCAACACTTATTAACAACAATAACATAACAATAATTTTAAATTTTATATATAAACTCTTTAATGTGTTCATAGGCTGTGTTCATAATACCCCAACTAAAAAAAGCTCTAGTAATATTAGTATGCACCCCATAATAAAAATTTCTAATTCGCCCTCCACGTTCTAGGTATAATTGCCGAAAAGTTCTAAAAATATTTTGAAACTCGCCACCTAAACGACTTTGCATAGAAATTTTAACAACATTTAAGGGATAGAATATACTCGATAAAGTAACACCGATAATAGCTCCGCATAAAAATTCACTAAGTGCTTGACGCATGACTGAATCGGTTTTTGGTAGCCTTAAATTAATTTCATCTCGCATTATAAAAAAACACACATTAGACGGACCATTACGACATAAAATAGGAACGAGTCCTCTATAATACTCTCTAAAACCATACTGAGTTCCTACAGTTTTAAATGCGTGAAATGTATTTTTAAAACGTTTGTGGTAAGCAGAATCGGCTAACAATGTCTGAATTCTTTCGAATGGCATAAGTATTGCTTCTGTCGATCCAGCTACTAATGCGGCAATTGCTTTAACACAATATGGGTTCAGTTCTGTTTGTAACAGTGGTCTTCTTACCTCTTCGTACACACCAAACATGATAGATAGAGACATTGTTTTTTGACACAAAGGAGGTAACATGCCACGATACAAATAGTAGATGCCTTCATTGTGTAACTGCATGAACGCATTATATATTTTTACACGATGTAACATCTACAATAATTGTTGTTAATGTTAGCCAACATAAAAACATATCGAGATCTTACCTGCCTGAATATAATTTTATTTACCGGGTAAGTGATCGTGATGTTAATACAGGCAGCGCCCCATCCACAAACAAACTCTCTCCAATTAATTTGAGATAAAGTTACAGACAATCCAACATCATATTTATCCATTTTTTTTACCATAGCATATTTATGTTATAACACTACTAAACGACAATTTTGTTTCCATAAAAAGTATAAAATATTTAAAAATAAATTTCACTTATATTTCCAAGTAGAAAATATAGTAATATTAAAATTATTTTATTTTAATTAAAAGCTAACTAATCACACATATATTAGAATTTATTTTTGTTAAATAATTAAAATTTAAATCACTTCTATAAGTCATTTTGACCAATTTTGACAATCAGATGATCTACTCATCTACTACAACACAAACATGCCAATTTTGAAAGAGTTTTTATTTAAGTTTTTTTATCGTAATTGGTAAAAGAAATCCACTTTGTATTTACGTAAATCGATTAATTTATAAATTCACTCTTTTCTGGCAATTAAAAAGAATAAATCAATTTTACATTTTCATCTATCTAACCTCACATTTTATTTTAACTATAATGAATGACGTAACAAATGTAGTAACCATCAGTAAAGTCCCCTACACACGACCTGACGCGGTCGGCCTGACTGTCGGTCCGACCAAATCAGGTGTTGCCTACACATGACCCAACTTGTGAGCCAACCAGTCTCCTACAGACGACCTGACGCGGTCGGCGGCTGACCGTCGGCCTGACCAAATCAGGTGTTGCCTACACGCTAAATCGTCTGACAACGCTCCACACGACCTGATTTGGTCAGGCGGTCTGACAACACCCGACGACCCGACACAATAAATGTCAGACGACAAGCCTACACACGACCTGATATTCTACCTGATCTGACCAAATCGGCCCGATCGCCTGACCAAAACAGGTCGTGTGTAGGGAACTTAACGTCAGTAACCATAAAGGCATAAAGGAAAAGGGGTGGTTGGGGGTTGGGATGCTCATCAATACTCATCTCATTGCTCATCTTGTAAACTCTCCTACGCATACCCATCGGATACCCTTTTAAAATTTACTTATCAATTATAAATAAAAAATATCTTGCGTAAATACTTTTATAAAAGGCAAAAATTTTTCTTAGATATTATTTGAAATTTGAAACAGTCCAACAGTTATTTAGTATAGGTTTCTGATTATGAATTTTTAACAATCTATTAATTATAATAATAATTGTTATCCACTAAAAGTTAAAATAGTGAAATTCAAAAGAACATAACCTAATTTTTTAATCAATCAATTCGCAATTCATTTCACAACTTTGAACTTGCATCCTTGCATGCGCTTGTATAGTGGACTATTAAAGGTATAATAAGGATATAAGGTGTTAGAAGGTACGCAACTTGAAATATTTTGCTACATATTGTTTTTTAGATGGCAAATACTATTATGGAAGTTTCGTCAAATAAAATCTGTGGTGGGTTACAAAAAATTTATTCGCACGAATCCAAAGAGCTTCGATGTTCTATGAAATTTGCAATTTTTTTACCTCAAGCAAGCCAAACACAAAATGTGCCAGTTATTTATTGGTTATCTGGTTTAGAGTGCAACGAAACAAATTTTATTCAGAAGTCTGGTGCTCAACGGTTAGTAAAGTTATGTGTTTACGATTTAAGTTTTAGTTTAATTAATTTTAGTTATGCTGCCGAAAGTGGTGTCATAGTAGTTTGTCCTGATACTTCACCGAGAGGATTAAACTTACCGGGAGAAAAAGATTCATGGGATTTTGGCGAAGGTGCTGGATTTTATGTAGATGCTAGTGAAAAGCCATGGAAAAATCATTATAGAATGTTTAGTTACATAACTTCAGAATTAATCATCGTTATTAACAGTAATTTTCCTGTTGTTGAAGGAAAGCAATCAATTATGGGACATAGGTACATTTGATTACATAGTATAAAAGTAATTTATAGGGTCTACTTAATTTGCAGACCCGAAAAAAAAGCTCCTGACCAGAAATTTTGAGATCAGTAAATACACTACCAGCCACTTTAGCAGTAGTTGAACATAGGCATTATGGTTGGGAGCTTCTTTTTTAATTTCCCATTTATAAACTATTTACATAACTGTATACTTTTAGCATGGGTGGTCATGGTGCTTTAATTTGCGCGTTAAAGAATCCTGGTCTATATAAATCGGTCTCAGCATTTGCCCCAATCTGTAATCCCATCAAAGCACCGTGGGGTGCTAAAGCATTTGAAGGCTATTTAGGATCCCAAGAATCGGGTGCATGGTCACATTGGGATGCTACAGAACTTGTCAAAGTTTACAATGGAGCACCAATTGAATTATTTATAGATCAGGTACACTCTTTTAGTAATATACTGTCGTGTTCTCACGTCTACCGACTATATATCGATAAAAAAGACTTTTCTTTTCTTTAATCTTTATTTTTTTTATTATACAGTTCAATCTCAAAAACAAAACTTAAAACAAACTTCTTTCTTCTGTTTTTTCTCGCCTACTTTCATAACACCACATCTCCCCCGTTTTATTTGGAAACCAACAAAATAACATTTTTTTGTTTCAAAATAAAAAACACGTTTTAAAATAAAAGTCTTTGAAATTCTTCTAACAACTATTCATCATGTCATATTCTACATTTGTCTTTCCATCTGACCTTTTAAAACTCATTCCTTTCCTACATATTTCTCACCTATCCTAAATCCCTCTTCCTCGCCATCTATTTTAACTCATTCCAAATTATAATTCTATTTAAATTATTTCTTTAATACTCAATACTTCCTTTCAATCTATTTCACTATTCATAATTCCCCTTTATATCTTCGTAGATCCCCCCAAATAACAATTTCTCGTCATTCTTATTTATTCAAACTCCTACTTTCTTATGCTCTCCTGTTCACTCTTTACCTCCTCTTATTTACTTCTTTCATCGTTAATTTTCAACACAACTAACTCAATTACTTCAAACCAATTCCAATCATGACTAACTCTTCAAAACAAATTCCAAAATGACTAACTCTTCAAACTCTTCTTCAACAATTATTTCAAACGCAACTCTAACTTCTAAACTCTTCTTCAACAATTATTTCAAACGCAACTCTAAATTCTAAACTCTTCTTCAACAATTAACTTCTGACACAAACTCTTCGTAAACATTGAACTTCAAACATTAACATTCATTCATACAATTGTTTTTTTACTTTCCTCGCCTCTTACGATTGAGCAAAAACAATAAAGACTCATGCAGTTATTCTAACCCGACTACATACGGAAAAATCATGTTAATGTGAAAGCATTTTTTTATATAAATTATTCTCAGTCCAAAATTTCTTTTCGTATTTCAGCTTCGCCCTGTGGCGCGTATGCCTATTCATCTTCCTTCTAAAAAATTGACATTTACCACTGTTCAGCTTCAAACCAACTTGTTCCAACTTTCCTAAGATTATTTCTAAATGTTTCCAATGTTCATTTGCGTTTTCGCTAAATATTAATATGTCATCGATGTAATGAATGCAAAACTCTTCATACTTTCCTAAACTTATTTGCATAGCTCGCACCAATGCTGCCGATGATGTAGATGTAGATAAACCCAATGGAACTACTTTAAATTGATACGTGTTAGCATCCACACTAAACCCAGTATATTTCCGAGATGATTTTTCTAACGGAATTAACCTAAATGAATTTTTTAAATCTAATTTGGAAAATATCGTTTTATTTCCAATTTTTCCCAGCATACTGTCAATGTTTTGGGGCTATTCAAATTGTGGTTTTGTTCTTAAGTTCAACTTCCTTGCATCCAAACATAATCTCATCGACCCATCTTTTTTTTTAACGCAAACCAACGGATTTATATATTATGTAGACGCCCTTTCTATTATGTCGTTTTGCAACATTTTCTTCATCTCTTTTCCAACTTGCTCCCGATAAGCCTGTGGAATAGGGTACACCTTACAACTGAAAGGCTCATCCTCTGTCACTTCCAGCCTATGCACATATTCCCTTGCGATCCGAGGTTCATAGTTAACCAGTCCTTTATTTCTAATTAACAACTTTGTCACTTTTTCTTTAAATTCTTCCGGACAATCCAAATCCATGTTTACCCATTCTTCTTCTATCATATTTACATTAAAATTACAATTTTTCTTTAGACTCTCGTCTACCGTTCCATCCTTTAATTGACCACAATCCACGTGACCATGCTGTCCCACACTGTGGATATACCTCATTGCATGTAATTCATTCTCCAATACCTCTTTAATTTCTTTCTTATCTTGTTCCTTCATTTGTTCATTTCTTCTATCACATGTATTCTTAACACCTTTAATTTTCTCATCTAGTTTTTTTAGAAAATCTGACAATATTTTTTCCTTTTTTCTTTCACTAATAGACAATTCTTCTTCCCCTATTTGTACCTCATCCATTTTTTCCTCCATTGCTACCTCAATTTCAACCTCATTTTGTTCTCCACTTTCTACATCTCCATCACCAACATTTCTTTTACCTTTCCGCGTGTTTATTTTTTAAACTCGGAAAATTTCTTTTTCAAAAGTCACTTTGACACTCAATTTTTTTTTTATAAAATTCTTTTCAATTTCTGGGTCCCTATCTCACACAAGCCCCACGTTTTGGGTCGCCAATTTAATATATGTCGTGTTCTCACGTCTACCGACCATATATCGATAAAAAAGACTTTTCTTTTCTTTAATCTTTATTTTTTTTATTATACAGTTCAATCTCAAAAACAAAACTTAAAACAAACTTCTTTCTTCTGTTTTTTCTCGCCTACTTTCATAACACCACAATACATATCG
This sequence comes from Malthinus flaveolus, assembly GCA_950108345.1. Classification (NCBI taxonomy): domain Eukaryota; kingdom Metazoa; phylum Arthropoda; class Insecta; order Coleoptera; family Cantharidae; genus Malthinus; species Malthinus flaveolus. The sequence continues at coordinate 14,134,762 of OX467285.1, read as the reverse complement.
ATTAATTAAGTTTAATATTATAGGGAAGCGATGATAAATTTTTGAGTCAACTCCTACCAGATAATTTAATAACAGCGTGTAAAGATGCTCATATGCCAGCTATATTAAAAATGAGGGAAGGTTATGATCACAGCTACTATTATATTGCTTCATTTGTTGGTGAACATATTCAGTACCACATGCAACATCTAAGCGATAAACTGTTATAAATTTTGTTAAACGTTTTATTCTCTTTATTCTTGTATATTACAATAAATAATTTTTTTATTTGACTGCTCCACGTAATTCATGCCAATATCTTAGTAAAGGTTCTCGGTTCAACCACAAATGTTTATTACCCCAGTAAGCCCAGACTCTACAAAGATATAGTCATCTAAAGAAAATATTAATTTAAGACTTACATTCCACAAGCTGCTCCACCTAAATGAGCTGCATGATCAAAAATCTTCCAACCTAGTACGACACCTGCTAGATCTAGACCGACTATTGCTTTAATCGCCTAAGAATCTTTTAGTTAATAAATTATTTGAAAATTCCAATGTGAACTTACAGAACCTGCAGAGAAGGTTAAAAATGGTAGGAAAATTACTCCTAATTTAGTATCCGGATATTGTGTACAGATGTATCCTAAAATTGCCATTATAGCGCCTGACTAAAAACAATTGTTAGTAAAAATAAAATTATTCCATCTGGATTGACTTCACTTACAGCACCTAGAGATAAGCCTGGTTGTTTTGTCAATGTCTTGTAAACATAGCTCGTAAAACTAGATAAAACTCCTGCACTTAAATACAATCCTAAAAATTGTTCTTTTCCCAAACTAGCAACAGCACCTACAAAAGTTTACTCAGTTTTCAATAATAAATTATCTACATTATCATACCTGTACTAAAACTATGTAAAACATACATGTTAGCAAATAAGTGAAAAGCCGAATAATGACTGAAAGTTGATAATAACATAGGCCAGCATACAATTGTATTTCCTGGATTTGAACAAAAGTATTTCAACATAAACGGTTGGAATTTGGGTACTCTCCAAGCAGCAAAGACCAAGACATTTATTAAACAGATTGGTATAAAAACTTTTTCGCCTGCACTCAAATTGTTCCACCAAGTATTAAATTGCCTGCGTAAATCACCCTACAAAAAAATTAATGTAGAAATTATATTCTTAAATTCACAAACTCCCATACATATTTTTGGTAACTACTATAACTATTTCTCTTGTTGGCAAATCCAATAGGTTGTCTCAAGACTTCTGCATGATGGGATCGTATGCTCTCATATTGCCATATTGCACAACCACCAAAACAAACAGTACTAAACTACAAAAGAATTTTTAATAAGCAGTAAGTATCTCTATGACTTCTTAAAACTTACGGCAACTGTAAAACCAAACGGTTTCCATAAATTTTGTATTTTAATATTAACTGTGCTAAGGCTAACATTACTGAAAGGTGAGGCTCCCTCGGACGACTGTCCTTTGTTTCCTTGATGAATTCTTTTAAAATTCCGTGTACTATTAGGAACTTTCAAAATACTGCTTCTACTTTGTAAAATTGGGTATCTACTATAACTAGAGCTGAAAATTAAATTAACCTCAAAACTTAAATAAATAGCTTATTTCCATATTTACCAAATTTCGTTTATATAAATCATGCGACTAAACGCCATATTTCTAAATTAAAAAAATTGTTAAACGATACAACAAATAAAATTAAAACTTCTTGAAAAATTTTCGTTTTTTGTTTTTGACAGGTGACATTTGAATGGAAGCAATGGGCAAGGCAAGGTGCATTACAGAAAACCAATATTTAAAGTGCATAACTATCTATTAACGTTTAAAAACATTTCAACAAAATCAAATTGAAAATAAATTAAAGCCATATTATTTTTAAACAAGCAGGAAATTATTTCTTTATTGGTTACAAAATTGAAAACTCTGAAAGGTCTGTTTGTTTGGACTGTCTGAGTTTACTTCAGGTTACTCTAAATCATGTTGGAGTTGATTCGTGTGACGTCACCAAACTGGTCTACTAAGAAAACATTTTACAAACGAACACTCGACTTGATGATCTTGCGCAAAAAAACAGCGAAAACATTGCAAACGAACAGACCTTTTGTTCGGTCTTGAAGCACTTCTTATTTGACATTTGACAGATTGTGCGCAAATCGCAAATAGAAAATAAAACGCATAGCGTACGCGCCGTGGTACGCGCTCTTCTGTAGCTGTCAGAAACAAAAGGTTGTAGTCCCAGTCGTCACGTTAAAATTATTAAAATTGTTTATGAGAAGTTTGTACATCGTTTTACAAATTGATTGTTGTTACGTTTAATTGTAGTTCTATAGGTTATGTTAAAGTAGTGAGAAATGGCTAATGCGAATTTAGATAAAGAAACTTTCAGTCGGCGCTTGAAAAAGTTATACGCATCATGGCAAAACACGGAAAACGAGAACGGTTTCTCAAAAATGGATTGTTTGGTAACCGCCGTAGGGGTTGATAATGAAACTGTGTACAGCAAATCTGTGTCCCTGCAGATTTGGTTATTGGGTTATGAGCTGCCAGACACAATTATGGTTCTCACGGATTCAACAGTGTATTTTCTAGCAAGTAAGAAAAAGATAGACTTTTTACGTCCATCTGAAAGTATTAAAGATGACAGTGGTGTCAGTGTTAAACTATTAGTTAGGGATAGGAGCGATAAAGATGAAGCTAATTTTAAAACGTTAATACAGGCTATTAAAAAAAGTAAAGGCGGTAAAAATCTGGGCGTCTTCACTAAAGACAATTTTACGGGCGAATTTATGGAGTCGTGGCGTACCGCTTTAAAGAAAGAAGGTTTTGAAAATTCTGATATGTCTGCTGCTATTGCCTACTTAATCGCTCCTAAAGAAGATTCCGAGGTACTAACTATAAAGAAGGCTAGCATGGTTACGTGCGATATTTATAGTAAGTTTTTATATTATGAGATTTTTGAATCTATCGATAAAGAGAAGAAAGTTAAACATAGTAAGCTGGCGGAAAGTGTAGAATCTGCTATCTCCAATAAGAAATATGTAACTGGTGTTGATATAGATCAAGTTGAAATGTGTTACCCGGCTATTATTCAGTCTGGAGGTAATTACAATCTTAAATTCAGTGTGGTTAGTGACAAAAATAATCTTCATTACGGTACCATTATTTGTTCTTTGGGTACTCGTTACAAGTCTTATTGTTCCAATATTGTAAGAACTCTGTTAGTAAATCCAAATGACGATACTCAAAAAAACTATAACTTTTTACTCAACCTCGAAGAAGAGATATTGAAAAAATTGCAAGCCGGAGTTAAATTATCGGAGGTTTATGAAGCTGGTTACAGTTATGTCAAGAAAGAGAGGTCCGATTTAGCAGATAATTTAACTAAAAGTTTTGGGTTTGCTATGGGTATCGAGTTTCGTGAAAGTTCTATTATAATTGGTCCTAAAACAAGCGCCGTAGCCAAGAAAGGGATGGTTTTTAATCTTAACCTAGGATTTAACAATTTACAAAACAAAGATGCATCTGAAAAAGAAGCCAAAGTTTACGCTTTATTTATCGGAGATACCATTTTGGTAAACGAGGGGAACCCCGCTTCTTTTTTAACAGTTTTGAAGAAAAAGGTTAAAAACATCGGATTTTTTTGGAAGGGAGATTCGGATGACGAAAAAGAAGATGAAGAAAAGGAACAGGCCCCAAAACCAGAACTTTTAGGACGTGGTAAACGAACTGCCGTTATTGAATCTAAATTACGCGCAGAGCACCCTTCCGAAGATAAACGTAAAGAACATCAAAGAGAATTGACCTTGCTCTTAAATAAAAAAGCCAAAGAGCGTTTAGAGAAACAGTCTGGCTCAAAAGATTCTGAAAAAGTACGCAAAAATACTGTTTCTTATAAAAACGTTAATCAGATGCCTCGGGTACCGGAAGTAAGAGAACTGAAGTTATTTGTTGATCAAAAATATGAAACGGTTATACTTCCAATTTATGGAATTTCTGTACCGTTTCACATTTCGACTATTAAAAATATATCTCAATCGGTCGAAGGTGATTACACGTATTTACGTATCAATTTCTTTCATCCTGGATCCACTATGGGCAAAAATGAAACTGGAACTTACCATCAACCGGATGCTACTTTTGTTAAGGAAGTGACTTACAGAAGTACCAACACGAAAGAACCGGGTGAACTTTCCGCCCCCTCTTCAAACTTAAATACTGCTTTTCGTTTGATTAAGGAAGTTCAACGAAAATTTAAAACTCGCGAAGCAGAAGAGAAAGAAAAGGAAGACTTAGTTAAACAGGATACATTGGTACTTTCACAAAACAAAGGTAATCCTAAGCTCAAGGATTTGTATATCAGACCAAATATTGTAACTAAAAGAATGACCGGTTCATTGGAAGCTCATACTAATGGATTCAGGTTAGTATCCGATCTTTACATTTGATTATTGATTTTAAATGGGCTCGATTTGCAGATACACGTCAGTGCGTGGAGACAAAGTCGACATTTTATACAATAATATAAAGAATGCCTTTTTCCAACCTTGCGATAATGAAATGATAATTCTTCTTCATTTTCATTTGAAACACGCTATTATGTTTGGCAAAAAGAAACATATTGATGTTCAATTTTACACCGAAGTTGGTGAAATAACTACCGATTTAGGTAAACATCAACATATGCACGATCGCGATGATCTTGCTGCCGAACAGTCTGAACGTGAACTGCGTCATAAACTTAAAACTGCTTTTAAAAGCTTTTGCGAGAAGGTAAATTAACGTTTATTTGAAAAAATAATTGTGTAATTTGTTTTCATACAGGTAGAATCGATGACCAAACAAGAAATTGAATTTGATACGCCGTTTCGTGAATTGGGTTTTCAAGGTGCACCTTTTCGTTCTACGGTTCTTTTACAACCGACATCGGGCTGCTTAGTTAATTTATCGGAATGGCCACCATTTGTAATTGCTTTGGAAGACGTTGAAGTTGTTCATTTTGAAAGAGTGCAGTTTCAACTTAAAAATTTTGATATGATCTTCATATTCAAAGATTATAATCGTAAAGTGGCCATGGTCAATGCTATACCTATGAGTTTACTAGATCACGTAAAAGAATGGTTAAATTCTTGTGATATTCGTTATTCAGAAGGCGTTCAGTCACTTAACTGGGTTAAAATCATGAAAACTATTACCGACGATCTGGAAGGTTTCTTTGAAAATGGTGGGTGGAAGTTTCTCGATCCGGAATCGGATGGTGAAGCCCACGAAATGTCCGAAAGTGAAGAAGAAGATGATGTTTACGATCCATCTGATATAGAAAGTGGTTCAGCAGAGAGCGACGAAGATTCTGAATATTCGGAAGGTGATACTGAAAGTGAAGACTACAGCGAATCTGAAGATTTGGGTAAGTGTTGTTAGGTTGAATTAGGGTCGATTTAAATTTATTTAATTTTTATAGGTAGCGATGAAGAATCTGGTAAAGATTGGTCAGATTTAGAACGAGAAGCTGCCGAAGAAGACCGCCGTGACCGTCATTTTGAAGAAATACCCGGTGGTCACAAAGTTGTTCAACCTCCGCATTCTTCAAAAACAAAGCACTCGTCGAGTAAAGACAAGTCTCGTGATAGACATTCTTCAAGTAAGCATTCCTCAAGTCGAGATAAGCATAGTAGTGGCAAAAATAGGCATAACAGCAGCAAAGACAAGCATAACAGCAGCAGAGAAAAGCATAATAGCAGTAGGGATAAGCATCGTCATTCGACATCTAAAAGCTCTTCGTCAAAATCCAAACATTCGCCTTCAAAATCAAAACACTCACCCTCGAAACATTCATCTCATAAAAGTTCTTCTAACGATAAGAAACGCAGTCGTGAAGACAGCGGAGATAGACATAAGTCCAAAAAATCCAGAAAGTAAAGATCTACGTGTTTAATGCATTTTTCATTAAATATTAGCAGTTAATAATAATGTTTAAGTTAATTTCTTTCTTAATTATCTCTCTTATTGTTTACTTTAATGTCACTTTAAATAATAAACTTTTTCGTATATTCAGTTTATTTTGTTTGATAAATACCACATTCTTTAACTTTAAAACTTAAAGTGATGTTTTTCAAGCAGTTTTGAAGATTTTAAAGACGACCGAATTTTTTAACTACCTCTTAATTTAAAACTAATGTATATTTCTATCTTTATAAAATAAAATTAGTACTTTGTATGATATATGAAGTAGTTTATTTGGGAGATTGAAACAGTAGTATTCCAAGCAAATAAGAATTTGAAATCCATGACTGTTATTTAGCTTTGATCTATACTAAATATTTGAATTTATTCTGATGGAAAGTGTGGCTTTATCATTTAGGTTGGATTTCGTAATTCCCATTCTTGTATAGAAAACTTGGTAGATGGCGCAACCAGTTAATTATTTACAAAGAAACGTCAAAATTTAAAAAAATATGACCGTTACAGTTGGTGCTGATCGTGCTGATTACAAGAACGACAAGAACTATCAACACGATGTGCAACATTTATATCATTAAATGTTCCGTGCACTAAATGAAACTGGTTTTCAAGCAACTTCAATTAGTTAAACATGATTTCGAGTAATTCACTTGTGGAGGATCTCGAAGTAAGCAAGGAGAAGTTAACCAGATTACAGACCGAATTAAATAGTAAAAATACCATATTAGGTGATCTTAAAAATCAACTGTTGCAAATCAAAGATCAAGAAAATTTATATACACAAGAAATAAACGATTTGCAAGCATCTGATCAAGATTTTGTTGCCGAAAATAAAATAAAACAGTTACAAAACGAAATTCAACAACTTTCCACTAGTTCTTACGATGAGTTAGTATCTAGAAACGAAAGCATTTCGAAATTACGTAGTGAATTAAATCTCTTGAAAGAATTAGAAATTAAGGATGTCAATACGTTTGAAACAGCTTCTGAAGAACTTTTGAATAAGACCGAAACTTTGGAACAAACATTACTTGAGTTAAATAATGCTTTGTGCGAAAAAGAGGGATTATTGAATCAACTACAAAAGCAAAATTTTGGCCTTACAGAAGATGCCGAAGTAAGTGCAGTTAATTATGATTTCTCGTTACTAAGATTTAAATTTTAGAACTTGAATTTAATGTTTGTACAAACCACAGAAAACTTAGAAAGTAAGAAGCACGATATAAATAAAGCGTTTGATATACTTAATACTTTGGAAGAAGATTCTGTTTTAATGAAATCAGAATTGCATGGTTTAAAAAGTAAATGCTTGCAACTCGATACTAAAGAATCAATATTTTCTGAAGTAAATGACAGGTAAAGGTAAAGGGAGTTGTTATAATTATTATGTAACAATTCAAATTGTAGGCGGTTGAGTTTAAAAGATACTGTGGTGGAGTTAGAAAAAAAGTTGAAACAAAGGCAAATGGATATTATAGCTATATCATCAAAAATAACTTCTCTTAATTCATATAGTAATGAATTGAAAAATAATTTGGAATACGAACAAACTGAAATTCAGCAGAATTATAAAGGTGTTGTAGATACATTTAGGTAAATTAATCATGTAAATATTGTCGCATTAATTTAAAGTTATTACAAATAGAAATCGTGAATGGGCCTTAAATAAGTTGCTGCAAATATTTAAAAATATGATTTTTCAAAAGTCGCTTTTATACAAAGGCAAACGTGTAGAAGATATCGTAAAGTATGTGGATAAATTAGCAAACGAAAAAAAGTAAGTTGTTTATGAGTTTTATTATTTTTTAACCAAAAGTTTATTTTCAGAGAAATTGAGACAAAATTGAAAAATGCTATTGGTACAGAATTTGTTGCAGAAAAACTTCTCTTTCTACATTTAAAGGAAATTAACTCTAAGATTCGTGAATTTAAATCTTCGGTCGAACAATTTGAAGTAAAATTACTGGAGTGCAAAAATTCATTAGAAGGTCTAAAAGTAACTTCTGAAACTATTACAGTAGAGGATGACGATTCGGGATTAATCGTAAGTATAATCTTAATTTTGTTAAAGCTTTGTTACTTGTCTTCTATTAGCTTGCTTTGTGTGTCTGTTAGGGATCTATTTTCCCAATTTTGAACACTTTCTCGTGATCCAATCGTTCTGAAATTTTGCATGCATGTTCAATTTACGTGACGGAATTTTTCAGAAATTTTTGTGAATTTTTTCCACGGCTAGATTTAATTAAATTAAATATTTTCTATTTATATTAGTTTTTAGTGCATTTCTAAAAGAAGACAAGTTTTTAAAAAGTGTTTTTTAAACGTTTATTTTTTTCAAATAATGGAACTTTTTCAGGTTACAGAATGTTTAAAAAGTGATATAAGTGTTCCGGACAATAATTATTCATCAAACATTTGTAAACGAAAAAAAGTTACTTATGCAGAAGACGTTTGTGATAAACCAGTAAACAGACATAGAGTTAGAAGAGGCGGTAAAGTGCTGCAGAGCCAAACTGTGTTTTTTTTGGATTAAAGTATTATTTTCATTTTCAATTCGTGTTAAACTAATTAGAAATAGGCTAATTACATAATTGCACTAATTTTAATTTGAAAAATAATAAACGAAAAACATTGCAATTGGTATGCCTGATTCGATTAATTAAGTTTTTTTTTGTTTTCATTGAACTGGCAGAGTGGGGTTATGATTAAAAATGTATTTGCGTATTTAGGTTCGATTTGAAAAATATAAATAAAAAAAGCTGTTTTAAAGGTTTTTTGCTGTAAATTATTTTGAAGCATGTAAAATTGAGAAACTAATCGGTTGTAAATTACGTAAATTTAACAAAAAATATGTTATGTTCTGAAGTGCGAAATTTTGAATCGTTTCCATCAATTTTTCAAGTGCAAAAAGGTAATGGCCTAAACAATAATAATTGTGCAAAAATCCCGAACAATTTGTACTACAATCTTTCGGTTAGTATTAATGCCGGAAACTGACACAACTTAAAATATGTTTTTGCAGGTATTAACTGTTTTACCAGAATATCTTTACGATCTTCGACGTTTAATAAGTTCGTTTGTTACACCACTTACTACTATAAAGTTACCGATTTATCAGGTGTGAAATTTATTAATCGAGACTATAAAGAACTTGATTAGTAAAGGTATGTTCGTTTAACATAATTCGACATCATTTATTACTTGCTGCTTGGTATTAATTTAGGTTTATTCCACTTGCTGAGTATTAATGGAATTTACTGTGATGAGCCCGTGTCTCTAACTCTTGGCAAAAAGATCGTTTTCTTAATAAATATCGAAATTTTGCCAAAACACCAAATTTTACTACAGTGAGTATTTTTTCGAAAAACTGAATGGTAGTTGCCGGCATTGGTGGTATTTTAACGCCGTTGTTTGTTATAGACGATGCCTCAATATCGTGAAGTGTCTACTCTTCAGTCGCTCTGTCTAGATGGTGTAGGAGCTCTGGTCGTGAGTTTGGCACCTCACATTATCGCCAATGTCCAGTTGTGTTCAGAGCAATCGGAGCCACAGAAAGGAGTGGCAAGCCTTAAAAGAAGTTTAATTGAGTTAGAACAACTTTTAGTGTGTAATGTTCCGTGCTATTTGTACGATTCGATGGCCGTAAAAGTTTTGCAATCTGTTAAAGATTTAATTGGTAAAACTAAAAAAACTTATGATCAGTTTGCTCCAATGTCGATGTTTTTAGCAGAGATGAATGTTGTAGTAAGTTTAACGGAAGTTATTTTAAATCAAAATCTTAAGAATATAGATTTTTCTGTGTGGCCTAAAATTATGCGTTATGTGTTATATAAAAACTTGTTCAAGTTGACTGGGTTGGAAGTACTTAACTTGGGATCTTGTACGGGCGGTTGGAGAACTAGAGATAATGATAGGTGCATTATTGATGGAATTGCTATGATGAAAAATTTGCGGTCCTTGTGTTTATGCTTTGATTGTACGGATAGTGTGATACAAATACTCGGTGATAATTGTCCAAATTTATTTAATTTAGATGTTACTTCTTCTCGGTCTGTGACTGATAGAAGTATTCCGTCGTTGTTAAAGTGTACGCAGTTGCGAGAATTGCAATTGCATCGAACGTCGGTTTCGGTCGGAGGTTTTGCCGAATTACTTGTGTGTCTTCCAAAACTTGATGATTTAGGTCGTTGCGACGAGTTTGGCAACGTCGTTAAATACGTCCATCAGCATTATGGAAATGCCGGTCCTTTTGGTTTGAAGAAATTACAAACTCGCGATCTTACCACTGATAGTTTACGTTTTCTTGTGGCACTTTGTCCAAAAGTCGAGCACGTTTGTCTTTTTCACGATGAACATATTTCCGACTTCACAGTTTTAACGACTTTAGACAACTTGAAAGAACTAAAGTTGTCGTCTTGTTCATTTTATAGCGATTTTATAATACAATTGTTGGAAATTCGAGGGAGTGGTCTTACTAGTCTGCATTTGGAGCATGTCGAAGAAATCGATTTGAATGCAATAATGCACATAAGCCAATTTTGTCCTTTGTTAAAAAATCTAGTCTTGTATAATTGTGATTTTGTCGATCAAGATACTTCGTATCCTAAATTGAAGTTAAAACCTTACCAACATTTGGAAAGAGTATTTTGGGTCGTCGATTGTGCTGTAAATCATTTAGAGTTTCTTTTGTCTCATTCTGTTAATATTAAGTTTATTCATTTGGGTTCGTCTACTGGAATTACGCACTCGTCTATTGTTAATATTTTAATGGTTAATCCCATGAAGCATTTGGAAGAATTGCGAATTTTGTATAGTTCCGATATGAGTATAAGAACTGTCGAGTTACTTTTGGCAAGTTGTAGCAAACTTAGAATTTTATCAGAGTTGGAAAGTTGGCAAGGTATTACTATGGAAGAGTTAAAATCTTTCCGCCAATATATATATTCGAGCAATTATGATTTGGATATTAGACCTACTTTATCTTACTGACAAAAATTTTTTATACACAGTTATTGTCAGAAGATTGCAAATTCATAATTATACTTGTGATCGTACTGCAGTTAATGTAACAACATTTAGTAGAAATTATTAACCTTTTATTTGAAAAATGACTGCACTTTTAGTTTTGGATTTTTATCTCATTAATGGCTGTTGTAATTTTGTCCTGTTAGTTTGAATGATAAATGTGGAACCTTAATTACTTAATTGTAATTTAAAGGTTTTTTAACGTAATTAATTTCTCGCGATTTTTTGTAGAACCTGAACTCAAGCAATAAACAGTAGATTTGGTTTCAAATTAGAAATATCTCGGCTATAGCTTCAGTTTCGTGCTTTTACAATTTTTTATGTTATTAATTTATATTAATCGGGGTATTTTAAAACGGCGACGTTGGCTATAAAGCAAAGGGCAAGACTTGTATTTTTGTAAACTATAAATATGCCAGTATTAAACTTCAGTGACACATTTCGAGTATGTAAATGTATACGGAGCTCTAAAATTCAGGAGCGGCTTTTACAATCTCCAAATTAACTGAAGAACGCTTTTTGTAAAAATTTATCTTTTTGTTTTTATCTGAAATAGTCGGCCCATTCGTCGACTTACTGTTACAGTTTCTTTGTTTTCTTTAGATTTAAACTTGGTAACTTCACATTAATTCTTCTTTAAATACTTGTACATTGCTTCGATGCAGTTTTTCCTAATTTTGCAGTTCTTTTTGATAGCATTTACAATATCAAACTGTTTACTCTCAAACTCGGCCTAGAAAAAGAAACTTGAAGTACTTTTTGAAGTTCTTAATCCACAGTCGTACCCGTCGTATCCTATCTGTATCAATTTAAAGATTGTGTTAAGTAATTTCATTCAAGTATGACTTTGTTTCTGTATACATATTATGTTTAGTTTTTGCATTAACTTTATCAGATACTTCTAGTAAGTGATTGTGTGTAGCACTATAATAGTTGTCTGATAATTTACACATATTTTATTGCATGAATCGATGGAATTTTAAGGACGGCGAATCCTGAAATTTCATTCCATAATGGCAATTTTGAAGTAATTAAGGCCACCCCTTAATTTTAGAGCTCATGTTGTATGTGGAGTTCCACACAATTCCTTATACTGCTAATTTAAATAAGGCGCATGAACAATCTACTGAAAAATTTTAATCTAGTCTAATGCTCGTCAGGGAAACTAAATGAACATGATGGTAAGTTCCTTACTACTGTTAACACAAGTTTTTAAACTAACCGATAAGAAAGGGTTGTATGCGTTGTTTAAACAATGTGTAGGTCATTATTGAAATATTGGCTGTTTATAACCAAGCCCTTAAAATAGCTTAGAGCTCTGAAAGTTAATATTTTGCTATTTGTAAATAGAATGGGATTAGGAAACCATTGGTAATCAATTTAAGTAGATCTGTTTTAATCTACATAATAAGTAATATGTTAAATGTTCCGTATTAGATATTTATATCTGTGTACCCCACATATACAAACTAATTCATATTTAGTTGATTTTTTAATTTATAAAATTTTGGCATAAGCTCTTGTCTGTTGAAATGTTTTCAACTCCTTTAAAATATTATCGATAAACGATTGAACGATTTCTAGGGGCTCATCATGGCCAGCTTGTGCTTTGTCGCAAATGCTAGTTAATATATTATTTGTAATCTCAAACTTTGCTTTTTGTTCTTCCAAATTCGTTAACATATCACCACACTTGCTAGAAATTCTAATGCTGGTGTTTTTAGTAGTCTCATAATTTACTTGAGCCATACTATATAAATACCTCAATTTTTGAAATATTGGCTGTTTATAACCAAGTCCTTAGAATAGCTTAGAGCTCTGAAAATTAATATTTTGCTATTTGTAATTTGTGATTGATTAGGAAACCAGTGGTAATCGATTTAAGTAGGTACCTAGATCTGTTTTAATCTATGTAATAAGTAATATGTTAAATGTTCTGTATTCGATATTTATATATATATGTGTATTATTTACAAGCTAATTCATAATTAGTTGATTTTTTAATTTATAAAATTTCGGTGCTATAAGTTTTTATTACCTGCTATTAATCAGGAAATCAGAGTTTTAACGATTTTTATTTCAAAACACTCGGACAAGTCAACAAGTGAGTGTACCTCATATTGATAATGAAACCTGAGGCGATAGATACATTTAAAAATTACATTGCTGTGGAAGAAATTGCAACTATACTCTGGAAGGTGTTAATAAAATAAAATAAAGTTATATTCAGTTCTATTTCAACAACAAACTGTCTCTTAAATAAAAGTCTGTTTAATTATTACATATCAGGTTTTTAAATCTCTCTTACAACGGGTGGTAGCAAATTGTAATCAGTTACTGTAACCACAACCATGTAACAGAATTAAAATTATTGTCTTCGATTGTTAAAATATCTTATTTTAATCAGCGCTTACATTAATCGTACTTTTGTGCAACCCAGTTGACCCAGTCTTTTATGCCAGAGTGTAACTAATTTCAATACCATTGAAATTGACCTCTTTTAAAATTTAAGCTTGCCTTATTATTAAAGACTTTGTAAGTGAAGTTTTAAATGCAAAATGCCGAAGCTGATACAATTTAAGATAAATTAATGCTGTAACTATTTATACTATATCAATGATAAAACGATTTCATTTCATTATAAATTACTTTTGAAATTAGCATAATATTGATAATATAAAAAAACTGTATTTTATGTAATATCGAAATGAATAAAAATCCAAATAAGAAAAGTATGTATTTGTAAAGTCAACATTTTTAGCAACTTTTGGAACATTTTTAGTTTTTGAGGTTTTTCTTTAATCGCTCTCATAAAGCACCAATACCAATACATCTTGCAGAATATTTTATCAGAGCGAGATCAGACTTGAACCAATTCTTTAGTTAAATCTCGAGAACAGCTCTACTTCGGGCAATAAGCAAACAAAACTCCAAGCATTACCCTACTGTTGACTAGGACTCTCGATGACATCCACTTCTGATGCTCCGGCCGACTTGCATATTAAATTTTGAGTATGAGAAAATGAACATTAAAAGGTACCATCGAGTAAAGCGGCCTTTACATTTACAAATACTTGGATCAGAGGTAAGCTACTGGAAACGCAAATTCGAATGTGTAATGGTACAAATAGAGAAAGGTTCTAGTTCACGTGTCTTTTTATATTCAAAGATGGTGGAAATTATTCTCCAGGCAAGAGAACAGTTGTTAAATACAGAAACATTTGATAATTCATCAGAAATTTTGAAATTGACTCTTGGCTAAACTCGAATTCGAGTACTCGTAAATGTAAAGGTCGCTTAAGAATTAATTCTTCTAACTGCCAAGTACCCATTTCAACAAAACAATCTTTCACACCAATCCGAGCTTTAACTCTAAACACTTGGCAATTTTTAAATAGCAACACAGTAGATAGTTTACGTGCAAACCCCATAGCTATACTTTCTGTGTAGATCAATAGTCTCAACTTCTTGACAAAAAAGGCTAAATTACAAGTGTTTTGGACTCTAGAAAAAAAAAAACATTTGTACAAACTCTAGGGGTTAAATTGTACAAATATTACAATGAAAGAAAATAGTAAAGGTTAAAGATTGCTATTCATTTGACTAAACATTTTATTCATATTTACACAATAGTTATAAATTTATACAAATCACTATATACAACTGCTTACAACAACGCTATCAAATTGGTCATATAACACGCATATATAAAAGTCAGACTAAATGCAGCAATATAAAAGAACCATTTCATATACTATAATGACATATACTTATATTTACTAGCTGGATCCGAACTAAAAAAAAAGCATTTACGTATATCAAAAATAAATTTAAATAGTCAACTCACCCCACTTGGGGACGGTCCTCCAATACCATCACCTATGTTTAGATCGCCTAATTCCTGTTGCTCTAATATTTCCATTGTATCGTCGCCCTCATTACCATGATTCATTAACTAAAACGCAAACGTAATATATTTATATATTTTAAATAATACTTCTACAAAAAAAACAAAAGAGGTAAAGAATCGTTACAGTGGTTAATAACCACATTTGCGAGCAGAAAAATAGTATCGTAATCACATTTTTTAAATTCCTACTATTATTTAGTGATAGTTAATTTACCTGCAATCTCTCTTGAAACTTGGACAGAATGCGCTCTTTCGGAGTGGGTGCTTTCACATTCGTAGGAATCGAATATTGTGGTCGAACGGGCGTTTCACCACTAGGCTTAATTTCTTTTAATTTCATATTCGTGAAAGTAGTTAAAAGTTCTTGACACTCTATTAAATTATCGGACATAATAGTGTCGTACGGTATTTGATTTTTAGCACTTTCCTCAAGTTGAGCCGATAACTCGGCAAGATGTGTCTTCAATTGTGAAACTACATTTTCCATTTCAACTTTGTTTTCGTGCATATAAGTGTTCATGTTTGCATTGAACATCTGTAATTTACATATTCAAACATAGCTTGTTAAATTTTACTATCGACTTACCTCTACAGCTTGCGTTTCTTCTCTCTGAATGTTTTCTTGGTGATTGCACAATTCTTCTGCAAAGACTTCCACATTTTTTGTGAGGGCTTCTTTGATATTGGTTTGTCCAAGTTTGCAGTTCGTTTCGATAGCATTTACAATATCAAAATGTTTACTTTGAAACTCGTTCTAGAAAAAAACAACTTTAAGCACTTTCTGAAATTCTTAAATTACAATCGTACCCTTTGTGTATCAGTTTTTAAGATTGTGTCGAGCAATTCCGCTAAAGTATGACTTTCTTCTTGTATATTATTTTCAGTTTTTGAATTAATTTTATTTGACACTTCTAATAAGTGATTGTGTGTAGCACTAATAGTCGTCAGATTATTTACACCAATTTTATTGGACGAATCGATCGAATCTTGCAATGAAGAAAAGTTCACAAATAATGTGTTTATCAATTTCTGTTGAGCGACACAAAGTTCTGCTACCTGTTGCAAGTTCTGAAATGTAAAAATTTTAGATCTATAAAATACTTATATATACCGATGTTTGTTCTAGACTTTGTGCCATATAGAAACATGAATGTCAATCAAGACGTTTCGTGTTACGATACCCTCACGAACTGTATGCCAATCTATGATAGGACACTGACCAGATAACGGTTCGGCATCGTTGATGTTTTAATATGCCACAAAGTCTAATTAGCAAGATCTCCGTACCAGCACTAAAATCTGACACTGGAGCCAATACATTTAGCCCATAAAATAATGTCAAACAGCCAATGTTGGACTACCTGATAAATGAATTAGAATAGACATTATTCAAGAATGTCTTGGCACGGGTTTACCGCAAAATCTTAATTTATCCAAAATCAAGTAGAGCAACTTATTTTGTTCTATTTTGTCTATAGTAATTGTTACTAGTTTTTTATGAATATGTTTTTGCATTTTATTAATAGATACTCTACTAAACGAACCTGTTGCGAATGAATTATTTGTCCTTGAATGTCTTCATAATGATGTTTTTGAGTGATTTCACTTTTTTTTAAATCAGATATCTTTGCTAATAATGCCTCCTTATCTTCATCAAATTCATTTGCTAGCAATTTATAAGAGGATACGTTATTTTCATGCCGATTAATTACCTTAAAAAAATAAAGTATAATTTTGATATTTGGGAAAGCTAGTTACTACAAAATATGCTCTCTCACACATTTCTATAGTGACACTAAAACTAGTGCCACGATAAAAAAAAACTATAATACAATAGTGTGGCAATCTATTATTTTTGCAGATTTAATGAAAACGAAAACCAATTTTTCTGAAGTATCAACCGCATCAATAAAAGCAAAAAAAGTTCTATTCCCATAATTAAGTAACCACGATTTTAACCAGCAACTGAAAAACTGGGTTATAGCACTTCATAATGATGCGATACCTAACAAACTTCTAAAACTGTCCCGACTTCCTCTATCATCTCGCATGATAGAAACGTGTGAGTGAACTTTGGCAGAATTCCTATCACAATATCTCACCTGCGTTTTTAAAAAATCGCCCAAATTTGCCTGGTCCTGATTATGTGTGTGTACTATATTTTTCATTGATTGGCAAACATTTAAACTATCTTTACACCAAGTATTGTCAATATTTTGTACATGATCTTGACACGACGTTACAAATCGATCCAAGAGCGCTCTCATGCTTAGTGAATCAATATTTAAGCTTTCTTTAAATGTTTGTTGAAATGTTTTCAACTCCTTTAAAATATTATCGATAAACGATTGAACAATTTCTACGGGCTCATTATGGCCAGCTTGTGTTTTGTGGCAAATGGTAGTTAATATGTTATTTGTAAATTCAAACTTTTCTTTTTGTTCATCTAAATTTGTTAACATATCAGCAAACTTGCTAGAAATTCTAACGCTGGTTTTTTTAGTAGCCTCATAGTTTTCTTGAGCCATACTATACAATACTTGGATTTTATCTCTTAAAGCCGAATCGAGAATTTTAGATGTTTTGGTTATATTTAGGAGAACTTGAAATTCATCGTATATTTTTCTAGCCCTTTCTTCGAAACATGTGGCAAGATATTCTTGCTCATCTTTTTCAATACTAGTTTTTTGTAGTAAGGCTTTACAATCATTTAACTCTTTGTTAGTTATGTCGAATGACGTACGCATTTCTTTCCAGTTAAGCTCCAAGACGTCTTTTTGATCTTCCAAATTTTTCAATTGAACTTCTAAATCGCGTATAATGGTAATCTTAGACGCTAGTGCTTCTTTACTATTTTCATTATCGAGTACTAATTGTTCATAATTATCGCTTGCTACAAATATACCAGTACCTGTGCGAGCGGCTTGCAAGTCTTTACGTAATTTTTCAATTTCGTCACAATATTGAGCAATTGCTGCTTTTTGAGACATTCGTTGATTGATTTCTGGTCTATTGGTGATGTTTCTCGCTCGATTCGCATATTCCAATGTACTCAAGGTTTCTTCTAAATTACACGTTGCGGGAGAAATTGTGGCTATAATCGACGTTTTGGTACGCCCTCCGAGACTGTCTTGTAAAATTCTCGTTAATTTTGATTCTCTGAAAGTGTTTAAATTAGTATTTAATTATAAAAATAAATTAATTTAAAAAGATTAAAACAAAAGAACTTCATCTCCAATAATTTGAGTTTCTAATTCAATTAATGACTTCTTGAACTAATGTTAAAATTACATAAATTTGATTAAGTAAAGTCATAAAATTATAGTTCGATTCATTTTAGCCAAATTTAATATGTATTTGAAAAATTTTTGAAAAAAATTTTTAATAATGGTTTGTAAATGTCCTTAGGATTCATTTGTGCATTAAAACGTATGAGAGTTGTCTGAGTTGATAAGATTTTTAAAGGTCAAATAATTTAATTTCAAACTAAACAATTCATTTTATCTGCATCCAGACAGTAATTTTTCAATAATTTGGTAAAATCGATGAAAATACAAATAAAAATTTTGACATGGTGAATTGGTTGTGGACGGTAATGGGTCTTGGGAGAATTTTTACGACATTCAGTTTGGAATTAAAATAAAAATTTTTTTTTTAATTATAAATTTTTTAAGTAACCAAACAAAAAAATTAAACCTGATTGAGTTTTATACACTAAATCAAAGTAAATCAAAAAAAGTAAAATGCGTTTCATGAATCTAAAAAAATAAAATATTGTTAAATCTATAAAATTAATAATATGTGTGTCTTTCTCAGCAATTAAATTGTGCTTGGTGTAATTATAGATTTATAAGTTATTTGTAAAAAAGTTTTAACTTGAAAAAGCCAATACGAATTGGCTTTCCTGTTTTTGTAATGATGTACAAATTTTTTTTAGCTGATTCTTTCTTTTAATTAAAAATCGAATATAACAGCTGTAACAATTAAAGTTAAAATTACACCTGACTTACCTATATGGTATGTGACCTGATCGTTCTACTAGTGACTTAATAACCCTACCCAGAGTTAACAAAGACTGGTTTATGCTTCCAGCTTCTCGAGCGCGTTTTTCAACAGCTCCAGATCGACTAATATTTTCGCTACCTGCCAAGTCGACTAGGTTCAATTTTCCTGTTTTAACTAGCACATCTCCTTCAACCGTCGTTTCTCGAGTGTGTACTGTAATCGTAAAAACGGTGTGAGAACGACTAGATTGAGTATTCATTAAAGTGGAAGCTGTCCGGCGTTTATCTTGTCCTTTTTCCAAGATTTTATAAACTTGATTTTTGTTTACAACTGTGACTTGCTCGATTCCTTGTATAATAACAGACCCCTTTTGATGTTGATCCTCAAAAAGACTGCCAAATAATAGAAAAATATATTATAATATAATATAAAAAATGAAATGTAGTGACATCGGTAAAAAATGAGACTAACCGAATTCGGGCACACTCGTCTCCTTCTGCCAGCAAGTCATAAAGCTCTTCGTTGTAAAGTTCTAAGTAAGAAACTCGTACAGTGTACTCTTGTTGAATTAAATGAAGCTCGTCAAACAAATGAGACATGGCTCGAGGGATAATTCCAGCCAATTCGTCCTAAGAATACCAACAATGACTTTCAATTATTACTATTGTTATAGTTAAACTCACATTTTCCCACGAAATGGATGCTTCAGAACTCGATCCCCCCGCCATCGTGTGGGTTTTTCCAGTTCCAGTTTGTCCATATGCAAAAATTGTGCAGTTGTAGCCTGCTAAAACTTCATATATCAAAGGATTAACGACGCTCATATACACTTCGAGTTGTTTAGTTGTAGGACCAAAAACACGATCGAAATAATACTTTTTTCCGTGTTGCTGCTTTATAGAAAGTTCTTTAGAACCGACTATATCTACACATGATGTAGACCTGTTATCTCGTTCTTGTTGATTGAGGGGCCTATAATTAAAAGCGTATGAAAAATAAAACATGGTCATAATTGATGATATTTTCAAGGAAATGTTTTGTGCAACACTTTAGTTTTATTAATAATTCGATAGATGTGACAGATAGTTGATGATAATCTAATGGTTTCTTTATTCCAATACTTTTGTTTTAAACAAACTAGGCTACACAAAAATTACCATGATCGTACAGACTTGAATTCGCTTGAATTTGTTGGGAGGATTTCTTTTTACTTCTTTATATTGTATTGTATTGTATAAAACTAATAAAAGTAATGGTTGCCATTCACTTAAAGGTCGCCTGCAGTCCTAGGACTATGAGGCCAGGACTTAAGGTTAGGTAGTTGATTTCAAACCATGATGTCGAAAAGAAAGCTTGCTGCTTTATTAATAATTATTTTATTATCCGAACCAACAAAAATGCTAAAGATTTTGGGTGAAGGACTGGCTGCTTGAGAGAGCACGCAATTGTGCGATCAGCGTATCATTTCGAGTTTGTTTTCCACAGAGCAGGACACTGGCGATAAATATTAATAAAGTTTTCAATAAACTGAGCATATTTGTCACCCATATTTGTGCTAGTGGAGTATGAAACTACTACAATCACACTATAAAATGCTGCAGCCTCACAGAAATCTTTCAAATTTGCCTGATAACACATTTTCAGCATACACATGCTGAAGAGATTCGATAAACTGAAGGTTGGAACCTCAAGGCAACCTGTAAGTGTGTATCGCAAAATGATCTTAAGACTTGCCACCTTGTGGTGGCCATTCACATAAAGGTCTTAAGATCATCTTGCGATAAACACTTACAGGTCGCCTTGAGGTTCCGACCTTCAGTTTATCGAATCTCTTCAGCATGTGTATGCTGAAAATGTGTCGCCGGTTATCTTAACGCAAATTTTACGCCGAGTTGAAAGATTTCTGTGAGGCTGTGAGATTTGCAAGGAGAATATTCTTGTTTTATTATCAGTGAAACATTCAGGTTTTAAACAAAACTGTGCTACAAAAAAATTACCTTGATCGTACAAAAACTTGAATTTGTTGAGGTTTTTCTTTTTCTTTCTTTATATTGCTGCACAACATTTTAAAATATTTAATGCTTTTTTAATTATCGTTTAATATTAATAACTTTAGCACGACTCTACAGATAAAACTACTAAAACTAACAGTTTAAAACGTTATAAACGCACACACGTTCAGTTGAGTGATAAATAACAAATAACGAACTTTTTGAAATGTTGAATTTTGATTGGTGCGCGTACTACCAACCTAACTCTGGGGATACTAAAAGTAACTATTATTGTATTATTTAAATAAAATAAGTCGACGGTCGACGGTTGCAAGAACCCTGCGGCCTACGGTGCTATTGTTTCTTTTTGTCGCCGACGTGATCGTCGAATGGAGTGATCTTGACGCCAAAAACCCGAATCGGTATTCCGTTTCTTAAGTAAGGGGCGTGAATATTTCATAACAATCATCATATTTATCATAATTCACTTTTGGTTCAACGAGGTCCATAAAACGTTACATTTGTAATTACAGAACCCATTTTCTTCTGTTCTTACTGGTTCATACTTTGAGGCGTCCAGACTATAGAACCAAGTCTCACTGCAAACAAGAAACACGTCTTAGGGCTCGGCTTGAAGCTCGGTTCTATAGTCATACACCTCTTTACACTACCAACAATAATTTCTCCTAAGAGCTCAATTAACAAATCTAGATTGAATAAATTCAATTTTTTCGTTTTCAAATTTTATTATAATAAATTTACAAACATTAATAGTATTATTTTCTTCGTCTATTGGGCTCATTAGGATTTCGTTTCATCCAATGTTTAATTTCGGTTGAAGGCTTTATGTGTAGTTGTGCAGACTTTGAAACAACATCGTGCATGACGAATGGCGAATACCCTTAAAACGGTAAAATAAATCATTAGCAGTATAATATAAATCAAGAAATAATTTAATTTACCTGCAATATAATCATCGTCCATTGGGTTATTTTTCTTCCTGGCCAATTTTGATACTCTCTGATCAGGAAACGGTTGATCTTCAACTAAATGTGGATTATTAGAATGCTTACCACCTTTTATCCTGGGCAAACTGAATTTTTTCCCTCTATTAGTCAATGGTCGCCTAGCATTAATATGAATTTGTTGTTTACCATCTTCATCGAGAGATACTGCCACTCGTTTTAATGTTTTATTTCCACAATTTGGACAAAACTCCTTAGTCATGATACTGGTGGTTTTAAAACAAGCATAACAACGGAATATAAAAGTTCTAAGTTGTTTAATCATACGACCATCTAAAGCTGCCACATTTAGTTTCATCTGTTTCAATACATTTTGCATGGCAAAATCAGTAGTCATGCACGCAACTTTTACAGATTTGTCTTCCACTAACTCAGAATTTATATGTTTTTTAGCATCTTGTACGTTTGAGGGACAGATCCACCCTTCATCGTCGCATTCCTCCTCTGATGAACTTTCACTTATATCTTCATCATCTTCTACAACAGGTCTCAAAACATCATCGACATTATCGCCTCCTAACAATTCGAGGTTGTCAAAGTTTAAAGTCTCAAATTTTTCATTTAGATTCTTGTCCACTTCATCTACATTAGTTTCATTTTGACTTTCTTCGTTATTATCAGAAGTCTTTTGTTTTTCAGGTTGTATAGGTGTCGATTTTTTATTTGGATTATAAAAACCTACTATATTTTCCACTACAAATGATTTCTCTTTTGCAGTAATAACATTGATAGATTTTGGAATTACAGGCTCCATCATCAAGTGGTCGGCACCTACATGTTCTTTTTCCAACTGATAAGTTAAAGCCATTACTTTAATGTCGGTTGCAGATAAACTTTGATAATCGCCAGTTTTTTTTGAAAATTCAATTATAACTTTCACATTGTCCGGATCCACATTCCTGATTACTAAATCGTAAGGTAGAACTACAAGTCGACGTAATTGACGCTTATTTGTAATTTCATTTACCACTTCTTGACAAGTTACTATGTTTTGACCAACATTCTATAAAACAGAAGTTTTTATAGTAGGTACGAGAATTAGAAATCAAATTTTACCTAACCTGTAATTGAGCATTTTGTAAAAAGGCTGTTGTGTCTACAACCAAATACTGAACGTTTTTAGCCATCGGAAAATTCAAAAACTTTAGTAGTTAGAAGAAATTATTAAGCATTACATACAAATTACAACGTGTACGTGTTCCAAACTTTGTGGTTATGTTATATTGTTATATGACATCAGAACAGCATCATGACATTTACAACCAACCAAAACCAAAACATTTCACTTCTCGTAGCACAGTTGCCAGGTTGTTTAGTATTAAAGAAATAATTATCAATTTAATAAAAAGCCAAGCTTTTTAACAAATTAATAAGTAATATTTAACGTTAACAAATCAATAGAATGACAATACAATCATTCTTTAAAACATTTGTAGACATACCAAATTTAATTAACAAAAAAATGGTAACAGTAAAAGGCAACATAGTACAGTGCTAGTAATTTTCATATTAAAAGCCGAACTGTTGATCTTGTGCTGATTTGTCATTTGTCAAATCAAAATTTTTTAATCTATCAACTTGACACTTTATTGTAAATCGAATATTTTTATAATTCAGAAAAATTATACGTGCGTTCAGTTTAAAATAACGTAAAGAATGTCTTACGCATTAAGAAAAGTTGGTTATTAAATCGCTAAGTTTCGATAGCTGGACGAAATAAAACTTCATGAAAGAGAAATTAAAAGTTGATTAAATGGTGAAATATTAATCTACATTTGCAAAAAATATGTTATTTGAAAGTCGTCTTGACTCCTTCAGTATTTTATGTATCGAATTCAACAATTTGTTAAAAAGTCTATGTAAGTTTATTGCAGTTTTTAAGTAAGCCTCACTTCAATTAGATAATTAATTTTTACGTATTGACGCATAATTATTACATCTTATCAGATAAGGAATAGTTATCTGGGTTATTAAGAGACTAATTTGTGGATTTTTTGTTACATTGTATTTTTGTAGATTTACATTACTAATTGTGCTAGTCGTGCTACTATTCTAGAAACTTTCCTATTTTTGTTTTGAATCGGATTTGACAATTCAAAACTTGTTTCAGATTTTCAATGAGTGGTAGGTGACAGTTTCAGAAATGGCCGAGGCTTCAGGAACATCTGGGTTTCACCAATTAAGCATAAAAAGTAAGCTTTAGTTATGTTACACAATAGTGAAATCTAAATTGATGTCTTGTAGTTGAGTGTGCTCATTTGCGTAATAATGGGTTTTTAAAACCGAGTCCGTATGTTGAATTATCGATCGACAGTAGAAGTCCTCATCGTACAGATATTGTTAAAACGACGTCGCAACCAAAATGGAATGAAGAGTTCACTGTCCTTATCACACCGCAGTCGAAACTACATTTTAGTGTTTTAGATCATAACAGTTTTCGTAAAGACACCGTAGTTGGGGAAAAGAAGCTCGATTTGTATCAATTACTTACTCATTATAATGGTCGTTGTGAAAATTTAGAACTCACCTTAGATCTGATGTGTGAAAACAAGCAAAGTGAATCGCCGTCTAAAACTGGCGAACTCATCGCATTATTAAATGGGTTAAATATCGATTCATTAAACCAAAGTGCAAATAGTAGGCCTAGCAGTATTTTTATGCCTTTAGGACAAACGAACAGTGATACCTTACCCAACAGAAGTGTTTTAAATGGTGTAAGAGCTCGGATGAGGTTGCACGGTAGCGAAAATATTGTACCAAGTAGTACTCGTAGTTCTTCAGAACGTCAAACTGTTATGGCATCACCTCAAAATACAAGTAGTGCATCAACCAATGGTAAGCTCTAAAACTAAGTTGAAAAACGTATTAGTTATTGAAGCAATTTCAGATACAGCATTAGGGCCCCCAATTACCGTTCCAAATGGAACTGAGCAACCTGTCGTAGAAGAAAATCAAGTTGAAGAACCTTTACCACCTGGATGGGAAATGAGATTTGATATGTACGGACGAAGATATTATGTCGATCACAATACAAGGTAACAAGCATAATTTTTTATTGGACTGTTAATTTAATGTAAATTAATTAGATCGACTTCGTGGGAAAGACCACAACCGTTACCTCCAGGATGGGAAATGCGGAGAGATACAAGAGGTAGAATATACTATGTAGATCATAATGCACGTACTACTACATGGCAGAGACCAAATACGGAGCGTTTGCAACACTATCAACAATGGCAAGGACAACGTCAGCATATTGTTCAACAAGGTTGTGCTTGTAAGATTACTCGAATACCTTTATTAACTGTTGCTTTGTAGGAAATCAGCGATTTTTATACCCTCAGCAGACCCAACCTCCTGCACCGAGTCCCGGTACAAGTGCTTCTCTTCCAGACGAGGATGACGGCTTAGGTCCTCTTCCATCGGGTTGGGAACGCCGGGTACAACCAGAAGGTTATAATACGCTGTTTGATGTTTCAAATTTTAGTGTGTATTTGCAGGTCGTGTCTATTATGTCAATCACAAAAATCGGACGACTCAATGGGAAGATCCTCGAACGCAGGGTCAGGAAGTGTGCGGTGAATTGGACGATTCCACACCTTTACCCGCAGGCTGGGAAATACGATATACCGAAGATAATGTACCCTATTTTGTAGACCACAACACTAAAACTACGACGTTTCAAGATCCAAGACCCGGAGCTCCTAAGGGCCCAAAAGGAGTTTATGGAGTACCACGTGCTTACGAGAGATCTTTTAGGTGGAAAATTGGACAATTCAGGTAAGCGATTTTTTTATGCAGTTGAATGTCAAATAATTAGTAGGTTTCAAGGATTAATAATATTTTAGTAGAAAATGATATTGTTCGACCTACTAACTGAAATTTAAACAATCTTTAACATTGCTCGCACTATGATTTGTAACATCATTACCCATGGGTGACCTCTTCTCTCACCTAGGTGTTTTAATTTGTTAATTACGATTTAAATTTACAAAAATATGATCCCTCATCAGTACTCAGAATTTAGTAAGTTTATGTACAAAATAACAATCGGGGGTAGGTTAAATTTTTGTTGTAAAGGTGCAATTTCAATGTTCATTGCCATTAAATTAGTAGTGGAAATTTTTACTCGGGATCGGTTTGGTTAAATAATTTCACCCAATTAAGATTTTAATACAAATTTTTATCCAAATTTTTACTGTGGGACTTGTATCTAGTATCTTAATCTTGAATCTTTAATTTCTATAACTTACTTTTAAAGGATACTTACTAGATATCAAAATTAATTTAACACCGAAAATACTATTGCACATTTTAGTAATACGTTTATGCTAAACAGTCAGCCGATCGGATAAAATATAATTTAATACTGCGCTTTGCACCTATTATTAATAGTTATGTGGTTATAATCAAAAAATGATTCACTTAAATGATAAAGTAGTATAAATATTTTTGAGTTTATTAATACTAACGTTGAAACTTGCCACTTGTGTAATTGCACATATCGCGCTATGTACGAGCTGTTAATTAAATTACAATGTTACGTTATTACACGTTTCTTTTGAGGTTGTATCTTAGAAGAGTAATATCAAAAGCGTATTATTGTTTCAGATATTTGTGTCACAGTAATGCGTTACCAAGTCACATTAAAATATCAGTAACTAGACAAACACTTTTCGAAGATTCGTTTCACACGTTAATGCGATTACCTGCTTATGAGCTGCGCCGAAGATTGTACATAATATTTAAGGGAGAAGAAGGCTTAGATTATGGTGGTGTTAGTCGCGAATGGTTTTTCCTACTCTCGCACGAAGTGTTAAATCCTATGTACTGCTTGTTTGAGTATGCGAACAAAAACAATTACAGTTTACAAATCAATCCAGCATCGTACGTTAATCCTGATCATCTGGTGTATTTTAAATTTATTGGTCGTTTTATTGCTATGGCCTTATACCACGGACGTTTTATTTATTCTGGTTTTACTCTACCATTTTATAAAAGAATGTTGAACAAAAAATTAGTCATGAAAGATATCGAAAGTATAGACCCAGAATTTTACAATTCACTTATTTGGATTAAAGATAACGATATCGACGAATGTGGGCTCGAGCTCTATTTTAGTGTTGATTTTGAAGTATTGGGTCAAGTCGTTCATCATGAATTGAAAAAGGCCGGTGGCGACGTACGAGTCACAGAAGAAAATAAAGAAGAGTACATTTCTTTGATGACGGAATGGAGAATGACCAGAGGTATAGAACAACAAACTAAGGCGTTTTTAGAAGGATTCAACGAAGTTGTGCCTTTGGAATGGTTGAAGTATTTCGACGAAAGAGAACTAGAGTTGCTGTTGTGTGGTATGCAAGAAATAGACGTCGATGATTGGCAAAGGCACACAATTTATCGACATTACACGCGGAGTAGCAAACAAGTACTTTGGTTCTGGCAGGTAAGACTATATTTCATTTTTATTATTCTAATGTCATCTGTAGGTGTCGCGTATTTTATGTTTGGATAGATTCATATTAGTCCATGCGCAGTCATTGCAGGATTTTACATCGAACAAATTAATGGTCTGCTAAAAGTTTGCATTACCCGCTCTTTACTGTTGTCATAGAAGATTGGCTATGTTAAAAAGCTCTACATTAATTTGGATAAAGCTTGTTTTCAATAAAAAAGTAGAGATAAGATTTCAAAAAACTTTGATAAAAGCTTTTTTTGACTTTCAAAAAGGTTTTCAGATGAATCTTTAAAGTCAATATGTAAATTTATAATAGTTTTTTAGCTTTCTTTCTTTTTTTTATTTTTATTTTTATATTGGCTTTTTTATCTTCAAAATATTATTATCAATATGTAAACTTTCTACTGACCATCAATTTGCTCTAGCTTTTCGTAAAGAAAAATAATATCTTCAAGATACACTTAAGAGACTTCTCCTCATTTGTATTTTTTATTAATCTTATAAATTGATTTATTTTTATCTTGAGTTGAATAGGGGACTTTTGGCATTAAAACTTCTTTTTCAGTTTGTCAGGCAAGCCGATAATGAAAAAAGAGCTCGACTGTTACAATTTGTGACCGGTACTTGCCGTGTTCCCGTAGGCGGTTTTGCAGAATTAATGGGATCAAATGGACCACAGAGATTTTGTATAGAAAAAGTGGGTAAAGATATATGGTTGCCACGATCGCACACGTGTTTTAATAGACTCGATTTACCACCTTATAAAAGTTACGATCAGTTGGTTGAAAAATTAACATTTGCGATAGAGGAAACCGACGGTTTTGGACAGGAATAGAAACGAACGTGTATATAAACCAAAATTTTATTTATGAGATCGTACCTGACCTCAGTTTTATTTTAATAAGATTTTAAATGGCCTGTCAAGATGGTACTTATATTTTTTAAAAACTTTACACAATATTTTTTCAATTTAGTGCAATTTTTCCTCTCAAATATGGTATTATGTGATATTTAATCGACTGTAATTTTTCTTGGCCTATTTACACTATGCAAATGTTAGAGCATTGTTTTAATGGATTATTGTATATTATATTGGATACATGATTTTATCTTAGTAATTGTTATTGTAAACACAATGTTCAGTAATTTTTGGGTTTTTTGTTTAGTTTAAATTTATAATAAAGTTTCACTTTTTTTGTGTCAGTTGCTGTTCTAGTTATTGTATGGGAAGTATACAGCTATCCTAATTAGTCTTTTTAGCGTTAAAAGAAGATATTGTAGTTAAAATTCATTTTAATATTCATGCGCATAAATTCTGTGTTTGTGCATTTTTAAATGAAAAAGATAGAAGAGGAATTGCAATAGTGACTGTATAGTTGTTTTGGTGTACTTGAAAAAATATAAAGTGCCGCCACTTGTAATTTTACATTAATCGGTGATGTAAGTTTATTTCTCAAACTTAAAATCTAAAAAGTAACATTCCTTTGTAATTGTTTTTGAATTACTATAAATAGTACTAATAAAAAAAGTAATATAAAACCAAAGTTATAACGTATATTTTGAATTTTAACTATTTTTATTATTTAGCAGTATTTATTAGAATTAATGGATACACATACTAATTCTCGTCTTGCATTAGCAATTGGGTTTTTATTTGCATTTTTTAAAATGCAGTTTCTACGTTCTACGAGTGCTATCTGTATATTTGTAAATGTAGAATTGTATATTTTTAGATAACAATTGTGAAAAATGTTATTTTTAAGCAACTTGCTTTAAATCCTTTTCAGTGTATATAGAGCTTAATTGTACATACATTAATTAAATTATGAAATTAATAAAAGAAAAGCTGAAATAAGTTTTAATTAAATAACTTTTGTAGACTAATTATTCTTATTAATATATTATTATTAATTATTTACGCTTTTAATTTGGGAGTCGGCTTCTTGAGAAAGAGAAGAGTTGAAAATTTTGACTTTTTAGGTTCTAACAAAATAAAAATTGGTTAGCGGCTAAGACTGTCTCGGATTCAGATCCGGAGTATCTTGGTTTGAACCTACTTACACCTCGGGATTTTCTGTCCAATGCCTTGGTTAGGAATCCACCTAAAGCTGTAGGTTCTGCTTCTAAAGTATTATTCACAGTGTAGTTCAAATACATAGAATTAAGTCGGTCATTCTCAACTGGGATATATAGTCCGCAAATGGGGAACAGAAACACAGTAATGGTTTGAGAGTATAGCTACACAAAATTATTAATTACTTCATCTTCTCACAAAACACTTCAAAGTAAATGTCTCCACTTGCTACTTATTGGAATAGTGCGCTCCTGGTCTATACCTCAGTTGAAAATAAATAAAGTGCAAGTTGCTTTAGACTACAACTGCAGTTATGTATAATATTTGAATATAACCTTCCCAGTTGAATGCACATAAAACTTTAAAAAAAAGTAATAGATTATATTACAAGTATTATATTAAAATAAATTATCTATTACATTTGAAATATTTTACTATTTTTAGATCTAATTTTTTCAATAATTTATTATTTAAAAAATTTATCGAAGGGAAACCAATTAGGTGGTTTGTTTTCATCGGGTAATGTTTTACTTTTGATAAAACTATCTTTATCGTGTTCATCGATATTAACCATATCTTCAACAATTTCTTGATTGCCCTCGCGATTAGTTTTTGTTGTAATGGTATACTGTTTATCACCTTGACCACGTGTAATTGTCGTTTGTTCGTTACCTGAATGATCCCTGATCGTCTTGTGAATTTCATACGTCTAAAAAATTATTGTAGAAAAAGTATACTGTACAAAAAAGAAATACTTACCCCATCGGGATTTCGAATAGTTTTAGAAACAATACTTTTGCCAAAGAAGCGGGTTTTCGGCACTAATTGAGATGGTTTGCCTTGTAAAACCGAGTCGAAGTCTCTCATGTCAAATCTAAAATTCATAATTTTTAATGTATAATTAATTAAAGTTTAATAATCGTTTTTAATATTTAGCATTGAGCAATTCAAAATTTAATTACTTACTTTCCATCGAGATCTTTATCTGATCTCTTGTGTTTGTTTGGAACAGCTGCTTCGTAGCCGGACTTTAAATATTGTTCCCGCAAACTTCCTTCATCCTTATTTTTTTTAGACTCTTCAAGTGCAGGTAACTGGTCGAAATCTGGAAATAATTTGAATACAACTTTATAACGTTTTTCTAAAGCTACATACCATCGTTAAAAGGATTCTTTTCGAAAAATGGGTCACCTCTTCCTCCAAAAAACAAATCACCTTCATTACCAAAATGTCCTTCTTCGTGGAACATACCAAAACTTTTTAATACATGATTCATTTGTTGTTCAAAGTACCTGTGCATTTCTACAGGATTGGAAAACACATCGAATCCAAATTTTTCATAATCATCGGCTGTACGTTCCCAGAACGGTTCTCTACATTAATGAAAACGCTTTAAAAACAAATATTTACTATTATGAGATATTTACTTGGGGTTTACTTCTTCAATTTCCCTTCCAGGACTAAAAATTGAAATGATTAACAATAAAGACAATTAATGAAATAACATTACTTACCTGTCTTTCGGTTTATTTTGATCTTCTTTATATGGTAAACCAAAGAACTGTTTAACACGAGTATAAAGATCCATTGTAACGTGATAACTCAATATTTGTTATGGGACATGGGAGTTATTGCACAATAATTTTTTAACTTTCAAATTTATTTTTATTTCTAGAACATCCTCAACTTGACATGACTTGACATTTGGAGCCGGCGTTAGCGCCCTCTACGGATTCAATTTCATTTGGGGTTCTGAATGAATTAATTTATTGTAAAAGTGCAGAAAACGAATACTTTTAGTTAAATATAATTGCAAATATCACAAATACATTAACATGGAATGTTTTATTAGACTAGAAAATAATCGTACTACACACTAAATGCACGAACAAAATAGTATGTGTATTTGATAGTAAAAGCAGCAATACATTCTTGGACTTTAATGCTCATCATTCAGGAATGTATTGCTATTACTATTAGATACACAATAATACTATTACTGTGTTTTTATAGCTTACAATATTATCAATTATTAAACGTTTGTGTTTGTGTAAATTCAATGACTAGACTATGACAAGTAAAAATATCCAAAAATGCTCAAGCAAATAAATTGCGTAAATGTGGTAGATTTATAATGATTCATCGAGCGATTCCATTTCATATTCTTGCAAAATTCTGTTAGAACAAAAAAATAGAAGAACAAACTATAACAAAGTGGTAAATACTTACGTGTCATCAACTATTTCAAAAATATTAGCTCTAAATTCTTTATTCTTATATAAATCGTCCAACTGAGCTGGCATACAATCTGTGAGAGATGGTACTGTTGCGGTACTTAAATATTCAGTATTTAAATAAGGCGGTAAAACATCGTCTTCCTCCTCTTCCGGCTGTAGTTGATGAGAGTCGACCATTTCTAACCACTGCTTATTGTGAGTTCTAAAACGTTCAATACGTATTCTATCGCCCCATTCCGAATTTAGCTCTGTTATTATGTTAAGACAATCGTTACACAGTTTTCTGACTTCCTTGTTTGTATCATTTACAAGATCAATTAAGTAAGGTGGGGCTTCTGCAAATAAATTTGAAGTCGTTTACTCTTTTTTCTAATATATGACATACATACCGGTGTTGTTAATTAGGTAGTGAGCAGAATCTTCATGAGATAATTGTTTTAAAAACAAATACACTATTTGCAGTACCATTTCGTCATCTTCCTGATAAAGTTTCAATAGATCGATGCAAGCTCCAGTAATGCCACTTTCACATAACAGAAATGAACAATTTTCATCACCACTTGCTGTACCCAGTAACACCACAACCTACAAATAAGCAGTTCAATTATAAAGTAATGAGTTTTCTTATTAAATTGCCTGAAGTAATAAATCCGGTTCTGCGCTATTTGATTTCAAAATATCTTTCATTTTAAATAACATGTTAAAATGCTCAAATATTTCCTTCCAATCTAAATCGCTAAAGCTTAAATTCGACATAATTCCCAAGCATTCGATTAAAAAAGCTTCATTCTCAGATGTATTAACTGCTTTAGCCAAATCACCAACAAATTCCTACAATTAATTATTTATTTATTTATAAAAGAAGTGCCCAATAATCACTTACAATGAAGCTGGATTTTGTTAAATCGTGATCTGAAATATTATGTATCATTTTGATCAGTAAAGTATCTTCGTGTCGAAATGCTCTGCTTAAAAGAGAATGCAATCTACTATTGTCGGCCATTTGTTGGGCATTTTGTGGATGTACGGCTAAATTAATGCAAAGAGCAACCATTACTTCATCAACTTGATCGGCGGCACTCAATAGAAGCATATCAGTTATCTAAAAACATTTTCAATAATGTATCGAAATAAAAGAATTCGGTAAAATACGCACCAACGATACACAATCTGTAAATGCAAACTCGGCAATAACTTCACGATCATAACTTAAATGATACAGAAGTTTAATGACAACGTCTTGATGTCGATCATCCCCTTAAATTAGTTTAGAGTTTAGAGTAATTACACTTAAAGATGTAAAATGTTAAATTGTTAACTTACGCAATAAAGTAACAAATTTTGACAAAAGTCCACATTTAACCATTTTAAAACGTAAATCTGTGTCAAAAGACAAATTAAAAAGAAGTTTTAAAGTAAGATGTACCAGATCGACATTATTAAAATCCAACAACTTTGGTAGTTTTTCGATGATATTCAATTCGGCCATATCATCTTTGTTAGCTTGCATGAGGGATAATTTTTTCAAAAATGTCACAACTAAGAGTAACAAGTCAGTATTTTCTCGTTCTAAAGTTTTGATTAAATAAGCAACAATATTCTTTTTAGTCATTTTTTCTTCAACCACTTGATCTTCGGCCATATTTAACAAAAGATAAAAAGCAACTCGAAGCAACTGTTCTTGCTTTTTAACTAAAGTTCGAAAACGCTTAGTTTTTTCTTCGTCGCTTAATTGTTTTCTATCATCTAAACTGTCTGTCGAGTTGGTCAGATCATCATAAATGCTACCTTCCATACAAGCTTTAATGTTAATATCATTAAAGTTACCAGACCTTGGCCTTAAAGGTTCTGGTATACGAGTTTTATGAATGTCTACCATACTCGTGCTAGTCGGACAAGTTTTTTTTATCGTGAATAAATCGGGTGGAACTTTTGTGCCCTCCATCTCGGCTTTCCAAGAATCATATCGACGCACTTCAAAATCAATAATATCCATACACAAAGACCCAATCTGCAAATTATTTTAGTATAATGATAAACTAAAACTACAGGTAGAGCCACGGCCTAGTACACCTAAAATCTGTACCTTTAATGAGGCCGGTCGTGAAAGCTTAAATATCTTAACTAAAACTACACCAGCTTACTTTGTAATGTAATAAAACCGGATGGAAACAACTGTGAGACGAGAAGCAAAAAAATATAAACACCAAATTGGTGCTGAGTACAATACTACGTTTCCAATCTTCTCTTAATACTCTCGCTAAAGCACTTAAGGCAGGCTCTACAATCAAATTATCACTAACAGAAGTAACAACTTAAGCTGAATTACCATTTTTTGACAATGCTTCCAAATTTTCTGAAGCTTTAGCTAAAACTAAAATCAGATGTGAAGCTTTAACTTTATCTGGGAGCTCTTCGTACAACAGCTCTATGTAGTCATTAATAAAGTTAATGTTTGAAGCTTCATTAGAGATGGGTGTACTTTTTCTAGATCCATCAGAATCTTAAAATGAAAAAATTAGAACACTTTCAAACTTAACTCTACTACAAACCATCGCTAGTAGGTAAACGCTTGCGTTTCTTAAGATAGTAAATCGTTTGTTCCAATTCCGTTAACCGAGATGGGTGTATCAATTCACATTGAACTAAGACCTCTTTTGCTAAGGACAGGCAATCTGAACGTGTATTTAACATGGGTAAATCGATTATTTTCTTCATACTCTAGTAAATTACATAAAGTTAACAAATATCAAAGCTTTTTGATAATAGTTAATATTTACCCGTTTCTCTCCATATACGACAATATCATTAGGTCCTAATATTTGAACGTCGAGTTCGTAATTTAAAATAATAGCATTTGCGGTTGAGTGAGCTTCGATAGTTCCAGGATGTCTGTAACTACAAATTCAATTAAAATTACAACGAGAATGAAAGTTAATTTGTGTTTCGTACCTTCTTACAAACTTCGCATCGTCCGGATCCATTCTATAGAATATTATAAATATAATATAAATAAAATATACTACAATTAGTATAAGACTTAATATCGGTGACAATAAATTTAATATTGTTGCTAACATGCAATATACGAACAGGGCCAAAAAATCATTCTTGTCAACTTTTGACAGTTGTAGAAGTAATATCTACCTTACCGACAATTTTAATAATTTTCATTGGGCGAGGTGTCACCATCTGTTTTATCAACAAATTTGAAATTGTGTACTAATAAATTGTACGATAGACGAAAATGAAGAAAGAATTAAAAGAAGGAAGAAGCTATAGAACTAATTAAGAGTAACATAACACGGTGTACGTATTAAAACGTAAAGCTTAAAAAATTGTATCGTATATTTAGCTATTAGCTGACAGTTTCCAATTATAAAAATATCAGTAGGCGTTTAGTGTGGGGGCATCAACACTTGATAGTTTTTGCATTATTTTTATTTATAGTAGGGTTGATAGGTCTGTTAGTACTTGTTACTTGTTACACAATCCTTTTTTAGTTTCTTTGGGAATTATCATTGGGTGCGTTTAGCGAACAAAGCTCCGCTAAACTGTATGCCGAAAGTCTGCACAACAGCACTCGGGTAACTATAATTCATCGTATACTGACTCTCAGCGGGTTGTAAGCAGCTGAATGTCAGCATACTCAGTACTCAGCATAATTGACCGATTACTTTAAGCAGCTTTGTCCGCTAAACGCACCCAATATCTCAAAATAAGAAAACAATATAAAAAATGGAATTTTACCATGCTGCTTTTATAAGATATCATAAAAAAAGTATCTACACATTAAATGTTATTACTTATTACATAAACTATTGTATTACTATATTACACAATATGCATGATGTGGGGAAGTGATTGAAAGCTAATTAAAGCAGCAAAAAGTTTAATTTATGCCAAGATCATCTAGATAAAGTTTCAACTTTTAAATTTTTTTAAGCAAAGTTATGGACGCTGCCACTCGTTATACTTGCTTATTTTATAATCAAAAATACTAATTGAAAATTACAAGACAAGAAATAATTACTTCTCGTTTAAAAATACCTACAAGATACCCTTATGGTATACAAGATTTCCATGCATAGACGCGAGTTGGAAACATCCTGTATATAAATAAAAGCACACAAAGGTCATAACAATTTAAAGAATTGAAAGTTAATGAATGGGTTAATTATTAATTTATTATTGTTTATTATTATTATTGTATTGGAAAAATATATATCTAAAAGTGTATTGTAAACGCCTTGTGATAACATAGAAATTTGGTAATATTATTGTAGATAAAAAACTTCCTATTATATAAATAGTAGGTAGGTATAAGTATTTTAAACAAACGCGTTTAAAGTTTATTCACTACTTATTGTGGTTATTTGAAGTGGTAGTGATTAAATTCTCTGAAGTAAGTTGTTGCGTTTACTTGTACTTTTTATATATTTAAACTTTTTCAAGATGTCTTCAACTAAAAGAAGAGTAATATTGGACGTCGATGTGGGTACTGATGATGCTTTTGCACTGTGCGTACTATTAGATGCCGAAAAAAGGGGTCTTGTTGATGTAGAAGCTATAGTTTGTTCTATGGGAAATGCTGCTGTGGATGATGTTTGTAAAAACGTAATCAGACTTCTAGAAGTCCTTCAAAGGACAGATGTAAGTAAAATGATAACAGTCACGTGAGCCTATGGTTTCTTTATTTGTTGGATGGTTTCTCCCAGTATTTGACCTTTTATTTGTGGCGCTCATGGTCTTTATTTGTGGCGCTCATGGTCTTTATTTGACTCTGTCTACCCATTCTAAAACAACTTGCACAGCTCAAACTCTGTATAAGCGCTCAGATAGTAGAAGAGCTAGTAGATTAAAATTCATATTTATAGGTCATTAGCCAGTTAGAGCCTAAATATTATTGGAAGATCAATCTCACTTTTTGATTTTGAGTGCATTCACTTGCCTACATCAATCTTAAAATCAAATCCAACTGATTTAAATGGTTTAAGAATACTTAATCTCATAAAAATTCGCAATAGAGGCGATCTAAGCTGAAAGCAAACGTAAAAAAATTTTGGTGTCCCAATAGAGAAATCTTTTCATTAATCTAAAGTGTTTAAGATTCCAGTATATAAGGGAGCCGTCGATGCTTTAATCCCATGGAAAAATATCGTAAAAGGATATCACGGTTTGGACGGTTTTGGCGATATCAAACATGAAACTGAGCCCGATACAAGTATTATTAAAGACACACCTGCCGCAATTGCAATACACGAAATTGTTGTAAAAAATCCCAAACAAATCACTTTAGTTACAGTTGGTCCTGTAACAAATGTTGCTTTAGCAATCAAACTATTTGACGATTTTGTACCGAATGTGAGAGACATGTTTATAATGGGTGGAAACCATTTAGGTGCGTTGTAATTTTCTGTGAGAATTAAATAATGAGTAACGTCTATGTAGGATTTGGAAATGTGTCGGAGACAGCTGAATACAATTTTTACAAAGATCCCGAAAGTGCTTACATAATTTTGGACGCCATGAAGTGTCCAATAACTGTACTAACGTGGGAAACTTGCACCTTAACCGATATTAATATGGTGCGTTCTAAAAATTATAAACTATTCAAAGAGTCGAGTAATAAATTTTTTAGGATTGGAGATTTAACGTTTTAGGAAAGCACTCGAGCCCTTTCATAGATCTCCTAAATAGAGCCGAGAAGAATTTATATGGTAATGGCCCTCTCGATGCACAATGGCATGTTTGTGATGGTTTACTTGTAATGTGCATGCTGTATCCTGAGGCCATTCGTATTAAAAATAAGTATAATGCAACTATAGAGCTACATGGTTCCGAAACAAGAGGTCAAGTTGTAATTAAGCGTTTAATTGACAACAAACAGCATAATATTGTTATTATTGAACAAATAAATTTTGATCTTATTAAAAAGATATTGCTGGACGTTTTTAAAAAATGATAATTTTTTATATTTAGATTCAGATTTAGATAATTAAATAGAACAAAGTTTTATTTGCCTATTTTATCTAAGAATTAGAGTTGATGGAATTTTTTAATCAATAAAAGTTTATTATTTCTCCTCTTTTTAAAAGATTAGCGTTTTATTGTTGTTGTAGTAAATAGGTTTTTATCAAGCAATTTAGTATATTGTCTATTGTTTTATATTTCATATCTGAAGGTCTTGGCTTACCTACATACTACAGAAATTTGTGCGCAGAAATGTTTATTATATTCAGGGTGGAGGGTATCTTTGTGAGTGCACCGCCTTCAATAGCTCCTGCATAATTACAGATTAATAAAACGTGGGCGTTATTTAACTGCTTATCAAGTTAAACATCTTGTGTATTTAATCTACTTTGAGTTATTTGTTTAATATTATAAGTTTAAACTCCTATAAATTGATGACTACATTCGTATCTCGTCAGTTTAGTAACGAAAGCATAAATTATAACAAGTCAACTAGTAAAGATATTAAGATTGTTTAATTTGTGTATGTAATTATCTTCAAACAAAAACAATAGTAATGTCTTATCTTAGTTTCGTAATAATAATTAAACATTTGTAAATTTAGGTGTTTTAAAATTAATTAGGTTCGGTTAAAAGATTTCAAACATGAAACGAATAATATTGGACGTCGATATGGGAGTTGATGATGCTTGGGCACTATTATACTTTATTTATGCTTCAAAACTGAATGAAGTTAAAATAGAAGCAATAACTTGTTGCAAAGGAAACACTGATGTTGGATACTCGTGCAAAAATGTGATACGTTTATTAGAACTAATTGGAAGAACCGATGTACGTCTTTCTTAAAACATTAAATAATAATGAAATATTCACTCACTTATTGAAACATTATTAAATGAAAGATACAAAATTAAACACTTCGCTTTGTTCCAAATAATTTTTTATTAGTAAAACTAAGAATATTGTTTCGAACAATTAAATTGTTCTCGGCACAAAAAAGAATTATTCTTCTCCAGAGTACAGTAATTTAATTTTTCGAAACTAACGTTAGTTTTACTAACAATTTTTTGAAACTAAACAAAGTGTGTTAAATTTTGAATCTTTCAAATGATGAAATAACTATTAAATTTAGATTCCAGTATATAAGGGAGCTGACGGTAGTATAATAAAACCAGAAAACCCCATCATTCCTACACATTTTGGAAAAGATGGTTTTGGAGATCTGGAATATTCGGAAGAGCCCAACATGAGTTTATTGAAGAAAACTGTTGCTAGTACAGCTTTAAGAGATATAGTTCAAGCTAATCCTAATGAAATTACTCTGGTGTGTTTGGGGCCACTTACAAATATAGCACTAGCTGTTAGGCTTTACGATGACTTTATCGAAAACGTTAAGGAAATCTATATTATGGGTGGAAACTACAGAGGTACGCTTTTCTGAAAAAATGCATGGTGTTACAATACACACAATTTTTTGTAGCAATAGGAAATTCTACTAGTAGTGCAGAATTTAATTTCTTCATGGATCCTGAAGCAGCACACATCGTCTTAGATAGTGCTAAGTGCCCACTAACATTATTTGTATATGAAGCTGGCATTTTCACCAATATAAACATTGTAAAAATTTCCTATAAGTTACTAAATAATTAATTAGATTAACGTTTGCAGGATTGGCGTTTTGACGTTTTAGGAAAAATAGACAATTCTGTAGTACAATATATGAATGAAGTCGAAACGAAAATTTATGAAGCCAAAGAAATAAGAAATGATATTTGGTATCCGTTTGATTGCTTTCTGGCAATCCTGATTGTTTATCCAGATGAAGGGACAATTCGTCAAAGTTCTCATCATGTCACCGTCGAATTGGGAGGTAATTTAACTCGAGGTCAAATGGTTTTAGACCATTTAAAAAAAAGAGAAGTAAACGCCATTGTAATAGAAAAAATAAACGAAGATTTTATTAAGAAAACAATGCTAACAGCAATGCAGACATTCTGATGTTCTCTAATAAATAGTTATTGACATCGTTCGTGTTATTTTTCTATATTAAACAACTATAGATATATTATCCTCAACAAAGAAATTAAAGAATATTTTACAGTCCTACCTCATTATTTAAATCTTGCACAATCTGCCTCAAATGACTACAATCTACAATTTTTACAAATGGAATGTTATTGTTTATTAATTGATAAGGAATTAACAGATTCGTCAAGTTCCGAATCCGGTTTTGCGTGCTTTTGATTTTTACTCATTTCCAGCCGCATAGCTTTGCTAACTTCTAACAGATCCATTAACTGCGAGTGTATTTCGTCACGTTTTGTTTCCATCGCATCTAAAGCTATATTTAATGCGTCTAACTTATTATCGAGAGCTTTGACTTCTGTAAAAGCGTTGTTTTAACTATTAATAAACAGTAAAATGTAGCAGCTCTACCTTCTTGTGTTAAATCGTCCATATCATCTTCCCGATCCATGTCTTCATCTGCAGCTTCGTGTTCGTTTTCAAACGCAATTTCTGGATTTGCGTTTTCTTCGGGAGGGCTCGTGGCTTCACCCATTTTAATATCTTAGTACTTACTAATACTGTTTAACACTTTTACAATAAGCACCTCAAAACACTTAAATTAAAATATATGTCAAAGTCATATGACTACACCAGGACTACACTCAGTATTTCCCCATTTACTGCAATTTACTGATCGCCCATTTAT
Source organism: Malthinus flaveolus (assembly GCA_950108345.1). NCBI lineage: Eukaryota > Metazoa > Arthropoda > Insecta > Coleoptera > Cantharidae > Malthinus > Malthinus flaveolus. The sequence continues at coordinate 14,094,372 of OX467285.1, read as the reverse complement.
TTACACTGGACAAAATTAACAAAAAATTGACTAAATTACCTCTCATATGAAGTACTAAATTATTTTGTAGTACAAACTTAGATATTTAATCATTGCATCATTAACTTTTATTAATATGTGAGAGTATTTAATCTTCAAAATTTAAATTTTTAGTTCTTTTTCTGTTTTAAGATGCGCGATGTTGAATGTTGGCGAAACTGTTAAGTTAGTTCAGCAGTCGACCGTTTCCTCTTTGCTAAGCAGCCGCTGCAGTCGCAATTTCACCACTTTGAATTCCGTGGTTGTGACGTGTACGTGTGACGCTTACGCTAAAATATTTTTGTAAGTAATCCATCTTCATCTAAAATCCTTTTAAACATTTTACAATAATATAATTATGTTTAAAGTCAATTCAGTTTAGTGTAATAGTTCATATACTTATTAAATGCGTTAGTTTATTGTTTTGCTTAGAACCGGCTAATGACGCTCATCGGCGCCATGTTGTAATATTTTTCTTCATCTTGTAGTCTGTAACGGTCTGAAATCAAAACTTGTGGAGTAAAATGGCAGATGCTGATGATCTTCTCGATTATGAAGATGAAGAAAATCCCGAACAAACTCAAACTGAAGCTCAAGCCGTAACTGAGCAAAAGAAGGGTGTAAAGGGCACATATGTGTCTATTCACAGCTCTGGCTTTCGCGATTTTTTGCTAAAACCCGAAATTTTGAGAGCTATTGTTGATTGTGGTTTTGAACATCCTTCTGAAGGTACTAAACTGTAAACATTTTAATTTCTTTTATAAATTCGTAATTCATTTGCAGTGCAACATGAATGCATTCCACAAGCCGTTTTAGGCATGGACATTTTATGCCAAGCCAAATCTGGTATGGGTAAAACGGCCGTGTTTGTTTTGGCCACATTGCAACAGTTGGAGCCTACTGAAAACGTTGTGTATGTTCTCGTAATGTGTCACACAAGAGAGTTGGCTTTTCAAATAAGCAAGGAGTATGAAAGATTCAGTAAATACATGGCCAACATTAAGGTGGGAGTCTTTTTTGGCGGTTTACCTATTCAGAGAGATGAAGAACTATTAAAGAATAATTGTCCTCACATCGTGGTTGGCACTCCTGGTCGTATCCTAGCTTTAGTGAGATCCAAAAAACTCAATTTGAAAAACTTGAAACATTTTATTCTTGATGAATGCGACAAAATGTTAGAATTATTAGGTATGTATGGGTTTATTTGTAATGTGCCATTTGTTAATATTTCAATGATGAAAATAATAAGTAGGGACATCTGAAAGTATTTGATGCAATTCAACTTATCCTGAGCAATTTTTGATATTTTTCTTCGATTTTATTTTCACCTATATAAACTAACAGAGTTTATTGGTTTATAGATATGAGGAGAGATGTTCAAGAAATTTACCGCAACACTCCACACGGCAAGCAAGTTATGATGTTTAGTGCCACATTGAGCAAAGATATTCGGCCCGTCTGCAAGAAATTTATGCAAGATGTAATTGAAACTTCTATTCATATATTTGGATCCCACGCTCCAACACTTTGTGCTTTATAAATTGCCTTCTTGTGCTCAAGAAAATGGCTTGCCGTTCGTGAAAGCTAAAATGATATTGTTGAGGGGGGTTAGAGCACTGTAGCCCTACGAGTAGGCGTTTAATTAAACCATTTTGGCCGGCTGTAGTGTGCAAAATTAAACGGGCAAAGTTAGAGCACTGCAGCCCAACGAAGTAGGATATAACGTTTTAATAACAAATTACAATACAAATAAATCCATCAAGTTTTTATAATAAATGGGGAGAAAACTTAGTTTGTTTTGGCCGTGCTGCAGTGTTAAAAATTATTAGTATAAATATGAAGGGCATTAAATTAGAGCACTGCAGCCCTACGAGTAGGTTGTGAAAATGGAAAAATTTACTAGAAGAAAGAAGATTTTTAATTTGACTGCGCTGCAGTGTTTCAAAATTTTAATTAAAATGTGCTTTTGGAATTTGGATAATCCTCTAATAATGGATCATTCGGGTGTTGCTGAAGTGGATTGCAGCGTTGGGATTTTAACAACTCAATTGATTACGAAACTGTAAAGCTTGAGAAAGGAAGCCCCCTCGTATTTTAACAATTTATCAGGCACTCATGTAACAAGATAGTTGGTTTTGTCTGTGAGTGATTTGAAGAGCAAAAAGTTTTCGTTTTGTTTTTTACTTTGTAATTTACACGATGAATTCATTTACTTTCGTGGTCTCCATCTGAGTGTTAACAACACGTAGATTATTTACTTAATTGATCCTTCGCAAGACGCGGGTTTATTAAACGAAATTTAATACTTGCGAAGGGTACATTTAATTTTATTTTTGTTTTCGCAGCCCATGGAAGTATACGTAGATGATGAAGCAAAATTGACATTACACGGTCTTCAACAACATTATGTTAAACTCAAAGAAAACGAAAAGAACAAAAAATTATTTGAGTTGCTCGATGTGTTGGAATTCAATCAGGTAAATGACTCAAGTCGATGATTGCTTTTAACGGTGTGAGGGAATTAAATAACATACTTAATTGTAGGTCGTAATATTTGTTAAGTCGGTACAGCGTTGTATGGCATTGGCTCAACTACTTACCGAACAAAACTTCCCAGCTATTGGTATTCATCGAGGTATGAATCAAGAAGAGCGTTTATCGCGTTATCAACAGTTCAAAGATTTCCAAAAGGTATTTTATAATTTCGATTCAAAACAAGCAGTTTTTTAAACAAATTTCATTTAAATAGAGAATTTTGGTGGCAACTAACTTATTTGGTCGAGGCATGGACATCGAAAGAGTAAATATTGTATTTAATTACGATATGCCAGAAGATTCAGATACTTATCTTCATCGAGTAGCTCGTGCCGGTCGTTTTGGAACAAAAGGCTTAGCTATAACTTTCGTTTCTGAAGAGAGTGATGCAAAAATTTTGAATGAAGTACAAGATCGATTTGACGTCAATATCACAGAACTACCTGATGAAATTGACCTGAGTTCTTACAGTAAGTATTTTATCTCAAACCTAACTTGAGTTTTCTAATTCATTAATGATGACCTACTAAACTGATACCGTTGATGAAATCTAAGGGTATACTCTTGAACTCTCTCACTGAACAAATTTTAAGTTATTTGTGCTTCCAGCGTTTTTTGTAATATTTATATTAATGCAGTAATTTTTCTTGCAGTTGAAGGACGATAGATGTTTTCAGTATTTCGAGTTGATATTCCATTGGTTATCTCAGTTTGGAGTGACTTTAATTTTTTATAATTACAATTTTATTGTAGTAAGTTGTAACCTTGTTCTATGTAAATGTAAATTTGTGATAAGTTGTTCAAATAAAGGACGAATAAACTTTGTATTAAAATACGACTTACGCTTTTTATGTTAATAGTTCAAAGTAACATTCTAAGAAAAAGACTAAACGAAAACCAAAATCATAGGATATGACATTTTATCGAACTGAGAGCAGTATTAGAATGAATTGACCCTTAATTAAGAGTTGAGAATGTGACAAATAGCAATCTAATTCGTCTGCATTTTTGTAATCTTCAACCTTAAAGTCCCCTCCACATGACCTGATTTGGTCAGATCAGGTCGTGTGTAGGCTTGTCGTCTGACATTTATTGTGTCGGGAGTTGTCAGATGGTCCGTCCACCTGACCAAATCAGGTCGTGTGGAGCGTTGTCAGACGATTTAGCGTGTAGGCAACACCTGATTTGGTCGGACCGACTGTCAGGTCGTGTGTAGGGGACTTTGTTGGGTCATGTGTAGGCCACACCTGATTTGGTCGGGCCGACCGCGTCAGATTGTGTGTAGGGGACTTAAGAGTTTTCAACTTGAATTTGAAACTGTTGTGTTTGTTTATACCACTCGGTAGTGTATATTTTAGATACAATGAAATGGTATAAACGAACGCACCCATTATAGTTTACCTATTTAATTCAATTTTGAACACAGTTAACTGATGAAGTAATTGCTATTTGATATCACGGAACATCCCAATATATATATATGTATATATTTTGATATATTAATAATAGTCCGGTCCTGTTCGAATTAAATGTTTACAATATTGGTATCCCTATCCTTGACTGTCAAAAATTTAATACAGCTGGTAAAATATTATGTAAAAATAAATCAAAATGTCAAGAGTAAAATTATTCAGTTTATGTAGAAATTCGCCACTTCAGAGGTTTATAAAATACAACAATACTACAGAATTTCAATGCATGTCAAGTTGGGTTCCTCAAGAAACAGAAACTCACACTGGCCAGGTAAGTTAAAAATCTGATCCTTGTAAAATCACATAAACCTTCCTTTAATTAATCTTATAGAAATGGGAAAGCGACGATTATCGATTAGCACGGTTTATAGATAAACCTAAGCAAGTGAATAAAAATTTCGCTATAGAATTAATTGACCAAATTCCACCAACCGCTTGTACTGAGCGTGTGGTGTATTGCGATGGAGGCGATGGTCCGTTAGGGCATCCAAAAGTTTACATAAACTTGGTAATTTAATCATTTTGACTTGTTGACAGTTTTAAGTAACATTTTTTTCAGGATAAGCCTGGTTGTCATGCTTGCGGGTACTGCGGATTACGATTCTATTTGGAAGATAAACACCATTAGTGTTGTTAAAATTTTTAGTGTGAATATAATATATTAATGCATAGTAAATAAAATTAATAAAAATACACATATTTGGATTTACTTAAAAAATTAGGATTTATAATTAAAGAAATGTTACTATGTAGAAGGTTGGTAACGATTGTTTACTATATTATGTCAAATTGCAGATTATATTATTAATTTAGGTTATGTTCAACTTTTAATTTATAATGTTTAAATTAGTTTTTAGCTTTTCTATTATTTTGTGTAATGTAACATACGCATTTCATAAGGATGTAGATCCTTTGGGTTATATTGTTTATTGTCCGTGTATGGGTAAGTTTTCCTTGATTTAATGTATGAACAGCTAATTAACTTTCGAACAGGTCGTTTTGGCAACCAAGCCGATCACTTTCTCGGAGCACTAGGATTTTCACACGCATTAAATAGAACTTTAGTATTACCTCCTTGGGTGGAGTATCGGTATGGAGAATCGCGTTCTATCCAAGTTGCTTTTGATAAGTATTTTAAAGTTAAACCGCTCGAAGAATACCATAAAGTGATAACAATGGAAGACTTCATGTTAAATATTGCTCCCACAGAATGGCCTCATGAAAACCGGATTTCATTTTGTTATATGAATCGAGGTGACGGTAATAGTTGTAACGCTAAAGAAGGAAATCCTTTTGGTCCGTTTTGGGATACTTTCGACATAGATTTTGTTAGTTCTGAATTTTATGGACCTCTACACTATGATACACATCATCATGATATGAAGAAGCAGTGGAACGAAAAGTATCCACCTACTTTATGGCCCGTTCTCGCATTTACAGGTAAATTATCGCCATGTTTATGAGTTTGATAGGTACAATTTATTTTATAGGTGCGCCAGCAAGTTTTCCCGTGCAGTTAGAAAATAGAAACCTACAGAAGTATTTAAAATGGTCCAAGAACATAAGTGAGAAAGCACTTAAGTTCATTGAAAACAAATTACCAAAAGGTGCCTTCATTGGAATACATTTAAGAAATGGAATTGATTGGGTTCGTGCTTGTGAGCATATACCGCAAAGTCCAAATTTGTTTGCAGCTCCACAGTGCCTTGGCTATCGCAACGAGAAAGGTAAAGCCACCATGGAAATGTGTTTACCAACCAAAGAAACAATAATCAGGCAACTAAAACGAGTGATCAAAAATTTTAATAATAAAGGAAATCAAATTAAGTCTGTGTATGTGGCTTCTGACAATAATCACATGATAAGTAGTTTAAGTGATGCATTAAAAAGAATGAAAGTGGGTGTTTATAAATTTGATGGTTCAAGTCCACACGTCGATTTAGCCATTTTAGGTCTTTCAAATTATTTTATAGGCAATTGTATATCATCTTATAGTGCATTTGTTAAAAGAGAAAGAGATTCTAAAGGTTTTCCTTCTACATTTTGGGGCTTCCCGGTTGAAAAATACAGTAGCGAAACAATCAATTCAAATGAGAAAGACGAATTATGATTTTAAATGTTTTAATAAGCACATTTAATTAACGTATATTTGACATGTTACGTTATCATAACAAGTGTAGTTTCTTATGTACAAAACTATAACGAACCAACCGACTGTATTTTTGGTACCTCTAACTTTGTAAGTTGTGAAGGTACAACAAACCTTTGTTATTAAATTTATGGTTGTATACAAAAAATCACTATGTGCATGTGTGCATCTAAAAATAGTTATTACCATTCTGACTCAGGAAGACTTATTTATTTATTGTTACAATTACGATTTTAACCTGTTATTTATTGAATTTGGCGGCGCATGATTATCGATATCATGTAACTCATTGTACCAATTGTCAAAATGTGTAATTTTTACTTTGTTTTGTATGCGAAAAAGTTTGTATGTATCCTGTGTATGTATTTAAATTTTTTTCTACCACAAATTCTTTTGATTACCTTAATTTTTCTTTTTTTTTAAATCTTTTGATTAAATTAATAGAAAGCTAAAAACACTACTAATTCAAAATGGTGATTTAAATGAAATCTTAAAGTAAACAACGATCATCTTTGAAGCGATAACGGTTACAAATTATGATGAAATAAGTCCAAATTACAGAAAAGACAATGACTAATTTTTTAAATTATTTATCAGTAACTATTGCAAATTTTCCATATTCCTGTAATTTGTTCGACAATTATCGTGAAAGAGCGTCTCGTATCAAACAAAGAAATCTCGAGTGTGCGTACGCAAGACGTATTTTTGTGACATCAACTTCCGCTTTTAATAAGCGTTACTGTTTGTGTTCATAAAGGTTACAATAAGGCGACTTGTAAGCAGTAATGAGCCCAAAAGGTTGAGTTTGTATCGGCTAATCGCCCACGGGAATTTGCCGATCGGCCGTAGCGTGGCGCGGTAGTTCTTGGCAAGGACGCGCGCTGATTGGTTTGAGACACGTTGAAAGTAGGTTGTGACGTCACCAAATGAAGCTATAAATATATGTCGCGTCGTCGTTTCACAAGCATTTGAGTTCTGTATTCATCGGAGTGCGCGTGGGTGAAGTCGTGTCGTACAAACGTAGTTAACCTGTGGATTTCCCCGTTAATTTAATTATACCGTACCGTCGTGGAACGATTAAAGTGTGGTGAAATGGCAACCGAAGCTCAGCGTTTAATTGGAATTTCTTTAACTAAAATAGCACAATCACGTGCACATCGAGGTGGTGTTAGTTTGCATAAAAATTTATTAGTAGCAACCGTTCTCCAAAAGGCTCGTTATGTCTTTATGGAAGAAGCTTATAATATGGTACATTATCAAATACCATCACCTACGCCGCCCGTTCAACCTAGAACGTCTTCCGAGGAAGATCTGGTCGGATTGACCGCAGAAGAGGCTGGCATAGAACCGCTAAGAATAAATTCGGACGTTCAAGAGGCCTCCACCACGGAAAGTTCGTTACCGGATTTTCTTCAACCGTGCGTTAGATGTACCGAAACTAGCGATAAAGAAAATCAACCTCCACCATATCATTCTTCTAGCGAATTAACGTATTTAGATTTAGACAAAAACTCTAGTGTACTAAGGGAGCGTAGTAATAGTTGTTTGAAAAGAAGGCGTGCTGTAGCCGAATGGGAAACGGAAGAAGCCGTTCAGTCAATTTTACCTAAACGTAGTAAGAGCGACGACGAAGACGATTCGGTGTTTTTAGACGACGCTTCCACTTTGTCGGATACGGTTTCTAAAGAAGTCGAGAAGTCGCCCGAAATCGTCTCTCCTTCCGGTTCGGCCATGGAAATCGACAGAATAACGTCTTTAGTGTCAATTTTTAGTTTTGGAATGAGTGATAATAGTAAATTAAATCGTTCAGTTTCGACTCCAGATTTGTGTTCCTCTCAAGCGAAAGACTCCGACGACGCTCTTCAACAAAGGCCGTATTTAGCCATGACTGTGTAATCAATCGTTTAATAGTACTTGAATTTAACTTAATTTAATATTTTTATACTGCCATAAGTCTTACGACTTAATTACAAAATACCTAATTCTGGCGTGGACCGTCAGAAATTCTGGGCATCTACAAATGAACACCGGTGAGCTATGGCGTCACTTCACCTCTAATTGCAATGGAATGCAAAACACGGACGAACAACTTACCTGAACGTGACATCGACTACAAAACGATGAGATTACTCTATCTCTAATTCTCGCAGGGACGTATCCAGGATACGGAAGTAGTGGTAAATTTTGTTAGTTTCTCATCAAGTGTGATCTCGTCAACCAACGAAAAAGTTATATCGTTTTCAGAATTATTTTTCTACCGCACTTAAAACGAAATAATGTTACTTAAAAAATATCTACAATTATTATTAAATTATGTGATAATCCGATGTATAAAGAATAATTGTAATAAATCGAGTGCAAAAAGGTTTTGACATTTTTTATTTTTAGGTATAAAAGAACAAAAATACCGTAGAACCATGTGATAGGAAATTATGTGCGTTGTTTTATTTTGAATTTTGCGAAAAAAACAAAAAAGTTTGTTAGTGACAAGGTTGTTATATTCAAATACACAAGTCGTTCTGTTTGTTCACCCTCATTTTCTCACGCTTAGACATCGTCAACAAAAGGTTTACCGGACGGCAGACCCTTCTTTGCATGTATAAAATACATTCCAGTTTGAATTTTAAAAGGCAGGTAATAATTTTTTAAGTTCACGAGTTGTGAAAGTGCAACGACTTTTGTATTTTTTATAACGAACCCGATTTCACTAATTTTTGTATATAATTTCGACTCTGTTTTAAGAGTTTGTACATTGTATTTTACAATATTATTATTATTATACAAAAAATTGTACATTCATAAATAAATTTTTGAATATAATATTCTCTTTTTTTTAATAAAAGCGTTCATATTAAACATTTAATTAAAATTCGTATTGGAGTTCACATAGATCTAGTTCGAAACTTACTACGAACCTACTAAAAGTAGGTAGGTATTCTAATTCCGCTCCGTAAAGTTCTTTTTGACTTACGCCACCAGCAGAGAGGTTCAATACAATCAATAGAAGAATAGAATTGAAAGAGATTATTCATTATTGTACCTCTCTGCTGGTGGTAAAGTTACCGACAACTTTACGGAGCGGACCTACCATACACAAAATTCTTTGAATGGTTGAATCAGTGAGTCCCTGCTATCTGATGGATGAGGATGATATGTAGCACTGATTAAAAGTTATATAGGTACCCAAAACTAGTTTTAAAAGAATTGTAGGCGTTACAATTACGAAATTGTGACAATTTTTTGCCACTTTCAAAAGTTACCTTTGAACCACCGGTACGGATATTTCTTTCGACCGCTACCGCACAGGATTCACCCAAGTTCCCTTTGAAAATGCCTATCACAGAAGTGGGCGAAACGTCAGGTATCAAATAGAACCTTTCGATCACGCTCCATTAGCTCTAGAACCCCTACCTTTAGAAGGAGATGAACTGATGATTTAGCGAAATCCAAAATTGGTATGATATATCCATACGAAGAAAATTTGAGACCAGCTCAACCAGATGAACTGATATCTGGGAAAACTGAATTTTACTATGGAAATCTCTTGCTTGCACCAAAACTAAAGGCCTCTTCTTCACATGCGAGAAAACTTCTGCGGTGAATTGTAGAAAGAGAGATAGTGCGAGAGTCAGGTGCGGTCAAATCGGGGGAGCGAAGGAGGCAATCAACATCACCACCTTTTGACATTATTCGATCAGGAAGCATTTTCTGTAAAATCTTCATCGTAGCGCATGCAGAATGTGATGTCTTTTCCTTCCAGGCCCAATTCATCATAAAGAATTCCTGCAGCATCACTCTGTACAATACCGTTCGCCAGTCACCATAACAGCATTTCCAGCAACATCTTCATAAAAATATAGTCCAATGACACCTCCGGCCCACATAGCGCACCATCAAACAGTTAAGTACTCTACTCTACTATTAAGGGTGAAGAGGTCGTTCATGAATTCTCTGAGGATTTTGGGCCCCAAATACGGCTTGTTTATTCACAAAGCCGTTCAAGTCGAAATGTGCTTCATCACTCATGATCAATTTTCGACAAAAATTGGAGTCGTGATTATAACATTTTCACTCGATGACGTAAATGCTCACTGGGTTGAAGTTCCACCACAATTCCACAAATATGGAAAAGAAAAATGGTCATGTGTTTGGCTACTTCTACAGTCTGCAGGTATTTTATTTATGTTTTGACTAATATTTAACTTTTCACTCCTTTTTTAATCAATAATTGAAATTCAAAATCGAGGCTATTCAACAAATAATATTCATGATCAATTTATTGCAACACAATTCAACTTACTTTCGTAGTTATTTTCAAACGCGTCTGATGCGATGTGGTTAAGATACGCAAAACTTTGGTTTCGTTTCGTGTTTAGTGCCTTTTGTAGCTTTGAACAACTTGTGGAAGGTTCGTTCTTTATGTCTATAAATAGGGGACATGGCATTTCCTTTAATATCAAGATATCACAGAAGAGGTGATTCTGATTTGGTTTACACCCGGTATACTACACAGGGTTGATGCAAGTAAACTTGGTGTCGCAAAGGAAGGACATATGGGTCATATATTTATGAAAATATATTCAAAGCACAAAACCCGAATTGGCAACTGCCAACAAAATTTAAGTACTTAGCATTACTAACACTATCGAACGGGGTTTTTGGAACTGATGAGACTGATAGTGAATAACCTGGAGCTGTATATAGGTAGGTATACCACTCAGTTCTGGTGCTAGTGACTTAACCACACTAGTAGAGAGGTAGATTCTATTGAACCTCTCTGTAATTGACGTGAATAAATCAATCTCGGGCAAGACGAGAAAAACAGTTGGAGTAGTATTGCCGCGTTCGGCGGACGAATTATGAGAACTGATCCAAATAAAGTGTCCGCAGAAGAAAAAATAACTTATTAAACAAAGAGCAGACTAAGAAGCAAAATTGACAGATGAGGTCAAACAGGCAATAAACTCTCAAAATTGCAAAATGCACTCTTGTTTGACATTCTTGACCACGAGTATACAACAGCCAGATTAACCAAGCGAAATGTTTGGAGTTTTGACTTAATAATTTACATCATTTATTCCACTTCTTCTAGACTCTAGACTAATATGTAGGGCCCATCTCTTTGTTCTCTTTTGATTTTTGTATTTTTATTTTCGTCTGTAATGTAGGTAGTACCCAAAGTTGGTGTATGGGAAGTTGTCTCATCGACGGTCGGATGAGGTCGGTGCGATTCGGGCTAGTGACGTAGGTAAGATACCTAAGAGTCCGGCTCGAGTACAGAATTCTTACGGAAATAGTAATAGTTTTATCATTATTTTTGAAATAAAACAAAATAGTTGCTTATTATTAACAAAGTACCTTTTCAAAAATATTATCGTGCTAATTAGCTATATGATAAGTCTAATTCTAGCTAATTTTGGTTTTATATGGTTTTATTCAAAACCGAATTGTCATAAACTCTTCAAATTACGTTTCGCTGAATCACAAACGTTAGCTTTCTCAAATTACAAATTAAAAAACATTAACAAACGATGTTTTAACATTTTAAAACCTTTAAATCAGTAGTAAAGCATCGCAACTTATTTGTGTTCCGGTATCTTACATACGTCACAAATCGTTCGTACAATTTAGATGAGACAACTTCCCATACACCAACTTTGGGTAGTACCAGCATAGCTACTCTAACGTGAGTGCTCAAACCATCCTTTGTGCCTCGTTCCCTCGTGGTATTTGCTCTTTCATTTTCTTATACTTTTCAGTTTTTAAATATTTTTTTAAGAATAGTTGTGACTACTATAATTCACTATTGAAGAAATTATTTAACTTTTGTCGTTCATCTTTGTAATGCGAACAATACAATTATTTAAACATCAGAAAAAAGTCATAATTTAGTTTTATGACTTAACAGCGAATAGTCAAATACGTATACATGCACTATTATACCTGCGATTTGTTAAAATTTGGGCTTTTTAAAAGTATTCACAATTAACGTGACGTAATCTTGTTATCATCATTAAAGCTAATAAAAGATAAGTGAATATCCGACTTGATAAAACGTTTGAGAGTACTTAATAAACAATAATCCTAGTTGGGTACCTCGTACCTCGTTTAATTATTAAATATTTGGGAGTTACCACGACAAAATTTCCCTATTAGAGCTATTTTTAATTTTTATAGTTGGTTTATTATGTTTATTCTGAGCTTTTTACCTAGTAAAGGGGGGTACATGTGGGTAGTACAGTATTGTAATTACAATATACAAAGTGTCCCCGAAAAGCTGTACCTACTATTAGAAAGCTGAAATTTCCAGCGTCTTTTGCACTGAAAAGTTACGATACGCAACTGGTAACTTACGACTGGGAGTCACGGAGCCATGGAAATAAGTATGAGACGCGATGCGATGTTAGTGCTCAAAATTAATGGATCTTTTAGACGAATCATGTATAAAGACAGTTACTTCAGGAGGCGAAGAATGCGGTGACTAAATCGTATCATATGGTAAGGATGTGCTCAAAAAGCAAAGGGTAACCAGGAGCGACTAAAATGTATGCGGACAACTATATCTATAATCGTAGATCTTGTAAATATGTACAAAACTCACCCACTCCCATTGAATTTATGATCAATACATCATTTACAGAGAACACTATCCTAGTGCTCATTTAAATCAAACACTAGGGCAGGACTAAACAAGTCAAAGGTTCAATTGCCTAACTCAGGGCGAGATTTTAGGTTCCAGTTTGTTGTATTAGGCTGCCATGGCTGCAAGCTGCAACCGAATCACAAGGCTGGAGTTTCAAGGTAAAGACTCTTCCTGCAAGCAACTAACTGATTTAAAATTCGAATTCTGCTCGAACTGTATTAATTAAAAAATTTCCCAGTTTTGAATTTGAATAATTCGCAAATGGCGATTAACAGGTTTGAGAGAGCATCGGCAATATGGTACCGCGATCATCATAGCATTCTTTAAGTTTACTTTCACCTGTAGTAGTATTAAAAAAATTGAATGTTTTTAGAATGAACATATTAAATAAATAAAAATATAGTACTATTCGTAAAACTCCCAACTCCCACACAATCTAAATTGGTAGTGTTACCATCATTTATATTTCTCACGACGAATTTAATAATTGGTCCAACGTAATTTTGAAGTTTGGAATAACTAAGAACGTTTAAAATTTATCAACTTTATTATACAACTTGCGAGTAATTTAAAAAATATAAACGCTCGCTTTAGAATACCTGTTGCTCAACATATATGAAGAAAGCAGAACTGTGGAGGTGCGGTGAGCTTCACCTGGGTCGATGACCAACCTGGCCCGAACGGTGAACCGGGATTATCGAGGTATTAGGCTATATCTATATGTCATTTATATACGCATCTTCGGTGGATTTATAGTGTTCAATTTAACAGCTAATTTTCGAAAAAATTTCTATTAGGAACGTTTTTAATTACGTTACGCTCTAATTAGTAAATATTATTTTGTAACTTTTTTACTCTCAAATTTTAGTTTATCAATGTTTTACATTTCTACTCTACAAGGCTCATTGAAATCGCTTTGACGTTATTTAATAGGCCTGAGTCATCATATAGACAGATTACGTAATAATTCTTGATATGGGTATTTAAAGACACTAACGTCAAGGTTCACAGAATTTTCATTAGATATTTACTTCTTACTTCACACGGATGATGATTGTTGGACAGCAAGGTTTGGGAAAATAGTGGACCTCGTTAACAATTGCATTTTTAAGTGGCCGGAGAAGAAGAAAAGGAACGACTGAACCGTAAATTTTGAAGACATCTTTAAAGGACATTCTAGAGGAGTTCTTATTAGGATGCCGGACACCCTGTATTCCCTCAACATCTTCGCCTGCATTCTTAGAAACATTCAAAATGAATAATGCTAATTGCATTATTCTAATACAATGGTTACACGTCGGTTCTTATAAGGACGTTCCGAAGAGCAAGGAAGCATTTTCTTATTATCGGCTCATTTCATGAAAAAAAGTGAAAAAGTACTACACTACAGTACGAAAAGTATGTGTACGTCCGAAATCAACCCTCGGGCAGATCACATTATTTTTTAGAAACCATCCTTTATATTATTTTTCTTTTTTCGATTTTAGTTTTTAAAAAATACGCGAGATGAACAACTTAACAACAAGACTTTAACGCCTGGTTTTATGATAACGCAAGACAGGTGCTTTTAGAAACATTCAAGGTGACGCGCCGATAACAATTTGAGTCAAATTTCATTTCAATACGTACTAATTTTGACAATTATGCAGTTTCTAAGTTAACAAGATGGTGGTGAGACCGGCGGTAGGACATTTACTACAATTATTTTGATCTGAATTTGACTTTCGTGTTTGTGTTTTCGGTATGGAATAATGGAATCGAGGTTCTTTAGGTTTTTGGTGAGTACATTAAAAAATATCTTCTCCAATTTTTAATTTTAATGATTATTGGGGCTGTTCGTTGTCGTTTAAATATTTGAATTTACTTGATAGCCATTTTCAAATATTATTATCATTGTTTTGTTACTATTATGTTATTGTACTTTACATTCTGGTTTTTAATTTGTAAATTTTCCAAACTGTACGTAAAGTAGTACCTACTTTCCTACTTACTGTTGTATGAGTAATAATAATTATTATTATCGGCGATTTTTACAACAGTGTGTAATATAATAATCATCATGCAGATTAGATAAAAGTGATATGTGTATTAAAAATATTGAAATTTGAAAATGAAATAAGACGCATTTAATCAAAAATCAAGATGATACTGAAGATCGGCGAGAAAAATGAAACCTCTAGTTATTATTATTATGTTAATGATTTAATCAAACTGTTTATTTTTTTTTAAATAATTCATCTTATCAATAAGTATGAGTTACATAATATTTATTATGGTAGGTATATATTATGTTACAATAGTAATTTTAATCTAATTGACGAGGTTAAAGTTAAATACTTAAATACCACACAGGTGATGCGAAATGCTCTCAAGTTACGATAACGTTGCACATTGTTTACCCACATGAATTCTTTCCAAAATTTAATTATTTGATTATTATTATTATTAATTATTAGTGTTTTGAAATTTTCTAAAAGGGCAGGAATTTTCACATTGCTATTTTAGAGTTACTCGTACACTCGTACTCGTAAGATTTTCCACTAAATTACTCGACATAAACAAGCCTTTCTCTAATTTACGACATTTTCACTACCTACTTTAAACTTTTACTGAACGATAAAGTGCAAACTTTTTAACGATTCGGGCTGAAAGAACATTGCAAATGAGTAATCAAACCGACCGTGGAGTGGCGGGCGGCACAGCATTAACTTTGGGTGGATTTATGCTCTTTTCTCGGCGTTTTGCTTATAACTAGAAAACTACGCACCTCATCAGAAAGGTTCTTTAATATGTAAATAAACTACATAAAATTTTCTACAAACTGTATCTCTTAGGCTTCTTTTCTCAGACGAGCGGTTTAGGCGCTATAACGCATTAAAGTTGACAAAAATTTCAAAAGCTGTCAAAAAGGGTTTTATCGCTTATTAACTAAAACATTACGCACTTTTAGAAAAAAAGTGTTATTATACAAAAATAAATCACATTACATTTCCTACAAGTTGTGTAATTTCTGAGTATAGCAGCATTAACTTGGGGGTTACTCGAGAATAGAGGGTTTTTGCTTTTTTTTCAGTTTTTCGCTCATAACTTCGAAACTACACACTTTTTGGGAGAAGTGGGTCAATATAAAAGTAAACTAAATAAAATTTCCTACAAATTATATCTCGAATGGTTTTTTCTTTAGACTACGGCTTATGGCGTTAGAACGTTTGAAAAAAGTTTGAAAAAAATTCCAAAATCTGCCAAAGAAACTATTTTTTTCCTGTTTATCGCGTATAACTCAAAAACTAAACAAAAAAGTGTGTGTATAGAATAATAAAGTACATTCAATTTTCTATAAATTATATCTCTTATACATTTTTTTTGTCAAACGAACAGTTTCGGTCCTAGAGCGCTCAGTTTTTCAGATGCAATTTTTTTCAATTATAACTTAAAACAACACACTTTTTGAGAAAACTGCTTCTCTAGAAATGTAAACTGCATAAAATTTCCTACAAATTATATGCCGAAGGTTTTTTCTTCAGACAAACGGTTTAGGCTCTAAAGCGTGTTAAAGTTTGAACAAAATTCCTAAATTGCTCATATAAAATCTGTTTTCCTATTATCGGTTATAAGTCAAAAATTACATCGTTCTAGTAAAAAATGTACGTATAAAAAATTAAGTTAATTGAATTTCCTACAAATTATGTCTCTTAGATTTTTTTCGGTAAACGAGCAGTTTAGATCCTAGAGCGCGTTCAACTTTAGTATATATCGGATGTTTCAGTTTCATTGTTTTTTCAATTATAACTTGAAAACAACACACTTTTTGAGAAAAATGCTTCTCTAGAAATGTAAACTACATAAAATTTCCTACAAATTATATGCCAAAGGTTTTTTCTTTAGACAAACGGTTTAGGCTCTAAAGCGTGTTAAAGTTTGAACAAAATTCCTAAATTGCTCATATAAAATCTGTTTTCCTATTATCGGTTATAAGTCAAAAATTACATCGTTCTAGTAAAAAATGTACGTATAAAAAATTAAGTTAATTGAATTTCCTACAAATTATGTCTCTTAGATTTTTTTCGGTAAACGAGCAGTTTAGATCCTAGAGCGCGTTCAACTTTAGTATATATCGGATGTTTCAGTTTCATTGTTTTTTCAATTATAACTTGAAAACAACACACTTTTTGAGAAAAATGCTTCTCTAGAAATGTAAACTACATAAAATTTCCTACAAATTATATGCCAAAGGTTTTTTCTTTAGACAAACGGTTTAGGCTCTAAAGCGTGTTAAAGTTTGAACAAAATTCCTAAATTGCTCATATAAAATCTGTTTTCCTATTATCGGTTATAAGTCAAAAATTACATCGTTCTAGTAAAAAATGTACGTATAAAAAATTAAGTTAATTGAATTTCCTACAAATTATGTCTCTTAGATTTTTTTCGGTAAACGAGCAGTTTAGATCCTAGAGCGCGTTCAACTTTAGTATATATCGGATGTTTCAGTTTCATTGTTTTTTCAATTATAACTTGAAAACAACACACTTTTTGAGAAAAATGCTTCTCTAGAAATGTAAACTACATAAAATTTCCTACAAATTATATGCCGAAGGTTTTTTCTTTAGACAAACGGTTTAGGCTCTAAAGCGTGTTAAAGTTTGAACAAAATTCCTAAATTGCTCATATAAAATCTGTTTTCCTATTATCGGTTATAAGTCAAAAATTACATCGTTCTAGTAAAAAATGTACGTATAAAAAATTAAGTTAATTGAATTTCCTACAAATTATGTCTCTTAGATTTTTTTCGGTAAACGAGCAGTTTAGATCCTAGAGCGCGTTCAACTTTAGTATATATCGGATGTTTCAGTTTCATTGTTTTTTCAATTATAACTTGAAAACAACACACTTTTTGAGAAAAATGCTTCTCTAGAAATGTAAACTACATAAAATTTCCTACAAATTATATGCCGAAGGTTTTTTCTTTAGACAAACGGTTTAGGCTCTAAAGCGTGTTAAAGTTTGAACAAAATTCCTAAATTGCTCATATAAAATCTGTTTTCCTATTATCGGTTATAAGTCAAAAATTACATCGTTCTAGTAAAAAATGTACGTATAAAAAATTAAGTTAATTGAATTTCCTACAAATTATGTCTCTTAGATTTTTTTCGGTAAACGAGCAGTTTAGATCCTAGAGCGCGTTCAACTTTAGTATATATCGGATGTTTCAGTTTCATTGTTTTTTCAATTATAACTTGAAAACAACACACTTTTTGAGAAAAATGCTTCTCTAGAAATGTAAACTACATAAAATTTCCTACAAATTATATGCCAAAGGTTTTTTCTTTAGACAAACGGTTTAGGCTCTAAAGCGTGTTAAAGTTTGAACAAAATTCCTAAATTGCTCATATAAAATCTGTTTTCCTATTATCGGTTATAAGTCAAAAATTACATCGTTCTAGTAAAAAATGTACGTATAAAAAATTAAGTTAATTGAATTTCCTACAAATTATGTCTCTTAGATTTTTTTCGGTAAACGAGCAGTTTAGATCCTAGAGCGCGTTCAACTTTAGTATATATCGGATGTTTCAGTTTCATTGTTTTTTCAATTATAACTTGAAAACAACACACTTTTTGAGAAAAATGCTTCTCTAGAAATGTAAACTACATAAAATTTCCTACAAATTATATGCCAAAGGTTTTTTCTTTAGACAAACGGTTTAGGCTCTAAAGCGTGTTAAAGTTTGAACAAAATTCCTAAATTGCTCATATAAAATCTGTTTTCCTATTATCGGTTATAAGTCAAAAATTACATCGTTCTAGTAAAAAATGTACGTATAAAAAATTAAGTTAATTGAATTTCCTACAAATTATGTCTCTTAGATTTTTTTCGGTAAACGAGCAGTTTAGATCCTAGAGCGCGTTCAACTTTAGTATATATCGGATGTTTCAGTTTCATTGTTTTTTCAATTATAACTTGAAAACAACACACTTTTTGAGAAAAATGCTTCTCTAGAAATGTAAACTACATAAAATTTCCTACAAATTATATGCCGAAGGTTTTTTCTTTAGACAAACGGTTTAGGCTCTAAAGCGTGTTAAAGTTTGAACAAAATTCCTAAATTGCTCATATAAAATCTGTTTTCCTATTATCGGTTATAAGTCAAAAATTACATCGTTCTAGTAAAAAATGTACGTATAAAAAATTAAGTTAATTGAATTTCCTACAAATTATGTCTCTTAGATTTTTTTCGGTAAACGAGCAGTTTAGATCCTAGAGCGCGTTCAACTTTAGTATATATCGGATGTTTCAGTTTCATTGTTTTTTCAATTATAACTTGAAAACAACACACTTTTTGAGAAAAATGCTTCTCTAGAAATGTAAACTACATAAAATTTCCTACAAATTATATGCCAAAGGTTTTTTCTTTAGACAAACGGTTTAGGCTCTAAAGCGTGTTAAAGTTTGAACAAAATTCCTAAATTGCTCATATAAAATCTGTTTTCCTATTATCGGTTATAAGTCAAAAATTACATCGTTCTAGTAAAAAATGTACGTATAAAAAATTAAGTTAATTGAATTTCCTACAAATTATGTCTCTTAGATTTTTTTCGGTAAACGAGCAGTTTAGATCCTAGAGCGCGTTCAACTTTAGTATATATCGGATGTTTCAGTTTCATTGTTTTTTCAATTATAACTTGAAAACAACACACTTTTTGAGAAAAATGCTTCTCTAGAAATGTAAACTACATAAAATTTCCTACAAATTATATGCCAAAGGTTTTTTCTTTAGACAAACGGTTTAGGCTCTAAAGCGTGTTAAAGTTTGAACAAAATTCCTAAATTGCTCATATAAAATCTGTTTTCCTATTATCGGTTATAAGTCAAAAATTACATCGTTCTAGTAAAAAATGTACGTATAAAAAATTAAGTTAATTGAATTTCCTACAAATTATGTCTCTTAGATTTTTTTCGGTAAACGAGCAGTTTAGATCCTAGAGCGCGTTCAACTTTAGTATATATCGGATGTTTCAGTTTCATTGTTTTTTCAATTATAACTTGAAAACAACACACTTTTTGAGAAAAATGCTTCTCTAGAAATGTAAACTACATAAAATTTCCTACAAATTATATGCCAAAGGTTTTTTCTTTAGACAAACGGTTTAGGCTCTAAAGCGTGTTAAAGTTTGAACAAAATTCCTAAATTGCTCATATAAAATCTGTTTTCCTATTATCGGTTATAAGTCAAAAATTACATCGTTCTAGTAAAAAATGTACGTATAAAAAATTAAGTTAATTGAATTTCCTACAAATTATGTCTCTTAGATTTTTTTCGGTAAACGAGCAGTTTAGATCCTAGAGCGCGTTCAACTTTAGTATATATCGGATGTTTCAGTTTCATTGTTTTTTCAATTATAACTTGAAAACAACACACTTTTTGAGAAAAATGCTTCTCTAGAAATGTAAACTACATAAAATTTCCTACAAATTATATGCCGAAGGTTTTTTCTTTAGACAAACGGTTTAGGCTCTAAAGCGTGTTAAAGTTTGAACAAAATTCCTAAATTGCTCATATAAAATCTGTTTTCCTATTATCGGTTATAAGTCAAAAATTACATCGTTCTAGTAAAAAATGTACGTATAAAAAATTAAGTTAATTGAATTTCCTACAAATTATGTCTCTTAGATTTTTTTCGGTAAACGAGCAGTTTAGATCCTAGAGCGCGTTCAACTTTAGTATATATCGGATGTTTCAGTTTCATTGTTTTTTCAATTATAACTTGAAAACAACACACTTTTTGAGAAAAATGCTTCTCTAGAAATGTAAACTACATAAAATTTCCTACAAATTATATGCCAAAGGTTTTTTCTTTAGACAAACGGTTTAGGCTCTAAAGCGTGTTAAAGTTTGAACAAAATTCCTAAATTGCTCATATAAAATCTGTTTTCCTATTATCGGTTATAAGTCAAAAATTACATCGTTCTAGTAAAAAATGTACGTATAAAAAATTAAGTTAATTGAATTTCCTACAAATTATGTCTCTTAGATTTTTTTCGGTAAACGAGCAGTTTAGATCCTAGAGCGCGTTCAACTTTAGTATATATCGGATGTTTCAGTTTCATTGTTTTTTCAATTATAACTTGAAAACAACACACTTTTTGAGAAAAATGCTTCTCTAGAAATGTAAACTACATAAAATTTCCTACAAATTATATGCCAAAGGTTTTTTCTTTAGACAAACGGTTTAGGCTCTAAAGCGTGTTAAAGTTTGAACAAAATTCCTAAATTGCTCATATAAAATCTGTTTTCCTATTATCGGTTATAAGTCAAAAATTACATCGTTCTAGTAAAAAATGTACGTATAAAAAATTAAGTTAATTGAATTTCCTACAAATTATGTCTCTTAGATTTTTTTCGGTAAACGAGCAGTTTAGATCCTAGAGCGCGTTCAACTTTAGTATATATCGGATGTTTCAGTTTCATTGTTTTTTCAATTATAACTTGAAAACAACACACTTTTTGAGAAAAATGCTTCTCTAGAAATGTAAACTACATAAAATTTCCTACAAATTATATGCCGAAGGTTTTTTCTTCAGACAAACGGTTTAGGCTCTAAAGCGTGTTAAAGTTTGAACAAAATTCCAAAATTGCTCAAATAAAATCTGTTTTTCTATTATCGGTTATAAGTCAAAAATTACACCGTTCTAGTAAAAAATGTACGTATAAAAAATTAAGTTAATTGAATTTCCTACAAAATATGTCTCTTAGATTTTTTCGTTAAACGAACAGTTTAGGTGCCAGTTTAAGCCGAATTGTTGTTGTCCTCTGTGCTATTAAGGGATGCAATACGGAACTCGGTTTATACAGTAATAGAATTTTGTAGAAGTAGCGCAGAAAAGTAAACATCGCAATTGATATTATTAAGTACATCATTTGGGGGTCACATTTCTATAGCAAACAATTGGGATTTACGTTTACCTCAGTGGTATAACATGAATGAATAAATAACAAACAATAACAAAGAGCAATTTTCCAATTTATTCATAATTTTATGAACGTCCTTCAATTGATAACTCCGATGTATTTAGTTCTAGTAGGAAAACCACAGCTAATTAACTACTACACATGAGTAATACGTTTTTGCATTAATACGAAATTTTTAATTAAATATATTCATCTAATACTGTCGACAGTTTAAAGAACAGTCACCGAACAAAATGTAATACACCGGCACAATAATCAATACAAATATTGAGATTAACTTAACATTCGATTTCTTCCCCTTAATCTGCATCCCTAACTGTATTTATGAATCATCTAGGGTGTACTCCGCTGGTTATGACTAACTATCAAGTACTATTATAATCTGACCTAAGTGAATCCCCCAAGACCCCATTATTAAAATACAAATAGTAATATAAATATATATTTCCTAAGATATGGTTACCATCAAAAAAAGGAAAATATTTTCTCACTACCTCGGTGGGTGTTAGTTTTGAGGCACATAATTGAATATTATTTAAATAAAATTATAAAAACCTTGAAATTATTATTCAATTATTGAAATTAGTAACGGGAGTTTACACCAATGATACAGTAATAATAAATTGCGTTCAGTTATTCTATTGTCGATGCAACGAGGTCTTTTTAAGAAATAATGTAACAATCGGTCAAGTTGTCACGATCATTTTTTAAGAAAACGCGAGCTTTTTAGGACAATCGAGCCGAGATGATTTTTAGACAGGAAATTTACTTCTTCCAAGAGATTAACTTAAAACAGTAGAGTGTTTTAAATTTAAAAACATTTTTTGATTGTGTTGTAGTAGAGGTGGATACTTGTAAATTGTAAGTTGTTCCTTTGTTTAAAGTGGATTCTGTTTTTATCAAAAATTCACGCAGATATTTAAAATAAGTTCATATACCCTATAAAAACTAAAAGGCGGAAAAATGATAAGTACGGGGAGGTAAAACGATTTTTTGATTGATCTTATCGCAAACAAAAAATCGTGGTCACGCAAATTTGACATAAATATGGAAATTAAAATTAATTAATACGAATTAATGAAAGTTAATAACTGCATCTGATAAATAGTCTTTGGATTTGATTCCTTGGAAGATGCTCCGGTTTTCTTGTGGTCGTATCTCTGATTTTTTTCTGACCCATTTCACACTGTTCTACGTTATTAGTTACCTACTGCCCATTTAAAACCAGCTTGACGGTTTATGAGACGCAAATAATGTGCACATTGAAAAATACAGCCTGTATAATTTTCATCTTCCCTGAGCAAGTTTTCGATTTGCAACAACTATGAATGACATGCCCCGCAAAGTGTTTTTATTAGAGTTATCGAAGCGTGATTTCAGTGTTTCCACAATTACACGCTACTAAAGCGATCATGAAAGAAATTGAAGGATCACATTGATTTTCTTAATATGATGGTTCGAACTTCCGACAATTACTACTTATAGTAATTTGTACTAGATGTACAGGGCGTTAATTAAGTATTGTTCACAAAGTTAAAGAAATTAAGATTTGATTGATTTTAAGACAAAAAGTTTATATAAACATGATTCGGCAACTACTCTATATTATACAGGCAGGATGTTACCGGAAGTGCTTAGTTTAAAAATTACTTTTTTCAGATAACTTTAAAAATGTCTTGATTATTGTTTCAAGTTTTAATACCCTGCACCACCTTAGAATCTAAACACTTCCTGACGCATGTTCCTAATTTTTTTAAATTTATTTTCATATATGACATCCCAGATTTTAACATCCCGTATCTAGTATTTTGTCTTAAAATCATCAATCAAATATTAATTCCTTAAAGTTTGCGTACATAATTAATTAACGCTCTGTATTAACTGGTATGACCTAATACAGTTTTTGATCCCACATCAGGAACTCGATGTGTCACAGTCTCAGTCACAGTCACAGATCACAGATATATCCAAAATGCAGTAGTGGATCTTGATTTTGAGGGGCCTCAGGCGCAACCTGATCTGGAGGTCCTCCCCATTGCCTCTTTTTGTTATATTTTTTTATGAAGGCCTAGGTTAACAGTTTTACAGGAAATAGCTCCGTAGGCAAAAATTTTTGATTGTTTAATGTCAAACGGCGGTTTTTATTGTGAATTTCAGTAATGTCAACCAATTGCTTACTTAATTTTAATTTATTGTGACAAGACATGTAAATTTTGATGTCAATAAAAAGTATGTATGTATGTAAAAAAAAGATCCAATTTGTTGAGAAACTCGGGCTTCTCTTATATTATAAGACGCCCTAGCGCCCCTGGTTAGTCCGAGTGTGACCTGTACTCCGTCTCGAGCCTAAATTACTCAGCATTTAACATCTACAAATGAGTAAAACTGAACCAATTTAGTTTGCGGCAGTAACACTAACTTTTGTCTTTTTTCAGAGTGGAGTGGGGGGCCTCTTCTTGCCCCTCTTGGCGGCACCCTTGCATCCAACGATTCTGAGGCTCTCGCTTTGCTGAGGCTCTAGGCACGTGCGGTGATTCGCCACTTGGTCCTTCTTATCTTATCTTCGTCTTAATATAAAATATTGAAATTATGCAAGACCCGTCAATTTTATTACTGAGGGGGACACTTTAATCGTGTATTTCTGTCCTCTCTAGCCTCTAAAAGGGGGGGGGGGTTTAGACTTAACCTTTAAATTTTAAATGGGAAGGGTTCGAGTGGCACCTTTTCTGAAAGCCCCTTCAATTGTCTTTACAACGATATGTTAATTTTTTATTTTTGGAGTAGTTTTGAAAAATGGTGTCAATTTGAAAACTTTCCATGTTCCCACCTCTAATATCTTCGCCTTAGTTATAAAATATCGAAGTTCCGCGGGACCCGTTAATTTTTTTTACAGAGGGGGACACTTAAATCGGGTCTTAACCCCTTAAATCTTAAATTATAACTCACATGAGATGCAAGGCACAGTAGAGTCATTTTTTAGCGGTACTACCGTTTATGAATTTAAAATAAAAACTTCCCCCGTAATTAATGTAGAGGAAGTCTCAGACAGTTTAAAGGGTCTTCGCCAGTTACTTACAACCTCGTGGGCCAGTGATTAGATACACTGTATAGGTATAGCGGAGCCGATCATTTAATTAGCTTAGTTTCGATCTAATTTAGCTCGTCATCAGGTATCATTTTCTCAAAATGGCGTTTTCTTAGGCCGTTGTTCGTTCTCCTGAAAAATAATATTAAATGCAATAAAATAGGATACTACCCAAACGTAATCGAAATTGATTTTTAAGCTCTTGCGCATACCTGCACTATGCAACAAGAGAAAATAAATAGTAGCCCTAAGGGTTCGACCCCATCACATATGGATGACGTCATTATTGTACATCTGTCTCCGCACGTGGCATTGACTCATTCTATATTTGGTTATTCAATATTTTGGCAGTTCCATTTACACTGTGGTTATTTTAGGCAAATCTTTTATTTGTTTTTCCTCATTGGAAAACGCCACTGTTGATAATTAAAATTTGTGGAGTGGAATTTCGATAAGGAACTTCTTTAAGGGGCTCCCCAAATTATATCTTTGGGATTAACATATTAACAATCTCTATCTGAATTGACCTCTACGCAACCAACTTCCAATTTCAAAATTACGGAAAATTGATATGAATTAGGAAGGAGGAGAGTAACCTATAAGAGCATTAAAGCAATTATGTCTTTGCACTACAAGAGAAAACAAAATCCACAATTACCTTCGCCGTTAAGCAATTCGTGTAATTAGAGGATTGCAAAAATTGCGACTAAATGCATTTTCTTGTATTTTATAATAACAAAGTAGATACGCTGGGTATTAAAGTGCTGCATACATAATTGATTTTAGTAATAACCAATTAATTTCGAGTAACGTAGTGTACAATAATAGATTAAAAGTTTTCTGATGAGTCATCGGTTCAGTCAACAAGGGATAATTCTATAAAATTTTCTTTTGTGCTTTTGTTGCCGGCCAACCCCTTTTAGTTCAGTTTTAATAATAGAAGGAAAGTTATGAATACGCGCTACTTTAAAAGCCCGAGTTCAAGTTCAAGGACGTAAAATTTTGACAAATTGTATTATTTAAACAATTTATTATCTATTTTTAAACAGAAGTTGCAGGTACTAACTGTCCAAATGTTTGTGTTTACAAGACTACTGCAACTGCTTCTACTGTGCCTCCCTCCACCCCTTGTAGACGAGGAAAAACATCTCAGGGTAAATGTTGTGGGTGGACGTTCATCAGAAGGTCTTTCTCCTGTCGGTCGCCCACTCGTGCAAATTCATAAACAAATGGTCTAATTTTGTTTTGGTTACACCCTGTATAACGCCTCTCTATCTCATAGTGTTCAGAGGAGAAATACAAAAATTTGGTAGTTGTATAGTAGCTCTGTTGGTTGTGATGGTTTTCATGTCAAACCATATAACTACATCCTACATATGGATGTTTTTGGCTAAATAGTTAAAAATGGAGATTGAAGTTCAATGGAGTGCTGTGGATCTTTACATCTGAACAAAGCTCCTTATTAGAGAAGATTCGAAACGAATTCTTGCTCTTTCCCCCCTCTCTTTATTTTGCTGTCATGTTTCATTACTGAACCTTCTCGATACACTCTAACTTTGATGTCTACGAATAAAATTTATTTCGAGTCTAAACTTGTCTTTTAGGAAAAATTTGTACCGAGTAATAAAGAAGAATATATTTTAACGGTTTAATAAATTTAAAGGGCTGACAAACACAACCTTCACAATAAGTAAAATTTTTACAATATGTAAGGGTTAGAAAACTGCCATTCAGACAGACCGACTTCCTGCCTAAAACTCGTGTAGTACATCCGGCGACGCCAATAATAAACCCTAACCGATTTTATTTCCGGACATCCGCTCTTAGTTTCGAACCATTCCATTTATAACTTTTCTTGAGAGAATTAAGAAGAAATTGGTGTATAGTTGAGAAATGCGTAGTTATAAATAATACAAGCGTAACTACGCATTTAGGAAGGAGAAATTAAATCACGTTTATTTATGCAATGCTTTGAATGTTTTTGCATACATTAGCTTATGCGTATCGGGATAAATTAATTGCATTTCAACGAGATTGAATTATGTGCCGGTGCATGAGCATTAATAAGCATTAAGAAAACTGTTAGGTGGGAAGACTTGAGTGTTACGAACTCTCATCTCAAATGCAAACTCAACTTTAATAAAGATGAGAATTGGAAATTAAATGCCTTTCTGCTTATACCTTTTTCAATTTAAAAAAATCGGATTGTGATAATTGTAGAATGTTCCTACAGTCGACTTCATCAAATTTTGAAAAATATCCTGGTATAGGCGTATAGGCATTTTTCAAACTTTTCAAAAGGTCGTCCATACCTGGTCATGGCATATTTAATCAAAATTTGACAATATTAATCTAATAAATTTAAAAATTAATTTTGTATCTATAGTAAAATTAGCTCAAAAATTGTTCTAACCTTAAATTCTCCCCCCCCCCCCTCAAAGTTAGACCCTGCGGCAGATTGTTGTACACCTTCGTAATAAATGATAAAAAGTTGAACGAGGTAACGGTTTTCTGCAAATATCTCGAGAACCATGAGGTCCAGCGTAAACATTATTCAGTACAAAATTAATCTACATTAAATTCTTAACAAAAAAGGTTCTATGAACTTTTGTGCTCCAGACAAGGGTTACAGTAATATGGAAGGGGGAAGATGATATTATTTTACAGTTTGGTAAAAAAAGCCAGAACCCCTTTTATAACTCCGTAACCCATGTCTGGAGGTCTGGAGCACAAAAGTGCTTATGACATTTTTTGTTTCAAATTTATTGTAGATTAAGTTTGTACATGATAGTGTTTGCGCTAAACCTCAAGGTTCTCGAGATAAAACAAAAGCAACTGTTTTATCCCCTTTCTACCTCCCTGCAACGAAAACCCGACGCTATAATAAGTCGTGCAACTTTTTATCACTTATTACGAGGAGAGTACAGAACAATTTGTGAATCTATCGCTGGGCAGTACTTTTTTTTTGATTTTGGGTTTGAACGCTAATTTTACTATATCAAGGCGTTCGAAATTTTTTCAAAACTTTTTGTTTTATTTTACTTTTTTGGGTCATGAAACGGCTGCATTTGCTATGATAATGTGTGAAGTTGTTTTTCGATTACTATACTTTTGTAGCTTTTAGCTTCAAAAGTAAGAAGAAGCGAGCA
This sequence comes from Malthinus flaveolus, assembly GCA_950108345.1. NCBI lineage: Eukaryota > Metazoa > Arthropoda > Insecta > Coleoptera > Cantharidae > Malthinus > Malthinus flaveolus. The sequence continues at coordinate 14,066,355 of OX467285.1, read as the reverse complement.
TTATACATAATATGGATTTGCAAACCACCTGTAAGAATTTATAGTACCGTCTCCTATACACACGACTATTTCGATGTCAGTATGTGCAAATCCTTAGGGATGTAATGTACATTGTACATGCAATGACGTTGATATAATATGCATGTCATGCGCAACGTTATGGGAAATGCGGGTTAAACTATTGGAAAAATATGGCGAAATAGTTGAAGGGTTTCGATTAACTGTTAATTATAATTTTAGTTTCGATGGGGTTGCTTTAATACACGTGTTTACTATTTATTTTCATTAGAGTTATTGTAAATGTGTTCATAGGGGTTGAATCGAAAGAATGACCTTCCTATCAAATAGAATAGTAATTGGATTTTATGTGAGAACTTTCTAGATTTGACGGACGTATGTGAAGCGTTTTCGTTAGTCTGTACAAAAATTCGTCAAAAAGTCGTTGTATACCCAGAATCTGACATTTGTTGATAGCATCAGGACTAGGGCTGAGCGATATAAAAATTTTGAACGCAATCTGAGCTTCATTTGATCATAAATAAAATCTCTGCACCAGTTCCAGTTGGTTAGTCGACTCGGACATCATGGGAATGTTTGTGCATTTTAGCGCATTGTTTTACTATAGGTCAATGCCGCTTATAATCTTATAAATGCCAAATTTCAAAACGGGGAAAAAGTTTACGAATTGTTTCTTTGGACTAAAAATCTAAACGGATTCTCCACTATTAAATTGTTATCGTATCAAATTAAACAACTTATTGATGTTCTGGCTAGCATCAAATCATTCATTGTGCTTCAGTTCTTGAACACACAGCGGCGGTTTAACCCCAAGTAATTTTGGATTAGCTTCTTCCCCCACTACATAAATCAAATTATTTGCAAAACCAAAATACCATAAATAGTATCTATTCGACAAGAAAACTGAAGTAGTATTTCCAAAAAATCCCACTAGAGTATGTAAAAGTAACGATTCTTTATCTAGAATTCATTTCTCATCAAAATATACATAGTGTCCTATTTAAAAAACGTCTAGAGCTAAGAATCTAGATCAATATCTTGAAAATCAATAATTTTTTTGTGTTGGCCATCGTGATCAACGGTACTTCAGTTACACTTTTTTGCTAATTTAACGAACTTGTAGCTCCAATATTAAGAAAGTTAGCAATGGCGCCGAGTTGATTTAAAACACCCGGTATTATAGTCTATATTTTTTAGTTATCTACTCATACCATTTGTTGTTTTCTGCAATCGCATTTTGGATTTTTAATTGATCGATGATCAATGGAGAGTGATTTTTCATAATGTCTAAAGACTTTTGAAACGGTGGATGACGAATTATAATTTACTAAATCGTCTTTTTGAAAATTTGTAACTTTTTCCAAATTATCTACTATCTACTGATACTTAATCCATTGCTTCTGCGATTTGTTGCTTTAAAATCTCAACATTGAACTCTTACAAAATATAAAATCTGATGAAAAAAGCAAGGTTAGGGTATTTAAATTAATTAATTATTTAATAATATTCGATTAGCAATTACTTTTGCTTTTATAAATTTGATATGATTTAATAACATTTTTAAGGACAATTATTATTATTATGATTACTTATGTTTTTTTAATAACATAAACGAATATTCTCTCATAAGAAGAACTGGCAAGATTTTTCAAGTATTTTATAAAAAAGTGTGTCTTTATAATCAGTTAGCACTGAACCGACATCTTATTAATTTATTAATAAACATTATAGTAATAATCCTTGGACTTTGAGTTAGAACCGGACATATCTGTCTGTATTTCACGATTTTGTTGAATGATAGATTAATTTAAATGTACACCAACCAATACCAACAATTTACATTAGTGATGTAAAAAAAAGTATGGCGTAATAAAGGTAGATTTTTAACAAAAATATTGTTACACGTTATACCTACTATACTAATCGTTAAGCACAGATTCTTTTTAACATTGAAACAGTAAATGGGAAATTTTCCAACAACGCACTAATGTTGATTACGTAATTGAAATTAGAAGAATTTGATTGGCGTAATTGTCTAATTTTACTCGAGTTTTCGGGAACGTGAATTTCTTCCTATAACCCGAAAGGGGTCGAAATTTCAGAAAAGTGAAAATTGTTGAGTACAACTCGATTTTTCGACCCTCTCGGTGTTGTTTAAAACTTGTTTGATCGGGAAATCGGAATCTTTGTAGAGATTTGAGGTTTGCCCGGGGCGCGGGCGTTTTCTTTCGACACTTGGGTAGGAGAGGAGTTGAAAACAATTAATTTTCGAACCTTGCACGTGTTTATTAATTAAACTAACCTGGAAATGCCCGTAACAAATTCAATGAATGTTATTTAGAATTTAAAACGTGACTAAGTGCAGGTAGGCTGTTACTTGTTTAAATTATAGAAACATACGAAAAGCGAAACTGTATAAATAAATGACGTCAGTATAATTATGGGAAACCTTTTAATGAACTCTCATGGTTTTGCGTTCAAGTGTCATTGATAATTTTATGAATTTTCCTGTTTGGGTTGCTAAAAATTGTACACGGACCTCGAACGGACATACAGACAGATCAATAGCTTCCAAGTTCATGAAATTCTTTTAGATATCACGTGTTGATATCACTATTTATACAGAGTGATAAAAATACGTGCCGAAAACTTAAAGGGGGGATAGTATGGCCCCAAATAGACCGAAAAGTGAATACGGGCCCGCAAATTGCAGGTTACGGAGATAAGAAGCATTTAGCGCTTACATCATCATCACTTTTTTATTGCGTACATGGTGGGCAAATCTATAGTTCTTATGGAGAAATCGATAATTAGAAGAGATAAACTCGATGGCAAAATCCGATTTTTGCGACTTTCCGTTGTTTTGGAGCTTTAGGCAAATGTTCGATTTTTCAATTTTTCGCTAAATATCGATATCTCGGTTCTTGTGAAGTTACAGAACAACATATTAGCATGTTATTTAGGCACTATTTTAAAGACAACAAAATGAACCATAAGGATTTTAAACATCTTCGTTAGTTTTCGGTAATATTTTGTTCTGTAACTTCTCAACAACCGACATTTAGTGAAAATTTGAAGTTTTGCTTATAACTCCAAAACAAAAGAAGATCGCGAATTCCGGCTTTCGCCATGGAGTTTCTCTAAAAAATAAGAGATTGAGGATGCTCCATCCAAGAACCATTGAATTTTGCCCACTCTGCACAAACAAATAAACAAACAAAGTAATTTATGAACAAACAAGAAACGTAAAAAGAAAAATAAGATGTTCAAAGCGCCGTCCCCTCATTTCTAGGAATTACGACATCTCTGGCGAAAACTTCAATATTGGTTGGGATTCGGTAGCATCCTTCAGCTACTCGTTGCTTCAGCTCCTCGAGGTCATTTACCGGCGTAGAGTACACTAAAGTTCTGCTGGAGTAGTGCTGGAACCACAAACGCTATAAAAAGAAAGAATCTTCCGTATCTACGAAACCAGTCATTTTCGGACCCATGCGCTCTAAGACTTTTCTGCATAATTTGGGCCATACTTTAAGTTTGTGACACTTGTTTTCTAACGCCCTGTATATTATCGACATATTTAATTTGTAGGAACCGCAAACAGCAGGGAGGTTTCAAGAGGTTGGTGAATTGAAAATGGCAGTGAAACATTTAGACTTCAATCTGAATTCATAGTCATTTACATGTTTTATTCAAATAAATGAACATTTTCCATTTCAACGAAATCGGGTTAACTTTAAACAATTTCAAGATGGGGGTGGGTCTAAGATGCTGGCCACAATGTCCACATTAGTAGTGAAGGATTTTTTCTAAATAAATGTCTATTAAAAAAGGGAAAAACGTGTAAATTTGTATGCTCGTTGGAGTTGTTCCAAATGATTCATAAATTTATAGGTATCTCAAGGCACACTTTGCACATTTTTGAGTATCTTCTCAAGACCAAGACATTCAGAAACAATATAATATGTAATTTTAATATGATGGAATCGAAACGTATCTCTTTAGGGCTTATAAAAGTGGAAACTGTCGGAACAACTCACTGCGAAATTGATTTGGAATGACCCATTATGACTTACAACTTTTAAATTAAATGGGTAGCAAGGCACTTGATCCAATAAAATATTTACCACTGCTCTTGAAATTAGCGAGAGAAGTGGAGGACAAAGTTTTTTTGTTTTAGTTCCAAAAGTGGAAATTAATTTGTTCTTTTCGACGTCCACACCTAAGATTTTATGTAAAACGAGACTCAAATTTAAAAGTGTAATGTCCAAAAGCATGTAGTATGTGGTCTAATGACGCAATTTGTTCCTCTTAGGTATAATACATTTACAACTTGTAACTTGTGAAATGCAAATTTCTAACAAATTTTTTAATCCAAACCCTATTGTGTATGTTAAAAAAAACTTTTCTAATTTGATAGCTTCGTAATATTCTGGCCTACGCGCAGAAAAAATTAATTTGGTAAATTTCGACAATAAAATTTACGATTATCAAGTCGAAATTATAAATTAATAATATTGGTCAGTGACTTCAGCTAGGACAGTCCAGTTTTAAAGGCGATGAACGTTGGTCCGTGGCCCTCACGTGATTGTCGTCGACCTTGCTCTGACCACTCTGACGGAGCTCTCACTATGTCCAACGTCATCATCGACGTCCTCAACGTAAACTGCTACGCGAATAGCTTCATTTTGAAAAATTATAAAACATTTTAATCCAAATAATCGACTTTCTAACAAAAAAAAAATTAAAAAAAATTTTTTTTTGTTGTTTTATATTCGCTCGTGGCTCGTGGCGTTTGATTGTCTGTCGAGTTATAATAATTTGCATGGGGGAGTAGTTTGTTGCTTTTAAAGGTAGGTAGTCTAATGTTGCAATAGCTTCACGTGATTATTTTTTTGAGGAAGGCTTATATAACTTACGTTTACATAAATCTACTTGTTTAACATTTTCTTGCTTCTGTGGTGAAAGCCATTGACAGGCAAGTGGACTAAAGAGACTGTTCTGCTGCCATATAAGGTCGCAGCTGTCAAGATATTATTTATAGCCATAGCCGAGGTACCTATAATGGTGTTGAGCTAGTCCACTATTTCATCAAGTTCACCGACTGTAATTTGTTCCGACAGACTTTACATAGACGCATTTATTTCATTATTCATTTCAAAGTTTAATCGTAATTTAAATGTGATGATTTTGGAATTCCATTTGCGTTTGTTGCGACACTAATTTTAGTGTTATTTACCGACTCTCTTCCAAAATTACCAACGTATTACCAGTACTATAATACTACCTACTTGATTTATTTCTTTTTAATTATTTTACGCTAAAAGTGATGCCATGTATCGTGTAAGGACGTCAGGAGAAGAAAGTTTTACGTCTCTCTATTTTTTTTTAATCTTCGAAAATGGCATTTGAAACATTTTTCTTTTGGGTTTTACTTTGCCAAAATGCCACAAGTACTTACCTACCATTACCTCCAAGTTTTTACCCAAGTTTTAACTACAAAAAAAGAAGAGCTGTCGGATCGAATATCTCGTCGTTAAATTAAAAATAATTTTCATGGAGGCCTTTTAATTTTTCTGAACCTCCTCTCGATTTTTTGAAGGCCTAAAATCAACTTCCATTACTTTATCGTTTTCTTACAATTTTTCAAGCGCCAAGCACTCTTTTTAGTTACTCCACTCTTCAATGATGTAGCTTTCGACCACCGAGACACCCGGGACTAAAAGCACGTTTAAAGCCCAAGCACGCATTTACGAAAAGTACGGCTATTATTGAAATATATTAGTAATTCGAGTTAATTTAAAAGAGCCATTACTAATAACATTAAAACTTTCTCAACATTTCACGTATAATTTATTACTATTGTAATAGAGAAAGTGTATCTATGGCATCTAAAAATAGGCAAATATTGGAGAAAATAGATCAAATCAGATAAATTTTGATTCCTCTGAAAAATCGCGTTTTTATTTGGTATTGGTTTGTTACATAAATTATGACAACAATTAATAAAATACTTTTTGTTAATTTTAATAACCAAAAACCAACCTTTAACATTCAGTTACTATTGATAAGATATGACAATGATAAAGACCCACAATTATTTATGTCTGTTATTGATAGCTTTTTAAATTATTACGCAATGTATTATTATTTTTATTAGTTTGCTTATTTATACACAATAATTTTAAATATTATATTAAAAAGCAACGATTTTTGTTTAAATGCAAGAGGGCAAGACGAAAATGGTGTTTGGAGAAAGTTAACAAAAGCTATTCTAATTGTAGTTAAAATGAAATTTATAATTGCAAAATTTTACATTTTAGAATAGTGAATGGTAGAAATAAGTAAAGGATACTATATAAATTCAAACTGTCGTATAATTTGGATCATAAAAGTTGTAAAACTATTAGTTCAGTTAAATTAGACAAACATATGGCATTTGAGGGGAAAAAATCCAAGAGCTTTAAAGATGTCTTTTCCTCGTTTTTTGCAATTAACTCGCCGCCTATAATTCGTACGTTAATCAAGGCTATTATAAAAGTTATAGAAAACATTATTAGCTACAAGATTGGTCATATTCATTTTTCCTTAGGTTTAACCCTTTTTGAGATAGTATAGCGCGGAGAACGGGTTACAGTGATTCGCTTACGGGATGACGCTGAACAAACTGCGGAATAAGACGCGTAAGTTTCATGAAAGGAATCAGTTACCAAAATTATCCACTCATGAAATGAATAATCCAGCACTGCATTAGGTAGATTAAAGACATAATTAAAGATTTCTGAAAACAAAAGTCAAAAGTCCCGTTAGGTTTAGTCTTCACCTGTTAAAAAGAAATTTAAAAACATTTTTGTTCAAAAGTGTAATTCGTGCGCGAGCTATTTAACTTCAGAAGCTCCTTATTCACAACTTGGAAATGAGATACAGATTTACTATATCACATCGCATAGAATAAAGATGTAATTAAAGATATTTTAAAACAAATTTGAGAAGAGGTTAAAGAACACTTTTGTTCAAAATTGTAAAATTAGTAAGAGCGCTATGGATCTACTTCTATGGAACATAACCTTCATCAATGTACGATCTATAAAAGGCAAGTTATTTGCAAAAAACGAGGAAGTAACCCTTAAACAGCCCCCCTCGCCGTCCAGGCTCTTTAGTATGTTATATTACAGGTTCTAACGAACAACCATACCAATTTTCAAAACTCTTGGATTTTTCCCTAAGTCTCTTTAGATATAAAATTCTGGAACATTCTGCATAACTTCCATTAACGGGTCGGGATCGAGTTTTAGTGGCAAGGGGCGAGGAAAACATTTTCGGCTTCTATTAATAAGCCTTCTTAAAAAATCACCAACAAATTTACTTTTACTTTTTGTGTCTATTTTTATTTAGAATTAGAAGAAATGTTATTTCAAAAAAGAACAGAAAATTTGGTCAATTCGTCATCAGTGTCGACTGCCGCTCCAGACTTTTAGAGCTCTCTCCATAACGTACACGTACCTACTAATACTACTGTAGTATTCATCATTAGATTATTACTTTAATAAAAGTTGAAAGAACTTCGTGAGCTCATTGTAAACGTACATGACTCTTTTATTTTTAGTAAATGAATTTTTAATTTAATATTTATATGCAGTCACCCAGTCACAGATATTCATCTACAATCTATATACTATCGTTAGCTAATATGCATAAGTAATTTACTTTCTTTCAAACTCCCTAATTTAAATTGTATATTATTCAGATTAATTAATTCAATTGTATACAAGTACACGAAAAAACGAGGTTACTTTACGACATTTAATAGGATTTCAAATTGATATGACACTCAAGTAACCTACTTTCGTGGTAAGTAATCGTGAATTGTCAAATAATTTTTTAATGGTATTTTTGAACGAATCTACTTAATGAAAAAGATTTCATAGGTAATACGTGCTCGTAAATATTAAAATATTATAAATATTATCTAACAGATCTAACATTAGAGTTTGGGAGCATTGGGAGTTTACGATGAACGTTTGAGCTTGAGCACTTTCGTAATTCTAATGTTATGTAGAAGATGTCAGTTATGACTTACGCCACAAGCAGAGACGTTTAATAGAGTGAATCAATGAATATTAGAATATTCTAGAAAAGTATTCATTATCGCACCTCTCTGTTAGTGGAAGGAATAGAGGCCTCCCTTAGAGAAATTAAGTAAAGGTTGAAATCGGGTTAGACCTTTTGAGTAAAATTGTAATGCAAACAGCGTACGTAAATTTAAAAAATGCAAGAAAAATCTAAAATCTGACACATCAACAGGAACTTGCCAATCATAAAAGTTTTTAAACTTAATATGTAGCAATAACAATACAATTATCTCTAACCTAGACATAAAACATTTGTCTGCAACTAATACCTACTTACACTATAATATCATAATAATGAAATAAAATTGTAGACCGTTAAATTAGCAATCATATACAATTAAAATAGTGTATTTGTGTTGATGAATGGTTCTAAAATTTAATTATTAGATCAAATTTTAATTACAACTTCTATAGACTCTTCTCTCCCTTCTAGTACTGCCTTTGCAGTATGTAAGAATTATATGTTGCAGCTTATACCTACATAGCTAACAAGCTAACTAATAAAGAATGATTTGACCACCATCTGATGGAGCATTTATTTTAGAAGGTAATACAATTATATTGCAAAGCGTAAAATTCTCAAACAAATGCTTCTACACTTCATTTAGACTAGCATAGTTTCATAATAATAATCTAAATTAATGGCTCCAGTTGCTTCTTGCATTCAAAATTCAAACCATAACCATATAACGATATTATACCCCTAAACTTCCTAACAGTATATTAGCCAGTATACGTAATAAGTAATGAATCATTTGGCCATTTGAACTGAAAACTTAGTATCTTTCTCTACAATAGCTCTGAATGAAGTTGTAGAGCATGAATTGAGGAATTACGGGCAGTAACGAAAGGTCCTTTTAGTTAAGTAGTGATCATCTTAATACACTAGTTCAAAAATGAAATTACTGTAGTTGCCTATCGTCCTATCGAATTAAAAACTTTCCGTGTCTCTCCCTACGATAGCTCAGTATGGAATAATCTGACGTTAATTTTGCATTGGAATGAAGTTGTAGAGCATGAATTGAGGAATTACGGGCAGTAACGAAATTTTGTTTTATTTGAATAGTTATCCTCTTAAATTAGTTCAAAAATGAAATTACGATAAATAGTCGTCTATCGAATTGATAACTTACCGTGTCTCTCTCTACGATAGCTCAGTACGGAATAATCTGACGTTAATTTTGCATTGAAATGAAGTTGTAGAGCATGAATTGAGGAATTACGGGCAGTAACGAAATTTTGTTTTATTTGAATAGTTATCCTCTTAAATTAGTTCAAAAATGAAATTAAGATAAATAGTCGTCTATCGAATTGATAACTTACCGTGTCTCTCCCTACGATAGCTCAGTACGGAATAATCTGATGTTAATTTTGCATTGGAATGAAGTTGTAGAGCATGAATTTAGCAATTACTGGCAGTAACTAAAGTTCGTTTTAGTTAAGTAGTAATCTTCTTAAATTAGTTCAAAAATGAAATTAAGATAAATAGTCGTCTATCGAATTGATAACTTACCGTGTCTCTCCCTACGATAGCTCAGTACGGAATAATCTGATGTTAATTTTGCATTGGAATGAAGTTGTAGAGCATGAATTTAGCAATTACTGGCAGTAACTAAAGTTCGTTTTAGTTAAGTAGTAATCTTCTTAAATTAGTTCAAAAATGAAATTATTGTAGTCGCCTATCGAAATAAAAACTTTTCGTGTCTCTCCCTACAATAGCTCAGTACAAAATAATCTCACGTTAATTTTGCATTCATTGGAATGAAGTTGTAGAGCATGAATTGAGGAATTACGATTCCATTTTAGTGGAATAGTTATCATCTTAAATTAGTTCAAAACTGAAATTATTACACAGCGACTACTATTATACGAGCAGTTACTAATGTTCGTTGTTATTGAATAGTTCTCGTTACTAGACAACTTCTTTCCGTATAATGGTGGAATGATATCATCATTATCTTGTTGAAGTTTTAAGGCAGAAACGGCAATATTAAATGCATTGAGTGGGCCGAGTTATAAACCACAGTCATATTTATAGCCAATTTTATTATAGGGGTTGCTTTCTGGATTATTGATGGTAACTCATGGGATTAAAGCGCATTTAACAGGTTTAACAGCAGTAAACAATCCTATTCGATGAGAGATTTACAGATTTCGCTAAATACCTAATCCGTTCTTTTATATCCCAGCGGACCGAATAAATTTCATGTCACCGTTTGATTCGTTTCACTTTTTCTCTTATCGTGATCGTGGATTGAATTTTATTTTTAAATGAAAAAGAGTAAATCCTTTGGAAAAGACGGACTAAATTTGAATTGTATGACTTACGACATAACAATTTACCAAGAAATTGTTTTGCAATTAATTTAAATATTTTCACTGTTCGAGTATAGCAACAATTAATAATTAATATAGTATTGAAAGTTTTAAGACACACATTAAACTCGCTAGCTTTCCTAGTTGGGTATAGGCTTACCATAAATTTTGATCTAATCTGGAAATCCTGGTCCGTTAAGTTTGGCCCTTGGGCAGTTCAAAGTTTCCTTCAATTACCTAATCAAGCAGTTTCAATAATGTAGTTTGATGGGATTTCTGATGTTACAATAATGTTAGGTGACATAAAAATGAGATATACTATTCCTAAAAGGAACTTTAATAGGCACTAATTCGAACGCAATTTACCGATGCGATTGAAAATGTGTTCTTCTTTAAGTTTATATGGAGCATGGGACTAGGAGCCATCAAAATAAAATTCACAAAAATACTCCATTGGATTTCACACGTGATTGTCTGTGCGTCTCGCGTGTAAGCGTTATCACTTATCACCACGCCTGAGGACTTAATGGTTCGTTATTCGTTATAATTTACCACGCTTGTGTAGGTCAAATCCAACCCTTATTTTAATATTTGAATATATCCCACAAAATCGTCTATTTAGTAATTGATGGATGAATGAATTTTTGAACACGAAAGAGTAATGAAAATTAAAGAGGAGTCGATGAGGCAGTTAATATACCTATTAAACGAACAAAATTTGTAACATTAAACGACCGTTGGTTTTTGTCTGGATCAAGATTAAGACAGGTGTATAATAAGCAAACCACCTGCTACCGTAGTAACTTTCAGACAGGTGAAACGATAATACCCAAGAACTAAACTCTGTTGGCATCTTGTCTACAAGGAATCACGAGACAAAGATCGTACTCGACTCGAATAACTTAGGAAGTAAATCGAATCCACCTGCAGGTTGAAAAATATCACACCGGAATTAAATTGCTCTTAATAAAATGAAATTATAACTGGAAAAAGAGCCAAAGAAAAATTAATTTGATTAACGAATCGAAATAGAAGTGAAGCGATCGAATTTGCGAGTTAATTTTTAGGTGGTGAATCACTTTTATTATAAAAATTTAAAGATGGTTTGGTATACCCGAGTAGGTATACCTAAATCCTTATTAATTTTATTACATTCTTTTGTTTTTGAGTCAGTGACCTTTACTTTTGAACGAATTGAAAAAATACCACTCGATTTCAACAGACAAAAAAAGACGTTACCAGTATATGAGATCAGCAGACTAAAATATAGAAAATTGTCCGTTTCTTAATAAAATTGTAAATTTTAGGAATAAATGATGATCTAAGCTCTAAGCAAAATAAATAGGAAGAATTTGTAATTTGCCATACGTTTCTAATATCGCTTTTGTTTCAACCATCCTGTATAATATATACAAAAACGAGTAGATTAGAAGGTTAAGGTTATCCAGATTATACTAATTTCCCTTTGTCACAAATCAATTTGATATTGTTTTTTAGAATATAAAAATAATTAATAACCACATAATTATTGTGATTAAACATTAGTAGTACGTAAAGGTAGAGGTAAATTCTGAATAAATGATAAATGTTTCAGATGGCTTTGTAAATTTAATTTATGGCCCTTTTTAGCCGGCTTACCGTAAGTAAAGCCAAAGAAGTTATTCCGGAATAACGTGAAACCTACTAGACCTACATATTATTCTCTTTTGAGAATAGTGATTTGTTTGCTTATATCTGATGTATTCGGACTGACTTCCAAATTTTCATCTCAATTGGTTCTACTCTGCCAAAAATTGTTTTGAAATATAAATCATGGTTCATGAATGTGTTGTCCCTCTCACCCCTCAAATGTTTATTAATCTAAATCTAATCTTTTATTTGGTATCAAACTGTTGATAAAATAATCTCTCTATTGGCAAAGTCGCAAAGACAGAAATTAGGACGAGTAGAAAAAATTCAATGACCAAATTCAGGGGCCCCGTAATTCTCCAACAGTATTAATTTTTTGTTTATCTGAAATAATATAGCAATTTCGTTCTTAATTGTTTTACCTTGTATTTCTGAAGCTTCTCTTTTGGAGATCTTATGAATCGCTACTAAAATTCTTAAACTTCATTTTAAGCCGTTTGACGTTGAATAATCAAAAGTTTTCCCCTGTGACACTTTATCAGTCTCGGACTCCTCAAAAATAAATCTGAACCCGTTTGCTCAAAATTTTGTTTTAAAACTTTAAGGACCTCGAAAATATTAGTTGCCACGGGTCTCGCATTTTCTCTGAAAGGACCTGGTCATGTATGCCTAGACGCAAAGTAAATGCGATTAATACGATTAACAGTTGGGTAGATAAGTCTTTGTCCTAACTAAGAAAAAAACATTTTTTTGGCGAAATTTAGTTTTATTATTCAACATAGTTGCCTTCAAGGGCGATACAGCGATTATAGCGATCTTTCAACTTTTCGATACCATTTTTATAGTACGATTTGTCTTTAGCCTCAAAATAGGCCTCAGTTTCGGCAATCATTTCATCATTGGTCTTAAATTTCTTGCCAGCAAGCATTCTCTTCAGATCGGCGAACAGGAAATAGTCGCTGGGAGCCAGATCTGGAGAATACGGTGGATGGGGAAGCAAGTCGTAGCCCAATGCATTGAGTTTGGCCATCGTTTTCATTGACTTGTGGCACGGTGCATTGTCTTGGTGAAACAACATTCTTTTCTTCGCGAAATGGGGCCGTTTCTTAGCGATTTCATCCTTCAAACGCTCCAGCAACGCTATATAATAGTCACTGTTGATCATCAGTCTCTTCTGGAGATAGTCGATAAATATTATACCTAGTGCATCCCAAAATACAGGCGCCATCACCTTGCCAGCCGACTGTTGCGTCTTTCCACGCTTCGGATTGGGTTCGTCGCGTGCAGTCCACTCCGCTGACTGTCGATTGGACTCTGGTGCGTAGTGATGGAGCCATGTTTCATCCATTGTCACATATCGACGCAAAAACTCGGATCTATTACGCTTAAACATGGCCAAACACTCCTCTTAATCATCGACACCTTGTTGTTTTTGGTCGATTGTGAGCTCGCGCGGCACCCATTTTGCGCAGAGCTTTCGCATGTCCAAATATTCGTGAATAATATGATGTACACGCTCCTTTGATATCTTCAGAGTTTCAGTTATCTTGCTCAACTTCACTTTACGGTCATTCAAAATTATTTTGTGGATTTTTTTGATGGTTTCTGGCGTAACCACCTCTTTTGGGCGTCCACTGCGTTGTGCATCGTCTGTGTCTGTACGACCACGTTTAAATTCACGAAACCAATATTTTATATTTGATTGTGCTGGCGTAGAGTCCGGATAATATTTATCAAGCCATTGTTAGGTTTGCACAGTATTTTTTCCCATCAAAAATCAGTGATGAATCAACACACGAAATCCGTTTTTATCCATTTTTTTCACAATAACAAAAGTTGCTTCACTCAAAACGCTACATCTCACGAACCAGTCGACTGATTGCTGTCAAATTTTGACACGATTCATTTGAAAGATGGCTGATTCGAGTCATTCGAGTTTTTTTCTTTAGTGACGCCATTTATGTGTCAGGACAAACACTTATCTACCCATCCGTTAGATACTCCGACTCGTCTAGGCTTGTATGTAGTTTTGCCTTTGCTTGCAGGTTGCAGGTCTCTGCTATTATAGTGTCTGTATATTTATTAGTGTGTAGTTGTCGAGTGTCAACGCCAAAACTGTAGTATTTTACTATAAGTATCTGCACTGCCTCCCGGACACGCTACGTCCGATATACACTAAAACTCTACACGCCCTACCACCTCAACTGTTTGTTTGATGACAAAACTATAAGAGATATAATTTGTAGCAAATTTAATGTACTTTATTTTTATATAGATACACTTTTTTCTGAAAGTGCGTAGTTGTCGAGTTGTCGAGTTTTGAGCGATGAAGCAGTTTTTGGAAGTTTTTCAAACTTTAACGCACTCTGGCGCCTAAATAACCCGTCTAAGGAAAAAAAACAAGAGATATAATTTGTAGGAAATTTGATGTACTTTGTTTTTGTGTATAAAGACTTTTTTTATAAAGTGCGTCGTTTTCGAGTTATACTAGAAAAACCGAAAAAATGGTAATAATTCATCCTTCTCGTACCACCACCAAGTTAATGCTGACACTTTGAAGTTAGTTGGCAGACGGTTGGTTATATTACTCTTTTGCAATATTCTTTCATTTTGCATAAATAATATGTTCTTGATATCAGCCAATAACTTACGATATTTTAGAGAACGGTAGGTTACCTCTTGTGTCTAGTAAAGCGGTCAATTTTTTCCTTTGCCGGGAACCGGTAATTTATACTCTTTGTCCTCCTTGAGACTTTTCACGATCAGAACAGTGAAGTTAGTTAGTTAGGGCACCATAAAATCAGTTACAAAGTCGTCAGTGAGGGAGTGCAGGATAATGCCTTCCATTAACAGTGATGTAGGCGTCTTCAAAGTCGTATATCAAAGGGTTCAGAAGTTTCCAATCCTTCTAAAAAACTACAATGACAGGAATTTATTTCAAACTCATGCAGCTTGCAGGACTTTGACGCTGAGAGTAAAACATGTATCTTCCACGTGTATTCCATGTATTTGTTTGTATTTACCAGAATTTTACCTGGGTACAATGGTACAATTATTCTAAAATTCTAATTAAACGATGAGTACCTATCATACACCATGTAGACATATAGACCATGTAGACGTCAGATGGACAGTCTTAAAATGAATATTTTTTACATTCTTTTATAATTGTTTATTTTTTAAAAGTTGTCAAGTAGCTACATCATATTTTATAGTTTCATTGGTCTAATATAGTAATTTTGGTTAATTTCAGATTTCAGGAGACTTACATTGCGGCAGGGATGAACTGGAGTACGAAGAAATTTACACGAGGTATTCGGTAAGTCTTTTTACTCTTATTTAATTTTGGTTTCTCACCAATTGAAACTTAATTCCATCCTCAAAAAGCGAAAACGATGTTTCTTTTAATAAAATTGCAAAAGCCACATCTTACACATTTGAAAAGTCCGCGAAGAAACTTCCCAATTATATTTTCGTCTGTTCGTATTTTGCGTCAAGTTTTAAGCGTAAACATAATAGATTGTAGTCGTGAAGTTTTGATCGTCCTTTTAATTTATAAATGTCAGCTGGATAGCAAGACGAATCAATAAACTCACAAAATCACAATCCTCGTCGTCTTTGTTATTATTTCAAAGTTTAACCAGCCTACACGCTTGACAAATTATTCTTTATTGTTATACGTGTTGTTGTTAAAAATTTGAGAACGATTTGTAACAAATATCAATAGGCGAGAGCTGGAAAATTTTATCGATTAGGTATTTGGAGTGTTTTAAGTTATTACAACGTTATACTTGGGTATATACCTATACCTAATATACCAGGTATGGAAAATAAAATAAATCTAATAACTGCTGTGAATTTATGTTTAGAGAATGCTAAAAGTTGAATTGAAACGTACGTAAAGGTTTTTTTTAAATAACATTATGGGTTTGGGGTTTGTATTGGTACCTTTTCTCAAATCGAATAAAGAAAGAGACGTAAACTTTTCCGTTTAATTTAGAAGCGTATGTCGGTCATTTGGTGTTTGTTTTGCTGTTTTCGTTTCTCTCTAATGAAAATCATAGAAGTAAAAATGTTATAGGCTCAGGGGATATCATTATTTACAATCTTTATCTAAATTAATACGTACTCAAGCTATTGTGGTTGTGAAAAGTTTTATTGCATCCATAAGATCTCTCAGCTCTTAAATAGATTACCAGTCACACGTCGTTTAGTTGAACATTGTTAGGTGCAAGAAGGCAACAACAAGGCGACAAAGCAAAACAATATCTAAATTAAATAGTTTTGGAAATGAAACGACTCATAGCACTCATTAGGCAGGCATTAAAATACTATCATTAAATATATTTTAGTTATTTGTTCATTACTTCACTTCGCAAAGCATGATGTTTAGCACAAATTTGAGCTTTTTCTATTAAAAGAGTAAAAGAGAGAAGAAGAAAAAACGTGTATGGATGAAGAATAATAAAACAAAGGAATAAAAAGATTTTTCGTGTTGATCAAGGAATTTTAAAGCATAAAACCATAAAAAGCCCATGATGTTGGGGAATAAATGTCTTCCACCCCATAAACTGATATTTTCCAATCTTGAACTTTTTAAGTTCTTTTCTGTAGGTAATTTTCTGTAAACTTATTACATTGACAATAATATTGATCGTGTAAAGTGAACAACTGGGTTTGCTCGATATTGATGGAGCATGGTGAAGAAAATCCGGATTTTCTGTTTTTCGGGCGTCAATACTAGAAAGGGAAAGATTATTGACCGTGTAGGGCCTATCGTCGATATTTTCATCAATTGAGTTCACGTCGCTCTCTTGTGAAGGTGCCAATGATTAACAGTGAATATACTGTTGGCTTATGCGGTGGAACAAGATTCCCCTCGTCACTTCATCGAGCACTATGAACTATCACAAAAACTGTGGAATCCGACCACCTCAATGTAATGTAAAGAAAACAGCAAGAAATTCAGTTATTGGCCTCTTCATACTCTTACTAGTGAGAACAAAGCCGGAGGTCAACACGAGGCATGATGTGTAGAACATATGATAAAGAATTCAAGAGGATTTCTACATCAAAGAGGCCGTAGCGAAGTCCCAATAAAGTTTACACACCTTCCTCATGGGTGTATTTTGCTTTGCCGTTTCTTGAGAGGTTTGAGAAGCAAACATCCAGTGTTAGAAGTCTTCAAATTCAAAATTTTTTCCAGAGGCCAAGTATCTCAGAGTTAGGGCTAATCTTTCCTTAACAATTCTACTTTCTTTCATTTTTATGTCTTAAGCGCTAAGAGCGCTTCAACCATCGGTAACAGTTTTTTAAAGGTACTTTTAAAGGTAAAGCTGAGGCTGATTTCTATCAACAGTACTAGATGAGAATATTCTTCTCTCTTCTTGAACCATTCCTTCATCCAGAGTCTGCGTTTCACTCGACGAGTAGTTCCAAACGCCAAAATAATAGCTATGCAACCTTTTGTAAGATATCCATTTATCCATGTTTTTGAAGGACAAAACCCAGCAATAACCGAATAAAACCACATATTATATTCACCCTGTTCGTTAGGCAAAAACAGAGGTACTGAGAGTTACAGAGGTAACGTAGTATTGATCGTGTACGAAGGGTAATTATGAGATTGGTTGGTACGAGTATTGTCAATATTATTGATCGGGCAAAGCCCTCTTTAAAAACGAGACGCATGCCTCAAATATTTTTCAGGTAAAATCAAATTGCTATAAATTACAAAGTAGGTAAATGGTTCGCTCACGGGGACTGAGAATACGTAAATCTTCTCAAATGGCCTCGTTGATGGGTGCTAGAAGATGTGCAGGAGGAGTAGGTACTTTTATTTTCATAGAAGCAAAATACGCACAATACGTGCAGAAGTAGCAGACTCTAAACGATTTAAAAAATGAATGAAAAGACATAGGTGAACTAACTAGTTCTGAACTTAAAGTTGCCATCTTTAAATAACTAATTTATTTATGCAAAACTAAAAAAGCCTTCAAGGTAAATTGTTAATAATAATTTAATAAAAAATATTAAGTTGTCTTTTATGCCACCTCTTGATATCTAGTTTTATCGACTTCCGGAAGTGCATTTTGTGTGACGTATTTAAGAGAAAGTGGTTCGGCGCTTTTATTGTTGCTAACTGCATAATTTTTTAAAAACAATCAAGTACTAAACTTCTTTTGTAAAAATAAGTTTTAAACGACCCAACAATCATACTTTAGATAATGACCTTACACACCTTAATATATTTATTATTAATTTATTATAGATTTTTTAGCCCCGCGTACACCAATTTATTGGTGTGTAATTAAAAGATTACACTTTTGCTAATACTGGGTGACCTAGGAAATCGGACCACTTTTATAATTTCAAACTTTGAATAATTTTGACGCAAATTTCAATTTTTGATCTATTACTTAACTTTCTAATATCACTTCCGGTTTGTTACTTTTTAATACAACACCCTGTATAATTTTTACTTGAAATGTGGAGGTTAAGTTATTGTAACACACCATCCTTAGTCAACGTCCAAATAGACAGGGCGTTCTATTTGAAACTAAAAAGCTTCATCTACTGGTGAAACCAGAAGTGATGAAAAGCTACTTAATTACTAGAATATTTAATTTGAATTTATGTGAGTACGTACCTATTACTCGCACAAAATTTTTAAGTAGTAAAATAACGAAGCTGTATAGAAGTGCGGTACCAAAATAATTCTTGGTCAACTGTCGCCAAAGTAATTTCTACAGAAGAGTTTGAAGAACAACAAAATTTTATATTTTGAAATTTATCGAGTTGAATTTTGTTACCCCTCTCTTTGACAAAATTTAATTTTTTATAATTATTTAAACATTAAATTGTTAACGCAATTTAAATTGTTAGGAAACATTCATAATTGACTTCAATATCGTCTACATTTTAAAACCGATGTTGTAACAACCTGTTCTTTATATAAAGTTTCTGAATTGTAACGTACATTTTGTAAATAATTATGTAACATTTTCTTTCTTAATTAATAATAATAGTAATAGAAACAAAACTTAAAAATAATTTCGAGACTTCCAATGGTAGACATTTAAATTTTAAATGGCACAAGTTCGTAGTGTATAAAAATTGACGTTATTCAATTGTATGTAATTCAATTATATTAAATAGAAGCGAACCGAATTTATATACTGTGATGGTCTTGATGACGCATCGTTGTCATTTAAAAAAATTAGTCACAGCTAGTCAGTCATACCGGTGATTAATAAAATACTATCATTTTATTTCCGTTGTCTTTATCATTCATTTTAGCTTATAGTATACGCGTATTGGAATCGCTTGATAAGAAAACCTCCAATTGCCAAAAAGCCCAATTGTTTATTCCATAGCCCTCTATAAAGGGGCGTGGTTTAATCTACTTTAGTAGCGTTACATCTCTAATTAAAACCACTGTGGCCTAGTTGTATTAAACGAGATAATCTCGGAGTCAGAGTTAACTCCACGATCTGAATATATGATTAGATTTTAGCGTGGATTAGATTAGGTTAGCTCGTAGGCATTTGGTCCAGGGTTAACCCATCTATTTTCTGGAGTTAAATTTAACTCAGAATTAGTTGTTGATTTAGGTTGATCGTGGAGTTAACTCTGAGATTAGCTCGTTTCTATACAACTGGGCCTGTGATAGAAACGAATTCGCTATTTAAACTTCTACGTACGTCACTGAAGTAGAAGTAAGCCACGCCCTTTTGTGCTCTTCTTGTATTATGCGCACTGTATACTCACGTCGACAGTCGAGACTCTACAAGAAATTTTATTGGAAAAGAAAGTTGGAAGAACTGATTTGATTTGTGATTACTGGCGGAAAATTACATCAGATTATCAGATATTGTTATTAAAATGAAAGGACCACTAGGTGTAATTGAGTAATACCAAGTAATACTGTACGTACAACGCAGGCTGGAAGTCTGGTGTAATTTACTTGTGTATTAGAGATTTATTTAGTTTTTATTGACATCTATCAATCATTCAGGGGCTATTCATTTTAGTTTTGTCTCGTCCGGATCTTTCATCGAGATCGTTTACACGGGACAACTCTTTGAAGTTGTTGCAACTGTAAATAATTTACAATTTCGTATTGAAAACAGACAAAAGCGATTCGATTCCGAAATTAAATGGGAACCAGTTTATTCAAAAAATTTGTTTTGTTGTTTTCGCTTTTTACAGAATATTTCTAGACTCAGCCTCTTTCAGCCGTTTGAGGGTTTTACAATGATTTTGTAATTGTTATTATGTTTACCATTGTTTCTCCAAACTCTTTCAGAATGATGCGTTATACTTAAGGACGATGGCCCATCGCTTCTCTCGTGGATTGGTCCTGCGATCCTCTCCCTAAATAAAATAAGAACTGCGGGGAGTTGGTTCCCAGAGCAGAAAAAAATAGTGGTTTACGTGCGTTGGAACATCTTCGACTTTTATGTCTCATTTTCTCATTTTACATGAATTTACAATTGTCCAGAGTTTTATTTTTTACATTCTCGTATAATCCTCTATTGCGTATCCCAAGGCCAAACCATACTAAAGTGGCCCATTTTCTTTCCACGCAACCTCTTGCTTTGTGTTGTAACCATCTACGTCTTTAAACTCTCATTTATAATTAAACTTTTGTTATGATTTCTCCTGTCAAATCTCTTCGAATTTTGTATTTCAAATCTCAGATATGTACTGTACTACCAATGAACCTTTAAGGTCGAAAGTTGCCTAGTTAATTAATGTAGGTGTCATAGCTGGAGGGCATATTAGAAATTTAGGATCATATCAAGCGTGCAACAATGATATAATTGAAAGTCAAGCCTAGAGGCCATAATATAGCTGTGGGGGTGGGGGCAATTGAGTTGTTTAGCTTAAACTTTAATTTTCTGCAAAACTGCAATTTAAAAAGACAGCGGACTTGTGGTTTTAATGTTTACGTTACCTAGATGTTAATCAGTTATACTATTTTATTGTCGTTGGTAATAAATGTGTGAATAACACGTCACAGAGGGGTTAGTTAATAGTAATTTAGTACGCGAGGCTTCTCTCCAACTTGATAATCGTGTGGCTTCCATAGAGAAATTTGATGTGCTTGCAGACATTGAGCTCTTATTGTATTAATTATATATTACATAACTTCTTGCGAAATACAATACGATTAATAAAAATCCTCTCTCCACACCACACCCTCAACATTGGTATTATACGATTCTACTTCTTCATTTTGGTAGCATTTGCATGTTTAAGGTCTCATTTCTCGTGGTTTATCTAATATACGAAGTTTCTTTTTCAAATAAATAATTTTTAATTGTTTTACAATATTTCTAATGTAAATGTTTTAAATTATTTGAAAGTGTTGCGGATTAACATCACCAGTTTACCTTGAATGAACTCACGTCTCAAATATGCAGACGGATAACAGGCTACATTTACCTTTACAGGGTTCGCTGAACACTAAAACCATTGTCCAAAGATGTAAATTTTATAGCAGGTAAAAACAGTAGCCACTTGACTTTTGCACACAAGTTTTGAAAAAAAAATCATTATAGGTAGATATGGGTACGATCGAGCGAATCTCTTTTAATACGGGAGGTTAATTGAACTTGCATCATTAACTACTGACTGCTTGATTTTTAGCGTCAGTGGCGTCAATTTTATTCTTTTGCTGAGCCTAAGGTCAGGTGCAGAGTAGATGAACGTCAATCGACCATAAAGTTTCTTTACTTGACTCGAGGAACACAATAGGTGACTTATTATTTCTATTTGCAATTGCATTTTGTATACTGTGCGCAAACGCTTTTAGAGTGTTTTATTGTCTTGTAAAGGCTTTATGTTAATTTGCGGAGCGTTTCATTCACGTATTCCCTCTCAGAATTTATGATTTACTTTTGCTTGATTTCATGAAATCAAATCCGTTGATCCATGAAACTGAATTTTAATTTTCGGACCATTCTTCGAGGTACGTAGCCATTACAAACTTCTCCTAGTTCTTATATACAGTGTGGCCCAGGATAGGTGGAACACAGACGATCTCGCTTACTTATTAGTGATTTTATCAAAAAATGTTACTCTTCATAAATAAACTATGCGGTTGAGGCTAGCCCCCAGGTTCCTTGCATTGCGACCTCTGGATTCTGGATCTATTGTGACCCTCGGATATAAACTTCCTTTAAGCGAGTTCTGTGTTTTTGATAAAGTCCAGAATTTTCTCTATTGATAATTTGGACAATTCCCTTTGGAGCATCTCCTTTCCGAGAATGCTGTGACGACTTCTTGTGAAAACCTCGCAGTGTAGCAGAAGATGAATTGGAGTTCTTCTGCAAGTTCTCTGCATAATGGGCCTTCTTCTAGTTCCATTTTATACGTGCTTTATAAGCTGTCAATGACCTGTTATTATTGCCGTTACCAGTCGTAATTCACCTCTGCTCATTCTGAGTTCCTTTGTCAGAGGGTTTCTGTAGTAGGACTTTAGAATGCCCCTGTCTAGGAATTTCCCTGTAGTGTTTAATATGCCACTTCACGAGAAGTGACTTTATTGGAATACCAAAGGCTTGTTGGCTGGTTCTGGTTCAATGGGTCTTATTTTGCTACCCTATTTAGCCAGACCGTCCGGTTTATCGTTCCTTACAACATCGTGAAGCTCTTCAGATATCACCTGGTGAAGGTGTTATTCAGTTTCGTGGCTCACATCGTCACATCCATGATTTTTTATCTTGGCGTAAAGAAAAGTTCGGGGATTAGTTTAGACTCGAAAGACTAGAAAAAAGTTTCGGACGTTCCCTTGCTTTCCGACTCTTCACTGCGTATTAGTACGTCCTTGACTTGAGAGAGGTTAAGGCTCTCTAAGGAGAATCTAACATCGCTTATTTCAGCCATGGGGCCTTGAGAGGGCAGTGTCTAAGCAATCCCATAGAAAGGTATTATTACTTAATATCTAAGCCTTCTTTTATCTTGATTATTGTATTGTTACTTAAAACTGGCCCCAAAAACGGTACAGTTACTATATGGCGCCGAGCCTGCCCTTTGATTATACAGGGCGTTCCTTGAGGTAACAGACAAATTTACACCGTGTCTTCTAGAGGTGATTCTAGGCAAAAAAGTTTATATACACGTAATTCAAAATCTACGCATTAATTTAATGGAAGAACGTAGCAAAATTTAAAAACTAGTATTATAATTTTTTTTGCTCGAATTGTTCGCTTCCATTTTCTAAACGTGCGTTTACTCTTTGCATCGTACTTTGTTGCCAGTTAATATCTGCAAGTTCGTTTGGTAGAGAACCAAATTCTCGCGTACCTGATGGCTTATCTTTATTGTAAACACGAGATACGAGATTTTAGGCAACTCCACAATAAAAAGTCTAATGGCGTAAGGTTAGAAGAACGTACAGTCGTACAGGTCGTGTTTTTTTGTTAATATCTAAAAAACGGAAAGGAATTGACCTAAAAAAGTGTATATAAACTTTTTTGTTCAGAATCACTTCTAGAAAGCACCAGTGTAAACTTGTCGTTTATCTCAGGAAAATGAGTATCAGTCGATTAGTCATCTTTCTGAAATATTATTTTCGAAACAAGCAAATTGAATAAAAGTTGAAGCATGTTTGGGCTTGCAAAGATAACAACGAGTGCAATGAATCACAAATCACAACCAAAATTTGGAACTGTTGTAATAGTCCAGTCAATTGGGGGTTTTGCCCTACAAAAGGTGGTGTAGTTCTGATTTTTGAATATGTTATTGAGTTAGGGGCCCTGATGAAAAATCTAAGTTTTCGACCTTGAGGGGGGTCCGCGCGATTCGCCATCTTGGATTAAAGGTACGAAAAATTGGTTTTTCAGATTTAACTTCTGAAGGGTTGATCCCACGACAAAACTGTCAAATCTAACTTTGGATAGGACAAAATGCCCTACAATATTTGTTCCATTCATCTTCTTCCTATCTGTTACGGTTTCTGAGATATAAGCTGGAGAAAATTGCTATTTTTAGAAAAAATTAATTTTTTTGGTGAACTTCGCTTGGAGACTTTTTTACCGTTTATTTGAGAGAAAATTCTTTGGAACAAAAGTTGTAGGATTTTAAATTGCCTTCAAACTGAGTGTATCACTAATATTTTAGCTCAACCAGATCCAAAGTTAGAGCAGTTTTATGATAACCTATAAATGTCGAAAAATGAGTCATGAGTGTTCGCAGCTCGAAGTTTTTGTTACAGCCCCCCCCCTCTCTCCCCATATCAACCCATAACAATTTCAACATTTATTCAATTTAAAATGGTTATAGGGGGGGGGGGTTGAAATGTTGTGCAAATTTTCTCGTTTATATTGCCAACAACCTGTCTCATAGGAGAAGGAGTTGAGAAGAAGGAGGGGTCAACCTCATAATACCCTAAAATCGGTTTAGGGGCTTGGCAACCACACGCATTCAAAGATTGGCTAAAGGTAGCTTTTATATCATGGAGAAGAGGGGCGCCACTTACTGAAGTTTTTATACTCCAACGGCAACGCTCAAATAGCTTCATCACTGTAATTATCTCTTCACTATTGACAGAGGCAAAACTTTAGTCACTTATGACTTATGAGTCTTAGTACGGAATGCGGCTTGGTATAGCGCTGAAACTTCTGTAACTTTTTAAATGCGGATTTACTGTATAAGATGCTTCTAGACGTTCCCCTACAGATAGAATAGGTACGTTATAAATTAATTATCCGTAAGCGTGTAAATTAATTTGCGTAAAATTCTCCACTTATTGCTGATTCGTAACTTATTAAATCAATTAGCGATTAAAAATCTTCATTTCTTTGCATTTTTGATTTTAATTTCAAGTAATAAACGTCGTAACGGTACCGATCTCATTCTTCACGTACATAATTCTTACAAAAATATAACCTTTTAAAAATATTTTTCGTTATTTGATTACGGTTGACCGACATAGTTACTTTACGAAAACTATCTATTAAAACCATTAGTAAATACATACCGTTATGTCTAAAGCATATTGTTACATATACTGTTAAAAGACGTCTCGAATTGCTCTCAATTCTATTAAACGGACTGACTTTGTCGCACTTGCAAATTTAACAGGACATTAATTTTATAATATCATTCAGGAAGTCATTTAAATAATTATATCGTTATAAAAAAGTTTAAGCACCAGTTTGTTGGTAATAGCGGAATCATAATTGCAGTATATAAGAATGTCTAACGCGTTAACCCGAAAAATTAGTGGTCTAGTGCCCGAAACTGATAAACCGAAACAACTTCAAATTTTTCAGTTTATTTTCAAGTAAAACTGCTAAAAAATTGATAGTCAGTTTAAAAATTTGCTCTAAAGGGCATATTAAAATTGCCGGTAGCGGAAGAAGGAAGAAGATCAAACAGTTTGAGAAACCCAATCGCGATATTATATGAAGACTATTATGAGGTTGATCAAAAAGAAGAGTTTAGGTCACAGAGGACCTTCTCTAGTAGCAGTTCTCAACTAAACGCAATTTAGTTTAGATCTCTTCAATTTTTCTTCTTGAAAATGTCTTAGAAATTGCTTGCCTGCTACCTACGTCAACTGAGTCAAGACAGGAATGATACAAAACAGCACAGTAATTAAATCTGGAGAGAACCAAGGAATCACACAAAACAGTCCTGAGCCTCGTTTCAAGTATGGAACGATTAGAATAGAACATCTTAAGAATAGAATATGAATTCTTAAGTAGATAAGTGGTGTGGGCGTGTGGGATTTGAATCTCCTCCGAGATGTACACGAATTTGTGGAAGCACTGCCAGTCTCGCACAACGATCACCAAAAAGTGGAAAAGACGATTAAAGCCCAGTTGTATAAACGAGCTAATCTGGGAGTCGGAGTTAACTCAGAGATTAACCTAAATTCAACATAAATAACAACTAATTCTGAGTTAAATTGAAATATATTTGACTCTAGAAAATTGATGGATTAACCCTGGACTAAGTGCTTACGAGTTAACCTAATCAAATCTACGCTAAGATTTAACTTTATATTTAGATCGTGGAGTTAACTCTGACTCCCAGATTAGCTCGTTTATACAACTGGGCCTTAGAGGGGTTTAAGACGAGATTATGTTCATTAGGAGTTAAGCAGGCTTGCAAGATCGGAATTCAGAGTGAACTGATCGCATTAATGGCGTTATCAGGAGGAAAGGAAAGGTAGAGCTGTCTCGTTCTCTCGTCAGTATAAAAGTGATACTTACAACGATTAAGAGGAGTATAATACATGTATGACCCAAAATAGATTTCCGAGGAACACCTCAAACACAGGGTAGGAGGTACGAAAGTTAACCGTCAGTCTTGATAATACTTTAAAACTGTGCCAAAGATAGTTCTGAAAAAAGGCGATGGATATAGAGCTCAGTCCGATCTAATGTAGAATAGAAAGAAATATCTGATCTCATTATCGCTAAACCAGCCTTGACAATGATAAGGCAGGTTTACTGTTGTGGCCCTGAGTAACATACAAAGAGTCCTGCTGAAATGCGCGAGTAAGCTCTTATTTTTGCTCTATACTTGTTAAATCACAAAGGTTCCCAGTCTTTGCCAAACTTTTGGTATGTTAAGCTAGGGTCAGACACAGCTACTTTTACTGCGCAGTTTTTAAGGTTGCGGCTGCAAAAGTTGCAGTAGTGTTCACACACAGCACGCAGTTTTGACGCAGCACGCAGCTTTTCGTGCTGCAGCTACCCGTCAAAACTGCAAGGTCGAGAAAAGGTTGCGGTGGTGTTCACACACAACAGGCTGCTTTTGCAGTGTGCAATCTTTGTGAAGGTAGCGCATGCTGTAAATACCCTAATAAATATTTTAACACAACTAAAATGTGTATCGACGGCGGTAGGCGGTTGGTACCAAAATATCAGATGACGGGCTAACTTAAAAATGGATCAATGTACCTACATTTTCATCCGTCATAAATACCGCATTATTTTAAATCAAAATTTAGAAATATAAAAAATACCATAAACTAGAAAATTATTTAAACATAAAAAAACAGTCAAAAACGTAGACAAAAAATTGATTAGTGCAGCCAATTAACTAATCATTTTTTTTGAAAATATACGTAATTTTATTTTACATTGCTAATCAAATGCAATAAAAGTATATTATATACCTACTTATTCAAAAATAAATAAAACGTTAATATTATACGAATTAAATATGAATCCACACGAATGCTGCAGTCGCAGCCGCAGCAAAAGTTTCAGACGAATAGATATTTTTTGCTGCGCCTGCAACTTTTAAAAAAGCCGTTCACACGTAGCTACTTTTCAGGCTGCGCGCAGCAACAAAATACTGCGTGCAACCGAGTTGCGGGCGCTGCTTTTTAAGTTGCATGGTCGTTCACACGGAGCTGCACAAAGTAGCGCAGTTTTTTAATCTGCAGCGCTGCAAAAGTAGCTGCGTCTGACCCTAGCTTTACTAGAAGTTGCTTGCAGTTAGCATTTAAAGTCGCCCACATTTCTTGGACAAGAAGTAAATTTTAGGTACAAAGAGACGTTACATCTTTTTAAAAATTCACTCATGCTCATGAAATTTTTGCATACGTAATACGTCACTGGGGTGTAGCTTAACGAACATTGCCGAATAAATAGTCGCGATTTATTCGGTACGGCTTTCTTGTATTGAGCATACTGTATTAGCTATTACGCACGAATAATGAAATCGGCCTTAAACTGCGGATTATTATTAATGTATTTTATCTGCTTGATATTATTTGTTATTTTCATTCATTGATGTTTTCGTATCCAAATTACAATTCAACCTGACGTGCGGGTGCGTTGACTCAACAGCGTAAATAAATTATGTTTACTATTCGTTTACTACAATTTTTCAGACCAAACAAGTCTCATCGTGGCACATTTAAAAGAATTACTACTTTTGCAGTTTTAAAAAAAGCCACCCGCTCACTATTGTTTCTTACAGATATAACTACGTAGACGACCTAGTGGCATGATTAGCATGCGACCTCAAGTTATCGTTCAGCGGTCAAGAAAACATTCAGAGCATGGAAGAAACAGTGTGACTGCTACAATTGAGAATGGCAGAGATAATTTTGTTTTATATTAAGGTCAACGGTTAACAGGTTATCTGCAATGACAATTTTTTGTTCTTTATAGCGCCACATACTTGGTCATACATTTAAAACAGCAAGCGTCGGATTTACCTTACCATTTCATTTAAAAGATGTCGTATTTTAACACAAAGAAAGTTGTAATTAGTTAAACTTTTTCTTTTCTCATTTATTGATTGATCGTTAGAAGTAACATAAACGAGTAAGTAGGTACTAATGAGTTGTCCTCATTATATCAAAATCAAAATATCAAACAAGAGAATGTTCCTAATATTTTTGTCAAAAACTAAAATAGTAAATTCATCACGTATTTTCTGTTGAGTACAACCCTAGTAGCAGTTCCTGCTGCCCTTTAACTCTGCTTCATGTCGCAAAGCTTAGCGATATGTTCTCAAAATCTTACAATGTGTGATTATGTTGTGCCAAAAGCGTCTCCGGTTGTGGATAACACCAAACACAATACACAATGGTAACATAACAGAATCCAAAGTTTATTGAATAGATTTGGCTTTTACTTTGTGAAAATCGAGATTGATCTTTGTAGAAACTAAATTAGAATAGCCATTTGCACTAATTTTGTCAGTTCGATTGCTGACAGCTGTTTCGATACACTGTATCATCTTCGGAGCTAGTTTTTAACTGTCTGCGTAAGGGTTGCGTCCGGTATTTATATGTAACGGTATTTTTCCTTATCTCGTGTTCCGTTA
Organism: Malthinus flaveolus; assembly: GCA_950108345.1. Classification (NCBI taxonomy): domain Eukaryota; kingdom Metazoa; phylum Arthropoda; class Insecta; order Coleoptera; family Cantharidae; genus Malthinus; species Malthinus flaveolus. Next base: position 14,037,457 of record OX467285.1, on the reverse strand, counting down.
AGACTTTTATTATCGGAGAGTTGTTGAGATCAATCTGGTCGTTTAATAATGTGTAGTTACTATTGTCGTGTTTCATGATTTCTATGGTTTCTAGGTAGTTTAGTTTAGTACCTTTAGTGGATATATGTAGAATCTCGGGTTTGTGAGTGAATGTGTGGTTGTGGTTGAAGATGTGTTCGGCATAGTTGGAGTCAGGTTTTCTGTGTCTGTAGCTTCTTGAGTGTTCTTTGAACCTTTGTTCAAAGGTTCTGCCGGTTTGTCCTATGTATACTACATTGCAGTCGGGGCAGGAGAGTTTGTAAACTCCTGATTTTTTCATAGGGTCTATTTTGGTTTTGGTGTTGGTTATAATGGAGCTGAGGGTGTTGTCAGTTTTGAATGCTACTTTTTTGTTGCTTTTTTTTTTTTGATCTACGCACAACAAACACACGATGATACCAAAAAAGAATATACTGCTTTCACTTACATCGGACTTCCATCCGAAAAACTCAACAAACTCTTAACCAAAAACAGCAACAAAAAAATAGCATTCAAAACTGACAACACCCTCAGCTCCATTATAACCAACACCAAAACCAAAATAGACCCTATGAAAAAATCAGGAGTTTACAAACTCTCCTGCCCCGACTGCAATGCAGTATACATAGGACAAACCGGCAGAACCTTTGAACAAAGGTTCAAAGAACACTCAAGAAGCTACAGACACAGAAAACCTGACTCCAACTATGCCGAACACATCTTCAACCACAACCACACATTCACTCACAAACCCGAGATTCTACATATATCCACTAAAGGTACTAAACTAAACTACCTAGAAACCATAGAAATCATGAAACACAACAATAGTAACTACACATTATTAAACGACCAGATTGATCTCAACAACTCTCCGATAATAAAAGTCTTAACGGAACACGAGATAAGGAAAAATACCGTTACTTCGAACATATAAATACCGGACGCAACCCTTACGCAGACAGTTAAAAACTCGCTCCGAAGATGATACAGTGTATTGAAACAGCTGTCAGCAATCGAACTGACAAAATTAGTGCAAATGGCTATTCTAATTTAGTTTCTACAAAAATCCAAAGTTTACCTACTTCCCTCCCTTCAGTGAGATTGAGAATTAATCTATAGAATGCCCAACCCGGGACTCTTCGACTCTACGTCACTGTCTAACTACAACGTCTTGTATAACTCCCAATTTTTAATAGTCTAGTCAAATTAGACAAAAATATGGCATTGAGGATAACAACTAAAGTCCTAAAGCGTGGAGGCGTGCGGGGTGAAGGGCGGGTTGTTTAAAGGTGACTTTTCCTCATTTTTTACGAATAACTCGCCGCCTATAGATCGTACGTTGATGACGCTTATATAAAAGTTATAGAAAATATTATTAGCTATAAGATTGGTTATATTCATTTTTTTCATACGTTCAATCCTTTTCGAGATATAGCGCCGAGAAGGCTACAGTGAATTGAATTTCAAAAGCTTATTCACTATAACTCTTTCTCCGCGCTATATCTCAAAGAGGGTTTAACTTATGGCAAAAATGCATTAACCAATCTTGTAGCTAATAATGTTTTCTAAAATTTTTATAATAACCTTCATCAACGCACCATCAATAGGAGGCGAGTTATTTGCAAAAAACTAGGAAAAGTCAGCTTGAAACAGCTGTCTCTCCTTCGCTCGCCCCTCACCATCCAGAACTTTTAGGATGTTATACTGTAGGCTCTGACGAGCAACCATTCCAATTTTCAAAACTCTTGCATTTTCCCTCTCAGTTTGTCTTATTTGACTGGGTGACAATTGCTTCTCTAGCGATGCTCTTTTCTAGATTACGTTTTATTTTTTATGAGTCTCACTCGAAACGGTGCTCTTTATTTTTTTCTTTATCCTAAAGTGATATTTGTATATTAATTAGAACCATTTTAAGACAATTTGACAGTAGATAATATTTAAAATTATTAATAAAAGTGACCTAAGACTAGACACTTCCTTGGAGGACCAGTCACCAATACATAGCTATACTTACACTTACACACGTTCACTAAAAAACCCATCGAGAACTCCACCAACCATTGGAATGCGTACAATTAAGTAACTGGTGTTTGTTGGATTATCATTTTGTGTTTGTACCTACTCAGTGCCACAATGAAAATATTTTTGAAATTATTACAATTTACAAAGTGTACATATTGGTATTAAAAATAGGAGCTCGAGAAGGTGACTTTAGGAGAATGAATTCGCCAAACTTATCCGAACGCAGTGTGAAGCCTTTACATAAACGGCTTTTCGCCAGTTCTCGTCAAAATGAGCCATTGTACTTTTAAATATAAAGCTTAACGTAAAGCCAAATTAATTTTAATTTAAGCGCGCGGCATAGTTACTTCAATCAAAAAGTCTTAAGCAAATAAAGATGAAAAGCAGCTTCTGCATTACGAAGATAAAATAATCCGAGCCTCTTATTTAGTAATCTTGGGTATCATCTGTTATATATTTCGACCAATTTAAATCAAACTTTCATGTTTAACTGGTTCAAGAGAAGTTGTTATATTATAAGTTACCACATTTTATTGTTAAGGTTAACTACATTTGGTATGCAAAGGTCGTAATATAAATTTGGAAGGTCCTTTAAATGCCTTTAACTTTTAATATATTTTGTGTTAATTAAATCAATTAATTTATGCGAAGGTAAAACTGATTTGTGATTTCAATTCGTATACAAATGGTAAGAAGTAAGAAGTAAGAACGTGGAAACAAAGCGATACTATAGTAAACGTACCCGCCAACTTTAATTCTTATTCCACACGTTTACCGCTTTATTGTAACAGTACATTTTGTGATTAAAAGATACGGAAACTAAAATATTCGTAGTTTACAATAACACATAGCTTTTTTATTATTTCGAGTTATTTAAAGAAGTCTTTTGTTATTATACCAAACTTGTGAACTGGATCTCGGCGTTGCTCGAGGGCTTTTTTTGGAAAAAATTGTTTATTGCGGCATCGAACCGGCGCCAGACAACTTAAATGTCACTGTCAATATTAAAAAAAAATAATTAGAATAATACATTTTGATTGGGTTGAAATGAGAAGAAGGGATGGAATGTTCTAATTTAAAAGTAGTTAGGTATATCTTTTTGCAGAGTCTTGGGGAGTAGTAATAAAGCTACTCCCCAAGTTCAGTCAAATTAGACAAATATAGGTAGTCAATTTGAAGGGAAAAAATCTAAGAGTTTTGAAAATTGGCATGGCTGTTCGTTGGAGCCTTCAATATAACATACTAAAAGTCCCAGAGGGTGAGGGAGGGGCGGGCAGAGGAGGAGCTATTTGAAGGTGGTTTTTTCTCATTTTCTCATGTAAATAACTCGCCTTCTATAGATCGTACGTTGATGAAGGTTATTATGAAAGTTCTAGAAAAGATCATTACCTACAAGATTGGTTATATGTATTTTTCCATAATTTTTCTTATTTTTGAGATATAGCGCGGAGAAAGGGCTACGGTGAATTCGATTACGGGATGACGCTGTATAAACTGCGGAGTAAGACGCGATTCAGCCACCAAAGTTAACCACTCATGGATAATCCGGCACTGCATGAGGTAGAATACAGATGCAATTAAAGGTGTCTGAAAACAAAAGTCGCTTTAGGTTTCGTCTTCACCTATTATTGTGAAGAGATTAAACAACGCTTTGGTACGAATGTGTAAAATTAGTGAGCTCGCTTTGGAACTTTAGAAGCTTCTTATTCACAACTTGAAAGTACGATAAAAATTCTGTTTTAAAAAACTACGTCTTATTCCTATGTGATGTGATATAAGAAATCTTTATCGTACCTCTAAGTTGTGAATAAGGAGCTCTCGGTAATGAAAGAAACAACACTAGTTTATTAATATGCTGTCTCAGAAATTGAATAGGAATAGGATCAACAACAGCTGATGTCATATATCTTCGCTGAAATCAATGTCAAGTGAAGATCTTTGTCGTACCTCTACGTTTCTGCCCACAGTACGAGAAAAATGAATAAGACATTTTTGTAGGAAATTTTCTCAATTTTAATTTTGTATAGAGATCAATTTTCCGTAGGGTTGATAGTTACGGAGATATAAACAAAGAAACGAGGTAAAGTCTTTAAACAAGTCCCTCTCTTCCCGCTCGCCGCTAAGCTTCCGTGACTTTTAGTATGTTGTACTGCAGGCTCCAACGAACAACCATACCAATTTTCAAAAGTCTTGGACCCTCTCACTTTTTCATGTTTTTCAGAACTTCTTGCGAAATCGTTCCATCTCCACAGCTTTTAATTCTGATTTGAGATTGTGATCACTGATCAGAGTAGGTAGTTCTAATTTGTACGATATTTTCAATAAATTCCAAGATTATAAGATTCACATTAAAATAAATATAAACGAGCTATTCGACTGCATGTAATATGTAATTGGTTAATGTTATGCTTATAACTTATGAGAGAAGTGTTTTAATTGAAAAACTTCTACTAAAAGTTTGATTTTCATCACATACTAAATTAAATTAAGAAAGCCTCATGAATTATTGACGAAAAGCTTGTTTCAATATTGAATTTATTGTCTTGTTAATGCTAATGAAACCATAACACTTAATACAGTTTTAAAATATTTGCATTTTATATAATAATTTATTGGTAAATCTAGAAACTGATGAATTTATGCGTGGGTGCTGGGTAGTTGTAAAAAGTCTTTTACTGAACGAAATATTTAATTTAAGTAAGTAATTCTAAAACTGTACCTGTACATCATTTAAGTAAGCGCCTTGGGATTTGACGGAAGGTGGGAGAGGGCAGGGCGGTGATAGTGAGAGAAAATTCAAGAAAATTCTTTAAAGTGTGGGAGGGAAGAAATTTTAATATGCGTAGGCCTAATATAGGAAGTTTAAAAAAATTTATTTAAAAGTGTAGGTAGGTGTTAACACGATTTTTATGGTCAACCCTACACCCTACAAGAATAATTAAAATTAAAACCGCACTCGCTATCTCCAATGTTGTCCACCGTAACTTGACTCTCGTACACCTATAATTTTCCCAACCTAGATTCACTTTGCATAGCCTCATTTCTTTGAACCGCTCTTCAAAAGTACACACTAAAAGGGATTAATGACGTTATCTAAATTCTAAACGAACCCACGAACCGCTTTCTCTATAACTTGTAACCCCAAATCCCGAAATTAGGCCAAGCGTGTATCGATCATTGTTATATTTTCATTTGTAATTCTAAATATTATGTTATGTAAATTTTGACATAATTAATGCATTTTTACCGCAATATGAGGTAGGTCAACAAAATTTAAAACTGCATTTCCAATTTTCATCAAAATCGTTACTTTTCGTTCAATCGATTGATTCGCGAAAATAGCGTCATCGTCGCAACAATATTGTTAATTTGCTCGTGTAACCTTACGGTTATGGTAACGATGACAAAGACTAATTCAAAAAAATTTGTTAATTGAAATTATAAGGCTCGGTATAAACGTAACTAACAGAAGTTGATGACCTAACAACCTCAACAACACCAGTTGCGTATGTAAATTGGTCTGAAGTATTTCCGGTACAGTTGGAGTATAGTTGAAATAAAATCTGTTTGTTTTATATGAAATAATCCGTATTTTAATAAATGAGGGACAAATTTGTTGATTGGAAAGATGTTTTAGATAGTGACGTGATTATTTTCAATAGGTACGAAAAGGGAGGAACGAAACTGGTTGCCAAGGTAATGGGTATTCAATCCTCATTTTTATGTAAGAGTTTTGTGTAAGTAGGCAGTCACAATTTGAAGATTTCTTTGAAAACTCGGAAAAAGCTTTAAATTTATTTTCGGCGTAACCGGCGTCTAATGCGAATTTTCCGATTATTCAGAACATCTATGGCCTACTTCTTTCAGAACAGTATAGCGAAATTACGAGCATTTACTTCTTTTGGATTTCGAAAATTATGAAAAGGTCCACTAACGTAGGTACTAACTTTTGTAGGTAGTTATTTCGAAATTAAAAGCTTCAACCTTTTTCAAATAATTCATTACCTTCTGGGATACCAAAATCCGATGGTTATCCAAATGTCGTCCTGTATGGGGTGGGGTGGCTCAAAAATCCAAGAAACTTTACCTTCTTTCAGTTTTTGTCAATTTTGACCTAGAAGGACTCATTTTTTGGAAAGGCAGTTTTCAAAGATAGTTTTGAAAATTAGACTAAATTTTCTATAATTTGAGACTAAAATGGTCTCTGTAGACCTAATGGTGTCCGAGATACAAGCGTACAAAAGTTTGGTAATTTGGAGGTCTACTGCGAGGATAAAAACTTGGACTTGGACTTGGAAAAATTTTATCTTGGATACTATTAGGCTTACAGAGACCATTCTGGTCGCAAATTGTAGAAAATTTTGTCTACTTTTAGAAAGTATAAGTATACCTTTGCCGAAAAATGAGTCCTTTTGGGTCAAAACTGACAAAAACCGAAAAAAAAGTAAATAATTTTGCGGTTTCTTGGATTTTTGAGCCACTTCGTACAGGACGACATTTGAACGACAACGACCAGCTGATTTTGGTACCCCAGAGGTAAGGAATCATTTGAAAAAGGTTCCAACTTTTAATCTCGAAAATTGCCATTGCCATTGCCAAAATCAAAAACTTAAATCAAGGGCGATAATAGCGCTGCAGTAACTCAACGAAGCGATGCTTTCTGTGACTTGTTTGAGCCCAACCATGATAACATTTTATTCTCTTTGTTTTGTTTGTACAAACAAAACATAAACATGATGGCACGTCTGCACAGCCCTTTAGGCCGCGACATCAATTCTCAACTTTTGATTATTTAGAAATTATAGCGTTTAAACAATTTTTTTGCGAGTCACTTCGAAGACGTTTCAGAACATTTTTCTGCTTCTTCATTTTTTGGCCTTCGACCCTTTGTCTTTTTCGATAATTGTTTCAAAATCTTACGCAATAGTTTATAGGTACTTTAGTAATTAAGAAATCAGATTGCTTGCTGTTGCGTAATACAATGAAATATTGAACTCAAAGCTGCGAGATAGTCATGTCGAATTAGAGAATGAGAGAAAGGCATCAAACAATAATACTTGTTGTTTGGTTTGTTTCATGGTTATTCTAAGGCACGTGACATGACTAGGTCGCGTATCAGTACTTTTACACATAAGTAGGTACATTTTCAGGCCAGGACTGGCAGGCCGGGCGATTGAGCATGAGCCCGATGGGCCGTTGATGATTTTAGTATTAGAAAGGGCAGATGAACATAGTTTTATAAAAAAATAGTTTCATTATGCTTATAATAAGTATAATAATTCGATCTCTATTTCTATTAATAAACTCTAATCTTCTTGAAAATTTTACACGGGAAAGAACTTTTCTCAGTAAATATAGGTGCAAACTGTCCAACATAAATATTCAGTCACTCAGAGATCCGCGGCATGAGGCCAATTCCCCCCTTTGATACTACTATTACTGAGATATTAATATTAGGAAGTTCGGAAGGTTGGGTTAAGTCGATCTGAGATAAAATTTGACTATTTGATTTTGTAGTTAAAATCAGTCCGGCCCTGTACATTTTGTACGAAACAGGGGTCGAACACAAATGATTTTAGGACACGAGGGTGTGATATCTATTGCTATTGCTGTGATATTAATATTCGGAAGTTCGGAAGGTTCGTCTTCCATTATCTAGTTGATGAACCAAACAATGAGGTCTCCCCTTTGGCTTCTCACCCAGAGCTAATAGCTCTGTTCTCACCTTCATATTATATTGATTGCTTTGATTTAGAACTACTGTTTCGCTTGTTTCACTAATTTCAATTAATATCACTAATTGCCTCTATACGTCTACGTCTTTCTGTTACTATTTATTAAATAGGTCATTTATTGTGAGGTAGTAGTTCCAAATAACCACGTTAAACATGCAATGACCTAAATACCTTCGCATTTGGATAAGTGGGCAGTGGGCAATATGCATGGTAGCTTTACTCTTTGTGGATCCCATCATGCTTGATTTGTTCGTTATCATTATCAGTTACAGCAGCTGTATTCAAAAAGACAGTATAGGGTGTATAGGTGAAAAGGCCAACTACCACTAATTGGTCGTAAGATGTGAATTCATTAAATAACATAATAATTAAATTTTTCCATAAATAGTAATATTTAATCAAAAAAATGTTTCTTTTGTTATCCATTTAGTTCGTTCATCATATTTTACATGCATTAACATTTTGTTTCAAATTAAACTGTGCGGTTTATAGTCATAGCGTACTGTTTATTGTTTCGACTCACGCTATCACAAATCAGATTGTTTAGATAAAAGAGTGATAGGTAGAAAATCAATTGTATTCTAAAAATAATCATTGTACGTAGGTACTGCGTTATAAATTGTCCTGTAAGTCAAGAGACACTTTAGAGGAACCCAGTATTGGATGCAAAAAACTTAGGAACTGTGGGGTGCCGCAGGTTTTCTGAAATTTTTATTTTATGCCTTTACTTTGATTGGCATTGAGTACGCACAGGTATAAATTCTCTAAAACGAGGATTTTATTTAGAACACATAAGAAATAACCAATTTTTGAATATGCATGATGAGGTGATGGATGAATAATGGGTGATAAAGCGATGAGGTATTGTGGCCACCTCTACCGATCTATTAGACATTGATGGTATTTTCAGCGAGAGGCCTGAGATCACTCTGCAAAGAGATCTCGAATGAGAAACATGGCGTCTGAGCCCGGTGGGCCCTGCAAGACTGCAGAACTTTTCATTTTGCTAGGATTGTTGCATTTATTTTGGTACACAACAAATAATTATTTACTTCTCGGTAGTTCAATTCTGACTAATGATAATTCCGAACTAGACTATCGATTTTTGGCATATAATCTCTAATGTAAACGTAATACGTATTTTAAGCATTAGAGGAAAAAGTAAATGTGATTAAATAGAATAGTACACAATATTCTCCGAAAAGTTTTAATCAAATTGATAAGTAATTAAATTTCTCCCACACTTTATGATTGTCTAGTTTCTAATTGCAATACTCATTGATGTGGCCTTGAATAAATGCTATTAGCCAATCTAGCCGTTTAACAGCAAAAAGTTGGTAATATTTTGATACCTATATAAATTATTATTTATTTAGGTAATGCGCGAGTGCGATGAAAATTAAATTATGCGCAATAGAAAATAACACTGCTTTAGACATTACTTGTATTACCTCTTGTCGAGATCTATCGAAATGAACTTCAAGTTAACAATGGGATTGCTTTATTTTTATAATTAATTTGGGTAAATTTGAAAAATTGTGTGCATGTGCAGTGTGCAGTGTTCAACAAAATTTCTTTTAGGGCTACCGCATACTACAGACAGTCGGTGACCGTCTGTTTTGTAGCGAAGTGACCGCACACGACAGACAGTCGGTCAGACATCGGCTCCTACATCTACACCATCGCACACGCTACCGACTATCGTTAGGAAGTCGGTGGTTGTTGCATTGTTTGCCCGTGATTTTAGCTATAGGAGATGCACAGCTACAACGGCAATTTTGTAGTTCGTGTGCGCGCCCTTACTTAATTACGTTATTCCCATCTACCGCCGTCTAGTCACAGGTCACAGACAATCGTGTCGGTTGATAGTCGGTGGAAAAATAGAACACTTTACATCTTTTATGTAGGTCCGTCACTTTAGTCGGTTGTGTGCGGTGCTACATAAGAATCTGTACTAAGCTGAGCATTCTAACCGACTATTTTGACGGTCACCGACTGTCTGTAGTGTGCGGTAAGCCTTAAACTAAGTGGGGACTGCAAATATTCATGTCTGCGTTTACTCTGTGAACTATATTTATAAGAAAACAATGCTTTTTTATTGGATCTAATGTACCTTATTCATCATAAATGGGTGCTGAAAGAAGTAATTTTCAGAAACTACTTTTAGGAGTATGACTCCAACTACCATTGGAAAGATAAGCAGGTACAGCTCGACGATACCTGCTCGACTTATAACTTATAACGGGTGGGCCATTTGTAGATCTCTTTTTGCAGTGAGTGATGCATATACGAGTATTTTGGCTGTTTGCGACACTGATGCGCCTGAAATTGGTAGATTTATTTATAGTGCCAAACCTCCGCTGTAAGAAATTGATCGTTTTATGCTTGAGCAACGCTATAGGAAATTATGAAAAAATATTTTTAAAGTGAGTGTTATGTAGAAGAAACTTGGACTTTTTTTTGTGGGGAAATGTTTAGGATCGTTGATGCTCCAACGACCCACGAACAATTGACGCACTTAAGGAAAACATCTTTGGAGCTATTCTTGAGATGGAGCCACAAACAGTCAATAAAGTATTGCAAAATTGGGTTAACAGGATGAGGGACTTTCAAGCGGTAGGCACTTAATGAATTTTTTTTCAAAAATAATTGCATAGTGGACTTTCTTCAATAGCTCAACAATCATCATAAAATATTGAACTTGTGCAGCTTAAAATAAGCCATTTCAAAAAGAAACCAACAATGACCCACCGTATAGTTCAGTCAACTAACGGTTTAACCTTTAAAGCAAACAAATAGTTTCTTGAAACTTCATATTTGTAGGTATCTAGTGTCGTGAGGTGAGCTTTAGCGTCAGTGGGCCGAAGACATGTCACTTTTTCGGTTTTTTGTTTTTTCGTTAATATCTCGAAAACTATGGGTTGGAGTCGAAATGTGACCCTATACAAAATTAAAGCTGAGAAAATTTGTTACAAAATTGAATATACTTATGTTTTTTGTATTCTTAAAGTTTACCTAGTTATAGGGCGATGAAATTTGGTGTTTTTTTGTACAAAACTACCAATGCAACTGTCTGCTTCAATGACGTTGGATTTAAAATCTTGACTCATGGTATGACAATCAGGTGAAAGTGACAAAATCGTAAAAGCACCAGCTGCAGAAATAGTGCGATAGGATTCCACCAATCATCCACCAATCCTCCAGGCAATAACTTCTTCAAAGAAGCGGCTGCTCGTGTGCCCACAACCCTTAACGGTTTTCTGGACACTTTGGTTATGAGGAAAGCAAACGTTGAAAACAGAGAGATGAAATTACCACAGTATTATTTCTTCGATGCGACCAAGGTTGTTCATGTCCTCCATAATGAACAGCATTGCTTTATTCATATACTGCTCGTATAATTTTAAAGAAAATTTTTGCATTGAGCAAACTCTTCTTTTAAAAAAGTAACACCAATTTTCAACGCTCTATAACTCGGCAAACTTTAGGAATACAATAAACATGCATATATTTAATTTTGTAGCAAATTTTATTACCTTTAATTTTGTATATGATCACGTTACACCTAGAACGCCTAGTTTTCGAGATATTAACGAAAAACCAAAAAAAGTGACATATGACAAGCGGTCATTGCCGCTAAAGCTCACCTCTGCTTCTTCAGGACTTTTGGGATATTTATCGCTAGACACTAGACATGAGTAGGCGAAGTTTCAAAACTATTGGATTTTTTAAGGTAAAGCCCATTACATAATGGCTTGAATATCAGTATGTTGAACTCACAAAAGAAGTACGAAATGCTCTAGTTTTAGAATTTAAAATTTATGAAGTCTTCATCTGCCAGTTTTAGTCCATAATATCATGTAACGTCCTCGTGCCTCGTGTAAACGCGTAACCATATACACATACAGGTTTTGATTGAAATTTCTCTGCAATTAATTTTTATTTTGGTGTGGGCGCAACCACATACCATATATGTAAAACTAAAACTAAAACTATAAATATTGCGTAAGTCCTCTCTTACGAAATATCTTAATTTATTAAATCAATTTAATAAATTTTAAGAATAGTATTTATGGGTTCTAAGTTCTAAAGCTTAGGTGGATTCGTTACAATTTACAATTTTTGTTTAAAGCAAAATAATTAATTTTGATCCATTTTAAATTAACCCAAAAAGCAACCAATTGGAAGAGTAGTTTTACATATTATAAACAATGCATTAAAAACTTTCACCTCAGGTTCAACAAAGAAATTGTAGCGACAGTAAAGACAAAATGAAATTAGAAATTGATGAAATTTATCCAACGTCCTACTTACGCAAAATTGCATGGTATAATTAGCCTTAGGCATAATAAAAAAATGAGAATACTAGTCAAATTTTGTTGTTAATTATTAAATTTTTACACTAATTATCAGTGCTAATTTTTTTTATTTCGTCCGAAAGTTTGTTGACAAAAAGGCGATTTTTTTTAAAACTGTTGCACTCAACGTGTGGGAAATGCTGGTACAATAGGTAGTCAAAAAGTTCTATAATCATTTATGCACGACAGATTCACTTGAGCAGACATGAACGAAAACACCCGATTTAGTTGTTTTTGTTTTTGATCTGTTTACTTATTAAGTGCCTATTATTGCAATGCCTTTACGAACCCGATAAGTATTTTCTGTCTTAGAAAACGGTCAAAGTTACAGGTGGACAAGTTTTTTCTTCGTAGTGAAAGTAATGTTCAATTGCGCCACTTTCTGAGACGTGCTTGTACTTTATCGGCGCATGTCCGAATCTCTGATTGTTCTAATATTTGCAATGCCCTTTTAGGAACAATTCTGCAAGATTTGTTTCGATGAAATTGTAGATGTAGATGATTCCAACCAAGAGCTAGCTTAACGCCGCTGACAGTGATTTGCGAATGCATTCGCAAATCACTGTCAGCGGCGTTAAGCCAGCTCTTGGAACCGTATACGGCGAGTTGTACCAAACTTCGTTGAACCCTAGTTGAATAGAACCGATGGTCAATAGATTGAACCGTGGTATTTCGACGTTCTCGTGCCTGCGCACTTAAACTACGGTTTACCGTAAACTGGTTTTGAACAACGCCATTTGATTCACCATGATCTTACGTTGAACGTTTTCGGCACAATCGACCCTTAGGGTTCGTGAAAGACTGCGATTTTTCCAAGAGGTTGTACCGTAGTGGTAGTACCTAGTACTAAACTTCTTCAAATTTTTTCAACTTCTGATATATTTTGTACCAATCTATTTTGCTCGTTTTCATCCAATTGGGTTGGACGTCTCTTAAATTTTCGCAATTTAGTAAATACCCTGTATTTTAAGTGTGCTAAAATCTACATAAAAGACATGTAATTTTTATTCATTAAATTCATAAATTAACAAAGGTAGAATGACTCATTTTATAGGATTTTTAACCTCGTTTATAGTTTGTTTAAATTGAAACACACCCTACTCCATCGGTCATTCTTTAAATTGTATATAATTTGACCGAAAGAACCGCATTATGATTTATTTTTTTAGTTTAGGTCACCTTAGGGAGCTTAAAATTTGGTGCAATTCCTGTAGAATAAAATAAGAGATTAATAGGAACACTGCAGAAGATTTTGAGTAATTCACGTGATACAAAAGTGTATCGTAACACCCACTTAATGGGAGAAGTGTACATGGGACAAACAAATGTGTACTATTTAACTACGGAAGTTTTACGCACGACACGACTGTTCACCTTTGTATAATTTTAAAATACCTCATACAGTGATGTATGTAAAGTCGAATTGACGTCAGACGTCGCGGCGCAACTCAAAGAATTTCTTGAGGTCAAATATAGACTCTGCTAGTCACCCTTGAATTGAAGTGCGTCACGTTACTGCATTCGTCACATATCTCGGCTCTTGATCATTTACGGATCAGACCGGACGATTTTTCAAAGATACTTATTAGGTTGTGTACACGTTTGAAAAGGAAGCGCTCCCGAAAAAAAAATTACGGAGGAAGAAAAATAACGTTTTTGGCGACTCGTGCCAAAAAGCTCATTGACTCGAAAACACGATTCTTTTAAAGATGTGTACGTTATGTAATTTTTGTCTTGTTTATGTTTTTTTTAAACAATCGTGTATCATGACTGGAAGATTAATGCATAATTCATTGTTACTAATAATTGAAGAATGTAAACAATTAAACAAGCGACGAGATAAAAGAAAAACTATGCATAAACTTTGGTGTCATTACACCTCTTTGGAATACAAATGAGTAAACCACACACATACACTCACCACAAATTCTTTGCCCATTAATCAATTCGTAAAATTCTATTTTGTTCTGATTTTTCAGAAGTCATCCGTCACGGGAGACCTACTTTAGACTTTAGACACTTATCTAGACCAGAAGTTTCCGAACGGGTTTATTGATTTAGGGGGCTCTAGAGTTTCCTCATATTTCAGCGCTTCTGAATTTTTCCTACGAGTTAAATGAAATCTTTGGTGTATAAGACTCTCGTCTCTCGTACTTAAAGAGAAAGGTCTTGTGGTAAGATTGTGTGGTTAGTAGGTTAGTGGGATTCGCTTTAGTACCAAATAGGCTCATTTGCTTTTGCTGATATTGATGTAATAACAAAACTTGCTTGTTCTCTAGACTTTAGAAGGTTGTTGATCTAATTCTGTATTGATCTGTGTACTGACTGCTATTTTAAAAGCGTAATGCACATTGCCACTAAAAGGAACACGCAACAGAACTAGTAGAAAGGGAGAGTGCATCTATACATGCCTCATGCCTCATGCATCATTATTATATTCTCTTCGCGTACGTCTCAAGCTTCTTCTACTTGTGTTCTGGAATTATCTCTAAAGTGGACTTACGTCCACCGAATTTTGAAGGAGAATGAGTAGGTACCTGAGCTCACACGGTAATCTTCAAGTTTTGAAAATAAAGTACTGAAACGGACTTTAAAAAGTTATACTTTTTAGGAAACTTCAATCAATAATTTTTTTAAATTGCGCCTCTCTTTTATTAGAAGGCGAAACGATTCTATTTTTAAGAAGTTATCGACCATCAAACAAAATTATTTCTCCGAGTGGAAAATATAATATATAAATAGACTTATGAGCAACATACGCATTTAACTAATCTATTTTAAAAAACTTTTTGAAATAGGTGCATGATACTGTCGTAATAAAATGACGAAAATCAAAAAGGAATACATTTTAGTGATTATAAATCACAGATTCAACTTTATTGTAGATTATATAAAAAAAGTAGTAGGTACTAGTTCAAAAACATTTTTGATTGTGATTAAACATAAACTGAAAGTCTGCTATGTACACAATACACATGCACTCGCAATGAGACAGTGCAGAGATGTTTACATGCCCGTGATCTAGGAGTAATGATCGCTATCGCTCAGTGCGAAAATTTGACCAATAAATTAAAAAATTCAATTTCAATCCAATTTTATTTTGAGGATCTTGCAAGGATCATTGACAAAGGCAAGAACCGAACTGTGCATGTAAATAGAATGAGGGAGGACACAGGTTCGTAGAGCATCTAAAGATGGACATTACGTCGGTATGTTCAAAAGAAACTATTTAAGAAAAGCAACTACAAAAATAGCTGGGATAACTAAATCATAATCTACTTAATACATTTTTTTAAACATGGGCTCATACGACTGACTAATTAAAAATTTTGAAATTCTCTGCTTGTATGCGAAGTTCTCTACTGTTTTTGGGTAAATGAGAATATCGACGGTGCGACAAAGCGCCAGATAGCACAGGTGGAAAATGTTTTCAAATCATTCAACATTCAATTTGTGGAGGAGATTGGAGTATCCATGGGTGTTTAGGCGGGTCAGTGGCGGCTCTAGGGGAATCACTTTAGTATTGGAGAGCCCATCTAATACTTTCGGCGTTTTTGTAATTTTAGAAATTATTTGATTTTAAGAAAAGAGCTAATGCAATGCATGCGCGGACTGGCTAGGGGCCCTGGCGACTATAGCCTCAACGTTAAGGCAAGTTCAGGCTTCTTGACAAATTTTTAATTTTTAATTTGAATCTCATCAATTTTATGATTTGTGTAAAATAATTACGTAGACTTGGCAGGTCTGGATTTACCATTAGGCTAAAGCCTAGGACCGCGACTTATTAAGAGGAGCTCCTTAATTCTATTTCTCCACTGCCCACCTTAACTATTTCTCGCCTATTTCGTCTATCGTCTCGTAAAAAGTGAAAATACTATTTTACTGATTTTACTATACCGAGCGTATCGTTGACATAATAAATCTCTTTTGTTATTAAGGAATTACCAACTGGAAAAATCAGTCAAAGTACATGATTAATTTACAACTCATTATCGTAACTTTAATAATTATTTGCGGATTTCCTGTAATTTATTACAGAATGGTAATTTTATTTAAAAATCGCCAATAAAATTATTAACCTTATGGTTATTGTGTACATTAAATTATTTTTACGAAATAAAACCTCACAAGAAGGCGAGAAAAGTTTAATTAAAAAAATAATTTCAAATGGAATTTAAAAAAAATTATGATAATAATAACAAGTTATAATGATAATTTGTTGTCATTGAAGTCAATTTGTGGCTGAAAACAAGGAAATCATTTGCCAATTGTTTCAAGTCACGCAATATTTTAAGACTGATACTTTTGAACTTAATTTCTGTAATTAGAAAACTTTTATTTAGTACGTAAAGTGTAATAAAATTCTCTCAGCTTGAACAGAATTATAGGTACACAGAACAGAACTATACGAAAATTATATTTAAAAATTCAGACTTGGAAGGAGGACGGACGTCGATTTCAACTTCCAATTCATGAAGCTTTTATAGGTTCTAGGGCAAGGAATCTACTCATTACTTTTCACATAATGAACGATTTTTCAAATCGGGCTCTGTAAAAGCGCCATTGACACCAAGCGTTGGCGAGTAGTAGAAAAAAAGTAGGATTTGATTGTCCTAATGAACCAAACTTCTTGGGAGGAATTGGGCGAGCTGTAGTTAAAATTTCAAATATTTTTCTTCATTTGTATTGACCTAGTATCGCCTATCACGTTATCAGGATCTAGTAATAGAGTCGCAGATCTTGCTCACCTTTTCTTAAATGTAAATGGGTTTATTTAATATCGCTGGACTTTTCCAAGTGGCACTATCCCATTCACATTTACATTTAATCGTTAGATCATAGGATCCACTTTCTCCCTCTTTGAGCCCACCATTTAGTATGTATATGTAAGTTAAAGGAAGCAGACTGATAGGGGTTACCGCTCCCTAGCTAAGCCGTAAGCCACTGCGAATCCAACCTCACCAGAAGCAAGCTTCTGTCCGCAATACCAACGTCAGAGCGGAATGTTTATGTGTTTAAGGCTACCCCCCGCGCGCCGCGGTACGCGCAGAGAGCGAAACCATGTTCGTACTCACACTCTATACCGTGATGGTAACGATTCGGGATCAGGAAACTTCTCACCCTTCCATCAGCGACCACATCATCGCTTTCGGATCATCCGTTACGACCTGAAACAGATGATGGAGCGCTAAGAGAGAGGTCCCGCTCGTCTCCAGCCTTCATCCAAACAACACCAACAGCGAGGCCTGCGCCTGCAACAGGGATTAGGTAGATTGCGGGAAACCTAGACACGTATTGGTGGTGCCTACGTGCCTAATCATTTAGAGAATGACTCCTATCGAAGCATAGTTATTGATATACCTGATTCAAAACCTCACCGACCTGCGCAGAAAACCAAATTTTGTACAACGCCGTAACCAAGGTTACACACCAATCTAAACGCACGGACTGGGCGTCTCTTTTTACCGTTTTCTCACTTCCCCTTCTGCGCATCTAGGATCGGTGAGGTTTTGAAAGATGTCTACTTCCTACCAGACTTCTCGGCTTCCCGTTACTATTTAAAGTAACTGCAGAAGACTAGTCCACAGCTCTTCTAGTGCAGAGACTATAGCAGCCAATTAATCCGGGGATCACGTACGTCATGAGACGCATATGTTGGGACTTGGGATCCCTCTGGCACTACCACAGTGAGAATTTTGAGCCGGAACTTCATAGATCGCGCTTAGATTTGCGTTTAGCTAGATTATTTAAGGGGGCCATCGGGAGGCTCATCAAAAACTGGGCGGCCACAAAAATATACTTAATCGTGTGTCAGTAGATCTAAACTTCCAGATCGAAAAGATGGAGTAGTCCGGGAGGGGCACGGGGTTTTAGCCCTTCTTAGAACGTTTTGGCCTTCCGTCGTTTTTCAGCCTTACTCCCGTAACCAAGCTCTCCTGGAATTAACCATCTTTTCTTGGAACGAGAACTTCGTCTCAAAATCCTACATATACTATAGGCACTATAGGTGCCCAAGATAACCCTGTATAGAGAGAGTGCGGGGTAAAGAATGAATCTTCTCAACCCATTATAAGGATATGACCATCTTTGCGGCATTGAGAGAGTCTACACTGAGCTCTGCTTTTCTTACTGTCTTGTAATTATTAATTATTACGATTTTGTAGAGGGGTGGCCAGTCAGGGGTCAGAACGATCCCCACCCCACCCCCTAGTTACGTACCGGATGATTTTATTAGACATTAGACACTCCACTAGTAAAATGCAGCGTAGTATTATTTTGACGGTTAATCCTACCCGTAAAAGTAACATTTACAATCGTTTTTACTCGGAAAATGCAAAGCTGGGAAATTGTTCGCATAATATAAGAAATAAATTGGAAACGCTTTTTGTTAGGTATAACCTACGTCAGTTATATTTATTAATAGATAATTAAATGAATAAACCAATTTTCTCAAAAAATAGGATTTTGAATGTAAAAACTGAACTCGTTAATGATATTTTGTACGATTTGAATAGAATTAATGGAAATGCAGCAACACGTATACCACCCACCATTTTATACAAATATTAAACCTAAACCTGACGAGGGCTATTTCGGTATTTAATTTTCATTGCCCACGAATTTGTTAAATTTAACTTTTTTGTTTCAAATTTTCAAATCATTGACTTTTTCCCACTCATAATTTCGTTTTAGGCGCCATCCGAGTTCTTGTAGAAAGCTGCTAATTAGTATTAGTGTATAGAGAGAGAAAAAAAGTCAAAGTATTCTATTTATAATTAACTTTGCCTACTATAAACGCGTACCACTAACATACAAATTTGTAAAAGTAAACAAACTTAGTACGTTTTATAAATAAAAAAAAAACTAGGAAGTCAAATTTAATTGGTGAGATGTTTAAGCGCATCTTAAGTATAAAAAAACGAAATTTAGTGATTGTGAAATCGATAAAAAAATTGAACGTACGTAGTACTATTTATACGTTATGAATAATTTTATCAACAACCCAAGATAACACTTATCAACTAACTGTGCGTCAGCTAGGTATGGGATGATTTTCAAATTTCTACTATGACGTAATTGGAAAACTACCCATATTGGATGTTATTTTTCTAGACCACACTTGCCAACATTACGTTTGACATGGTTTTACTAATATTTATGATGCATCGCCTTTGTCATTATTTGATTATTCTTGATTGAGGAAGGTAAATAGTTGCAACTAAAATAAAATTATGGCAGACAAGAGTCGAATTTTGAATGTCACGATCTATAATTAAAATGTATTTTTACTCCTCCATTGAAAGATATTTAAAAAATATACGAGGGCCAATGAGTGTAGGCAGTTAAGTTATGCCAAAGATGAAAAAGCATTTAACAAAAATCTAAACATCTGTAAAAAACACTGGAGAGGATGTAAGTACGAAGGAGAACACGAGAACTATGGTATATTATTATGATAATACGTAAAGTATAGGCACTTTGTAACACCCCCTACCTTTCAACTATTTTACTTTCTTACTTTGTTGGGCGCCAGCTCGACAACTAATCGAACGATGAATCTTCCAGGGTCGTGGTTTCTCGATTTAGAAAGAAGGCTTTTTATTATTTATTTATTTTATATCGAATAACTTAAACCTAATGTCAGGCCGACCTGCCTAACAAAACATGCTAAATTAATCTAAGAACAAACTTATAATTAACACAATAAACACTATTCTAACCTTTTTCCAATACTGGTCTTTTCTTCTTGTTAAAATTTGCCTTCCCACTTCAATCCTTTTTGATTTTTCTTCCAATCGATCCTTCTTAAATCTTCTTTCTTTCCACTTTCGCTAAGACTTTTTTTCCACTTTCAAACCAATCTTTCCTTTCGTCTCAATCACTACTATTTATTATTTCTCTCCCTTAACAATTCCAACTTTCGTAATCACCTTCTCAATTCCAATACTTATTGAGTTTTCTTCCAATCGATCCTTCTTTAATCTTCTTTCGTTTTTTCTTTCCACTTTCTCTAATACTTTCTTTCTCCTTTGAACCACTTTTTCCCTTTCCTCTCAATTACTACTATTTATTATTTCTTTCCCTATTATTTCTATCTTTTTTCAGTTATTAAAGAGAAGCAATTCAAAAACCTCCTTCCTTCATAATTTTTTGATCAACCGTCACCTTTCAACTATTTTTCACTCCACGATCCCCTGATCCAAAAACATCGCCCAACCAATCACCCAGCTACCGCCAAACACAAACAAACATTCATACATTCAACATTCATACATTCACGCATTCATACATGCATACATTCACGCATTCATATACATGCATACATTCTGGGCTGTTACAAATACTCCCCTCGATTTATTTGGTTAACATCAGTTCATCAAATAAATCGAAACAAAGAGAGGTAGGAACCATAACACTAACCGTAATAATAACAAACTAATAGCCTATTAACATCCTAAAAATTTACAAACCCCGAACTAAGACCGACGCTTTCTTTCTCGGTTTATGATAATTTCGAATGATTTGAATTTTTTCCGGATCGGCTGCAATGCCACTTGGACTGACAATATGTCCTAAAAATGACCACTCCCCGTTTAACAATTCAGATTCATTCGCATTGGTTTCTACCTTCCGTTCAACCAAGATATCTGTTCCTTTTGACCTTATAATGTCCAGTGTTTTTTCGGCCAAAACACTGACTGCACTGCCGGTATCCAACATACCCACATGATTTACATTACCAATATTCGTCATAATTCTTGGTACGTAACTATCAATCTCATTTGACTCTCCCACCCCTATTTCAACGTTATTTTCCAAATTAAGACATTCAATGTTACTTTCCAAATTAGGACATTCAATGTTATTTTCCAAATTAGGACATTCAATGTTATTTTCCAAATTAAGACATTCAATTCTCTTAATTCCCGACCAATAACCCTTAATAAAATTAATATAAACAAATTGCTCCTCTGTTCTATTCGACCTCTGACTATCCGGAGCGTGATGGTCAGATTGTATTAGTTTCCCGAGTTCTCAACCGGGGAACTTCTCTGTATCGCGCCCGTATTATTCTCAAAACCGCCTCGTCCGCCACCTCTATTATAACCAGTGTGGTAATTATTAAACCTTGGCGCATTCTCATCTTGTCGGTTACTAGAATCCCTTTCATTAACCTGACTTTCTACTTCTCCCCTACCTAATTCGACGCGATTACTTTGGTAATTATGATTATAATTATCAAATCTTCCTCTCTCACTTATTATACTCCTATCAAACCTATTACCACGATCATCCAGGTTTCTCACCTGCTCTAGTAGGTCGTCAATGGTTTTAATCTTGGACGCTATGAGTATCGTCTCAATTTCGTATGGAAAATGCCTACTCATCGCCCGTACAAATGTATCTTCAGGTATCTCCGGCTCTAGATACTGTGTTTTCTCTAGCCACTTCCAAATGTGATTTAGATACCCTCCGGCCCTGAGTTTGCAATTTTGTGTTTCGTACATCTGCACCCGAATCTTCTCCTGCTCGTTTCGGGACCAGAATTGGTCCTTGAACAATTCCGCAAACGTCTTTAAATCGTTAAACTTATTCTCCAGGCGCGTTGCCCAAATGCTCGCATTTCCTTCTAAGCAACTTATGGCTATCTGAACTTTTTGCCTCTCGGTAGCCCTATTTTCTTCCACATACACCATGAGATTTTTTATAAATTTCACCGGATGTATTCCCTTTCCTAAATCTCTAAAAATTGGCTTATCGATCGTAATAGCTCTCGAATTAATAGCCTTAAATTCCCCTGACTTAGCAAGTTCTTTAACCTCTATCTCGATTTCGCCCACTTTACTTATTACGGGTTTAATTAACTCCTGGAATTCATCCCTCATCTCTATTTTCACTTGCCCTTGCGTTGTCATGTTTTCGTCAATTTTCTTATTGACCTCAAGCAACAACTTGACTATATAGTCCATACCCAAGCCTTTTTCGCTCATCGGAGCCGAACCAACCACTCCCCCATTCACCTCCATCTCACGCAGCAACCCCGATTCTACACCACCATTGCTACTCATTCCCTCATCTACCTTCCTGATTTCCTCCATGCTATTCCCTGTTAATGTGCCCGACCTCAAATTCATTAAGCAGTCTATACTAACTCTTTATTAACTGTCTCTCTCTTTTCGACCTATTCGACAACTTTCAGCATCAACCAACCAAATCGAGCCCCACGTTGGGCGCCAACTTGTAACACCCCCTACCTTTCAACTATTTTACTTTCTTACTTTGTTGGGCGCCAGCTCGACAACTAATCGAACGATGAATCTTCCAGGGTCGTGGTTTCTCGATTTAGAAAGAAGGCTTTTTATTATTTATTTATTTTATATCGAATAACTTAAACCTAATGTCAGGCCGACCTGCCTAACAAAACATGCTAAATTAATCTAAGAACAAACTTATAATTAACACAATAAACACTATTCTAACCTTTTTCCAATACTGGTCTTTTCTTCTTGTTAAAATTTGCCTTCCCACTTCAATCCTTTTTGATTTTTCTTCCAATCGATCCTTCTTAAATCTTCTTTCTTTCCACTTTCGCTAAGACTTTTTTTCCACTTTCAAACCAATCTTTCCTTTCGTCTCAATCACTACTATTTATTATTTCTCTCCCTTAACAATTCCAACTTTCGTAATCACCTTCTCAATTCCAATACTTATTGAGTTTTCTTCCAATCGATCCTTCTTTAATCTTCTTTCGTTTTTTCTTTCCACTTTCTCTAATACTTTCTTTCTCCTTTGAACCACTTTTTCCCTTTCCTCTCAATTACTACTATTTATTATTTCTTTCCCTATTATTTCTATCTTTTTTCAGTTATTAAAGAGAAGCAATTCAAAAACCTCCTTCCTTCATAATTTTTTGATCAACCGTCACCTTTCAACTATTTTTCACTCCACGATCCCCTGATCCAAAAACATCGCCCAACCAATCACCCAGCTACCGCCAAACACAAACAAACATTCATACATTCAACATTCATACATTCACGCATTCATACATGCATACATTCACGCATTCATATACATGCATACATTCTGGGCTGTTACAACTTATACATACCGGGTGTAAACAACTAAATGCGAGCATAGAGATTAAACATTGTTTTGAACGTTTTTGCCCATTCCTGCTTACCAGGTCACAGGAATGAAATTAGAAAACTAAAATGAGTCATACAAACGAAATTCGAAGGTTATGGTTTGAAGGGAATGGTGAGAGCACGTGAAAAATAAACGAGAAAAATTATTTAGATTGAAATAAATGCTAAACTTAGTCCATCATGTGTGACATTATTACTTTTTGCTTCAAGGAACACGTAAAGCTGTCGCTTCCGATTATACCCAGTTGTAATTGCAATCGTAAAAGCCTACCTCCTGATGTTTTGTCAGATTAATCCCTGCCCAGTTAATAAGCGTTATAGACTCATAGTAGTACCATATAATTAATTAGATAAATCAGGTCTTAAATGCATATATTTAAGAAGACTAAAGATCCACAATTGATTTCACCATTCAAGAATCGAGAAGACGAGAAGTGAGCAGTAAAAATTGGGATTGGGATCCATACGAGCGTGAAATATCCAACTCATCGGCAAGTCAATAGCCTCTAGTCTCTATGTTCTTAATAACAAATTAAAACAAAAAGCAGGAAGTATTTAAATTTACTTGTTTGTATTTTTTACAATGTTTTGATTTTTTCAATTATTTCTGATTAGTTCTTCAAGGTGCTATAACTGCATTATTAATTTTATGCTCCAATGAATAAAAGACTTGTTGCTTTTGTAAATACTTACACGCTTTTAAGCCAGACAAAAATTGTAGTACTTTCTTTTAAAACGTAAGAGGCACCTCAAAAACCGATGAACTGCGAGAAGGATGAAATTGAAGCTAAAATAAATTCTTGAGTTGATTATTTTCATTACCAAATGCATTGGTGAAGAAAAAATGACTAACAATGATAATAATAAATGTGAATAGTTGGTGAAAGGTTCATATTTAGTTGCAATGGTGGGATATTAAGGAAGGGATCGATTACCACAATCTGCTGAAATTATTTCCGATGAACAGTGAAATAGAACGTCTTGAATGATTTTAGGGAATTATATAGGGCCACTGATTCTGAAAGAGGTTTCGATTTGCTCCAAATTATTTGAATTTAGAAGAATATAAGTGCCGAAGTAATACCGTATTACACAAAAGAACTCGGAAGTCGGAAGTAGTTGTCTCATCCTATAACCCTCCCAACTTTATTTTTAGCGTCTCCGACCGTCCACTGCACTTCAGTCTAGTCCCGATTTAGATTTATACTAATAAACATTTTTAGGATGTTCAATGTGTTACCGTGTGTTACTTACAAAGAGATTATCTAACCTGCAAACTTAAATAAAACGATAAAGTAAACGGAGAAGGGGTGAATATTGTAATTTACATTTGTTCTGTTATACTGGGTCTGAAATCGTTATATCAAGAGTAATTTTAAATTTATACGCTAAATCAGTGTAACTTCTGATTTTTCGTAAATTATACATCAATTCTCGTTTTTTACATAAAAACCCTAAATTTGGACCCAGGAAGTCATTTTGGGCCAATTCTACCGTTTACCATGCCCTCAGCAATACCTTGCAAGTTGTCAGTTCTTAGTCGCCCCAATGGGTAAAGTTTTGAATTTTGATTGTCAAGGCGCTGATAGTTTTGACTATATCATCTTATTCAGAGTTCCTAGGAGTACCTCTAGGCACAAACTACTTTCTTTACTTGACTAGGGGGGGGGGGAGTTCGTGGAACAAATTTAGCACTCTCTCGCTTTGTGTTTAAATTTTCAGGGAATCATTAGTCATTTCCTAAACGATCTATCTTCTTTTCTGGATCTGGATTATTAAGGAGGGGGAGCAAGCCCCCTGCACTTAGGCCACTTAATTGGGCCCATTGTACTACCTCCAAGCAGCCTCCCCGTGCCCATCAGATCTCGAGCCATCCCACATGTAGAATGAGCTCCAGAATTCTGGCGAGAGGGGTGGTGCTTTATTTTCTTTCATTTGCTCGAACTATTTCATTCATCGTTTTGGTGAATTATGCTCTCTGGATGAAGTCGATTGCCGTCTAGATAAGTGCTCCTCGTCAATCGATTCAAAAAATCGATCAAACCGCTTCTGGGTTACAATAGTACCCTAGAACATTTCGTGTGCTTTCAGCTTGCCTGTTAAGGACAGAAGGCTGCTAGGTTGTTTTTTCAAACTAAAATCCATCTTCATTCGACAGATACCAACAGATCTACCGCATACTGTGGCCATACTCAACACATTTGTGCAAAAACCTCGTAAATAGTTTCTGTCAGGAGAAATAATTTGGCGTTTTTAGTCGAAATTCGTGATCTGTGTTGATAGAGCCGTTAACAAAGTAGTTTAATTTATATATTAGAAGAGGTTGCTTTCCGGAGGCCTTTAAGTTTTCCAAAGCGATCTTGGCATACAAGAGGGGTGGTGGATGACATGAATAATTATCGACTTATATGCTGATTTCAGTAATCGGAAAGTTATTTGAAAGTTGAAAAGGTGCTGGCTTGTCTGGCATCCTCTTATTTCGAGGAAAGTCTCCTGTTTTGCGAAAATCTACGGTTGGTGCCATGATTGAACTCTGTAATCACATATACGAGGGATACGATGCTGGGAACTTCACAGGAGTTGCATTCTGCGACTTGAACAAAGCCTTCCACTGTGTCGCGCATGACGTTTTGACTGTAAAGTTGAAGACCTATGGATTCGACGGGGTAGTCTATCTTATGATAGAGATGGTAGAGAACAATGGGTATGGTATAATGGCGTTTGCTCAAAAATGATACGAAACACTAGAGATGTCCCGCAGGGTTCAATACTGGAACCATTGTTGTTTCTGATCTACGTTAATCACCTTCCCTTGAATAGCAGAGGTGCCGGGGCGGTCCTATATATGCGGATGACACTTCAATAATTGTATCTTCATCTTCCAACCAAGTACTACTACAGAGGAATATGGGAGAACACTGCAGATAACTGGTTTAGGCACAACAATTTATGCCTAAACATCTAAACAACGATAAAACTGTAAAACATCGCCCAATACGCATGTGGGTCCTAGTCCTAGACCCTATTAGTCTTAGGAGTTGTTCATAAGAGAAGCTTAAATTTAGTGAAAAAGTGAAACCTAAATCAGATGATATGAAAGTATTTTATGATGATAATGTTTTAGATTAACGATGTCTTATACTATTATCACTGTCCTTCAGTTTGTCATTACAAGAAAGGATACATCGTTTTAGACAAGAGACTCTCGTTGTTAAAATTGTCCGCCAGTGAGCTGTTTTCCCGATGTGGGAAAACCAATTACCCATTTTATGCTTGAATAAACCATTCGTTGCCTCTTGAAAGATGAAAGCCATTGGTGCATGTCTTGAAACAACAAACTGACACGGTGTCTTGTGTCTTAACAAATTGAAATTTTTTGACGAAATTGAGCCCTTTTATCTTTTGATCCATTTTAAACCTACAGTTTGAAAACCACTGTTCTAATAGCATTTTTGAGAGAGTTTGATAGTCATCAATAGTGTGACGTACTCAAGTATGTGTGGAAATTAACGGTGGACATTTTCAACAGTTACTTTTAGTAAAAAAAAGTTTTTTATTCGTGGGTTTGTGCGTTTGCGTATTTCAATTCGTACTTCGTACATAAAGAAGAATAAAATTAGATTATTCCGTACTTTTAATCAGTAGAAAATAATCTAAAATTATTTCAGGGCGTTCTTGAATGTTGCGGGGAAAAATTCTACCTGTTTGCAACTGAAAATCTTTAGTTTTGAAGGAGATATGGTGTATGTAATACCTAAATTGTTCCACCGTTTCCATCTATCTTGATATAATAATAATTTTCCCCGTATTATAATCTCAGAAAAAAATTGTCCGAGACAAAAATGTGAACGGTTCTTGAGTTTCTCAAATAAAATTGAGCTTATACATGCATATTAGTGCATAATAAAATTCTATCTCATCTGCTCATCTCTTCCTGAACAATATTAAATTTAACAAAGCGTTTTAAATTAAAGGTAACTATGCATTTAAATTAAGACTTGCTTGTTATGGTCATGTGCCGTGTTGATTTGACGTCATGATACAACAACCTTCACTTCTTTTCCTCCGTTTAGTCACAGCAGAGTGCGCCATTTGTCGATCCCATCATTAAATATTGACGTTTAATTAGGAATAACATGTATTTAGTGTAGCAAATGCATTATTAAAAATTTAGAAAAGGTTACATTTATTGATTTTATATGGCCATTTCGTTTAACAAATTCGTGCGAAGCACTTTGTTACGTTATTTTAACGTCGATTTAGCCCAATTTATTGGGTAGGTACTCATTATCTTCAACTTACTTTGTATTGTAATTTTTCATTTGGTTTATGAATAAAGGACAGTAATTCTAAGGTATCAAAAGTTGATAATTCTAAGTTGGCGTTGGGATGCCCGCTCGTAAACTAACTGGTAAACACGGAACGAAGTTTCTGTGCAATAGTGCAATTACAATTTACCTACTACCGCTAAGCCATAGAGACTTTATCTAATAACCCGAGCTTTCTTGAAACTCTAAATGGAAATAATTGAAGCTCAATAATAATATCAAATTTTTTTACAGGAAAAAATGGAATTCTTTAATCTAACAGTTTGAGTTGATTGATCAAGAAATGAGGAATGAAGAAAAATAATATTTTAAGGATTTTCAGCTGAAAACCGAAGATTTAATAAGGTAAGATTCAAAAGTATCTAACTATTGAACGGATAATAGAGGGTGGATACACCCACGTTAGTGTATTGGGCGTCAGGAGAGCTATCGCAATCGCTGAATAATTAATAGATGTTACAGTTTCACTTGCTCTCAACGGGTTTATCGACTACTTATTTGAGGTACCGAACAATTAATATTAAATAAGTCAAAATAAATCAAAGGTTAATAGTCAGTATTTCTTGCTATAAAAAGCTGGCCACTTGAAAAACCTTCCAACTCTCCCTGCACACACAAGTGCATATCGTGGTTTTATCCAAATCTGACGTGGTTTATCGTTTATGATGTGCACATTATGTGCCACAAATTCATCAGGTTCAAATTTTTTATGGCCTAATGGGTCGTGGTCGAAAGGTTCTTTGATAGATTCCTGACATTTCGTGTGCTGCTGTAGTAAACTTCTTTAGAGGTGTTTTGGCCTATGTTGTAAAGGTCGAAGGAACCGTATCGAAGGTTCAGGAGAAGATGTTTGCCACAGCAGCCAACGAAACGCCAGGAATCTCTTAAAAAACTTCTCGACCATCGCCCATTAGTTCAGAAACCTCTCACACTAATGACGCCGGCCGTGAAAGCTTAAATTCTCAAATAGGTGGTGTATATTTTTGTAAACTTTAGTACACTTGTATCTCGGATACCGTTAGGTCTACATAGACCATTTTGGTCTCAAATTGTAGATTTACCGAAAAATTATTTCTTCTGGGTCAAAGTTGACAAAGAATGAAAAAAGGCAAAGAATTTGGCGGTTTCGCTAGAACTGACGCTTTTACAATAAGACGATATCGCATGTTACGTTTAGTTTAGAAGCAAAGTTTATCCAGTATAGAATTTTATAAGAAGTTAGATATTTACAAAAAGCGCCCCAAAATCCAAAATTACTCAACAGATTCAAATAAAAAAAAAGACAATCTACATAAGTGTAATAAATGGAAAAGTCGAGAACGTGCGAAAAGTCTTAGGTGTTTTTCCACTGTCAAGTGTAATATTGTGTGTTTAGACCATTCTCCGAGGCTCGTAAATCACCTCCTATCAAAAACCTAAAGGTATTCCTCATGATCTCAAGTTTAACTGTTGTTTACAAAGAAATAAGAAAATTATGTGCCAAAATTTTAAAACTTCGAGTCCACAACCTGGCTGAAAAAACGAAAAAAGTACTTTTTTGGCGACGACAGTAAAATTTAATATTATGTAAACCAATTAGTCAATTTTATTTAAAAAAAAAAAAGTTAATTTCGTCAGGTTGTAACGTAGGTTGTTTCTACTTTAGCGTAGTAGCATAGTAGATGCGTAGGCAGTCCCATGAATGAGGTGCGCTGTGGATGTAGGGAGGTGGGTTACCCCTTGTTCAAGAAGGGTCGTGATAAATGACGCGCGGGGTTGTTGGCGAACTTACTCCTACGTTTCCCGCTATTGATCTGTTCCATACACCACGCCAACTTTGATTGTATAGCATATAAATTGAACAAAATGAGGAAATATTGGAGAATTATATTGCCTGCAGATTATTTTTCGATACAAAATTGTTTGTTCCCAATTTTGCCTGTTGAAAAATTAAAAAAAAAGGCCTTAAACCAATTGTTGACTAATCAAATGTAATTTTAGGCAAATTTCTCTTTTTGCATAAAATTGCTCAACAGTCCGTTACCTGTACGGAAACAACGCAGTTGGCGATGTTTTCGTCGTAATAAATCTCGCGAGTGCCTCTTACTAAACGACGCAATTTACTGTAAACTAATTGTTTTATGTATTATTTAATTTACGCAATTAAGCCCAATCAATGCGGCATAAATTCAGATTAATGCTAACCGCAGAAGAAGCTTCCTCAAAGCCGCATGTAAATAGTAGTAAACCCCAGTTTAAAGCTAGTAGTTAAATCTCATTCAGGACTTAATTCAAATATTTTATAGTACTCCATTATTATTGAGATTAAAATAAATAATAATAGGGAAGATCGTTAGTTAAAATAAACGAAGGTGTAAACGAGGTAATTTACACAATGTAAGGGCGGGAATTGCAAATTTGTTTGTAAAGATAGGACTCCAGATTGCCGTTTTACACTGAGAGTGGGGATATACTTCTGTAGTAAAAGTCGAGTTTCATTCACAAGAAAACGCGCGGGATAATATCTATGTAAAACGAAATGAGGCTGTTGGCGCTTTTATAATAATTTGTAATGGACTAGTACTATACATTTCATGCGGATCAAAAAAATGATGTGGTGAAAGCTAACGATACCTACTAAAAGTAATGTCGTGAACAGCTCGAAGAAATTTAATTAACGTTAATTTTTTCACTTAATTTTCAACAAAGCGCTTAAAGCGAATTTTACTCTATTAAAAAAATGAGCGCGAATTGATTTATTTGGGCCATCGATTTACAATAATCAGCCATGACATGATTTACATGCAAACAAGTGGCTAAAGTATCTGTCAGAACAATTGATGATCAGACTTCACTTCTTCACTAAGATTAGAATTAGGCAACAGGCAGCCTTCAGACAGGTAACTATCTCCGAGGCGAACACCGTATAGAGAGATCGCTTCGCTCTGGTGCTCTCTGGCACCACCCACCACCAGTATTGTAGAGATGTGATAATAAATAATCTCTTTCGATTCTAATCTTCTATTAATTCTATTGAACCTCTCTGCGGGTGGCGTAAGTCACAAGCACCAAAAAGAAGCGGGATCTCTATACTGTGCATTTCAAGCAATTCCGAAACGACTTCTTGGCTTTACTTACGCTAATCCGTGTTGAAAAGGACCATACAACTTACAAAGCCACCATAACAGACATTTGTTCAAAATTTTACCTGGGAGAATTAATGAAATTACGTAAAATTTTCAAAAAATGTCTAAGGTGGCTTTGTAAGTTCAATTCATGGGCTTTTTCAAGCCGACTTACCGTAAGTAAAGCCAAGAAACGCATAGTTACCTGCAGATAGTCAACGTGTCTTAAAATTGCCTAAAAGCCCGCGCTACATTCAAACAAGTAAAACTGCTGTCTTGGCTTGTCAAGCAAAATTGTATAAAAAGTCTGTTGTTTGGAGGCCTCTCCACACGTTCCAACTTTGTCGGCGATTTTAAGAACAACTATAATTGCTAGCTCGGCGGTATCTTACAGCAATGTCGTCTGATGATGTAAGTACCTACTTACTGCCTTCTGAAAGCGTGTTTTATGCGAGTTAATTGTTTTACAACACTTTCTTTGGTGGCATTCCGTTCAATTTCACTAAGTTTCTGAATTAATTGTTGATAATTCTGTTTATTTTCTGATTACTATAATAGTTTTTCGGTTTAATTTGCCCTAGAAATGGATTTTCTCAGATAAAAATTCTTTAGATTCGACTTGCATAAAGATAGAAGTGTGCCGTGTGCGCAAATGGTTTTGTCCAATTTCTTACAAACCAACTCAAGCTCCAACTTCCTCTACACACACCACACACACACACACACACACACAAGCAAGTCTGTCAATGGGCGCATTCACAGTAGTACGTTATCGTAATCCGTTACCGCTCCCAAATGTGACAGCTCCGCTCCAACGTATCTTGTTTGTCAATTGACTGGTTTGCGCTCGCTGTACGCTACGAGGACGGTACTTGAATTTTGAAGTTACGTTTCCAACGCGTTTGTGTTTATCACTAAAAAAGCTACCTCCTCCCTTTCGCTCAGTAAAGTAGCGTAAATGAAATTCGCAACCCAAAATGTCAACAGCTCTGTTGGTCCCTAACAGTTGGAAAAGAAGCGGACGTAACAAGATACGTTTTCACATCATGTTCTCAACAGTTACGGAGCTGCTACATACTCTGAATGCGCCCAATGTAGTCTGTTCAAGCCAAGTTGAACGAGTTACATGTGTGTATGTTAGCGGGTTGTCAGTCACCCTCCCCCCCCTCCCCATTAAGGATATCTCTAAAAGGTACGAAAGGGAGCGTAATTCAAAACAAAATTTTGGCGATCGATGGTAGATTTGGCAAATACGAAATAGTGTCTCTTATCCAAATTTGAGTTCTGTAATTTTGTAACTAGAATTAAACGCGTTACAGACGACGCGATTTGGTAAGGGGGTCGGGCCGATTTTGTCTGATCAAATTGAATATCAGGTCGTGTGTACGTTTGTCGTCTGACATTTATCGTGTCGGGTCATGTCATTAGATGGCGTTCAACCACCTGACCGAATCATGTCGTCTGTAAGATTCTCAGGCATCTCAGGCGATTTAGCGTGTCATTAGTCGTGCACGGGCCAGTAGAAATAACCTGCGGGCCATCACCTGCTTCGTTCGACACTAAACTTAATAATTCAGAGAAACTTTCATAGTCCGTTTTCAAGTGGTAATTACGAAAGTCATCACCATTCAGTTCTTTTAGCGTCACGTGGCTGAATTTGGTTCGATCTAGCATTATCCATTGCTTTTTCTTAATCACTCAATATATGTATAGTAGCCGGTGATAGCATTGCGATCCTAACTTTTTGCCGTTTTAATAATATAAGAGGCATTTGTGCGTACTTCGTTCAAAGACGCGAAAACCAACTGACCTGATAGGACAACAGGTTGGATTGTCGTAGGTATACCACCTGATTTTGTCGGATCGACTGTCAGGCTGACCGTGTCGTGTCGTCGGTCACTTAACTTCTTAAATACTCAGTTACTCTCAACATAGAGACCACCGTGATATATACATTTTAGAGTATTTTATACTCCATTAACCTTCTTAATCTCTTCGTAATCTTTAATTTGCATTTTGAGGAGATACTTCAAATGTTTTTGGTGCCTTAGTTGCTCAGTTCTCGATCCGGATCTATGATTTTTCCGAACCGGAGCATGATATTGACGCCGCTTCAGAGGCGCGTTTATAGTTTTTGAAGCCCTAGACGCTGCCGAATTTTAAGACCTCCTGTTTGAAGGGGAAGTAGGATGAGATGAGTTTAGGAATTTCAGTAGCGATTGATAGTGCCTTCAAAAAAGATGCTTCATAAAAACAAAGTACTAGGACAATTAAATTATTATATTATTTCTTTACTTTAGCCTAGTTAGCCTAATGGCAAGTCCAAGCCAGTGGGCCCCGTTTCCGTTTCTAAATGACAAACCCGGGAGAAAAAGTTTTTCTTTTCATTTTCCAGTAATTAAAACAATTAAATGGATAGAAAGAAATTTTTATTGAATTGCCGCCCGGGGCAGGTACCCCGGGTTGCCCTCTCCACCTCACGTCCGTGACTGCTTCTTCTGTTAGCACGTTTTGTGCTCTACAGTTTTTGGTATAAATAACGTCAACTCCAACTCCTAGCGCAGAGTTTTTGATTTGTTGTAGTTTCTGAAAAAATATTTTTAATGAACTCGCACATAACTTTATTCTATAAAATCCATTAATTTTTTTGTTGGTAAAGTAAACATCAGATCACTCCATAAAGAGTTGCGTTCAAGAGAGACACGCTAAGTTTTAAACACGTTACTCGACGTGAAACCTATTTTAGGCTTTCTTTTATATTTACGCGAGAACAATGATTGACAGTTACACGAAATATTTTTAATGCTTCTGTTATTTAATTTTGTGCTCTATAATTTTGATTTGCGGTGTAATATTAAGGTCGCGCTTTTTAGAATCGGAGTATTGAGCTTTAGGAAGAAGATACAATTTTTTGTTAATAACAGAACTATTATTCTAAAAGTTATATTCAAATTTTTATAGTGTGGTACTAATTATTTTTATCTGAGACTGAGACACCGAGCGGGAAATTGTTTTTCACATTCTAGTGAAAACGCGCTTATATTCAGTTGTCGCCATCTATTGGGTAAACTTTGTACTTTTTAAATATAAACGCAGTCCTACTGTTAAAATTTATATCACCCAAATGCTCTAATCCTCCAATATCAATAAGTTCTACTTTTGTTAATTAATTGGATTAGACAATAAAATACAATTTTTCTTAAAAAAGTAACAACCGCGTTTTAATTAATTTGTTGATATCAAATTATAGGTAATTGAAAAATTATCGTGTATAGAGGTGGTATAGGTAATTCATGGTAATTCACAGTGAGACAGTTTAAATAATCAATAAAAAGTCTCAACAGTAACCAAAACACAAAAAAATGAACTAATTGGGAGCGTAGACATCCATAGTTTGAGAAAAAAGAACAAATTTAAGTTTATCTATTGTTAAAAAAGCATTCAAATTGCTTATTTAATTATAAACAATTGAAAAATTAAATTGCTTCAAGTTTATTTATTGTAATGAGTATTTACTAACGGTTTTATGTGAACAAATGGTCAATGAACTTAGACCTTTGTAAATCTTACGTAAACCTAATAACAAACCAATAGGGAAGAGGTAACAATAACAATGCACTTTTGAAATTTTAAGTTGGAGGAGTCAAAAAGTAGCCCTTACGCCTTCATTTCCAGGTTAATGTTAGGTTCTCTCTTTATTATAATAATAAAACGAGACCTTATAACAAGTCTAACATA
Organism: Malthinus flaveolus; assembly: GCA_950108345.1. NCBI lineage: Eukaryota > Metazoa > Arthropoda > Insecta > Coleoptera > Cantharidae > Malthinus > Malthinus flaveolus. Next base: position 14,003,001 of record OX467285.1, on the reverse strand, counting down.
GGTAGTCTGTTCTTGTTTATATTAAAGAGAAAGTGGATCACGGTCATTTTTTCCCGATGCCCATATTTCATTAAATACTTTCTTTTTATATCATATTCTTATACGCAATTAAATTTAAATGACAATTTACGTTTAGTTATTGAAAGAACTGTGTATGAAAAGATGTCGAATCGATTGGGTCGTTCAAGCTCAATTCTTAACAATAGTTGATGGTAGATGGTCATTAGCCTCGCTAAACGGTAAATTATAATAAAGAAATGTTGTTTATTAAATGTTTGTAAGTCTTTACTGTAACGACACGCACTTTGTTATTATAAAGTGTTTTGTTCGCGGTTGTTTGAAAAGATTTCGTTTGCTGCCAAAATGTTTTCAAATAAAGTAATTTAAAATCTAATTTTTGATTTCCAATAATAAAGTGATGAATTTGTTGATTAGATATCCTGTATATTGTATGCTTTGTTATTTTAACGTTTTTAGCTACCACTTTCAAAAGTTCTTACTATCACCTAATCATCTATTAGTACGTAGGTACCTACTTCGACTTTATTTGGATTGTACCGTGGGCCAGTTTCTCTTCGAAGTATTTACTGTGTTTCATTGTACACTTCCGGAATTTATCTCTATTATGATTTTCACGATCTTCCGGAAACAAAAATATAACTGAAAATGTACTGAAATAATTTTTTTCATTAGGATTTCATATAAGCACAGCTTAAAGTCGATTAAATTAGGTAGTACTTTTAGTTTTCTTCAATTTTGCAACTAAATAATAATTTTTTATTTAATTGTCCACTTAAGTCTGTTACAGTGTAAATTTCATTACCAATTAATAGTATCAACCAATCTTTTATAAATGTTTAAGGATAACTGCGCCTAAAGGTAGGCAACCTTATATACACATAAGCAACTCGGGTTGTTTAATTTATTAATTTTATCATTATTATTAATTTATTACACATTATTATTACACTTTGAGTGTGCCGAAAGCTCAGTTACTCTGAGCGCAAAATAATATTTTACATTTCTTAAATTATAATTTTTGATGCTCTTCGCTTTCTTTCTTTTTCACTTCTACCTTTCCACACTTTTCAGTTTAACCTGGTTAGGACTAGGTTGCAACACACTCATAACTAACCACTCCAATAAGTGTGGGAAAATATAGGGCACATATATTAGTCAGTTAAATAGTATCAAAAGTATTTAAATTAAATTGATCTTCTAGGGTAAAAAACTTAGTTTATTCAAGACTTTACAGTGAGTACATACGCAAGAAATTTTCATATATTTAACTCTACCTAATCTACCATTTGGTATATACACATGCAATGGTTTTTTACACATTTATTGTTAAATTTACAAAAAACGAAATAACTTAAGCAAGTTCCTCATCCTCAACCGACTTTTTCGATTTCGAACTTCCATTTTTTACATCTCCAGATGCGACGTCCAGTTGGCTTCCATCTTTCTGATCATTCGAACTAACATCAGACATAGAAGTAGGAGTTAAGCTCATGCGTACTTTACGTATACTGGAATTTGGTTGGGCAATTTTAAGCGGTAAAAGAGAACCAAATAAAATATGTTGCACAACTGGAAATTTGGCCAAAACCTCGGCTTTATACATTTTAATTAAACCGCCATTTATTTTTGACCAGCTCGATACTCCACTTATACCCCAAAGTTGATTTGAGTGCTCGGCAAATGGTCCTGTTTTAACTTGACTTATGTACTTTATACATCCTAAAAATAGATACTCATTTGCGTATGTATCAATTATGGACTCTTGTAAAAATGAAGAAGGGTCGATTCGAGGATGTGCTAAAATTCACAACTTAGACTTGTCTACTTATAATAAGGGCAAACCAACCGATGAGTTGAGAACTGCCCCAAATAAACGGTACAAATTGATAATCATCCAAACTCCAAACACCGTGACTACCTGCCGGTTCCATACGGTATACTAGCTGCAGTTTTCTAACTACTTGTAAATACCTGAAAAACATATTTTAAATCATAACAGTGTTTAGTTTACATAAAATTATTACCTACCTATCAAAAACTCTGCACGGTATGGCAGCTTTATCGGAATCGACTAAAGCGCCAATTTTAAATAAACAACACAAGAACATTAAGAAAGATATTTCGTGTCCTGTGCCATAATCGATACGTGTCGCATTACCGAATCCTTCAATTAAATAATACATTATTTCGGGTACCGCTCGATGTAGTGTTTCTGGCAAAACTTCTTGAATCAAAGGAATTGCTCGCTACAACATGAATTCTTTGATGAATAAATGGCGTACCTTTTCAACATTTACACTTACGTCACTCAACTTTCCGTACCAAATTCTAAATGCTTGATTACCAAACCTTTGTGGCTGATTGATGGGTGGCGTTTCGTCGATCATCATTTCAAGTTTGCACAACATAACCAATAAATTCTGAATAGTTTCGGACACTGGCTGTTTTTCAAGAGAGTTCGTTTTACCTTTAACTGCTTCATTTAAAGCGAGTATGAAGCCAAGGTATTCCTAAAATTTTTAAAACGTCAAATTATCACCACTGCATCCTTAATATCAAACTCCATTTTCAGCTCACAAAATAAGCTTCAGATTTTTCCCAAACGCGTACATCGTCAGGTAATTTAACTTCTTTAACTGGAACGATAAATTCGTGGTTTTCGGGAGACACTGAAGTGGTGAAAGATTAATGATTTGTATATTGTATAGATGGGAATTGCTTACCAATTAATGATGAGCTACTATGTTGCATGACAACCTGGCCCAAAGGGGCCTTATTTAGATGGAACATTTTATTTTAATTTCGTAATTTCGTAAAATTAAAATAAATACAAATATAATACTTTAGAATTAACTGTTACTATTTTATTATTGTATGACTGACAGTTGACAGTTTCAAGTAAATATTTTTATTATACGCAATTCTTAAAAGACCTAATTCTTGTTTGGTATAATTCTTGAGTTTTAACTTCAAAAATGTAGCCAATGCCATCAAATAAAACAAAGTTTGACAAATATTAGTATTTGACAAGATATACTTCGTGGTATGAAATCAAAATTTCCGTTTTAAATGTTTTAATGATTACATGTCTCTGCCATATATACGATTTTTGCAAAATATTCGAAACTGTTGGAATTTGATATCAGTAGGATGGCGTTATTGTCACTTATACGCTTTTCATTTAGTAAAATCACCGTATTTAACCATGCGCTGCAGTAATCACGAGAAGTTTTATTGCAATCTATCGCCTGGTATATTGATTCCCAGCATAGCGTTAATATCAAAAACTGTAGATAGCAGCGTATCAAATATAGACGTCGAGGAAAACATTACACATTTGCTAACTCTAGCAAGGATCGCTTTAGAAAAAGGAGATTCCGATAGAGCAGAAGCAATTTTAAACATGGGGCTAAAAATTTCGGAAGATCATAAAGTTTATATTGGAATGCCGTACATGTACGACATCTTAACTAGCATAGCTCTCGCAAAAGGAGACGTCGGTAAGGCAGAAAAATTATTAGTGGACGCGGTTGAAAAAATGATTCAAGTTGGTATGGCCGAAAATAATCATCACATAATTGACTTTAAACTGCGTTTGGCGCGTATTTATAGTAGTTTTAGAGATAACGATTTAGCAGAAATTGGTTTTAAAACGTGCCTAAAGGAGCAAAAGCTGAAAATTATCGAAGGAGACAATAGTACACGAACAGGGATGCTTTATGTTAATGTATTATTTTGGTATGGTGTCCATATGATACGAAACGAACGGTACAGTGAAGCAAAGAAGATGTTAGACATAGCTTACCATTATTCGGTCAAAATTAAAGGTTTATCTCCATATCAAGAGATGGTAATTTTGTACACTTTGGGAGATTTAAATTCGGAATTGGGATTTTACGATGTAGCTTTGTCAAATATGCTTAATGCGGTGCTTTTGGGGAAAGGAATTAGTAGTCTAGATTTACCCAGGTGCTACGTCAAATTGGCCAAGATTTATAGAAATATGGGCGTGTACGATCAAGCTAGGTTATCTGCTTTAGAAGCTGCCAAATTGGCAAAGCTATTTAATTACGTCGATGTGTTAGCTGAAGCTAATTCCGTGTTGGAGGAAATTCAGCAAAAGTCAAAAATATGACAAAATGTAGAAACAAGATGAAACGATTTTATTTTTTGATCTTCTTAGAAGTAGTTTTTTAAATAAAAATTTGAATAAGTAATAAATTTGTTGTTATTAAAAATATTATTGTTTGTTTAAGTCTTTTAGCTTGTAAAAATGTGCGTAGATAAGATTTTGCAGGATTTCACCCAACTGTTCAAAAAATTTGATTTCTGTTCTGTCAATCGGCCGTGATGGGAATGCTGGCATTTCTACAGCACCAACGAATCTACCAATTCACCACCAAAAATTCGGAGGCGGGAGAGTGCCACCTACATGCACGTAAAGAGTACAATTAATAAAACTAAACTAAAAAGTTATTCGAATTTTAAATTTCTTTTTTATTATTTTGTATTTTTAGCTCTATAATATTGAGTTCTTTACAGGCTTGTAATAGTCCGTTTTCAAGTGTACAAAAACAGGTTCCCGTGGGATCCTTGATGAAGCAAGTGTGGCACTAATCTCAATCTCCTTGTTTGACCTTGGAGAAACATAATTTCGATGTTGGCACTCTCGAAAATTATGCGTTTGAGTGCTGTGAGCGAAAGAAAATGGCCAACATCGCAACACTTTTCTATTTATCTATTGGGATTACAAAAAAAAGTTCTATACAAAAAATATTGATACATCAATTCTACATAAAAAAGGTTATTATAAATTTTTATGTAGGATTAACCGTTTCCTCAAAAAGAGGACTGTTCTTTTGCAGTTGTGCAAAAACAAGCACTCGTGGGCTATTGATGAAGCAAGTGCGACACTAGTCTCAATCTCTTTGGTTGACCTTGGAGAAACATAATTTTGTTGTTGGCACTCTCGAAAGTGATGCGTTTGAGTGCTGCACGCAAGAAACAAAATGGCTAAGACCTCAAATACTTTCCAATTTATCTTAGCAGTTCCAATTTTTGGTATCTTGTCTATTACGGAGGCCTAATGATAAATCCAAGTTTTCCACCTCGACAGACCTCCGGATCTTTGTCAAAACTCCAAGAAACTGCTAAATTTTACAACTTTTTTCAGTGGCTGTCAATTTTGACCGTGAAAGATTAATTTGGTGGCAAAGATAGTTGAATACTTATTTAAATAGACAAAATTTTCTACCATTTGAGATTATAATGGTCTCTGCAAACCTAATAGTATCTCAGATACAAGTGTACAAAAGTTTGCAATTTTGTCACATTTTGGCGATACAGCTTTATGCATCTTGTATCAAATAGGGTAGTTAAGATTTTCTAGTATGTTGTACATGATGAAGGTCTAATGATAAATCCAAGTTTTTGATCCCGATGGAACTCCAGATGTTTTTCAAAAATTCAAAAATATATGCAATTTAGATCTGCTGTTGTTTTGAATTTTTGAAAAACATCTGGAGTTCCATCGGGATCAAAAACTTGGATTTATCATTAGACCTTCATCATGTACAACATACCAAAAAATCATAACTACCCCATTTAATGTAAGGTAAATAATCCGGATCTAGTATTACGTTTTAGATTTTTGAGACGGGTTCGTATTATTTACTTATCAGCAAATGGAGTAGTATAATTTCTTGGTATGTTCTATGTGACGGAGGCCTAATAATAAATTCAGGTTTTGGTCTTTGGCGGATCTACGGATCTTTGTCAAATATCCAAAAGTAAAGCAAAACTAAATCGTATATATTTTTGAATATTTGACCAAGATCCGGAGATCCACCGAAGACCAAAACGTGGATTTATCATTACATCTTCATCATATAAGACATATCAAAAAATCATAACTGCTGCATTTTGTGCAAGGTAAATAATCCGAATCGCTGTATCGCTAAAAATAACAAAATAGGAAAAATTTCTCAACTTTTGCGCACTTGTATCTTGGACACCACTAGGTTTATAGAGACCAATCTAGTCTCAAATTGTAAAAAATTTAGTCTACTTTTAAAAAGTATTAAACTATCTTTGCCGAAAAATTAATCATTCGGGGTCAAAATTGACAGAAACTAAAAAAGTTTTTAAAATTTCGCTGTTTCTTGGATTTTTGACAAAGATCCAGAGGTCTGCCGAGGTCCAAAATTTCAATACGTCATTAGGCCTACGTAATAGACAAGGTACCAAAAAATCAGAACTATTTAGATAGGTTAAATAGTGTTTGCGATATCGGCCATTTTTTTCTCGAGTGCTGCCCTCAAACGCATCATTTTCGAGAGTGCCAACATCAAAATTATGTTTTTCCAACTTCAAACAAAGAAATTGAGATTAATAACATACTTGCTTCATCAAGGTTCCGACGGGAGCCTGGTTATGTACAATTACAAGGGGGCTGTAAGCTTTCTGAGAAAACAGTGAGTCCTACATAAAAATTGGTAATAAGTATTAAGCTTTTTTGTGTATAATTGTTGTAGCAATATTTTGTATAATAAACTATTTTCGTAACATCAATGGTTACTCAGATAAATTGGAAAAAGTGTTTGCTATGTTAGCCATTTTGTTCTTCACGCACAGCACTCAAACGCATAATTTTCGAGAGTGCCAACATCAAAATTATGTTTCTCCAAGTTCAAATAAAGAGATTGAGATCAATGCCACACTGGCTTCATTTAGGATCCCACGGATGTACATTTGAGAACGGACTATAAATTAATATTCCATGGCCGTAGCTTCCTCTGAGACACTAAACCAAAAAAATTGTTTGTTTGTTATTTGTTAGAGAAGAAGACCACATGCAATATTATTATACCTACATTGTTTTCAATTAGTTAATGGAATTTTGAAGTTTTTTTGAGGATTTTTTTAGTAGCAAATACGTTATGGTTCCCTGCCTCTTTACCGAAAAGGGAAATTGAGTGGATAATTAAATAATTCAAATTATTTACAAAAAATTAATAGGTACTACAACCGGTTTTATTTTTGCAAATATATATAAAAGTACCCTTCTATTTAATATTATTATAATTGAAAAATCCTTCGCAGCGCAAAGAAGTAAAAAGTGTAATCATTAGATAATAATATGAAGTTGTATTTATTAATTGTTTGCCTTTCTGCGCAAATTTTGTTAGCAACCCCCAAGGGAATACGTAAGTAATTTCGTCAATAATTTTAGTGAATATAGTAATTGATATAAATAACAAATATGATATAAAATTCTAAAAAATTAAATTTTGTTGAATATACCCGATTTCTGCAGTTCTCTCGGCCAGTTTTTCGATAACTGGATATGATAAAATTTATACGTTAGTTTTTGTCATTTGTAGATCTTTACACATCTGCTGATATTATGATAATTATGATTTATGATTACTATTATTATTTCTACTTTACGATTTTAGAAGTTATTTTGAATTTATTTTATCATTTTAAAATATAACTATTAAGCAATAATTACCCAAAATTGTCATTATTGAGGTCTTCTAGTTTCGGAAGAATTAAATGATTAATTTTAACGCAACTTTTCGGGAGTCGGTAATTTTTTTTCGAATTTGGAAAAATTTGTAACTTTCATTGGACAAGTAAAAGTAAAAATAAAAATACTGAAAGCTTTCATTTTTAGACTTTAAATTTAAGTTTCAAATCTGTTTTCAATGTAGAAAAAATATTATAGAGAATATTATAGAGGTTTCGTTTTGAAACGGTGTTGGGTGTTTGTGACTTTTACCACCCACAGAGAGGTCCAATAGAGTCAATAGAAGAACAGAATTGAATACGATTATACATATTCATTAATGTACATCTCTGCTGGTGGTAAAGTCACCAACAATCTTACGAAATGGCCGACTAGACCTAAAACTTCTGCCTTCTGCCTATAAGCTCCGTTCTGAAAACTTCTGATGCGCTTGAGTTTGAAAAGGAGTTGCTGGTAGTGTAGCGCGTTTCAATCAAAATTGTTACTGTTGCTAGATGTTAGATTCTTTTATTGTATAAACACGGCTGGCCCAAGTATGTTCGGCGCCTTCGGGAAAGTTTCTTTGTCGCGCTCAGAGCAGATGTAATGGGTATCAATTGGAGGAGGGGATCTATAGAAACAAATATATAACTTTTGCTTGTTCAAGGTCTAACGTCTTTAATTAAAAGTAATTTTAGTAACGATTGATAGATCTGAATCCTTATAGTGGTACCTACTGTATAATTTTCGATATTCCAAAATGACTTCTTGTCTTTACATACGCTAAGCTGGTTGAAAAGGGTCATAAATTAAACTTACAAAGCCACTGTTTGGACTTAAAGAAAAGAGGTAAAATTTTGACCAAACTTGGCCTTGTAAGTTTTATTTATGGCCCTTTTCAACCGGATTAGCGCAAGTAAAGCTGAGAAGTCATTTCGGAATACTCAGAGAAAAAATAAACTTGACCAGTACAATTAGGTATAAATTCGCTAACTTATCTGAACAGAACCTACAGTGAGTTTTAAAGTATACCTACTTAAGCTGAAGGTCTCATCTGTTAATAACCTTAGCAGTTTAAACGGACGTAAAAAAATCGTATAAAAAAACTGACCTCTTAAATTATCAGTTGCTTTGTTGGAATTTTTCGACAAAAGTAATCACTAAACGTTTATTCCAACAACAATTCGAGATTCAAGGCTTAGTTTTTGCCAGAGAAAATTTTTATTTTGAATCACACTTGGTTGCCTTTGTGCTTTGTAAAGGTAATTCGAAAGAATGTGAAAATTGCGAGACAATAGATCGAGCTTTCGGAGCGAATTTCCTTTCAACGGTGCTTCTGTATCTTTTTCTCACAACTCGATTCATATTTATGGTCACGCAGAGGTCTTTCAGAGAAAACTTGAGACCTGGGATAACTAATATTTTAGGGGCTCTTCAATATTTAAGTTTTCGGTATTAGACCATTCAACGGCGTAGATACTTGAAGGTAGTGGTGTAATATCAAGAGTAAGAGTTAGAAATCAAATAAAATAGCGCTGCAGACGAAAATATTTGGTTGTTCAAGGTCAAGAGGGCCAAGACATATAGTCTAGCAAAGATGAAAGAACTTACAAGGTGATCAACTGTTGATCGAGAAACAAACAACAGATGAACTAGAATAATATTGGAGTGGAGACCTAGAACGCGATTCAGAGGCTGTCGAGCATCGAACATCAACCAGGAGGAAAGACGACTGCATTGTTATCCTAGCACACAGGAACGACACAGGAACTGAAGTATCATCCGTAAAGCGAATACAATTTGCCTGAAGAATGGAAATACGCAGATTAATATATCAGGAACAATAATCGCTGTAATAGATACGCCAAGTGAAGTAGGAGATCCCGCTGAAAGAGTCTGCCTGGGCCTAGTATTTCTCATGTGCAAATTACATTAACATCATCAACAGCGTTATTGTCAAAATTGCACTCATTTGACGTTCTAAAAAAGATCTCCGGTGCAAGGACCTACTCCTGTTGGAACCGCAGAAGATTGAGACTCGGTATTCACCTATCTAATGAAACAACCAGGAGTATTCGTAGTGAAAGCCACAATTGCATCATCCTTCCAAACTGTTAATCGTGTAATAAATATTATTTGTTCTTATAAACGATGACAATACAGAATCTTTTCAAAAAGAGCACAGGCACAGCGCCACAGAGCCAGGGTGGGCCAGAGTAAAGATTACTGGTGGATAAGACCTTTCAGTGAAAATGTGAGGTCCGGGATAACTAATATTTGAGGGGCTTTTCAAAATTGAAGTTTTTGGGATTAGGCCATGGAACCCCGTAGATCTTGGAAAGTAGTGGCCTCTGGTAAAAATGTTCAACTGTTCAAGGTCAAGGTAGCGATTGATAGTGTCTTCATAAAAGATGTTTCACAAAAACAAAGTAGAAAAATTAGGAATTAAATTGCTGTAATATTATTTCAGATATTGTTGGAGAATTACGGGGCTCCTGAGTTCGACCTTTGAATTTTTTTACTCGTCCTAATTTCTGTCTTTGGCTTCTCTTTTATTTTTCTGTAACATATTGAGTTTCCAAATTGAAGCCCTTAATATTGCGAGGCTTCTTCTCTGATAGGCCCTGTTTATACGATACCTAATAGGCACTCTCTCGAGACTCACCCTCTTCTAAATGTAAGGCATATCACTAAATTCTTTTAGTAACAAAGTTTACATGTTTAAAGATTAATTGATTAATTAACAACGCAAAACTATTGCTATTAAAATAAATAAATTAATCAAAATTAATAGTAGGTATAATTATAGTAACAACCTTTGTCCTTTGCAAATTAATAATTGTTATTTAAAAAGCGTATGATTAAAATTGTATAAAAACTTGAATTTTATGAGCGAACAACTTAATTGGCTCAACTAATTAAAACAACAAATTTAACATTTGTTTAAAATTAATCATAAATTATCTTTATTACAGCTGAACCCTTTCCTCAATTTTGCCCATTGTCAACACCAAACTATTCCAAATGTACGGAAAAGGTATTTGAAAAACTTGGCCCAATATTGTTAAAAGGAGTACGCCAACTCAATTTTCCTAAACTGCATCCACTGGAAATTACTTCCCTATCTCTCGATAGAACTTTAAACGAATTTGTCTCACTTTCGGCTCGCCTGAAGAACATACAGATATGGGGATTCGACACGCTTCGTTTGGAAAGCTTCGAGTACGCACGCAATTGAAAACGATTGTTAGAATTCACATTTTTAAATTAAATTTCTTTTAGATTTGACACTAAAGCTTTGGAAGGAAAAATTCACGTATTTTTACCTCGGTTGAGTCCCAAATTTGAATTTGATATAGATGGCACATTATTTGGACTCAATTTAGACAGTACTGGCTTTATGAGAACCAACTGCTGTAAGTATTTATTTTTGTAAAAAATTGTTTTGACTTTATGAGGACATGTTCATAAACTCAAACTTATTTTTACAAAAATCAGACCGCAGAGGAGCGATGTTGGAGATTCAGTAGGTACTTCGCTGTCTGATGACTAATGACTTAATGATCGATACACTTCAACCAGCGATTTGAAATTAGCAAAAGTGTCGAATAATAGTTATAACTTTCAGCAAACGTCGACATACAGTGCGACTTCAAATTGAAAAAATATGAAAAATTAGGGATAGATTATTATGGTTTCGAAAAATTCGTAGGTAAACTCAGTATAGGCGATGGAGATGTAACATTGATTTCTAAAAATCCAAATTTACAACCAACAGGTATTTTATGTTTTTTTGAAAAAAACGTGAATTAAAAAAAAATTATTTTCTAGTCGATACCATTGTCGATTTCTACAATCTAGATCACAGACGCGTACTTGATGCAACGAATCCCATATACGAAGAAATATTTGAAGTGTTTTTTAAAAGTTTAGCCGAACAACTTCTTTCAAACATACCAGCAAACGAATTATTACCTCAATAAGTACATAATACGTAATTTCTTGTATTTTTAGTTTTTTATTTTAAAGGTCTGCACACACATAACCGCACCGTGCCCAACACGTGAGTCGGCCAAGCGTTGATTGTCATACTTTGAAAGAATTGCACACTGCACAATGCGTCGAGACCGCACCGAGTCCGATTAGCTTTGTTCACTTTTTATGGAATGTGTATATTGTCATTCTAAACCACACATCAAATTTCGTTTCGTTTCATCTTCAATCAGATGAGGCAGCAACGTGCAAGACTTACCTTCAATCGACTTTTTCTTTACATTGGCATACTATTCCTTCCCCTAACGCAAGTGCTATCATTCTTAACTCACTATTTTTGAAATTGCTGCCACTAGCTGCGTCAAGAACTTCGAAAATTATACTAACGAGCTGGATAGGGGTCACAACTAGTGGCCAGCATACGGACGAGGTGCGGAAAAGTGTGGTTTCACTGGAAGTGAGCCGTGACTGGGCCGACTTACTTGTGTGCCCGGCCTTAAGTTGTTAAACGTTATATTTACACTGAGCATTTGATTTATTAAATAAATACTGTCTGTTTTTCACCATAATTATGTTTTACCGAAGACAAATTTTTATGGATTTCAGCCACCCTAATACTATGGCTGCAAGATTATTGCGCACGAGCCTAAGGTAATACCCTAATACAGCGATGGCGAACCTTTTTTGGTGGCGGGTCAACCAATCAATTTTATTTTTTTAATATGAAGTCGTGGGTATATTATTTGCAGTGACAGCGCTAGGGTTTTTTAAATGGGTTTGCACAGTTTTTCGTGATGAGCACATACATGTTTAGATAAATAAGATAAATATAAGAAACTTCACGTTCACGGCCGTAGCCAGAAAAAATTTACAGGGGAAGGTTTGCAAGTAAAGTTGGACAATTTTGCATTTCTAGCGTTAAAAATAAAATGAAATAGCGCCGCAGGCAAAATGTTTTGATTGTTCAAGGTCAAACGGCCTAAAAACGAAAGTTCTGAAATTTTAATAGCCATTGATAGTATCTCCAAAGATAATGTTTCACAAAAATAAGGGATGAAAATTTTGGCCATTTTTTTTGTTTGATTTTCTTTTAGTTACAAAACTTTAGCTTAGACTTCGTGAACATGCTCGTGGGCCATTAAAAATTGGCTCGTGGGTCAGTCTATGACCCGCGGGTCATAGGTTTGCCATCGCTGCCCTAATACCCTATCCATGTTTTTGTTTGATACTTTGTAATTTAAATTTTTTCTACAATCACTACGTTTGATTAAACGAGAACATAATTAGTAGACTTTTAATAGGTATAGGTAATATATTCTTTAAAAAATTATACGAGTTCGTAAATAAATAAATTACAGTCTTATTCTCCAAATGATTATGTCATTACGAAAATTAAAATACATCAGTTTGTGTTTGTTTAACAACTAGTTTTTCCATTTCAAGGGTGATTTGCAAGTTATATTAGAAGGTGACAGTGGGTTTTTCGCATTTATTCAATTCGACTTTTCAGTATACATCTATTAATTATTGTCTATTACTGGACCAGTTTGAGCCAAATATTAACAATGAAGCTGTTAATAATTGTAATTGCGGTGTTTGGGCAAACTTTATTAGTTTCTTCTAGTGTTATACGTAAGTGATTTTTATAAAATACCTAATTGTTTTTACAATTTTTGATTCTCTGAGGAGTGAGTTCCTAAGATTTGTCGTATTTTCCTAGGTACTCATAGTGCGTATGGTTCACTAATTAAATAATATTATAAGCAAAAAGAGAAAAATAGCTAATAAAAATCAGTTTTTCTTTCAAAGAAAAATTTTTCTTTTTTTATAGAAACAAAAAACATTTTAGCTCCAAACTCTTAACAACCTTAGTTGAAGGCATTAAATAAAAAAATTAATTGTTTTTTGAAATTTGCATTGCCTTTTCTCATTGACAGAAAATGCAACAAAACATGTGATACACACATAAGACATAAATAATTTATGTACCAAGGCACTAAAGTTCATTATAGAGTTTCAACATTTTAAAATTCCATAGTACGATATGCTATTTACGCATCATTTTAAGTCCTGATTGTATCATTGTGTTTGGAAATAGTTAATCAAGTCGTAAAACTCAAATAATGGGTGCGTTTAGCGGACAAAGCTGCTTAAAGTAAGCGGTCAATTATGCTGAGTATATTACCATTCAAAGGCCTACAATTCGCTAAACCGTGTGCTTAGAGTCAGCACAACAGCACTGTAGTATCTAAATTCATCGTATGCTGACTTTGCGGATTGTAGGCATTTGAATGTCAATATACTCAGCATAATTGACCGCTTACTTTAAGCAGCTTTGACCGCTAAACGCGCCCCTTATTAGAAAAGGTATACACAAACGTAAAAGTAAAAAACATAAAGAACACGCACACAGTTTATAACCAGTTCAGCAGATATTGTCATGTCATGTTGAGGACTATAATTGAACGTATACAGTTTAATTCTCAATAAGGGCTATTAATATGTATCTCGTTATTTTAACTTGTCATTATCTCATTGAACAAGAAATTTTAGAAGTACGAGATAATTAAATTTCATCGTTGTGACGTACCGAAGTTTCATTTATAGTAACACAAATGAGCGTGATGATCTCACCCTGAATTTTTGCCATTTTGTAAAAATTCTTTTATTGTATACTCAGAAACCCAGATCAGAGTGAACTAGACGCAAGGTTTTACTCGACGTTTTGCCTGCACAGTTAAAACCGTGCAGTTAAAACGTCGCGTATGGACGCAAGAGTTTGCAACGTTTTAACTAAACGTTTTACTCGGTGTTACTGTCGAGCAAGACGTCGAGTACAATATTAATCTGGACGGGCTTTAAGCGTGAATTGTACGAACTGAACTTAGGGCAGGTTAAGTTTTTAAGCTTGCCGTATAATAATTGTTTTTTGACAATGGTAAACTTGGTTTACCGTTGCGGTTGCCTTAAGCGAGTCATGTACGATACACAGATAATCTTCGAAGTTCGAGATATTTGTTTAATCGGGTTAAATTAATTCCACTTCGATAGTTATACAATATTATTTCGTAAGCTACACCTTGGGATCTAGGAGGCCTGAGGTGTCGGTTCACCGCTTTCACAGCGACACGCGCTGCACGGACTCGGACACTATCGCTCATTAACACAAGTCCATCACTAATAAACGGGGCGTATGGCTACACAAGATGTTCTGAAAGAGTCTCTTCTACGTACTTATGAACCGTAAAAGTTATATTTTCAACAAATACGAGCTCCTTATAGCCTTGGTAAGAAATACCAGTCCATCCTTGTTAAAAGATGTCCTGGTAGTCTCTATACTCTCTCTCAACCATCTAAAGACATCTCATCAGCATGGCAACTTTCGACCCATCTGATGAGAATAGAACATTGCTCCACTGCTGCTGTCCAATCTAGATGTTGCCTTGAAAACTACTCTCGCTTACTTAATTCGTAATACATAATAATAAACATGTAATATGTAAGAAATTAACTAATAAGAACACAAAAGATTAATTCAATTTGTGAGAACCGCGCACAAATTAAGCAAGAGGCATGTCTTCATCGCGTTCATCGCCAATGGCAATACCCTCAATGGGTATAGGCAGGGCCTCAGAAATATTTGATAATGGTTCTTCTTCAAATAAAATATTCCCAAAGCGTCAATCATCCTGAGGAGGGGTGAACGAGTCTTACTTATGTAAGACCTTGTGCATGTTATAAAGTAAGCATAAATAACTAATTGTTAATTTTTATTTTAGCTAAGAGATTTCCACCGTCAACCTGTTCGAGATCGCTTCCAAACTACAAAGAATGTATGTTAGCTTACTTCGACAAAATTAAGCCTTACATTATCAACGGAGTACCAGAATGGAATATTCCTAGCTTTAACCCCTTACAAGTGGACGAACTTGTCATAAACCGTACAGTAAGCGAGCAAATGAGCTTTTCCACCAAAATGGAAAATGTGCGAATGTGGGGCTTTGACGAACTACAAGTTATAAAATTTGAGTAATGATGAAGACAGTTGAAATAAAATTACCAAAATAACCTTTTATTTTACTCTCATTCAGTTTCGATCCTGAGGATTTGGAAGGGGAGTTTACAATAAGAATTCCATTTATAAAAACAAAAACTGAATACGATATGGTGGCAAATTTATTCGGTGGCGAAATAATCAATTCGGGAAAATTTAAAGCTTATACGAGTAAGTAAATGAAAGTTGAAAGTTTAAATAGTTGAATTAACCCCCGAATGATTCGATATATCGTACAATAAATAATTAATTAATCATTTTTTAAATCACGCAGCTAACATTGTGATCAACTTTTACGTCAGGTTAAATACGATTAGCAAGTCAGGGATTGAATACTTTGCACTGGAGAATTTGAGGGTAAAAAGCAAAATTGGAGACTGCGAAGTGAAAATTTCTTCAAATGATGCAGTTTTCCAACCAGTCTGTAAGATTGATTTATTAACATTGCAAATAATTAACTTTAATACCTACTGTAATTTTTTTTAGTCGATCGTTTGATAGCTTTCTACAATCAAGATCATCAACGTGTTATTAGAATGATGGAGCCTCAGTTTGATGCTGGCGCTCTTAATTATATTCGACCTGTAATTGATAATTTATTGAGTACAATTCCAGCGGACGAATTGATTCCAGAATAATCTAAAATTTATAAATTATGGAATTTTGATTAATATATATTGTTGTTTAGTTTTTAGAGTTAGAGTTGTCAAGCTTTACAAATTACAAATGATTAATTTGGGCTTCTGATGACTGCATTTAGCTGTTTATCAATACTGTATTTTTATATAAAGACTTCTCGTCGGAAATAAAAACACATAACATATACTAGGTACATATTATACATAGCGAATTACAACGATTTTATACGAAATTTTCCAAATATTATTTGAAAGCTTTGTAACTGGTAACTTTATTCATTACAATGCATGGTTGGTCAGGCTCGAAGCATTTCATGTAACAGTAACAATCGGTCGTAGACAGCTTTTGAAGCATTTTAAATTTTCAACCCCTTTACGTAATGGGTACGTTTTATATGTGGTGGTTTACTTCCAACTTGGACCAAGCTCGTGTGTGGTTATTTTTCGCGTTGCCAAGAACGACTTTGACGATTTTCAGTTTATAGTTTAAAATCACAAAATTTTTTTAGTTTTTGTCAATTATTAACCTTAAGTACTAATTTTCCGGCAAATATTGTTCTATGCTTTCTAAAAGTAGACTAAATTAGCCACAATTTGGTACCAGAACGGTCTCTGTAGATCTACTGGTGTCTGAGATACAATGCATAATCTTTCAGAGAAAATGCGAGGTCCGAGGCAACTAATACTTTAGAGCAGCGTTTCTCAACCTTTTTGGTTCGCGATCCCCAAATTCTAGGTATTATTTTTGACGACTCCTCAGAAATAGCGAAATTTGATGATTGTTCAAGGTCAAACGGCTTAAAGTGACGTTCAGGAATTTTAGTAGCAATTGATTGTCTCTCCAAACCGATGTTTTATAAAAACAAATTAGGAAAATCGACGTCCAGGTCATTGAGCTTCTTAACATAAACTGACCTAATACTCACAAAATCCACCAAATATACGTATAGGGGAATTTAAACCAGTAATACTATCTTTCAGCCCTAATGACCGCTTTGGTTTTAGTGTTTTTTTAATTTATTCATTAATAAAGCTTTTTAGACAAGGCGACAGCCAGAAAAAAATTTTGGAAGTGTTTGCAGGTAGAGTTAGACAAAGGGCAAACAAAATAGCGCCACAGGCTTAAATTTTTGATTATCCAAGGTCAAACGGCTTACAAAAAAGTTTCGCAATTTTGATAGCGATTGAAAGACGTTTCTCAAAAACAAAGGATAAAAATTAAGAATTCAATTAATACTATACTTTTTTAAATAAACAAACAATATTATGAAATAATTACGGGGCTCCTTGTACCCAAGGCCCTAGGCTAAATCGAGGTCTAAGAGGACCCAATTCAAATACTTAATTATTTTACACGCAGCTTGATTTTGATTTTAATATTCTTCTGAATTTTTTAAACCTTCAGTGGAAGTTTAAACCATGCTGATCCTCTCCCTGGCTACGGCCTTGTTTTTGGGGGTCTCGACCACTAGTCAAATAAATCGACAGCAAAATATGAGCTAACGATTAGGCGCGAAACTCTACGCATACCCACTATAAATTTACTGTAGATTTATCTAGTGACCGCGACCCCCAAAAACATTATGCGACCCCCAGTTTGACAAATGCTGCTTTAGACGCTCTTCAAAATTTTAAATAGAATTGTGGGCAAGCAGGCTCAGATTTCCGTTTGAGGAGGTCTTAGGCTGAAAAATTGTAAAGGCTCATGCCATATTTAAGATAAACTAAAACGATTGTGGAGATTTACGCGGAGCGCCTGAACTTGACCATTGAGTTTTGCTATTCGTCGTAATTTCGGGCTTTGCCTTCCCCTTTATTTTTTCTACCATGTCAAGCTGTCAAGTTGAGGCCCCTAATATTGCGAGACACGAAGCGTCAGCTCCTCTTGCCCCCTCCTCTGATAGGCCTTGTACAAGTGTACAAAAGTTTGCTAGTTTTTCATATTTTGGCAGTTTTAGCGATACAGCGATGACGGAGAAAACTAAATGGAGTTACTCGATATCTTCAGCTAGTGGATGAATACTGGCCTAACTACAAAAATTGGAGTAGAGTTCTTTTTGGAAATTTACATTCGGTAATGCAGATAACCATACGTTGGATGCGTTGGGAGGTATGATAATGGTGATGATGCCTTGGTATAGTCTAGTAATTTTGTCACTTTGCATATCATATGGGGTATAATTATTATGAATTTTTGGTATTTTGTTTTTATTTTATTTACTTCTCACAGTGGTACACATGTACACATAGGTCAGGATTGTGATGTCAACGTAAATCAAAACAAAAACAAGTAAAAAATTCTAAGTCACCCTTTAACACTTCACAGAGAAGCGGTAGAGAAAGAAAAGGCTCTCGGGCGCAGAGCAATGGTAATAATTTTATAACAATCTTATTACGATTAATTTGAGTTAAAAAACTCATTTAAGCCGTAGAAGACATTAATTTCTTCGCTAATATATCCTCAACCTGTTCTTAAATGTTAACAGATTGGTAGCATTCCTAACCTCTCTCGGCCCCCTTCAGTAGACTGTGTAGTTATTAACTCGGCATCAACAATAGGCTACCACGACGTGTGTTATGGTTATGGTTAAAGGAGTATAGTGGTAAATTATCCCGTTGTTTTAAAAAATAATAGCTAGACAAATTATTATGTAGAGATTAGTAAGTGTTAATATTTTTAGGTGTCTGAAGTGCTGCTCGCAAGACTTTCTGAGGCCAATGCCACAGATAACGCGTACAACGCTCTTTTGTATAATAAACGTGCTTAAACTGTCCCAGGAGCCACCCCAGAACTCGGAAGTAAGATTGAAGAAATAGCATAAACGTCCAAAGACAGCTTGAGCTTCAAAATGGGACAGGCCCAGTCGAGTCTCTCATCAATGAAGGCTCTAAGAAACTTTGCAACGATTAATATCTTGATGTTATTTAGTTCCCTTTAGAGTTGTTGTACGTCGATCCACGATCCACGGCTGGTGATACAAAACGACATTGGTTTTATAATAATTAACGATCAATTAATTTGCACTAAACCAGTCCGTGACAACAACAAGAAACAGACGCACCTACCTAACTAACAACTGAGAGCATCGATCTTTAAGAACTATGCCTAAGTGTCATCAGCAAACAGACTAAATTGAGCTTGCCCAAAGGAGCCAACCAGGTCGTTTATGTATAATAAACATTGCAGCGGCCGCAGGATTGAGCCCTGTGGAACACTGGTCTCCACTAGTGTGAGTTCAAATAGTTGGTTAGCTGTCTCTTGACTAATGTATGTATATGATTCAGGTTTTTGACCTCGGTGGGCCTCAGGATCTTTGGCAAAACCTAAAACTAAAGCTTGTATATTTTTGGATTCTTGTGACAAAGACCCGGAGATCTGCCGAGGTCGAAAAATTGAATTTATTATTAGGCATCTATTATAGTATACAGCAATGAACAAAAAATCATAACTACCCCATTTTATGCAAGGTAACCACTTTTTTAGGTGACAAAACTGCTGGACTATTAGCAGAATCCAAATGTTTTAATTGACTAGGATGCAAAATGATTTAAAATAGAGACTTGGCTGTTAGAAATTTCAAAAGCATACAGAGTGGTGTTCTCTTTAAAAGTTGAAAGATGTGCAAACCGGAAGCTATCAAAAGTTATAAATAAAATGGTATTAAAAATCAAATGTATATCAATATTTATGCTATTTTATAATATTTGACACTGAAGGTAAGGTGACCAACAACAGGGGCACCTCGAGGTCGATAAAACGGCAAGTATAAACTTCTGTTGTAATAAATTATAGTAATGCGGTAATGTCTCGACTTTTCTCGCCAACCGGTATACAAAAAGTAACTTGTTCAAGCAATTACATCCAGTAAACTCTTTTAAAGCACAACCGCCCCCATACCTATACGTATTACAATTTACCTATACGTTTTACGGAAGGTGGGTAATTAATAACGACGTTTTAAAATTTGCATTTCCTAAGACTAAATGAGGAAGTTTTAAGAAACCTTCGAAAACTATTGAATAACTGGTTTTGCCCTCAAGGCCCAAGGGTAACTAAAATTATTGAAAACAGCATATATTACCCATATTCAGAAAGATTCAAGAAGTCGTCGAAGGCATATGTTTATTTGTTGGTAATCGTAAAAAATTGTTGAATTATGAAGTTTTTAATTGTTTTAGGAACAATCGCTTTCCAATCCTTATTAGTTTCATCTAATGTTTTACGTAAGTTGATTTTTAATTTAATTTTACGCAATAATTAAGTTTTAACATTGGCATTTTTTGAATTGTTTACCGTGACGAGCTATACAAGTTATACTAATATTTATATTAGCAAGAAGCTGAGGCATAATTTTAATTCTGATGTTTAGAAGCCAAATGCAACTAAAAATCAATTGGTAGGAAGTGAGCATTCATTACACAAATTTTCTTAATCCGATAGGGAATTTTTGATCGATAGCATAGTAGTAATTTTTGAAACTCAAATAAGGGGCCTCCTGAGCAATGCTCTTTTCAAAGTAAACCTACCATGCAAGCTTATTTAATCAACAAGTTTGCAAAAAAGTGGACAAACCACCTGTAATAAAAACATCCTTGAAATGTCGTTATAGACTTTTTAATCTTTTGTCCACCATACTGTTTTCAACTATATTTATTAAATTTTACAATGCCAATACCATGCAATACCTATAAATTCTTTTTTGTTAATGGATACACATTAGTATTTAAATGCACTTTCGGACCAAACTGTTATTGCTATTATTATTCCGTTTTGAGGCTGCCCCCCTTCTAGTGGTTCCGTGCATCGTGGACTCTTGGATCTTTATGCGAGTTCTGTGCTATTGATAAAGTCCAGAATTTTCTCTATTGATAATTTGGGCACTTCTCTTTAGAGCATCTTCTCCTTTTCGAGACTGCTATGATGCCTTCTTGTGAAAGCCTCGCAGTGTAGCAGAAGATGAATTGGAGTTTCCTCGTCCTCTGCACATGCGTTGCATAGTGGATCTTCTTCTAGTTCCATCGTATACGTGCTTTTTAAGCTGGCAATGGCCTGTTATTATTGTCGTTGCCAGTCGTAATTCACCTCTGCTCATTGTGAGTAGAGAGCGGATTCTTTTGTCAGAGGGTTTGCCCAATAGGACTTTAGAATGTCCGTGTAAAGGAGTTTCCCTCCAGTGTTTAATATGTCACTTCACCAGAAATAGCTTTCTTTTTCTGTTTACCATTTTATAAGAAATGCCAAAGGCTGGTTCCGGTCAAATAGGTCTTATTGCTGTCCTTTTTAGTCAGACTGCCCGCTTTCTTATTTCCTGGTATGCCGGCATGAGCTGGCACCCATACTAGGTTGACAAAATTTTTACCCCCTAGCTCGTTCAGTCTGCGGATGGAGTCTATTACTAGTTCGGGCCTCACCTCACAGGCGTTCAGCGCTTTAAGGGCTGCTTGGCTGTCTGATGCTACAAAGATTATGGCAACCTTGATCTAACAGTACTTGCGCACATGTTCGAATGACGTAAATTTCTGCTTGTAAGACGGTTGCGTGCTCCCCGAGGCTTAAGCTTACCCCTTGCTTCAAGTTGCCGTCCCCGATGATTCCAGCTCCTGTGCCTGATGGGTTTTTAGAGTTGTCTGTGTAGAACATAATAGAACACAAGTCCATTGATTTTAACTGCCTTGCATTCCCATTCTTCTCATGTTGGAATGTTAATTCCGTAGGTTTTTTCGATGGTATATGCTCTGGTTATTCTGTCAGACACCATACTAAGTATGGGGTGACCTAAATATTAACTTCAACAACTTAGGGCAAGATTATTATTCTTTTTGTAGAAAACTGGGAATCGAAAGTTATGCTGCAAAATGTGAGGCCCCTCGAGGTAATTGTTGCATCAGATCTGCTACGCTACGCTTCGCCTTACAAATGCAAAAATGGTTAGTTCTAAACGTCACAATACTATACTATTTTTTGATTTTAGCGAAGCAATTTCCACCGTTCTGTTCAAAATCGGTGCCCGATTATAATCAGTGCCTAAGGACTTATTATGAAAAAATTAAGCCACACTTGATAAAAGGAATACCGGCAATAAAGTTTCCAAGCTTACATCCGTTGAAGATGAAATCGTTTGTGTTAAACAACACGTTTGAGGACGGTGCCGGATTTTCTTTGGCCCTCAAAGACGTAGAAGGATGGGGTTTCGACAAAATGCAATACAAAAACAATAAGTACTATTGGCCATAAGAAGGTTACGAGTTGTTATTAATTTAAATTTTTGTTTAGTTTTGATTTAAATACGTTGGAAGGATACTTTACTATAGAAATTCCGTCGTTTAAGCTGAGGTTTAACTACGATTTGTTGGCAAATATTTTTAAATTCAAAGTGCAAAATTCGGGATTTCTCAATGCGCATTTGAGTAAGTAATTTCAAAAATGGCAATTTATTGCTTAATTCGTTTGATTTACAGAAAACATTGTTACGGACTATAAAATAAAATTGAAAATTGTCAAAAAGTCTGGTGTAGACTACTACGCATACGATAAACTATCGATTATATGTAAAATAGGAGATATCGATGTACAAGTTAATACCGACCAACAGGAGTACCAGCCCGCAAGTACGTTCTATTTTTTTTCACCACAAATTTCCACTCGTAGAAAATTAATTCATACGAAAACTTGAAATCTGTCCCCCGAGCTTTTTATTTACTTAATAATTCAGTTTATTATTTTTTGTATTTTTTTGTAGTTGACAGTTTAATCGAATTATACAATCAAGATCATCAATATTATCTGACGATGATGCAACCGATTCTTGAAAGAACCATAGAAGGTTTCGGTCGTTCCATATTGGAATATTCGTTGAGTTTGTTACCAGCAAAAGAGCTGATCCCCGAATAATTTTAAGTTTTTATTAATTCAATTAATTTTGATTTTTCGCTGTATTCTAATTTTTTGAGTTTAAGCGCTCATTTTCAAATATGTGTATCAGCTATGTATATACGCATTACTTATCATATTATAGATACTTATATATCAGTATACTAATTCGTTTGTAGGATTCTAATTTCTATCTAGAGAGTAAAGAAGAGCATGTTCTCTCTAATTCTTTCCCACGCAACGTTTCTTGATCGAGATGATATAAATAAATCTGATGAAATAAATCTTTAGGAACTTAGAGAGAAAATTGGAAAGAAGACTTGGATTTCTCAAAATAAGGAAAGAGGCACAGTCTTTCTAAACGAAGTTTAGTGAACATAAATGCCTATTCTACTATTTTAAGTCATTTATAGCAGAAGAAACCTTAAATGAAGTCGTTTTGTTATGATTTATGATTGAGAATCGCGCGTCTTCTGTATCTCATATTATACAGGGTGTTAAAAAGCATGTGCCATAAAGTTTAAGGGGGGATAGTATGATCCAAAATATGCAGAGAAGCTTTAATGACCATGGGTCCGCAAATTGCCAGTTTTGGAGATAATAAGCATTTTGCGTTTATCCTATCCTTTCGCGGAGCTACTACATATCTGCAACAAAGACCTTTGCAAACTATTTCGAAAACCCCAACATTTGGCTTGATTTTGGTGGCACCCTTGATCTACTCATAATTTACAGACTTAGCCCCAGTTGTATAAACGAGCTAATCTGAGAGTCAGAGTTAACTCGGCGAACCAAAATTCAACATAAATAACAACTAATTCTGAGTTAAATTGAAATATATTTGACTCTAGAAAATTGATGGGTTAACACTGGACCAAGTGCCTACGAGCTAACCTAATCTAATGTACGCTAAGTTTTAACTTTATATTCAGATTCTGGAGTTAACTCTGACTCCCAGCTTAGCTCGTTTATACAACTGTGCCTTAGCTGCACGAAAGTTTTAAAATATCGCCAAAGAAAAAATCGAAGGTGTTTAAACTAGGCGATCATACAGGCCGTGATGCAGGTCCGTCCCTCTTCCTACCCATTATCGTCCAAAAATTCTGTGTAAATACTCTCTAACAGGAATCAACAAATGAGTTGGAGTACCATTATGCTGGACCACAAATGCTTATTATTTTCCGTATCTCCAAAACTGATTTTAAGACTTTTCTGCAGACCCCCTCTCTTAAGTTTGTGGCACATGCTTTTTAATACACCTGTAGCGTTTAGTTCCCATGTAGATACTACCTATGTTTATATAAACTTTTTTGATTATTTGGCCCAGAAAATTTGGTTATGTTATAGGCACTTCACAGACACACCCTGTATATATTATGGCTATTTATTTGTTCAAAAGCAACATGAGCTAGTAACTATTAGGTACCTATTTTTTGTATAGCAATTATACACAATTACACTTGACGATAGCTTGTACAGGTTTGGCATTTACTAATCTCATTAAATCTGGAGCATTAGTACAGGTTCGGAGAAGGTGGAAAAATAGAAATTGACATGTCCTGAAAACATACATAAAAAATCTTTCTGGGTAATGACGACCTAGAAATTACAGACTAAATTAATACAACGACAATGAAGTTCTTGATCGTATTAAGTGTTATTTTACTTAAAAATTCCCTAACTGCGCCTAAAGTGATACTAGGTAAGTTCTTTCTTTATTGCGTATTTCGAATACCCAATTAAAATAATTTGTATTTACGTTACATAATTTAAATTTCCATCAAGCATTAGAAATATTTAATTGGTTTTTTAATTTTTACGCAAATTTATGCAAATAACAATAAATGTACCCAAAAATGCAAATGTGATGGACTGCACAAAAAATGACTTTGGGGAAGTCTTTCACACAGTGTGTTGATGCACTTTAAAGTAAATACTAGTAATTATTAATTTCAATATTTACTATCATAGAAGAAGCAAATACAGCTTATACAGGGTATTTCACTTCGAATGTGCCCAACGCAAACTGATGGTAGTTAAGAAAGTTAAAGTTACGTATATACAGGGTGCAGTAAAACGTAAAGAACATCGTTGCTGAAGTCGTTGTTAATTTTATAACAAAAAGGTATTAAAAAAAGTTGAATATCTAATGACTTGTCAAAAGTTTGTGCAGCTTAATTTCTTTGATTTGTTATAACAACGTATAAATATTCATAACGCCATAATAGGTCGCTCTGATCGCTGGTATAATGTTGTTTTTACTTTACATTTTTACATAACTCGATTTGGACACCGATTGAAACAGAAATTTAAAAAAAAAACGAATTATTGAAATTTCATCCATTCATACCTCTTCCTAGATGAAAGAAACCACTTCCTTAATTCACAGTATCCAAAACAAATTTTGGTCCTCTTCTAGTGGTGCATTTTTGCTCGGCTATCATGCGACCATAAATATTACAACCGTATTATACTGAGCATACACGTGTATTCTAAATTTGAAATAAGTCGTCTACAGACACCCAAACAGCCACACAGGCAGACCGACAGACGGACAGACGGTAGTAAAAATGATATGAGAATTTAAAAACTCGCCTTTCGCCAAAATAAAAATTTCTTTTCAAAGGTCTTGCACCGCGTAAATAAAAATCAAGGTGAGCCAATTAATTAAATAATTGAAATCTAGTAATTTCTTGATTTTTAAATAATTTAAACACTTTCAAAGGCCAAAGTACAAATTCTTTTAAAAATTTCAAAAAATTTTCTAAAGCGACGAAGTATTTTTTGTTTCATATGTTTAGTTTTGTTTAGTTGTGTATATTTGTTTATTAGCTTTAAAAAATTATGATATACATTTAGTATGAATTGGTCATCTCTTTGAATCTTTTTCCAGCGGCCCGTGTATATCTGTCTGTATGCTCCCAAAATTTCTTGTTACACACAACCCTTAGGTGGTTCCAAAAAAGTACTTTCTTGACGAACTTTCTAGCAGTCGAGAGTTGCAGGGGGTGGAAGCACTGTTGGTAATAATTTGTGCTCTTTTATACATGTTAGGACGCAAATAATAGCAGTTTTTATACATGCGACGATGCGACGCAAAAAAATTATTTGCTGACTTTCCCTACAGTACTTAAACTTAAATTTTTACTAACGTTTACACATGAACACTATGTAAGTAAGTAATTGAATATCATTTCTTTGTGCACAAATTAGATTTTAGATGGAAAAAACAAACTGAGGGTGCAGGTTAAGACGTTCTTAAATATCTAAGAAACATGTGTATAGCCCAAGATAACAGAAGACTTGATAATATGCCGTCAATAGTAATATAAAAAGATCCTTTGGAATTTACAATCGTCTTTAAGGATAAACGACTTTTCCCCGGCTCAGATTTTGATCAATACTTTGCGGTTCCGTTCTCGTGTAGGCAGAAATCCGTATGCAAATTTTAAGTGCGGCGCTCAAACCGTTCGCGACTTAGAATATTATTTGAGAAGAAAAGTCTTAAAACGGGCATTTTATGAAAACTTGCGCTAACAGCTTTTCTTATTGTGTACATTGAAGATATTGCTAATATTTATATATATATATATTGTATTGCAGATACTCAAAAATGCGCTAATTTCAAATCCACTGCAGCCTACATCAAATGCATCGAAAGAACGTTTCCGAAACTTAAATCTAATCTAATAAATGGGAACCCCCAATACAAAATTCCATCTTTAAATCCGTACGAACTGAAAGATCTTCATACACATAAAAAGTTCGACGACATTATTGACATGTCGACGAGTTTCAAAACATTACAAATCTACGGTTTTGATACGATGGAACTTGAACGTTTTAGGTAAGATGAGCTAATGAAGAACAATAACTAAAGGGTGTCACAAAAGTAACCTTTATAGAAAACAGGATTATAATTGAAAATTATTTCATAAAGTATAGGGTTATACATTGAATGTCGTGGGTAAATTTGGCCTCCATGGCTTTGCACTCTTTTATTGAAGCACTCTTTTGTTGAAATTGGCCGTAACCGCTTTGTACAAATGTGGCTGAATTTCGTTGATAATAGCGCTCAAATTCCTCCTTCGAGGCCTGGGTGCCCTTGGGCTTGTTGGCATAATCCTTAAATTTTAGAAAATCTCTCCAAAAACAGTCGGACGGCGTTAAATCGCATGATCTGGGATGCCAATTCTGATCACCAAAACGCGAAAGTACACGACCAGGAAACGATTCATGCGGTAATTAAATTGTTTCTCGAGTTGTATGGCTTATGTCACCGTCTTGTTAAAACCACATGTCGTTCACATCCATATCTTGCAATTTAGTTAGAAAAACTGGACTATCATGTCGGTATAACGAGCACCATTAACTGCTATTGCCTGACCAGTCGTATTTTCGAAGAAGAAGATGAAGAAGAAGAAGAAGAAGAAGAAGAAGAAGAAGAAGAAGAAGAAGAAGAAGAAGAAGAAGAAGAAGAAGAAGAAGAAGAAGAAGAAGAAGAAGAAGAAGAAGAAGAAGAAGAAGAAGAAGAAGAAGAAGAAGAAGAAGAAGAAGAAGAAGAAGAAGAAGAAGAAGAAGAAGAAGAAGAAGAAGAAGAAGAAGAAGAAGAAGAAGAAGAAGAAGAAGAAGAAGAAGAAGAAGAAGAAGAAGAAGAAGAAGAAGAAGAAGAAGAAGAAGAAGAAGAAGAAGAAGAAGAAGAATAAGAAGAACAATGGTGTCTCCAACCCAAAATCTGCACCCAACAGTGACACGTCGTGGATGCATTTGTTTCTCAACAATCACTCGTGGATTTTCTGAACCCCAAATGCGACCATTTTGTCGATTTACCAAGGCACCAAGATGAAAATGAGCCTCATTGCTGAAGATGACGATGACACACAAGACAGTGCCACATGCCATACAGCCCGAGAAGCAATTCAATTACTGCATGAGAAGCATTTCCTAGTCGTGTAATTTCGCGTGTTGGTGATTTAATGCCGTTGGACTTTTTTCTTGGGGGATTTTTGAAGTTTAAGGTTTATGCCAACAAGCCCACGACCACCCACGGCTTGAAGGAGAAAATTGAGCGCATTTACGCAAAACGGCCATGACAAATTTCGACAAAAGAGTGTTTTCCATAAAAATTACTTCTTGCGTGAATTTTGGGACACCCTTTATTTTATTAAAGTATTACGTGTGTTTCAGCTTCGACCCAAAAGTACAAAATGCAAACTTTAGCATAAATTTGTCAAATGTGGTAATTAAAACAGATTATTATGCAACAGGCGAATTATATGGTAGCGATTTAAATAACACTGGGTTGTTCGAACTAAAATTTTGTAAGTTTTAATGCTTGTAAACTGTGCTTTAGAATTGATGCAACGAGAGATGGTAAAAAGGTTTTTCAAAAAATTATAAAATTTAATTGTACAAGTCCCCCATAATTTGTTCATTTCGTGAAACACTATAAATTTAATAAGACGTTCCTAAACAACTTTTGGGGACGCTGCTGACCGATGAACCGTTTTTGTTGATGCGGTAGTAAAAACTTGGGTCTGTAATAAAATGCATTAATAATATTTTTATTGGTCTTTACATATCGTTAATTAATAAAACACAAACGAAAAATTAAAAATTGAGCTCTAAAAAAGTAAAGAGAATATACGAGTCCCTCTAACTACCTTTTGGCGCTTGGTGCATCCCGCTTGGCGCATTCAATTAATTTTTGTTTTTGGAAAACTAACTGTATAATTTTTAAGCAAACGTAAACGTTAACTTGAGCACAACTTATAAGAAAATTATGAAATGCAAGTACTTACAAGTTGACAAATTGTCGCTAGAATTCTCAGCAGAAGATGGAAATGTTCAAATTCTTTCTGACGATCCTCTGTTGCAATTCACGTGTATGCATAACTTTAAATATACAAATCACCAAAGTACCTACTAATTCAAATTATTTTTAGACGAACTCATTTTAAGCACATTCAATGAAGATCCCGAATCTATAACGATGGCAGTTCAATCCACGTATGGCAAAAGTTACGAAAGATACTTGCAATCTGTCTTCAATGAGGCACTTTTGGCTATTCCTGCCAACGAACTAATTCCGGAATAATTCGATTTTTTTAGAAACTTGAAATTAGCGCGAGCTTATCAAAATCAGATTGTAACAACTGTAGTTATACTTAATCAAGAATGGGAGAAGCTGCTGGAAAATTTGTCGACTACGTACAAGAAAGAGCGGAGTCGTTTAGTTGTTAGTGAAGTCGAAATTTTCACGAGGGTTCCTATTCTCGCCAAAGTAACATTTGTTACATTTGCTGCAGCGCTTTCAGCCATACACAGTCAATAAAAATTAACAAGTAGAGAATTTTTGTTGTTAGTGAACATTAAGCTTTTAGCTTCCTGAAGCCCCAAAAAAGCCGCTTTTCTCTTAACAACTGATAAGTGTAAATAATTTTGAGTTTGGTGGATAAATAATGTCTCTCCACAATCCATATGTGTATTAGACATGTTCATTGTCCAGAGATAGTGGAAAACTTTAGTCGAATTTAACCTTCACCAAACTTTTTGCAGTGTACATTACATCATGATCTTGTACATGCACTTTGTGAAGAAAAGTAGAAACTGAAACTTTAACTGTAAAAAAGTAAAATGGCGTATTAAGTGCCTATCCTTACTAGAATGCTTTTAATTCATTTATGCGTTTTTAACTGCCTAAAAATGAAGGTTGAAGCGTTGAAGAGGTATTAAATAACAAGTTCGAAACTATACAACGCATTTTGTGAATTTTGGTGAAGAAAAACAGAACCTTGGAACTTGAAACTTTAATTATGAAATAGTAAAATGTCATACTAGATGCATACGATTACTTGAATGCTTTTCATTCATCTAACACGTTCTTGGCTGCCTAAAAACGAAGATTTAATAGCTATTAAATAACAAGTTGTAAACTCAAAAAAATCTCTCAACTTTGAGATAAGACAATTAAAATTCCGAGTTTCCTCAAATTGCTAATAATGAAGTTATTTGTGCTGCTTGCGTGCATTGCGATGCCGATGGTCACTGCATCTTCGTCTCAAATAATAAGTGAGTTACTTGTGATTATTTGAATCAGTAGCACTCATTTAACATTTTAATCAGTTTAATTAACGAAATTAAGTTTTATACTTTTTTTCCTCAAAAAGTAGTCTAACTCGTTTCCTGTCGAAAGTCAGCGATCAGAGAGATTGTAAGTTGGGTTTCTGTTCTCTTGGATAGCAAGCAGTAGGTACGCAGTTAGTGTGAGCTTCTTCTTGAAATATGGCCAAACCACTTATGCTTTATTCGTAATCAGTTCAGATTCTTTCGCATTTCGTTGCAGAATTTTATAGTTTGGAACTCGATCCGATTCAAGTGATCCCGGTTTCTTCCTAGCCCTTGCTTGAAAAATTGTTGCCATCCAAATATATAGTATTTTGGGTTTTACAATTTTTTACAACTTTTTATCACTTTTAGGTCCTCGAGTATGCACCGGCTTCAAATCGATATCAATTTACACCAAATGTTTATTAGATTTATACGAAAGGGTCAAACCTTCCATAATGAAAGGCCTTCCAGAATTTCGTATACTTACCCAGTTTTAGCCCTTTCATCACACTACGCGAATATAAGGACAAACTCCTAATTCCGGGCGCCTTGGATCTCGATGGTAAATTACAAAACGTAGTAATAGAAGGTGTGGATAAATCCAACCTTCAAAAGCTTAGGTACGACAAACTATTAACTATTAGGGCGAGTTGTACCAAACGGCGTTCTATTGACCATGCTGAGTTTACGTTGAACCGTGTTATTTCACTTGAACACTTGAACTACGAGTATAGTTCTACCGTAAACTGGTTTTGAATAACGCCATATGAGTAGTAAACTACAGCTCACCACGATCTTACCTTAAACGTTGTTGGTACAATCATCCCTTAATTTGATTATTTACAATTGAAAGTACGAATTTTATATTTAGCGTGGATCCAGTCGCCAACAGAGTAGGATTTGTATACACTATACCTTATGTAAAAGTTAAAACTAACTATCACATAAAAGGAGACTTTTTAGGAAAATACATGGAAAACTCTGGAAAATTACAGTTTACTCTAGGTGAGTTTGCCAAGTTTAAAAACAACCCGCAACTTCTACCACCTAATAATGTATTTTTTTGAAAATATAGTCCTAGCGCCTTCTGGAACGTACAAAAGAATCAATAGAACAGGAGTTGACCATCTACAAGTGGTTGACTTTTCTCTCAAACTCTTTGTTGAAAGTGGAAATGCTAAAGTTGAAAGTCAAGATCCAACTTTGCAAGTTTTAGGTATTTTCCACCCCCAAAAAGAATTAAATTAATTTTTTCTTTTAACCGATACTATAATTAAATATTTTCACAAAAATCCCCAACGTATACTATCTATTGGCTACTCAATGTTTGGGGATGTTCTAGATACTTTCGTAAAGAATAAAACGAATGAGATTCTTTTAACAATTCCTGCAAACCATATAATACCACAATAAGTTGGGGAAATGAAAGATCTCGAGCTATTTTAATTTAGAAAATCGTTATTTTTTAAAGCAGTGTTTTGCTGTTGTAAGCAAAATTGTTTCAACTAATTAGTCGAATATTGTAATTGTTTTTTTATAAAATATTTTAATAATAATTATGACAAACAAACGTAAACCGGCTTGGGAAATTGGAGCCGATAGGCCTAAATGGGCAAAGGAGCAGAGACCCTCAGCGCCGCAGGCAAAACATTTCGATGCTTCAAGGTCAACAGGCTTTCATTGGTCTCCAAATCATGACAATAATTTTTTTGATTATGCCATGTGCCGAAGATTATAATTTGGCTTTCTTTCCGGACCCCTGAAACTGACGTGTCTGGTTTCACGGAAACCTACGCTCCAAAAATTACAACGTATGAGGCACCCTACCCTATATTTTTAATATTCAGCCTGTTTTGAACTGCAAACGATGAATGTGATACAGAGTTGCAGATACTTTGGGTCTAACTGTATAAAAGATTATATATATATGGATTAGATAAGCCTTTATGTGTTTTTCTTTAGAAAATGTCGATTTTTTGACTTTTTAGATAGAACAGGGCCGTGTAGTACCTATAGGAAAAGCTGGTCTAGTTTAACCTCCTTGGGGCTTGGGGGATGGCTATGAACATTGTGCGAGCAACTTTTTTATGAAGAAACAAAATAAAATCTTTGCCAGGCTGTATAATTTATAACGCTATATAATATTTTATACAAAGAGTTTTACGCGTAAAAAAGAAAGCCTTGAAAATCTGCTTATCTCAAAAGGTAGAATGGCCATTTATATTATCTTTAAACAATTTTTTTTGAGACTTAAAACCTCTTTTTATTCATTTTCTGTTGTTTGTCTCGTGGAACTAATAAAAGCTGCGAATAACAAGTTTTTAATTTGACAAAATTAAAACAAAACGCCAATCGATATTCTTATAAATACTGGGAGATTCGAGAAAAATACATTATTATTGTTCTGAGCCTTTGAGATACAACGATTTAAAATTAGAGTTTTCCCAAGTTACCAACAATGAAATTACTAGTTCTGCTTGCATGCGTTGCAATGGCAAGGGGCCTTGCGTCTCCATCTTCATCCCTAATAATACGTGAGTTAATTGTGATTATTTTTGATTAATTAATTACCTCAGTTAGGAGTTCATATTAAAGTTCAAAACACCCTGTAGGTATATTTGTAAAATTATGAAAATTATCTGTATTACTGATGATTTTTTATTTCAACTTCAATTTTAGCTTTCCCATTTTATCATTTTTGAAATGAGGAAAAGATTCTGAGCGCCTCACTGTTTCGTATGACTTGCCTGTATATTTTTAAATATTTTGAGGTCGCGTTATGGTCCAGTCAGCGTTTTTTCTTATTTTCAGATCCCCGAGTGTGCACCAGCTCAAAATCTATACCGACTTACAAACAGTGCCTAGTGGATTTATTCAAAAGAACAAAACCTTACCTAATTAAAGGTACGCCAGAATTCAATCTACCCAGCTTAAGTCCCTATCGTCAGCAAGGAGAATTCAGAACCAAACTTGAAATTCCGGGCGCTTTCAACCTCGATATTGAATTACAAAATTTCGTAGCGGATGGTTTTGATAAAGCCGAGCTTAAAACGGTTAGGTACAGCAAATTTTTAAATTATTAGTTTGAATATTTATAATTAAAAATATTAATTCTTAATTTAGCTTTGATCCAGTCGCTAGTAGTGGAGGATTCATGTTTACCATACCTTACGTAAAAGTCAAAAGTAATTATGACTTAAAAGGAGATTTGTTAGGTAAGTACACAGAAGACAATGGAAAACTTCAAGTCAACTTAGGTAAGTTCTATAAATTAAAAAACTAAATAGTGCATCTCATCTAACAACAATAACTTTTCTAGAAAACATAGTCTTGGCGCTTAGTTGGACGTACAAAAGAGTCGACAAATCAGGAGTTGATTATATACAAGTTCCAGATCTTTCGCTGAAATTTTTAGTTGAAAATGGAAATGCTAAAGTCGCAAGTAAAGATCCGATTTTGCAAATTCTAGGTACATATTTTCCATTTAAAAAAAATTATCCTCTAATACTAATAAATGTATTTTTTCTTTTAGGCGATACATTAATTAAGTTCTTCAACGAAAACCCTCAACGTGTTTTATCTTTTGCGTACTCAATGTTTGGAGAAGTTGCTGAAACATTCGTGAAAAATAAAATGAACGAGATGCTTTTTACAATTCCGGCGAACGAAATCTTACCCCAATAACAAGGAAAACGAAGATTTTTCTGTAAAACAATATTTTGTTGTTATAAACAAAGAGGCGTGATTTAATTAGTTTCTTAATTAGTACTACTGTATAATTGTCGTTTTTTACTTCTTTTAAAAGTTTCATAGTTTTTCGTGACGTTCATATTTTACCTTTAAAAATAACCCATAGGTACTTAATATCCACAAAGAAAACTTGAAATGTGAAAGTGGAAACTTTGGTGACTGCTCCTTTCACGAAGCCCGCCGTTTCACTGAACCCCTTCTCCGCGCTATATCTCGAAAAGGGTTAAACCTAAGGAAAAATTGCATATAACTAATCTTGTAGCTAATAATGTTTTCTATAACTTTTATAATAACCTCCATCAACGTACGATCTATAGAAGGCGAGTTATTTGCAAAAAACGAGAAAAGTAAATTTTAACCAGTCTCCCCTCCCCCGGTTTGCCCCCACCCCTTTGGATTTTTAGTATGTTTTACTGCAGGCCCTAACGAACAACCATGCCAAATTTTAAAACTCTTGGATATTTTCCACTCAGTTTGTCTTATGTGAATGTCTTAAGGCCTTGTGACACTTACGTAAATTTCATAAGAAATTTACAAACAAATTTATTTGTAAATTTTCTATAAAATTTAGTCAAGTGTCATACACAAAAATTTTTGTGCAAATTTAGTTGCAAATTTTGTAGTAAATATTTAAAACGTGTTCTAATTTCTGATAGTGAATGTGCGCGAAAACGTGCGCAGTCACAAAGGGTACTTTATGCTATCGGTTAAATATGTGCTTCTCCTTCTCAGGGAGTCACGTGGTATTTTTGTTAATAGATTTACAAATTTATTTTATCATACAGCTACAAAAAGTACTTAAAACTTTACAATATACTCAACATTTAACACTTAAGGCATAACCTCAACAATTTTAAATCTTTTTCGTGAAATATTTCTACTCTGTGCTTATGGGGTTAACTTAGAATATTTCTCTTTTGTCCTTAATTTGTTTTTCTTAGAATACTTCTCTTTTATGCTTTGAAATTGAGTTTTGAATTTTGAACGCGGTTGTTTGTTTAAACTGGAATCCGCACGCTCAAGCCGACGATAAGGGTGAAAGTTGTCTTTACCTGCGACAGGTATCAGTTTGTACGCACGCGTTGATACTTCATTTTGTATAAAATTTTATGCAAGTGTCATACAGGCAGCGCTACAAAATTTACTAACAAATTTGCAACCAAATTTACAAAAAAAAATTTGTGTATGACACTTGACTAAATTTTATAGAAAATTTACAAATAAATTTGTTTGTAAATTTCTTATGAAATTTACGTAAGTGTCACAAGGCCTTTATACTATAAATACTTTAAATAAATAAAAATTAAAAAATTTTAATAATGCAAAATGGTTTTACAAAAAGATGTGAAATAACACCCAATACATTATAAAAAAAAATCGCATTTAAATTATATAATTATCATAGAAAAAAAATTGATCAAAAGTTATCGCTTGCTAACACAATTTAAGCGCGCTCGGCATATATACCGTTTGCACTATCTATATATTTACGGTAGTCCGATGTTTCTCAGGATGGGTACGGGTTAGATCCTATACTAACCCCCTCCGTATGTAGCTATTTTCAAAGCAACTCGGATGGTTTGTGTAAGACAGAGGTGAAACAGTAAAATGATGGAATATTTACGTGTTGTACACCGTTCTGCATCGTTATGAAGGGAGTTTTTCTCCCGATGTTTGAGACCAATTGTGGAGTCTCTAAGTTACTGTAGAAACGACTTTGGCTGCCTTTTTACAGCAGTGCGTGCTTTTTGCAAATTTCATTTATAGTATTTATGCGCTAAAGTTATCGATTATGTTTAAAACGACCAAATTACAATTACTTTTACGGTTATTTGTCTACTTTGAAATAGTCATGCCGTCGATTCCTGCAAATATGAGTACTGACAAAGAGCAAAGGAGTTTCTCGATGAGCAATGCATAAATTAACATTTTTTGTATAAAATGCCGAATTAAGTATAGGTAGTACTAGTAATAAAGAAATAATTAAACTTTCTCCTCTTGTACTTCGGTAATCAAACAAGATCTGACCTATATTCATACAACATTTTTACTCAAAATAATGTTACTAATAAGCTGTCAAAGTTTTTTAGCCCATTATAAATCACCTTGAATATTCGATATTAGGGTTATTTCAAGTCGGTTATTTATGGAGGAAAGGATTAAAAAGATTACAAGGTACGAAGATACGTACTCGCCAAAACTCATAGCTTTGAAACTCCTTTCATGGATAGTAGTATCATCGAGTAAGTTAATCTTAATTTAAATTTAGATTAACTTACTCTATGATAGTGCCTATCTAAAATAACCCACTTATGCCATAACCATAAATAAGTATTAAAATCGCTTACGACAAGTTTGTTATTTTATCATTATCACCTGTTATAAGCTATAACCGAAGCTAATTGTGAGGTGCAGGAGGGTAATAAGAACCATCGGAAAATAAGGCCCACTTACATTTTCCGCGCTAAAATATCAAAATATGCGAGTTTGAGAGCTCCTACTTGTTACCAGCAGTGCTGATAACGATATGAAATGGGATAAAATCGCGGTAAAAACTATTTTGAGTTAGCTAATGCCTGTATGGGTTACTGAGCATAAAATTTCTTAATTTGTTTGAAATGTCAGTGCATTTTACTGGTTTCTGCAAGTGTTTAATTCTTTGGTGTTTATTATTGTCGTATATTAATAGTATTTTAAGCTTAAAATGCAAGGTATGAAAAAGTTGGCTTATGCCCCTGTTTATGAATATAATACATTTAACTTTGTAACTTATTTCTGAAAATAAGGCCCGGGCTTTATTTCTAGCATATTATAAAGTGGGCTTTATTTTCAGATACAATTTTCAATGGCTTTTCTGTGTTTACAATTTGTATTTGTCTGAAATGCAAAAATGGTTAAGTTTTTAACGTTTTTCAAGTTTATAAAAATAAGGTCAAAAAGAAGAAAACGCAAATTCAAAAAATAAAGTTCATAACACTGAGAAAAAACGAATTAAAAAAATTATGCTTGGCTTTGCTTTTTATGGGCTGAAGATGGGCAATGTACAAGCAGATATGCGAGCTTGTGCAGTATATATGTGAAGAATACGTATAGGTCTAACAATTAACGATAGATATTTGTTTGTTTGTTCAAAATTCAAAATGCGAATAATTGCATATTTTTTATAGTGGGCCTTATTTGTAGCGTATTCGGTAAAAAAAGCCCAACAGAAAACATTTTTTAGTTTCTTCTTACACTTTTTGTTTTGTATTTATAAGTGCCATAATAGGACTTGACACTTGAATGCACCAAAAGGCATGTACTTTATAATGTTTTTATTTTTGAATTTAAAACCGGCACGGACATAATTGTTTAGGCCATCGCCATTAGTTATATGTACGCTTGAGGTGATTACCTTAGTAACAGTAGCAAGTAATAAAGAGAGGCGTTTGACAGAAATTTCGTATAAAAAATAATAAATTACAGTCCACAAATCGAAGCAAAGAATCGGCGACAATAGAGGCTAA